>JAWHQI010000074.1:6069166-7338333 GCA_033032865.1 Dactylorhiza incarnata | reverse complement strand
CGGACCACCACCGGAGTGGTCGCCCGCCCCCGGCGCACCGACCGGGGGCGGCGCTGGCCACAACCGGCCGCTGCCGGCGGCGGCAGCGGCCGTCTCCCGTCAGGGCTGACGGGAGCCGTTCGATCTCCCCCGGGAGATCAACGGCTCCTGTAGCCTTAACTCCCGCCCCCGCGTGGGTTTGAGTGCCCCCACAGCGGATCCGCTGTGGATCCGCTGTGGGGACAAAGGACGGCGCCCGGTGCGGCGCCCCCAGGTCCCTCCCTGCCTCTATTTGCACCCCAAACACCCTATAGGCTTCTCCATTTTTCTGAGGAAAAATAGGGCCCTTTCAGGAAAACTTTTCTATATGAAAAATGTGCCTCACCCTTGGGGGCACCCCCTGTAATTTTTTGGGATTTTTAGGAGGGGTTTTACTATTTTTAAAACCCAATATAAAGTTTATTTTAGGTATTAAAATGCCCAAATGTGTTTCTAAAAATCCCCAAAAATTAGGGACACTAAATATAGGTATTTTACAAATACTACCAAAGATAGGGGGTGTGGACTTGTGATTTAACCCCTCAAAAGCCTTTTCAAACAAAAATAGACGCCCGGAAAAGAGCGAAATTCATTAAAACGAATCGGCGTCTCCTCGACGCATATCTTAAATACTTATCTAAAATTATGCGTATTAAACTAAAAAGATCGACTAAGCTCGGAGAAGCAACGCAAAAATCGGAACGACATCGCGACGCAGCACCAAAACGTAACCCCGCCGCGACAATAATAAAAGAACGGAGTCGTCGATCGAAGCCTCCTCTTATGGAGTGATTGGACTACTAACCATTTCTTCTTATGCAATTACTTTCGTTTAAATCCAGTCTCGCACTGGTCCCCCGTACTTATTTTCTGTACTCTCAATTAAATCCAGTCTCGCACTGGTCCCCCGTACTTATTTTCTGTACTCTCAATTAAATCCAGTCTCGCACTGGTCCCCCGTACCTATTTTCAGCACTTTCGTTTAAATCCAGTCTCGTACTGGTCCCCCGCACTTACATTCAGCACTTTCGTTTAAATCCAGTCTCGTACTGGTCCTTATTACATGGCCTTTGCTTTCGGCCTACCTTTCTGTTTATTACATGGCCTTTGCTTTCGGCCTACCTTTCTGCTTATTACATGGCCTTTGCTTTCGGCCTACCTTTCTGTTTATTACATGGCCTTTGCTTTCGGCCTACCTTTCTGTTTATTACATGGCCTTTGCTTTCGGCCTACATTTCTGTTTAAATATTATGGCCCATGCTTCGGCCTAATTTATTTACTAGTGAAGAGCTGCCGTGGCAACAAATGCGGTGCTTATCCTCCCTTCGGCGGGGCCTTAGTTGGGGAAAACTCGGAGTCGAGTCTCTCCTCCCAAGTTAGCCCCAAGCAAGGAGCACTCATACCACTAAGCCTCCCGGTCCAAGGTCATGCGACCGGTCGAGTATGAATTGCCACGTGGCCTAAAGGTTCGTTTAAAAATAAGCGGGTGAAGATTGTTTGGAAGTGGCGGGTCGGTCACGCTCGCAGACCGTTCGTACCGGTGCGGGTGAGTTGACGACTCATGGCGACAGGGAGATGGGCACAGTGGGTTATTACCCTCTGAGCCTGCAGTATCGCCTCCGCTGGTCGGCCTAAAAATCGGTTCGCCGGATGTCGCTCACATCCATTCAGTACACCAAGTTGTACGGGAGGGCCTGAATGATACGGTACGACTACATTCAGAAGTGGCAGGACTGGCCACTGTCACCGACGGCCACATCGGTGAGGCCCGCGGGATTAGCTCCCCTGCTTGAACTAAAGCGGTCTAAAAACTGTGTCGACACAGGGTCTTTGTGTGGGTACAGGTCTTGAGAACCTGGGGTGTGTGTATACGCGCGATAGTATTATAGATTTATTATGCCGCGCGATTGTGGTTATTCGGGAAGGAGCCCCGCTTTATATATATAGATGTGTATGTATATGATTACCTGCTGCTAACCCTTTCCTTGCTTCGGCTATTTCAATTCTGTCTTTAGCCGCCCCCTGGATACGGATCCGGGGAGGGGGATGTGTTTTCTGCTTAGCTCTGTGACTAACGGTTATTTCTTATAACCAATCACAGGAGACGGGACAGCGTGAAGCCCCCACATCACAGGTTGATCTCGAAGCCTTGGAGATGATCCGTACGACTTTCCCAGCCCCGCCCCCTGTCTTCCGAGACGTGAGTCCTAGAGTATAGGACCGGCTTAGGCCCTTTTGTTCAGTCGATGTAGCCTTCAAGGCACTTTTGTAAACGTTAGGCTTCGGCCCCGTTAAGTATGTAAATATAAGCAGTATGTTTTGGTTTCCTTTTTTTTTGGTTGATTGCTTCCGCTATGCGTTCTGATGTGAAGTTGTGATTCTTGTGCCTGACAAAGAGACCGCTCAGTGCTTAAGCGGGTGGGACGTCGCCACCCGGAAAGCGCTGGGTGGTCTTCTTTGGGCAGTAAGATCCCCCCCCTCCCTGAACCCGGTTCAGGATTGGGGAGGGGGGGGGGGGGGGTCCTACAATATTGCCCCTCAATGTTACCTAGATTTGAAGATGCATCACATACAATGCTAAGTGCATATTGTATTTGATAAACCACTTTATTTCATGCTAAATACATGCTTAAGTCATCCCAAACCTCGGAATAGTACTTAGTGTTTCATAGTCTAAAACAGCTGAGATATCAGTCTGGTCTCAGCTGAACCGCTGGACCCAGCTGTTCAGCCGCTGAGAAAGAGTCTTTCTCAGCTGAGCAGCATATGAAGTAAACCGCTGAGAAGATTACTCGTCTCAGCTGATCCGCTGAGACACAGATTGTTTCAGCCGCTGAGACTGAAGTATCCGCTGAGAGAAATTCAAATGTGAACATTAATCTGGCGGGATCTATTTCTGGCGCAAGGGACAAGAAAGCAAGATAAGCTTTTCTATTCTCATCCATGCTGTGACAAGGCACTCCTTAGAGTCGTTAAAGATTGGTGGAAGTATAAAAGGGATGATTAGGGCAAATGAAGAGCGACTGAAAGTCGGCAAGGACATTCTAGAAGCTGTACTGAACTTTATCTCCTTCCTCCAGTGAAGTTCTCTCTCAAACTCAAGCCGATCAATCGAAGAGAGGTAGTTAGCTCTTGCTGATTCCTTTCAGAAGAGCAAGTTGATCTTCTTCCCTCTATTAAGGAAGAAGACCAGGTAGAGCAAGGACAAGAGCTGCTGTTATCCAGTCCTGCTCCAAGGCAATATCTGCTGAGTTCTACAACATAAGTATCAAGATGAAGGTTTACCTTATTTAAACTTATGTTGTAATAGTACAATCAAATATCTCTGTAAGAACATTCTTGTTCTGAGTTTGTAGGGCTGTAAGCCCGAGTTTGTAGGATTGTGAGCCTGAGTTTGTAGGGCTGTGTGCCTGAGCTGTAAGGTTGTACTACCAGCCTGAGTTATAGGGCTTCTTGATAGGCCTGAGGTAGTTGAATAGGAGAGTCACTGAGTTGTAGGAGTATAGTTACTATGAGGTGTAGGGCTGCTGTCCTGAGGTAGGATTTTGGAGGAAACCTGAGAGGTCCTGAGGGATCTATGTTGTAAGCTCTTTGAGCTAAGTTGTTGGAGGAGATTGCCTTGTTTAACACACTGTTAGAAAGGTGTAAACGGAAAGTGGATGTACCCAGACCTTGGGGAACCACTATAAATTGTTGTGTGCTTTTGTGTGTTATGTTCTACTTTGCATAACAACTATAATAACAAGCTATAAGTAGAAAAATCAAAGAAACCTATTCACCCCCCTCTAGGTGAGTTAGACTACTACTAAGTAAACTCTCAAGTGGTATCAGAGGGGGTTGGTCAAAAAGGACTTAACAGTCTGACTTGATCCTACAAAGAGTAGTCTACTGTTGCATCCAATGGCTGTCACTGGAATTCATAAGGAGATGAGCTCCATGAAGCTGCCCATATGTAGAAAGGAGTCCTTTGGCATTTGGAAGCAGAGGGTTAGGATATTTATGGAAGCCTCAGACCCTAGAATCTATATAACTATAAAGGAGGGTTTTTTTGTCTTAATAAAGGCCTCCACCATATAGATCCAACTCAGCAAGTGCCCAAGACTTATGCTAAAATGACTAAGGATGAAATTTCCCTTGCTACTATGGATAAGAGAGCTCAAAATATAATAGTAAGTGCAATTGATGATTCCACCTTCCAAAACTTGGTACACTGTGAGATAGCCAAGGAAATGTGAGATACACTTATAGTGTACATGGAAGGTACTGCAGAAGTGAGGGATGATAGGAAATCCCTCCTCAATTAGGAGTATGAAGCCTTCAGGAAACATAATAGCAATGGTCACTAGAAGAATGGAAGCTCCTATAGTATAGGGAAATATGCTCCTAACTATGGTGGGAGAAAGTGCATGGGGATGAGTGCTTTGAAAGCTCCCCATGAGGAAATCCAAATGGCCCATCATGGACCATTTGAGTTTGGTGCTCCAACCCCTACATTTAAGGGTAAGGAAGCAACATCTTCCCAATCCCTTCCAACAAAGAAGTAGGATGGTGGCAATACTGTAATCAACTCTCACTTGATCATATCAGATGCCATCAACACCATGTCAGCTACCAAGCTGACATCTGTTGCTGCCAAGCAGATACAATCAAGAAGGACTGATTATCATCGAGCATCCAGTCAGCTCTTAGCTGAGAGAGATAGGAAGAATGCTGCTACCTTCTTTACTGAACTTAATCATTATGATGCGCCTTCCACCTCAACAAATGTTCAGAAAAGAAGGCACAACATCCATGAATGTTGGTGTTGTGGTAAAGTGGGACACTTTTCCATTGATTGTTGGCACAACCCTAATGTGCCTAATGCGAAGAAGAGCTTTCCAGCCAAGGCTGCCGTAGGTAGAAGTATTTCTTATGGAGCTAACAAGGACCTAGGACCCAAAACAAATGGGCACCTAAGGCTAAGTAAATTCTATATTGCAGGTTACTTCAAGTACCCATCCAAATCAGATATGATACTTGGACAGTGAATGTTCCAAACACATGACTGGAACAAGGAGCTTACTTAAAGATTACACTCCATTAATGAATGGTCCAAAGGTGATCTTTGGAGGATCTGACAGAGGTGTCATAAGAGGCAATTGTATGATTACCAATGGCATAGTTTCAATAACAAGGGTAGCTTATGTTGAAGGATTGCAACACAACCTTGTAAGCATAAGTCAACTATGTGACTTAGGCTATGTCATTGAATTCCATAATGATAAGTGCTTGATCAAAAAGTCAAATGACTTAGAGGTCATTCTCTCAGGCACAAGGAGTGAGAATGTTTATTGCTTAGATTTTATTTGCAATAGTTCTTCATCTCCTGTTTGTCTTGTAGCAAATGAGAGTGAGTCACTTTGTGTTCAATGGCACAAGAGACTTGCCCACATTAACAATAAGACAATGCATAAATTATTTTCTAAAAACCTTGTAAGAAAGAGTCCCAATTTAAAATGTGTTAAAAGTGGTCCCTGTCAAGCATGCCAAATGGGTAAGCAAACAAGGGACACCTTTAAAAGCATTGGCTCCAAAGACACTAAAAGATGTTTATATCTGTTTCATATGGACTTGTTTGGTCGTTTGCCAATTCAGAGCCTTGGTGGGAAGTTGTATACTCTTGTGATTGTTGATGATCACTCAAAGTATACATAGGTATTCCTTAAGAAGAAGTCATATACTTTAGATGTCTTTATAAACTATGTCAAGACAATTCAGAATGAATTACAGTGTACTGTGGTCAAAACTAGAACTGACCATGGTACAGGGTGTAAGATCCCTCTCCCGCACTTAGAGAGCTTCCGGATCTTATGCCCAGAACCGCCGCCTTACGGTGACACTAACAGCCGAGTTAGCTACCTCCGCAAGACGCCGATCCTGCCGGCAAGAACGATCGATAGGCCAACAAGAGTTAAGAAGGAAAATAATCAGAACCAAGTCCACAATCACACATTTATACAACGAAATATATATTGTCCATCAATGGGTACAAAAAAAGAAAGAGTAAAAGGGGGCTTAAGCCCGGTACATATCCAAGCGAAGTACAAAAATCTCTCACTCTACATCTGTGCGGAAGCTAAACAAACTCTCAACTCTTGAACACCTGTCTTGTAGTAGAAGTAATGCGCAGTTTAAGCTCCTCAGGTCCTGTCTCCTCCTCTAGCTGGGGCTCCATCACCTCGGGTACCTACGGTCACCACCGACCGTTAGTCATAAAGACTAAGCCGATTTTGTCCCCGCCTCCCCCCGCGACTCCTAGGCACCGTGCGGGAGGAAGAAGCGGAGGACAACAAAGTGGAGTAAGCAAAAAGCAGGTGACAAATATTCTACGCTAACAAGAGTATGTCCATATAATTTCTATGCTAGCAGTATAAGCAGTAAACAGTAATAAGTGCAGTAAGGTAATATCGCAGCAGTAAAAGAAGTAAGCATAGAGAAGCAGAGCGACGCAAGTAAGGTAATTTAAAAGTAACCATTGATTTATAGGAATGCCCATACAAACCTATAGACCAAGGGGTCGTTTAGCAGGGCCTATCATATAAAAAGTCCCATACCAATTTATACGATAGGGGTTGGGGTTGAAATGCAATGTTCATGCTATGACATGCAAGGTATGCTGTTATGCGATGTTCATACAAGTGCAACTCACTCACTACGACTCTATGCGCATAGACCTTTAGTTCCCCCTTTTTGGAGCTAACAAGACTCCCAGGATACTCCCGTAGTGGCAAACGAAAGCGGTGGGTTGGGCCTCGCCCACCTCTAGGTTGGTATTCACACTACCTAATCTAGACCTATCATACGCCTCAACACAAAACCGCGGAGCGTCTGCGTACTCTTGCTGACTGGACCGCCAGACTTTCATGGCTAAGTGTAATTACCACACTTGCCGAGTCAACGTATTGACGTCGGTGTGAACGACCATCCAATACCGAAGACCCACCACCTTCGTGCACATGCAACATGTTCTACTATCTACCTCCGAGCCATAAGCTCCCCGGGCTAACCTGCCCGTCAATAATAACCTTCCGAGCCACCGGCGCACCGGACCAACCCGTCCATACCAACATACCCTACTGATTCACAAGCTCACCTGACTTGTCAATCCGCTCTTACCAACACGGAGCTTACTGCTCGTAGCACCAAACCGACTAAGCTCCCGTAGCCACGGGGTGTGGGTGAGTGTGTTATTAAATTATTCTTGTATAACATCTTATCCCTACGGTTTACGGTTAATCTTGGACTCCCAGAGGATTACCCTGTAAGGGGCTCGCTACGGTACTAGGAACTACAATGGGATGACACCCCAAAGTTCCCTTTCTCCAAGACACTTAGTATTATTGGTATCTACCCATACGATTACCTTCTATCATTCCACTTAAATTAAACCTCAGCGCTTTATGACCCTCTAAGGGGAAGGACGATCTTTCGTCAATCCCGAGCACATCCTTACCCATAGCTCATCAAGCACTCTCATCGTCTAAACTCCTATTTAGACTACTCCTGTTCAGTTCTTATTATACTTGGAAGTTTAGGGTGGATCCTGGACTTCCCGAGGGCTACCCGGTGAAGGGTTCGCAAGGTTCTAGGGTATGTTATGGGATGATGCCCAACCCCTTTCCAGGACAATTAATATTCTTGGCGACTACCCTGACCCAACATTTTCACCTTCTCATTACTCTTTATAACTTAAGTGTTTTCACGCCTTATGTTTCATCCCGCTCCTAAGCAATCGTTCTTTTGGACTCAACTTTAATAGCTCTTAGTCCTCTAAGTGGTCTATGCTCATCTCTTGTTATAATTCAATTCTCACTGATTTCCTTTGTGATTCTATTAACCTAATCATCATATGAGTTTTTACTATCCGCAGACCACGATATATAAGTAGCTTAGAATCCTATGATGGAACCTTAGTCAAATTACTTCCAAATGACTTCTAATTTTATCATAGGTTCATAGTGGATAAAATAAGGGATGATCAAAATCCAAGCATATTTCATATAATTTTGACATCTATAAAAATTCATTAATTACTAATCTGAATCTAAAAGGGAAGGAGGTATCATGCTAGTGAATTCAAATTTGTTAAATTTCCTTTCAGAGATGAAATGTGACATGATAACAAGATTTCCAATATTTCATATCTTTCCAGCAATTAAATAACCAAGATCCATAATTATCAATGAATGAATGGAAAAATAATTTTTACACATCAAGTACAAGATTTTGGCTTCCTAAAATTCTGGGAAAATTACAGTAGCTTCATATTGACATAAAAACACAAATTCCAGAAGATCACATTTTTCCAATCAGTTTAAACCCACAATTTCTATTTATCTTTAAAGGAGAGACAAAATGACTTTACACTAGAAGTACTGAAATTAGACTTCCTAAAATTCTGGAAAATTTACAGTAGCTTCATATTGACATAAAAACACTATTTCCAGAAGATCATATTTTTCCAAATATTTTAAACCCACAATTTCTATTTATCTTTAAAGGAGAGACAAAATGGCTTTACACTACAAGTACTGAAATTAAACTTCCTAAAATTCTGGAAAATTTACAGTAGCTTCATATTGACATAAAAACACTATTTCTATAAGATCATATTTTTCCAAATATTTTAAACCCACAATTTCTATTTATCTTTAAAGGAGTCTAAATAGGGATTTACACATCAAGTAGTAGATTATGACCTCAATAAATTCTGAAAATATTATCATGGCATAATAATGGTCTAGGAACACCAAATCCTAAGTTTCACATTTTTAACAGGAATGTTTGACCATAATTTCCATTTAACATAAAGGGGGTGCAAATAGGGATTTACACTACAACTACCATTAATATGTCTATAAATTCTGAGAAAATTATGCTAGTATAATAATCATCTAGACACATCAAATCCAAAGTTTCATAATTTACCAGAGAGTATTTATCCATAATTGCTATTTATTACAAATGGTGTGCCAATAAGGGTTTACACTACAAGTGCTATGTTGAGACTTCAATAAATTCTGGGAAAAATGTTAGAGTATAGGAATAACCTAAAACTACTAAATCCTAAGTTTCATAATATTCCAGATAGATTATAATCACAATATCCAATTAATACTCATGGTGTGCTAATGAGGGGTTATATAACAAGTACTATATAATGACCTAAAATTCATCTAAAAATTATGGTAAAATTTACAGAGCTATAGGATCACCAAAGAAACCTACTAGAATAATTTCATAACTCTCCAAATGCATAGGAGACCTAAATGTCATATTAGAATAAATTTGACATAACCAAGTAAATCAAATTCAGAGAAATAAATGAGGTCCAAAAATTCCAACAAAATTCATAAATGTGTTTTTCCAGTCAAAGATCCAATTCCCAGAGTTCTGGATTTATCTCTATGTTTTTGATTCAAATTATTTCATTAATCTAAAAGCGTGACAATTTTCATTTAATTAAAAACTTTAGGAAAATAACTTCCAAAAATCATGACACTTATGTCAATGATGTATATCCTCATGACATACACTAACCCCAAGGTTTCAGAGGCATGCAAGGTGATTCCCACCTTCAATTCCATCAAAAAGCTCAAAAGCCCACATTGACTATTAGCACCCCAATTTTCCTCTTAAGACCCAAACTTCATTTTGAAGTTCAGAGAATTATACTCATGCACATATGATGAAATTTTAACCAGTGATCAAGAAATATATAAATAGCTTACCACCCAAATTTGGGGGTGTTTGGAGTTACACAACTCCATAAATACCAATTATTTACTATTGCTAATAACTAAAATATCTCAATGAATATACCTCCATAAATTCTCAAATTTTAACCCTAGGTGTATCATCATACCATGCATGCATGCTAGAAATTTCAAGGGATTTGGTTAAGCCATTTAAAAGTTATAGCATTTTTAATTTCTGCCCTACACAAGGAGCAGTCCTAGGAAAATGTGTGCCCTGGTGTCCACAGTGCACCAAATCAGTTGATTCATGTGGCAAATGAAAGTAGACACATAGGGATACAAAAGTTATCTCTGTTACTTTTTGCAAATATGGCCTCTAAGGCCTTCAATTTTTGCATGCAAAACCCTGCATGTTTGAAGGCAGAATTGCCTTGTTCTGCCAATAGAGATCATGGAGACGAAATCCACGACTATGATTTCGTCTCCTTCCTCTAGCCGACGGCCCAGAAGGAAAGGGGACTGATCCCTGCCAACCACTACCCTCCCCGGCCATCTGCCGCCGCCACCACCTTCGTTGAGGGGTTGGCCGTCGATTGGCGGTGGAATGGTGGCCAGAGGTGGGGTTTTCCGGCGATCCCTGGAGGAAGCCCAATCGGAGCTCGGGAGGGAAAAATCCCATCGTTGTCGGCTCAATTGAGCCCGACTGCCCTTGCTAAGACCCTAGATGACTAGCACAGAGGGAGAGGGGGAGAAATCGTGCCTGAAGTAGGGCCTGTCGGCGGGTATGGTGGTGGTGCGGCATGGCGGTGGCGAGCTCCGGAGACCCTGCTCGAATCCTTATTTCTGCACCATTCTCCTTGCTCCATTACACTGGCTCGACTGCTCTCAACCTTCTAAAGGTGATGGAAGGGTCGAAATTGGCTGAGAGAGGCTGGTTATAGAAGTTTAGAGATGGGCGGGTTCGGTTCCACCTTGTTTGCTCCTCCTAGTCGCCAAGTGTCACTGTTTCAGCTGGAATTCGGCTGGGGAGTTGATGGGGAGTTCAGCTATGGTCTTGGGCAGAGGAGAGGAGGGCCACATGGTCTCCTCTTCCAAAATCTCTCTTGTTTATTAATGGAGGAAGGGGAAAAAGACCATGCTATCCCCTTGCATGTTGGATTTAAGGGTCTATGCTGGTCATTAGGCCTAAGGGCTTCAGAGTGGGCTTTGGGTGAGGGCCTTAATCCATTGGAATTTGGATTAATTCCAAATAATTCCAATTTAGGCAAAATTGACCCTATGTTGACTTTTGGGTTGACTTGGTCAATTGGGTGTGTTGACTAGTCCAATGTGATGGTTTTGGATCTATTGACACCACCCAAGGTTGGTTGAGTCATGGTGAGGACCTAGGTTGGCTAATTTGACCAATAAGTGTGATTTTGACCAAAATTGGGGAATGTTGACTTTGGTCAATTTGGTCAAATTGAAGACTCCATGATGGGGCTTTTGAGTCAATTGGGTCCCCCATGATGTTCTAAGGCTAGGGGTGAAGTCAATTTCATGCTTTGGGGTTCAATTGAACTTATTGGGGGAGGATTTGACCTATGTTGACCCAAGTTTGACTTTGGTCAAATTGGGTCAATTGGTGACCCCATGATGGGGCTTTTGGGTCTATAGCATTCCTTGGAGTGTTTATCATCTATTGGAGGAGTCAATTTGCAAGTGTGAGTTCATGTTGTGCTAGTTTGACCTAGGTTGACTTGAGCCTTATAGTAGACCACATGTGAGTTCACCTAACCCTATGTGTCCTAAGGCTGCAATCTAGCTCAAACTCACCACACTCACCACTTGTCTCACCCTAAATTGGAGTTAGGGGGTCTAGTAGGAAATGGGATGTTATAATTCCCAATAAACAAAAGAACAATTTTGTCCCCGAAATTTAAGTTCGGGTCTACGGGGTTTCACTTGCGAAGGTAGTAGGAGGGTTGTTCAGTCATTAATCCCGACATTATTTCTAGGGTTCTATATTGACATCAAAAGTCTGTCTACAGATTTCTAAAACATTTCCGTATTAACATTTCAAGGCGTCTACTTCTCGAATTACAATCCATGGTATGGCTATTCTATATTAACAATTCCAACCCTTCATGTGAATGAAGTATGAAGTTTACTCTGAGATTGAATCTAATAAAAATCCCCAGAGTTTGTCACTAATATAATAGGTCGTATATCAAAAGTTTATGATATTTCATCATCCCTAATTTAGAAAAATAGTTCCTCAAATTGTAATCTCACATTGCACTTTGTGAAGAGGTATGTCCTTTATTCAATGATTATTTCCAATAAATTTTTCATAGCTTAATACTATCACGAGAGATCATATATCAAGCCCTGACATTTCATGTCAACAATTCAGTGAATTAATTTCTCAAGTTGTAGTCTCAATTGTACTCGTGAAGGAAGCTTGTTATTTAATCAAGGATTAACTCTACCAAAATTCTCCGAGCTTCCTACTGATATGGAAACCCGTGTGCACATTTCTATGGCAATCCAGTAACTATATTTCATGATATAAATTCCTACATTTTAGTCGACACATACCTCAATAATATAGCTATAAGCATGAACTTATTTACGGTGAAAATTCAACTTATGTGCACATGTGGTAATCTCTCCTGAATCCTTTCATACAGTTCAGCATCGACCAATATGTATGAGTTAATAAATTACCAAGTTCATTATACTCGTGAGATCATCACTATTATGTATAACCCCTAATCCAACCTCTAAAGTTATGATTTAAGGAGGTGTCGCATTTCTCAATATCACATATTACTCTCCAAACATACAACATTCTTGGGGATTATAATGACATTTGTCTTTCAATTCCCAGGCTCATCAAGCCATGAATCTAAAGGTCATAAGTACTCTCTTATTTACTTAATCCATAGATATAATTTCAACGATCTCCGGTTAGGTGTCAACTAGCTCCCAAGGTATATGAATATCGGTTACGATATAATTGTTCGAAAACAAAAATGGGCTTGATTTTTCAATAATTGTATGTACATTATCTTCGAACGCCCAGAAATTCAAGAATTTCCAATTATAGTTCTATCGCGCAGGAATCTAATTCCAAACCACAAGCTTCATGACGCGATAAATTGTTCCAAGCAGCTAACTTGGCAACTTTATGCTTCTAATAACTTGACTAAAAATCAGTCAACTTTCTATTCGTCCCGATTCTATTATAGATCATCGTCTCAGGCTTGAGGAGGTGAATCTATGATGTCATCCTTCGCATTGGGTTATTTATTCATTTCTTAAGATCACGAGTGTACAACCCTCATATTTCCCGAGTCGGTGTGACCCGACCCGGACGAGACCAAGACAATTCAAGGTGGTCGAGATGGTCGAAACCGATCAAGGCAAGAAGAGGCCGCGGGAGAGACGGAGGAAGCACCCACTACCCCGGCTCCCTTGGGTGGGTAGGAGAAATCCTCCCACTCAGGCCCTTTGCGAGGGGAGTGGGAGGAGTGCTCCCACTCACCGGGCGAGTGGGAGCAGCTCTCCCACTCGCCGAGCGAGTGGGAGAGGCCTCCCACTCGCCGGGCGAGTGGGAGCAGCTCTCCCACTCGCCGAGCGAGTGGGAGAGGCCTCCCACTCGCCGGGCGAGTGGGAGGGGGCCTCCCACTCGCTGGGCGAGTGGGAGGGGGCCTCCCACTCGCCGGGCGAGTGGGAGGGGGCCTCCCACTTACCGGGCGAGTGGAAGGGCTGCTCCCACTCGCCGGCCGAGTGGGAGGGGGCCTCCCACTCGCCGGCCGAGTGGGAGAGGGCCTCCCACTCGCCGGCCGAGTGGGAGGGCTGCTCCCACTCGCCGGCCAAGTGGGATGGGACCTCCCACTCGCCGCCCCCTTAGGGGGCGAGTGGGAGAGTCCTCCCACTCGCCCGGTATGGGTGGGGAGATCGGTATGACCTCCCGCGAGGGGGGAAGTGGACACCTCGAGTCCCACTCGCCCCCCTCGCATGCGTGATCAATGGCGGTCATGGTTGGACTGCGGATAGCGGTATTTTTGCTATCCGCAGTCCATTTTTTGGGAAGTCTATAAATAGACCCCCATGGGCACCTTGGGAAGGGTTGGTTCCTACCCCTCCCTCGCGTGTGAGCAAGCACTACCCCTCCCCTCCCCCTGTCATTGAAGGTGGACGGTGAGGTGATCCTTAGTGCCCTCCAAGGTGCCCAGGCTCAGCATTGGCTTGGGAGGGGAAGTTCCGAGTGAGCTTCCGGGTGTGTGGTGGGACCTCCGCGCTGCATCTTAAGGGGTCCATTTGTGGATTCAAGTGTTCATCAAGTCCAAGTCTTCCAGTTCCTAGTGACCGGTCAAGGGTCTAGGCTTAGGTCAAGTAAGGGTTAGTCACAACCCCCTTTCGAACGCTGAGACCGGGAAACTGGTTTCAACAATGAGAGCCTATAACCAAGTTCTATTTCTATCTAATCCATATCCTAAAGTTTCGTACTGACTTCCTTGATTTCAGAGGTCATATATACACATATAACTTGGCAAGTTCTATGCATATCCCCAATGGTTATTTTGCTATCCTCTTATTTACTTGTCTACACATACAAAACCTCATCTTGCCCAAGTAAATATTAAAAATACCAAACTTCAAGGTCTATAAGTTTGAGATTCATTTTTTAAATAAGGTCTAGGGAAACTCAAGTCAGTACTAAGCTGGCCCAATAAACAAAAGGGATAAGTCCCCATATATTTTGTGCTAAATTTCTTCGATATCACTATAGTGCATTTACCCTATATGTGCACACAATTCTTAGGGCATACAACCTTGTATTGGAGTTCCACCTTGAGACTTTATTGATATGATACACATTCAAGGTCCTTAAAGTTACCATTCTCGAATCCTTCTTAAGGTCAATGTGTGACCTAACCAAGAATGGGCCTTCTTTGGATTTGGATTCTTATTCGACCTCTAATAATTGTCTTGGTGACTGCTTCACCGTAAATTATACGAGAAGTATAATTGGCAGGATAATTTATGCTTAAGAGTCTCTTATTACTCCAAAAAGTAGGTCACAGGCACCAAATCCTTTGAGATGGTTCAATTAGTTTGGTTAAGGGGTAAAGTCATTTGATAAGTGAGCGGTAAGCATCGGAGTGTAAGCCTCAAACACCTACACTCATACTAAGCTCTTCCCTTTAATCATGTTGGGAATCCCCCTATCCTAACCAAATCTATACTTGAGATCGCTTTAAGACTAAGATACGCTATGAAAACATCTGGGTAAGTCAAAACTAAAGTGTTGTCCTTAGTTGGGTTGGCCTAACTCATTGGTTAATGGACAAATTTGTGTGATTTTTTTACACATGGGCACACCACTGCTTCCGCTGCTAGTTTGTCCTCAAACTAACTCGAGCGGGGGTGTCCCAATTTTTTTTTGTGGACTTCTTTCTCGTTGGATCGTTTGCGCTCTGATACCATTTGTAAGATCCCTCTCCCGCACCTGGAGAGCTTCCAGATCTTATGCCCAGAACCGCCGCCTTACGGTGACACTAACACCCGAGTTAGCTACCTCCGCAAGACGCCGATCCTGCCGGCAAGAACGATCGACATGCCAACAAGAGTTAAGAAGGAAAATAATCAGAACCAAGTCCACAATCACACATTTATACAACGAAATATATATTGTCCATCAATGGGTACAAAAAAAGAAAGAGTAAAAGGGGGCTTAAGCCCGGTACATATCCAAGCGAAGTACAAAAATCTCTCACTCTACATCTGTGCGGAAGCTAAACAAACTCTCAACTCTCGAACACCTGTATTGTAGTAGAAGTAATGCGCGGTCTAAGCTCCTCAGGTCCTGTCTCCTCCTCTAGCTGGGGCTCCATCACCTTGGGTACCTACGGTCACCACCGACCGTTAGTCATAAAGACTAAGCCGATTTTGTCCCCGCCTCCCCCCGCGACTCCTAGGCACCGTGCGGGAGGAAGAAGCAGAGGACAACAAAGTGGAGTAAGCAAAAAGCAGGTGACAAATATTCTACGCTAACAAGAGTATGTCCATATAATTTCTATGCTAGCAGTATAAGCAGTAAACAGTAATAAATGCAGTAAGGTAATATCGCAGCAGTAAAAGAAGTAAGCATAGAGAAGCAGAGCGACGTAAGTAAGGTAATTTAAAAGTAACCATTGATTTATAGGAATGCCCATACAAACCTGTAGACCAAGGGGTCGTTTAGCAGGGCCTATCGTATAAAAAGTCCCATACCAATTTATACGATAGGGGTAGGGGTTGAAATGCAATGTTCATGCTATGACATGCAAGGTATGCTGTTATGCAATGTTCATACAAGTGCAACTCACTCACTACGACTCTATGCGCATAGACCTTTAGTTCCCCCTTTTTGGAGCTAGCAAGACTCCCAGGATACTCCCGTAGTGGCAAACGGAAGCGGTGGGTTGGGCCTCGCCCACCTCTAGGTTGGTATTCACACTACCTAACCTAGACCTACCGTACGCCTCAACACAAAACCGCGGAGCATCTGCGTACTCTTGCTGACTGGACCGCCAGACTTTCATGGCTAAGTGTAATTACCACACTTGCCGAGTCAACGTATTGATGTCGGTGTGAACGACCATCCAATACCGAAGACCCACCACCTTCGTGCACATGCAACATGTTCTACTATCTACCTCCGAGCCATAAGCTCCCCGGGCTAACCTGCCCGTCAATAATAACCTTCCGAGCCACCGGCGCACCAAACCAACCCGTCCGTACCAACATACCCTACTGAGTCACAAGCTCACCTGACTTGTCAATCCGCTCTTACCAACACGGAGCTTACTGCTCGTATTACCAAACCGACTAAGCTCCCGTAGCCACGGGGTGTGGGTGAGTGTGTTATTAAATTATTCTTGTATAACATATTATCCCTACGGTTTACGGTTAATCTTGGACTCCCTGAGGATTACCCTGTAAGGGGCTCGCTACAGTACTAGGAACTACAATGGGATGACACCCCAAAGTTCCCTTTCTCCAAGACACTAAGTATTATTGGTATCCACCCATACGATTACCTTCTATCATTCCACTTAAATTAAACCTCAGCGCTTTATGACCCTCTAAGGGGAAGGACGATCTTTCATCAATCCCGAGCACAGCCTTACCCATAGCTCATCAAGCACTCTCATCGTCTAAACTCCTATTTAGACTACTCCTGTTTAGTTCTTATTATACTTGAAAGTTTAGGGTGGATCCTGGACTTCCCGAGGGCTACCCGGTGAAGGGTTCGCAAGGTGCTAGGGTATATGATGGGATGATGCCCAACCCCTTTCCAGGACAATTAATATTCTTGGCGACTACCCTGACCCAACGTTTCCACCTTCTCATTACTCTTTATAACTTAAGTGTTTTCACGCCTTATGTTTCATCCCGCTCCTAAGCAATCGTTCTTTTGGACTCAACTCTAATAGCTCTTAGTCCTCTAAGTGTTCTATGCTCATCTCTTGTTATAATTCAATTCTCACTGATTTCCTTTGTGATTCTATTAACCTAATCATCATATGAGTTTTTACTATCCGCAGACCACGATATATAAGTAGCTTAGAATCCTATGATGGAACCTTAGTCAAATTACTTCCAAATGACTTCTAATTTTATCATAGGTTCATAATGGATAGAATAAGGGATGATAAAAATCCAAGCATATTTCATATAATTTTGGCCTCTATAAAAATTCTTTAATTACTAATCTGAATCTAAAAGGGAAGGAGGTATCATGCTAGTGAATTCAAATTTGTTAAATTTCCTTCCAGAAATGAAATGTGACATGATAAGAAGATTTCCAATATTTCATATCTTTCCAGCAATTAAATAACCAAGATCCCTAATTATCAATGAATGAATGGAAAAATAATTTTTACACATCAAGTACAAGATTTTGGCTTCCTAAAATTCTGGGAAAATTACAGTAGCTTCATATTGACATAAAAACACAAATTCCAGAAGATCACATTTTCCCAATCATTTTAAACCCCCAATTTCTATTTATCTTTAAAGGAGAGACAAAATGGCTTTACACTACAAGTACTGAAATTAGACTTCCTAAAATTCTGGAAAAATTACAGTAGCTTCATATTGACATAAAAACACCATTTCCAGAAGATCATATTTTTCCAAACATTTTAAACCCACAATTTCTATTTATCTTTAAAGAGAGACAAAATGGCTTTACACTACAAGTACTGAAATTAGACTTCCTAAAATTCTGGAAAAATTACAGTAGCTTCATATTGACATTAAAATACTATTTCCAGAAGATCATATTTTTCCAAACATCTTAAACCCATAATTTCTATTTATCTTTAAAGGAGTGCAAATAGGGATTTACACATCAAGTAGTAGATTATGACCTCAATAAATTCTGGAAAAATTATCATGGCATAATAATGGTCTAGGAACACCAAATCCTAAGTTTCACATTTTTAACAGGAATATTCAACCATAATTTCCATTTAACATAAAGGGGGGGGTGCAAATAGGGATTTACACTACAACTACCATTAATATGTCTCTATAAATTCTGAGAAAATTATCCTAGTATAATAATCATCTAGACACACCAAAGCCAAAATTTCATAATTTACCAGAGAGTATTTATCCATAATTGCTATTTATTACAAATGGTGTGCCAATAAGGGTTTACACTACAAGTGCTATGTTAAGACTTCAATAAATTCTGGGAAAAATTGTAGAGCATAGGAATAACCTAAAACTACTAAATCCTAAGTTTCATAATATTCCAGATAGATTATAATCACAATATCCAATTAATACTCATGGTGTGCTAATAAGGGGTTATATAACAAGTACTATATAATGACCTAAAATTCATCTAAAAATTATGGTAAAATTTACAGAGCTATAGGATCACCAAAGAAACCTACTAGAATAATTTATAACTCTCCAAATGCATAGGAGACCTAAATGTCATATTAGAATAAATTTGACCTAACCAAGTAAATCAAATTCAGAGAAATAAATGAGGTCCAAAAATTCCAACAAAATTCCTAAATGTGCTTTTCCAGTCAAAGATCCAATTCCCAGAGTTTTGGATTTATCTCTATGTTTTTGATTCAAATTATTTCATTAATCTAAAAGCGTGACAATTTTCATTTAATTAAAAACTTTAGGAAAATAACTTCCAAAAATCATGAAACTTATGTCAATGATGTATATCCTCATGACATACACTAACCCTAAGGTTTCAGAGGCATGCAAGGTGATTCCCACCTTCAATTCCATCAAAAAGCTCAAAAGCCCAAATTGACTATTAGCACCCCAATTTTCCTCTTAAGACCCAAACTTCATTTTGAAGTTCAGAGAATTATACTTATGCACATATGATGAAATTTTAACCAGTGATCAAGATATATATAAATAGCTTACCACCCAAATTTGGGGGTGTTTGGAGTTACACAACTCCATAAATACCAATTATTTACTATTGCTAATAACTGAAATATCTCAATGAATATACCTCCATAAATTCTCAAATTTTAACCCTAGGTGTATCATCATACCATGCATGCATGCTAGATATTTCAAGGGATTTGGTTAAGCCATTTAAAAGTTATAGCATTTTTAATTTCTGCCCTACACAAGGAGCAGTCCTAGGAAAATGTGTGCCCTGGTGTCCACAGTGCACCAAATCAGTTGATTCAAGTGGCAAATGAAAGTAGACACATAGGGATACAAAAGTTATCTCTGTTACTTTTTGCAAATATGGCCTCTAAGGCCTTCAAATTTTGCATGCAAAACCCTGCATGTTTGAAGGCAGAATTGCCTTGTTCTGCCAATAGAGATCATGGAGACGAAATCAACGGCTGTGATTTCATCTCCTTCCTCTAGCCGACAGCCCAGAAGGAAAGGGGCCTGATCCCGGCCAACCACTACCCTCCCCGGCCATCTGCCGCCGCCACCACCTCCGTTGAGGGGTTGGCCGTCGATTGGCGGTGGAATGGTGGCCGGAGGTGGGGTTTTCCGGCGATCCCTGGAGGAAGCCCAATCGGAGCTTGGGAGGGAAAAATCCCATGGCTGTCGGCTCAATTGAGCCCGACTGCCCTTGCTAAGACCCTAGATGACTAGCACAGAGGGAGAGGGGGAGAAATCGTGCCTGAAGTAGGGCCTGGCGGCGGGTATGGTGGTGGTGCGGCATGGCGGTGGCGAGCTCCGACGACCCTGCTCGAATCCTTGTTTCTGCACCGTTCTCCTTGCTCCAATACACTGGCTCGACTGCTCTCAACCTTCTGAAGGTGATGGAAGGGTCGAAATGGGCTGAGAGAGGCTGGTTATAGGAGTTTAGAGATGGGGGGGGGGGGGGGGGGGGGGGGGGGTTCTGTTCCACCTTGTTTGCTCCTCCTAGCCGCCAAGTGTCACTGTTTCAGCTGGAATTCGGCTGGGGAGTTGATTGGGAGTTCAACTATGGTCTTGGGCAGAGGAGAGGAGGGCCACATGGTCTCCTCTTCCAAAATCTCTCTTGTTTATTAATGGAGGAAGGGGAAAAAGACCATGCTATCCCCTTGCATGTTGGATTTAAGGGTCGATGCTGGTCATTAGGCCTAAGGGCTTCAGAGTGGGCTTTGGGTGAGGGCCTTAATCCATTGGAATTTGGATTAATTCCAAATAATTCCAATTTAGGCAAAATTGACCCTATGTTGACTTTTGGGTTGACTTGGTCAATTAGCTGTGTTGACTGGCCCAATGTGATGATTTTGGATCTATTGACACCACCCAAGGTTGGTTGAGTCATGGTGAGGACCTAGGTTGGCTAATTTGACCAATAAGTGTGATTTTGACCAAAATTGGGGGAATGTTGACTTTGGTCAATTTGGTCAAATTGAAGACTCCATGATGGGGCTTTTGAGTCAATTGGGTCCCCCATGATGTTCTAAGGCTAGGGGTGAAGTCAATTTCATGCTTTGGGGTTCAATTGAACTTATTGGGGAGGATTTGACCTATGTTGACCCAAGTTTGACTTTGGTCAAATTGGGTCAATTGGTGACCCCATGATGGGGCTTTTGGGTCTATAGCATTCCTTGGAGTGTTTATCATCTATTGGAGGAGTCAATTTTCAAGTGTGAGTTCATGTTGTGCTAGTTTGACCTAGGTTGACTTGAGCCTTATAGTAGACCACATGTGAGTTCACCTAACCCTATGTGTCCTAAGGCTGCAATCTAGCTCAAACTCACCACACTCACCACTTGTCTCACCCTAAATTGGAGTTAGGGGGTCTAGTAGGAAATGGGATGTTACACAGGGTTTCAATTTGGTGTCATGACAAAGTTTTGTCAAGAATTTGGTATCACTCAAGAGTTTTCCTCTCCCAGAACTCCACAACAAGATGGAGTGACTGAGAGAAGGAATAAGACCTTGATTGAGGTTGGCAGGACATTGCTTAGTGACTCCTCACTCCCAGAATATTTTTGGGCCGAGGCAGTCAATACAACTTACTATGTTCTGAATTGAGCATCAATCAATAAGGCCCATGGGAAAACCTCCTATGAAGTTCTGAAGGGCAAACAACCAACTATTTCATATTTTAGAATCTTTAGTTGCAAATGTTATATTTTAAATAATGGAAAAACTCAACTTACAAAGTTTGCTGAAAAATGCAATGTTGGTGTTCTTGTTTGATACAGCTTACATAGTAGATCCTATAGAGTATTCAACAAGAAGACTCATGTAGTTGAAGAATCAATGGATGTTGTTTTTGATGAGACTAACCTGGTTTATAAGGGCTGGTCTAGTACTCCTCCTCTTGCAGGAAATGATCAACAATTGTAGGAGCTGTCTATACAAGATAGACCCAGCTCTAGCAGGATCACTTCAGAGATTGAAACAATTCAAGCTGAAGATGATTGGATTGATGAAGAACAAGTTGTTGCAGAAGAAGTCCAGCAGGGTGTTGATAGATTGCCTACAACCACCAGACATATGAGGGATCATCCAATAAACCAGATTATTGGATATGAACACCAAGGTGTGATCACAAGGAGCAGGGCTCATAATGAAGCCCTATTCCTGAGCTTCTTATCTCAGGTTGCGCCAAAGAAGTTTGAGGAAGCCAACCAAGACACCTTCTTGATCCATGCTATGCAAGAGGAATTACATCAATTCAAGAGATGCAAGGTATGGAAGTTGGTGCCAAAACACAAGGACACAATATTATTGGCACCAAGTGGATCTACAGGAGCAAACTAGATAAGCATGTTGTCATCATTAAGAACAAGGCAATATTGGTAGGAAAGGGGTAAAGGCAAGATGAAGGGATATACTTTGACCAAACCTTTGCCCCAGTTGCAAGGTTGGAAGCAATAAGATTATTCCTTGCCTATGCTGCCTACAAGGGTTTCAAAGTCTACCAAATGGATGTCAAGTCTGCATTCCTAAATGGGAATCTGAAGGTAGAGGTATATGTGGAGTAGCCCTCAAGTTTTGTTCACCCAACTCTTTCTTCTCATGTATATTTACTTAAGAATGCTTTATATGGTCTAAAGCAAACCCCTAGGGCCTGGTATGAGACCTTATCTAGCTTTCTCATTAAGAACAAGTTCTTGAGGGGAAAGATAGATAGTACATTGTTTCTTAGGAAAACAAAGGGCAAGTGTCTCATAGTCCAAATTTATGTGGATGACATAATATTTGGGTCTACTGATGACAACCTTTGCAAAAGGTTTGCCAACCTTATGCAGGGGGAGTTTGAAATGAGTAGTATGAGAGAGCTCAAGTAATTTTTAGGCCTCCAAGTGAAACAGTCTGATGAAGGTCTATTTATCTCTCAGACCAAGTACACTAGGGAGCTTATTAAGAAATTTGGGATGGAATCAGCTTCTACTATGAAAACTCCCATGGGGTCCAACATTACCCTGGACAAGGATGAGAAGGGAAAGTCCTTTGATGAATCCATGTACAGATGTATAATTGGATCCTTGCTATATCTGACTGCTAGTAAACCAGATATTATGTATGCAACATGTGTATGTGCTAGGTATCAAGCATGCCCTAAGGAATCTCATTACTCAGCTGCAAAGAGGATTTTGAGATATCTCAAGGGCAGCCAATATCTTGGCCTTTGATACACTAAAAACAATGATTTTGAACTAATAGGATTTTCAGATGTCGAATTTGCAGGTTGCAAGGAAGATACGAAGAGTATACGTGGGACTTGTAGATTCCTAGGCAGGAGATTGATTTCATAGAGCAGTAAGAAGCATACCAGTGTGGCTATATCCACTGCCGAGTCTGAATATATTGCTGCTAGGAGCTGCTGTGCATAACTACTATGGATTCAACACCAGCTAGAGAATTACAACCTCAAGGTAAGTCACTCTCCATTGTATTGTGACTCATCCAGTGCAATTTCTATTGTTAAGAATCCTGTCTCACATAGCAGGACTAATCACATAGAAATTAGATATCATTTCATTATGGAACATGTAGAGATTGAAGATATCTGCCTTGAATATGTCTCAACTGACAATCAAGTTGCTGATATCTTTACAAAGCCATTGGATGAGGCTAAATTTAATATCTTTAAAATTGAGTTAGGAATGTTAAATGTTGAATAACCATTTATATTTCATTTAATTCCTCATATGTATTAGTTTACACCTCAACCTTGCTAAATAATAATTGCTACTTAAACACTTAGTGGCATGAGAGGTCCACAATTAATCTCACTTAAATAGTTCACTGCTAGTCAGTGAGGTCAGCTGAAATAGCTGAGAAAGTTTCAGCTGAACCGCTGAGACAGCTTAGATGGTCTCAGCGGTTGATAATACTATGTCCCAACGGTTTATTACCCTGTCCCAGCGGTTTATCTTTCCGTCTCAGCAGATTCACTGAGACGGGCTAGGTTAATTAAAAAAATTAAAAATAATAAGTCAAATCAACATAAATCATTAGGGAAAACTTAAACAAAAAATCCCTATAAATAAGAGTAATGTTAATTAAACTCTTACAACCCTAAACCTAATCTAGCCGGTGAGACCAACCCTCATTTCCCCCTGTCTCAGCGACTCATTTTTATGAAGAAATGGCGCCAAAGAATGCAAAGGATCTGTTGGAAGGTTATGAGATGGTAAGGAATGGATTTCAACATGCCCCACGGGAAATCAAGGAGGTGATTCAATTGCTGAATGACCAAGGATTGGAGTATTTGCTTTCTGAGCCGTCTCCTATTCTGAAAAATGAAGTTTTGGAATTTTACAGTAATGTCAAGATATCTCCCTCCAGATCTTCCCTGAAATCTAAGATTGGGGGTGAAAGGATCAAAATAACCCCAAGGAGATTGGAAAAAGCGCTGCAGTTGCCTTCATTCAACTATGATGAAGAAGATGATATTTCTGAGAGAAATAAAGACAAGGCACTGAAGTGGTGTGATCACAATGATGCTAAGACAATCTCACTAAAAAGGAAAAACTTCAATCAAAGAGGAAAGCTATTGGCAGACATTGTTGGGAAAATAATTCTATGCAAACCAGGGTCACATGACACCATCTCCAAACATATGTTTGAGTTGATAACAAGGATCATTTTGCAGAAGAAGACCTCCTGGGCCAATGTAATCTTTCAAAGAATCAAAGAATGTCTGCAAGCCCCAAACATGAGTAGAATATTATCTTTTTACCTCATAAACTCATATCCAGACCTCTTTAACAGTTTTAAGGGAACTAAAATTCATTATCTGAAGGGAATATATATCAAAACATTGGAAAGATTCACAAGGGTACTTCCAATGAGCCAACCATCTGTGGTAAAAGAAAAGAAGAAAAGGCTAACCAAAGGACCTAAGAAGGCAAGGATAGTCTGTTCAGACTCTGGATCTGAACATCAAGGAGCAGATTTCTCAGGCCAGGCTTATCTTGAATCAGAAAGCATTCAAGATAAAGAGGAGCATGATGGAGAAGATCATGTCAAAGATAAGATTGATGCTTCCAATCCTTTGGATCTCCCAGTGAATGATAATGCTCAGGATATGCCTGCTACTTCAGGGAGAAATGCTGAGGAGCAATTGGACTCTCCTAATGATTTACAAAGTAAGATTGATATGATCATTTTTAACCTGTAAAGAAGGATTAATCTAATTCCTGATAATCCACCAGGATACTGGGAAGATAGTCAAGACAACATGAATGCCCCATCTGATGGGGAGCAAGAGAAGTCAACCAGTGATGAAGGACAAGAGGATGTGCAGGAAGGAGAGCACTCCACTGATTCTGAAAATGCTAAGAATGATGCTGACCTTCTTAATAATATTGAAGTCAATACCGGTGATAAAGTTAAGGGGGAGCCTACCAAGGTCCCTGCTCATGATAAGACTATTACATCCACCCAGTAGCTGAGACATCCACTCTACTTGAGTGTGATGATCAACGGAATCAAGAGAACAACTCACCTTCTGCTCAGCCAGAACTCTGCTAGCAATCCATCACTATTGAACAGCAGACCTCAACCACTACACATTCAGATGGACTTCTGTTAAGTTCAATCAAGACATTGATTGATGGTCAAATGTCCTCCATCAAAGAGTACATAGATAAATCAGTTTTAGAAGTCAAAACTGAGGTGATGGATGAGATCAAGACTCTCAAAGAGTACACAACCCACCTAAATAGTCAAATGACCAAGTGGTTTGATCTAGCAGAGAAATCAGTGATAGCTCAAAGAACAATTCTGAGATCTATGGACAAAAGTCTCCAACTTTCAGAACAAGACATGGGTTATGTCATGAATTATGTAAGTAAAACAGATGAGGTGATAGAGAAAGCCTCTAATCACATTGAAGAATATATGTGGTCAACAACAACAACCATGATAGGAGAAACTGAGAATATGAAAGAAGAGCTAAAATTTGATCTAGAAAATGCCTTTCAAACCCTGTCTGGATCAATGATATCAAACTATCAAGACCTTGAGAAGAAAATAATTGAAGAAGTCAGAAAGGGGGAGGAAAACAATGCTGAGCAAACTATAAAGATACTTTAAGGAATAAGAATAACACTCAACCTCCCTCTCCTAGACAAGTCCAGACCAGAAGATTTTGATTTCCAAGCTCATGCAAGAGTTGTACTGTATGCACAACTTGCAGCTAGAAGGAAAAGAGAAGGAGTCTTAATGGCTGAAGAATTCATGACAAAGAATAGAGCTGATCAGTCCAAGGACCCAGATTATGAGTACTGGAGTGATGACTCTAAGAAGATAATTATAAATGCTTGGATAAGCCATGAACAACTTGCAAGAACATAGACAACATCTATTCAGCAGAGGAATGGATAAAACACTTGGATAAGAATTCCCTAAGGGAAAGAATATTCAAAGAAAATCTTGTGAATAGAAATAATCCCAAAAAGATGCCCTCAAAATATATACCAAAGCCTTTTCTGTATTTCAAGAGGCAAGAAAACAAAAGGAAGGCTGCTGAGATGGCAACTATTGTTGCTGCAATGAGTGCTGATAAAGATCAAGCTGAAAGTTCCAGTTCCAAGAAAAGAAAATTCCGAACAAATATTTTAATTTTCCTTAGATAAAATGTTGCACTAAGAATTGTAATATCCAATGTAGACATTTTATTATTAATTCAAGTGGTCTTTCATTGAATATCTGTATCTTATGTTTATAGGAAAATTTTATGTTAAAGTTAATATATGATGTTGATGAGCCCCATTTATATACTGATTTTCGGACTCATCCGGGCTAGTTTTCCTGCTTTTGTATTTCAGTTTTTGTTCATTTTTGTTTATATTCACCTTGTTCATGCTTTTACTTGAAGTGCATATTTAGGCCCGTTGTTGTGTGCAATTGCGCACTATATTGCTAGGGGTAAGCATATTGTGCTCCCTATTGTATGTTTCTCTTTATGATTGTGCTGAAAGTGTATTCCCAGCGTGCGCTTTGGCTGTGAATAGGGGCAGATCTCCATTTTGCCTGAATTCATGTCTGCATGAATCGCACGGTCGTGCGTTTTCTTGACGCACGGACGGCTGTGATCGTGCGCTCATGGTGGCCGGCAAAAAGGTGATCTGAATGTGGTCGTGCATTTTTATGCACGGGCGGGTTCGCCCATGCGTGAGTAAAACGCACGAGCTCCCTGTTTGCCTATTTTTCGTTCAATCGGAAGTTACCCGTGCGTTTTTATGCATGGTCGGATTTGACTGTGTGTGAGTAAAACGCACGGGCGCGTCTTCCTCCTTCCGGCCTTTCTGCTTTGCTTAAGTATCGTACGGTTCACGCACGGTCGTGCGTTCGACCGTGCGTGACCATTTTTCTAACCTTTCTCTATAAAAGTGCAGCTTCTGACCTAAACCGCCAGAGACCGTACACGCCGTGCCATTCCGTCGTTTTCGCCATTTCCGCAAGGGTTCCGTCCCTTTGGGCCTCCTCCATCATCCTCAAGCTCCAAGGAGAGAGATTCAACCCTACATCCACCAATATCCAAGGAGAAGGAAGCTAGGTCGTGCGGCCGTATCGTGACACGAAGAAGATGGGCCATTGGGTGGTAGTGACAACCTCCTCTACCCTGGACGCAGTTGAGGACTGAGCTTGGACGCGGATTGACAACCCAGCGATTCCAACCGTGAATCTTCAACAAGACTTCGGATTCGGTCGATTCCTTGCTCTCTCTATCTTTGTATTGGTAGTTGTAATTTGTATTTCTCTATACTTTGATGCTGTGCACTATGAACTCTGCGTTATAATGTTTTTTTCATTTATATGAGATTATTTTGTTCATATGTGTGTATGAGGTGCGCCGCCATCCATTTTCCATTCCGTCGTCATGTTCGTGTGCCGCACTAGCAATTGCTAGTGGCGTGCTTGTCGACGAGGTGCTTGCGACCCTCATTCCGCCGGTGCGACCCACTCCATTCCGCTAGCCTACTCATCCATCCGCCCTCTCAAAGTAGTGCGTTCAAGGCCTACCTAGTCTCCATCCCGCCAAGCGAAGCATTGCATAGCGGCATTGCACAGGAGTAGTTGTAGTATTTTCCTTTATTTTCCACAACCAAAACCCCCCTTTTTCCGCAATCCATCCGCTCATAAGGACTTCAATCTCAAGTCCTTCCTCAATAATTAACTCCACCTTACTGTGTTCCTTCGAGATCGATACTTGTGGATTCACTCCCACATTTTATATTACTTGAACGATCGGTACACTGCCTTTTCATGCCGCAGTCTCGCTACTGCCTATAACGGTGTGCTAAGATTTGCGCATCAAGTTTTTGGCGCCGTTGCCGGGGAACACAGATGTGTGAGTTTTTTGGAGAGGGAGAATCTGAGAGAGAAGCCCTTCCATTTGTAATTGCATCCCTTTGTTTTATTTCTTCGTATTCTATTTTCCTGTTTTTTATTAGGTTGCATAGTAAATTATTGTTAGGTGTAGTATTTTGCACAATAGTGTTTTTATTTTGAATCATTTTATCTTCACACAATGTGGGCTTCTTTTAATATTCGTTGCCATTTTTGTGGAGATATATCGCATGCTAGTGATAGATGTCCAAAGGGAGATAGTAACCCTAGCACTCAAGCCCCAGTATATGGAGCACCGACTTCGTCTGGTACTCCATATGGTGCGCATAAGTCCTATGGTTACTCTTCCGCTCCGCGCATGCCCTTTTTGAATTCATCTCCGGTTCAATTTGAGCCGAAGAAAAATGCAAAACAGTGCTTGTTTTGTCGGAGCATGGATCATGCCTTGAAGGATTGTGCTGCATTCCGTCGCCAATTGGACGAGGATGACGAGCTGGATATCCGGATCGTCCCAACTCCTATTTCTGGCAGCACACCTTCAACATCTGGTTATGTGCCCGTATCACCTTCATGCTTTGAAGGGTATGATGTGGACACAGTCACCAGATGTGTGGCTGATCTAGGCTCTGACATGGATGAGCCCATCTCCCCTGCACATATATCACCATGCATGGATTCGATTCTTTGTGAGGAATCGGTGTTTGACTTTTATCCAAGCCCTATTCCTCCCCCTATTGTGCATACTACTATACTCGTCTCTGATGATATTGTTGATGATGTGTCGCAAGATGAGGCTGGTGATCTCTCATTTGTACCTATTCCTATGGAGGAGTGTAACCTTCTCGGTGAAGTGGATTTTTCCTCAGCACCGGTGGAGGAAGTCCAAATCCTGGGGAAGGCCAATGTTGATCCCGCCGACCCTTGCAACATTGATGACAATGCCAACATTATTTTACTTTCCCAACCTAATGGGAGTGAGACTGGGACCACTCCCCCGATTTCTATTTATTTATGTCATTCTTCTCCTTTATTTCCCGACCCCCCTTCTTTTTCTTCTGAGCCTATGTAGGTTGAGCCTTCACAGGTATTGCAGGAGGTGGTGCAAATTGCACAATTCAGTGATGTGCACATCTTCTTGTGTGAGGAGGTTAATTCCCCCTCCACAGAGGATCTTCCATGTACTGTATTCCCCTCCTGCTGCCTCCCTGAAGATGACACCTTGCTAGGCAAGGAAATTTATTTTGGTGAAAGTAGAGTGGAGGACTCTCCCTCCACCTCTTTCTTTCTCTCTCCTCTACCTGTGTCAAGCAGGTATTATAATTTAGGTAGAGGAGTAGTGGTTCTATCACCGTATCGGTACCCGTTACCGACGCGGATATTAGAACAGTTACCTGTCCACTTCTCCTTCCATACTCCCATTAGCTAAGACCCGCCGCTTCCTGAATAAGTCGTGCTGGGATGACTATAACCCCAGTAGTTATCTTACTTTTTCTTGTCTTTTATTTTATCTCTATCAAAAACTAGTTAGTTATATATTAGTTTAGTTTGCTTTTGCGGAGATCACCCCTTGCAGGTATTTTCTATTTGTGAAGGTGATGAGTCCGAGAATTACACTGTTTTCGGGACTCATCTGGGCTATTTTTCACTCACATCGGCGGTCATTTTCACGTGGAATCGCCACTTTATTGAATATTGCTCTTTCCACTTGTTGTGCACGTTATTTGCCCACTCTCGAGTGAATTGGGGTTTTTCCACTCGTGTGTGTATTTGTACTGCATTTTTTATGCTTAGAATGTCTGTGTTAAGTGCCATGATCAGTGGCCCCTTTGTGCGTTTATGCTGATTCGGGGATCGTGCAGGTTTTCCACGTACAAATCTGTACAGGAACACTGCGCACGATCACTGGTTTTAGTGCGCACGACCACTAATCGTGCGCCTCCGATCGTGCGCGTTCATTTGCGGCCTAAAGTAGCATTCTGAATTTGGTCATGCGTTTTTACGCACGGTTGTGCGTTTGGTCGCGCGGTTTATTATTTTCTGTATAGTTGTCTTGCAGGTTTTCGGCCACAGCGAGCACGACCACCAACTTCCAGTGCGCACGACCACTGGTCGTGCGCCACTGACCGTGCGCGCTGTTTACTCTGCTCCACCTATAAATAGATGTGCGCGATTTTAGGTCGGGACGATCATTTTTCTCCGCCGTTTTTGAGCGTTGTTCGCCTCTTCCGCCCCCTGCATCATCTTCCACCACCAGGAGGTGCTCCGGGACTAATCTTCACGCCTATCTTGAGCCCGGAGATCATCTCGGCCGTCTCCATCATCCACAAGCTTCAAGGAGAGGATTCCGCCTCCATCTTCATCGCCAAGCAAGAGCTCTTCGCAGCAGACGTGGTCGGATTGTAGTTTACCGGAGAAGACGGGTCCATTGGGAGGAAGTGACCGCCCTCCTCTACCCTGGATGATAGTTGGGACCGAGCTAGGATGCGGATTGACAACCTGGTGATTCCTACCGTGAATCTACAACAAGCCTCCGGATTCGGTCGTATCTCTTGCCTTTTTCTCTAACTTGTATTGATGTTTATGAATGTAATCTTCAATATTTGATGATGTTGCACATTTAAACCATGATTTGTAGTGTCTGTTTCATGTCTATGTTAAATTACTCTTTTGTTTATATGCGTGTATGAGATGTGCCACCACTTCATCCACCACTCCACCCACTGCGTTCGTGTGCCGCACTAGCAATTGCTAGTGGCGTGCTTTGTGACGTGGTGCTTGCGACCCTCATTCCGCCAGTGCGACCCATTCCATTCCGCTTGCCTACTCGTCTATCCGCCTAGCAAAATAGTGCGCTCAAGGCATACGTAGTCTCCATCTCGCCTCGCGAAGCATTGCATAGCGGCATTGCATAGGAGTAGTTGTAGTATTTCTCTTTATTTCCACCAACCAAAACCCCTGTTTCCGCAACCCATCCGACATAAAGGACTTCAATCTCAAGTCCTTCCTCAATAGTAAACTCCACCTTACCGTGTTCCCTCGAGATCGATACTCAGGGATTTGCTCCTCATTTTATATTACTTGAACGATCGGTACACTATCGTTTCGTGCCACAGTCTTGCTACCGCCTATAACGGTGTGCTAGATTTGCACGTCAAGTTTTTGGCGCCGTTGTCGGGGAACACAGTCGTGTGAGTTTTCTGGAGAGGGAGAATCTGAGAGAGAAGCCCCTCCATTTGTAAATTGCATCCTTTTGTTTTATTTCTTCTTATTCTGTTTTACTGTTTATATTAGGTTGCTCTAGTAAATTTTCGTTAGGTGTAGTATTTTGCACAATAGTGTTTTCCGTTTGAATCTTGTTATCTTCACGCAATGTGGGCTTCATTTAATATTCATTGTCGTTGGTGTGGAGATACCTCTCATGCGAGTGATAGATGTCCAAAGGGAGAAAATAGCCCTAACACTCAAGGCCCAACATATGGAGCACCGACTTCGTCTTGTACTCCATATGGTGCGCGTAAGTTCTATGGCTATTCTGCTGCGCCTTTACCGTCATACTTCTTTTCGGCCTCAGCACCTGCTGTGCCAAAGAAGCCCGCAAGGCAGTGCTTGTTTTGTCAGAGCACGGATCATGCCTTGAAGGATTGTGCTGCATTCCTTCGCCAATTTGACGAGGATGACGAGCCGGATATCCGGATTGTCCTGACTCCTAACTCTTACAGCACACCTTCCACCTCTGATTACGTTGCTGTATCACCTTCAAGTTTCGAAGGGAATGATGCAGACCCACTCATCGGAGTTGTGGCTGATCTAGGCTCTGACATGGCTGAGCCCATCTCCCCTGTGCATATATCACCATGTTTGGATTCGATTTTTTGTGAGGAATCGGTGCTTGACATTTCTCCAAACACTATTCCTCCCCCTGTTGTGCTACTACATTCGTTGTTGGAACCTTAGCTTTTGATTTGAGTTATGATCCATCCCTTTTGTTTATAATTCATCTAAGAAAACTAAGGAAACATAAATTAAATGTAACACCCCGCCAGTACAAATAATATAACAGTAGGTCCGGCCGGGACCCCGCGCTATACTAACCATACTAGCTAGGCATTAAAAGGAGATATACAGAAAAGAACTACACCAGAGTATACTAAACATAAGCGGAAGCATAAAGATTTAACATTTCTTTTAAAATTGTCCACTATCCCAGGAATGAAACAAAAAAGTTACGACCTTAAAGCCTTACATTTAACAAATGTATAGAAACTCAAAACATACATCGGCACGCAGGCCGGCAATACAGGAAAAGCAGAAAAGAGGCTGGCCGTCGAGGGCCAACACAGCAAAAGGGCCACCGCCTGCTATTTCCCGCTTGGCTCACCTGCACCTGCAACAACGATCCACCAAAAAGTGGCAAACAGGTAACCGGTCAGCTAAAGCTGACCAAAATTATAACGACCCCACCCCTAAAGCTGGGGTGGTGGTACTCCTTCCCTGCATGCATACAGTATAGGCATAGATTGTCAAGGTGCTTTCAAACACCACATGTACAAGCAATCAACACCAACATGGGCACGCACAGCCACACATTTCATGCTCTCAAGGCACTCTCACGGTGTACTCGCCGAGCTACACCTAACAACTCCTTAAACAAAGAGTTCGCATGAGCTTTGACCATCAAGACTAACTTGCCTTACGGACCAATCCCAACATCATACGGTGCACCGAGGAGCTACCTCTTCACCGATTCGGTATTGGAGCGGGTTCGGTTCAGCTTTGCCCGTGCTCAAATCGTCGGAATCAATCGTCGCGACACGTGTACAGCTTCACCTCGGCCCGAATAACGAAAGGAGGTTTCACACCTCCACAACCAGTTCACTGGGAGCTACCGCCGGCGCTAGCGCTAGCGCCGGGCGGCAGTGGCAGATCTCTGAATCCACCCACAACTTCAGGTATTTCCTGGAGGTTACCTCCAGGACTCCCTGCAGTACTCTACTGTACACAAAACCCGAAAATAGCGCAAACAAAACACGGAGTCTTCTCCGGCATAATTAATCACTATAGCCATCACCAATCCCGACCAACCTGTCCGGATGGGTTTCACACACAATGCCTATATCCGTACTACGATTCCGGATGCTAATGCAAGTGACCAAAGGGGATCGAAACGATCAACCCGCTGGAAAACTCCCTTTTCTCCACCAATCAGTGGTGGATTTTCCATGCAAACATGCCATAAAAAGGAGGACTTCACTTGTCCAAGTAGAAGATCGTTACCCTTGTCGTTTTCTTGTTCACCATGAGAATCCAAGATTCAAATCAGATGGAAAGGACCGCACCGGGCTGCTCTCCGTGGATCTGCAAACGGCTCGCGATTCGGAGCTTCGGAGCTCCGTCAATGGTGGAAGACACCCTCTTCTTCCTCCTTGGCTTTCCTCTTTCTCAAGCTTGAAGAGAGATAAGACTTTAGACATAAAGAGAATATCTCCTCTGGTCAAGGCTTAAGAAATCCCGGATTAAACCCCAGCTATCGGATCTAAGAACATAAGGATTTGATGGCCACGATTTCAAATCATTGATCTGCATCGCGCGCTAGCGCTAGCGCCTGCGCTAGCTTCCGTCTCGACGGATAGCGTCTGCTGACACTTAAAGCTTCCGTCTCGACGATTAGCAACCGCTGAGATGGCTAGCGCCAGGCGGTAGCACTACCGCCTGCGCTAGCTCCCAGCAGCCCAATTCTGCTTCAAAGTTTTGGGGTGTTACAACTCTAACCCCCTTAACAGAATTTCGGCCCGAAATTCCGAAAATAGAAAGGTACAAAAAGATTATACCTGAAAGGAAAAGCTCGGGGTACTCCGCAAGCATGTTTTGCTCTCTTTCCCAAGAGAGTTCCTCTTTTTCGCAGTTGTTCCAACGGACCTTCACTATCCGAATGGACTTGTTCCGCAACTGCTTCACTGCAGTGTCTTCAATGCAAATGGGTTTGACTTTCGTCGCTAGCCCACCATCTACCGACACTTCGCTGACCGCAACAACATGAGTAGGCTCTTTCACAGCCTTCCGCAAAACAGAAATGTGAAATACGTCATGAAGCCCGCTTAGCTTCGAAGATAGAGCAAGCCGGTAGGTAGCTTCACCAATGTGCTCCAAGATCTCGAACGGTCCTAAGTACCTCAGAATTAGCTTTTTCAAGCGTCGGATCCTCGATACTCCTTTGAACGGTTTGATCTTAAGATAAACCCAGTCGCCAACGGCGAACTCGACATTCCGGTGATTTGCATTGTAGTATTTTGCTTGCCTATCCTGGGCAATGAGCAACCGCTCCCGAATAGCCCGAATTGATGTATTTGCCTCATCCACGTCTTTGCGTTTTAACAACTTAGTGTCGCCCGTTTCAGCCCAATATAACGGTGTGCGACATTTCCTACCATAAAGAGCCTCGAAAGGTGCCATCTTTATACTTGCTTGGTAGCTATTGTTGTAAGCAAACTCAATCATATAGATATGGTCCTCCCATCTCTTTCCGAAGTCCAGGGCGCACATCCTCAGCATGTCCTCCATCGTCCTATTGGTCCTTTCGATCTGATCATCCGTTTGCGGGTGGAAGGCTGTGCTAAACTTTAGCTTGGTACCCAATAATTGATGAATCAGTCTCCAATCATTTGATGTGAACCGCCCATCACGATCACTGACGATGCTACGGGGAATCCCGTGCAACCGTACAATATTATCAACGTATAACTTTGCCAGCTTTTCCACAGAATCATCCTTCCGGTTCGGAATAAAGTGTGATACCTTCGTCAATCGGTCCACGGTCACCCAGATGGCGTCGTTTCCATGTTGCGATCTCGGCAACCCGTGCACGAAATCCATCGAAATGTCATCGAACTTCCATTCCAGAATCGGCAATGACTTCAGAAACCCACCGGGACGTTGACATTCCACCTTCACCAACGCGCAAGTATGACACTTGGCCACGTAGAGGGCAATGTCTTTCTTCATACCCGGCCACCAGAAGAGTTTCTTCATATCCATGTACATTTTCGTGCTCCCAGGGTGGATAGAGTACTTGGTATGGTGAGCCTCGTACATCATCTCCGCCCATAGAGTGCCAACATTTGGGACGCACAATCTGTCCTTTTTCCACATAAGGCCCTCTTCGAAAGAGAAATCAGCGTTTGACCCATCGACGGTCTCCGCTTTATAGCGTTTAATGCTCTCATCCATCTCCAAAGCTTGTCGAACTTGGTCGGCGAGGTCGTATTGAACCTCCATCCAGTTCAAGCATGCTGAAGGAGACGCTCTTCTATCGATGCAAAAGATCTCCATAACATCTAGCTCACGGATTAGACGCTCATCGTGCATCCAAATCCAATTTGCTTGAGCAGGAGCCCGACGACTCAACGCGTCTGCAACTACATTTCCCTTACCAGGAGTATATTTGATGTCGAAGGTGTAGTCCCCAAGGAACTCCATCCACCTCCTCTGACGCATATTCAACTCCCTTTGATCTAGCAGGTACTTGAGGCTCTTGTGGTCAGTAAAGATATCGATCTTCACGCCATACAAGTAATGCCTCCAAAGCTTGAGGGCGAAAACCACGGCCGCTAGCTCCAAATCATGGACCGGGTAGTTCCTGTAACATCCCATTTCCTACTAGACCCCCTAACTCCAATTTAGGGTGAAACAAGTGGTGAGTGGGGTGAGTTTGAGCTAGATTGTAGCCTTAGGACTCACAGGGTTAGGTGAACTCACATGTGGTCTACTATAAGGCTCAAGTCAACCTAGGTCAAACTAGCTCAACATGAACTCATACTTGCAAATTTGACTTCTCCAATAGATGATAAACATTCCAAGGAATGCTATAGACCCAAAAGCCCCATCATGGGGTCACCAATTGACCCAATTTGACCAAAATCAAACTTGGGTCAACATAGGTCAAATCCTCCCCAATAAGTTCAATTGAACCCCAAAGCATGAAATTGACTCCACCCCTAGTCTTAGGACATCATGAGGGACCTAATTGACTCAAAAGCCCCATCATGGAGTCTTCATTTTGGCCAAATTGACCAAAGTCAACATTTCCCCAATTTTGGTCAAAATCACACCTTTGGGTCAAATTGGCTCACTTAGGTCTTCACCATAACTCAACCAACCTTGGGTGGTGTCAATAGATCTCAAGACCATCATATTGGACCAGTCAACACACCCAATTGACCAAGTCAACCCAAAAGTCAACATAGGGTCAATTTTGCCTAAATTGGGCTTATTTGGAATTAATCCAAATTCCAATGGATTAAGGCCCTCACCCAAAGCCCACTCTAAAGCCCATAGGTCTAATGACCAGCCTTGCCCCCTATTTCCAACATGCAAAGACATGCATGGGGGTAAAAGGGTATTTTTCCCCATTTTAGGAGAGAGAGGTGAGGGAATTGAGGAATGGAGGCCACATGGCCATCCATTCCTCTGTCCAAGATCTTCTCTGAGCTCCCCCCTTTATTTCCAGCAGGAAATGGGGCTAGAGAGGGACCAAGTGGCAGCTATGGTGACACAACCAAAGTGTGGCTGACCACCAAGCATGAGAACTCCTTATACATCCCTCCACACACCTCTCACGGGGTTCCATTAGCTTCAGAAGTGTGAGGGCAATCGAAATCGACTACTGAAAGGCTCATTTTGGTGGAGAACTGAGGATTCAACTTGGAGCTTGGAGCAGGTGGTCGGCCATGGCACACCATTCCTCTGTCCGGGGAGGGTGGTGGTTGGCCGGGATCAAGGGCCTTTTCCTCTGGGCCGTCGGCTAGAGGTAGGAGACGAAATCACAGCCGTTGATTTCGTCTCCTTGATCTCTATTGGAAGACCACCTTAATTCTGCCTAGGATTTTTCAGTAGATTGCATGCAGTATTTGAAGGCCTTAGAGGCCGTTTTTGCAAAAAGGGGCAGATACAACTTTTGTATCCCTATGGGTCTACTTTCATTTGCCACTTGAATCATCTGATTTGGTGCACTGTGGACACCAGGGCACTCTTTTTCCTAGGACTGCTCCTTGTGTAGGGCAGAAATTAAAATGGCTATAACTTTCAATTGGCTTAACCAAATCACTTGAATTTTCTACCATGCATGCATGGTATGAAGACACACCTAGGGTTTTAATTTGAGAATTTTTGGATGTGTATCCATCCATTGAGATATTTCATTTATTAGTAAAAGTAAATTTTTGGTATTTAAGGAGTTGTATAACTCCAAACACCCCCTAATTTGGGGGGTGAGCTCTTCATACATATCTAAATCACTGTTTAAAATCTCATCTCATATGCATGCGTATTTTTTTCTGAACTTCAAAATGAAGTCAGGGTCTTAAGAGGAAAATTGGGGTGCTAATAGTCAATTGGGGCTTTTGAGCTTTATGATGGAATTGAAGGTGGGAATCACCTTGCATGCCTCTGAAACCTTGGGGTTAGTGTATGTCATGAGGATATACATCATTGTCATAAGTTTCATGATTTTTGAAAGTTATTTTCATAAAGTTTTTAATTAAATGAAAACTGTCACACTTTTAAATTAATGAAATAATTTGAATCAAAATCTTAGGGTTAAATCCAAAACTCTGGGAAATGGATCTTTGACTGGAAAGGCACATTTAGGATTTTTGTTGGAATTTTTGGACCTCATTTATTTCTCTGAATTTGATTTATTTGGTTAGGTCAATTTATTCAAATATGACATTTAGGTCTCATATGCATTTAGAGAATTATGATATTATTCTAGTAGGTTTCCTAGGTGATTCTATAGCTCTGTAAATTTTATTATAATTTTTAGATGAATTTTTGTGGTAATTATCAATTTAATGAGGCAAAACTCCCTTTTGTAATTAATTAATTTAATGGGGTAAAATAGTTTGTAAAATTCTAAATCTCTGTATTTAGTGTTTTTAGATGATTATTATACTTGGATAATTTTCTAAGAATTTATAGAGACATATTAATGGTAGTTGTAGTGTAAATCCTTATTTGCACCCCATTTATGTTAAATAGAAATTATGGTCAAAAATTCCTGTTAAAAATGTGAAACTTAGGATTTGGTGTTCTTAAACCATTATTAAGCCATGATAATTTTCCCAGAATTTATTGAAGTCTTAACATAGCACTTGTAGTGTAAACCCTTATACGCACACCAAATGTAACAAATAATAATTAAGGGTAAATACTCCTTGGAATAATATGAAACTCAGGCACTGCTGTTTGTAAGTCAATAACATACTTCTGTGATTTATTCAGATTTTATTGAGACCTGTAGGTGGTGGTTGTAGTGTAAACCCTTATTGGCACACCCCTTGTTTTAAATGAATATTGTGGATAAATATTACCTGGAATATTATGAAACCTTGGATTTGGTGTTTTTAGATGATTAGTATGCTAGTTTAATTTTCTCAGAATTTTTGGAATCCATATTTTAGTACTTGGTGTGTAAAGTCACATCTTCATCTTTTTCATGATAAATATAAATTATGATTATAAATTTGCTGGAAAAATATGATCTTCTGGAAATAGTGTTTTTATGTCAATATGAAGCTACTGTAATTTTTCCAGAATTTTAGAAAGTCTAATTTCAGTACTTGTAGTGTAGAGCCATGTTTCCTCTCCTTTAAAGATAAATAGAAATTGTGGGTTTAAAATGTTTGGAAAATTAGGATCTTCTGGAAATAGTGTTTTTATGTCAATATGAAGCTACTGTAATTTTTCCAGAATTTTAGGAAGAAAAAATCTTGTACTTGATGTGTAAAAATTATTTTTCCATTCATTCATTGAAAATTAGGGATCATAGTTATTTAATTGCTGGAAAATATGAAATCTTGGAAATCTTTTTATCATGTCACACTTTATCTCTGGAAGGATATTTAACAAGTTTGAATTCACTGGCATGATACCTCCTTCATATTTTAGATTCATATTAGTAATTAATGAATTTTTATAGAGGTCAAAATTAGATGAAACATGCTTGGATTTTGATCATCCCTTATTTTATCCACTATGAACCTATGATAAAATTAGAAGTCATTTGGAAGTAATTTGACCAAGATTCCATCATAGGAATCTAAGTTAGTTATACGTCATGGTCTGCGGATAATGAAAACTCATTATGATGAATAGGTCAATATATTCACAAGGAAATCAGTGAGAAATTGATTATAACAAGAGATGAGTAAAGACCACTTAGAGGACTAGAAGTTTTTAGAGTTGAGTCCAAAAGATTGATTGCATAGGAGCGGGGTGAAACATAAGGCGTACGTTATAAAGGCTAATGAGAGGGAGGAAGGTTAGGTCAAGGTAGCCGCCAAGAATGTTAAATGTCCTGGAAAGGGGTTGGGCATCATCCCATCATATACCCTAGTACCTTGCGAACCCTTCACCGGGTAGCCCTCGGGAAGTCCAGGATCCACCCTAAACTTCCAAGTAGAATAATAACTAAACAAGAGTAGTCTAATTAGGAGTTAGAAGATGAGAGTGCTTGGTGAGCTGTGGGTAAGGTTGTGCTCGGGATTGACGAAAGATCGTCCTTCCCCTTAGAGAGTCATAAAGCGCTGAGGTTAATTCAAGTGAAATGATAAGAGGGTAATCTTATGGGTAGATATCAATAATACTAAGTGTCTTGGGAAGGGGAATTTTGGGGTGTCATCCCATTGTAGTTCCTAATACCGTAGCGAGCCCTTTAAAGGGTAACCCTCGGGAATCCAATATTAAACGTAAACCGTAGGGATAAGATGTTACAAGAATAATTTAATAACACACTCACCCACACCCCGTGGTTGCGGGAGCCTAGTCTGTTTGGTGCTGCGAGCAGTAAGCTCAGTGTTTGAAAGAGCGGATTGAAAGTCAAGTGAGCTTGCAACTCAGTAGAGTTTGTTGGTACGGACGGGTTGGTCCGGGGAGCCAGTGGCTCGGAAGGTTATTAATGACGGGCAGGTTAGCCCGGGGAGCTTATGGCTCGGAGATAGATTGTAGAACATGTTGCATGTGCATTGAAGGTGGTGGGTCTTCTGTATTGGACAGACGTTCACACCGACGTCAATACGTTGACTCGGCAAGTGTGGTATATACACTTAGCCTAGAAAGTCTGGCGGTCCAGTCAGCAAGAGTATGCAGACGCTCCACGGTTTTGTGTTGAGGCGTACGATAGGTCTAGGTTAGGTAGTGTGAATACCAACCTAGATGTGGGCGAGGCCCAACCCACAGCTTCCGTTTGCCACTACGGGAGTATCATGGGAGTCTTGCTAGCTCCAAAAAGGGGGAACTAAAGGTCTATGCGCATAGAGTCGAAGTGTGTGAGTTGCACTTGTATGAACATAGCATAACAACATACCTTGCATGACATAGCATGAACATTGCATTTCAACCCCTACCCCTATCGTATAAATTGGTATGGGACTTTTTATACGATAGGCCCTGCTAAACGACCCCTTGGTCTATAGGTTTGTATGTGCATTCCTATAAATCAATGGTTACTTTTATATTACTTTACTTGCGTAGTTTACTTCCTTTACTGCTACAATATTACCTTACTGCACTTATTAATTTATATTTATACTGTTAGTATAGAAATTATATTGGTATACTCTTGTTAGCATAGAGAATTTGTCACCTGCTTTTGATTACTCCACTTTGATGTCCTCCGCTTCTTCCTCCCGCACGGTGCCTAGGAGTCGCGGTGGGAGGCTGGGACAAAATCGTCTTAGTCTTTATGACTAACAGTCGGTTGTGACCGTAGGTGTCCAAGGAGCTGGAGCTCAGCTGGCACAGGAGATAGGACCTGAGGAACAGAGGCCGTGCATTACTACCGTTACTGGACAGGTGTTGATGAGAGATGTTTTGTTGTAGCTTCCGCATAGATGTATATAGTGAGAGAGAGAACTGTACTTCTTTTATTCTTTCGGACTTGTACTGGGCATAAGCCCCTTTCTCTCTTTCTTTTCTTGTACTCATTGATGGACAGTTTTCATTTGGATATATATACATATACAGATGCGTGTGATTGTGGACTTATGTGCTAGTTTTACTTCTTATCTCTTGATGACCTAGTTGATCGTCCTTGCCGGCAGGATCCGCATCTTGCGGAGATGGCTAACTTATGTGCTAGCATCACCGTAAGGCGGCGGTTCTGGGCATAAGATCTGGGAACTCTCCTGGTGCGGGAGAGGGATCTTACAAATGGTATCAGAGCCCAAACGATCCAACGAAAAAGAAGTCCACAAAAACTGGGACACCCCCGCTCGAGTTAGTTTGTGGACAAACTAGCAGCGGAAGCAGTGGTGTGCCCATGTGTAAAAATCACACAAATTAGTGCATTAACCAATGAGCTAGGCCAACCCAATTAAGGACAACACTTTAGTTTTGACTTACCAAGACGTTTTCATAGCATATCTTAGTCTTAAATCGATCTCAAGTATAGTTTTGGTTAGGACAGGGGGATTCCCAACATGGTTAAAGGGAAGAGCTTAGTATGAGTGTAGGTGTTTGAGGCTTACACTCCGATGCTTACCGCTCACTTATCAAATGATTTTACCCCCTTAACCAAACTAATTGAACCATCTCAAAGGATTTGGTGCCTGTGACCTACTTTTGGAGTAATAAGAGACTCTTAAGCATAAATTATCCTGCCAATTATACTTCCCGTATATTTCTACGGTGAAGCAGTCGCCAAGACAAGTATTAGAAGTCGAATAATAATCCAAATCCAAAGAAGGCCCATTCTTGGTTAGGTCACACATTGACCTTAAGAAGGATTCGTGAATGGTAACTTTAAGGACCTTGAATGTGTATCATATCAATAAGTCTCAAGGTAGAACTCCAAGATAAGGTTGTATGCCCTAAGAATTGTGTGCTTATATAGGGTAAATGCACTGTAGTGATATCGAAGAAATTTAGCCCAAAATATATGGGGGCTTATCCCTTTTGTTTATTGGGCCAACTTAGTACTGACTTGAGTTTCCCCTAGACCTCATTTAGAAGACGAATCTCAAACTTATATACTTTGAAGCTTTGTAGGTGTAGACAAGTAAATAAGAGGATAGCATAATAACCATTGGGGATATGCTTAGAGGTTGTCAAGTTATACGTGTATATATGATCTCTGAAATCAAGGAAGTCAGTGCGAGACTTTAGGATATGGATTGGATAGAAATAGAACCTAGCTGTAGGCCCCCGTGATCATAAGAAATGAATAAATAACCTAATGCGAAGGAGGATATCATAGATTCACCTCCTCGAGCTTGAGACGATGACCTATAACAAAATCGGGACAAATAGTTAGTTGACTGGTCTTTAGTCAAGTTATTAGAAGCATAAAGTTGCCAAGTTGGCTGCTTGGAATAATTTATCGCGTCATGAAGCTTGTGGATTGGAATTAGATTCTTGCACGATAGAACTATTATTGGAAACTCTTGAATTTCTGAACGTTCGAAGATAATGTGCATGCAATTATTGAAAAATCAAGCCCCTTTTGTTTTCGAATAATTTATTCGTAGCCGATGTTCTTATACCCTGGAGGATAGTTGACACCTAATCGGAGATCGTTAAAATTATACCTATGGATTAAGTAAATAAGAGAGTACTTATGACCTTTAGATTCATGGCTTGATGAGCCTGGGAATTGAAAGACAAATGTCATTATAACCCCCAAGAACATTGTATGATTTGGAGAGTAATATGGGATATTGGGAAATACATCACCGCATTAAATCATAACTTTAGAGGTTGGATTATGGGTTATACGTAACAATGATGATCTCACGAGTATAATGAACTTGGTAATTATTTAACTCATACATATTGGTCGATGCAGAACTATATGAAAGGATTCAGGAGAGATTACCATGTGTGCACATGGGTTTTCATATCAGTAGGAAGCTCGGAGAATTTTGGTAGAGTTAATCCTTGAATAAATAACAGGCTTCCTTCACGAGTATAATTGAGACTACAACTTGAGAAATTAATCCACTGAATTGTTGACGTGAAATGTCATGGCTTGATATATGATCTCTCGTGATAGTACCAAGCTATGGAAAATTTATTGGAAATAATCGTTGAATAAAGGACATACCCCTTCACAAAGTGCAATGTGAGATTACAATTTGAGGAAATTTTTTTTTGGGGATGTTGAAATATCTTGAACTTCTTAAAATTTTGGTGGAATTTATGGTTACCCATCTCTGATACTCCCTTCGCAACGTAGAATTTGAACGCATAATTTGAGAAATTCATACCATGAATTATTACTGAGTTGTTATGAAATATATTTGAAGAATGGATAGATTGGGATATTGATGATAAGATGATATAACAATTATCAGATAGTCTTGTGATAACCTTGAGACCTCTCATCTTCATGAGCTGGGAACCCCGTGGACCCAAACTTAGATTTCGAGGACGAAATTATTCTTTTGTTTATTGGGAATTGTAACATCCCATTTCCTACTAGACCCCCTAACTCCAATTTAGGGTGAAACAAGTGGTGAGTGGGGTGAGTTTGAGCTAGATTGTAGCCTTAGGACTCACAGGGTTAGGTGAACTCACATGTGGTCTACTATAAGGCTCAAGTCAACCTAGGTCAAACTAGCTCAACATGAACTCATACTTGCAAATTTGACTCCTCCAATAGATGATAAACATTCCAAGGAATGCTATAGACCCAAAAGCCCCATCATGGGGTCACCAATTGACCCAATTTGACCAAAGTCAAACTTGGGTCAACATAGGTCAAATCCTCCCCAATAAGTTCAATTGAACCCAAAAGCATGAAATTGACTCCACCCCTAGTCTTAGGACATCATGAGGGACCTAATTGACTCAAAAGCCCCATCATGGAGTCTTCATTGTGGCCAAATTTACCAAAGTCAACATTTCCCCAATTTTGGTCAAAATCACACCTTTGGGTCAAATTGGCTCACTTAGGTCTTCACCATAACTCAACCAACCTTGGGCGGTGTCAATAGATCTCAAGACCATCATATTGGACCAGTCAACACACCCAATTGACCAAGTCAACCAAAAAGTCAACATAGGGTCAATTTTGCCTAAATTGGGCTTATTTGGAATTAATCCAAATTCCAATGGATTAAGGCCCTCACCCAAAGCCCATTCTGAAGCCCATAGGTCTAATGACCAGCCTTGCCCCCTATTTCCAACATGCAAAGACATGCATGGGGGTAAAAGGGTATTTTTCCCCATTTTAGGAGAGAGAGATGAGGGAATTGAGGAATGGAGGCCACATGGCCATCCATTCCTCTGTCCAAGATCTTCTCTGAGATCCCCCCTTTATTTCCAGCAGGAAATGGGGCTGGAGAGGGACCAAGTGGCAGCTATGGTGACACAACCAAAGTGTGGCCGACCACCAAGCATGAGAACTCCTTATACATCCCTCCACACACCTCTCACGGGGTTCCATTAGCTTCAGAAGTGTGAGGGCAATCGAAATCGACTACTGGAAGGCTCATTTTGGTGGAGAACCGAGGATTCGACTTGGAGCTTGGAGCAGGTGGTCGGCCATGGCACACCGCCGGGAAAACCGAGATCGAGCTCGATTTAGGTACGATTTCTCCCCCCTCCCTCTGTGCTAGTTATCTAAGGTCCTAGAAAGGGCAGACGAGCTTAATTGAGCCGTCATCCATGGTAATTTACCTCCCGTTTTTCCGTTTGGGCTTCCTCCAGGGATCGCCGGAAAACCCCATCTCCGGCCACCATTCCACCGCCAATCGACGGCCAACCCCTCAACGGAGGTGGTGGCGGCGGCAGATGTCCGGGGAGGGTGGTGGTTGGCTGGGGTCAAGGGCCTTTTCCTCTGGGCCGTCAGCTAGAGGTAGGAGACGAAATCACAGCCGTTGATTTCGTCTCCTTGATCTCTATTGGCAGACCACCTTAATTCTGCCTAGGATTTTTCAGTAGATTGCATGCAGTATTTGAAGGCCTTAGAGGCCGTTTTTGCAAAAAGGGGCAGAGAGAACTTTTGTAGCCCTATGGGTCTACTTTCATTTGCCACTTGAATCATCTGATTTGGTGCAATGTGGACACCAGGGCACTCTTTTTCCTAGGACTGCTCCTTGTGTAGGGCAGAAATTAAAATGGCTATAACTTTCAATTGGCTTAACCAAATCACTTGAATTTTCTACCATGCATGCATGGTATGAAAACACACCTAGGGTTTTAATTTGAGAATTTTTGGATGTGTATCCATTGAGATATTTCATTTATTAGTAAAAGTAAATTTTTAGTATTTAAGGAGTTGTATAACTCCAAACACCCCCTAATTTGGGGGGGGGGGGGGGGGGGGGTGAGCTCTTCATACATATCTAAATCACGGTTTAAAATCTCATCTCAAATGCATGAGTATTTTTCTCTGAACTTCAAAATGAAGTTAGGGTCTTAAGAGGAAAATTGGGGTGCTAATAGTCAATTGGGGCTTTTGAGCTTTATGATGGAATTGAAGGTGGGAATCACCTTGCATGCCTCTGAAACCATGGGGTTAGTGTATGTCATGAGGATATACATCATTGTCATAAGTTTCATGATTTTTGAAAGTTATTTTCCTAAAGTTTTTAATTAAATGAAAATTGTCACACTTTTAAATTAATGGAATAATTTGAATCAAAATCTTAGGGTTAAATCCAAAACTCTGGGAAATGAATCTTTGACTGGAAAGGCACATTTAGGAATTTTGTTGGAATTTTTGGACTTCATTTATTTCTCTGAATTTGATTTATTTGGTTAGGTCAATTTATTCAAATATGACATTTAGGTCTCATATGCATTTGGAGAATTATGAAATTATTCTAGTAGGTTTCCTAGGTGATTCTATAGCTCTGTAAATTTTATTATAATTTTTAGATGAATTTTTGTGGTAATTATTAATTTAATGAGGCAAAACTCCCTTTTGTAATTAATTAATTTAATGGGGTAAAATAGTTTGTAAAATTCTAAATCTCTGTATTTAGTGTTTTTAGATGATTATTATACTAGGATAAATTTCTAAGAATTTATAGAGACATATTAATGGTAGTTGTAGTGTAAATCCCTATTTGCACCCCATTTATGTTAAATAGAAATTATGGTCAAACATTCCTGTTAAAAATATGAAACTTAGGATTTGGTGTTCTTAGACCATTATTAAGCCATTATAATTTTCCCAGAATTTATTGAAGTCTTAACATAGCACTTGTAGTGTAAACCCTTATACGCACACCAAATGTAACAAATAATAATTAAGGGTAAATACTCCTTGGAATAATATGAAACTTAGGCACTGCTGTTTTTAAGTCAATAACATACTTCTGTGATTTATTCAGATTTTATTGAGACCTGTAGGTGGTGGTTGTAGTGTACACCCTTATTGGCACACCCCTTGTTTTAAATGAATATTGTGGATAAATATTACCTGGAATATTATGAAACCTTGGATTTGGTGTTTTTAGATGATTAGTATGCTAGTTTAATTTTCTCAGAATTTTTGGAATCCATATTTTAGTACTTGGTGTGTAAAGTCACATCTTCATCTTTTTCATGATAAATATAAATTATGATTATAAATTTGCTGGAAAAATATGATCTTCTGGAAATAGTGTTTCTATGTCAATATGAAGCTACTGTAATTTTTCCAGAATTTTAGAAAGTCTAATTTCAGTACTTGTAGTGTAGAGCCATGTTTCCTCTCCTTTAAAGATAAATAGAAATTGTGGGTTTAAAATGTTTGGAAAATTAGGATCTTCTGGAAATAGTGTTTTTATGTCAATATGAAGCTACTGTAATTTTTCCAGAATTTTAGGAAGACAAAATCTTGTACTTGATGTGTAAAAATTATTTTTCCATTCATTCATTGAAAATTAGGGATCATAGTTATTTAATTGCTGGAAAATATGAAATCTTGGAAATCTTTTTATCATGTCACACTTCATCTCTGGAAGGATATTTAACAAGTTTGAATTCACTAGCATGATACCTCCTTCACATTTTAGATTCATATTAGTAATTAATGAATTTTTATAGAGGTCAAAAATAGATGAAACATGCTTGGATTTTGATCATCCCTTATTTTATCCACTATGAACCTAGGATAAAATTAGAAGTCATTTGGAAGTAATTTGACCAAGATTCCATCATAGGAATCTAAGTTAGTTATATGTCATGGTCTGCGGATAATGAAAACTCATTATGATGAATAGGTCAATATATTCACAAGGAAATCGGTGAGAATTTGATTATAACAAGAGATGAGTATAGACCACTTAGAGGACTAGAAGTTTTTAGAGTTGAGTCCAAAAGATTGATTGCATAGGAGCGGGGTGAAACATAAGGCGTAAGTTATAAAGGGTAATGAGAGGGAGGAAGGTTAGGTCAAGGTAGCCGCCAAGAATGTTAAATGTCCTGGAAAGGGGTTGGGCATCATCCCATCATATACCCTAGTACCTTGCGAACCCTTCACCGGGTAGCCCTCGGGAAGTCCAGGATCCACCCTACACTTCCAAGTAGAATAATAACTAAACAAGAGTAGTCTAATTAGGAGTTAGAAGATGAGAGTGCTTGGTGAGCTGTGGGTAAGGTTGTGCTCGGGATTGACGAAAGATCGTCCTTCCCCTTAGAGAGTCATAAAGTGCTGAGGTTAATTCAAGTGAAATGATAAGAGGGTAATCTTATGGGTAGATATCAATAATACTAAGTGTCTTGGGAAGGGGAATTTTGGGGTGTCATCCCATTGTAGTTCCTAATACCGTAGCGAGCCCTTTACAGGGTAACCCTCGGGAATCCAAGATTAAACGTAAACCGTAGGGATAAGATGTTACAAGAATAATTTAACAACATACTCACCCACACCCCGTGGTTGCGGGAGCCTAGTCTGTTTGGTGCTGCGAGCAGTAAGCTCAGTGTTTGAAAGAGCGGATTGAAAGTCAGGTGAGCTTGCAACTCAGTAGAGTTTGTTGGTACGGACGGGTTGGTCCGGGGAGCCGGTGGCTCGGAAGGTTATTAATGATGGGCAGGTTAGCCCGGGGAGCTTATGGCTCGGAGATAGATTGTAGAACATGTTGCATGTGCATTGAAGGTGGTGGGTCTTCTGTATTGGACGGACGTTCACACCGACGTCAATACGTTGACTCGGCAAGTGTGGTATATACACTTAGCCTAGAAAGTCTGGCGGTCCAGTCAGCAAGAGTACGCAGACGCTCCACGGTTTTGTGTTGAGGCGTACGATAGGTCTAGTTTAGGTAGTGTGAATACCAACCTAGAGGTGGGCGAGGCCCAACCCACCGCTTCCGTTTGCCACTACGGGAGTATCCTGGGAGTCTTGCTAGCTCGAAAAAGGGGGAACTAAAGGTCTATGTGCATATAGTCAAAGTGTGTGAGTTACACTTGTATGAACATAGCATTACAACATACCTTGCATGACATAGCATGAACATTGCATTTCAACCCCTACCCTTATCGTATAAATTGGTATGGGACTTTTTATACGATAGGCCCTGCTAAACGACCCCTTGGTCTATAGGTTTGTATGGGCATTCCTATAAATCAATGGTTACTTTTATATTACTTTACTTGCGTAGTTTACTTCCTTTACTGCTACAATATTACCTTATTGCACTTATTAATGTATATTTATACTGTTAGTATAGAAATTATATGGGTATACTCTTGTTAGCATAGAGAATTTATCACCTGCTTTTGATTACTCCACTTTGATGTCCTCCGCTTCTTCCTCCCGCACGGTGCCTAGGAGTCGCGGGGGGAGGCGGGGAAAAAATCGTCTTTTTCTTTATGACTAACGGTCGGTTGTGACCGTAGGTGTCCAAGGAGCTGGAGCTCAGCTGGCACAGGAGATAGGACTTGAGGAACAGATGCCGTGCATTACTACCGTTACTGGAAAAGTGTTGATGAGAGATGTTTTGTTGTAGCTTCCGCATAGATGTATATAGTGAGAGAGAGAACTGTACTTCTTTTATTCTTTCGGACTTGTACTTGGCATAAGCCCCTTTCTCTCTTTCTTTTCTTGTACTCATTGATGGACAGTTTTGATTTGGATATATATACATATACAGATGCGTGTGATTGTGGACTTATGTGCTAGTTTTACTTCTTATCTCTTGATGGCCTAGTTGATCGTCCTTGCCGGCAGGATCGGCGTCTTGCGGAGATGGCTAACTTATGTGCTAGCATCACCGTAAGGCGGCGGTTCTGGGCATAAGATCCGGGAACTCTCCTGGTGCGGGAGAGGGATCTTACAGTTCCTTTCATGAACCTTCAGTTGTCGGGAGCCGTAGGCAATTACCTTTCCGAACTGCACTAGGACGCAACCCAAACCACTCCCCAAGGCGTCACTATAAATTTCGTAGCCTTCCGTACCACATGCCGAGCATAGAATGGGCACCGTGGTCAGACGACTCTTCAGTTCTTCAAAAGCTCGCGCGCACTCGGGCGACCAGTTGAACTTGTGATCTTTCCTAGTCAGTTTAGTGAGAGGGAGTGCGACTCTCGAGAAGTTCTCCACAAAGCGCCTATAATAGCCGACAAGTCCTAAGAAACTTCGGACTTCCGCTACGTTTTTCAACACAAGCCACGCTCGGATCGCTTCTATTTTCGACGGATCAACCGCAATTCCATCCCCACTAACAACATGACCCAGGAATGCTACTGACGATAGCCAAAACTTGCACTTGGAGAACTTGGCATATAATTGACTCCTCCTCAGGGTGCTCAAAACTGCGTGCAGATGCTCTGCATGCTCCTCCTCCGACTGAGAGTATACCAAAATGTCGTCGATGAAGACGATTACAAATTGATCCAAATATTCTCGGAACGTTCTATTCATTAAGTCCATGAATACCGACGGTGCATTAGATAGACCGAACGGCATAACAGTGAAATCATAATGCCCAAAGCGGGTACTGAACGCTGTCTTTGGAATGTCACAATCCCGAATACGAAGCTGATAATAGCTGTACCTTAAGTCAAGCTTAGAGTATACCGTCGACCCAACCAGTTGGTCGAATAAATCGTCGATTCTTGGAATCGGGTATCGGTTCTTCTCGGTCAACTTATTCAGCTCTCGATAGTCGATACAAAGACACAAGTTCCCGTCCTTCTTTTTCACAAAGAGGACCGGTTCACTCCAAGGCGATGAACTTGGACGTACATAGCCTTGCTCTAGCATCTCTTGCAATTGAACCTTCAGCTCTGCCAATTCCTTTGGCGCTATCCGGTACGGTGAGCGGGCCACAGGTTTGGCACCTGGCACCAGCTCAATACATAAATCAATCTCCCGCTGGGGCGGAGCCCTAGGGAGTTCGTTAGGAAACACATCGGCGTACTCCACTACAACTGGGACATCGCATAACCTGGGCTTTGGCTCCGAAGCCTCCAACAGAGTGAAGAACAATTCCGCGCCCTTTCTCACCGCCTTAACCACCTGGAGAGCAGACATCAGTGTCTTGCTCGCTCCTCGCATACCTGCGAACGTGGTTTCATCTTCGGTGTTCTTTCCCAGAGTGATCTCCTTTGAATTGCAATCTATGCATGCTCGTTGCTCCGAGAGCCAGTCCATGCCGAAGATCACATCAAATTCAGCTAACGGTAATAACGACGCTTCCAAGTCGAAATCCGAATTTCCTATCTGCACCTTCACACAGCTCTTCCTATCCGCACTCATGCGAGACCCATTAGGTAGCACTACCTCCAATCTATCTTTTGCTAAGGTTGACGACACTCCGATTCGCACCATGAAGCCCGTAGACAGAAACGAGTGCGATGCTCCCGTATTAAATAGAGCTCTCGCCGGATAGTTGAAAATTAGGACGAAACCTAATTGCACACAAATCAAACATAAAGTCGCACAACAGTATCAATCACACATAGCTATGAAAAAGCTAACATTTAATTCATACCTGTGACGACATCAGTTTGTCGTATGGCTTCTTGCTGGCCAAGCGAGTAAACTCTCGGCTGGGTCGGAATATGCTGGGAAGCAGCAGACTCCGTAGCTTTGCCCTTTTCCGCATGACCCGCAGCACGTGCATAGTCAATCGCTCGGTTCTCTAGCCTCGGGGGATGACTGCGACACACGCTTGCTTTGTGTCCCACCTTTCCGCAAGTGAAACATGTAATTGGACCACGTGCAGTCGTAGCTCCCGACACAGTTGAGCGAGTTGGCTCCGCCGGTTTGAACTTCCTTTTGTTCCTCCTGAACTCCGACTTGGACTGAGAGGCCGGCGCATGAAACTCAGGTTTCTTTGCCACGCCCTGTGCTTGCACTCTCTTCATGTCCAACTCCAGAGATCTGGCGCTTTGCACCACCACATGGAAGCCAAACGTCATTGGGCCTGCAAGGAGCAACCTCAACTCATCTCGAAGACCTTCATAAAACTTGTTCGTCTTCATTTCCTCATCTTCCACCAAAAACCCCCCATAGCGGCCCAATCTAGTGAACTCGTGCAAGTACTCGTCCATCGAGCTATCGCCTTGAGTTAACTTCAAGAACTGGTTCTGCAATGCAATGCGTTGGGCAGAAGGAATATACCTCTGAAGAAATGACTTTGAGAACTCTGCTAATGTGATCTCGATAATCTCCTTGCCTCCAAACCTATGCACTTCCTGCTCGGCCCACCAAAGCTCTGCCTCTCCGTTGAGGAGGAAGGTGGCTAGAGTGACCATCATAGCTTCTTCTGTTGCTGTCGCCTTTAGATTTTTTCTAACCGTTGACAGCCAGTCCTCCGCCTCCGTTGGGGATCCAGTCCCCGAAAAGGTTGGAGGATAGAAACTTAGAAAGTGCTGAAGTTGTTGATCACGCGCTCGCGCAACAACTACTCGCTCAACTCGACGCTCCACCCTTGGCTCCACCGCAGGTTCCACTGCAGCCATTGGTACAGGGGTCTCCACCCTCGGTTCCACTACAGGTTCCACTGCAGGTTCGACCATCGGGGCTGCATCTGTAATAGGCATAGCAGGTTGTGCAAGCCTTTGCGGTTGAGCATTGACCATCGCGAAGACAGCTTCTGCGATTAACCTGATCATCTCAGCAGGAGGAGTGGTCGCTGGCACCTCAGCCGACCCACTACTTTCAGCGGTGTTACGGGGTCGAGACTGCCCCGCAGCACTCCTAGTCACCTATAATCGTGCAAGACACAATTTAGTGACCGAAAACATAGCAAACAACAATCATGGAACGCTCAGGTTCCGCAAACAAGTATGTTTTTCCATTCCTAAGTGGACATTCTTATTAGTTTTTGTCATTTTTTAGGTGAATGCACATCCCGTGCACACCACTCCTTAAAAGGAATTCGTCCCGAATTCGCTAAATGACGGATCGACGCCCTAAGTCCGATACCAAATTGTAACACCCCGCTAGTACAAATAATATAACAGTAGGTCCGGCCGGGACCCCACACTATACTAACCATACTAGCTAGGCATTAAAAGGAGATATACAGAAAAGAACTACACCAGAGTATACTAAACATAAGCGGAAGCATAAAGATTTAACATTTCTTTTAAAATTGTCCACTATCCCAGGAATGAAACAAAAGAGTTACGGCCTTAAGGACTTACATTTAACAAATGTATAGAAACTCAAAACATACATCGGCACGCAGGCCGGCAATACAGGAAAAGCAGAAAAGAGGCTGACCGTCGAGGGCCAACACAGCAAAAGGGCCACCGCCCGCTATTTCCCGCTTGGCTCACCTGCACCTGCAACAACGATCCACCAAAAAGTGGCAAACAGGTAACCGGTCAGCTAAAGATGACCAAAATTATAACGACCCCACCCCTAAAGCCGGGGTGGTGGTACTCCTTCCCTGCAGGCATACAGTATAGGCATAGATTGTCAAGGTGCATTCAAACACCATATGTATAAGCAATCAACACCAACGTGGGCACGCACAGCCACACATTTCGTGCTCTCAAGGCACTCTCACGGTGTACTCGCCGAGCTACACCTAACAACTCCTTAAACAAAGAGTTCGCATGAGCTTTGACCGTCAAGACTAACTTGCCTTACGGACCAATCCCAACATCATACGGTGCACCGAGGAGCTACCTCTTCACCGATTCGGTATGAGAGCGGGTTCGGTTCAGCTTTGCCCGTGCTCAAATCATCGGAATCAATCGTCGCGACGCGGGTACAGCTTCACCTCGGCCCGAATAACGAAAGGAGGTTTCACACCTCCACAACCAGTTCACTGGGAGCTACCGCCGGCGCTAGCGCTAGCGCCGGGCGGTAGTGGCAGATCTCCGAATCCACCCACAACTTTGGGTATTTCCTGGAGGTTACCTCCAGGACTCCCTGCAGTACTCTACTGTACACAGAACCCGAAAATAGTGCAAACAAAACACGGAGTCTTCTCCGGCATAATTAATCACTATAGCCATCACCAATCCCGACCAACCTGTCCGGATGGGTTTCACACACAATGCCTATATCCGTACTACGATTCCGGATGCTAATGCAAGTGACCAAAGGGGATCGAAACGATCAACCCGCTGGAAAACTCCCTTTTCTCCACCAATCGGTGGGGGATTTTCCATGCAAACATGCCATAAAAAGGAGGACTTCACTTGTCCAAGTAGAAGATCGTTACCCTTGTCATTTTCTTGTTCACCATGAGAATCCAATATTCTAATCGGATGGAAAGGACCGCACCGGGCTGCTCTCCATGGATCTGCAAACGGCTCGCGATTCGGAGCGTCGGAGCTCCGTCAATGGTGGAAGACACCCTCTTCTTCCTCCTTGGCTTTCCTCTTTCTCAAGCTTGAAGAGAGATAAGACCTTAGAAATAAAGAGAATATCTCCTCTGGTCAAGGCTTAAGAAATCCCGGATTAAACCCCAGCCATCGGATCTAAGAACATAAGGATTTGATGGCCACAATTTCAAATCACGGATCTGCATCGCGCGCTAGCGCATGCTCTAGCGCCTGCGCTAGCTTCCGTCTCGACGGATAGCGTCTGCCGACACTTAAAGCTTCCGTCTCGACGGCTAGCAACCGCTGAGATGGCTAGCGCCAGGCGGTAGCACTACCGCCTGCGCTAGCTCCCAGCAGCCCAATTCTGCTTCAAAGTATTAGGGTGTTACATTAAATATGATGGGATCGAATCAGAGAATATACATAAGCTAATAATATAAGCTCTCTGCGTTCGATGAATGTCGAACGACGCTCGGCAAATTCAAGACAAACAACGCTCGACAAATTCCAGCCAACCAGCGCTCGACAAATTTCCATCAGAACAACGTTCGATAAATGGCGAACAGCGCTCGACGAATTCAGTCAGAATAACCTCTGCAACCAGGAATTCTCTGAACGGCGCTCGACAAACTCAAGCCAGCGGTCGACAAATCTATTTCAGAACAGCGCTCGTCGAAAATGTTATCAGCAACATTATTAAATCAATTTATACTGCTCGACTAACATTATTATATTATTATTATACATACTTTTCTGATGTAGCCATTGCAGGCAATAAATATTATAGCCATTTGCTGAAGAGTCAAAGACGGCAACACCTTTTCCCAAGGAATCAAATTAAAGAGACTTTATCTCTTTCCATATTCCCAGCAAGAATTAAAAAGGACTTCTCAGATTATATATATATACGAGAAGAGCAGAAATAGAGATATATAGAGAGACAAAAAAATATATATATACAGAAGAAGCAGATCAAGTTTTCACATCTTCTTTCTGTCTAACTCTTTCTTTGCAGATCATCAATACCCTGAGACACCAATCTAGATCAATTGCTTAGGGATCTAAACTGCAAGAAGAAAAGAGGAGAATCGCAATCTAGAGAAGAAGCTCTATCCACAAGCTGTCAACAACTTCAATCAGATAGGGGGAGCCTTCTTCAACATCACATTCAGATCCATTCAACTTCAAATCAGGATCTTCAAGAGTCTTCTTATACAGAGAAGAACATTACATTTTCTGTTTTTCATTTTACTTCCTTACCCCATCCTGTACAGGGTTATAACTCCCTTCAAAAGTTAACTCTCGGTGACAGGGCACCTTAGTAAAAACCTGCAGTTTGGTTAGAGCACCTTATCAACAGCTCACCTGGTGTGTGGACACCTTATCAAAAACCCCTTGGTGTGAGGGCACCTTATCAACAACCTCCTAGTGGATTCCTACCAGTGGGTAGAAGAGTAGATGTACCTAGTTGAGGGGAACAACCATATATTTTTGTGTCATCTGTGGATTGCTTGTTTTTATCTATTTGTTTTACCTCATGTGCTGTATTTATTTAGATGCACTTTAACTATTTAGTTTTATTACTCATACAGAAATCAGCAAACTCACTCATATAAATAGATATATCACTTACTTTGAAAGTAAACTTAAACAAGATCTTTTAATAAGATAAATAAGAACTAAAAACTCCACTTTCAATTGGTATAAGAGGAGTTGATTTTTCACACAGGCTAACACCTGAAATCACAAAGATCACTTTTAGTTCTTAGGGTTTTCAAAATGGCACAAGAGACCTTTCTGTTCTCAGATCCACCCATATGTAATTTAGATAATATCTCATTATGGCAAGTTAGAATTAAATTATATATGAATGCTATAGATGAAGAAATTTACAAATCTATTTTGACAGGACCTCCCCTCATATCATCAAAGACAGCTACACCTGCATTACCTAGTTCCACGAGTCTCATGTCCCCTTCGAGAGCAATGAAAGGGCCTGTTTATGTTGGTGCTGATATATCTTCTTCAAAGAAGACTTCCAACAAAGAAACTGATGTCACTGCCCGTGTTTGCAAAATGAAGCCAGATAAATTCAAAGCTGGTGCTGATGATGGGCAGACTGATAAACATAAAGGACCTTCCCCATCTACAGAACCTTCCCCATCTTCAGACAACTCAACAGATGCAGATGCCAAAGCTATGCAGATCTTGACTCAATCTGTGTCAAAAGACATTCTTCAAAGAGTTGAAGACTGCACTTCTGCAAGAGGAAACTGGAACTCCCTCTCTAGGATGGTAAATGAACCCTCCTCTTCCATTACTCTAACTAAATGTATTTATGATGCAGAACCATCAATAAATCTGAGTGAAGAAGAAAAAGGAAAGGAGCACAGAGCTAGAGCTTTCTGCATGATGGCCATAAATGGATCATACCAAAATCCAAATGCAGAAGCAGAGTTAGGAAAGGTAAATGAGGTAAAATCAAATCATAACTCTACCTCGAAAACTATTTTTAAACTAACACTCACAGATTCAATAAACATAGACAAAGAAATTAAAAAGAAGTTAACAAGCATAAAATATTTAACTTCTGAGAATAATAAAACTGAAGAAAAATCAAAAGCACAAAATAAATTAATTAAGGATAAATTGCTTAAAAATTGTCAAAATAACTTTGAAATAATTTCAAACATATATTTTAACGACTACAAAAGAAAACTTTCAATTAGTATCAAAAATCAGATTTTAAAGTTCTTAAGACATATATTTCTAAAAGAACTTTCAAATGGTATTAAAAAGTTTTTCACCATTAAACTCCATTCCTAATAAGCAAGCATAAAACTCATTTGAATATTAATGTCAGATAACTTCAAAATTCTTACAGACCTTCTCCAAATTATGTTGAGCATTCTACTGTAGTTGCATTGATTAGAAATAATTAGAAGCACTGAGTGTGAGTCTCTTCTGATAAGGGGATTCTTAAGAAGGAAGGTATCAGACAAAGATTCCTTAGAAATCCATTAAAGGTTGCTGCAATTGAAAATTTTAATCCTTAGGAAAGTAGAGTTGCTCAAATAATTTAAGAACAAAAAGCCCAAGTGAGAGAGAAAATGAGAAATTCAGAGAAACCAAGTGAGAGAGAAAAGGAGAAAATAAAAATTAAAACTGTCGGCATCCTAAACCAAATAGGGGGAGACCACCAGGCCACTAGTTTTAATTTGATTTAGGATCCCAACTCAAACAGGGAGAGATTGTTGGAACCTTAGCTTTTGATTTGAGTTAGGATCCATCCCTTTTGTTAATAATTCATCTAAGGAAACTAAGGAAACATAAATTAAATATGATGTGATCGAATCGAAGAATATACATAAGCAAATAATATAAGCTCTCTGCGTTCGACGAATGTCAAACGGCGCTCGACAAATTCAAGATAGACAGCGCTCGACAAATTCCAGCCAGCCAGCGCTCGACACATTTCCATCAGAACAGCGTTCGATAAATGGCGAACAACGCTCGACGAATTCAGTCAGAATAACCTCTGCGGCCAGGAATTCTCTGAACGGCGCTCGACAAACTCAAGCCAGTAGTCGACAAATCTATTTCAGAACAGCACTCGTCGAAAATGTTATCAACAACATTATTAAATCAATTTATACTGCTCGACTAACATTATTATATCATTATTATACATACTTTTCTGATGTAGCCGTTGCAGGCAATAAAGATTATAGCCGTTTGCTGAAGAGTCAAAGACGACAACACCTTTTCCCAAGGAATCAAATTAAAGAGACTTTATCTCTTTCCATATTCCCCAACAAGTATTAAAAAGGACTTCTCAGAATATATATATAAAAGAGAAGAGCAGAAATAGAGATATATAAAGAGACACAAAAAAATATATATATATACAGAAGAAGCAGATCAAGTTTTCACATCTTCTTTCTGTCTAACTCTTTCTTTGCAGATCATCAATACCCTGAGACACCAATCTAGATCAATTGCTCAGGGATCTAAACTGTAAGAAGAAAAGAGGAGAATCACAATCTAGAGAAGAAGCTCTATCCACAAGCTGTCAACAACTTCAATCAGACAGGGGGAGCCTTCTTCAACATCACATTCAGATCCATTCAACTTCAAATCAGGATCTTCAAGAGTCTTCTTATACAGAGAAGAACATTACATTTTCTGTTTTTCATTTTACTTCCTTACCCCATCCTGTACAGGGTTATAACTCCCTTCAAAAGTTAACTCTCGATGACAGGCACCTTAGCAAAAACCTGCAGTTTGGTTAGAGCACCTTATCAACAGCTCACCTAGTGTGTGGACACCTTATCAAAAACCCCTTGGTGTGAGGGCACCTTATCAACAACCTACTAGTGGATTCCTACTAGTGGGTAGAAGAGTAGATGTACCCAGTTGAGGGGAACTACAATATATTTTTGTGTCATCTGTGGATTGCTTGTTTTTATCTATTTATTTTACCTCATGTGCTGTATTTATTTAGATGCACTTTAACTGTTTGGTTTTATTACTCATACAGAAATCAGCAAACTCACTCATATAAATAGATATATCACTTACTTTGAAAGTAAACTTAAACAAGATCTTTTAATAAGATAAACAAGAACTAAAAACTCCACTTTCATTCGTCTCTGACGACATTGTTGAGGATGTGTCGCAGGATGAGGCTGGCGATCTATGTGTTATGCTTGCTCCTATGGAGGAGGACAACCTTCTAGGAGAAGATGAGCTTTCCTTAGCACCGGTGGAGGAAGTCCAAATCTTAGGATTGGCCACTGTTGATCCCGCCGAATCCTGCAGCATTGATGACAATGCCAGCAGTATTTTACTTCCCTAACCTGATGGGAGTGAGACCGGGATGACTCCCCGATTGATTTTTATTCATGTTCTTATTCTTGTTTATTTCTTGATCCCCTTTCTCTATCTGAGCCTGTGCAGGCTAAGTCTTCACAGGTACCCCAGGAGGACTTGGAGCATGATGCTCAAGTCAATGATGAGAGCATCCTCTTATATGAGGAGGTTGATCCCCCCTCCGTAGAGGAAGTTCCACTCATTCCCTTCTCCTCCTGCTGACTCCATGGAGATGACACCTTACTGGGCAAGGATTTATTTTGTGGTGAGACGAGTGAGGACCAGCTCTCCTCCTCTTCTTACTTCCTATTCCCGCTTGTGTTCAGCAGGTATTTTTATTTAGGTAGGGGAGTAACTGTTCTATCGCCGTATCGGTACCCGCTACCGACACGCGTATTAGAACAGTTACCTGTGCATTTCCTCTTTCATACGCCCATTAGCTAGAACTGTTATGTTTTTGAAAAAGTCGTGCTAGGATGACAATAACCCCAGTATGTATCTTACCTTTTCTTGCATTTTTATTTTTCGTTAGTTAGAATAGTTAATTAAATTTCAATTCAGTTTTAGTTTTTCTATGTTCTTTTGTTTTTGCGGAGCTGACCCCTGCGGGTATCTTTTGCGGTTCGGGGTTGCTGCAGTTCTGCCTTAAATTTCAAGCGTCTTCTGGTATGCTCAATTCTGAGCAATGGGTACTCTCTTCCCCTAGCTCCCATTTTAGTCTTTATTGTATATCTTGTATTGGAATGTTTAGATTAAGTCTGGGGGAGAGCTGATATGTGTTACTCACTGCACGTGCACTATTGCATAGCATACTGGAAGCTTCTATTTAAGTTTTTGTTCATTTTCATTGCACTTCACAACACCCACATGAGCGCGCGCTTAGTTGTTGGCACGTCGCGAGTAGAATTTGTCTCTTCTGTGTGATTTGAAAAATCATTGTGCTGGCTTAGGATTGTGAGTCAGAGTAAAATGTTGACTTCTATAGTGTTCCTAGTCGCGTGCTCATGTCTCGTATAGAAATTCGTGCAGATTCAATTTCTTTTTATGCTTTTAGTTTATATTTTTCTATTAGCGTAGATATTGTTTACTTTACTCAAAAATTGGTGAATCCGGTGTGAATCAAATGGTAGCATAGGAATGTGTGTAGACGTTCGTTAGCCTCGTATTGCCCGAGTTGGGAGAAAGGATTATCTTTCTCGGTGGCTAAGAACTTGCCCCAAGCGAATCTTGAAGCATGGGTATATGGTTAGTCAATCGCGTGAATGTGATATAGGCCATCATTTTGGCCCGGTTGAGCTTTTGTGCCCATTCCTATCGCTCTATCCTCGTTAGCCCAGTTGTGCTTACCCATTTCTTGATTCAGCTCCACCTTTATCTCACCAAAGCCTAAAAGCCAATCCTAGTCGCACACCCAAATTTGAGCTTTAGTTGTTTATTATTTTCATGATTGGGGTGTTGATGTGGTGATATTTTTTGTGAAAATGTGGATGCACTTCATTGCTCATATTGCTGAAAAATGTTTTGAAAAAAATGAGAAAAAGAAAAGATGTGAAAAAAGAAGAAGAAAAGAAGAGAAGAAGAAGAGATGAGCTCTATTGAAAAATCTTTGTGTATGAATTTATGTTTGGGAGTAGGCGGTGCACACACCCATGTAGTCAAGTTCAAGTCTGGGGGTGTAGTGTACCCGCGTATATGTGTGGTGCTTGAGGATAGCTTTTGCTTTAGCTCATTTGGGTTAGGTGTGTAGAGCCCCCTTAGTTATCTTTGTTTACCCTACCTAAACCCAAGCCCCCGTATAAAACCTAAAGTCCTATTGATTCACGCAATTGAGTCAAACCTGTGTCGTGGAGAGAGTGCGAACGGGCAAGCTTATGGTCACCGACATTGATGGATTTCAATGGAGGTTGCCTCTAGCCCCGATCTTTGGCAATGCTCGCCTCAGCGTTCAATTCACTTTCTTCCTATGTACGACCTTATGATTCACCATGATTCACTTATTAAGTAAATGTAATATATAAATACGCCCCTAGAAAAGTATAAACTAATATGAATAATTAGAAATTTTGTCTACTGTATTTCTACGTGCATGAGCATGCGACTTCGCATGATACTCCGCTTTACAATTTCTATGCCAGATGTGTATTTTTCTCATCCGCTTGAGGGATTTGTTTGCTCGGGACGCGCAAACAGGTAAGTCTGGGGGTGTGATGAGTCCGAGAATTACGCTGTTTTTGGGACTCATTTGGGCTATTTTTCACTCACGTGCACGGTCATTTTCACTTGGAATCGCCACTTTATTGAATATTGCTCTTTCCACTTGTTGTGCACGTTATTTACCCACTCTCGAGTGAATTGGGGTTTTTCCACTCATGTGTGTATTTGTACTGCATTTTTTATGTTTAGAATGTCTATGTTAAGTGCCATGATCGGTGGCCCCTTTGTGCATTTATGCTGATTCGGGGATCGTGCAGGTTTTCCACGTACAAATCTGTACAGGAACACTGTGCACGATCACTGGTTTTATTGCGCACGACCACTGATCGTGCGCGTTCGTTTGCGGCCCAAAGTAGCATTCTAAATTTGGTCATGCGTTTTTACGCACGGTCGTGCGCTTGGTCGTGCGCTTTATTATTTTCTGTATAGTTATCTTGCAGGTTTTCGGCCACAGCGCGCACGACCACCAACTTCCAGTGCGCATGACCATTGGTTGTGCGCCACTGACCGTGTGCGCTGTTTACTCTGCTCCGCCTATAAATAGCTGTGCGCGATTTTAGGTCGGGACGATCATTTTTCTCCACCATTTTCGAGCGATGTTCGCCTCTTTCGCCCCCTGCATCATCTTCCACCACCAGGAGGTGCTCCGGGACTAATCTTCATGCCTATCTTGAGCTCGGAGATCATCTCGGCCGTCTCCATCATCCACAAGCTTCAAGGAGAGGATTCCGCCTCCATCTTCATCGCCAGGCAAGAGCTCTTCGCAGCAGACATGGCCGGATTGTAGTTTACCAGAGAAGACGGTCCATTGGGCGGAAGTGATAGCCCTCCTCTACCCCGGAAGATAGTTGGGACCGAGCTAGGATGCGGATTGACAACCCGACAATTCCTACCGTGAATCTACAACAAGCCTCCGGATTCGGTCGTATCTCTTGCCTTTTTCTCTAACTTGTATTGATGTTTATGAATGTAATCTTCACTATTTGATGATGTTGCACATTTAAACCATGATTTGTAGTGTCTATTTCATGTCTATGTGAAATTACTCTTTTGTTTATATGTGAATATGAGATGTGCCACCACTTCATCCACCACTCCACCCACTGTGTTTGTGTGCCGCACTAGCAATTGCTAGTGGCGTGCTTTGTGACGAGGTGCTTGCGACCATCATTCCGCCGGTGCGACCCATTCCATTCCACTTGCCTACTCGTCCATTCGCCTTGCAAAGTAGTGCGTTCAAGGCCTACGTAGTCTCCATCTCGCCTTGCAAAGCATTGCATAGCGGCATTGCATAGGAGTAGTTGTAGTATTTTCTCTTTATTTCCACCAACCAAAACCCCCATTTCCGCAACCCATCCGACATAAAGGACTTCAATCTCAAGTCCTTCCTCAATAGTAAACTCCACCTTACTGTGTTCCCTCGAGATCGATACTCGGGGATTTGCTCCTCATTTTATATTACTTGAACGATCGGTACACTGCCGTTCCGTGCCGCAGTCTTGCTACCGCCTATAGCGGTGTGCTAGATTTGCGCGTCAAGTTTTTGGCGCCGTTGCCGGGGAACACAGTCGTGTGAGTTTTCTGGAGAGGGAGAATCTGAGAGAGAAGCCCCTCCATTTGTAAATTGCATCCTTTTGTTTTATTTTTTCTTATTCTGTTTTACTGTTTATATTAGGTTGCTCTAGTAAATTTTCGTTAGGTGTAGAATTTTGCACAATAGTGTTTTCCGTTTGAATCTTGTTATCTTCACGCAATGTGGGCTTCATTTAATATTCGTTGCCGTTGGTGTGGAGATACCTCTCATGCGAGTGATAGATGTCCAAAGGGAGATAATAGCCCTTGCACTCAAGGCCCAGCATATGGAACACCGACTTCGTCTGGTACTCCATATGGTGCGCGTAAGTCCTATGGCTATTCTGCTGCACCTTTACCATCATACTTCTTTTCAGCCTCAGCACCTGCTGTGCCAAAGAAGCCCGCAAGGCAGTGCTTGTTTTGTCAGAGCACGGATCATTCCTTGAAGGATTGTGCTGCATTCCTTCGCCAATTGGACGAGGATGATGAGCCGGATATCTGAATCGTCCCGACTCCTAACTCTGACAGCACACCTTCCACCTCTGATTACGTTGCTGTATCACCTTCAAGTTTTGAAGGGAATGATGCAGACCCACTCATCGGAGTTGTGGCTGATCTAGGCTCTGACATGGCTGAGCCCATCTCCCCTGTGCATATATCACCATGTTTGGATTCGATTTTTTGTGAGGAATCGGTGCTTGACATTTATCCAAACACTATTCCTCCCCCTGTTGTGCTACTACATTCGTCTCTGACGACATTGTTGAGGATGTGTCGCAGGATGAGGCTGGCGATCTATGTGTTATTCCTGCTCCTATGGAGGAGGACAACCTTCTAGGCGAAGAGGAGCTTTCCTCAGCACCGGTGGAGAAAGTCCAAATCTTAGGATTGGCCACTGTTGATCCCGCCGAATCCTGCAGCATTGATGACAATGCCAGGAGTATTTTACTACCCCAACCTGATGGGAGTGAGACCGGGATCACTCCCCCGATTGATTTTTATTCATGTTCCTCTTCTTGTTTATTTCTTGATCCCCTTTCTCTATCTGAGCCTGTGCAGGCTAAGTCTTCACAGGTACCCCAGGAGGACTTGGAGCATGATGCTCAAGTCAATGATGAGAGCATCCTCTTATGCGAGGAGGTTGATCCTCCCTCTTTAGAGGAAGCTCCACTCATTGCCTTCTCCTGCTGCTGCCTCCCTAAAGATGACACCTTGCTGGGCAAGGATTTATTTTGTTGTGAGACGAGTGAGGACCAGCTCTCCTCCTCTTCTTACTTCCTATTCCTGCTACCTGTGTTCAGCAGGTACTTTTATTTAGGTAGGGGAGTAACTGTTCTGTCGCCGTATCGGTACCCGCTACCGACACGCGTATTAGAACAGTTACCTGTGCATTTCCGCTTTCATACGCCCATTAGCTAGAACTGTTATGTTTTTGAATAAGTCGTGCTGGGATGACAATAACCCCAGTATGTATCTTACTTTTTCTTGCATTTTTATTTTTCGTTAGTTAGAATAGTTAATTAAATTTCAATTCAATTTTAGTTTTTCTATGTTCTTTTGTTTTTGCGGAGCTGACCCCTGCAGGTATCTTTTGCGGTTCGGGGTTACTGCAGTTCTGCCTTAAATTTCAAGCGTCTTCTGGTATGCTCAATTCTGAGCATTGGGTACTCTCTTCCCCTAGCTCCCATTTTAGTCTTTATTGTATATCTTGTATTGGAATGTTTAGATTAAGTCTGGGGGAGAGCTGCTATGTGTTACTCACTGCACGTGCGCTATTGCACAACATACTAGAAGCTTCTATTTAAGTTTTTGTTCATTTTCATTGCACTTCACAACACCCACATGAGCGCGCGCTTAGCTGTTGGCACGTCGCGAGTAGAATTTGTCTGTTCTTTGTGATTTGAAAAATCATTGTGCTGTCTTAGAATTGTGAGTCAGAGTAAAATGTTGACTTCTATAGTGTTCCTAGTCGTGTGCTCATGTCTCGCATAGAAATTTGTGCAGATTTAATTTATTTTTTTGCTTTTAGTTTATATTTTTCTATTAGCGTAGATATTGTTTACTTTACTCAAAAATTGGTGAATCCGGTGTGAATCAAACGGTAGCATAGGAATGTGTGTAGACGTTCTTTAGCCTCGTATTGCCCGAGTCGGGAGAAAGGATTATCTTTCTCGGTGGCTAAGAACTTGCCCCAAGCGACTCTTGAAGCATGGGTATATGATTAGTCAATTGCGTGAATGTGATATAGGCCATCATTTTGGCCCGGTTGAGCTTTTGTGCCCATTCCTATCGCTCTATCCTCGTTAGCCCAGTTGTGCCTACCCGTTTCTTGATTCAACTCCACCTTTATCTCACCAAAGCCTAAAAGCCAATCCTAGTCGCACACCCAAATTTGAGCTTTAGTTGTTTATTATTTTCATGATTGGGGTGTTGATGTGGTGATATTTTTTGTGAAAATGTGGATGCACTTCATTGCTCATTTTGCTGAAAAATGTTTTGAAAAAAAATGAGAAAAAGAAAAGATGTGAAAAAAAGAAGAAGAGAAGAAGAGAAGAAGAAGAGATGAGCTCTATTGAAAAATCTTTGTGTATGAATTTATGTTTGGGAGTAGGCGGTGCACACACCCATGTAGTCAAGTTCAAGACTGGGGGTGTAGTGTACCCGCGTATTTGTGTGGTGCTTGAGGATAGCTTTTTCTTTAGCTCATTTGGGTTAGGTGTGTAGAGCCCCCTTAGTTATCTTTGTTTACCCCACCTAAACCCAAGCCCCCGTATAAAACTTAAAGTCCTATTGATTCACGCATTTGAGTCAAACCTGTGCCGTGGAGAGAGTGCGAACGCTCAAGCTTATGGTCACCGACATTGATGGATTTCAATGGAGGTTGTCTCGAGCCCCGATCTTTGGCAATGCTCGCCTCAGCGTTCAGTTTACTTTCTTCCTATGTACGACCTTATGATTCACCGTGATTCACTTTTTAAGTAAATGTAATATATAAATACGCCCCTAGAAAAGTATAAACTAATATGTATAATTAGAAATTTTGTTTACTATATTTCTACGCGCATGAGCATGCGACTTCGCATGATACTCCGCTTTACAATTTTTATGCCAGCTGTGCATTTTTCTCATCCGCTTGAGGGATTTGTTTGCTCGGGACGCGCAAACAGGTAAGTCTGGGGGTGTGATGAGTCCGAGAATTACACTATTTTCGGGACTCATCTGTGCTATTTTTCACTCACGTGCACGGTCTTTTTCACATGGAATCGCCACTTTATTGAATATTGCTCTTTCCACTTGTTGTGCACGTTATTTGCCCACTCTCGAGTGAATTGGGGTTTTTCCACTCGTGTGTGTATTTGTACTGCATTTTTTATGTTTAGAATGTCTGTGTTAAGTGCCATGATCGGTGGCCCCTTTGTGCATTTATGCTGATTCGGGGATCGTGCAGGTTTTCCACGTACAAATCTGTACAGGAACACTGCGCATGATCACTGGTTTTATTACGCACGACCACTGATCGTGCGCCTCCGATCGTGCGCGTTCATTTGCGGCCCAAAGTAGCATTCTGAATTTGGTCGTGTGTTTTTACGCACGGTCGTGCGCTTTATTATTTTCAGTATAGTTGTCTTGTAGGTTTTCGGCCACAGCGCGCACGACCACCAACTTCCACTGCGCACGACCACTGGTCGTGCGCCACTGACCGTGCGCGCTATTTACTCTGCTCCGCCTATAAATAGCTGTGCGCAATTTTAGGTTGGGGCGGTCATTTTTCTCCGACGTTTTCGAACGCTGTTCGCCTCTTCTGCCCCCTGCATCATCTTCCACCACCAGGAGGTGCTCCGGGACTAATCTTCACGCCTATCTTGAGCCCGGAGATCATCTCGGCCGTCTCCATCATCCACAAGCTTCAAGGAGAGGATTCCGCCTCCATCTTCATCGCCAAGCAAGAGCTCTTCGCAGCAGACGTGGCCGGATTGTAGTTTACCGGAGAAGACGGGTCCATTGGGAGGAAGTGATAGCCCTCCTATACCCCGGACGATAGTTGGGACCGAGCTAGGACGCAGATTGACAACCTGGCGATTCCTACCGTGAATCTACAACAAGCCTCCGGATTCGGTCGTATCTCTTGCCTTTTTCTCTAACTTGTATTGATGTTTATGAATGTAATCTTCACTATTTGATGATGTTGCACATTTAAACCATGATTTGTAGTGTCTATTTCATGTCTATGTGAAATTACTCTTTTGTTTATATGTGTGTATGAGATGTGCCACCACTTCATCCTCCACTCCACCCACTGCGTTCGTGTGCCGCACTAGCAATTGCTAGTGGCGTGCTTTGTGACGAGGTGCTTGCGACCCTCATTCCGCTGGTGTGACTCATTCCATTCCGCTTGCCTACTCGTCCATCCGCCTTGCGAAGTAGTGCGTTCAAGGCCTACATAGTCTCCATCTCGCCTCGCGAAGCATTGCATAGCGGCATTGCATAGGAGTAGTTGTAGTATTTTCTCTTTATTTCCACCAACCAAAACCCCCGTTTCTGCAACCCATCCGACATAAAGGACTTCAATCTCAAGTCCTTCCTCAATAGTAAACTCCACCTTACTGTGTTCCCTCGAGATCGATACTCGGGGATTTGCTCCTCGTTTTATATTACTTGAATGATCGGTACACTGCCGTTTCATGCCGCAGTCTTGCTACCGCCTAGAGCGGTGTGCTAGATTTGCACGTCAGAAGGCGGTGGTTGTGATTCTTCGTAGGGCTTCACTCCAAACTTCTGGTATGCTCACTTGTTGAGCATTGGGTACTCTCCTCCCCTAACTTTGTTTTAGAATATCTTAATGTATAGTTTAAATCTGGGGGAGACCTGTTTGTGTACCCACTCACGTGCACAATCACTTAGCATGCTAGAAGTTTTTATCTAAATTATTTTGTTCCTTTTGTCTGTGCACAAAGCACCCACTTGAGCGCGTACTTAACCTTTAGTGCGTCACAAGTATAACTCATTTCTTTTTGTATTTGGAAAAATAATTGTGCTGGCTTTTAAATTATGTAGTGGAATAAAATGTTGACTCCGGTGTTTCTAGTCAAGTACTCATGTGAGTATAGGGATTTATGTAGATTAGATTTCTTTCTATACTCATAGCTTTATGCATTTCTGTTAGTATAAATATTGTTTACTCCACTCAAATGGTGAATCCGGTGTGAATCAAACAGTAGCATAGGGATGTGTGTAAATGATTGTTAGATGTGTATTGCTCGAGCCGCGAGGAAAGATGATCTTTCTCGGTGGCTAAGAACTTGCGCCAAGCGATTCTTGAAGCATTGACATAGGATAGTTCAAGCGTGAGAATGACGTAGGCCATCATTTTGGCCCGGTTGAGCCTTTGTGCCATTCCTATCATCTTTTCCTCGTTAGCCCAGTTGTGCCTACCCATCCCTTGATTCAGCTCCACCTCTATCTCACTAAAGCCTAAAAGCCAATCCTAGTCGCACACCCAAATCTGAGCTTTATTCATGATGTACTGTCATTTTTTTGGGGTGTTGATGTGGTGCATTTCTTTTGTGATAATGTGGTTATGCTTTCTTGCCAAATTTGTTGAAAATGTTTTGAAAAGAAAAAAATGAGAAAAAGAAAAAGAAGTGAAAAGAAAAAAAATGAGCCTAATTGAAAAATCTGTGTAAATTTATGATTGGGAGTTGGCGGTGCACTCACCCATGTTGCAAAAATCTAAGTCTGGGGGTGTGGTGCACTTGCATTCGATGTCGGTGTGCGAGGAGTCGTTTTAAAGCTCATTTGGGTTTAGGTGTTTCAAGCCTTCTTGTTTATCTTTGTTTACCTCACCTTAACCCAAGCCCCATTCAAAACCTACAAGTCCTGCCGACTCACGCTATGAATCAATCTAGTGTCGTGGAGAGAATGTGAACGAGTGAGCTTATGGTCTCCGACGCCGATGGATTTCGGTGGAGTTTGTCCGGAACCCCAGCTTTGGTAATGCTTGTCTGAGCGATTATTTTACTTTCTCCATATGTGTGACCGGATGATTCACCGTGACTCCCATTTTTAGTAGAAGTAATAGTTATTTACTCTTTTAGAAATCTATAAACTATGTGTATAATTAGAAATCTTCTCTAGTATTTTTCTATGCACATGGGCATGAGACTTCGCTTGGTATTCCATTTTGTAATTTTAAGTTAGCTATTTTATGTTCCCGCTTGCTTAGGATTTATTTGCTCGGGACGTGCAAACAGGTAAGTCTGGGGGTGTGATGAGCCCCATTTATATACTGATTTTCGGACTCATCCGGACTAGTTTTCCTGCTTTTGTACTTCAGTTTTTGTTCATTTTTGTTTATATTCACCTTGTTCATGCTTTTACTTGAAGTGCATATTTAGGCCCGTTGTTGTGTGCAATTGCGCACTATATTGCTAGGGGTAAGCATATTGTGCTCCCCATTGTATTTTTCTCTGTATGATTGTGCTGGAAGTGTATTCCCAGCGTGCGCTTTGGCTGTGAATAGGGGCAGATCTCCATTTTGCCTGAATTCAAGTCTGCATGAATCGCACGGTCGTGCGTTTTCTTGACACACGGACGACTGTAATCGTGCGCTCATGGTGGCCGGCAAAATGGTGATCTGAATGTGGTCGTGCGTTTTTACGCATGGGCGGGTTCGCCCGTGCGTGAGTAAAATGCACGAGCTCCCTGTTTGCCTGTTTTTCGTTCAATCGGAAGTTACCCATGCGTTTTTACACACGGTCGGATTCGACCGTGCGTGAGTAAAACGCACGGGCGCGTCTTCCTCCTTCTGACATTTCTGCTTTACTTAAGTATCGCACGGTTCACGCACGGTCGTGTGTTCAACCGTGCGTGACCATTTTTCAAACCTTTCTCTATAAAAGCTGCAGCTTCCGACCTAAACCGGCAGAGACCGTACACGCCATACCATTCGGCCGTTTTTTCGCCATTTTCGCAAGGGTTCCGTCCCTTTGGGCCTCCTCCATCATCCTCAAGCTCCAAGGAGAGAGATTCAACCCTACATCCACCAATATCCAAGGAGAAGGAAGCTAGGTCGTGCGGCCGGATCCGAAGAAGATGGGCCATTGGGTGGTAGTGACAACCTCCTCTACCCCGGACGCAGTTGAGGACCGAGCTTGGATGCGGATTGACAACCCAGCGATTCCAACCGTGAATCTTCAACAAGACTTCGGATTCGGTCGATTCCTTGCTCTCTCTATCTTTGTATTGGTAGTTGTAATTTGTATTTCTCTATACTTTGATGATGTGCACTATGAACTCTGCGTTATAATGTTTATTTCATTTATATGAGATTATTTTGTTCATATGTGTGTATGAGGTGCGCCGCCATCCATTTTCCATTCCGCCGTAATGTTCGTGTGCCGCACTAGCAATTGCTAGTGGCGTGCTTGTCGACGAGGTGCTTGCGACCCTCATTCCGCCGGTGCGACCCACTCCATTCCGCTAGCCTACTCGTCCATCCACCCTCTCGAAGTAGTGCGTTCAAGGCCTACCTAGTCTCCATCCCGCCAAGCGAAGCATTGCATAGCGATATTGCATAGGAGTAGTTGTAGTATTTTCCTTTATTTTCCACAACCAAAACCCCCTTTTTCCGCAATCCATCCGCTCATAAGGACTTCAATCTCAAGTCCTTCCTCGATAATTATTTCCACCTTAATGTGTTCCTTCGAGATCGATACTTGGGGATTCACTCGCACATTTTATATTACTTGAATGATCGGTACACTGCCATTTCGTGCCGCAATCTCGCTACCGCCTATAGCGGTGTGCTAAGATTTATGCATCAGCTGTGTGTTGCCTATATATATAAATGTTAACAATGACATTGTTATATTTCCATGAATGCTTATTCTACTCATATGTCATGATATGTTTTACTGTGTTAATGTATCTTAGCATTGTTGTATGTTCTGCCTTCTTCAAATAGGAGGAGATTGTTGGGAATATTGCCCCTCAATGTTCCCTTGATTTGAAGATGCATCACATACGATACTAAGTGCATATTGGATTTGATAAGCCACCTTATTTCATGCTAAATACAGGCTTAAGGCATCCCAAACCTTGGAATAGTACTTGGCGTTTCATAGTTTAGAACAACTGAGATATCAGTCTGGTCTCAGCTGAACCACTGAGACCCAGCTGACCAGCCGCTGAGAAAGAGTCTGTCTCAGCTGAGCAACATATGAAGTAAACCGCTGAGAAGATTACTCGTCTCAGTGGATTCGCTGAGACGCAGATTGTTTCAGCCACTGAGACTAAAGCATCCGCTGAGACAAATTCAAATGTGAACGTTAATCTGGCGGGATCTATTTCTGGCGCAAGGGCAAGAAAGCAAGATAAGCTTTTCTATTCTCATCCATGCCGTGACATGGCACTACTTAGAGCCATTGAAGATCGGTGGAAGTATAAAAGGGATGACTAGGGTCCTTCCTCCAGTGAAGTTATCTCTCTCAAGCTCAAGCAGATCAATCTAAGGGAGGTAGTTAGCTCTTGCTGATTCCTTTCAGAAGAGCAAGTTGATCTTCTTCCATCTACTAAGGAAGAAGACTAGGTGGAGCAAGGACAAGAGCTGTTGTTGTCCAATCCTGCTCCAAGGAAATATTTGCTGAGTTCTACAACATAAGTATCAAGTTGAAGGTTTAACTTATTTAAACTTATGTTGTAATAGTACAATCAAATATCTCTGTAAGAACATTCTTGTTCTGAGTTTGTAGTGCTGTAAGCCTGAGTTTGATGGGCTGTGAGCCTGAGTTTGTAGGGTTGTGAGCTTGAGCTGTAGGTCTGTACTCCCAGCCTGAGCTGTAGGGCTTCTTGATAGGCTTGAGGTAGGTGACTAGGAGAGTCACTGAGTTGTAGGAGTAGAGTTACTCTGAGGTATATGGTTGCTGGCCTGAGATAGGGTTTTGTAGGAAACCTGAGAGGTCCTGAGGGATCTGTGTTGTAAGCTCTTTGAGCTGAGTTATTGGAGGAGATTGCCTCGTCTAACACACTGTTTGTTACTTATGGGGTGTCGATTTATCACCTAGAGGGTGTGTGGGTGGGGGGGGGGGGTGAATAGCTATTTTAAATTATTTTGTTACCCTTTAGGTGTTCTTGATTTCTGGTTAAGATCTAGAGATTAAAAGCATAGCACAGAAAACACACGAGAATTTCTAGAGGTTCCTCAAGACCGGGTGTCTTGAGTAGTCCTCTGTCCCTTTGCGCCTACCTAGCAGTGTGCTAGGATTCGCAAACTCCGCCAATGTCTCTGGCCCGCAAGCCTTACAACTCGGACCGGCAAGTCCCTGCAGCCTCGGCTCGCAAGCCCCTTCACTGCACCCGAGCCCGCAAGCTCGACACTCAGGCCCTCAAGCCCTACACCTCGAACCCGCAAGTCCCTGCAGCCTAGGCCCGCAAGCCCCTTCACTGCACCCGAGCCTGCAAGCTCGACACTCAGGCCCTACACAGCACAGACCCGCAAGTCTTGCCTGCAGCCTAGGCCCGCAAGCCCCTTCACTGCACTCGAGCCCACAAGCTCGACACGTTTGGACCCGCAAATCCCTCTGCCCTAGCCCGCAAGCCTCACAGATCTCAAGCCCTCAAGCTTGACACACAGATCTGAAAACAGACCTTACAGATTTGGCTCGCAAGCCTTACAAATAAAGATATACAAAAGGTTCTTCTGCCTGGTGGAGATCGACTTCTTGACTTGAAGAAGATGCTTCTGATTTTGAATCTGAACGACACAAATCTTCTTCAAGTTCTCTTGTTTTGCCTGATGTTGACTGGCTTCCTTTCTTGAACGATTCTTAGCAGTCGTTGAGACTTGAATACAACTTGAAGAACACAACATGATCGTTTTGTTCTTCCTTTCTTTCTTTCTTCTTCACCGCAGCTTGTACTATTGTATTCAAAATGCTCAGAGGGATTCTTTTTTGTTCCTCCGTTCGAGAGAGAGTTTAGGGCATCCATTGTTCCCTTTTATAGGACTGAGATGCCGCTTAACGGTCTCCTATGATGTCCTATTCTAACAAACGCCCACGCCTTAAGAGCACACGCTGATTGGACAATCATGCGATGACATTAATTGCTGACAGCGCAGCTGTCAGCATTTGAATCTGTCTCAACGATATTTCCATTGTTACGACGACAAGGACAATATTTTGACGACACTGAACATCCCTTCTGCATTCGTGCTTAAGACGACATGAAGTCATCTAACTGATGCCGACGTAATCTTCTTGATTGCTTGATATCGTTGTGATCACCTTATCTTCTCGACGACATGGTCGATATCATGTCGACAGATTGTTCTTCAGCAACTACCTGTCTTCACAGCTGCTTCCTCAGTGTTCTCGACGTCACGTCTTCTTTTCGACGATATAGTTGTCATCAGTCTTACTTAGCCTCTACAATGACAAGGCTTCTTTACGACGACACCTGTCTTGTTCAGTCTTATCGATGACACAACTTCTTTTCAACGATATCTTCGATACAGACCTTCCCTTTGCCTTTTCAACGACACGACTTCTTTTCGACGATATGGTCTACACTAGACTTCTGCTTGCCTCAGTCTTGTTCCTTCTTCTCGACATTCTGATATCGTTGAGAGGTGTTGTAGTGTTGATGTTACAACGATATCATCATGTGTATGTTATCTCGATGATAACCGACATGATCATGTTGCTTTGCTCTGCCTATCATTTCAACGATTTACTTGCTGTTTTCGACGATACGTTTGGTCCTTTTCGACAACAACAGACATGATCATTCTTCTTTTCTTTGCCTATCATTTCAACGATGTGCCTATACTTGTCAATGACATGTCCAATCTTTTTCGACGATATTGTACTTAGTCAATTATTGAAGTACTGGACATATCATCTGATCTCTGCAAGCATGAACTAGATACGATATTAAATACACCTTGTACTTATCATTGAGCTGAGCACTTCTTCAAATCAGGAACACTGCTGGGCACTGTTCCCAACAATCTCCCCCTATTTGGAGAAGTCATAACCCACTCAATGATAAAGTACATCTTAAGCAAATAAGCATATACTAATGATATTTCAGTTATGTTTGAATGAACACAGAAATTTACAATCATCAGTTCTTTGATAATTTTTAAATGGTGACAGATGTTTTACAGTTTTCAACATTTCTACATTTGCCCCTAGTGATTTAGCCATCTATTTCTCTGGTTCCTTCATAGCTGCTTCACTCTTTGCTTTCTTGACACTTGCTTCCTGCTCCTTCTCAGCTTGTCTGGTGAAGTATTCAAATGGATTAGGGTGATACTTTAGAGGCTCATGAGTATCTGCAGGGATTCTGCCTGCTTGCTTCTTCCTTCTGTATACTCTCCTTGCTTCTTCTTGCTCTTCATACTTAGCCCATTCTTGAGGACTGTACACTTTGTACCTCTCACCTTTATTTACCTTCACCAGCTCCCATGCCTTTAATATGATGTCTCTGGACTTGGGACTCCATCTCTCATAATCATCCTTTTTCTCCATTTCCTCCCTGTAATTTCATTTTCTCATCTCTACCTCATCTTCTTCCAATATTTCCTTTCCTGTATTCTGATCAGCAGCAGTATTAGGAATGTCTACATATTGATCTTCAGCAAGGTACTCTTCAGCAGCCTCATCAAAATGGAGAGGATGGAGATTCATTGCTTCCCTGATGGTATTGGTGGTCGTGATGGCATTCTCACCACTGGCCTTTATCATTGATCTCTCCCCCTTTATGACTTCTCTTGACATATCCCTTTGGAGGTTCTCCTGAAGTACTAGTATCTTTTCTTTCAGCATATAAATTCCTTTCTCCAAATGGTTCTTTGTCTCCAGTAGATGACTGTCTAGTTCTTTGCTGTGATGATCAAGTTTATCCTGGATATTTGTCTTGTGTTCAACCATCCACCTATTGGTTGCTATGTAAGCCTTCTTTATGTTGTTGTTGAGCATTATCTGATTATCCATTGCATGACAAACCCTGATGAGTGAGTGCTATCTCTTTGGCAGTTTGTTCTTGCAGATTCTTCACATCACTTCTCAGGCTTGCAGCTTCAGCAGATAGTTCCCTTCTTAGGTCATTGATAGCTGAGTTAAAATTATTTTCAATCTTCATTCTTTGTTCTTCCAGGAGCATTCTTATTTGAGGCAATAATGAGGACTCCACTATCCAATTTTTTGGAGGTGAACTGGCTTGTCCTGGTTCCTCTTCTTTATTCCCATCAACCATTAGAGATGGAGATTTTTTGATGGGTGACTGGTTTGACTCATTTTCCTTTTCAGGACTTGGCAGATCTCTGCTAGTCTCATCAGCATGATTCTCTTGGTTATCTTCTTGGGGATCTTTACTTGGGTCCTCTTGGTCTACTGATCCAGAATGAACAGCATCCTCAGCCCCAATGATCTTATTGATCACATCTACCACTTGAGCAGGGGGCTCACTATTCTTCTCCCCCTCTGTTTCAACATCATCTTGTTCTGTTCCTGCTGTTATAATTGTCCTGGATTCCAGACTTGGAACAGAGGTCTGGAGGGAGACATTCTTTTTCTCTACAGGCACTTCAGAGTCAGACGAGTCTGAGCTGTTGCCTTACTCACTTTCTTCAGATGAGCTTTCTCCCTTCCTCTTCACATCCTCTGCAATCTTCAGCTTCTTGGGAGACTTAGTCAGAACTTTCTCCCATCTCTCAAGTTTCTTGATATCCATCCCTCTCATGTGATGGATTTTACACCATATTTCTTGTCAAAGCTTTCAGGGTGAGATATCAGTAGAAATAGAGATAGTATTCTTCCCAGATTTGGAACTTGAAAGCTTTCTTGTATTCTCTTGAAGATGATCTGACCCCAGTTGGTCTTCTTACTTAGGATTATCCTCACCATAATCTCGAACATGGGCTTGGATATTCTGTCATGCAACCCTACCTTGCAGAGGAGGGCTTTTCCTACGATGTCAGCCATAAGTTTCCCTTGTTGATTAAAATTCTTTCTTTCCAGAGACCCATAGGTCTTGCTGGAGTGCTTGCACCATACTAAAGCCTTGCTAAGGTCTTCCTGGGTGACCTTCTCATTTTCCTCCCCCCTGGCGAAGGTCGGTAGCTGAAGAACCCTGGCCAATCTCTTGGGATTCACCTTGACCTTCATCCCGTTGATCAAGCTTTTCACAGATGTTCCTTTTGAGCCACCCTTGACATTCGAGTAGAACTCCAACACTTCTCTTTTTAATATTACTGTTGGCTCAGAGAGAGCGAACTCTAGGCCGACAATGTCTAATAGCTTAATGGCGCTCTGAATCTCTTCTGGCCCTTCTGAGAAACCATTCCTCACTACTTCGCTTCCTTCATAGAGAAATCCTTCCTTCTTTGGTGCCATTTCTTACTTGAGCTGAGAGGATTCTAATGTTGTCGACTCATTCACTCTTTGAAGGCGTAGAGAGCACGACAACTTTTTAGGGCTAATGTAGAAAGTGTTTTAACCTTAAGACATCTGATATTATTTATAGTTTCGGGATTGGAATGCGAAGTGTCATTTGACAATGGTATGATAAACTTAGATTGAATAGTTGCGATCGATTAATTTCAGATCTTTTATGTGTTAGATCGACACTTAGGTATCGTCGTGATCCTGCTTAGATGTCGAGAAATCATTTCGACGATACCAATCATTATTTCGACGATATCATTTTATTTTCAAAACGATATTGTTCTTGTTCATTCTTTTGAATGATCAGTGTTGTGCTTTAGACGTGTCATATGTATGTGCTCTTTGAGTGACAGCTTTTGCTTACTCAAGTCAAGATTACTTTTGCATATCTATAAAGATGAGGTTATCTAGTGAATATTTAACATAATTACCTTCACCTTAGCTTTGGCTTCTTCTTGAGCTAGTAGCTCCCCCTTGATGTGATGTCTCTTTTATTTTTCTTTTTTGCTCCCCCTTGACCAGTGCATCTTGGCTTGCAATGGGAGTTTTCTTAGTCCAGAGATATGCCTGGATCACTTATTGTCCATTATCCTTGTTTGCTTTTGATTGGCTACTTGGACTACCCTGCAAGGCAGATTTAATATCTCTTAGGAACCCAAGGTGACTTGGGTCCTAGGTTCTTGTTAGCATGGTAAGGAATTCTTCTACTCACCTCAGCCTCTCCAGGAGGGTTCTTCTTTGCACTGGCACACTAGGGTTGTGCAAGCAGTCAATGGCAAAGTGTCCCATTTTACCATAGCACCAACATTCATGGATGTTGTACCTTCTTTTCTGAACAAGTTTTGAGGTGGAGGAACTATCACAATGTTTATGTTCAGTAGAGAAGGCTGCAACATTCTTCCTAATTTTCCCAGCTAAGGGCTGACTAGCTGTCCTAGTATAATTATCTCTTCTTGACTTCATCTATTTGTCAGCAACAGATTTCAGCTTGGTAGCTGACATGATGTTGATGACATCAGATATGATCAAGTGAGAGTTGATTATACTGGTGCTACCAGTCTGCTTCTTATCTGGAAGAGATTGGGAAGGTGTTGCTCCATTATCCTTGAAAGTGGGGGCTGAAGCACCAAACACAAATGGTCCATGATGGGCCATTTGGATTTCCTCATGGGGAGCCTTTAATGCACTCATCCCCATGCCCTTTCTCCTCCCATAGTTAGGAGCATTTCCCAAGCTATTGGAGCTTTAACTCATCCAGTGACCATGGACAATGTCCTGGTCATACTTGTTAGAGGGAAGCACTACACTCTGAAAGGTGGTATGAGGCTCAGCTTTAGTTTTATCCCTTTCTCCATTCCCAACATCTACTGCCCCTTCATTGAAACCCTATCCCCTCCTATTTCCATAGAAGGAGAATGTGTCAATGATGGGCAGTATAGTTTTGGGCTTAGAGAATTGAGCCACTAAGCTTCTTTCCTTAAGAAGATCATTCTCAAGTTTCCTAATGAGTTCTTCCCTTTGGTTTCTTTCATCATGAAGCTTATCTATGATCTTCTTGAGCTCACAGGAATTGGTGCCCTCATTGTGGGACATACCCATTTCCTCATTCATCTCAGCCTTAATGTGTCTGAGTGATTCTAGCTCTATAGCTGGCTTCCTAACAAGCTTCTTGCTCTTTCTCAGAGCAACCAAGAGATCACCAAACTGTTCTATTAGATCAGCATGGTTCTTATTGTTGCATGATGAGCAGTCTTCTGCATCATTTCCAGAAGATGAGCAATCATCCGATGCACTCTTGATCTTCTTAATTAAAGTAGGTAGTAAAGGTGTATGAGTGATGCATACCTGATCATAATGTGATTCATCATGATTTTCTTCATCTGATAGAGCCATCAACCCATAGACCTCCTCATCCTCAGAGTCACAGTCTGTGAGAGTCAAGGGTGCTTTTATTCTTCTTCTGACCACAGAGCATTCTTCATCTTCAGATTCACTGTCTGAGATAGTCAAGGGTGCTCTGATCCCAATGGCCCTGATCCCTATACTTCTTTATTCTTCAATATGAGAAGAGCTCCAACTGCTTTCACTTAGAGATCTGAACATCCTGATGTCAGATCTTCTGACTTTCTCCATGGAGCTTTTAAATTCCTGAGCTGATGATTTGACACACCCAATGGCAGATCTGCTCAAGCTGTTAAGCTTTCTTTGAGCAACCTCGCTTTGATACGACTTGTTAGTTATGGGGTGTCGACTTATCACCTAGAGGGGGGGGGGGGGGGGGATGAATAGGTATTTCAAAATATTTTGTTCCCCTTTAGGTGTTCTTGATTTCTGGTCAAGAGATCTAGAGATTAAAAGCATAGCACAGAAAACACACGAGAATTTATAGAGGTTCCTCAAGACCGGGTGTCTTGAGTAGTCCTCAGTCCCTCTGCGCCTACCTAGCAGTGTGCTAGGCTCGGCAAACTCCGCCAATGTCTCCAGCCCGCAAGCCTTACAACTCGGACCCGCAAGTCCCTGTAGCCTAGGCCCTCAAGCCCCTTCACTACACCCGAGCCCGCAAGCTTGACACTCAGGCCCACAAGCCCTACACCTCGGACCCGCAAGTCCCTGCAGCCTAGGCCCGTAAGCCCCTTCACTGCAACCGAGCCCGCAAGCTCGACACTCAGGCCCTCAAGCCCTACACATCACAGACCCGTAGGTCTTGCCTGCAGCCTAGGCCCGCAAGCCCCTTCACTGCACCCAAGCCCGCAAGCTTGACACGTTTGGACCCGCAAGTCCCTCTGCCCTAGCCCGCAAGCCGCACAGATCTCAAGCCCTCAAGCTTGAGACACAGATCTGAAAATAGATCTTACAGATTTGGCTCGCAAGCCTTACAAATAAAGATATTATACAAAAGTTTCTTCTGCCTGGTGGAGATCGGCTTCTTGACTTGAAGAAGATGCTTCTGATTTTGAATTTGAACGGCACAAATCTTTTTCAAGTTCTCTTGCTTTGCCGGATGTTGACCGGTTTCCTTTCTTGAATGATTCTTAGCAGTCGATGAGACTTGACTGCAACTTGAAGAACATAGGATGATCGTTTTGTTCTGTCCTTCTTTCTTTCTTCTTCACCGCAGCTTGTACTGTTGTATTCAAAATGCTCAGCGGGATTCTTTTTCGTTCATCCATTCGAGAGAGAGTTTAGGGCATCCACTGTTCCATTTTATAGGACTGAGATGTCGCTTAACGGTCTCCTATGATGTCATATTATGACAAACGCCCATGCCTTAAGAGCACGCACTGATTGGACAATCAGGCGGCGGAATTAATTGCTGACAGCGCACCTGTCAGCATATGAATCTGTCTCGACGATATTTCCATTATTACGATGATAAGGACAATATCTCGATGACACTGAACATCCCTTCTGCACTCATGCTAAAGACGACATGAAGTCATCTAACTGATGTTGGCGTAATCTTCTTGATTGCTTGATATCGTTGTGATCACCTTATCTTCTCGACGACATGGTCGATATCATGTCGACAGATTGTTCTTCACCAACTGCCCGTCTTCACAACTGCTTCCTCAGTGTTCTCAACGTCACGTCTTCTTTTCGACGGTATAGTTGTCATCAGTCTTACTTAGCCTCTATAACTACAAGGCTTCTTTACGACGATACCTGTCTTGTTCAGTCTTATCGACGACACAACTTCTTTTCAACGATATCTTCGACATTGACCTTCCCTTTGCCTTTTCAACGACATGGCTTCTTTTCGACGATATGGTCGACACCAGTCTTCTGCTTGCCTCAGTCTTGTACCTTCTTCTCGGCATTCTGATATCATTGAGAGGTGTTGTAGTGTTGATGTTACAACGATATCATCATGTGTATGTTATCTCGACGATAACCGACATGATCATGTTGCTTTGCTCTGCCTATCATTTCAACGATATACTTGTTGTTTTCGATGATACGTTTGGTCCTTTTCGACGACAATAGACATGATCATTCTTCTTTGCTTTGCCTATCATTTCAACGATGTGCCTATACTTGTCAACGATATGTCCAGTCTTTTTCGACGATATTGTACTTAGTCAATTATTGAAGTACTGGACATATCATCTGATCTCTGCAAGTATGAACTAGGTATGAAATTAAATACACCTTATACTTATCATTGAGCTGAGCACTTCTTCAAATCAGGAACACTACTGGGCACTGTTCCCAACACTGTTGGAAAGGTATAGAGGAAAAGTGGATGTACCAAGACCTTGGGGAACCAATGTAAATAGTTGTGTGCTTTTGTGTGTTGTGTTGTACTTTGCATAACAACTAGAATATCAAGCTATAAGTAGAAAAATCAAAGAAACCTATTCACCCCCACTAGGTGAGTTAGACTACTACTAAGTAAACTATCACAACTCACTCCACCTAGAACACCACATCATAATGGGGTTTCTGAGCGAAGAAATCGTATTTTGTTAGGCATGGTTCAGTCGATGATGAGTCATGCAGATTTGCCAGTTACCTTTTGGGGTTTTGCTCTAGAGAAATCTGCTTTCACACTAAATCGAGTTCCGACAAAAACATTTCATAAGACACCATATGAGATATGAACTGGTAGTATGCCTTTCATTTAGATTTTGGGCTGTGAGGCATACGTCAAATGCCTGACAAGCTAGAACCCAAGTCAGATAAATGTTATCTTGTGGGATATCCTAAGGAAACCAAATGGTATTACTTCTACCCGCGATCTGAGGGCAAAATGTTTGTCGCAAGGAGTGGTGTTTTTCTAGATAAAGAGTTTCTGTCTAGAGAGAACACTAGGGTAGAACTTGAAGAGGTTCAAGAACCACAAGCAATGAATGAACCAGAATTGGAGCCTGAGCAAGGACTACAAACTGTTGTAGCTGGAGAACCTGCTCAAGAAACAGAAGTCCTACATAGATCTGGTAGACCTAGAGTTGAGCCTGAGCGATATGGATTTATCATATATCAAATAGGTAGTGTGTTGCTTATGGATCATGATGATGAGCCTGCAACCTTCCGAGAGGCTATGTGCGGACCAGACTCTGAGAGGTGGCTTGAGGACATGAAATATGAAATGGACTCCATGTATGCAAACAAAGTTTGGACCTTGGTGGAACCACCTGAAGGGGTACGCCCCATAGGGTGCAAGTGGGTCTTCAAGAAGAAGACCGACAGGGATGGGAATGTACATACATTCAAAGGCCGACTGGTGGCTAAAGGTTTCAAGCAAATTCATGGTATTGACTATGATGAAACTTTTTCCCCTGTTGCTATGGTTAAGTCCATCAGAATTCTACTTGCTATTGCTGCGCATTATGACTACGAGATCTGACAAATGGATGTCAAAACGGCTTTCCTTAATGAAAACCTCATTGAGGAAGTGTATATGACACAACCCAAGGGTTTTGTATCTCCAAGTGAAGCCACTAAGATATGCAAGTTGAATCGATCCATTTATGGATTGAAACAAGCTTCTCAATGTTAGAATCTACATTTTAATGAAAAAAATCAAAGAGTTTGGTTTCATCAAGAATGAGGATGAGCCTTGTGTTTACAAGAGAATTAGTGGGGGCATTGTCGTTTTCCTGATATTGTATGTAGATGACATACTATTGATTGAGAATGATGTTCCAACTCTGCAAGCTGTTAAGAACATACTAGGGGACTGCTTTTCTATGAAAGACTTGGGCGAAGCGACTTATATACTTGGTATTAAGATCTATAAAGATAGATCTAAGAAGTTGTTGGGTTTGACCCAAAGTACATACATTGATAAGGTGTTAAAAATGTTCAACATGCTTGAGTCCAAGAAGCGATTCTTACTCATGTCACATGGTGCGAGTCTCTCTAAGGACCAGTGTCCTAAATATTTGGAAGATAAGGACCGCATTAAGTTGATTTCATATGCTTTAGCAATTGAATCAATCATGTATGCAATGTTGTGTACTCGACCCGATGTCTCATGTGCTTTGAGCATGACGAGTAGATATTAGTATGATCCTGGTGATGGTCACTAGACAATTAAGAATGTTGGAACATGGTTTTCCGCATCCCTTTGATTTGAGAATAACAAATCCTACTTGTATTTGATCTTGTTACCATTGTGTTTTTAGCATGTAGGTATGGACAGTTTTGACACCAGGTAGCTGCAACAATGGTCTAGCACTAACCACAAGCTGAAGGATTGAAAGTTGCTGAATGCCAAGCGTTAAGCTTAACGCTGGGCGTTAGCGCTAGATGAAATCGGCATTCGACGAAATGCATAACACGACGTTCGACGAAATATGCTCGACAAAATTTTCGTTCGACGAACTTGCTGCTGCGATCGACGAAATCAAGCCGCTGAGAACGGAAGCTGTGTTCGATGAAATTGAATCTGCGTTCGACGATCTTGCGTTCGACGATTCTCCGTTCGACGAAAGCAAGGTGAAAGCTGCCGTGATTTCAGGAGGAACATTTGGAATGATTTGCCCAACGCGCCGCGTTAGCCTTAACGCCAGCGTTGATATTGCCTAAAATAAAACTTTCCTAAAGTGCAGAATCTCCTTCCTCTTCTGAAGATCTGAGCCATTAAAATATTGCTATACATGGTCAACGCCAGGCGTTAGGACTTAATGCCGACGTTAGCTCAAATTCTATAAATCGGAGTATTTTGTCTTCTCCGACTACTGATTGTCAAGAGTCCTATTCCAGCATTTGAGAAACTTTATGAGGGCCGTATTTCAGATCAACACATCTCCCATTCAGATTTCAAAAGGAGGAATCAAAGGAGGTTTGGATCAACACGCTAACTCAACGCGAAGAGCGCACGCTTGGACTTCTACGATCTTCAGCAATTCTTCGGCGTCTCCTTCAGATTACCTCATAGGGAGTTTTATATTTGTATTTTGTATTTTGTCCTTTATTTTATCTTTGTAATCGGTTCGTGAATTTGCCACACGACGACTAGGTCTAGGTTGGACTTAGGGAGTAATTCACCTCGTGTTGGCGACTGGGTCTAGGGAGTAGATCTAGGGGGTGCTCGAGGCCTTTCTGGTGATAGATTGGCTAGAGCGGCTTGAGGCCGTATCTGGGGAGAGATCGGCTAAAGCCAACCGGTTCGTGGGGATACGAGTCGGTATAGAAAACAAAAAGGGTTTTCATATTATTCGCTTCGATTTTTAGCGTCATTGAAATCAAATTTTGTAATCAATTTTATAAATGTTAATCATGTCTTTTCTTGTTTAATAAAATTGATTTCATTTCTAATTTCATTATCTCTTTACTTTTGATTTAACTTCGATCAAAATATCAAAAGTTTTCTATTAAAGTTTAAAGTTTTTAAAACCCTTATTCACCCCCCTCTAAGGGCGCCTACAGATCCAACAAGTGGTATCAGAGGTAGGTTATTCTAAATCGGCTTAACAATCGGGAATAATGGCGTCTCATGATCTCGCTTCTATTAATGGGGGAAATTTTTTTGAAGAAGAAAAATCACTTGCACCACCTTTATTCGAAGGAAGAAATTATAAAGGGTGGAAATTGTTAATGGAAAAATTATTAAAACCTTAGATATCGAAGTATGGAATTTAGCAATAGTAAGACCAGCGGATGAATCAAATAAAAAGAACTTCATTTAAATGCAAAAGCTAAACACTATTTATTTTGTGGTCTATCAAATGAAGTTTTCAAATTAATATATTGCTTTTCTAGTGCATACAAAGTATGACAATTTCTTGAAGAAATGTATGATTCTCCATCTACAGGTATGAAAAAATCGCAAGAACCGGAGACAAAAATTTATGATGATCCATGAAGTGCACATCAAGTGAAAGAGAAGAAGAAATATTATCTTCGGAAGAGGAGTGCCAAAAAGATGTCAATGAAACGATATGCTCAAATCGTGCCTCTCCCGAAATCAATGTAAGGAAATCAAATCCCATTTTCTGTACTTCTATTTCTACATTAGAAATGCTTCAAACTACAAAGCGCAAAATTAAGAAATTAAAAAATGCTAATAAACATTTGCGCTTAGAAAATAAAAATTTAAAGGCAAAAATTAATGAACAATCAAATTCAAATTTATCTAGTTCTATCCATGGTTCTTTAGTTGATAACACCTTGTGTAGAATATAATGAATTAAAATGAAAACACAAGGAACTTGAAAAGGAACTTCTTTTTATCGAAGAACAAAATGAAAGATTATGTTTAGAAAATTCATCCTTGAACAATTGTGCTAAGTGTAAGGAATATAAAATTGAAATTAAAGAGATGGATGAAACATTTGATGAATATAGAAATAACTATCAAAATCATATTGATTCAATTGTTTCCACTCTTAAAAATAACACAATAGCTTATAATAAAGCTAGATATAATTTGAAATTGAAGAATGATGAATTAAAATAAAAAATCAACTTGCTTATGAAAATGGTAAATACAAATTCACAATATCAAACTATATCTAAAAACAAGTTGAATATGAATATGAACATCTTACCTAAGTTTAAAAATGGGAGTAAGGAACATAAAGGATTTGTAAATCAAAATCAAAATCACCATAATTTACAATATCATGTTTCTCCCAACCTAAAATTAAATACAAACAAATTTCCTTCAAATTATAAATTCAAAAACCTTTTTGATCCAAATATTCAAGTAAATGATTATGGAAATTTAAACTAAAAATAATGTTTTGCAAAATCATCATGGAAATTTGACAAATAGAAATAACATTGAACCAAGGTTTGAATGGAGGCCCAAAGTTAAAGATGAAACACTAACTCCACCCAAAAGGGCACATTCGACCATATCTCCCCAAAAGCAAACACATTATATTTGGGTACCCAAAGGAACCACCACACTTGGTCCTCTTTGGATACCTAAATCTCTCATTCATTAATATCCAATCATTTGCATGAAGTAGAAATCAACAAAAAATGAAATATCATTATTCTACTTCATGATACACCTAACTTTTTTGTTTGTTTATTTACCTTTTTGTTGAACCATCATGATATGATCACTTTATATAACTTGTGATATGACTCTCACATATTAAACCAAAATTCATAAATAAATCAATTTGAATAAAGTTGAATAAATAGTCATATCATATCTCAAGTGATGTACTTATCCTTTTTATTTTTATCCTTCTAAATCCATTTCCTAAAGAGTCTTATAAAATTTGAAAAACTAAATTTGTCATATGATATTATTAAGACTAAATGAAATAAGTGTCAAAATGGATTCAAAAGGTATTTTAGGGGTATTAGGCTAAATTTATAAAATCCGCAAATTTTGCCTAGGTATTTAATATATTTGCGTCATTGTTGATTACCCCTAGTTATGTTAAATCATAATCATGAAAAACCGACATTAAAAAATTGCATGAATATTATTTCAATTATTTATGATCATTTCACTCATGCATATGTTGTGCAAAACTCAAGAATTAAGCTTTAATGAATGTGAAACCCATGTACTAAAATTTTAACTTCCGCAACTTTTTCCAATTTCTTCACGTCTCTTCACTTCATTAGACAGGTCTTACATTGCACAAACAAGATTAAGAAAAATCGGAAGCAAAATCGAAGAAAATCTAGGCTATTTGGTTAAAATAAGCACTCTCTGTGAGCTAACGTAGGCGCTAGTACCTAACACCGGCGCTAGCTCAAGTCTCAGATTTTCTGTAATTTTAAAAAATTCTGAAAAATCACTAAAAATATATTATTTTATATGTACTACTCATTTTTGCATTTCTGCCTATAATTGATTTTTGAAAAATTAAAATACAAAATTTTAAAAACCAAATTACAAAAAAAAAAATTTATTCTTTGGTAATTTGTTTGATTTCTATATGCAAAAATCAAATACAAAAATATAAAACAAAAACAAGCATCAAAAATTATTATTTTGAACTCAACTTTTCTATTTACATGTATCTTGCGAAAGAGTGATTTGGGCTATCATCCCATCACATCACCTAGTACCGGGCGAACCTCTCACAGGGTAGACCTCGGGAAGTCCAAGATCAAATTATAAAAGTTCAAACTTTAAATTAAAATTATTTTTCATAAAATTGGTTATCATGATAATTATATGAATAAATTATGTATTGTGATTGCATGTACCTTACTATATCTAGACGGTAGAATCACCTTGACATCAATAACATCAAATCACAACATCACTTAATTCTATGCCTCCAAATTGAATCTCTATCAATATAAAATATATGCAATATTCTTATGGCATAATATGAACTCATCATACTAGCATTATACACTAATAAATATTATCATCCATGCTAGATATCTTATTATTTCCATAATGAATCAATCTTAAAGAAGAATAATTGAAAGTTAAAACTCATAATAAACTATGTTGCTTTAATATCAAATATAATAAGAAATTAATCACGCATAAAAGCCATAGTTTATAAATTGATTCCATAATAAAATCAAATATAAAAAGAACAAAATGCTTAGGATGTCCATAATCGTTCTCCCACATTATGTGTCTCACCATAGCGGGGCTTGTATGTCGGCATACAGTTTGGGTATTATAATCTAGGACATTCCAATATCATATATATTGTATACACTCTCTATGATTATATTATTCATGCATTCTTGTTTATGATAGAACATGCTTATTTTGTGTTTTGCATATTTTATCATTTTTGAGCTCTAATAATCTTGTAAAACACAAATATATGAAAACCACATAAAAATAAAAAAACCATTTTTTTTAAATAAAAACATGCTTGAATAGCCTTCTAACCATTTTCAACATCTCCGAAATTTCTTCCCTAAAAAGTTCTATATATATACTATCTATGCCAAAAGAAAATTTTTCAAAAATTCTCAAAAATCGAGTACTGTTTCGGCGTTAACTAGTTAACGCCAGGCGTTAGCTATTTTGGCCAAATTGGAATTCTATTTTTTCCTTCAATATTTCTGATATTTTTCTAATGAATTCTCTTAGTTTATTTTTTCTTGATTTCAAAATTATGTTGTTCTTAATGTGTTAATTTTATTCTAAAATACAAAAATTTTAAATAATTCAAAATGATCAAAAATATGCTTTTTTCATTTTTATTTTTTTTCCTTACAAAATTATGGTTTGACTATATGTCTTCACAAGAGCATATATCTTAGTCATTTTTGTTTCAAATGGTCAAAATTAATTAGGCATACACATTAAGATTCTCTTCAATGTCCAATTTTAATTTCAAATTTTCTAAACATTGTTTTTGTCATGCCTTGACCTTAATCTGATTATGTGCAATGAAATAGTCTATAGATAATTGTGTATGATTGCCTAGCATGCCTCTAAGTATCAGTAATGCTTTATGTTAATCAATGAATTATAGACTCACTATTTTGATAATCTACATGTGCTCGTAATCCTAGTCTTGCATGATTGTGTAGTGTAATAGTTTTAACATATTATGTTGTATGTCTAAATTACCTACACTGTCTTTCAAAAATAAATTTCATGCACGATTTAGAAGTGTTATTTCAATAATATTAATGTTTGCAATAACAAGTGAATTCGGAGACCTTTTGTCCCTTAATAAAAATCTAAAATAAAAAGCCAAAGATAACTCCACCAAGCACTACTCACCCTCCTGATAAGTCTTAATGAGCATTGTGAGATTGAGCACCTTGGAAAGAATTGTAAAGTGTCTTGTGCAAACATATTTATTTCTATCACTTCTATTTGTACACCGGATCACTAAAAATAAAAATCAATAACATTGCTTATGTGATCCCCCAAGCACTACTTCGCTCCCTAATAAGTCTTAATGAGCATTGTGTGGGCGAAGCACCTTGGTAGGTGTACGTATGTTATGTGCTTTGAAATTTTATTCTAGATGTGATGTGTGAAAGTAATTATATGATTACAATCTTATTGTTGTTGTTACTATTTCACTACATATGTCATGTGTTTTGATTATTTCACTTGTATACTTTTATCAAAACACCTTATGCACACATCATTGTTTTTCATAAAGCTTCCACTCATGAGAATTGGATCCTAATGCAAACATTACATAATTCTCTAAGAACTCAAGTAAACGCACTAGATTGCAATGCATGATTTCTACAATGTTTTCCTTACTTGAAATACGAATTGGTTACATTGTAGTTATTATCTTTTTGAATATGTTAAATCATGCTTGCCTATTAGTTATGAAAATTTTCAAAGTTAAAATGCTCAAATGTGAAGAGTCTAGACATATTGTTGGAATGGTCAAACTATAACAAAAATACTACTCTTATTTATTTTGTTTTTGTTTTTCCGTATTTCTCTATCTAATCATGTATCTGTATATCATGTGCTCTCATACTTATATCAAGTCTTAAATAACTATGATTTATTAATGAACTTCAAAATAGCTATGTGAGTTGTGTGCTTAATAAATTCAAATAAAAATATAATTCCATAGGCTATGTACCTCTCATTAGATTTAAAATGCTTAAATGCTTCCAATAATGATTATCCATGACTTCATATCTCACCATAGCGGGGGCTTAGGGTTGTATACATTAGATTACCTGACCTCTAAGTCATGTCTTGTCCTTAACCGGGGAGGGTTCCAGTGGGGCCTTGCGAGGCACTGGGGGAAAGAGTGCTAAGGTGAATTTTAGTCTAGTGTTTGCATATGGGACTAAAACCCCAACCTACGACATGTTTGCAGCTCCTCATGCCCATCCGTCACTTAGTACGGGGCTAGGGTGTAGACATATTGTCTGGGTAGATTGGTTACTTGGAAATCATTACCTTTTCTTATGCTTAATACTCTTATAAAGCAAGTGATTACATTCCTTTGGTATAATCTTTGATTGATGTTCTTTCACGCTTATCATATATTTTTCCGCTGTGCTACTCTCTCCCTTAGCTCGATCATGACTTACTTTATGTTTACACAAAACTCATATTCCTCTCTTAGTTATGTACTAACTTTTGTCTTCGTTATTCTAGTTTTGTTTCACTCCACCCTCTTTTGCTAATAACAAAGGGGGAGAATAAAATACTAAATCATATTGATTAATGGAGTAGGATTCACTAGATTAAGGGGGAGCATGTATCTAGTTAATGGGAGTATGCACTAAGGGGGAGCATCTTTGTAGGGGGAGCACAATGTTCAAAGAAACTATAATTCTTATCATTATCTTATAAATTGCTTGTGTCATATATCCTTTTAAAAACACAAATGCTTTATCTATGAATCTGATTTATCTCTAATTGGATTTGTTATTATCAAAAGGGGGAGATTGTTGGAACATGGTTTTCCGCATCCCTTTGATTTGAGAATAATAAATCCTACTTGTATTTGATCTTGTTACCATTGTGTTTTTAGCATGTAGGTATGGGCAGTTTTGACACCAGGTAGCTGCAACAATGGTCTAGCACTAACCACAAGCTGAAGGATTGAAAGTTACACAACGCCAAGCGTTAAGCTTAACGCTGGGCGTTAGCGCTAGATGAAATCGGCGTTCGACGAAATGCATACCACGACGTTCGACGAAATGTGCTCGATGAAAATTTCATTCGACGAACTTGCTGCTGCGATCGACGAAATCAAGCCGCTGAGAACAGAAGCTGGGTTCGACGAAATTGAATCTGCGTTCGATGATCTTGCGTTCGACGATTCTCCGTTTGACGAAATTTTGTTCGACGAATGCAAGGTGAAAGCTGCCGTGATTTCAGGAGGAACATTTGGAATGATTTGCCCAACGCGCCGCATTAGCCTTAACGCCAGTGTTGATATTGCCTAAAATAAAACATTCCTAAAGTGCAGAATCTCTTTCCTCTTCAAAAAAGATCCGAGCCATTAAAATATTGCTATACATGGTCAACGCCAGGCGTTAGGACTTAACGTCGGCGTTAGCTCAAATTCTATAAATCGGAGGATTTTGTCTTCTCCGACTACTGATTGTCAAGAGCCCTATTCCAGCATTTGAGAAACTTTATGAGGGCCGTATTTTAGATCAACACATCTCCCGCTCATATTTCAAAAGGAGGAATCAAAGGAGGCTTGGATCAACACGCTAACTCAACGCGAAGAACGCATGCTTGGACTTCTACGATCTTCAGCGATTCTTCGGCGTCTCCTTCAGATTACCTCATATGGAGTTTTATATTTGTATTTTGTCCTTTATTTCATCTTTGTAATCGGTTCGTGAATTCGCCACACGGCGACTAGGTCTAGGTTCGACTTAAGGAGTAATTCGCCTCGTGTTGGCGACTGGGTCTAGGGAGTAGATCTAGGGGGTGCTCGAGGCCTTTCTGGTGATAGATTGGCTAGAGCGGCTTGAGGCCGTATCTGGGGAGAGATCGGCTAAAGCCAACCGGTTCGTGGGGATACGAGTCGGTATAGAAAACAAAAAGGGTTTTCATATTATTCGCTTCGATTTCTAGCGTCATTGAAATTAGATTTTGTAATCAATTTTATAAATGTTAATCATGTCTTTTCTTGTTTAATAAAATTGATTTCATTTCTAATTTCATTATCTCTTTACTTTTGATTTAACTTCGATCAAAATTGCAAAAGTTTTCTATTAAAGTTTAAAGTTTTTAAAACCCTTATTCACCCCCCTCTAAGGGCGCCTACAGATCCAACAAAGAATACCCTAAAGTACCTGAGAAGGACTAAGGATGTGTTCTTGGTATTTGGTGGAGAGGAAGAGCTCATTATAAATGGTTACATGGATGCTAGCTTCCAAACTGTTATGGACGACTCAAAATCCCAGTCATGTTTTGTACTTTGCCTTAATGGAGGGCCTGTGAGCTGGAAGAGTTCCAAGCAAGAGACAGTTGCCGATTCTACAACAGAGGCTGAGTATATCGATGCTGCTACTACGACGAAGGAGACTGTATGGATTACGAAATTCATTAAGGAGCTTGATGTAGTTCCTAGCATTGTTGATCCCATAGTTCTCTACTGTGACAACAACGGTTCTATTGCATAAGCTATTGAACATAGATCTCATCAGTGCTCCAAGAAGATACTACGGTGGTTCCATCTTATTCGAGAGATTGTCGATCGAGGAGATGTGAGCATTTGCAGAGTACCGACTGAAGGAAATATAGCGGATCCACTAACAAAGCCTCTTGCACAAAGGAAGCATGATGGTCATGCTAGATCAGTGGGTATTAGATACCTGAATGATCATCTTTAGTGAGCCTTGTGGATTGTATGTTTGTTGGTTGTTTATTCATATGATGAATTGTGAATTGTACTATGTATTTCTTTTTACATTTATGGCAAATTCTTTTGTTATATCAATTTGTTTCTATATTTGATATAGTAGTTAACATAATAAATGTCCTTAGAATGTTTGCTTTCATAGGAATTCAAGTGCGTGACTTGAGTGTGAGGGCCTATGTTTAATTGAAGCATCATTCTTACTGATTTTTTAAGTAACTCTTTGCTTGTGTGCTCGATATGGCATGGGGTCTCGGCCGGGCCTACTGTTATATTGTTTGTTACATTCAAGGTGTTACAAATTTGGTATCAGCTGACAGGTCGGTCTGTTGCCTTTCGAATTCGTGGTCAAATTCTTTTCAGGGGTGGAGAGCACGTGTTGCGCGTCACCTTAAAATGTCTAAACAGCCAATGAATGTCCACTTAGGAATGAAACTACGATGCGCCAAACATGTTAATTGTTGTTTGCGGAACCTGAGTCTTCCTTGTGCGCTATTTTGTGATGATTTTAGTCACTAAATTGTGTGAGACACGATTATAGGTGACTAGGAGTGGTGGCGGAAGTCCCAACCCTATCACTCTGCTGAGAGTAGTGCATCTGCTGAGATTCCTACACATACTCCTTCTACTGAAAAGATATGGTTGATTGTTGAAGCCTTGTTTGCAATGTTCAATGCATAACTAGGAGGGCATGTACAACCTCCTACCCTCGGGGTGGCCCCGGAGCTGGTTGGTGTAGTTGAGATGGTTGATATAAGATGGGAGTCTGAAGTGCTGGTGGCAGAGAAACGCGCCGAGGACCAATAGTTTAAGCACTTTCTAGGCTTCCATCCTCCATCATTCTCGGGGACAGAATCCCCAGCTAAAGCTGAAGACTGTCTCTCTAGAATGATGATAACCCTGACAGCTATAGAAATGGAAGAAGCGAAGAAAGTTACCTTAGCAACTTTCCTTCTAAACGGGGAGGCAAGGCTTTGGTGGGAAGAGGTTGAATTGCATAAGTTTGCAGGAAAAGACATTACATATATCTCGTGGAGAGAATTTGTTGAGATTTTCCTATAGAGATACGTCCTTTCTATCCAACATATCGCATTGCTAAACCAATTCCTGACTTTGACTTAAGGCGATCGTTCAGTAGACGATTGCTTTCATGAGTTTACTAGGCTTAGCCGCTATGCTGGAAGACGGGGAGAAGAAAACGAACAAGTTCTATGAAGGTCTGCGAGATGACCTGAGGCTGCTCCTAGCAGGCCCGATGACATTGGGTTTTCTCACCTTGGTGCATACTGCCAGATCTCTATAGTTGGATATGAAAAGGGTGCAAAGCAAGAAGGACCTACTATAAAGAAACTGGATTTCAAGGAGCCGAGCTCTGCAAATTCTGGTTACTGCAGGTTCAAGAAGAAACCTAGATTTTTAGAGCCAACTCCCTTTGATATGTCAGGAGTGACTACTGGGTGAGGTCTGCTCACTTGCTACACATGCGGCAAGATGAGACACTTTGCTCTAAATTGTCAAAGTGGTCTTCCGAAGGCGGACAAAAAGGCGGGTACTTCTTATGCAGAGATAGGGAAAGCAGCGAAGTCGTCTGCATCCCAGTATACTCCAACTCAACCGAGAGTGTTCTCTCTTGGTCAACAAAAACCCATCTATCAGAATGATGATGTAATATGTATGGTTTAGTATTTAGCATGCATTACTTATTGTAATATCTACCTTTTGTACGATTGTTTGTTTAATTTGTGTGTAATTAGGCTTTGTTCTAATACATAACTATCTGACGATAGCTCTCTTTAACACTAGAGCATCTCACTACTATCTGTCTGAGGACTTTGTACTGCGTATCGGAGTGCCTTCTGTCACATCGATAGATAGAGTGGATGTAGTGATGCCAAATGGGTGCAGGATGAGTGCATATAGGAGTTGTTATGTCAAGGTGAGGATGTGAAGTCATGATTTTGACTTGGAAACATCAATACTATCGATATCTAAAATTGATGTCATCTTTGGCATGGACTGCCTCTTGAAGCAGTGTTCATGCATCAATTGCAATATGAAGTAAGTCACACGGGGGAAAACACTGAGCGCGATACTACTTTTTCTGGTATGCAAGGATCAAGTAATATGAATTTCACTAAATGTAACTTGTGCTAACTTGGTTCCCAAGGACTTTCATCCAAGTCCATAATACTATAAGTACTTCACCAAGTGAAAAACGATGCTAACTAGCACCCGAGGACTTCCAACCAAGTCCTTAATGTAATATGAATTTCACTAAGTGTAAACTAGTGATAACTAGCATCCCAAGGACTTTCAACCAAGTACATACCATAGCATATTAGGATATACTCATATCCTTCAAGCCACACCAAGCCATCACTGCTACCCATACAGAGTTGTCACGACTCTAGTGCAGTTGAATGTGTAAGTCATGGAAAAAGCTCCCTGTGATCCTATAGGACTACTTGTGTGTCTAATGTAGTAATACGTTCACTAATATAATTTGCCCTAATATTTTGATCAACCATCTCCAACATCAAGAAAAAATCATACTAAAACCCTTGAACATAGTTGAAATTAGAAACTATTCAATTCGTCTCTTTGCCTAAGGTATCCATCGCATATATGTTCTCCTAGTGCGGCATCGATCATGCAATTAATTAAGTAGTCATTTCAAATTCAAACCCACCGAGACTTTTACCAAAAGATATCATTACCATTACATGCATGCCACCAAAGTTCTGTCCCCATTGGACTTCATAACAATTATATACATCACATTTAATTATAACGATACTATTGAGAAACCATAGCAATTACATGTCCAAAAAATTCTGAAACTAAACAGGGTGTCCACAATGTCATCAATCATATACCTACCAAATTTCATAAGCATCCAAGTAGTACTTTAGAGAAATATCCAAAACATTGTGATCCATAAGTTTGCGGTGTTGTCTACTAAAAAAAGATTTCAGGGAGCTACAGTCCACCAAAAATATTGTGCCACCACATTCTGGAAAGGTATTTCCATGGGCTACAACTTTCAGGTTGAGCCTAAGGTCCAGATCTAAGTGCATCATACATAAATATCGACTTGTACCTGGCTGTGTAAACAAGACAGATTTCAGTTTGGGGTACACATATCAGATCTCACCAAAATTGGATTTCAGGAAGCTACATACCACCAAAAATAATGTTCCACCCCAACCTGGAAAGGTATTTCCAAAGGTATTTCCAAGACAAGATTGCTGAAGCTTCTGATCCTAATAATCCTAATAAGCTTATTGTATTTTAAATAGTAATTCCAGAAGTTCCAGATTCACATATATAGGGGGAGCATCTTACAAATCCTCAGGAAAATCTTGAACTAAATCAGGCGGAGCTTCTTACCAACTCAAGGGGAGGTGCTCTCTTAGAGGATGAGCCTTTGGCAAAAATCCCTGCAGTAATCCAGGGGAGCCCTAGAAGATGATCAGCTCTTGAATGAAGTTTCACAGATTGCAAAGGAGACTGCCTAGTTAGCTTAAAAGGAAGCACAAACTCAGCGAGAGCTTCTCAATGAAGATGACACTCATCAAGAAGCCAACAGGACTGATGAAGAGGAGAACGAGCCCCTAGAATTTCCTTCAAGAAAGGTGATACTAATGGTTTTCTCCATGAAGAGAAAATCCCCTCCACCAACATTGAACAATACAGGTATTCAACAGATGAACAATCTCTGTTATAACATCTCAGTAAAAATACTATACGATATAACTATGAAAGACAATCTTATCAATTACAAATTTGTCATGTTGATCTATGCATCTGTGCAATGATGTCATTCTATGTCTATTGTATATTTGTTTGTACCTTGCTTTTATTCAACTGTATGTTTGAAATCACTTACATTATGTGTAAAATTTGTTAAGATAAATAGGGGAGATTGTTGGGAAAACCCCTTGTGATTTATCTAACAAATTATCTTAAAGTGATTTCTTAATCTAGTTTGTATTACCCATATTGTATAGTGATGGTAATTTTGTCATTAGATGTCCTAAGATATCACACTCACTTAGAGTGTCAAGACCAGGTCTAAGATAAGCACAAATTCAGTTGAGTTAAAACTTGCATCGAATAGAAATCGACGCAACTTCGACTAGAAGTCAACGCAACTCTGACTGAAAGTTGAAGTAACTCAGGCTGCTTGTAGAAGTATTAAGGGAAGTCGATGCAATGTCGAAATGAACCCGACGCAGAAAAGAAGAGCCTGTCTAAGCTATCTTAGAAGTTGACTTAACTTCGACTTCAAATCGACGCAAAAGTTAAAGTACAAGTCCAAGTCTTCAACTCGACAGATACGTCGATAAGTACTCGACACAACGTCGACATCAGAGTCCAGTCAGATCAAAGAAGGAATTCGAAGCTGCTTCTATAAGAACTCAGAGGTGCGTCGATATGAAGAATAATGAATTCGACGCATCATCGAATACATACAGAAATAATATGTTTTCTGTTGTCCTTTCTGAACCTTTTTCAGAAGTAATTCAAAGAAGAAATTTGAATTACAACGACTCATTTATTGTCAAGAATGGAATGGAGTATTTCAGAGGAACAACAAAGACATTCTTGGAAGTTATTCAAATCAGATGGACGGGTCTGGAAATATAAATAGAAGAAAATACTCAATGTCCAATGAATATTCCTTCTAAAGACAGAATAGAAGAGGAAAGAAATTGAAACACTATTCAACAAATAATAAGTATTCAGAAGAAGGAAGAAAAAACCAACTGATTATTCTGTCTTCTTCTTCCTCCTCAAGTTCTCTCAGATAGGAAGACAAGAACTTCTCTGGACAGAAATACAAGGCTGCTTCTTCTTCTTCACATCTTACAGCAACAAGCAAACAAGAGTACAGAGATTATGTAACATCCCCCAAACGGCTAGACCCCCAAGATGGTTTTGTCATGACTAGGTCATGACAAAACCATAGGAAGAGCTTAAGATCATGCGAGCTTGGGTGAGAAGGAGAAAACCCAAGTGGTCTGCACATAGCAGTTTTCAGATACTCAGCCTAGGGTTGAACTGTAGGGCCTCACCTTGAAACTTGGCCCACCATAGTATCCCTAACCCATTATGGGTCTCCTTGGAGCACCAGGGACCCATTGGGGTCAACCTAAGGGGCCAATTTGACCAAAGTCAACCCTAACCCTAATTTGGTTAAACTAACTCAATTAGGGTCAATTGGCCTCCACCATGCCAAATGGACCCTGCCCCTACCCTTATGAGGACACTAGGAATCTAATGGACCAAAAAGCCCCATCATGGGACCTCCAATTTGGCCAATTTTGCCAAAGTCAACTTTAGCCCTATTTTGGTCAAAGTGCCCTATTAAGGGGCAATTCACCCTCACCTTGCCAAATTAACACTACCTAAACCTTCCTAACCCTTGATGGAGTCCAATGGGTAACTACCCACCCATTTTGGTCAACCCAAGTGGTCAATTTGACCAAAGTCAACCTTATCCTAAATTTGGGTCAAAATGTCCTATTTTGCCCAAATTGAACCCAACCCACTTGAGCAAGACCCAATTGATGTGGTCCACCAACTAATGGGGGTTCAATGCTGCTGAGTTGGCCATTCAATTTAAAGAGAACCGGCTAGGAGAGAGAAAGCCTAATTTGAAAGAGAGAGAAAGAAAGGGGAGTTAAAGGGGAAGAAGAAGAAACCCCCAATCTGAGCAATTGATGGCACCATTCATCTCCCCTTGGGGAGAGGAGAAGTTTTTAGCCTCTTCCCGGCCTAATTGATGACCAATTCATTCCCCCTCAAGTGTAACTGAATCCTAGTTAATGACCAGTAATGGTTTTCAGGAATAAAGCCACCCAAGCTCGAATTGAAACCCCTCATTACCTTCAGTGATCAGAGAGGAAGAAAACCCCCCAACCTTCCAGTGAGAATCATGCAGAGGAGGACAAAATCGGCATGGCACCAAAAGCTCCACCACCGACAATGGCGACTCTCCGAAATACGCGCCACCAGGCCCCCATATAGGTCCGATCTGCTTCCTCTCCTATAGTGTTAGATCTTCATCTAGATTGGGGCTTGATTAGAGCCAAATTGGGCTCAAATCAAGCTCCAGATAGGGCTCGTTTTGAGCCCTCTTTTCCCTGTGAAAACTCCTCACTCCGGCCACCTCCGGCCGGCCAACCACCCCTAATCGCCGGCCACCACCTAAACGAAGGTGGTGGTGGCATTGGTCGGCTGGGGCGGCGCTCAGGTGGCCGGGAAAGTGAGGAGGAAGTGAGCCCAGGACGGGAACATCTCAGACCTTGGCTGAAGGAAGAAGAAAGCCAGCAGCCGCACGATCTGCGCCAAGATCTGTGCAAGGATCAAATGTTTATATTATGATATAATATGTATTTATGTCACACTTTGAGCAGTGTTTGTTTTAATTATTATAAATAGTAGAACCCCTCAAATGAAAACGTGTCTAACATAAATATTGTAGCCCTTAGTGTGTAGATTAATTGAAAATTTGTTTCAGGTCAATAGGGGCACAGTAGCCCCCTGTAGAGCCCTTTTGGTAGGACTGGTCCCTAGGGTAGGGCAGTCACATTTTCTTGAATAACTCTTGATAGAGAAATGCTATGGGAATGAAAATTGAAACCTAGGCTATTTATACCAACCCCCTTAACATACCCATAGATGGGAATTTTAGGAGAACATTTTTCTAAGGTTTTTGTATTAATTTCATAATTCATATGTTAATTAAATTTAGGGTCTAATGACCTCCAACTCCCTCCAAATTTTAGTGGGTGCTCCTTAGGGTTATTATATGACCCTGGTAAAAATTTCAGCCCAATAGGGACTGATTTAGGAGGGTAATTTGTTAACCCAAGTTGGGTCAAACTAGGTCAAAATTAGGGTATGGTGTTCATTTTGGGGTATTGTGGTCAAAACTCATCAACATGATGTGAAACCTTGGCCACTGGTTTAGGATCACCTAAAACACCTCCATGAGTGATTTGGGGTGATGTGGAGTGGATTTGCCCCAAAACCCTAGCTTTACCCTTAGGGTTGCATTTTGAGCTTTGTGAAGGACATGTGGTCAAATGTTATGGAATGGTCATGGAATTTGGTGTACAAGTTCAAAGGGTGGAATAATACCCTAGGAAATTTTATAAGGATTTTAGGAACCCTTATTCCCCCTAAATTAGGTTATAACCCCTTTAGGGCATTTCATTATTAAAGAAATTTACATATTCAAATGGTCTTGGATGATAATGAAACCTTGGTAGTGCCTTTATAATCATATGATGGACCTCTGGTAAATTTTGTGTATTTAATTAAATGATTTAACCAGTACTTCATTCACAAGGCACTTATTTTGTCTTAATCGTAAGAAAAATAATTGAGGGTCCAATACCCTCTGGAATTTTTTTTAACTTGGTGATAGGATATTTCAGGGTACTAGGAAGCTCTGTAAATTTTTATGTATTTTTGGGAGATTGTTATTGTTGGATCGTATAACGCCCTTAGAGGGGGGGGGGGGTGAATAAGGGTGTGTTTAAAAATTAAATTTTTACTTAGTAATTTTTAAAGAGATTTTACTTTACTAAAAAATTACTTCTAAACACTTTCAAACCAATGCAATTTTAGTATTAAATCAAAACACAAATTTCTAAGATAAAGATTATGCCATCAAATATATAATTAAAGAAAGAGACATAATTATATTAATCATGAAATTTGAGTACAATAAAATTGATCTTAACAATGCTTAAGATCAAGGCACAATTATATTTACTAAAAATTCTACAATTTTGGTTTACCAATCCTTCTCCCAAGGATCGGAAGGCTATCGCTTGTCTCTCCCAAGACCAAGCCCAAGCCTATCCTCTAGATCTTCCCAAGATCTAGACGTAGCACACAAGGCCATGATTTCCCACCAAGCCACGCAAGGACTTGGACGCTCCGCACAAGGAAGCGATTTTCCCCTAAGCCGCGCAAGGACTTAGACGCCGCACGCAAGACGACGATTTCTCTACCAATACAAAATGAAAAATATGTGAATGAAAATACAATATGAAAAGAACAACTTCCTAGAAAATCAGATCTCTGAACGGATTTTTGAAGCCTCGAGATGATTGATGATGTAGAAGCGCGCCCGATCTCGTCTTCAATCTTCAATCCTTCTTTGCACAAATGGGAGTTGAGGAGGTTCTGGAGCTCTCTGGTTCGTATGCACTCAGGAAGGGACTGGAATTTTTAAAAGCTTGGAATGCACGAACCAAAGGAACCAATTTATAGAAATTCACTGTCGCCTGGGCGACAGTGACTGTCGGAATTTTCTGACAGCGCAAAACTGCCGCTGGAGTGCCGTCGTGGATTGAGTCGTGGGCAGTTGTTGTAACCGCTGAGCTGTCGCCTGGGCGACATCGATGTCGGATTTCCGACAGCGCAATACTGCCGGTCGTGGGTGGAGTCGTGGGCAGTTGTTGTAACCGCCGAGCTGTCGCCTGGGCGACATCGCTGTCGGATTTCCGACAGCGCAAAACTGCCTTTCGTCGATCTGCCGTGGAGGGAAGTAGTTGTAGCTTCTCTGCTGTCGCCTGGGCGACAGTGGCTGTCGGAATTTTCCGACAGTGAAATTTTCCCACATTCAATTTTAGCTCCAGCAGAAATGTGAACATCTCATACCTGTTATCTGCACACCATTGATAAAAATAGAATCAAATACAAACGGGACTTTGTTATTATCAAATCGGAGGAGTGCGAAACGCATGCTCCAACAATCTCTCCCTTTTGATAATAACAAATCCGTATAAAAAGAAATCATGTCTATTTAGATTTGATTTTAACCTTTGGTGTGTGCACAAAAAATAACATGATATATTTTTCTTAAAAATAAATAACATGATATATTTTTCTTAAAAATAAATAATCTACCTCTAGATGAAAGCTCCCCCTAAATGAATGCTCCCCCTAAATATATGCTCCCCCTAAATATATGCTCCCCCTAAATATATGATGTATGGTGTAGGTGGAATATTTAGGTGTAATAGATTTGTGATTGTTCTTTTTATACTTTTAATTCTCCCCCTTTTGATATTAGCAAAAGTTAATATTAGAGAAAAGAGTTGTTCTTAATGGAATGGATATAGAATATAGAAAGAAAAAGTAAGCGGAAGCACTTTTTTGTGGAAATGATTGAAGTCCATGAAATAATAGGAATATGCCATAGTATGAATAAACTCATGAAGTGACGATAAAGCCATATGAAGTAATGAAAGAAAATAACTGAAACATGAGTAAGATCATTTGAAAGTATCATAGAAAGACACAATAGTGTATAGAATTATGGAATATTTTCGGTCCAATTCTCATGAGATGAATATTTATATAACATAATGATGTGTACATGTGATACTTAGATCAAACATATGAAGTTATTTAATTTACATGATCATTGAAATGTAGAACATAATAAAAGCATATAAAGTCAACTTTGACTTTGAAGATATAGCACAAGATGATTAGAAAACCATTTTTCTTTTGCACAAGACACTTTACAATTCTGTCCAAGGTGCTTAACCTCACAATGCTCATTAAGACTTATCAGGAGGGTAAGTAGTGCTTGGTGGAGTATCCTTGTCTTTATTTTAAAAAAAATTTTGATCACAGATGTGATATCTTAATGTTGATATATTGATATTTTTTTTTTGTAATTGACCAAGGATCTCCGAATTCACTTGAATCGCAAAAGATGGTGTAATTTTGTTGTGCTAACAAATCAAGGGTGAAAGTTGTATTTAAGAAGTGCTATTTTATTATGTTAAAGCAAATATGATCCATGTATATATTAAAGAAGTAGACATATGTATTGATCAAAAGAAGTGAACGTGATAGTTCATTATGATAGATAAACAATTTCTCATACTTAGAGGCATGCGAAAACAATTTCCAATGGTCTAAACAACTAAGTAGAAGTGTCAATACGATGATAGCTTGGAAATGAAATCATATAAACATGTAAGTCATTTTTTTTAAATAAATAGCACATGGTTTGTCATCAAGTCATGAGGTGAAGCATTAATAATGACATATAACTATTGTAGATCATCAAAGGGACCTAAAATTGAAGTTTTGTCAAAATGGGAGCTGTCGGAAATTTCCGACAGTCACTGTCGCCTGGGCGACAGTGAAAAATATAAATAGGGCTGGGGACCGAGTAAAACCCTATTGTGCATCATTTCCTGGAGTTAAAAACGAGAGGAAGGCTGTCAGAAGTCGGCGACATCCCTAGATCTAAGGTATGGGTTTTTGATTTTGATGTATTTAACTCAAAAATTTTTAGGGATTTGTGATTTTGATAGTAGAGAAGAAGGAAAATGTAGTTTTCATGTTGATTTTTGATGAATGGTGTAGGTTTTTGAAGTTTAGTTTTTTTGTTTAAAAAAAATGTAGATCTAGTTTAAAAACAAGTGGATCTTGTTGGATCTTTGTTAAAATTTTTGATTTTGTGATTTTTGTGATGAAGGGTTCCATTTGTTCATTCTCTAAAGGGTTTTTGTAGATCTAGTTTAGTGTAGAGGGTTGAAGATGATGAATAGTAAAGGATTTGTAGAATATGTTGATTTGAAAAACAAATATATTTTTTTTTTGTAAACTTGATGTTGAAATAATATTGATTTTGAGTAGATCTGGAAGTGTATGGAAAATTTTTTGAGAGAAGTTCACTTGGAGAGCTTTCGGAAAATTCCGACAGTCACTGTCGCCTGGGCGACAGTGTGCCAGTGCACAATATGATACCATGTTTAATCAAAAAATTTTGTATGTTATTTGCAGAATGACTTCCAGTTCCAAAGCTCGAAAGAGTACTTCGGAAGATGCACGTAGTTCATATCAATTTTTCCTGGGGTGGAGAAGGCTATTGTTGGAATAGCAAAGTATGTGGAATTTGAGTCGCCAAAGCACGATCATATCTATGATCGGCTTGCGGACGCAGGTATAATTTCAATAATCACACCAGAGGGGTTTTCTTCCTTTTTCATTCGTGAATTTTATAACCATTTGGAAGACCCAAATTTCACTGAATTGGATGGAGGAGTGAGATCAAGGATCCAAGGTCAACATGTGGAAATAACACATGTTGATCTACGAGAGGAATTCGGACTAGTGATGAGTGAGAATATGCCTGATATAGTGGAGAATTATCGAAAGGATAGAGATTGGACCCTTGTAAACATGAGTTTACATGGGAATCAAAAGAAGACTCTTACCACTGAAGTTACGTCACTTACTCCGGATGCTTTCTTAGTCCAAGATATATTAAGGAATTCAGTGATGTTGAAGAGTGGAGACACAAGAAGTATTACGGCTCAATTGACCCTCTTTACATACTATATTATGGAGGATGAGCTTTTTGATGTGGCGGACTTCATACTCTCCCAGATTAGGTATGCGTATAGATTAAAGCATCCAAGATGGGTGAAGGTTCATACGCTGCCAATGGGGCGGTAATACAGCGTGTACTCTATAAGAAGTATGGATGGATAGTGCAAGGTGCTTATTTGGATGATTGTTATCCGGAAATATATTATACGGGTTCAATGAAGGTGAAGAAGCCGCAGAGAAAAGCTCATCCGGGGATTGAGATTAGAGAGCCGCCATTGCCTAGGGCAGGATCACTACGAGAGTCCATTGATGATTTACGTGATTCACTGGAGGATCACAAGAGGGAAGTGAAGAAGGACCGTAGTCGAATGCAGAAATTTATGAAGTTTCTCGTCAAAGGTCTGAAGTTAAAGCCAACTCCGGAGGAAGAGGCCGAATGGCAAGTTCCGGACGAAGAACCGCCACGCCAATCGGTGAGGCAGACTCACCGTGGCAAAGCTGTGAGACGAGGACCTCCAGAAGATTGTCCAGAGAGCAGCGGGGCTGGTTATGAAGATTCAGAGTAGTTTTATGTTGCTGCTGCTGCTGCTGGGCGATGTCCGAAATTTCCGACATCCACTTTCGCCTGGGCGACAGTGAAATTCTTTAGATTTCTGCTTTTGTTTAATGAACTAGATCCTTAAGTTGTTTCTACTGTTTTTATTTGAACAATATTGATGTAATATTAATGATGTTGAATTTTTGTTAAGTCTTTTGAAATTTTATGTTTTGATTTTTAAGATTTTGGCTTTTTCTTTGTACATTGTTTATGGTTTGTGATAATAATTTTTTTAGTTTTATAGGCTTTAAATAGTGATATATTCATTGTGAAATGTCTAGAATTCCCAATTCTAGCCTAAGCATAGAAAAACGGGAATCCGGTAACGGCTTAGTGAATATATCCGCTAGTTGATTTTTTGTGCCTATAAAGTTGATTTTTATATTACCCTTCTTAATATGATCCCTTATAAAATGATGTCGGACATCTATATGCTTAGATCTAGAATGTAATACGGGATTGTTAGTTAAGTCTATAGCACTTTTATTGTCACACTTTAATTCTACACTACTTTGTTGCATGCCAAAATCTTCTAATGTTTGTGACATCCAAAGAGCTTGGCACAACAACTACCTAGTGCAATATATTCGGCCTCGGTAGTTGAGAGGGCAACAGAATTCTGTTTCCTACTCGACCATGAAATAAGTGAAGGGCCGATAAAATGGCAAGTGCCACTAGTGCTTTTCCTATCTAAAGAACATCCCGCATAATCAGAATCCGAAAAACCATGCAAAATAAAAGAATCATTATGAGGATACCATAAGCCTAATTTTGATGTTCCTATGAGATATCTAAAGTACGTTTCACCGCTTTTAAATGTGACTCTTTAGGATTAGCTTGAAATCTAGCACATAAACAAACGGCAAACATAATATCAGGTCTAGATGCGGTTAAATACAATAAAGACCCTATCATACTTCTATAAAGGGTTTGTTCAATTGAAACACCACTTTCATCTTTTCCTAATTTTAGTGAAGTACTCATAGGAGTGTTTGCATGCTTAAGGTTTTCAAATCCAAATCTTTTTAACATATCATGAATATATTTGGTTTGACATATAAAAATTCCATCATGTTTTTGTGTAATTTGAAAACCTAGAAAATATGAAAGTTCTCCAACCATACTCATTTCAAATTCATTTTTCATAATTTGAACTACTTCATTACACAACTCTTCATTAGTGGCTCCAAATATAATATCATCAACATAAATTTGTAAAATAACTAAATCATGATCAATTTGCTTAATGAAGAGTGTAGAATCAGCACTTCCAATTTTATAATCGTGCTTTAACAAATATTGAGTTAATCGATCATACCAAGCACGAGGCACTTGTTTTAATCCATAAAGCGCTTTATCTAATTTATAAACAGAATTTGGATATTTCTCATTTATAAAGCCAGGGGGTTGTTCTACATAAACTTCTTCTTTTATATACCTGTTTAAAAATGCGGTTTTGACATCCATTTGATATAATTTAAATCTTTTAAAACAAGCAAATGCAAGAAATATTCTAACCGCTTCTAATCTTGCTACGGGTGCAAAAGTTTCATCAAAATCTACCCCTTCAATTTGTGCATAACCTTTTGCAACTAATCTGGCTTTATTTCTAACAATTCTAGATTCATTATCCATTTTATTTTTAAAAATCCACTTAACACCAACTACAGGACGATTTTTTGGTTGTTCTACAAGATTCCAAACCTTATTACGTTCAAATTGATTAAGTTCTTCATTCATAGCTAAAAACCAAAATTCATCATTTAAAGCGGTGGAAACATCTTTTGGTTCTATTTCAGAAACAAAACAAAGGTTTGAAAATAAAACATGTAGTGATGAACGAGTACTAACCCCTTTTTGCGGATCTCCAATGATAAGCTCCTTTGGATGATCCTTTGAGAATCTCAATTCACTTGGAGGCACATATCCTTCTCTTTCTTCTTCTTCTCTATCTTCTTCTCCTCTTTCTTCTTCTCTTTCTTCTTCTTTTTCTTCTTCATTTTCTCCAAGTTCTTCTTCATCATTCTCCACCGTGGGAAGGAGTTCATCTTCTTTTCCTGTAATTTTCTTTTCTACACATGAAGCAAACTCATCAAACCTAACATGAATAGATTCTTCAACTATTTTTGTTCTTTTATTAAAAATTCTATAAGCTTTACTAGTTGAAGAATAGCCAATAAAAATACCTTCATCACATTTTTCATCAAATTTTCCTAAGGAATCTTTAGAATTCAAAATAAAACATTTACAACCAAAAACTTTGAAATAAGAAACATTTGGTTGTTTACTAAATATTAATTCATAAGGAGTTAATTTTAAAATAGGGCGAAGCATTACTCTATTAATTACATAACAAGCCGTGCTAACCGCTTCAACCCAAAAAGATTTTGGTAATTTAAATTCAGATAACATTGTACGGGCTAACTCTTGAAGAGTTCTATTTTTCCTTTCCACTACACCATTTTGCTGTGGTGTGCGTGGAGCGGAAAATTCATGTTTAATTCCTAACTCCGTACAAAAAGAAATAAACTTTTCATTTTCAAATTCTCCTCCATGATCCGATCGTATGCGTTTAATTTTTAACTCAAATTCATTTTGGATACGCAAACATAATTTTGAAAATTCTGAAAATGCTTCGGATTTGGAGGTTAGAAATAAAGTCCAACAAAAACGAGAATAATCATCAATCAAAACAAATGTGTATTTTCTACCTCCTAAGCTAGAAATTCTAATTGGCCCAAATAAGTCCATATGTATTAATTGAAGTGGCCTAGTGGTAGAAATAATGTTTTTACTTTTGAAAGATGATTTTGAAAATTTTCCTTTTTGGCAAGGCACACATAGTGAAGAAGATAAATTTCCATTTAGCAAAGGTAAACCTTTAATTAATTTATCTTTTGAAAGTTTTGAAATTAACTTGGCACTAACATGTCCAAGTCGCCTATGCCATAAATCTAATTCATCATTTTTTGATAGAAAACATTTCAAAGTAGAATTTGAAAAATCAAGAAATTTAATCATATATACATTATGACATCTAGGTGCGGTAAAAACAATTTTATTTGTTTTGGAATTAATAATTTTGCACAAATTTGTAGAAGATTCAAATAAAACATTCAAACCCTTATCACATAGTTGACTAATGGAAATCAAATTATGCTTTAATCCTTCTACAAATAAAACATTTGAAATTGAAAATTTTTCGTTACCCACAACACCGATGCCGATGATTTTTCCTTTTCCATTGTCACCGAATGTAACAACTCCTCCTTTCTTCATCTCCAGGCTAAGGAACTTCTCTTTATTGCCCGTCATGTGCTTTGAACAACCCGAGTCCAAGTACCACACGTCTTCTTTGTCCTTAGCCTGCCAACACACCTAGAAAGAAGAGGTGAGTAAAGATCTGGTTACCCAAGTGGTTCCACCCATAGTATAGGTAGAAGCCTTAGGCACCCAGATTTGTTTAATTTTGCTTTTTCCTTCCTTCCAGCAAGAGTCCGTAGTGTGACCAAATCTATTGCATTTGGCACAAGTAATGTATTTAGAAGAGTATAACTTTTCTGGACTTTTACTGGATGAGGATGCAGTATTTGATGATTCATTAATTTTAGAATTTTTTAAAACAAATTTTCTGGACTTTTCACTGTCGCCGGCGACAGTGGTTGTCGCCGGGCGACAGCTTCCAGATGTGTATCCGAGCCCAAACCTTCCAGATCCATGGCGTTGGTATCCTAAGATCATATCCAGTGATCTTCGGCCCATTCCAAATTTTTTCATGGCTAGTGCTAAGTCATGAATCTGGTGTCTCATTTTTGTATTCTCGGATACTAGATTTACGCATCTCCGTTCAAAAGATTTCTTTCCCTCATGGACTATGGAAATTGAAGATTTCAGATCTCTCTCTAAAATCTCATTCTTTTTAGTAAGAACTTTTATTGTAGAATGAGATTTGGAAAGAGATTCTTCAAGTTCATTAATTCTTCCCAAAGAGTGATCACACTCTTGGCAAGAAATATCTCTTTTTCCAATAGTCTTAATTTCATTTAACAATTTTTTGTTTTCTCTAAGTAAAATTCCATTTTCAGATTTTAGAAGATCATTATCTTTTAAACTTTTTTCAAAAAATTTGCAAGTCTTTAAAAATTCAGAAAATAATTCATCATAGGTTGGAGGAGTTACCTCAGTGTCGCTTTGGACATTGCATTCGTCATCAGATATGACGCTCTTTCCCATTAAGCATATGTTGGCCTCCTCCTCTTTACTTGAGTCGGAACTGCTTGCATCCTCAGAAGTAGTATCATCCCAGGTTTCCGCCTTCAATACCTTCTTCGACCCTTTGTGCTTCTTTTCTTTAAGTTCTTTCAAGTACTTTGGACACTTGCTTCGAATGTGTCCTAACTTCTTGCAGTGATAGCACTCCGATGGCGGTCTCTCTTCCTCCTCATCGCCCTCCTTTCCTTTTTTCTTCCTAAAGGTCTCCTTCTTAAAATACTTCTTAAACGAATTCCTTCTCTCCGGATTTTTCATAAATTTTCTAAATTTTTTAACAAATAAACTTTCCTCATCTTCTTCATCCTCCTCAGAATCACTAGTTTCTTCCTTCTTTGATCTTAGAGCCAATCCCTTCTTCCTTGGCTCCATATACTCTTGTTGTTGAATTTTTAATTCAACTTCATGAGTTTTCAAGTTCCCAATGAGGCTCTCCAATTGTAAGGTCTTAAGATCATGTGACTCGGAAATTGCAGTCACTTTAGTATTGAACTTCGGGGGAAGTGATCTTAAGATTTTCCTTACCAAATCTCCATTTGAGAACACCTTTCCTAGCACCTTTGAGTCGTTCACGATTTTTGTAAACCGTGTGTACATTGTATCAATCTCTTCATCTACCTCCATTTTGAACCTTTCAAATTCAGATTCCAGTTGAAATAGCTTTGAGTCCTTTACCTGCGAAGTACCTTCATGAGTGATTTCTAATAAATTCCAAATTTCAAATGCAGAATTACAAGCACAAACTCTATTAAATTCAGTGCGATCTAGTGTGCAAAATAAAGCATTCATGGCTTTTGCATTGTTCTTACATCTTAATTTATCATTATCATCCCACTTATCTTTGGGCTTATCCATAGTTACATCTCCTACAACAATTGTTGGAGAAGTGTAACTAGATTCTACCATATTCCAGACTTCTATATCTAGCGCAATTAGAAAACAACGCATACGTGTTTTCCAATAATTATAGTCTGTGCCCGTAAAAAGTGGTGGCCTACTAATTCCTTGCCCCTCAACGAACGCGTGATCGTTGTGCGCCATTACTCCCGGTGGTAAAACCGTTTTGGAGTAACCTTGCTCTGATACCACTTGTTGGATCGTATAACGCCCTTAGAGGGGGGGGGGGGTGAATAAGGGTGTGTTTAAAAATTAAATTTTTACTTAGTAATTTTTAAAGAGATTTTACTTTACTAAAAAATTACTTCTAAACACTTTCAAACCAATGCAATTTTAGTATTAAATCAAAACACAAATTTCTAAGATAAAGATTATGCCATCCTATATATAATTAAAGAAAGAGACATAATTATATTAATCATGAAATTTGAGTACAATAAAATTGATCTTAACAATGCTTAAGATCAAGGCACAATTATATTTACTAAAAATTCTACAATTTTGGTTTACCAATCCTTCTCCCAAGGATCGGAAGGCTATCGCTTGTCTCTCCCAAGACCAAGCCCAAGCCTATCCTCTAGATCTTCCCAAGATCTAGACGTAGCACACAAGGCCACGATTTTCCACCAAGCCACGCAAGGACTTGGACGCTCCGCACAAGGAAGCGATTTTCCCCTAAGCCGCGCAAGGACTTAGACGCCGCACGCAAGACGACGATTTCTCTACCAATACAAAATGAAAAATATGTGAATGAAAATACAATATGAAAAGAACAACTCCCTAGAAAATCAGATCTCTGAACGGATTGTTGAAGCCTCGAGATGATTGATGATGTAGAAGCGCGCCCGATCTCGTCTTCAATCTTCAATCCTTCTTTGCACAAATGGGAGTTGAGGAGGTTCTGGAGCTCTCTGGTTCGTATGCACTCAGGAAGGGACTGTAATTTTTAAAAGCTTGGAATGCACGAACCAAAGGAACCAATTTATAGAAATTAACTGTCGCCTGGGCGACAGTGACTGTCGGAATTTTCCGACAGCGCAAAACTGCCGCTGGAGTGCCGTCGTGGATTGAGTCGTGGGCAGTTGTTGTAACCACTGAGCTGTCGCCTGGGCGACATCGATGTCGGATTTCCGACAGCGCAATACTGCCGGTCTTGGGTGGAGTCGTGGGCAGTTGTTGTAACCGCCGAGCTGTCGCCTGGGCGACATCGCTGTCGGATTTCCGACAGCGCAAAACTGCCTTTCGTCGATCTGCCGTGGAGGGAAGTAGTTGTAGCTTCTCTGCTGTCGCCTGGGCGACAGTGGCTGTCGGAATTTTCCGACAGTGAAATTTTCCCACATTCAATTTTAGCTCCAGCAGAAATGTGAACATCTCATACCTGTTATCTGCACACCATTGATAAAAATAGAATCAAATACAAACGGGACTTTGTTATTATCAAACCGGAGGAGTGCGAAACGCATTCTCCAACAGTTATCAGTAGGCTACTTCACAACATGTTCATATTAAGATTTATTTGGAATATTTATTTAGGTAAGAAATTAATTTCCATAAATTGTGAAACTCAATTAGTAAGCCTTACTGAACACTATAGAGGTCTAGTAATTTTTCCATAATTTTTGGATAAGTATTTTTGATGGTTCCTTCATTAACCTCCAACTTTGGATAGATGCTAAATATTATAAATAGAGAACAATTCCTAATTTTAAAATTGTGACATTCTGTGCTTACTGTAATTTTGGCATGATAGATTTATCTTAATTTTATGGGAGCCATATCATAAGAATACCTTACACTTCATGTTCATTTTCATACTTGGCAAATATTGGAGAAATTAGAATAAATGCTAAAATGTTAAGGAAAAATATGAATCTCTGGATTTACTCTTAAAATGACTTGATAGTCCTCCAGTAATAATGTTGTGTCATGTGGATGAGAATTTGGGGTACTTCTACTTATGAGGTTCATATAGTTCGTTTGGTCTGCGTATAGTAAAAAGGTAAAACTAGGGTAACTAGTGTTCTACTAAGAGGAAATGGGGTTTAGCGGGAGTACATGGTCAGGTTGAGTTCACCAAAAAGGAGGTCATGTGGTAAGTGTGCTTAATTTGTCCAGGTTTAGGTTGTACTCGGGATTGACGAAGGATCATCTTTCCCCTAGAGTGTCATAAAGCACTTAGGGTTACCTCAAGTGAAATGATTTAAAGTGTTGGGAATTTGCCCTCAAATTCCCTGGATTTGAAGAGGGGGCACTTTGCAATGCTAAGTACAAGATATATTTGATAAAGCCATGTTTTTGTAAGATATACAGGCTTAGGTGACTCATAGAGAAAGGGCCAATCATGACCTAAGATCAGGAGAAATCAACTACTAAAAGATGGAGATCTGTCTCAGCTGAACCGCTGAGTCGAAGGGTCACATCCGCTGAGATGAGGAGCCATCTCAGCGGAACCGCTGGAAAGGAGTAGCTGTCTCAGCTTGCGCCAACTGCTGAGAAGAAGACTGTCTCAACTGTTAATCCGCTGAGACAAGGAGCCGTCTCAGCGGATCCGCTGAGACAGAATCAAGCATTTATTCCCGCTGACTGGCGCCGCCCAGAATTTGATAAAGGCGCAAGAAGTGATAAAGTAATGCCTTTATCGTCATGGGCAAGGGAGGTTGTGCATATAGCCGTTGAAGATGTACAGTGCTATAAAAGCAAAAGCTAAGGCAACAAAGAAAACTCTCCTTCATCTTTGCAAAGTTGTTCAAGCTGAAAAGAATGTCGGCTGCAAATTCCTGAAGATGCAACAACCTTCTTGCCTTGAACAGAGGTTGCTCTCTCTTGCAGAGATTCAAGCCTTCATCATCAAGAGAGACAGAAGTCTTCTTTCTTCCTTCTGAAGAAGAAGACAGTGGAGATGTTCTGAACCAACCTGTTCAGGAACAACTCAAAATCAGCATCTGCTGAAATATTCTATTGATAAGATTGAATTAGTAGTAAGAGATTTTTATTCTATTATTACTTTATTTTGTAAGAGCTATTCAGCTCTGAGAAGGTTGAAAAAGGGTGTTGTCTGAAGTAGGACTAGGAGGTGGTCTGGGTTGTAGGAGGTGGATTCCTCTGAGTTGTAAGGATGCTGTGCCTGAGGTAGGAGCTAGTGATAGCTCTGAGCTGTAGGGACTATTGTCCTGAGGTAGGATCATCTGAGATATGAGAAGTTCTGAGGAACTTGTGGTGTAAGCTCTATGAGCTGAGAAGATAACTTGGAGGAGTATCTTTGACCCTATCTAACATTGGAGTTAGAGGGGTGTAGGGGGGCAGTGGACTACCCATCACTTGGGGAACCACTATAAAATCCTTTGTGTTGTGGTTGTGATTCTTTGAGCTTGAATTTTTGGTTGTGTAGGCATATTAGGCTACTGACAACTCTAAGCTTAAAAGAAATAAGAAAAACCTATTCACCCCCCTCTAGGTGATTTAATCTAAACCCCTAAGTTCTAACAAGTGGTATCAGAGGTAGGTTGCTTAAAAAGGCTTAGCAGCCAAGCAAGATCCCAAGGGTTAGATTAAAAGTTTATCTCCATGGCTGGCTACCAAAAGGAGATGAGTTCAATGAAGTTGCCAATTTGTAGGGAAGAGTCCTTTGGCATGTGGAAGCAAAGGGTCAGGTTGTGTATGGAAGCAACTGACCCTAGGATTTTTGTCACAGTAGAGGAAGGTCCCTGTACCTTCACTAAGACTACCACTACTGTGTCAGTGGTGAAGGTGCCAAAGCCATATGCTGAACTGACCAAGGATGAGATTGTCCTGGCTGGCATGGACAAGAGAGCACAAAACCTTATTGTTAGTGCTATTGATGATTCCACCTTCCAGAACCTTGTCCATTGCCAAACAGCCAAGGAGATGTGGGACACCCTCATTGTCTATATGGAGGGCACTGAAGAAGTTAGGGATGACAGGAATTCACCTCTTAACCAGGAGTATGAAGCCTTTAGGCAGCTGAACATGGAGGGAATAGTTGTGTGCTATGAAGGGTTCTTCAGGATAGTCAATGAGTTAAGAACCTATCAGAGAGTGTTCAACAATTATGAACTGAATGATAAGTTCCTGAGATCTCTTACTAGAGAGTGGGACAACAAAATCTGTGCCATAAGGGAAATGGCTAAGTTGGCTGAAACTCCTCCCCATACTCTCTATGGAAAGCTGCTCTCCTATGAGATGCAGCTGACTGCTAGGAAGGAAGAAGAGCATAATGCAAGGAGTAATACCAGGAAGAAATCCCTGGCCTTCAAGGCTGAAAGTTGTAGAAGAGGGAAGGAGAAGGCTCACTCACCTCCCAGAAGATCTGCTGAACCAAAAGTTTCTGATCCCAACTCATCTGGTTGCTCCTCTTCTGACGAGGAATTTGCTGCCTTCACATGGCATTTCAAAAAGCTACTGAGAAGGAAGCAATGGAAGAACAAGCCTTCCTCCTCATATCACAACAAGGAGGATAGCAAGGAGTCAAAGCATCAATCCAGGAGTGACAGGTATGGCTCCAACTCTAAATTTAATTCCTCTAAAGTTGTTTATTATTGCTGCAGCAAGCCTAAGCATGTCATTGCTGACTGCCCTGTCAAGAGAAGAGAGAAGGATGAAAAGAAGGCTCATCAGCCAAGAGGCAAGAAAGGTGAGAAATCCTTTCTAGCTAAGAAGGAGAAGAGCTGGAGTGAATCAGACTCTTGCTCATCAGAATCTGAAAAGGAAGAAGCCCTCATTGGGCTGGTTGCTGTTGAAGAACCTGCTACTGGCAGGCTTGCAATCAGGGCCCCTCTATCTCACTCTGAAAGTGATGATGAGGTGGATTAAGAAGAGAAGTACAATGGTCTGATGGCCATATCTGAAGGCTCCTCAAGCAGAATATCTGATGCTGATGAGGTACCAGTTTTCAACCTATCCCATTCAGATTCTGAGTATGAAACTAGCCCAGATTCTGATACATCCTCAAGGGCTGGAGGTGACGATGAATCAAGATCAAACATAGATGTTGATCATCTGATTGACAGATATATGGCTCTCATTGATGCCTTGGGCAGGAAGAAAAAGCTTGTTAAAGAACAAGCTAAAGAGCTCAAAGAGCTAAGGCCACTTAAGGCTAAGCTACAAAGCAAGATGGACATCTTCCATCAAGATGGACAAAAGTCCATAGAGCTCCAGAAAGTGATTGATAATCTTCTTGATGAGAAACATAAAATGTGGGTGTACATCAAGAAGCTTAACAATCAGCTTCTCAAGGAACAAAACTTAGTTGCCCAATTCTCCAAACCCAAAACTGTGCTACCCATTATTGGGACCTTCTCCTCCCAATCTGGTAAGGGGGGATTAGGTCACAATAATAAGGAAGCCAAGGCTGGGAATAATAGAAAGGGCAGGACTCCAGCTAATCTTAAAACTACCTTTCAAAAGGTGTGGCTGCCCTCTAACCAGTATGACCAAGCAATCATATATGGTCAGAGGAAAAATGAACAGGCTCCTTGAAATTTGAATGAATCAAGCATTGCAAGGAGAAAGGGACTTGGGTTGAGTGCTATGAAAGCTCCCCATGAGGAAATTCAGATGGTCCAACCTGGACCATTTGTCTTTGGTACCTCAGCACCCTCACTCAAGAGAAAGGAAGCCAGCTCTTCCAAGACTGGCCAGCTGAGAAAAATGCTGGCTGCTGCAGTGGGACAAACCCACATCAGAGCATCTCTGATGCTGTCAACAGTATGAGAGCTGAAAAGCTGAAATCTGTTGGTGACATGAAGAAATCCTCTCATGTGCACAAGCCCCAAATAGCTGTCACACCTCCTCCAGCAGCAAACCCTAAGAAGAAGGCTGTCTCCTTCTCTGAACCTAAGCAGACATTTGATCCTTCTAGGATGGTTCAGAAAAGGAGATACAAAATTCATGAGTGCTGGTGCTGTGGTAAAGTGGGTCACTTTGCCATAGATTGTTGGCACAACTCAAGTCCCCTAAGTGCTAGGAGTAGATTTCCTCCTAGAAGTGCATCCATCAGATACAATTACCCATTGACTGACTGTTTCCTAGGACCCAATCCTTATTGGGGTCCTAATGCTTACTAATTTTGTGGTTGCAGGATAGTTCAAGTGCCAACATGATTTGGTACTTGGACAGTGGGTGTTCCAGGCATATGACTGGAAAAAGGAAGGTCCTTAAGGACTTCATTCCAGAACTCAAAGGAAGAAAGGTCATCTTTGGAGGCTCTGAACAGGGAAGAATAAAAGGTTTTGGTATGATTCCAATGACATAATCTCTATCACCAATATAGCTCATGTTGATGGGTTGAAACACAACCTGTTGAGCATAAGCCAATTATGTGACTTAGGTCATGTAGTAGAATTCACTAGTGAGAAGTGTCTGATAAAAGGGAAGAGTGACAACCAAGTCATTCTCTCAGGCACTAGGTATGGTAATGTCTATAGTTTAGACTTCATGTTGAAATTGTTGAAGTGAAGTGGAAAAGAGTCCAGCCGGTCTGAAAGCTGGAGACCGCAGAGACCGCGCGGTCTGCGCTGGTGCTCTGGCGGTTTGGTTCTGGCGATTCCGTGTGATCGGCCAGCTTGCTTCTTTGGTTTGGTCGCTGGTTCTGGCGACCTGTAGCAGGTTGTTTCCAGTCTTGTTCTAGTCGGTCTGTTCTTGGTTGACCGCTGTGACCGGGCGGCCTGGTTGTGCTGTTCTGGCGACTTGGTTCAAGTCGGCCAGTTGCTTCTCTGTGTTGGCGATCTCAGGAAGGGTGATCGCTGTGTCCGCACGGCTTGTGCGCGACTTGCTGCTGACTTCGGTCTTGGACTGAATTTTTTGTCCAAGTGCTGTGTTCGCGCGGTCTGGTTTTGGAGACCGTTCGCGAGCTGATGGGTGGTGACTGTATCCCGGTTTGTGCGGTGACGACATCCGTCCACCCGCCTATAAATAGGGGTGCATGGCCCGTCATTCTTAACGAGAACTGTAAGAACAAGAGCCCGGATAGATTCTTGCGGTCTCAAGTTTGAGTTCGCGCGGCTTGGTTGTGAGTTAACCGTTTGTTGTGTTCGCAGGTTTGCGGTCAGCAGGTTGCGGTCTCCTTCCTTGGTGATTTCCGGTGGCTCGAATAAACAGTTCGTCTGCGGTCTGTCAGCGAACTGGTTTATTGTTCTTGTGCTGTTCACAGCTAGCTCAGCGATCAGGCGACCTTCAGCGGTTAGGCGATCAGAGTTCGGTCTGGCGACAGCTTCAGTTCTTTGTTCAGTTCAATAAGCTTCAGTTCGTGCGGTCTGGGATCGTGGTCTGGCAGTGCAGTTTGTCTGCTTCTGTTCGCGCGGTCTCAAGGTGTTTCTGCGGTCTGACTGTGCAAGCGGTCTGGAAGTACAGCAGAACAAACCGGGCGGTCTGAGCCTTTGTTGCAGTCCGAGCGGTCTCTTTCTGGCTGACCGGCGGTTTCTGTTTTTGGTGTGTTTGTTCTTCTCGTCTCCGTGATTCTTATGAATCATGTCTCGCCATGTATACCTCGCATTGTAAAGCAGTTCTATTTCAATAAAGATTTCTTGTGGTGCTGTTTTGGCATTGTGGTTGTTTGGCTATAACTCTTGTTGATGCAACTCCTGCTTACTCCTAAACGGTTCAGTCAAAAAAAATTAACATGGTATCAGAGCAAGGTTCCTGGAGTGGATAAGCAGTGATCAACTAGAGTTGCCATCGTCTTTGTGAAGAAGAGACCACATTGATTGCCATGGAAGGCAGTTTCGCAAGAGGTCTTGGTATTGAACTCCTCACATCGACTAACTTCAAAAAGTGGAAGTCATGTATGGAGAGTTATTTGATTGGCGAGGATCTTTGGGAGATAGTTGGCGGAGAAGACACACAGGAGGTGTTTCCAGCAGGTGATAATATGGCAGAGGTGAGGCTTTGGAGGAGGTTGAATGCTAAGGCAGAGTTCACTCTCAAGAGGGCTATCTCACCAGAGCTGTTTGATCATATTATCGGATGTAAATCTGCTGCGGAGATCTGGACATCCTTGGATGGATTGTTCAATAAGAAGAATGTAGCGAGGCTACAGTTTCTTGAAAATGAGTTGGCTAAAGCCTCTCAAGGTGATCTTTCTATTTCTACCTTCTTCCTCAAGATGAAGAATCTCACGGCAGAGATTTCCGCTTTGGACCCTGATGAGCCAATCTCTGAGGCAAAACTGAAGAGGCATATCATTCGCGGGTTGCGGAAGGAGTATCTTGCTTTTGTAACTTCAGTTCAGGGTTGGGCAAATCAACCGTCATTGTTGGAGCTGGAGAACCTTCTTGCTTCGCAAGAAAGTTTAGCAAGACAGATGGCGGTGGTTTCTATCTCCGGGGGAGAAAGTGATGTGATGTTCTCTGGGAAGAGGAAGAAGAAATGGGAGAAGAAGAAGCCGGGTCATGATGGACCCTCCACTTCAGGTCAGCAAGATAGGGGCTATGCTCCTAAGTCTGATGGGAAGAAGAAAGGAGAGGGACCAAGGTGCTTTAAATGCAACAAGACCGGGCACTTCAAGAAAGATTGTCGGGTGAATCTTCAGCCGGGACATGCAGTGGAGAAGGAAATGCCAAAGTCTGGTGAAGTTGGATGGGGAGGAGCTTTTGTGTCTAATATAACGGCGATGCCCGTTAAGGCCTTGGCCTCCATCAACTATGAAGAGGACTGGATTGTTGATTCAGGGTGTGGACATCATCTCACCGGGGATGGATCAAAGTTCTCTTCTTTGGCGCCTTACTCTGGTAATAATGCTATCATTACGGCTGATAATTCTATTCATCCAGTAGAGCACGAAGGAGTCGTCTCTCTGAGCAGTGATAAGGGTCCACTCACGTTGAGGAGTGTTTATCACGTGCCTGGTATGAAGAAAAATCTCTTCTCTGTGACCAATGCGGTTGATGCCGGTTATCACGTTCTGTTTGGCCCAACAGAAGTGAAGTTTCTCAAAACTCAACCGGAGATAAAGGGAGAAGTTATTCATGTCGGCAAGCGGGTGAAGGACTTGTTCATTTTATCGACAAGTACCTATGTTGATAAGATGAGGACAAACGATGGCGCGGCCATTTGGCATGAAAGGTTGGGGCATGTAGGCATGGACAAATTGAAGGCTATGGCTGTAAAGGGCCTTGTCAATGGCTTGCCTAGCTTGTCTTCCTATGGAGACGGTCATGTCTGCGAAGGATGTCAGTTTGGTAAGTCTCATCGACTTCCATTTGACAAATCGCAAACAAGGTGCAAAGTGCCGTTGGAATGCATCCACGGTGATTTGATGGGACCGACTGCCACCCCAAGCCTTGGAGGCAACAGATACATGTTGGTGTTGATTGACGACTACACCAGATATGTCTGGGTGTATTTCTTGAAAGAGAAGTCAGAAGCCTTTGCTAAGTTTGTGGAGTTCAAGGAGCTGGTGGAAGGTCGTTTAGGCCTGCGGGTGAAGAAGTTGAGAACTGACAATGGTGGGGAGTTCACCTCTGGTGAGTTCTCAAGTTTTTGCAGGAAACACGGCGTTCGGAGAGAGCTCACTTGTGCCCATACTCCACAGCAGAATGGCGTTGCCGAAAGGAAGATCCGTCATCTGACGGAAACCTGCAAATGCTGGCTTCATGCCAAGAGTATTCCAAAGTCCTTCTGGGCGGAGGGAATGTCTTGTGCAGCTTATGTCATCAACAGATTGCCTCTAAGTCCTATCAACATGAAGACCCCTCACGAACTAATGTTCAAGGAGAAGCCGAGCGTTGCACACCTTCGGGTGTTTGGATCAACCTGCTATGTGCATATTCCTGATGCTCTTCGAACAAAGCTAGATGCGAAAGCAAGGAAGCTAGTCTTTGTTGGGTATGATGAGCGGAAGAAGGGATGGAGATGCATGGATCCTGAGACACGAAGGTCAATTGTTTCTCGGGATGTGGTGTTCGATGAAGTAACTTCCTACAAGGGGAGTTCAGGAGTTGAACTACCGGAGGGCAGGGTTGATGAAGGAGGAAAAGCTGCAGGAAGTCTTCAAGTGGAGTTGCCTGTTTCACCAGGAGCTCCAGGTGTGTCAACCTCTGAGATGGAGGCTTCAGGTTCTGGAAGCAGGGGGAGCGATGCTCCATGTTCATCTGGGAAAGGAGCTTGCACAGAAGAAGCAGCTGAGGAGGTGGTTAGTCAGGAGCAACCTCTTAGGAGGTCGAAGAGGACTATTCAACCACCAGATCGATACACAGGAGGAAACATGGTGAACTTTGTTTCATGTTTCTTTGCTGGTCCTTTGGATGAAAGAGAGCCGTCGAGCTTTGAGAAAGCCAGAGGTGTGAAGGAGTGGGACATTGCTATGCAAGAAGAGATGACAGCTCTCGAGAAGAATGAGACTTGGTCTCTTGTGCCCAAGCCCAAGGGCACTACTCCTGTCACTTGCAAGTGGGTCTTCAAGCTGAAGAAGAAAGCTGACGGTAGTATCGAGCGTTACAAGGCTCGCCTTGTAGCTCGTGGGTTCTCACAGCAGTACGGAGAAGATTATGATGAAACGTTTAGTCCAGTGGCAAAGATGACTTCGGTTCGATTTGTTATTGCCTTGGCGGCTTCGAGTGGTTGGGAGATTTGGCAACTCGACGTGAAGAATGCTTTCTTATACGGCGAGATTGACAAAGATATCTTCATGATTCAACCGCAAGGCTTCATCTCGAAGGAGTATCCGGACTATGTTTGTAAATTGAAAAAGGCCCTGTACGGGTTGAAGCAAGCGCCTCGGGCGTGGTACGGGAAGATTGCAGAATATCTCTTATTCTGCGGATTTGTTGCTTCAGACTCTGATTCTAGCTTGTTCATCAAGAAGGAGGGGGTGCTTCGGGTGATTGTGCTGCTGTATGTGGATGACATGATTGTCACCGGGAACTCAAAGGAAGCTGTTGCAAGACTCAGGGCTGAGCTTGCTATCAGATTCGAGATGAAGGATCTGGGGGAGCTCCACCATTTCCTTGGACTCGAGGTCCAGAGGAGGGAGAGCGGAGTGCTCATTTCTCAGGCTAGCTATGCGGAGCGGATTGTTCAGCGATTCGGCATGGAGGAAGGGAAGAGCAGCTCTATACCTTTGGAGCAACATCATAAGCTTCGGAAGGATGAGGGGAGAGTCTTATCTGATCCGTTGGTGTTCCGAGCTCTGGTTGGGAGCTTGATCTATTTGACGATCACAAGGCCGGATATTGCTTATGCAGTTGGCAAGGTGAGTCGGTACATGGCGGAACCACGGAAACCTCATCTTCTAGCGGCAAAAGGCATATTGAAGTATGTGAAGTCGACCTCTGATTTGGGTCTCCTATATAGGAGAGGGTCAAGCTTGGAGTTGCATGGTTTCATGGATGCTGATTATGGGGGAGACGTGGATGATCGGAGATCAACGTCTGGTTATGTCTTTATGACGGGTCCCACAGCTATCTCTTGGTGCAGCAAAAAGCAAGACTCGGTGTCTGTATCTACCACGGAAGCGGAGTACAAGGCTTCGGCTTTGGCAGCTCAGGAAGCCGTTTGGCTCAGGAGGTTGGTAGAGGACGTTCATCAGGAGGTTCGAGGTCCCACTATGCTACGCGGGGACAATGAGAGTGCTCTCAAACTGGTCAACAATCCAGTCTGTCACGCGAGGACCAAGCATATTGAGATTGAGCACCATTTCATTCGTGAAAAGGTGTTGGGAGGATCTCTTATGGTCGAGCATGTTCGGAGTGCGGACAATGTCGCAGACATCTTCACAAAGCCGCTGGCGAAGGGACCGTTTACTCGGTTAAGGGAGTTGCTCGGGCTAGTTTCCACTTCCCACTTCAAGGGGGAGTGTTGAAATTGTTGAAGTGAAGTGGAAAAGAGTCCAGCCGGTCTGAAAGCTGGAGACCGCAGAGACCGCGCGGTCTGCGCTGGTGCTCTGGCGGTTTGGTTCTGGCGATCCCGTGTGATCGGCCAGCTTGCTTCTTTGGTTTGGTCGCTGGTTCTGGCGACCTGTAGCAGGTTGTTTCCAGTCTTGTTCTAGTCGGTCTGTTCTTGGTTGACCGCTGTGACCGGGCGGCCTGGTTGTGCTGTTCTGGCGACTTGGTTCAGGTCGGCCAGTTGCTTCTCTGTGTTAGCGATCTCAGGAAGGGTGATCGCTGTGTCCGCACGGCTTGTGCGCGACTTGCTGCTGACTTCGGTCTTGGACTGAATTTTTTGTCCAAGTGCTGTGTTCGCGCGGTCTGGTTTTGGAGACCGTTCGCGAGCTGATGGGTGGTGACTGTATCCCAGTTTGTGCGGTGACGACATCCGTCCACCCGCCTATAAATAGGGGTGCATGGCCCGTCATTCTTAACGAGAATTGTAAGAACAAGAGCCCGGATAGATTCTTGCGGTCTCAAGTTTGAGTTCGCGCGGCTTGGTTGTGAGTTAACCGTTTGTTGTGTTCGCAGGTTTGCGGTCAGCAGGTTGCGGTCTCCTTCCTTGGTGATTTCCGGTGGCTCGAATAAACAGTTCGTCTGCGGTCTGTCAGCGAACTGGTTTATTGTTCTTGTGCTGTTCACAGCTAGCTCAGCGATCAGGCGACCTTCAGCGGTTAGGCGATCAGAGTTCGGTCTGGCGACAGCTTCAGTTCTTTGTTCAGTTCAATAAGCTTCAGTTCGTGCGGTCTGGGATCGTGGTCTGGCAGTGCAGTTTGTCTGCTTCTGTTCGCGCGGTCTCAAGGTGTTTCTGCGGTCTGACTGTGCAAGCGGTCTGGAAGTACAGCAGAACAAACCGGGCGGTCTGAGCCTTTGTTGCAGTCCGAGCGGTCTCTTTCTCGCAGACCGGCGGTTTCTGTTTTTGGTGTGTTTGTTCTTCTCGTCTCCGTGATTCTTATGAATCATGTCTCGCCATGTATACCTCGCATTGTAAAGCAGTTCTATTTCAATAAAGATTTCTTGTGGTGTTGTTTTGGCATTGTGGTTGTTTGGCTATAACTCTTGTTGATGCAACTCCTGCTTACTCCTAAACGGTCCAGTCAAAAAATTTTAACACTTCATTAATATAAATTCCTCCATGCCTGTTTGCCTTGTAGCTAATGAGAATGAGTCTCTTCGTGTCCAATGGCACAAGAGACTTGCTCACATAAACTGTGAAAATTTCTAGGACCTTATGAGAGCAAGCAGGAATAACAACTAGAGATACAAGCCAAAGCAACCGGAAACAATCTTAGGCAAACAAACGATCTTTATTGATAGCAACCTTCAATTATAGGGCAAGACATGCTTGACGAGACATGATTTCGTCAGCACAAAACTCCAAAGAGAAGTACAGAAAAACACCGATAACTGGAGACCGCCCAACCCGCGCGACCTCCCCTGCGATCTCTGATAGTTGCTAGACCGCAACTCTCTGCCGACCACAGAACACCACCAGGCCGCTGCACAGACCGCTCCCTTCTTTCGACCTCCTGATTCTCCCGAACTCCAGCACCGCAACTCCAAGACGCAGACCGCCCGAACACTTTCAGAGGAAGAGGTGATCGCTGCTGCCCACACTATCCGCAGAAGCTGCACAATAAAAGTTCAATCAGAGACCGCCCGGTCAGAAATAACCAGACCGCAAGAACAAGAGCGAACTCAGCTTACACATGGTGTGTCTAGGTTTGCTGCAACAGTGGCTCCTATTTATAGGCGTGAGACCTGATCTGGTCACCACCCTAGAGATAGGATCACCACCCCTCAGACCGCGTGACCTGACCGGTCACACTGCGCGATCAGCAACATTACTTCTGCTTCATTTTTGGTGAACCCGCCAGCTTCAATGTCACCATGAGAGACCGCCACTCTCACAGCAGACCGCGACTCCACAAAGAGCTCGCCAGACCGCCCGAAGTTATTCACCACCTGTGTTCGCACGAGACCGTGAACACAGTCAGTTCGCCATCAGATCGCGAACTCCTGTCCGCATGCCGATCTCCTTCTGAGACCGCGAACAGCAACCAGCTCGCATACCAGTCTCCTCCTGAGACCGCGAACTGAGACCGCGCGACTAAGACCCTTAGTCCGCGAATACCCCCAGAAATCCTAGTCAGCTACCAGACCGCATTCCGGAGAGAACCTGGATCAAACTGTGCGGTCACACCAGACCGCCACAGTCTTGAAGAGGACAGCATGCCACGCGGTCAAGCACAGACCGCGCGGCCCCTTCAGCAGACTTTGGACAAGATCAGCGGTCAACCCGGGAGACCGCAGCTAGGCTAAGATCAGCCAGACCGCAGATGCAGACCGCCAGGTCGTGCGGTCACGTCAGACCGCCCGACCTCCTCCCAGACCGCCCAGGTCCAAAAGCCTCCTTCACTTCCACTTCAACAATTTCAACACTCCCCCTTGAAGTGGGAAGTGGAAACCAGCCCAAGTAGCTCCCTTAGCCGTGTGAACGGCCCCTTTGCCAGCGCCTTTGTGAAGATGTCTGCGACATTGTCCGCACTCCGCACATGCTCGACCGAAAGAGACCCCTCCAGCACCTTCTCCCGTATGAAGTGATGCTCGATCTCGATATGCTTGGTCCTCGCGTGACAAACTGGATTGGTTACCAGTTTGAGAGCACTCTCGTTGTCACCGCGTAGCAGAGTCGGCTCCCGAACCTCTTTGTGGACGTCTCCCACCAACCTCCTAAGCCAGATGGCTTCCTGAGCTGCCAAGGCCGAAGCCTTGTATTCCGCTTCTGTGGTGGAGACCGATACGGAATCCTGCTTCTTGCTGCACCATGATATAGCCGTAGGGCCCGCCATGAAGACGAATCCAGATGTCGACTTCCGATCATCCGAATCTCCCCCGTAATCAGCATCCATGTACCCATGCACTTCGAAGCCCGCATCCCTCCTGTATAGGAGACCCATGTCCGAGGTCGCCTTGACATACTTCAGAATGTTCTTGGCCGCTAGCAGATGAGGTATCCGTGGCTCCTCCATATACCGACTCACTCTGCCTACTGCATATGCAATATCCGGCCTTGTGATCGTCAGATAGATCAAGCTCCCAACCAGAGCTCGGAACACCAACGGATCTTGCATAATCCTCCCCTCATCCTTCTGAAGCTTCATAGCCTTCTCCAGAGGTGTAGAGATGCACTTCCCTTCCTTCATGCCGAATCGCTCCACGATTCGCTCCGCATATCCAGCCTGGGAAACCAGCACTCCACTTTCCTTCCTCTGCACCTCGAGTCCAAGGAAATGGTGAAGCTCACCTAAGTCCTTCATCTCGAACCTGATAGCCAGCTCGGCCCAAAGCTGAGCTACTTCCTCCTTTGAGTTCCCCGTCACGATCATATCGTCGACGTAAAGCAGCACGATGACTTGAAGCTCCCCGCTCTTCTTGACGAATAAGCTTGAGTCTGAGTCTGAAGCACAAAATCCACATAATAGGAGATATTCTGCGATCTTTCCGTACCACGCCCTTGGCGCTTGCTTCAACCCATACAGGGCCTTCTTCAGCTTGTAGACATGCTCCAGAAAATCTTCAGACACAAAACCTGGTGGCTGGATCATGAAGATGTCCTTGTCAATCTCGCCGTACAAGAAGGCGTTCTTGACGTCGAGCTGCCAAATCTCCCATCCACTGAACGCCGCCAAGGCAATGATGAACCGAACTGAAGTCATTTTTGCCACCGGATTGAAAGTCTCTTCGTAGTCTTCACCGTATTGCTGCGAGATCCCCCGAGCTACAAGACGAGCCTTGTACCGCTCGATACTGCCGTCAGCTTTCTTCTTCAATTTGTAGACCCATTTGCATGTTACAGGAGTAGTGCCCTTGGGCTTGGGCACAAGAGACCAGGTCTCATTCTTCTCAAGAGCTGCCATCTCTTCTTGCATTGCAACATCCCACTCCTTCACGCCTTGGGCCTTCTCAAAGCTCGACGGCTCCCTCTCATCCAAGGGACCAGCGAAGAAACATGAGACAAAGCTCACTGCGTTTCCTCCTGTATAGCGATCAGGTGAAACGATTGCTCGCTTCGACCTCCTCAGCTCCTTCCCCTGAACCGCATTATCTCCAACTGCTTCTTCCCTAGCTCCTCTTCCAGACGTGCTAGGAGCATTGCTCCCCCTGCTCCCTGAAACAGAAGCCCCCATCTCGGAACTAGAAGGAGATGGACCACCTGGTGACACAGGTAGCTCCACCTGAAGATCTTCCACTGCTTGCTCTAGCACCTCCACCCTGCTCTCTGGTAGCTCCACTCCAGAAGACCCCTTATAAGATGTCACCTCATCAAATACAATGTCGCGAGATACAACAAATCTCCGCGTCTCTGGGTCCATGCACTTCCATCCTTTCTTCCGCTCGTCGTATCCCACGAAGACTAGCTTCCTTGCTTTCGCATCTAGCTTCGTCCGAAGAGCATCTGGAACATGCACGTAGCAGGTGGAACCAAACACCCTAAGGTGTGCCACGCTTGGCTTCTCCTTGAACATCAACTCATGCGGAGTTAACATGTTGATGGGACTAAGAGGCATCCGGTTGATGACGTAAGCAGCACAAGACATTCCCTCCGCCCAGAAGGACTTTGGGATACTCTTGGCATGCAGCCAACACTTGCAGGTCTCTGTCAGATGACGGATCTTCCGTTCTGCAACTCCGTTCTGTTGTGGAGTATGCGCACAAGTAAGCTCCCTCCGGATGCCTGCCTTCCTGCAAAAAGTAGAGAACTCACTGGAGGTGAACTCCCCTCCGTTGTCACTCCTCAGCTTCTTCACCCGCAGTCTTAGCCGACCTTCCACGAGCTCCTTGAACTCCATAAACTTGGCAAACGCCTCCGCCTTCTCCTTCAGAAAATAAACCCAGACATATCTGGTGTAATCATCGATCAACACCAGCATATACCTGCTGCCTCCGAGGCTTGGGGTAGCAGTTGGTCCCATCAAGTCACCGTGGATGCACTCCAACGGCACACTACTCCTTGTCTGCGACTTGTCAAACGGTAGTCGATGAGACTTGCCGAACTGACATCCTGCGCAAACATGACCTTCTCCGTAGGAAGATAGACTTGGCAGGCCCTTGACCAGGCCTCTCACCGCCATAGCTTTTAGCTTGTCCATCCCTACATGCCCCAATCTCTCATGCCATATAACGGCACCATCATTCGTCTTCATCTTGTCGACGTAGGAACTTGTCGATAAAACGAACAAGTCCTTTGCCCGTTTCCCGATATGAACGACCTCGGCCTTCACGGCCTCTACATTATGTAGAAATTTCACTTCTGTTGGGCTGAACAGAACGTGATACCCAGCGTCAACAGCGTTGGTCACGGAGAAGAGGTTTTTCTTCATTCCGGGCACATGATAGACACTCTTCAAAGTAAGTGGCCCTCTATCACTGCCCAAAGAAACAACCCCCACCTTCTCTACTGGATGCACAATACTATCAGCAGTAATGATTGCATTGTTACCTGTGTAGGGCTGTGGAGAAGAAAGCTTGGTCCCGTCTCCGGTGAGGTGATGACCACACCCCGAGTCCACGATCCAGTCCTCCAAATAGTTGATGGGAGCCGAAGCTCCAATAGAAGCCGAGAAGGCTCCTCCCCATCCTCCATCTATATGTCTGGCCTCAGCTTCCTCCTTCTCCGCAGCATGCCCTGCTTGAGTGACCACTCTGCAATCCTTCTTGAAGTGCCCAACCTTCCCGCATTTGTAGCATTTGAGACCTTCCTTCTTCTTCTTCTCCTCAGCCTTAGGAGGATAGCCCCTCTCCTGCTGTCCAGAAGTTGAAGTCTCGTAGCCTCCAGTGGTCTTCTTCTTCTTATCCCACTTCTTCTTCTTCCCCGAGAAGAGCACTTCGCCATCTCCCCCAGTCACTGACAACCCCGCCATCTGTCTTGCCAAGCTTTCTTGCGAAGAAAGCAAGTTCTCCAGCTCCAACAGAGACGGCTGATTTGCCCATCCCTGCACCGACGTCACAAAGGCCACATATTCCTTCCGCAAGCCGCGGATGATGTGCCTCTTCAGCTTCGCCTCAGAAATTGGCTCATCAGGATCCAGTGCTGATATCTCAGCGCAGAGGTTCTTCATCTTCAGAAAGAAGGTGGAGATAGAAAGATCGCCCTGAGCCGACCTTGCCAGCTCATTCTCCAAGAACTACAGCCTCGCTACATTCTTCATATTAAACAGCCCATCCAGGGCTCTCCAGATCTCGGCAGCTGATCCACACCCTAAGATGTGATCAAATAGATCAGGTGAGATGGCACGCTTCAAGGTGAACTCGGCCTTGGCATTGGTCTTTCTCCACGCCCTCACGACCGGACCATTGTCACCTGCTTCTGTTGCCTTCACCTCTTCTGTCGCATCTCCTCCAACAACCTCCCAGAGGTCCTCCCCTAGAAGATAGCTCTGCATACACGACTTCCACTTCTTAAAGTTAGTCGATGTAAGCATCTCAATCCCAAGACCTCTTGCAAAACCGCCTTCCATTGTTCTTCCTCTGGTTCCTTCTTCACAAAGGCGATGGCTACTCTAAGTTATTCGCTTCTCTATCCACTCGAACCTTCCTCTGATACCATGTGAAAATTTCTAGGACCTTGTGAGAGCAAGCAGGAATAACAACTAGAGATACAAGCCAAAGCAACCAGAAACAATCTTAGGCAAACAAACGATCTTTATTGATAGCAACCTTCAATTACAGGGCAAGACATGCTTGACGAGACATGATTTCGTCAGCACAAAACTCCAAAGAGAAGTACAGAAAAACACTGATAACTGGAGACCGTCCAACCCGCGCGACCTCCCCTGCGATCTCTGATAGTTGCTAGACCGCAACTCTCTGCCGACCACAGAACACCACCAGGCCGCTGCACAGACCGCTCCCTTCTTTCGACCTCCTGATTCTCCCGAACTCCAGCACCACAACTCCAAGCCGCAGACCGCCCGAACACTTTCAGAGGAAGAGGTGATCGCTGCTGCCCACACTATCCGCAGAAGCTGCTCAATAAAAGTTCAATCAGAGACCGCCCGGTCAGAAATAACCAGACCGCAAGAACAAGAGCGAACTCAGCTTACACTTGGTGTGTCTAGGTTTGCTGCAACAGTGGCTCCTATTTATAGGCGTGAGACCTGATCTGGTCACCACCCTAGAGATAGGATCACCACCCCTCAGACCGCGTGACCTGACCGGTCACACTGCGCGATCAGCAACATTACTTCTGCTTCATTTTTGGTGAACCCGCCAGCTTCAATGTCACCATGAGAGACCGCCACTCTCACAAAGAGCTCGCCAGACCGCCCGAAGTTATTCACCACCTGTGTTCGCACGAGACCGCCCGAAGTTATTCACCACCTGTGTTCGCACGACTCCACAAAGAGCTCGCCAGACCGCCCGAAGTTATTCACCACCTGTGTTCGCATGAGACCGCGAACACAGTCAGTTCGCCATCAGATCGCGAACTCCTGTCCGCATGCCGATCTCCTTCTGAGACCGCGAACAGCAACCAGCTCGCAAACCAGTCTCCTCCTGAGACCGCGAACTGAGACCGCGCGACTAAGACCCTTAGTCCGCGAATACCCCCAGAAAGCCCGGTCAGCTACCAGACCGCATTCCAGAGAGAACCTGGATCAAACTGTGCGGTCACACCAGACCGCCACAGTCTTGAAGAGGACAGCACGCCACGCGGTCACGCACAGACCGCGCGGCCCCTTCAGCAGACTTTGCACAAGATCAGCGGTCAACCCGGGAGACCGCAGCTAGGCTAAGATCAGCCAGACCGCGGATGCAGACCGCCAGGTCGTGCGGTCACGTCAGACCGCCCGACCTCCTCCCAGACCGCCCAGGTCCAAAAGCCTCCTTCACTTCCACTTCAACAATTTCAACATAAACTACAAGACTATGAACAAGCTCTTTTCCAAAAACCTTGTGAGGGACTGTCCCAAGATCAAGTGTATTAAAAGTTGCCCTTGTCATGCTTGCCAAATGGGGAAGCAAACAAGGGCCACTTTTAAAAGTATTGGCTCCAAAGATACTGAGAGGTGTCTTTACCTATTGCACATGGATTTGTTCGGTCCTTTGTCAATTGAGAGCTTGAATGGGAAGAGGTATACGTTGGTGATTGTTGATGATCACTCAAAGTATACCTGGGTTCACTTCTTAAAGAAGAAGTCTGATACCTTGGATGTCTTCAAGACATTTGTCAAGGCTATTCAGAATGAATTGCTGTGCTCAGTGGTCATAATAAGATCAGACCATGACACAGAATTCCAGTCTAAAGCCATGACAAGTTTCTGCCAAGATCTTGGTATCACCCAAGAGTTCTCCTCTCCCAGAACTCCACAACAAAATGGAGTAGCTGAGAGAAGGAACAGAACTTTAATTGAGGCTGGCAGAACACTGCTGAGTGACTCCTTTCTCCTAGAATATTTTTGGGCTGAGGCTGTCAACTCAGCTTGCCATGTCCTCAATTGGGCCTCCATCAATAAGGCTTTTGGTATCACCCCATATGAAATTCTCAAGGGCAAACAACCAACCATCTCTTACTTTAGAATCTTTGGTTGCAAATGCTACATCCTAATCAATGGGAAACAAACCCTCACCAAGTTTGCTGAGAAGTGCAAGGTGGGTATCCTTGTTGGATACAACTCTAATAGTAGAGCCTATAGGGTCTTCAACAGCACAACACATGTTGTTGAAGAAACCATGTATGTAGTCTGTGATGAATTTGACCTTGTTCATAAGGAAAGGTCTAACCAACCTCCAAATGCAGGAATTTCAGAGAAATTGTAGGAAATAAGCCTTCAGGACAGACCAAGCACAAGTCAGCCTCCAACTTTAACTGGAACTGACCATAAAGAAGCACAAGATGATGATCCTCAGCTGCAAGAAGAAACTGCTGCTTTGGAAGAAGTTCAGCAGGATGCAGTAAATGAACAGCAAATAGTAGCTGCCAGATTGCCTCCTGCTCTAAGGGTTGATAGAAATTATCCCTTGGAGGAGATCATTGGGGATGTTCAACAAGGTGTGACAACTAGAAGCAGGTTTCATAATGAGGCTTTGTTCCTCAGTTTTCTGTCATAGGTAGAGCCCAAGAAGTTTGAAAAGGCCAACCTGGATCCATTCTGGATTCAGGCAATACAGAAAGAACTCTTGCAATTCAAGAGGTGCAAAGTATGGAAGTTGGTGCCAAGACCACAAGGACACAATATCATAGGCACCAAATGGATCTTCAGGAACAAGATGGATGAAAATGGGACAATCATCAAGAACAAGGCAAGGCTTGTTGCAAAGGGGTATAAGCAAGAGGAGGGAATAGACTTTGACCAAACCTTTGCCCCAGTTGCAAGGTTGGAGGCCATAAGGTTATTCCTTGCCTATGCAGCCCACAAAGGCTTCAAAGTGTACCAGATGGATGTCAAATCAGCATTCCTAAATGGAAATCTGAAAGAGGAGGTATATGTAGAGCAGCCATCAGGTTTTGTTCATCCAACTCTCACATCTCATGTTTACTTCCTTAGGAAAGCCCTTTATGGTCTCAAATAAGCTCCAAGAGCTTAGTATGAGACCTTATCTAGCTTTCTCATAAAGAACAAATTCTTGAGAGGAAAGATAGATAGCACATAGTTTCTTAGGGAAACAATGGGCAAGTGTCTCTTAGTCCAAATCTATGTTGATGACATAATATTTGGGTCTACTGATGACAACCTCTGCAAGAGATTTGCTAATCTATTGCAGGGGGAGTTTGAGATTAGCAGTATGGGTGAGCTCAAATATTTCCTTGGGCTCCAAGTGAAACAGTCTGATGATGGAATTTTCATTTCCCAGACTAAGTACACCAAGGAGCTCATCAAGAAATTTGGGATGGAGTCAGCCTCCACCATGAGAACACCCATGGGATCTAATGTATCACTAGACAAGGATGAATAGGGGAAGGCCTTTGATGAATCCATGTACAGGTGTATCATTGGATCCTTGTTGTACTTGACTGCTAGTAGGCCAGACATTATGTATTATACATGTGTTTGTGCTAGGTATCAGGCTTGTCCTAAGGAATCTCACTACACCTCCGTGAAGAGGATCTTGAGATACCTCAAGGGAAACCTGAATCTTGGCCTTTGGTACCTTAGAAACAATGACTTTGAACTAATAGGCTATTCAGATGCAAATTTTGCAGGGTGCAAAGAAGATAGGAAAAGCGCAAGTGGAACTTGTCAATTCCTAGGGAGGAGGCTGATCTCTTGGAGCAGCAAAAAGAAACCAGTGTGGCCATATCCACAGCTGAGTCAGAGTACATTGCTGCATGCAGCTGTTGTGCTCAACTTCTGTGGATCCAACATCAATTGGAGGATTGCAACATCAAGGTTAGTCAATCTCCCATGCTGCGTGACTCATCCAGTGCTATTTTTATTGCCAAAAATCCAGTCTCCCATAGCAGGACCAAGCACATAGAAATTAGGTACCATTTTATTAGAGAGCATGTAGAGTGTGAAGATATCAAACTTGAATATGTCCCCACAGACAATCAAGTAGCTGATATCTTCACCAAGCCACTGGATGAGGCCAAGTTCAATTCTTTCTAAATTGACTTAGGAATGTTGAATTTAGAATGAGTTCACTTATGAATCTATACCCACTGTTAAACTGCTTATGTTTTCATCTGTACAATTCTCACAATATGTAATGTTATGATAAATTGAAATCTGAATTGATCAACTTTACAGTAGGCATAGTCCACATGATAGGGTAGATAACCTCCCTAAATTGTTAAATACTTTGAAAATCTAATATCAGCTGAGACCCATCTCAGCTGATCAGCTGAGACAGCCAAACTATCTCAGCGGATAAGTCTCCTCCAAAACAAACTTGAGCAAACTAAGGCCTCAGCTGAGAACCTTCTCAGCTGATCTGCTGAGACGACAATACTGTCTCAGCGGAACCGCTGAGACCAAACCCCATCTCAGCGGATAAGTAGTTCCCCGTCTTAACGGACGGTAACATACCATCCCAGTGGGTTCTCATGCTATCTCAGTGGATCTGCTGAGACGTCTAGGTTAACACTCAGAATCACTGAAATACTTCCAAACTCCCCTTCTCCTAATCCTGTATAAGTAGCCGACTATGATTAAAGACTCTTCACATTCACTTGCGCCACTCCAACCGATGAGTCGACTCCCCACACCCATCGTCCCAGCGCACTTCTCTTTGACAAATGGTGCCCAAGATCGTGAAGGAGTTGCTTGAGGGATATGAGTTGGTGAGGGATGGCTTTCTCCATGCCTCACCAGAGATTCTCAGTGTCATCACCCTCGTCACTGAAGCTGGTCTGGAGTTCCTGTTATCTGATCCTTCTCAGATATTCAGGAATGAAGTGCTAGAGTTTTATGCCAATGCCAAGCAGTCATCCTCTAAGGATGGTCCTGTCTTCCAAAATTGGAGAGATAAGGGTGAAGTTGACCCCTAAGAGACTAGAAAAGGTACTATAATTACCTAGGTTTTCAGAAGAGGAGGTGTCAGATACTGACAAGGAGCAAGCCCTGAGCTGGTGTGAATACAGTGATCCCAAGACCTCATCTCTGAAAAAGAAATTCTTCAATCAAAAAGGAAGGTTGTTATGTGATATAGTAGGGAAAGCTCTTCTGTGTAAACCAGGCTCTCATGACACCATTTCTCAACCAATGTTTGAGCTGGTTATAAGAATCATCATGAAGAAAAGAACTAGGTGGGGGAATGTTCTTTATCAAAGACTGAAGGAATGTCTGCAGGCCCCTAACTTATGAAGGATCCTGTCACTCTACCTACTGAAGGCATATCCAAGCCATTTCTCCTCCATCAAAGGTGTCAATATCCACTACTTGAAAAGATTGGATATCAGGACATTGGACAGGTCAACAAGAGTCCTCCAAATGAGCCAACACTCTGTGGTGGCTGAGCTGAAGGAGAAGAAAAAAGCCAAGAAGACTGAAGAAGAAGGTGATGAGAACTACAGGAAGGATGATGAACCACAAGAGCACATGGAAGGTGTGGAAGGTGAAGATGTCCGAGGGTCAAATGTGGATACTGAAACCCAAGGAAGAGTTGAATCTCACTCTGAGCCAACTCCAATTAATACTGATCCGGCTGTCCCACAAGCTGAGGATGAACCAAGGAATTCACCTCTCCATGGTAACCTAGGATCACAGTTAATCTACACTCCTCAGACTATAGATGAGACTAGGTGTCTAACTAACACATCATTTTCTTTTCAGATTCCGCAAGGCAAAGTCCTCCACACATGGATGCTCCAAGTGAGGGGGAGCAGGACTCCAGGTCTGGAGCAGCATATGCTTCCACAAGAAGTGAGGGGGAGCAAAGCTCACACTGTGAAGAGAAAGGTGGGGGTACTAGTGAAGGGGAGCACAACCCAGATGCTGGCAGAGCTCAAGCTCAGATTGGGGAAGAGGTGAACAAGATAATTGACAACATGGAAGTTGAGTTACCGTTAGACTCTCTACTCCCCTCTGATGAGCTGCCAAGACCTAAACCTGCAGTGGAGAAGGAAAAGATTAGGGCTGAAGAGGTAGTGGAGAAGGAAATTGCCCAAGAAAGGCCAGCAGCTGTGCTGGACACATCTGACCAACTAAGCTCAATAAAATCCATTCTTGAGGGTCAGATGTTGTCTGTCAAGGAGCACATTGAAGAAACAGTTCATGGTGCCACTGCCCAACTCAAAGCTGAGCTAAATGCTACAAGGGCAGCATTGACTCAGGAGATCCAAGCCAGTGAGCAGAGAATGGAATCCAGGGTGGCTGCAGTAAGGAATGAGCTGAATTCTCAGGTCCAAGGTGTCAACACAGCCTATGCTCATATCCTCCAGCAGATGACCAGATGGTTTGAGATGGCTAAAAGCACTGTTGCTGCCCAGCTCACCATACTAAAGAAAATTGCAGACAAACAAGGGGACTCCACAAGGGACATTGCCTATGTAAAACATCAAGTCTATAAGAATGAAAATGTCTGGGAGAAGGCAGTGGCCAGAATGGTATAAGTGGCCAATACAACCAGCATCCATGTCATGTCCCACATTGACAAGGCCAAGGAGAACATACTGGATGATGTGGACAGTACTTTCCAAACTCTCTCCCAATCCATACTTGACCAACACTCTGAGATTAAAAAGAAGATATATGAAGAGAGCAAAAAGGGGGGAGGAAGAAATTGCCAAGCTAAGTACAAACCTGGAGGAGGCTCACATAAGGTTGGACACCAACCTGGAGAATGCCCACCAACAGTTTCACACTAACCAGGAAGCAGCCTACAAGAAAGTGGTGGAAGAAGTCAACAATGCCTCAAATGAAATTCAAAATAAACTTATAAGAGTTATTAAGATGGTAAATGGTGATCATAGGGCCACAAGTCTGAAGGTGCTACAAGGAACCAAAATTGCCTTATATCTTCTTGTGCTGAACCCAGACAGACCTGAAGATTTTGACTTTCAAAATCAATCTGAACAGATTCAAGATGAGGGGGAAGCAAAGAGGAGAAGGAGAGAGGGCATTCAAACTACTGAAGAGTACATGGCCCAAAAGAGGATGGAAAGGGAAAATGATCCATTTGCTGAGGAAGATAATCTGGAACTGGATACGATTGTAGTCAACACCTGGGTTAGCCATGGCAATCCACTCAAGGATATTGACCATGTCTACTCATCTGCTGAATGGATCAAGCATCTTGAGAGGGAGTCTCTAAGGGAAAGAATCCATAAAGAAAATCTGGTGAGAAGGGAAATCCCTGTAAGGGTACCCCCAAGATATCTTCCAAAGCCATTCCTGTACTTCAAAAGGAAGGAAAATATGAGGGCTGCTGCTGAAGCAAGGAAGAGAAAGTCCACGGAAATAGGAGAAAGCTCCACATCAACCCAAGGATCATCCAAGAAGATTCTATACTTAGGAGCTCCTTAGGATGTTTGATGCAACTATGTGATTTGAACGGATAGTGTATATCTGTTATTGGTCAATTGAATGAAATGATCATTTATTCCCTGAAAATTATGTTGTGTCATTTATTGTTATGCATGTATGTTGCATTTGAATATCTATGCTTTACCTTAAATAGTTATTAAATATCCTGTGCACAGTACATATAGTAATGAAGAAATGCTGAGTCATTATATAATAGAAATATATGTGATGTGTCTTCATGAGTTGTCGATATGTGTATCTAATGATGATGGGTATAAATAAGAAACTGTTAATGTCCACAGAAATTTACTCAAGCTATATGTGTCAAGAAATGTCATAACTCCACTTATTTAATCAATTTCAGTAAAATGACATATTTCTGATTAAGAGGCTACTTAGCATTGGCAGGTGTTTTGCCCTCTTCAAATAGGGGGAGATTGTTGGGAATTTGCCCTCAAATTCCCTTGATATGAAGAGGGGGCACTTTGCAATTCTAAGTACAAGATGTATTTGATAAAGCCATGTTTTTGTAAGATATATAGGCTTAGGTGACTCAAAGAGAAAGGGCCAATCATGACCTAAGATCAGGAGAAATCAACTCCTAAGAGATGGAGATCTTTCCCAGCTGAACCGCTAAGATGAAAGGTCACATCCGCTGAGACGAGGAACCGTCTCAGCGGAACTGCTGGAAAGGAGTAGCTGTCTCAGCTTGCGCCAATCGCTGAGAAGAAGACTGTCTCAGCTGTTAATCCGCTGAGACAAGGAGCCGTCTCAGCGGATTCGCTGAGACAGAATCAAGCATTTTTTCCCGTTGACTGGCGCCGCCCAGAATTTGATAAAGGCGCAAGAAGTGATAAAGTAATGCCTTTATCGGCATGGGCAAGGGAGGTCGTGCATATAGTCGTTGAAGATGTACAGTACTATAAAAGCAAAAGCTAGGGCAACAAAGAAAACTCTCCTTCATCTTTACAAAGTTGTTCAAGCTGAAAAGAAAGCCGGCTGCAAATTCCTGAAGCTGCAACAACCTTCTTGCCTTGAACAGAGGTTGTTCTCTCTTGCAGAGATTCAAGCCTTCATCATCAAGAGAGACAGAAGTCTTCTTTCTTCCTTCTGAAGAAGAAGACAGTGGAGCTGCTCTGAACCAACCTGTCCAGGAACAGCTCAAAATCAGCATCTGCTGAAATATTTTATTGATAAGATTGAATCAGTAGTAAGAGATTTTTATTCAATTATTACTTTATTTTGTAAGAGCTATTCAGCTCTGAGAAGGTTGAAAGAGGGTGTTGTCTGAAGTAGGACTAGGAGGTAGTCTGAGTTGTAGGAGGTGGATTCCTCTGAGTTGTAGGGCTGTTGTGCCTGAGGTAGGAGCTAGTGATAGCTCTGAGCTGTAGGGACTATTGTCCTGAGGTAGGATCATCTAAGATCTGAGAAGTTCTGAGGAACTTATGGTGTAAGCTCTAAAAGCTGAGAAGATAACTTGGAGGAGTATCTTTGACCCTATCTAACATTGGAGTTAGAGGGGTGTAGGGGGACAGTGGACTACCCATCACTTGGGGAACCACTATAAAATCCTTTGTGTTGTGGCTGTGATTCTTTGAGCTTGAATTTTTGGTTGTGTAGGCATATTAGGCTACTAACAGCTCTAAGCTTAAAAGAAATAAGAAAAACCTATTCACCCCACCCTCTATGTGATTTAATCTAAACCCCTAAGTTCTAACAAAAAGGAGCACTCTTATGGGTAGACACCAACAACATTAAGTGCCTTGATAAAGGGGAGCTTTGGGGTGTCATCCCATCATAGCCCCTAGTACCGCTGCGAGCCCCTTACAGGGTAATCCTCGGGAAGTCCAAGCTAGCCATAAATTGTAGGGATAAGTTGTTGTACAAGATCAACTTAATAATACACTCACTCACACCCCATTGCCATGGGTATATTAGTCGGTTTGGTCTCACGAGCGGTAGGTTCGGTGATTATAGCAGTAGACTAATTAGTCTGGTGAGCTAGTGACTCAGCACTGTTTATTATGACGGGCGGGTTAGCCTGGGGAGCCTATGGCTCGGAGATAGATAGTAAACATGCTTGCATGTGCATAAGGTGGTGGGTTCTTAGTGTTGATGGTCGTTGCACCGACATTAATACTTGGGATCGGTAAGTGTGGATAACCCTTTACCAAGACAAGTCTGGTGGTATAACCATTCAGAGTACATAGGGACTCCGCTGTTGTGTTCTTTGCGTTGAGGTGTACGTTAGGTCTAGGTTAGGTTGTGCAAATTCCAACCTAGAGGTGGGCGAGGCCCAACCCACCGCTTCCGTTTGCCACTACCGGAGTATCCTGGGAGTTTTGCTAGCTCCAAAAAGAGGGAACTAAAGGTCTGTGCGCATAGAGTCGTAGTGTGTGAGTTGCACTTGTATGAACATAACATTAAACTACATACTTTGCATGACATATCATAACATTGCATCTCAACCCCTACCCCTATCGTATAAGTTGGTTATGGGACTCCTTATACGATAGGCCCTGCAGAATGACCCCTTGGTTTATAGGTTTGTGTGGGCATTCCTATAAGTCAAAGGTTTCTTTTAGTTACTTACCCTTATATATTTGCTCTACTTGTTCACTTTACTTGTTCTTACTCTTCTTTACTTACTGCTTCAATTATGATATATTTTGCATAGTGGTAGACATACACTGTAGACTATATTCCCGTCATCTGCTATTGTTTACACCCCTTATTATCCTCCGCTTCATTCCTCCCGCTCGGTGCCTAGGAGTCACAGGGGGAGTGGTGGGGGATTGGCTTAGTATTTTGACTAACGGTCGGTGGACCTTATCATTTTAGGGGACCAAGGAGATGCTGCAGCACCAGAGGCCAGTGCAGATGGAGGCGGGGCAGTCTAGCACGGGAGCACCGATGACAGGATCCGTGAATGCGTTAGAAGCTTTAGTAGATTATGCTTCCGCCAGTGAAAATGTAGTGAGGATTTGATGTATCGGGCAGGAGCCCTTTATTTTATCGTACCTCTTTATCCAGATTTTGATGTGGACATCTCTTTATGATGGTTTTACTTTTCTATGTGATGTGAACTTGGCTTTTATAAAATTTGTTAAGCTTTACTTCTTTGTGATCAACAAGGCCGGCAGGATCGGCGCTTCGTAGTGACGACCTTCTCGAGCGAGGGTGTCGCCGCAAAGCGGCGGTTCTGGGCATAAGACCCAGGTTTTGAAAGAAAAAAAGGGGTCTTACAAAGTGGTATCAGAGCAAACCTCGATCCGCAGAAAAGAAAAGAAATCCACAAACCCTGGGCCACCCGCGCGAGTTTAGTTTGAGGACAAACTAAGCAGCAGAAGCAATGGTGTGCCCATATGGGGAATCACATAAAAAGTCCACTCTTAACTGATTTTTTTTAGGCAAACCCATTTACGAGTGTCAATTTTCTTTTGTATCCCGCGACGAACCCTACCCCACAGCATGGAGTGCCTCCGATTCCGAACGTCATCCCACCACCACCGTCTCCTACCCCATTCCAGCAGTCGGAGATGGGACAGACACTGACTGCCATACTGGAGGCATTCAGGGCACTGCAGGCACCGGCTCCTCAGCCAAACACCGGGGCCAACTGGATGAGTGCATTCCGAGGACTTCCCCTCCATCATACCTTTGGACGGAGATAGTTGTGCGGACTGAGGAGTGGGTGGACATTATGTACGAGATGCTGGCAGGAATACAGTGCCCGACGGACATGGCAGTACCTCTAGTGGTTTCATGCCTGGAATCTCATGCAAAGAGGTGGTGGAAGTCTCTACTAGACACCACCTATGCTGGACTGGAGGCGGCTGATATTTCCTGTGATGAGTTCAAGGAGGCGCTACTGGAACACTATGTACCACAGTCAGCAAGGGATGAGCTGGAAGACAGGTTCCTGCAGTTGAGGCAGGGTTGCAAGACAGTGGTTGAGTATCACCCGGAGTTCACACACCTGGCCCGGTTTGCGGACTCGTACCAACTGGATAATGCAGGCTACGCAAAGAGATTCTATAAGGGCCTCCGTGACGAGCTTAGGCAGGCCCTCCTCTTTGTCTCTGACGACAGCATGGCCAAGATCCTGGAGATGGCCAAGAAGCTGGAAGCCGACCAGCAACTTGTTCAAGGTAGGAAGAGGCCGGCAGAGGACCAGGGAAGGAGTGGCAGGAGAGACCAGCAGAAGGGTCATTTCATTGGGGAAAGGAGAGCAGATGACCGACCCCGCCAGGAGGAGAAGCAGGAGCAGGTGGTGTTGGCTCCGCAGCCTCTACAAATGCGAGAGATGCCCAGAATAGGAGGAGGTGGTACACCTCCCCCACCGGAGTGCTACCACTGCCACCAGACTGGCCACATCCGGAGGAATTGCCCTCAGAGGAATGCACCACCAGCACTACAGGCTGCCCCACCGGCCCAGCATTTCGGGGGCCGAGGACGTGGTCAAGGCCGTGGATTTTAGGGCGGGGACCGGAGACAGAACATGGAGCAGATGTACGCCCTAGACCTAGCACAGCCCCGGGACCCGGCAAGGGTCATCACAGGTACTTTGATGTTTTTTTATATAATTGTTAGTACCTTGCAATTTTAGTTTTACCTTAGCATTAAACCAAACAACAAACCACTCAGGTTTAGTGCGCATTTGCGGAAAACCCGCTTTTACCCTGTTCGATACAGGTGCCTCGTACTCATTCGTCTCGGCAAAATTCATTGACGATTTGGACCAAGTCCAGTACTTCGAGGGCATCTACAGGAGAGTGCGATTCCCAGATGGATCTGAGATCCTAACAAATGCAAAGTGCAACATGAATGTGGAGATTGGAGGAAAGCTGTTCGAAGCGTCGGCGACCCTTATGAAGATGAAGGACTTTGATCTGATCCTAGGCATGAATTAGCTGCACGGGAATCAGGCAAGGATTGACTGCCCGATGAGAAGGATTGTTCTGAAGCATGAAGACTCGGAAGTTGTAATCTAAGGTATCAAACCCCCCTCCCGTATCTTTTTATCATTAGTTCAGGCCGTCAAGGCCCACCTGCAGGGAGACGAGGTATATCAAGTGCTCTTCGAGGCGACGGAAGTCAAAGACTCGGTGTCAAATATCGCGGTCGTGCGGGATTTTGCCGACGTATTTCTGGAGAAGCTACCCGGACTGCCTCCGCACCGCGAGAGGTATTTCTAAATCCAACTGGTGCCAGGGGCTAATCCGGTATCTAAAGCTCCCTACCGGATGGCCCTGAAGGAGCTAGTGGAGTTTCGGAGCCAGCTACAGGAGCTGGTGGAAGCTGGGTTCGTCAGACCGAGTTCCTCACCTTGGGGAGCTTCGGTGCTATTCGTAAAGAAGAAGGATGGGACGCTCCGATTGTGCATCGACTACAGAGCACTGAATAGGCTAACGGTGCGGAACACGTACCCTTTGCCGAGGATAGATGAGCTTTTTGACCAGCTAGAGGGAGCCCACTACTTCTCGGAGCTGGATTTGAGGTCGGGGTATTATCAGCTGAGGATCCAAGAGGAGGACATCCCGAAGACGGCTTTCAGCAGCCGATACAGATTATATGAGTTCACAGTGATGTCGTTCGGACTCACAAATGCACCATCAACATTTATGAGCCTGATGAACCGGGTGTTCGAGCCTTATCTCGACATTTTTGTCATCGTGTTCATAGACGACATCCTCATCTATTCGAGGACGGAGGAAGAACATGCACGACATTTGGCACTAACATTGGAGAAGCTTCGGGAGAACCGTCTGTATGTGAAGTTCAGCAAGTGCCAGTTTTGGCTGAAGGAGGTGGCCTTCCTTGGTCATATTATCATTGGAGCTGACCTAGCGGTGGATCCAGAAAAGATCCAGGCAGTACGGGATTTGCCGCCGTTGAAGACGGCCACCGACGTGAGGAGTTTCTTGGGACTTGCTGGCTATTACCGGAAGTTCGTGCATGGGTTTTCCCAGATAGCCCTCCCGCTCACATCCCTGACGAAAAAGGATGCTACTTTTACATGGACGCCACAGTGTGAGATAGCCTTCCAGGAGCTGAAGGGTCGACTTACTACGGCCCCCATCCTTGCCCTTCCATCGGGGAGGGAAGGATTCCAGGTGTACACGGATGCATCATACTAGGGGATGAGTGCCGTTCTGATGCAGAACGGGCACGTGATAGCATATGCCTCTCGCCAGTTGAATAATCACGAGCAGAATTACCCAGTGCATGACTTGGAGATGGGAGCGATTGTATTCACTCTCAAGATCTGGCGACACTATCTCTACGGTGTCCACTGCGACATATTCTCAGATCACAAGAATCTGAAGTACGTAGATACGCAGAAGGAGCTGAACATCCGGCAAAGGCGATGGGTGGAATTCTTATCAGATTACCAGTACACGATGCATTACCACCCAGGGACGGCGAATTTAGTAGAAGACGCACTGAGCAGGAGAGCTACCACGTTGGGAGCAGAGCCCAAGTTGATGGCCATGGAGCTGGTATGGATGTTCGAGGACATGCAGATCTCCTTAGTATCCGAGGACGATCTGGAGCTATACGAGGAGTACTTAGCGGCAATGGGTGCCGCATATGACATTCGAGACCGCATCAGGGATGGGCATAGGCAGGATGCCAAGCTAGAGCCGATATTCAAAGCCTTGGAGGCAGGCCCAGCCAGGGACTATTCGTTGAAGGATGGCCTGTTGAGTTTTAGAGGCCGAGTATATATACCGGCAGGGAGCCAGATTCGGGAGGATATTATGACAGAGGCTCATTGCAGTAGATATTCCGTGCACCCGGGTATCACCAAGATGACAACAGATATGAAGAGGACCATGTATTGGCCGGGTATGAAGAAGGACATCACCTACTTTGTGTCCCACTGCGAGTCTTGCCAACTCGTGAAGGCGGAGTGCCGGAACCCAGCCGGATTATTGCAGCCGCTCCCGGTATTGGAGTGGAAGTTTGACGACATCGCGATGGACATTATACACGGTCTCCCCAGATCTCGTGCGGGAAATGACTCGATTTGGGTGATCGTCAACAGATTGACGAAGGTGGCCAGATTCATTCCAGTCAGGAAGGACGATCCGGTCAGTGTTTTGGTACGGAGGTTCGTGGAGCAGTTTGTTCGGTTTCATGGTGTGCCTAGGTCGATCGTGTCGGATTGAGATGGACGATTTACGTCGAGGGAGTGGAGAGCGGTGCATGCCTACCTAGGCACCCGTTTGACTTTTAGTATAGCTTTTCACCCCAAAACAGACGGACAAACGGAGCATTCCAACCGGACCCTGGAGTATCTTCTACGCCTTTGCATTCTGGACCGCGGGGAGCAATGGGAGAGACTGTTGCCATTAGTCGAGTTCTTATACAACAACAGTCACCATGATAGTATAGGCAGGGCACCCTATGAGGCATTATACGGACGGAGGTGCAGGACTCCACTGTCTTGGATTCAGGATGAGGATCCCAAGGCACTCGACTCAGAGTTCGTGGAGGACACAGAGGCTCAAGTGAGGCTGATTCGAGACAGGATGTTGGAGGCCCAGAGCAGGCAGGCCAAGTACTACGATGCACGACATCGTATGGTAGAGTTCCAGGTGGGGGATCGGGTTTTATTGAAGATACATCTGATGCATGGAGTCTCGCAGGTTCGCGGGTGGATGAAGTTTGAGATACATGGGGCCCTATAGGATCCTGGAGCGGATCAGCCCCTTGGCTTACAGACTAGAGCTACCGCCGGAGTTAGCGGGGCTGCACGACGTCTTCCATGTCTCCTCGCTTAGGAGGGCTTTACTACGGCCAGAGCAGCAGATATCAACTACGGAGGGGCCAGTAGCTACTGATCGATCGGTTCACCTGGAGCCAGTTCGGATAGACGACATGGAGTTGCGAGTCTTGCGACGCAAGAAGGTTCCGCTGGTCAAGGTCCTATGGAGGAATCATGGGCAAGAGGAGCATACCTGGGAGCCACTGGACCCAATGCAGTGAAAGTACCCGGAGCTATTTGCAACAGGTATAATTTAATTTTTCTGGGATGTTACATTTTCTTACTTGTAGTAGAAACCCTACATGCTTAACCTGAATTTCGAGGACAAAATTTTTATTTTTATGTATTGGGATTTGTAACATCCCCCAAACGGCTAGACCCCCAAGATGGTTTTGTCATGACTAGGTCGTGACAAACCCATAGGATGAGCTTAAGATCATGTGAGCTTGGGTGAGAAGGAGAAAACCCAAGTGGTCTGCACATAGCAGTTTTCAGATACTTAGCCTAGGGTTGAACTGTAGGGCCTCACCTTGAACCTCGACCCCACCATAGTATCCCTAGCCCATTAGGGGTCTCATTGGAGCACCAGGGACCCATTGGGGTCAACCAAAGGGGCCAATTTGACCAAAGTCAACCCTAACCCTAATTTGGTCAAACTAACTAAATTAGGGTCAATTGGCATCCACCATGCCAAATTGACCCTGCCCCTACCCTTATGAGGACATTAGGGACCTAATGGACCAAAAAGCCCCATCATGGGACCTCCAATTTGGACAATTTTGCCAAAGTCAACTTTAGCCCTAGTTTGGTCAAAGTGCCCTATTAAGGGGCAATTCATGCTCACATTGCCAAATTAACCCTACCTAAACCTTCCTAACCCTTGAGGGAGTCCAATGGGTCACTACCCACCCATTGTGGTCAACCCAAGTGGTCAATTTGACAAATGTCAACCTTATTCTAAATTTGGGTCAAAATGACCTACTTTGCCCAAATTGAACCCAACCCACTTTAGCTAGACCCAATTGATGTGGTCCACCACCTAATGGGGGTTGAATGCTGCTGAGTTGGCCATTCAATTTGAAGAGAATCGGCCAGGAGAGAGAAAGCCCAATTTGAAAGAGAGAGAAAGAAAGGGGAGTTAATGGGGAAGAAGAAGAAACCCCCAATCTGAGCAATTGATGGCACCATTCATATCCCCTTGGGGAGAGGAGAATTTTTCAGCCTCTTCCTGGCCTAATTGATGACCAATTCATTCCCCCTCAAGTGTAACCGAAATCCTAGTTAATGGCCATTAATGGCTTTCAGGAATAAAGCCACCCAAGCTCGAATTGAAACCCCCATTACCTTCAGTGATCAGAGAGGAAGAAAACCCCCCAACCTTCCAGTGATAATCGTGCAGAGGAGGCCAAAATCGGCATGGCACCAAAAGCTCCACCACCAGCAATGGCGACTCGCCGAAATACGCGCCACCAGGCCCCCACACAGGTCCAATCCGCTTCCTCTCCTCTAGTGCTAGATCTTCATCTAGATTGGGGCTTGATTCGAGACAAATCGGGCTCGAATCATGCTCCTGATAGGGCTCATTTTGATCCCTCTTTTCCCCGTGAAAACTCCTCACTCCGGCCACCTCCGGTCGGCCAACCACCCCTAATCGCCGACCAACACCTCAACGAAGGTGGGGTGGCATTGGTCGGCCGGGGCGGCGCTCAGGTGGCCGGGAAAGTGAGGAGGAAGTTATCCCAGGACGGGAACATCTCAGCCCTTGGCTGAAGGAAGATGAAAGCCAGCAGCTGCGCGATCTACGTCAAGATCTGTGCAGGGATCAAATGTTTATAATATGTATTTTTGTCACACTTTGAGAATTGTTTTGTTTTAATTATTAAAAATAGTAGAGCCCCTCAAATGAAAAGGTGCCCAATATCAATATTATATCACTTGGTGTGTGGATTAAGTGAAAATTTGTTTCAGGTCAATACGGGCACTGTAGCCCCCTGTAGAGCCCTTTTGGTAGGACTGGTCCCTAGGGTAGGACAGTCACCTTTTCTTGAATAACGCTTAATAGAGAAATGCTATGGGCATGAAAATTGAAACCTAGGCAATTTATACCAACCCCCTTAACATACCCAAAAATGGGAATTTTAGGAGAACATTTTTCGAAGGTTTTTGTATTAATTTTATAATTCATATGTTAATTAAATTTAGGGTCTAATGACCTCCAACTCCCTCCAAATTTTGGTGGGTGATCCTTATGGTTATTATATGACCCTGGTAAAAATTTTAGCCCAATTGGGACTGAATTAGTTGGGTAATTTGTTAACCCAAGTTGGGTCAAACTAGGTCAAAATTAGGGTATGGTGTTCATTTTGGGGTATTGTGGTCAAAACTCATCAACATAATGTGAAACCTTGGCCACTGGTTTAAGATCACCTAAAACACCTCCATGAGTGATTTGGGGTGATGTGGAGTGGATTTGCCCCAAAACCCTAGCTTTGCCCTTAGGGTTGCATTGTGAGCTTTGTGAAGGACATGTCGTCAAATATTATGGAATGGTCATGGAATTTGGTGTACATGTTCAAAGGGTGTAATAATACCCCAGGAAATTTTAGAAGGATTTTAGGAACCCTTATTCTCCCTAAATTAGGTTATAACCCCTTTAGGGATTTTCATTATTAAAGAAATTTACATATTCAAATGGTCTTGGATGGTGATGAAACCTTGGTAGTGCCTTTACAATCATATGATGGACCTCTGGTAATTTTTTTAAAAAATGATTTAACCAGTACTTCATTCACAAGGCACTTTTTTTTCTTAATCTTAAGAAAAATAATTGAGGGTCCAATACCCTCTGGAATGTTTTTTAACTTGGTGATAGGACATCTCAGGGCACTAGGAAGCCCTGTAAATTCTTATGTAATTTTTGGAGATTGTTATCAGTTGGCTACTTCACAACATGTTCATATTAAGAATTATTTGGAATATTTATTTTGGTAAGAAAATGATTTCCATAAATTGTGAAACTCAGTCAGTAAGCCTTACTAAACACTATAGAGGCCTAGTAATTTTTCCATACTTTTTTGATAAGTATTTTTGATGGTTCCTTCATTAACCTCCAACTTTGGATAGATGCTAAATATTATAAATAGAGGACAATTCCTGATTGTAAAATTATGACATTCTGTACTTACTGTTATTTTGGCATGATAGATTTATCTTAATTTTATGGGAGCCATATCATAAGAATACCTTACACTTCATGTTCATTTTCATATTTGGCAAATATTGGAGAAATTAGAATAAATGCTAAAATGTCAAGGAAAAATATGAATCTCTGGATTTACTCTTATAATGCCATGATAGTCCTCCAGTAATAATCTTGTGTCATGTGGATGAGAATTTGGGGTACTTCTACTTATGAGGTTCATATAGTTCGTTTGGTCTGCGTATAGTAAAAAGGTAAAACCAGGGTAACTAGTGTTCTACTAAGAGGAAATGGGGTTTAGCTTGAGTACATGGTCAGGTTGAGGTCACCAAAAAGGAGGTCTTGTGGTAAGTGTGCTTGATTTGTCAATGGTGAGGTTATATTCGGGATTGACGAAGGATCGTCTATACCCTGGAGTGTCACAAAGCACTTAGGGTTACCTCAAGTGAAATGATTAAAAGGGGCACTCTTATGGGTAGACACCAACAACATTAAGTGCCTTGAGAATGGGGAGCTTTGGGATGTCATCCCATCATAGCCCCTAGTACCGCTGCGAGCCCCTTACAGGGTAATCCTCAGGAAGTCCAAGACTAACCATAAATTGTAGTGATAAGTTGTTGTACAAGATCAACTTAATAATACACTCACTCACACCCCATTGACACGGGTATATTAGTTGGTTTGGTCTCACGAGCGATAGGCTCGGTGATTGTAGCAGTAGACTAATTAGTCTGGTGAGCTAGTGACTCAGCAATGTTTATTGTGACTGGCGGGTTAGCCCGGGGAGCCTATGGCTCGGAGATAGATTGTAAACATGCTTGCATGTGCATAAGGTGGTGGGTCCTTAGTGTTGATGGTCGTTGCACCGACCTTAATACTTGGGCTCGGTATGTGTGGATAACCCTTTACCAAGACAAGTCTGGTGGTCTAACCAGTAAGAGTACGCAGGGACTCCGATGTTGTGTTCTTAGCGTTGAGTCGTACGTTAGGCCTAGGTTAGGTAGTGCAAATACCAACCTAGAGGTGGGCGAGGCCCAACCCACCGCTTCCGTTTGCCACTGCAGGAGTATCTTGGGAGTTTTGCTAGCTCCAAAATGGGGGAACTAAAGGTCTGTGCGCATAGAGTCGTAGTGTGTGAGTTGCACTTGTATGAACATAACATTAAACTACATACTTTGCATGACATAGCATAACATTGCATCTCAACCCCTACCCCGATCGTATAAGTTGGCTATGGGACTCCTTATACGATAGGCCTTGCAGAATGACCCCTTGGTTTATAGGTTTGTGTGGGCATTCCTATAAGTCAACGATTACTTTTCCTTACTTACCCTTATATATTTGCTCTACTTGTTCACTTTACTTGTTCTTACTCTTCTTTACTTACTGCTTCAGTTTTGATATATTTTGCATAGTGGTAGACATCCCATATAGACTATATTCCCGTCATCTGCTATTGTTTTCACCCCTTGTTGTCCTCCGCTTCATTCCTCTCGCTCGGTGCCTAGGAGTCACCGGGGGAGGGTGGGGGATTGGATTAGTCTTTTGACTAACGGTCGGTGGACCTTATCATTTTAGGGGACCGAGGAGATGCTGCAGCACCAGAGGCCAGTGCAGATGGAGGCGAGGCAGTCTAGCACGGGAGCACCGATGACAGGATCCATGAGTGCCTTCGAAGCTTTAGTAGATTATGCTTCCGCGAGTAAAAATGTAGTGAGGATTTGATGTATCGGGCAGGAGCCCTTTATTTTTATCGTACATCTTTATTCAGATTTTGATGTGGACATCTCTTTATGATGGTTTTACTTTTCTATGTGATGTGGACTTGGCTTTTATAAAATTTGTTAAGCTTTACTTCTTTGTGATCGACAAGGCCGGCAGGATCGGCGCTTCGTAGTGATGACCTTCCCGAGCGAGGGTGTCACCTCAAAGCGGTGGTTATGGGCATATGACCTGGGTTTTGAAAGAAAAAAAGGGTCTTACAGATTATAAGAATCAAAAGCTTATAACCCTTGCACCCTTCTCTACTACATGCAAGGGTTCATCTTATACAGATCCTGAAGAATATCAAAAGCTCACATCTGCTAAAGGATTCAACAACAGAATCATATTCTTCTTCTTCTTCTTTCCCCCTGTTCTTATTTTGTAACTGAGAAAGGGTCCTAAGAATCCCTCTTCAAAGGATTCAGTTGGTTGTAATAGTCTCCTTATCAAAAGACTCAATGGTTCTAAAAGTCTCGTAATCAAAAGACTCGGTGGTTCTAAGTGTCTCCTTATCAAAAGACTCAATGGTTCTAAGAGTCTCCTTGTCAAAAAACTCAGTGTTGGTTCTGAGAGTCTCCTTATCAAAAGACTCAGGCACATATAGTGCAATCCTACCAAGGTGGTTGAAAAGTGGACTGCCCACATTTTGGGGAACCACTATAAAAATTCTATGTCTTCTGTGTTTGCTTTTCTGTGTTGTCCCGTTACATATTTACAGTTTTCTGATTTACATTTTCTGTGATTATATTATTCTGTGTTGGTATTGCTGACTACATAGTAATTTGAATAGTTTATTATTATGTGTGCATATTTAGGGTAAAGTTTTTTAAACTCTATTCACCCCCCTCTAGAGAATACTCAGAGGCACATTGTGCACTTTCAGGTTTCACTTAGAAATGGACCTTGGACTCAACGTGAAAGTTGTATACCTTGAAAATACCTTTCCAGATTGGTGTGGAACATTATTTTTGGTGGTCTATATATCTCAGAAATCATGTTTTGGTGAGATTTGTTATGTGTACCCCAAACTGAAATCTGTCATGTTTACACAGCTAGGTTCAAGTCAATATTTAGGTATGATGCACTTAGATTTGGACCTTGGGATAACATGAAAGTTTTAGCCCTTAGAAATAACTTTCCAGATAGGGATGGAACATTATTTTTGGTGGTATGTAGCTCCCAGAAATCCAGTTTTGGCGAGATTTGTTATGTGTACCCCAAACTGAAATCTGTCTTGTTTACACAGCTAGGTTCAAGTCAATATTTAGGTATGCTGCACTTAGATTTGGAACTTGGACTCAACATGAAACTTGTATCCCTTGGAAATACCTTTCCAGAATGGGGTGGGAAAATAATTTTGGTGGACTGTAGCTCACAGAAATCAATTTTTAGTAGGTAGCGCCACATACTTATGGATACAATTGTTTTGGATATTTCCCTCAAAATACTTCTTGGATACTTATACAGTTTGGTAGGTATATGCTTGATGATATTGTGGACACCCCTGTTTAGTTTCATAATTTTTAGATATGTAATTTCTATGGTTTTGTCAATCGTATCATTATAATTAAATGTGATGTATATAATTATTATGATGTCCAATGAGGCCGGAACTTTGGTGATATGCATGTAATGGTAATGATATCTTTTGGTAAAAGTCTCAGTGGCTTTGGATTTGAAATGATTACTTAATTAATTGTTTGATCGACGACGCACTAGGAGAACATATATGTGATGGATACCTTAAGCAAAGAAATGAATTGAATAGTTTCTGATTTAAAAAATGTTCAAGTGTTTTAGTATGATTCTAGCTTGACGTTGGAGATGGCTGATCAAAATATTGGGGAAAATTATATTATTGAACGTATTACTTCACTAGACACACAAGTAGTTCTATAGGATCACGAGGAGCTATTCTCATGACTTACACATTCCACTGCACTAGAGTCGTGACAACTCTGTACAGGTAGCAGGGATGGCTTGGTGTGGCTTAAAGGATACGAATATATCCTAATATGTTATGGTATGGACTTGGTTAAAAGTCCTTGGGCGCTAGTTAGCACCAGTTTACACTTAGTGAAATTCATATACATTAAGGACTTGGTTGGAAGTCCTCAGTTGCTAGTTAGCACCGGTTTTCACTTGGTGAAGCACTTATAGTATTATGGACTTCGTTGAAACCTTAGGAAGCTCGTTAACACCACTTACATTTAGTGAAATTCTTATTACATTAAGGGCTTGGTTGGAAGTCCCGGGTGCTAATTAGCACCGGTTTTCACTTGGTGAAGTACTTATAGTATTATGGACTAGGTTGAAATTCCTTGGGAAGCCAGTTAGCACTAGTTACATTTAGTGAAATTCATATTACATTAAGGACTTGGTTGGAAGTCCTCGGGTGCTATTTAGCACCGGTTTTCACTTGGTGAAGTACTTATAGTATTAAGCATTTGTTTGGAAGTCTTTGGGTGCTGGTTAGCACAAGCTTGATCATGGGAATCTCATGGGTGTAATGGTATACATTGCTGCATATTGATCCTGGGTGATAAGATTACTTGTGGAGAGTCTACAAGATTACCGGTCGTCACACTGTGGAAGCTGGCAGATTGACTCTAGGCCGGTTGGGAAGTGCTCTTTGGTGTTTTCTTCCCAAAGACCCCTTCCTTGCGTCATTAAGACTCAGCTGGTTTTAGAGAGCAAGTGTGCATAGGTTCTCTACTGTATGGTTCTTAGCGTCGTGCCGTTCATAAGGCCTAGGTGTGGTAGTGTGCATACCCACATAGTAGCGGAGATACCCATTCCACTCTCTCCGTCTGTCCATGCCGTGAGGCGCCTGAGTGGTTAGCTACCCTCAAAATACGGAAAGTGAATTTCTATGTCGACATAGAAAATCAGAGTGCGAGAGTAAATTATGGGTGAGTCATAATACATACATTCATTACATTGTATTGAATTGCACCGCATAAAGATCCTCATCATATAAACTTGTATGTGCACTTTTATATGATGAGTTACTTATTTTTAGGAAAATCCCTTAACATATAAACTTGTATGGACATTTTTATTAGTTAAGTTCAATTCAGTTCCTTATTGTTATGCTATAGTTGTGTTCTCTTGTACATGCTATAAGAATTGATGATTATATATGTTGCTCTCTTATTACACTATTTTTATATCATCTGCTTGTACTATTATTTATATTGTAGCCCTTTTTCCCTCCTTCCGCTCGGTGCCTAAGATTCATCGGGGAGAGGATGTGAAGCCACTTTGTCTTTTTAGACTAACGGTTGTCGTACCACTCATTTTAGGAGCACACCCAGCAGGAACAACAACACACTGTGCAGGAGGACTGCCAGGCCAGGGAGACATGACTTGATACCCCAACGTAGCCTTTATCGTCGCTTCCTTCTGTTACCGATGTGAGATTTTGATGTAGACTTACAGCCTGGCCAGGGAGACAGGACTTGATACCCCAACACATCCTTTATCGTCGCTTCCTTCTATTACCGATGTGAGATTTTGATGTAGACTTACATCATATTTTGTACTCTGATATATTCAAGAACTCTTGTTGCTTCCTGTTTTATTATATATATGTTGTGGACTTTTATGCTTTCTGTGGATCTTAGTCTTCTATTTAATTTATTGATGGGTTGGCATGCAATATGTGGAAATAGCCGGCAGGATAGGCGTCTTGTGGAGGACTCTAGCCCGAGTGCTGGCACTTCTGCAAGGCAGCTGTTCTGGGCATAGGACTCCCCTCAGACATGTATAATGTTCTGGGAGGGGGGTCTTACATTGGAGGCCTCAGAGCCAAAGCCAGTTTGAATGATGTTCCTGTTGTATTAGAGTATGCAGACGTGTTCCCTAAAGATCTCCCTGGAGCTCCAACTCAATGAGAGATCGACTTCTCTATTGAGTTGTTGTCGGGTGCCAAAACTGTGGCACGCTCACCGTACCGAATAATGCTAAATGAAATGGCGGAACTAAAAGTTTTGTTGCAAGAGCTACTAGAGCAAGGCTATGTACGTCCAAGTTCATCTCCTTGGAGTGTATCGGTCCTCTTTGTGAAAAAGAAGGGCGGAAGCTTGCGTCTATGTATCAACTATCACAAACTGAATAAGCCGATAAAGAATAACAAATAATCGATTATGAGAATCAATAATTTGTTCTATCAACTAGTTGGATCGACTGTGTATTCAAAGTAATATTTGAAGTTTGGTTACTACCAGTTGAGAATAAGGGAAATTGATATTCCCAAAATGGCATTCAGTACCCGCTACAGGCACTATGAGTTCACAGTGATGCCATTCGGCCTAATGAATGCGCCATCAATTTCATGGACTTGATGAACAGAATGTTCAGAGAGTATTTGGACCAGTTTGTAATTATCTTCATCGACGATATACTGGTGTACTCTCAGTCGGAGGAGGATCATGTAGATCATCTGCGAGCAGTGTTGAGCACCCTGAGGAGGAGTCAGTTGTATGTCAAGTACTCAAAATGTGAGTTTTGGAAACCATCAGTGGCATTCCTAGGTCATGTGGTTAGTGGAGAGGGTATTGCAGTGGATCCAGCGAAGATAGTTGTTATACGAGAGTCGCCTATGTTGAAAATAGTGGCGGAAGTCTGAAATTTCTTAGGACTTATAGATACTATCGGCGCTCCGTAGAGAACTTTTTGAGGATGGATTTAACTCTCACTATGTTGATTAGGAAGGAGAAGAAGTTCGTTTGGTCATCAGAGTGCGCACGAGCTTTTGAGGAGCTGAAGAGTCGTCTGACCACAATGCCAATTTTGTGTTCACCGAGTGGTACAGAAGGCTATGAAGTCTACAGTGATGCCTCAGGGAGTGGCTTAGGTTGCATTCTTCTTCAGTTTGGAAAGGTTATTGCTTATCGCTCTAGCCAATTGAAAGTGAATAAGAGTGACTTAGAGTTGGCAGCCATGATATTTGCTCTTAAGCTATGGTGACACTACTTATATGGTGTGAACATCGACATCTTTACAGACCATAAGAGCATGAAGTATCGGATATAACAGAAGGAGATGAATATATGACAGAGGAGGTGGATAGAATTCCTTTGAGACTACACCATTGAGATTCATTATACTCCCGGGAAGGGAAATGTTGTCGCAGATGTGCTAAGTCGGAGGGCTTCTACACAATCAAACTAGATTCAGATGCATAACGAGCGTCTAATCAGTGACTTGGAGTCCCTTTCGATTATGTGTGTTGATAAGAGGAAAATCGCTAGTGCATGCTTGAACTAGACCGAGGTGCAATGCGACCTTGCAGATCGTATCCGTCAATCCTTGGAGCTTAATGAAAGAATGAAGTGTTATGTGACAGATATAGTGGATGGGTCAAATGCTGATTTTTTCCTTCGACGATGGTCTTTTGTGGAAAGACAATCGGTTGTGCGTCCCAAATTTTGGGAAATTACGGGAGGAGTTGATGTACATGGCTCATTTTACCAAGTACTCAATCCACATAGGGAGCACAAAGATGTATATGGACATGAAGAAATTTTTTTGGTGGTCAGGTTTGAAGAAAGACATAGCCCTCTACGTGGCGAAGTGCCAGACTTGCGCACTTGTGAAGGCAGAATGTCAAAGACCTGGTGGAATTCTGAAGACTTTGCCGACTCCGGAATGTAAGTTCCATGATATATCGATGGATTTTGGGCATGGATTATGAAAGTCCAAGGGTGTCTTCACCAAGAGGGGGTGGGGTGAATAGGTGATGTCGGTTATTTATAAAATAATGTGGAATAATAACTTAAGCACAAAAATCACACAAAAATAACATCAAAGCCATCACACAAGTACACAGTGATTTCTAGTGGTTCCCCAAGACAATGTGTCTCTGGGTACTCCATTGTCCCCCTTCGCCTATCTAGCCATGTGCTAGACTCAATAATTTACACCAAAACTCAGATCTGCAGATCCTACAACTCAGAGACCACGTCTCCTACCTCAGGTCCCTAGGACCCTACTGCTTAGAAGCTATGTCCGACTTCCTATCTCAGAGACCATGTCTCCTACCTCAGATCCAGCAAGATCCTACAACTCAGAAGCAATTTTTGGCTTCCTACCTCGGAGACAAAGTCTCCTACCTCAGACCCCATAAGATCCTACGCTCAGAAGCACTAGCTGGCTTCCTACCTCAGATATAAAGACTCTTATGCTCAGGACACGTAGGTGTTGGAAAATGGTCTTCCGCATCTCCTAGGTTTGAGAATAACAAATCCTATGTGTATTTGATCTTGTGTGTTCAAGTGTGCAGGTTTACTAGGTCCACATGACTCAAGGAGTACACATGTTGACTGCCCCCAAAATTGAGGCCAAAATTCGAACAAGCTCACTATCGCCGGCGGTAGCAACTAGCGTCGGGCGCTAGCTATGATGAGCGCGTTTCCGGGAGCTGTTATGGAAGGCACTAACGCCTGGCGGTAGCGGATAACGCCGGCGGTATCGGTGAACACAGAAGGAATGAAAGCCTCATTGCCGTGGATAGAAGATCCTGCCGCGCAAGAAGTTTCTTAATCAAGGATAGCGCCGGCGGTAGCTACTAGCGCTGGCAGTAGCATGGAGCACAAGAGGCATGGAGAAATATGTTGCCGCGGATGGGAGATTCTGCCGCACAAATTGTTTCTTAATCCGGGCTAGCGCCGACGGTAGCGCTGAGGCTATAAATTGAATGCTTTGGATCCGAATTCTTCAATCTCCTCTAATCCCAAACTCCAGAGCTTCGTGCCACAGCAGAGAGAGGAAGATTCAGAGTGATACTCCCACAATTCCATAAAGCCTTAAGGAGATCCGTGGAGATGATTTCAACACGCGTCATCATCGTGACGAAAGGCCACATCGACTACGATCATACTCTGCGGGCCTTCGTCCACTTCTCCAGGAGATCCACATAGAGGGAGTTTTTATATTATTGTCTTTTCATTTCATATCTTTTCTATAAACGGTAGTGAAATCGCCTCGTGTTGGCGACTAGGTCTGGGGTAGGACTTAGGGCTGAAAATTGCCTCGTGTTGGCGACTAGATCTAGGCTAGGTCTAGGGGGTGCTCGAGGCCTTTCTGGGGATAGATTGGCTAGAGCGGCTTGAGGCCGTATCTGGGGAGAGATCGGCTAAAGCCAACCGGTTCGTGGGATACGAGTCGGTATAGAAAACAAAAAGGATTTTTATTAGTCGCCTCTGATTTCTAGCGTCACTGGAATCAAGTTTTGTAAAACATTATTTGATATTAATAAAGGATGTCTCTTCATTATTGTTTTACTTGATTTCTCATTGTATTGTTATTGCAATATTCCAAAGTTTTTCTAAATAAAATCTAAAGTTTTTGAAAACCCTTATTCACCCCCCCTCTAAGGGCGCCGACCGATCCAACAAGTGGTATCAAAGCAGTTTTATTCCAATCGGCTTAACAACCGGGAATAATGGCGTCTCATGATCTCGCTTCAACTAGTGGGAAAATTTTTTGTGAAGAGGAAAAATCACTTGCACCACCTTTATTTGAAGGGACAAATTATAAAGGATGGAAAATCTTAATTGAAAAATTTATTAAGACTTTAGACATCGAAGTTTGGAATTTAGCAATAGCAAGACCCGCAAATGAATCAAATAAAAAAGAACTTCAATTAAATGCAAAAGCTAAACACTATTTGTTTTGCGGTCTATCTAATGAAAATTTCAAATTGGTATATTGCTTTTCTAGTGCATACAAAATATGGCGCTTTCTTGAAGAAATGTATGATCTTCCTTTCGCAGGTGTGGAACAAACACAGGAGGAAAAGAACGTACAAGCATCCATTATCATTCAAGAAGATCTCTCTCGGAGCAAAGCCATGGAGAATATTGAAATAGAAAAGGAGAACAATACACCAAGAGAAAAAGAAGAAGAAATCTTACTTTTGGAAGAGGAGTGCCAAGAAGAAGACAAAGGAACAATATGTTCAAATCCTCCCTCATCCAAAAGCAATGTAAGGAAATCAAATTCTATCTTTTGTACTTCTATCTCTTCATTACAATTGTTACAAAATACTAAGCGCAAAATTAAGAAATTAAAGAATGCTAATAAACTATTGCGCTTAGAAAATAAAAATTTAAAAGCAAAAGTTAAAGTAGTATCAAAATCTGATTTAGCTAGCTTTACTCATGTCACTTCAATTGAAAATACAAAATCTTGTCTTGATTGTAATGATATTAAAGAAAAATTTAAGGAACTTGAAAAAGAAATTATTTTTATAAGAGAACAAAATGAAAAATTACATTTAGAAAATTCATCTTTGATAAATGATGTGCTAAGTGTAAAGAATATAAAATTGAAATTAAAGAGATGGATGAAACATTTGATGAATATAGAAACAACTATCAAGATCATATCGATTCAATTGTTTCCATTCTTAAAAATAGCACAATCACTTATAATAAAGCTAGACATAATTTAAAAATTAAAAATGATGAATTAAAATCAAAAATCAACTTGCTTATGAAAATGGTAAATACAAATTCACAACATACAAATTTAGAATATCAAGCAATATCTAAAAGCAAGTTGAATACAAATATAAATAATGGGAATAAGAAACAAAATGTTTTTGAAAAAACAAATCATCATTATTTACAAAGTTATGTTTCTCCAAACTTAAAATTGAAATTACACAAATTTCCTATTAATGATAATTTCAATTATAATCTTCAAAGGAAAGAAAATCATCATGGAAATCTAAAAACTAAAAACAATGTTAAACCAAGATTTGAATGGCGGCCAAAAGTTAAAGATGAAACACAAACTCAAATCAAAAGGGCCCATTCAATCACATCTCCCCAAAAGCAAATACGATGTATTTGGGTACCCAAAGGAACCGTCACACCCGGTCATCTTTGGATACCTAAATCTCTCATCTACTAGTATCATCAAATGCATGAAGTAGAAACCTTACAAATTGAAATATACAAATTTCTACTTCATGATATGCGTTAATGTCTTTCCTATTTTTTCTTTTTGTTTTCGTTTAAACTATCATGTCATGGTCATCCTATACAATATTGAAAATATGATTTTATCTCTTAAAAGCTTAATTTGGTTTTATAAAACAAATTGATCAAAATTCAAAATCATATTTTGATGATCTATCTTTTATTATTATATTCATTGCTTCTAAATATCTTATATTATCCATATGAATCAAACTCTAAATTTGCTATAAGATATTTCAAATCAAATCCGGTTACTAGATTTTTAGCCTTCACCAACAAGTGGATAAAATTCTGAATTTGCTATGAGATATTTATCTAAATTAAAAAGAAAAACACATAAGACATATTGAAAAATTAATTGTCATAAATATTGATGCCATACGCACCACCAGGATCTATTGATATCTTTTGCTAAAACTTTCTAAAATCATAATTCATATCAAGAATCATCTACAAACAACTATCATAAATTATATGTTAACAATTGACATTATAATTGCTTACCTTGGTTGGTGTTATGGTATATTATGTGTGTATTGAGATTTATTTCTAGTTTAGACCTTTGAATCATTTTGATATTAAACCAAATAGAATCCTCACTTCATTCTAGGTCTATAAGCTGAAACACTATCAAACTTTGGCATAACATTAATCATATCTTCTTTTGCATATTAAATAATAATTAAGCTTAAATGGTTGTGCAAAACTCAAGAATTAAGGTTTAATGACTATGGAACTTTAATGAAGGTGAAACCCATGAACTAAAATTTTAACTTCCGCAACTTTTTGCGATGTCTTCTCATCTTTTCACTTCATTAGACAGGCCTTACTTTGCACAAATATAATTAAGAAAAATAAGAAGCAAAATCGAAGAAAATCTAGGCTAAATGATCAAAATGAGCACTCTCTGTGAGCTAACGCAGGCGCTAGTACCTAACGCCGGCGCTAGTTCGAGTCTCCGATTTTCTGAAATTTTAAAATTCTGTAAAATCAATAAAAATATATTATTTTATATGTACTACTCATTTTTGCATCTATGCCTATAATTGATTTTTTAAATACAAAATTACAAAATTCAAAATACAAAGAATATTTCTTTTGGTTATTTGTTTTGATTTACATTTCTATATGCAAAAAACAAATACAAAAATATAAAACAAAAACAAGTATCAAAAATTATTATTTTGAACTTAACTTTTCTATTTACATGTATCTTGCGAAAGGGTGATTTGGGCTATCATCCCATCATATCACCTAGTACCGGGCGAACCTCTCACAAGGTAGTCCTCGGGAAGTCCAAGATCAATCTTATGAGTTCAAACTTTAATTCAAAATTATTTCTCAAAAATATCAAAAATACTGTATGGACTGTATTGAAAATCAAGCATGATTTAACCCATCATTTAGAACTTCTATGATGTTGCAATTTATCTTTTCAAACTACTTTGAATATTGCTTTCATCATGCTTTGATACATCTATTAATATGTGCATCAATTATATTGTAAAAGTTGTGTAGAACTATGCGTAGCATGCCTCTAAGTATGAGTAAATGTTTTATGTTTGATAATGATCTTTATTCACTCACTTATTTTTGGCATTGTCTACATTTGTGTTTAAATCTAAGAATGCTTGTGTATGTTCTGTATTAGTACAATGAATTAAAATTGCACAAGTATCTTACCTACACTCCTTTATTTGCACTTTTACAAATTAAGAAAAGTGGTTATCTTACTTATAAATTATATTGGTTTGCAAAACAAGTGTATTCGGAGAACTTTGCACAAAACAAAAAATCATGAAATAATTTAACAAAGTTATCTCCACCAAGCACTACTTGAACCTCCTGATAAGTCTTAATAAGCGTTGTGAGGTTGAGCACCTTGGAAAGAATAGTAAAGTATCTTGTGCAAACCATTACTTTCTTTCAAAATAAAAACCACCTATTCTTAAGTACACCGGATCACAATAAAAAAAAACAAGAATAAAATTATGTGATCCCCCAAGCACTACTTTGCACCCTGATAAGTCTTAATGAGCATTGTGTGTGCAAAGCACCTTGGTAGTTGTACATTTTTTTGTGCATTAAAGTGTGTGGAAGTAAAATTATTTGTGTTTTTGTTGTGCTTCTACTTTACATATCTCTTGTATTTTTTGATTAAAACACTCGTATACTCTACTCAAAAATACACTTATGTGCACATCATTATCTTCCATAACACTTCTTCTCATGAGTATTGGATCCTAATGCTAATTCTATATTAATCTTTACTTATAAAATGCACTAGATGACCTAGCATGCTTTCTACAATGTTTGGTATACTTTGAAATTGTGAATTAAAGTAACATTGTAGTAATCTCTTTTTGATAACATTATTTCATGCTTGGTTACATTGTTCAAGACTTTAATTGAAAATGATTTACAAAAACATCTTCTTTTTGAACTTTAACTCATATCTTTTTATGGATCATCATTGCTTACATTAAGATGTTTCTTGTATTTCTATCAGTCTTCCGCATCATCACCATATGAACTTTTACCTTGCACTTTCATGCTTGTATCAAATCTTAAATCTCAATTTTTCTTAAAAACAAGTGGTAGACTTGCTTGGTAGAATTTATATTGGTTGTTCTAACACGCATATCATTCTTATAGTAACAAACTCTGATTTTTCTCAATATAAACGTGTATGCTAAACATTCTTCCAACAAGTGAAACATTGCTTATAAAAACATCCTCTTATTATTGAATTTAAAATCTAATTTTACTTTTGCTAAAAGGATGTTGTTCTTTATTACAAAATGTTTTAACTCTTATCTTTATAAAGTTACTTTTAAAATTCCAAAACATCTTTTGTTTGAGCTTGAACTCTTATTTAGTATTATGATGTTTTTTTTATCTTCCGCGATACTCAAACTCTGATTCATTCATTTCAATATAGCTATGTGAGTTTTATTTCAAAATAATTCAAATAAAATATAAACCCATATGCTATGAAATTTCCCATTAAATTTAAATGCTCAATGCTTCCAATAATCATTATCCGTGACTTCATATCTCACCATAGCGGGGGCGTAGGGTTGTAGACATTAGATAAACTTATCTTTAGTCACATCTTGTCCTTAACCGGGGAAGGGTTCCAGTGGGGCCTTGCGAGGCACTGGGGGGAAAGAGTGCTAGGTTGAGTTCTGTCTAGTGTTTGCATATGGGACTAACACCCCAACCTACGGCTTGTTTGCAGCTCCTCATGCCCATCCGTCACTTTGTACGGGGCTAGGGTGTAGACTTATTGTCTAGGTAGATTGGTTACTTGGAAATCATTATTTTTTGCTTAAACTCTGATATACAAAAAGGGGAGAACTACAAACAAAAGGGATAAAATAAGTCATAACTCTGATCATTTTCAATGAAAGACAAGTCTAAAACTCCTTATCATTTACTTAAAAAGCTCGATCATGCCTTCTCTTTTATTTACACATTTTTTAGTGCTTTGTTTCCCTTCCCACTTTTGCTAATAACAAAGGGGGAGAACTAACATGATAAAATGCAAAAAGGGGAGAACTAACATGATAAATAAAATGCAAACCCAACATGATTGCTTAAGTTGATAGCATACATATTAGGGGAGCATTCACATAGGGGGAGCATATATTTAGGGGGAGCAATTCTAAATGCTAAAATCAATAATTATCCTAAGTCATCACTCTCACACACACACAAGTAGAGTTTCATAATGATTATCTATTAATGCTTTGTTTTATCATTAATGGATTTGTTATTATCAAAAGGGGGAGTTTGTTGGAACATGGTCTTCCGCATCTCCTAGGTTTGAGAATAACAAATCCTATGTGTATTTGATCTTGTGTGTTCAAGTGTGCAGGTTTACTAGGTCCACATGACTCAAGGAGTACACATGTTGACTGCCCCCAAAATTGAGGCCAAAATTCGAACAAGCTCACTATCGCTGGCGGTAGCAACTAGCGCCGGGCGCTAGCGATGATGAGCGCATTTCCGGGAGCTGTTATGAAAGGCACTAACGCCTGGCGGTAGCGGATAACGCCGGCGGTATCGGTGAACACAGAAGGAATGAAAGCCTCGTTGCCGTGGATAGAAGATCCTGTCGCGCAAGAAGTTTCTTAATCAGGGATAGCGCCGGCGGTAGCTACTAGCGCTGGCGGTAGCATGGAGCACAAGAGGCATGGAGCAATATGTTGCCGCGGATGGGAGATTCTGCCGCGCAAATTGTTTCTTAATCCGGGCTAGCGCCGGCGGTAGCGCTAGCGCCGGCGGTAGCGCTGAGGCTATAAATTGAATTCTTTGGCTCCGAATTCTTCAATCTCCTCTAATCCCAAACTCCAGAGCTTCGTGCCACAGCAGAGAGAGGAAGATTCAGAGCGATACTCCCACAATTCCATAAAGCCTTAAGGAGATCCATGGAGATGATTTCAACACGCGTCATCATCATGACGAAAGGCCGCATCGACTACGATCATACTCTGCGGGCCTTCGTCCACTTCTCCAGGAGATCCACATAGAGTGAATTTTTATATTATTGTCTTTTCATTTCATATCTTTTCTATAAACAGTAGTGAAATCGCCTCGTGTTGGCGACTAGGTCTGGGGTAAGACTTAGGGCTGAAAATCGCCTCGTGTTGGCGACTAGATCTAGGCTAGGTCTAGGGGGTGCTCGAGGCCTTTCTGGGGATAGATTGGCTAGAGCGGCTTGAGGCCGTATCTGGGGAGAGATCGGCTAAAGCCAACCGGTTCGTGGGATACGAGTCGGTATAGAAAACAAAAAGGATTTTTATTAGTCGCCTCTGATTTCTAGCGTCACTGGAATCAAGTTTTGTAAAACATTATTTGATATTAATAAAGGATGTCTCTTCATTATTGTTTTACTTGATTTCTCATTGTATTGTTATTGCAATATTCCAAAGTTTTTCTAATTAAAATCTAAAGTTTTTGAAAACCCTTATTCACCCCCCCTCTAAGGGCACCGACCGATCCAACAGTAGGGACCTACAACTCAGATTCCTCTCGAAATCCTACATCACAGATCTCAGAGAGATCCTATAGTCTTAATATGTTTTTACAAACTTTCTATAGACTCAAAATGTATAAGCTTGAATTCTCTGGAGTCCTTGATGAAAATCGGCTTCAACTAGAGCCTTCTTGCAGAGAACTTGGATGAAATAGTAAAACTATCTTTTGCACTTGATGAAGACTCTTCTTATAGATGAACAATTCTTGATCTGAATCAGCCGCTTGAATCGACCTTTCTTCTTGGAGAAGTTTACTGATGCTGCCTTCTTGACTTCTCCTTCTGTAAGATTTTTGATATAACAATACTTCACATAATATAAGCGTCAGAAAAGCTTTTTCTTTCTGATTAGACGATTATGGTCTGCATCAGCGTCGCATCCCCTTTTATAACAAAAGAATATTTAACAGTCAATTCTATTACTGCCATTAAGTTAGAGATCTCTTTCCTTAGCAGAAGTGATACACTTGCTCAATCCAAGATGACATTAATGGAGAAAATGCTAAATCATCGCTTCAATTTGAATTTCGCCTTTTCTGTAATTCGACTAGATGTCTCGTCAAATTTTATCTCATTCAGTCGAATGTATTCTTCACAGTCTGCTTCTAGTCAAATTCAGCATGTCTGGTCGAAACCTTCTTATTCAGTTGAATTTACTCTTTATAGTTGTCTTCTAGTCGAATCCCACTGCTCTGATCGAATCCATTGTTTTGGTCAAATTATGTCTTCATAGCTTGCTTCTGGTCAAATCTGACCCATCTAGTCGAATTCCCCTTATTCAGTTAAGTTCTACCTTCAAGGCTTGCTTCTGGTCGAATCAGACTCATCTGGTCGAATCGGCTTCTTATTCAGTCGAATTCTTACTTAGTGTAATTATGTTGAAGGCTTGTTATCTCTGTGCATCTTTAGGTCGAATCGCTTTGACCTGTCTTCACGATCGTGTAGATGTTATATACGAACATTTATACTATTTACTTGTCATCTACACGAATCGTCTTGATTCATCAGCACGAACGGTCTTCTATTCAGTCGAATCTTCAAAAGCGCTATGTATTTCAAGTGTATTAGCTTGAATCGCCTGGTCAGTTCTGCATGATCAATCTATCATTAAGTCAAATCTGGTCTTAGCATATTTTTTTTTCATATAAGTCTTCTTGAAGAATGACTTGAATTCTTCTAGACGAACATATCTTCTGGTCAACTTTGTACTTAGACCTTTATCAGTCTTCTTCCACATGATTCCTCTTGAATGTCATGAACATTCAGATAGTTCAATTAGTTGAAATGTTGCATAGAGTGAATTCTTGTTTTTTATTGAGGTCTACCCAATTCAGCTTAACTCTTCAGCATGATCGGCTAGATCAACTAGGCGTTCAACTATATGTTCAGTCAAATTCCAACATAGCATGTTTCTGTTAATGTCTACCTGATTTGGCTTGACTCTTCAGCCCGATCAGCTAGACCAACAGGCATTCGACTAGATGTTAAGTCTTATTTTGACTTAGCCGATTTCTGACTTTGTCTACCAGACTTCTTTTCGTTTACTTGCTTTCTAGAATTTGTTTGCATATCATTTAGAGAGTAAGTACAAGTCCAATATAGTCTAGATCTTAGGTCGACATGGTATCTTGCACAATGAGAGATTACATTAGCAAGACTATGTCTGATAACACACAGTCTAGCCCCATTTTGGGCTTGTACTATCATAAACCTGAAATCATCTTAACATGAGCAAACACATTTAATACAAAAGTGTTCATCTATATTGTGAGGGCTTATTCAAATCAGGAACATTGTGGGCATTGTTCCCAACAATCTCCCCCTATTTGAAGAAGTCGGAACCTCAAATATAGATGATTTCACATTTGTCTTAATTGATGACCACTAAAGATTTTGTTGGACAATTTTTCTGGCCTCTAAATCTAACACTTTCTACGAATTCTCCACTATGTGCACACGAATCCAAAATCAAATGGAACATAAAATAAAATGTGTAAGGACAGATCGCGGGGGAGAATTTGAGAATGAAAGTTTTACAAACATTTGCAATAATTTAGGAATTCGACACGTGTTTTCTGCTCTGCGCACTCCACATCAAAATTGAGTAGTTTTCGGCACGAGTTTTCAGTTGCCCATGTTTCATTCTGAACACCAAGGATCATTTAGGAAAATTTGATGAAAATCTGACTTAGACATCTTCTTAGGATACTCTTCCACGAGCTGCGCCTACAGAGTGTATAATAAAATAACTTTAGTTGTAGATGAATCGATACATGTGCACTTTAATGAAAATACTCCAAATGACGACATTAGATCGAATAATAATAATGATGATGTAAATCCGTTAGGAGTGGAGAGTGTGGAGAGAGAGGAAGTGGATGTTGAACATGATCATGTTAAAGTATATAAGCCTCCAAGCACTTTAAATTTTATGAAACAACATCCACGATTAGTGATCGGAGAGTCTTCACATGGTGTAAAACTTGCTTAGCCTTGCATGAATCATTTTCGAATTTATGCTTCATATTCGAAATAGAACCCAAAAACATCTTTGAAGCGCTAAATGATGAGTCTTGTTTTATGGCAATGATTGAGGAATTGAATCAATTTGAGCGAAATATATTGTGGACATTAGTGGAGCGCCCTAGTAACCATCCAGTAATAGGCTTAAAATGGATTTATAAAAATAAGCTTGACGGTGAGTCTAGGATAAAGAGAAATAAGGCAAGGTTAGTTGCTCAAGGATACTCGCAAGTAGAAGGAGTAGACTTTGAGGAGTCATTTGCACCTGTAGCATAACTTGAGTCTATTAGGATGTTTTTAGCATTTGCTAGTTTCAAACGAATAAAATTGTATCAAATGGATGTCAAGAGTGAGTTTCTAAATGGTTATAGAAGAGGTGTATGTTGAGCAATCACCCAGGTTTAAGAATGGCGAACATCCAAATCATGTAATCAAACTCATACAAGCCTTGTGCGGTTTAAAGCAAACACCTCGTGCTTGGTACGACAGGCTGATGATGTTTCTTTTCAAACACGGAATTAGGATGGGGAGTGCGGATACCATGCTATTTGTGAAACATAGTAATATGATCTGATGATTTTACAAATCTATATTGACGATATTATCTTTGGTGCCACTAATGAACTCTTTTGTAGTGAAATTGTAGATGTGATGCAAAGTAAATTTGAAATGAGTTTAGTAGGAGAATTGACATATTTCTTAGGATTTCAAATTTCTAAGAAACTAGATGGAATTTTTATATGCTAGAAATTTGTAAAGGATATGCTTAAGCGATTTGGTTTTTAGAATTTGAAATAAGTTAAGACTCCAATGAGTGCATCATTCAAATTAGGAAGAGATGAAAGATGCATTTCAGTGGACCAAATAGTATATGGAGGTACGATTGGATCACTTTTGTATCTTAGTGCGCCTAGACCAAATATTATGTGTGTGGCATGCCTTTGTGCTAGATATCAAGCTAATCCTAAAGAGTCTCATTTTAAAGTTTTTAAACATATCTTTAGGTATCTTATAGGCACTCAAAATCTTGGTCAATGGTATCTACATACCGACACATTCACACTCCATGGATATTTTGACTCGGACTATGCTGGTTGTTCACTCGAACGCAAGAGCACAAGTGACACTTGTCACTTCCTAGGACCGACAATAGTTTCATGGTCGAGTAGGAAATAGAACTTTGTTGCTCTCTCCACGACCGAGACTGAATACACAGCCTTAGGAAGTTGTTGCGCAAGAACTATGGATGACACAAACGTTAGAGGAATTTGGTCTAACATTTAAATATGTTGAACTTAGGTGTGACAATAAGAGTACCCAAGATTTAACGAAGAATCCAATTCACCACTCTCGTTCAAAGCACATAGATTTACGTCATCATTTTATTCGAGATCATATCAAAAAGAAGAACATGAGAGTGAATTTTATTGGTAGCGACAACCAGCTTGCGGATATTTTCACCAAACCCCTTCCTAACGCATGATTTTCTCTACTTCGTTTAGAATTGGGGGTTTAGGATCTCATGAGCTAATTTTTTAAAATCAGCAATTTTTTGTATTTTCTCTGATTTTTTCACTGCATTAGATAGGTTCTACAATGTGAATATAGAATCAAGAGAATTTGAAAGCAAAAAATCACGAAATCTGGGTCGCCTACGAGAAAAATTACGCATCCATGAGATACCGCCATGTGATATGATACCGCCGGCGGTAGCTATTTTTCACGACAACCTTCTTCAGTTCATTTGATTTTTTTTTGTTCACTCTGTCTTGGCTGTTTTCCTGTCACTGATTATTGTATTTTCAATATTATTTGTTTGTAACTTGAAAAATCAAATAAAAACTACAAATTTCAAAACAACAAAAAAATGTTTTTGAATTCTTCCACACTCTCAGCATTTGTTGATTCTGTTTTTTTTTTTTTACTTTATGTTCTGATCATTTTCTTTCAAAATTTGTCTTCAATAATTGAAAAACAAATAAAAATTTGAAAACCAAAAATTTACAAAAACATGCTTTTGTTTGTCTTATTATTTAAAAAAACTGGAAAATTTGATAAAATCATTAGTTTGGGGCATGCATTATGGGAACTAAAAGCATAAAGATTACATACAATGTTTGATTTAGGAATGATAATCATTGTTTACATTGCATGCCTTGTCATGAAATGTCTAATTCTATATGTATTAGCTTCTGAGTGCTACATTATATGTACTGTATGTGTATATGCCTCTATGTATGTGTGAGAATTTAGGTAAAACAATTAATACTCACGATTCACACATCTTTAGAGAGTGCACTCAAGTAGAAATTTTTGGGCTTCCAAGTTATAATTAACTCATGATATTGTGTAAACGCGCTAGGAATGACTTGATGAATCAATACCACGCAGTTCATTTTTCATATATAGAGCTTAGACCTTTGGGCCGAAATATTATTGCTACGGTTTTTGTATACAAGTTAAAGTGTAACTATCTATGTGGATAGATTTCGATAGATTCGGGGACCTTGCAAATTAATGAAAATATAAAATTGATAGTACGCAAGAGTATAAAAAAATATATGCTATCAATAGAGTTAACAAGGATACCCCCAAGCACAACTCACTCTCCTGATAAGTCTTCATAAGCATTGTGAGTTTGAGCACCTTGGTGAAATGAATCTCATCGATCTTGTGCAAAAATTGGAAAAATAAGTTAGAGCCCTTAACTCTAATCTTGGTATTGTGTTAATTATGGACGTGATATGATTTCTCACTCCAGTTCTCTTATGTTAGCATATAGGTTTACTGCGATATAGCATGTATTAATGATAAATTCTATTTGATGCTATTTTGTTTTAATGCTACACTTACACATGACAATGTTTCATCTAACACTTTTGCATAAGAATTGAACAAAAATTGCATTACACGTCTATCGCACTAATGTATGGATACATGATTGTTATTCATGACACATACAGTGCTGCTTTGTATTAATTCTATACAATCACATAACATTGTATGACATATCTTGTGTATTTTGATTCGTGTGTTGTGTCCAAAACTTATCATTAGTTTTATATGTAACAAGTAATAAAAAGTATTGTTAAGTTCATGTCATATTTTGATAACTCCATGTTTTTCACCCATGTACTTTAAATTCTTTGATTTTTTTGGTCACCCATATATTTATCATGCTTATCTTTATGTGTGCATTCTATTTACATGCTTATTCCACTGTATCTCTCCATAATTGAAGTACTCATCCCTTTTGATAATATCAAAGGGGGAGAATAGAATGTTCACGAGATAGTCATTTGCTAGTCATTAGGGAAGATCATCTATAGGGGGAGATACTCTTAATCTAAGCACATATATAGGGGAGAAAACATGTATGGGTTGTTGGATCTTGAGGCGCCCTTAAAGGGGGGGGGGGTGAATAAGGGTTTTAGAAAACTTTAATCTTTTATAGAAAAACTTTAGATATTTTATTAGAAGTAAGTTAAATCAAAAGTAAAGAGATAGAAATTAGAAATGAAATCAATTTTATTAAACAAGAAAAGACATGATTATCATTTATAAAATTGATTACAAAATTTGATTTCTATGACACTAGAAATCCAAGGCGAAATATGAAATACTCTTTTTTATTTCTATTCCGACTCTTCTCACTAAGAACCGGTTAGCTTTAGCCGATCTCTCCCCAGATGCGGCCTCAAGCCGCTCTAGCCTTTCTATCCCTAGAAAGGCCTTGAGCACCCCCTAGATCTTCTCCCTAGACCTAGTCGCCAACACAAGGCGAATTCCTCCCTAAGTCCTACCCAAACCTAGTGGTCAACACGAGGCGAATTTAGGAACCGATTACAAAGATAAATATAAAATACAAAAACCAAATATAAAAACTCCTTATGAGGTAATCTGAAGGAGACGACCAAGAATCGTTGAAGATCATTGAAGTCCAAGCGTGCGTTCTTCGCATAGAGTTAGCGTGTTGATCTAAGCCTCCTTTGATTCCTCCTTTTAAAATTTGAGTGGGAGATCCTTTATGGTCTAGAAATACAGCCCTTACAAATAATTCAGGGTGCTAGAATAGGGCTCCTTAGCACTGGTTGTTGAAGAAGATGAAATCCACCTATTTATAGGACTGGAAGCTAACGCCGTCATTAAGGCTAACGCCTGACGTTGACCCAGTATAGAAATGTTTTAATGACCCGGATCTTCAAAACAAGAAGGAGATTATGCATCTTTGGAAACATTCATTTTAGGCAATCTTAACGCTGGCATTGAGTCTAATGTCTGGCGTTGAGTCAAATCATTCCCAAAATGCTCCTGCAATCACGACAGCTTCCCTCCATGCCATTTTCATCTTGGTGGGAATGAAAGTCAACGCCGACGTTAAGAGTTAACGTCGGGCGTTAGATCTCTTCCATTCTTTTCAGCTTGTGAGCAAATCCATACCAACAATGGCAACCTAGTGTCATCTTTGTTCAAACCTGCATGCTAAAAACACAGTGACAAATAAGATCAAATACAAGTAGGATTTGTTATTCTCAAATTAAAGGGATGCGGAAAACCGTATTCCAACAATCTCCCCCTTTTGATAATAATAATAATTCCAATAGAGATAAATCAGATTCATATATAAGAGATGTGTTTTTAGAAGGATATATGACACTAATATAGAGACATTAATAAGACTTATAGATTGTTTGAAAATGTGCTCCCCCTACTTAAGTTCTCCCCTTTAGTGTATGCTCCCATAAACTTGATTCATGCCCCCCTTAATCTAGTGAATCCTACTCCTTTAATCATTGTGATTTATCATTTTATTCTCCCCCTTTTGTTATTAGCAAAAGAGGGTGGAGTGAAACAAAATTAGAATTGAGAAGACAAAAGTTGGGACATAACTAAGAGAGGATTAAGAGTTTTGTGTAGACATAAATTAAATCAAGATCGAGCTGAGGGAGAGAGTAGCACAGCGGAAAAAGATATGATAAGCGTGAAAGAATAACATTCCATCTTTTGTTTTACCAAAGGAATTCTATCACTTGCTTTTCAAAGTGAAATTTTTTTTAAGAAACTTGTTGGAAGAAATGCAATATAGTTTGACAAGTACAATCAAAGAAAAAACCTTAGAAGTAATCATGAGAAAGCATGGTAAAAATACACATGATCAAATTAGTAATGCGGAAAAACAAAATAACTAAGATTAATATTTTTGTAATAGTTTGACCATTCCAACAATAAGTTTAGACTCTTCACATTTGAGCATTTAACTTTGAAAATTTTCATAACTATTAGGCAAGCATGATTTAACAAATTCAAAAAAATAGTAGCTACAATGTAACCAATTCATATTTCAAGTAAAGAAAACATTGTATAAATCATGCATTGCAATCTAGTGCATTTACTTAAGTTTTTAGAGAATTATGTAATTTTGCATTAGAATCCAATTCTCATGAGTAGAAGCTTTATGAAAAACAATGATGTGTGATAAGTGTTTTGATAAAAGTATACAAGTGAAATAATCAAAACACATGACATATGTAATGAAATAGTAAAAACAATATTAGATGTGGAAAACTCCACCAAAGGTAGAAGTCTCTCCACATCTCATATTGTTTTCCTTTGGTTAAACAATATTAGTCGTGGGAGAGACTTCTACCTTCCGTATAGTGCCTCATAAGGAGCCATGTTGATGCTTGCCTGATGAATATTATTGTAGGAAAACTCCACCAAAGGTAGAAGTCTCTCCCACGACTCTCCCCGATCCAAGACACATAGCCGCAATAGGTCCTCCATCGTCCTGATAGTCCTCTCAGACTGGCTATCAGTCTGAGGATGGAAGGTTGTGCTGAAAGTCAACTGAGAGCCCAAATATGCCTGTACTACCCTCCACTCCCTGGAGGTAAAATGACCGTATCGATCTGAAATGATAGTTTTGGGCACCCCATGATATCAGACAAACTGCTCCACAAAGTGGCACACTAAAACATCGACATGTGTACCTTTCCTGATCGGAATGAACCTAGCGACCTTCGTCAACCGATCTAAAATCACCCATACAGATTCACTCCCGGAGCGGGTGCGAGGTAGACTGTGTACAAAATCTATGGAGATATCTTCAAACTTCCACTTAGGAATAGGCAATGGCTGTAACAAACCACCAGGGTTCTTACACTCCGTCTTCACTTTCTGGCATGCCTCGCAATGCGTGATGAAATGAGTGACATCCCTCTTCATTCCCGGCCAAAACATCGTCTTCCGCAGATCGGCATACATCTTGATGATCCCGGGATGCACCGAATATTTGGTGTAGTGAGCCTCTCTCAGTATATCTTCTCGGATTCCTCCCCCTGCGGGTATATATACTCTGCCGTGGAAATGAACAAGGTCCTCCCGCAGTGTATACTCCTCTGTAGAACCAGTCTCCACTACTCGGAATATGGGATCCAAAGTAGCATCCTTCCTTTGCTCAGCTCGGATGCGATCATGTATATCACAAACTATGCTCATAGTAGCCAGGTACTCAGCGTACGCTTATGGATTGGCCCTAGATACAAGCATAGTTTGCATCTCCTCAATCATCTTGGCCAACTCCATGGCCATCAATCGGGTCTCCGAGCTGGATGTGGGTGTCCTTCGGCTTTACGCATCGGCCACCGAGATTGCCTTCCCTGGGTGATAGTTCAGTGTATAGTCATAATCACACAAAAATTCAATCCACCGTCGCTGCCTCAGATTCAGATCCTTCTGTGTATGTATATACTTGAGATTCTTGTGGTCTGAAAATATATCGCAGTGGATGCCATAAAGATAATGCCTCCAGATCTTCAAGGCAAAGACCACCGCTCCCAACTCCAGGTCATGCACAGGATATTTCGATTCATGCTTCTTTAGCTGCCTAAAAGCATAAGAAATTGCGTGCTCATGCTGCATCAGTACAACACCCATCCCCTGGTATGAGGCATCCGTATAAATCTGGAATCCTTCCTTCCCAGATGGAAGGGAAAGGATCGTGGCTGAGGTGAGGCGATCCTTCAACTCCTAGAACACGGCCTTGCACTTGGGTGACCATACGAAAGGAACATCTTTCTAGGTCAGAGGGTGAGGGGAAGAGCAATCTTCGAGAATCCCTCGACAAACTTGCGGTAGTAACCTGCAAGTCCTAAGAAACTGTGCACATCCACTGCCAACTTCAAAGGCGGTCATTCCCTTACTGCTCGTGTTGAAACCGATTTCTCGGTCTCCTGTGGAGCTCGGGGCCCTCACCGAAATGAGGGGCGGCTAGTCCTTACTGATCCCTCGAGGAGGGTGGACGGAAGATTAAGAATTCGACTAGGACCTTAGTCACAGCAAGGAGGTCCCTCCACTAACCCGGAAGATCGTTGAGCGCTTCCCCTCCCAAGCCAAAGCTGAGACTTGGGCACCTTGGAGAGCTCTGGAAATGCTAACCAAAGAAAGCCTAAGGAGAGGGAAGCTGCAGTGCTCTCCAAAGGTGCCCTTGAGGTCCTATTTATAGATTTTCTGATCTGGCCTGCAAATTGTAGGATTCCGCCTCTAGATTTTACTATCTGCACCCCAAATGGGTCTGCTAACAGCCAAGCTCCGCTGTTTGGAGAGGCTAAGGGCAGACCACCAAGGGTAAAATGGTAAGTTGACCCTAATGATTTATGGGTACGGGGTTGCGAGAGCCCTACTATTGGAGTTCTCGCCGGCCTTCTCGCGGATCTTGCCCGCGGAAGGAGCTCTCGCGAATACTGCCCGCGGCATTTCCTTCGGAGGGTCGTTTTGCGAGAACCCTGCTGAAGGAGCTCTCGCGAGGACGAGGGTCTGCTGACGAGGTTCCCGCGAGGACCAAGTTGGCCCACTGGTGGTCTACCGGGGTCTCATTGGCTGGGAGTCGATCTCGGCGAGGCCCAGATCTCGTCACTCCCGTCTCGCTCGATTTCCTTGCCTGGCGAATATCGGGGTTGTACACAATCCCCGCTCTTCGCGAAGACTAATGTCCTCGCGAAGAATCGTCCAACCCCTGATATTCGACCGCCCCCAGATGACCTGTCAGGAATCTTTGGTGGGACCCACAATGCAGGTTATAAATATCGTCCCGGACCCCCCATTGGTGCGCGTCGCTTCTTTTCCTTCCTTTCTTGTTCTAGCTGCCAGGAGATGCCGATTTCCGAAGAAGCAGAGGCTCACCTGAGGGCGATGAGAGCCGGCAGGCTACCTACCACGACCAAGGTACCCGCCTGGATGAACCGGCCGCCTCCCGCCCAGTCGCCAAAAGTCAAGAAGGCGATGGCGGTTCGCCTCTCTGGAGATGACTCCGTGACGCTGGACTCCTCCCCGGACGATCGCCGCCCCGAGAAGGTATGAGTTATTTGAATTCACGTCAATAAGTTGTTCTTCACTAATTTTCACTCGCAGGATACTTTGCCGAATGAGAACATTGGAGAACCCGCTGAGGGGTCTCGCAAGAGTCCACAGGCGGACCTGAACCTTGCACGGAAGGATATCACCGGTATGATCTTAATCTCGCATACCGTAGTACTTTAACCCGTATATGACCTTCGTTACTATTTTCTTACAGTCTCGCCCTTGAAGTCCCCGGCCCGCCCGTTGTCGCGGCCGCCGTCTCCGCCTCCTCCAGATAAAATCATAGATAAGCCCGGGTTCCAGCTCCTGACGAGCGAGGAGACGGGTGGCTCCGCACCGCCAAAGATTCCCCCGACCAACAGTACAGCTTATCCTGCTGGCCTGGGCAAATCCCTCTACCCCCACTACGGCAATATGTTCCAGGGCCGTCCTTCGACTTCTCGCCGCCCTCTCGGTAAGCGTTATGGCCTCGCCGAAACCCCGTGTGATCTCGCGCTCGTCATCTAATCTTTCTAAAATCTTGCAGACAATGCCGAGAATCCACCTACCGATTCCGAGCTGGGTGATGACGAGATGTCTCCCCTTCCTGACCAGGTGGAGGAATTCTTAGGGGATTCGCGCGATCCGGAAACGATGAAGCAGCGAGCCGCGGAACTCTTGAGGAAGCATGGGCGAATGCTGATGGATCTCAATATGCAGGCGAGGCGGGATAGGGAAGCCGCGGAGGATAGGCACGCGGTCCTGATGGAGGAGTGCGCGAGGCTCCGGCAAGCGAGACACCGCGATCAGGATGAGATCGCCACGACGTCGGAGGTGCACATAGCGAGGATGAGGGACTACGCTACCTCACGGATCGGGAGGGTCGCTTGGCGGAGGAATATTATAATTCTAGGGCACCGCCGAGGTCAGGGTCGCGGGGTGGTGGCCGGTGGAAATGGCTCCCCCACGATTCTCGTTAGACGTTGTATTATGAGTAATAATCGTTATCTTTGAACGGTCTCGCCACGTTTTGTGACTCGCATATTCGCCACTCCTGTTGGCTGTTATTTCTTCCGACAATTAGTATCATCTTTTATGGTTTCTCGCTTGTTATTAATAAATTTATTTATTTTGTTGCATCGTGCTCGCAAGGACCCTCTGTCCTCGCTAAACGTATTCTGCAGGGATGTCGTTTGTGCTAACCTCGCGGGTTTTCCTCGCCAGCATACGTGATGTGATGTTTTTGTTGATACTCGTGCTCGCCGACGTTTGGACTTCCTCCCGCCCTTTTGCTTTGGCTATAAATAGGTGGTCTTGACTGGGCCAACCACCGCATTTATTCTCGACCTCCTTCCCCTTTTGCTGCAGAGCTCTCGCTCTTTCTCGTTCTCGTGCTCCTCCCTTTTCTCGCAGGTTGTCTTGATGGGTGGCGACGCGGAGTCGGAGGGTCGGCGAAGGGTCGCGAAGGCCTTCGCCGAGCATAGCTTTTTTTCCTGCAACCTGACTGATGAGGAGTACTTCAGCGTGGTCGCTGATTACGTCACCTCCCCATTCGAGGCACGCCGCCCTAGCGAGGATGACGTGATCAACGACCCGTTGGTCGACGAGCTGGCCATTCCTATCGCCCATTTCGCGGTCGGTTTGCGCCTTCCCTTATGGCCCGAAGTTCGCCAGGTAATAGTCGTTCTCGATTACTTCCTATTTTTTTGCCACTCTAGTCTCGCTCGCCACGCGGATTAATCCTGTTCTCGCCGTCTGTTAGGTGCTCAAGCATTATGGCGTGGTTCCCGGCCAGCTCACACCCAATGCCATGGCGGTGGTCACCGCTTTCGCCTCCTACCTCCGCGAGGAGAGAATCGAGTTCAGCCTTCCGGTCTTCCGGAAGCTGTTCTCCTTCTGAGCCTACAAAGATGGGACAGCCTACTTCGTGGGCACGGCCCGAAGGTCGTTGAGACTGTCAACAAGGCCCACTTCTGGGCCCAGAAGTTCGTCATCGTCAAGGGGAACTTCGGCAACATTCCCCTCTCGCCGGTTCAACACAGCGAGACCACTTACCGGCCCACCGCCCTCGGCGGCCATGACGCCCTCCTCCATCAGTTCTTCTGTAAGAAGAACTTCGAAGTCGTCTACCTCCGCCGCAACCTAGACAAGCTGCCTCCGGTCTTCGCCGGGGAAGGTAAAAATCTCGCCTAACATCTTTGTCTCAGTCCGCTAGCATATCATACTCATCCATATTATTGTTTGTTTTTAGGCGAGCGAGATCTTCACCTTCACCCCCCCCCCCTACGCTAGCAATCGGAAAACCGACGCCACTATGGCCCTCACTACTATGGGGGCGAAAGCTTGCCGAGGCAATGTCACCCCGGCCGAGCCCTCCTCTCGCAAGAGATCGGGAGCTTCCGGCAGTCATGCTGCCCCTCCGAAATCTCCGCCCAAAAAGAAAAGCAAGAAAAGCGCGGCCTCGCTCGCTCCGTCAAAAGGTAAGGATCCTCGCGAGACTGCCTTCGACGAGTTTGACCTCACCGGCCTCTCGGCGGGCGAGGACGAAGAGCCTTGCCAGGAGGCGGTCAGGGCCTCGGTCCTCCCCATCCCGGTGAATCATTATAACTTCGGGCTCGGCCAGAGGCGTCGGGACGAGACTGGCGAGCCCCTCGTCACCTGGAAGCCGGAGACCAACAGGGTGGACATCTCTTCTATCCTCCCCTCCTGGGTGGAGAAGGAGACCGTCAGTGGTCACGCCTTCGACTTCTCGTTCGCACTTTATGGTCGTGAAGATGCGGGGTCTTATAAGGATGAGACCGCGAGGACCCTCGCTTACGAGAGTGCGAGGTCCCAGCTGCGTTCTGCCGAGCTCGCCCATATGACGGGGAGGCGTTGCTTACCGCTCGAGCTTCAGAATGTGGAGCTCGCGAGGTCCTACCAGGGAGTTCTTGCCGAGAACGCGCAGCTGAAGGAGAAGCTGCTTGCCGCGGAGGGCAGGGTGGTGAGTCATCTAGACCTACTTCCTCCTTTCCCTTGGTCTTTTCTCCTCTCTAACGGAACTTATTCGCAGGATGTCGTGGCTGCCGGGAGGGCCAACGCTCGCATCAAGAATTTGGAGGGCGAGGTGGCCGGGCTGAAGGCCCTAAATAGCGACCTCACTCGCGCCGCTGTTCCCCCCCTCGCCTCACCGTTTAAAAGAAGACCGGCGAGCGCGAGATGAAGAGATCCGCGTGGGATCTATAGAGTCGGCTCGCTACATTTTTTCGGTGGCGAAGGCGATCGGCCTTTTGGCGGATAATGCGGCCGACATGACTCTAGAAGACATCGTCCCGGAGCTCTTCCTCCCTCTTCCGCCAGTGAAGGACAGTGACGACGAAGAAGGATCTGCGGGCAGTTCCTGAATCTCGCCGCTATTCCCCCTTTTGTGTTGTAATTTTTGATCGGCGAGATCGCCGGAGATTGTAACAACTAATGAAATGCAGAATGCAGATTTTGTTTTGTTCACTGCGCTTTCCCTTTCTCGTTTTGTTATTTTCACTTGTCGAATGTCTCACCCTTGCTTATCTCGTTATCCGCTTTCGCGGAGGTTATTCTTGCGGTGGTTCTTCTCGCGTCGTACGTTATTGGGTAGGTGCACGTAGGACGCTTTGGCTGCTCGGGCCTTTCACCGTTAGCTCTAGGCTTATCACGCGTTTTGATATGCGTATTTTCTTTAGGTTTCGCGGGGCATTTTTCCTTTTGGCGAGAGCTCGGCTCTTACCCAGTGCCGGCAAACTTTCTGCCGAGGACCGAGTGTTTGGGACCGTATAGGGTTGATCCTCGCCACTCGCGTGGTGTGAAAATTCTCCTTGCCGAGCGAGCAGACCCGCCGAGCGAGAAGGAGTTTGCCAGCATAAAGACCTGTTATCCTTCCGGCCTCTCCAGAGATCAACCTGAACCCCCCGTCTAGTGAGAGCCCGGGAGCGGAATCGATCTGGGGCATTCCAGCACCAACATATCCAAACTTGCCAGCCTCTCCAGAGATCAACCTGAACCCCCCGTCTAGTGAGAGCCCGGGAGCGGAATCGATCTGGGGCATTCCAGCACCAACATATCCAACCTTGCCAGCCTCTCCAGAGATCAACCTGAACCCCCCGTCTAGTGAGAGCCCGGGAGCGGAATCGATCTGGGTCATTCCAGCACCAACATATCCAACCTTGCCAACCTCTCTAGAGATCAACCTGAACCCCCCATCTAGTGAGAGCCCGGGAGCGGAATCGATCTGGGGCATTCCAGCACCAACATATCCAACCTTGCCAGCCTCTCCAGAGATCAACCTGAACCCCCCGTCTAGTGAGAGCCCGGGAGCGGAATCGATCTGGGGCATTCCAGCACCAACATATCCAACCTTGCCAGCCTCTCCAGAGATCAACCTGAACCCCCCGTCTAGTAAGAGCCCGGGAGCGGAATCGATCTGGGGCATTCCAGCACCAACATATCCAACCTTGCCAGCCTCTCCAGAGATCAACCTGAACCCCCCGTCTAGTGAGAGCCCGGGAGCGGAATCGATCTGGGGCATTCCAGCACCAACATATCCAACCTTGCCAGCCTCTCCAGAGATCAACCTGAACCCCCCGTCTAGTGAGAGCCCGGGAGCGGAATCGATCTGGGGCATTTCAGCACCAACATATCCAACCTTGCCAGCCTCTCCAGAGATCAACCTGAACCCCCCGTCTAGTGAGAGCCCGGGAGCGGAATCGATCTGGGGCATTCCAGCACCAACATATCCAACCTTTCCAGCCTCTCCAGAGATCAACCTGAACCCCCCGTCTAGTGAGAGCCCGGGAGCGGAATCGATCTGGGGCATTCCAGCACCAACATATGTTAACTCGGCACAGCAGCAGTTAAAAGCATAACAAATGAAAGTAAGACATTGATTAAACAACATAATAAAGCTTTCAAGGGTAGAATCGTTTCAAATCATCCCCACTCCGAGCTCGGTCGAGAGGTACCCCTTCCACATCCTGGAGATGATACCCCCCCCCCCCCCCCCCCCGACTTGAGCACCTCGCTTACGATATATGGGCCCTCCCAGTTGGGGTTAAGCTTACCCACCGCGGCCCCTCTGCCAGCCGCATCGACCTTCTTCAGGACTAGGTCCCCATTTTGGAAGTGCTTGATCCGGATGTGTTTGTCAAAATATCGAGCCATCCGCAGTTTGACCTCTTCCTGTCTGATGGTAGCCAAGTCTCGGAGTTCTTCCACCAGGTCCAAGGACAGCCTCTGCTCTGCATCGTTACCTTCCAGCCACTCTTCATCCCCCTCGCCCGCGGCGATCACCCGAGGGGTCTTCACTTCAAACTCTATGGGGAGAACGGCCTCGGACCCGTGAGAGAGCTTGAATGGAGTCTCCCCGGTGGCGGTATTCGGAGTAGTCCTCATGGCCCAGAGGACGGAGGGTAGTTGTTCCGCCCAACTTCCTCGTAGGTTTTCCACTTTCTTTTTTAGCAGGTTGACGATTATCTTGTTCGCCGCCTCCACCTGCCCATTGCTCCTCGGGTGGTGGACCGAAGCGAACCTGAGGTCAATGCCGAGCTGAGTGCAAAAGCCGACAAACTCTTCACTCGCAAACTGCGGCCCATTGTCCATCACTATAGCTAGAGGGAGTCCATGCCTGCAAATTATTTCTCCCCACACAAAATTCCTTACAACCTGAGAGGTTACCTTAGCAAGTGCTTTCACCTCTACCCACTTGGAGTAGTCGATCATGACCAGCAGGAACCTCCTCTGGTCGCTGGCTTGGGGAAAGGGGCCGACCAGGTCCAACCCCCATATGGCGAAGGGCCAGGGGGCCGTGATGGTCCGGAGCCTTTGAGCGGGGAGGAGTTGATGCGGAGCGTAGAGCTGGCACTTTGGACACTTTCTTGTGAACTCTGCCGCATCCTTGCTGAGAGTGGGCCAGAAGTAGCCTTGCCTCAACACCCTCCCTTCCAGGGTCCGACTCCCGGAGTGACTGTCGCACTCCCCAGAGTGGATTTCTTCCAGCACTCTTGGGACCTCGTCCTCGGAGACACAACGGGCCAGGAGTCCCGAGAGGGTCTTTCTATATAGCCCCCCTGCATGCAAAGAGTAATAGGCGGACTTATACCTGAAGCGTCTCTTGTCCACATCCTCTCCAGGGAACTGCCCGGAGGATAGGAAGGTGATGAACGGATCCATCCACGAGGCTTGTTGATCCACTTCCATCAATTCTCTTTCCTCTTCCTCTTCCTCGTCCAATCTCCATGGCCTGCTGGGGAGGGGGAGGCATTTGCATCGGACCTTGCCTCCACCCTAACTGGGGGGGCCTCCATTGACCTCCGACATGGTTACCCCTTCCTGGGCCGTAACCTCTTCCCTGCCCTTGCACTCCTCCCCCTTGCGGCCTCCATTCCCCCTCCGGGGCCCGGGGTTCTTCCCTTCTCCTGACCTCCTGCTGCCTCACCTCTGGCTCACTGAGCTTTGCTAGCCTCCTGGTGAGCTCCGGATTGGCTTCCTCACTTGCGACTTCCTCCGACACCCTCTCCATCAGCTCTTCAAAGGAGACGGGGGCTTTTCTCTTCAACGCCATCTTAAAGAAACTCTCTCTCAACCCGACCGTGAAGGCAAGTTGGAGTGCAAATCCAGGCATCTCCTGAGTGAGCTGTACTTCCTCCTGGAACCGATCGGCATACTGAGCCAGCGACTCCCTGGGTCCCTGTTTTACTGTGAAGAGGGAATCATCATCCTTCTTCCTCTTCTTTGAGGTCGAGAACCTCAGCAAGAAACTCTGGCGCAAACCTTCGAACGAGTAGATTGACCCTGCAGGGAGATGATGGAACCAGTCCCTGGCCTTTTCCTTGAGGGTGACGGCAAAGAGCCGACACTTGAAGGCATCTGACATCGGCCTGATGGAGACCGAGTCTTCGAAACTCTGCAGGTGTTGGACAGGGTCATCTCGACCGTTGTAGTATACCCGGTCCCATTCTCCAAATCCCCCAGGGACGGGTGCGGAAAGCACCAGCTCGCAAAAGGGGCTCCCCCCACCTGTCGCTCTTCCCGCCTCCACTCGTCCCCCAAGCTCGCTCGCCAAACTTGAGCTCGCCGGGACTGTGCTCGCGAGGGCGGTGCTCGCCTGAACCACCCCGATAGTCGCCGCTTCCTCTTGGCGTGCACTCGCCAGTGACGCGCTCGCCGGGATGGAGCTCGCCAGCGCTGAGCTCGCCGGCACGGAGCTCGCCGGACTGGCGAACAGCACCCGCCCTTCCTGGATCTGGCCTAAGCCGACGGCAACTTCTTTTCTAGCCCTTCCTCCTGGTGCCCTCTCGCCGACTGCTGTTGGGGGAGTGGTCGCCTGAGGTGCCGGGGTCGCGAACTCACTTCGCAGAGCTGTGACCGTGAACCCCAAGGTGTCGAGCACCTCCTTTCTGAAATCCGCGAGCATCCTAGCCATCGCTTCCTGAGGGGTATCGCCGTACTCCTCGCCCTGCTCCTCATCTCCCGCCATAACCCTTCTCTGGAACTTTCTTGAACCAGCCACACTCCACGCTCACCACACCAAAATGTTGAAACCGATTTCTCGGTCTCCTGTGGAGCTCGGGGCCCTCACCGAAATGAGGGGCGGCTAGTCCTTACTGATCCCTCGAGGGGGGTGGACGGAAGATTAAGAATTTGACTAGGACCTTAGTCACAGCAAGGAGGTCCCTCCACTAACCCGGAAGATCGTTGAGCGCTTCCCCTCCCAAGCCAAAGCTGAGACTTGGGCACCTTGGAGAGCTCTGGAAATGCTAACCAAAGAAAGCCTAAGGAGAGGGAAGCTGCAGTGCTCTCCAAAGGTGCCCTTGAGGTCCTATTTATAGATTTTCTGATCTGGCCTGCAAATTGCAGGATTCTGCCTCTAGATTTTACTATCTGCACCCCAAATGGGTCTGCTAACAGCCAAGCTCCGCTGTTTGGAGAGGCTAAGGGCAGACCACCAAGGGTAAAATGGTAAGTTGACCCTAATGATTTATGGGTACGGGGTTGCGAGAGCCCTACTATTGGAGTTCTCGCCGGCCTTCTCGCGGATCTTGCCCGCGGAAGGAGCCCTCGCGAATACTGCCTGCGGCATTTCCTTCGGAGGGTCGTTTTGCGAGAACCCTGCTGAAGGAGCTCTCGCGAGGACGAGGGTCTGCTGACGAGGTTCCCGCGAGGACCGAGTTGGCCCACTGGTGGTCTGCCGGGGTCTCATTGGCTGGGAGTCGATCTCGGCGAGGCCCAGATCTCGTCACTCCCGTCTCGCTCGATTTCCTTGCCTGGCGAATATCGGGGTTGTACCTTGGCAGGGTCTACCGCTAAGCCTGCTCCACTGATGACATGGCCCAGGAAAGTAACTTCCCGGAGCCAGAACTGGCACTTACTAAACTTTGCAAACAAGCTGCGCTCCCTCAGCTTCCCCAGAACAAGTGCTAAATGATGTGCATGATCCTCCTCAGTCCTTGAGTAGACCAGAATGTCATAAATAAATACTATCAGAAAGACATCCAGGTATTGTTCGAATACTCTATTCATCAAGCTCATGAATGCGACGGGGGCATTCGTGAGTCCAAATGGCATGACAGTAAACTCATATAGACCATACCTCGAACTAAAGGCAATTTTCAGGATATCCTCCTCCTGGATCCGCAAATGATAATATCCTGAGCACAAATCAAGTTTCAAGAACCAGTGCGCTCCTTCAAGCTGATCAAAGAGCTCGTCAATCCTAGGCACGAATAGAGTTGGGGCTCCCCAAGGTTATGAACTGGGGCAGACGAACCCCGAATTTACTAGCCCTTGAAGCTACGTCCGAAACTCCGCAAGCTCCTTCGGCGCCATCCTATATGGAGCCCTAGAGACGGGCCTAGCTCCCAGTATTAGTTGGATCTAGAAATCCACCTATTGATGTGGGGGTAGTCTGGGCAGCTTGTCCGGAAAGACATCAGAAAAGTACCGAATCACCGGTACTTCAGCAATGCTGATCTCTATCTCCTTCATCTCAAAGCTGACCATATAAAACTCATCACCTTGTTGGTGGGCTTTGACAACCTAAATAGATGATAATAAAAGATGGGAGATGGGTCTAATACCTTCGATCACTACTTCGGAATCTTCATGCCTCAGTACAATTTTCAAGAAGAACACTGAAGTACATGTGATGACCTCCTCAGGGTTTCGGGGCTCTGCGAGATCCAGTGCATACATCTGCTCCGGCTATCGGCCTCTACCGTGAGGTCCTCGGCCCTGACCTTGTCCTCGGCCTCGTCCATGTTGTGCTGTTGGAGTATCCATGGGATGATTCAGAGCATTCCCTTATAGCTGCGGGCAGTAGATCCGAATATGGCCCGGTTGGTGACTTTGATTGCAAACCCCTTGAAAGGGCTCTCTTGGCTGCTGAGGTGCCTGACCCTGAGCCTACTGCGGCGGGGGCAATGGTAGCGGTCGTGCTGGCTGCTCCAACCTAAAGTTTGGATGAAAACGTCCACCACCTCATCCCCTGCTATGCGGTCTCATTCTACTGGTCCCTGCTTCTAATACATCTTCCGCAGGCCTCTTTCCTCCACTCTGGACCCTAAGATGATCCGCCTCAAGCCTCTTGGCCATCTCAATGATCCGAGTAAGACTTGAATTAGCTATAAAAAGAAGGTGTTGGAACCTTAGTTTTGATTTGAGTTAGGATCCACCTTTAGTATCTAAAGTTTATATCATAACTCATATTATAACTTAGATTAATTATCATTAAGAAAGAAGGCTGCAAATAGACTTATAAATAATAGGCTGAAGTATATAAGAGAAAATATTATAAGAGAAATTAATATAAGAGAAAATAAGAGAAGAAATATATTTCATATATTCAATGCGTTCGACGAACGTCGAACGGCGCTCAGCATTCGTCGGACGACGCTCGACGAACAGATTACTTTATAGCAGCACTCGACAAATTATCAAGGAAGCTGCGGTCGACGAAATCCGAACAGCGGTCGACGACTTCCAACCAGAACAGCGGTCGACGAAAAGTGGAGCTCGACGAATTATTATTATATGTTCAATTTGATTATTTAATCACTCCGTTCGAAGAATGAAATTAGCAGGTCGACGAATCAAGATGAGATCGACGAAATATTGTCAGCAATATTATTATATTCTTATACAGCTCGACTAACATTATTATATATGCTTTTCTAAAATAGTCGTTGCAGCATTAATTAATACAGCCGTTGCAGACATTAAATAATGTAGCCGTTGCAACAAAGCCAAAGAAGGAAATTGCTCTTCTCGAGAAACTGGGAAATAAAAGATATATTTATTATATTCCTTTCTTGTCGGCAAGGATTCAAACAGATAAATATACAGTAGATAATATATATCAGAATATATATATATAGTTGTTATCTCTCGGCAGCAATATAGAACAGAACATATTAATATTGCAGTACAGGAATTAGAGAAGAAGAAGAAGAAGATAAAAAGAAGAACAGAGCAAAAAGAAGAAGCAGATTCTACTATATATTATATCTTCTTTTTGCTAAACCTTTTCTCTTGCAGATCATCGACAACCTGAGACACCAAATCAAATATCATTTGCTTAGAGATCAAAATTGTAAGAAGAAAAGAAAGAGGATTTGCAATCAAGAAAAGAAGCCTCCACAAGTTGTCATCTATTCTAAATCAGACAGGGGGAGCTTCCTTCAACATCATCATCAAGATCCAACTCAACTACCAATCAGGATCTTCAAGAGTCTTCTCAGCAAAGAGAAGAACAATATATCTTTTCCCTTTCTCCTTCCCATCTTGTAAATGGTTATAACTCCCTTCAAAAGTTAACTCCCGGTGACAGGGCACCTTAGCAAAAACATGCATCTTGGTTTTGAGCACCTGATCAAAAACTCTGTGGTGTGTGGACACCTGAACAAAATCACCTTGGTGAATTGGGCACCTGATCAAACCTCCATTGGTGTGAGGGCACCTGATCAACAACCTCCTAGTGGATTCCTACCAGTGGGTAGAAGAGTAGATGTACCCAGGTTTTGGGGAACTACTATATATCTTGTGTCATCTGGATTGTGCTTATTTGTTTGTTTTATGTTTTTATTTGTGATGTGATTTTTTATGCACTCTTAGTATTTGTTTTTATTACTCATACAGCAATCAGCGCACTCACATATTTATATATATCATTTATTTTGAAACAAAGTTAAATAAGAGTTTTAATAACATAAATAAGAACTAAACTCACTTTCAATTGGTATCAAAGCAGGTTGATGTTATCAATCACCCTCATCAGAGCATATCAATTGTCCCTTTCAATTGGTATCAGAGGAAGTTGATTTTGCACACAGGCTAACACCTGAAATCACAAAGATCACTTAGTTCTTTTTTTTTGTAAAAAGGTTTTTCAAAAATTCTAATGGCACTAGCAGATTTTGATTTTTCAGATCCACCTTTATGTAATTTGGATAGATTTTCTTTATGGCAAGCTAGAATTAAGTTATATATGAATGCCATAGATGAAAATAATTACAAATATGTTATGACAGGACTTCCATCCTCAACTTCTTCAACAGATGATCAAGAAATGCTGAAAAGTGCTGATGCCATGGCCATTGAGATATTGGCTAAATCAATGTCAAATGACATTCTTCTTAAAGTGGCTGATTGCACTTCAGCAAAGAGCATTTGGCACTCCCTCTCAAGGATGGTAAATGAGTCCTCTTCTACATCTTCAACTAACTTTACTTTTGATGCAGAACCATCATTCAGTTTAACTAAAGAAGAAGAAAAAGAAGAACAAAAAGCCATAAAATTATGTATGATGGCAATATGTGGCTCAGATTATATCATATGTTGAATCTGAAACAGAGATGGTAACTGAGGTTGAGGTATCTTCTATTCCTAATTTTACCTCTAATTTTAGATCTGTTTTCAACTCACCTTGTGCAGGTTTAAAAATTTCTGAAAACAGAATCAGTAAAAAGCTATTAATAAACAAATTAATTTTGTTAAAATTAAAGAAGATTTTAAAATAATAGCAGAACAATTTAGTTGTTTAGAAAATAAGTTAATTAAGGCTGATAAGTTCAAACAGAACTTTAAAGAAAAAGAAATTATGTATGTTCGGCAAAATCAAAGAAAATTTTTAAATTTGTATTTCAATGAAATAAAAAGGCCAACATACCTATCTATAAGGCAATTTTGTTTTAACTGTATAATGTTTTTACTTAAATTATAATTAAATTAAGCAGCAGTTTTATGATTCTCGTTGAATTTTCTATCTTAAAAACAAGTCAGATAGACTTCACTTTCTTATATATTTTTTCTCCTAAAATCATGTTGAGCATTCTACTATAGTTGCATTGATCAGAAATGATCATGGCACTGAGTGTGAGTCTCTTCTGATTAAAGAGGATTCTATATAAAGAAGCTATCAGACTTTGTATTTGTGATATTCAAATTCTTAGAATCTATAACAGCTAGCAATTCACATATTAAAATTCCTATTTAAAATCAAGATTTAGGAAATTAGAAATTGCTTAGTTTTAAAGAAGAAATTTAAGTAAATAATCTCTATCCCTTAAGCCTTAAGTTAATTCAAGACTTTTTATGCTTAGGAATCCTAAACCAAATAGGGGGAGATTGATAGAACCTAGTTAATTTGGATTAGGATCCCAACTCAAATAGGGGGAGATTGTTGGAACCTTAGTTTTGATTTGAGTTAGGATCCACCTTTAGTATCTAAAGTTTATATCATAACTCATATTATAACTTAGATTAATTATCATTAAGAAAGAAGGCTACAAATAGACTTATAAATAATAGGCTGAAGTATATAAGAGAAAATATTATAAGAGAAATTAATATAAGAGAAAATAAGAGAAGAAATATATTTTATATATTCAATGCGTTCGACAAACGCCGAACGACGCTCAGCATTCGTTGGACGGCGCTCGAGGAACAAATTACTTTATAGCAGCGCTCGACAAATTATCAAGGAAGCTGCGGTCGACGAAATCCGAACAGCGGTCGATGAATTCCAACCAGAACAGCGGTATACGAAAAGAGGATCTCAACGAATTATTATTATATGTTAAGTTTGATTATTTTATCATTCCGTTCGAAGAATGAAATTAACAGGTCGACGAATCAAGATGAGATCGACGAAATATTGTCAGCAATATTATTATATTCTTATACAGCTCGACTAACATTATTATATATGCTTTTCTGAATTAGTCGTTGCAGCATTAATTAATACAGCCGCTGCAGACATTAAATAATATAGTCGTTGCAACAAAGCCAAAGAAGGAAATTGCTCTGCTCGAGGAACTGGGAAATAAAAGATATATTTATTATATTCCTTTCTTGTCGGCAAGGATTCAAACAGATAAATATACAGCAGATAATATATATCAGAATATATATATAGCTGTTATCTCTCGGCAGCAATATAGAACAGAACATATTAATATTGTTGTACAGGAATTAGAGAAGAAGAAGAAGAAGAAGAGAAAAAGAAGAACAGAGAAAAAAGAAGAAGCAGATTCTACTATATATTATATCTTCTTTTTGCTAAACCTTTTCTCTTGCAGATCATCGACAACCTGAGACACCAAATCAAATATCATTTGCTCAGGGATCATAACTGTAAGAAGAAAAGAAAGAGGATTTGCAATCAAGAGAAGAAGCCTCCACAAGCTATCATCTATTCTAAATCAGACAGGTGGAGCTTCCTTCAACATCATCATCAAGATCCAACTCAACTACCAATCAGGATCTTCAAGAGTCTTCTCAGCAAAGAGAAGAACAATATATCTTTTCCCTTTCTCCTTCCCATCTTGTAAAGGGTTATAACTCCCTTCAAAAGTTAACTCCCGGTGATAGGGCACCTTAGCAAAAACATGCATCTTGGTTTTGAGCACCTGATCAAAAGCTCTGTGGTGTGTGGACACCTGAACAAAATCACCTTGGTGAATTGGGCACCTGATCAAACCTCCATTGGTGTGAGGGCACCTGATCAATAACCTCCTAGTGGATTCCTACCAGTGGGTAGAAGAGTAGATGTACCCAGGTTTTGGGGAACTACTATATATCTTGTGTCATCTAGATTGTGCTTGTTTGTTTGTTTTATGTTTTTATTTGTGCTGTGATTTTTTATGCACTCTTAGTATTTGTTTTTATTACTCATACAGCAATCAGTGCACTCATATATTTATATATATCATTTATTTTAAAACAAAGTTAAACAAGAGTTTTAATAACATAAATAAGAACTAAACTCACTTTCAATTGGTATCAAAGCAGGTTGATTTTATCAATCACCCTCATCAGAGAATATCGATTGTCCATTTCAATTGGTATAAGTGGAAGTTGATTTTGCACACAGGCTAACACCTTAAATCACAAAGATCACTTAGTTCTTATTTTTTTGTAAAAAGGTTTTTCAAAAATTCTAATGGCACTAGCAGATTTTGATTTTTCAGATCCACCTTTATGTAATTTGGATAGATTTTCTTTATGGCAAGCTAGAATTAAGTTATATATGAATGCCATAGATGAAAATATTTACAAATCTGTTTTGACAGGACTTCCATCCTCAACTTCTTCAACAGATGATCAAGAAATGCTGAAAAGTGCTGATGTCATGGCCATGGAGATATTGGCTAAATCAATGTCAAATGACATTCTTCTTAAAGTGGCTGATTGCACTTCAGCAAAGAGCATTTGGCACTCCCTCTCAAGGATGGTAAATGAGTCCTCTTCTACATCTTCAACTAACTTTACTTTTGATGCAGAACCATCATTCAGTTTAACTAAAGAAGAAGAAAAAGAAGAACAAAAAGCCATAAAATTCTGTATGATGGCAATATATAGCTCAGATTATATCAGATACTGAATCTGAAACAGAGATGGTAACTGAGGTTGAGGTATCTTGTATTCCTAATTTTACCTCTAATTTCAGATCTATTTTCAACTCTCCTTGTGTAGGTTTAAAAATTTCTGAAAACAGAATCAGTAAAAAGCTATTAATAAACAAATTAATTTCTGTTAAAATTAAAGAAGATTTTAAAATAACAGCAGAACAATTTATTTGTTTAGAAAATAAGTTAATTAAGGCTGATAAGTTCAAATAGAACTTTAAAGAAAAAGAAATTATGTATGTTCGGCAAAATCAAAAATTTTTAAATTTGTATTTCAATGAAATAAAAAGGCCAACATACCTATCTATAAGGCAATTTTATTTTAACTGTATAATGTTTTTACTTAAATTATAATTAAATTAAGCAGCAGTTTTATGATTCTTGTTGAATTTTCTATCTTAAAAACAAGTCAGATAGACTTCACTTTCTTACAGATTTTTTCTCCTAAAATCATGTTGAGCGTTCTACTATAGTTGCATTGATCAGTAATGATCATGGCACTGAGTGTGAGTCTCTTCTGATTAAAGGGGATTCTATAGAAAGAAGTTATCAGACTTTGTATTTATGATTTTCAATTTCTTAGAATCTATAACAGCTAGCAATTCACATATTAAAATTCATATTTAAAATCAAGATTTAAGAAATTAGAAATTGCTTACTTTAAAGAAGAAATTTAAGTAAATAATCTCTATCCCTTAAGCTTAAGTTAATTCAAGATTTTTTATGCTTAGGAATCCTAAACTAAATAGGGGGAGATTAATAGAACCTAGTTAATTTGGATTAGGATCCCAACTCAAATAGGGGGAGATTGTTGGAACCTTAGTTTTGATTTGAGTTAGGATCCACCTTTAGTATCTAAAGTTTATATCATAACTCATATTATAACTTAGATTAATTATCATTAAGAAAGAAGGCTGCAAATAGACTTATAAATAATAGGCTGAAGTATATAAGAGAAAATATTATAAGAGAAATTAATATAAGAGAAAATAAGAGAAGAAATATATTTCATATATTCAATGCGTTCGACGAACGTCGAACGACACCCAGCATTCGTCGGATGGCGCTCGACGAACAGATTACTTTATAGCAGCGCTCGACAAATTATCAAGGAAGCTGCGGTCGACGAATTCCAACCAGAACACCGGTCGACGAAAATAGGAGCTCGACGAATTACTATTATATGTTCAGTTTGATCATTTAATTATTCCGTTCGAAGAATGAAATTAACAGGTCGACGAATCAAGATGAGATCGACGAAATATTGTCAGCAATATTATTATATTCTTATACAACTCGACTAACATTATTATATATGCTTTTCTGAAATACTCGTTGCAACATTAATTAATACAGCCGCTGCAGACATTAAATAATGTAGTCGTTGCAACAAAGCCAAAGAAGGAAATTGCTCTGCTCGAGGAACTGGGAAATAAAAGATATATTTATTATACTCCTTTCTTGTCGGCAAGGATTCAAACAGATAAATATACAGCAGATAATATATATCAGAATATATATAGCTGTTATCTCTCGGCAGCAATATAGAACAGGACATATTAATATTGCTATACAGGAATTAGAGAAGAAGAAGAAGAAGAGAAAAAGAAGAACAGAGCAAAAAGAAGAAGCAGATTCTACTATATATTATATCTTCTTTTTGCTAAACCTTTTCTCTTGCAGATCATCGACAACCTGAGACACCAAATCAAATATCATTTGCTCAGTGATCATAACTGTAAGAAGAAAAGAAAGAGGATTTGCAATCAAGAGAAGAAGCCTCCACAAGCTGTCATCTATTCTAAATCAGACAGGGGGAGCTTCCTTCAACATCATCATCAAGATCCAACTCAACTACCAATCAGGATCTTCAAGAGTCTTCTCAGCAAAGAGAAGAACAATATATCTTTTCCCTTTCTCCTTCCCATCTTGTAAAGGGTTATAACTCCCTTCAAAAGTTAACTCCCGGTGACAGGGCACCTTAGCTAAAACCTGCATCTTGGTTTTGAGCACCTGATCAAAAGCTCTGTGGTGTGTGGACACCTGAACAAAATCACCTTGGTGAATTGGGCACCTGATCAAACCTCCATTGGTGTGAGGGCACCTGATCAACAACCTCCTAGTGGATTCCTACCAGTGGGTAGAAGAGTAGATGTACCCAGGTTTTGGGGAACTACTATATATCTTGTTTCATCTGGATTGTGCTTGTTTGTTTGTTTTATGTTTTTATTTGTGCTGTGATTTTTTATGCACTCTTAGTATTTGTTTTTATTACTCATACAGCAATCAGCACACTCATATATTTATATATATCATTTATTTTGAAACAAAGTTAAACAAGAGTTTTAATAACATAAATAAGAACTAAACTAAATTTTAGAAGGGCCTGCCTAAGTGGGTCTCGCAAACCCCTGTAAAACCTCTTGGCGTACCCATGATCATCCAAGGCATATGTGCCCGCGAATCTAGTCAGATGTGAGAACTCTCGCTGATATTCCAATACTGGCCTAGATCCCTGCATCAGTTGTAGGAACCTCTCCTCAAGATCAACATGCACCATGCGAGGAACAAAATGCTCCAGAAATGCGTCCGAGAACTCATCCCAGTTGATGTCAGTATAGGTGCGTCCCTAAAAAGTAGAGCCCATGAGGGACTTCCACCATCTTTTGGCATGTGATTCTAATGAAGAGACTGCCAAGGTAACTGCCATGTTGGCAGGGCATCGGATTTCGGCCATCATCTCCTGCACTGTGTCAAGTTACTCCTCTGTACGAACTGCAGACTCAGTCCCATGATAGACAGGCGGGGAAAGACCTCGAATGGTACTCAACCAGTTTGACCTCGGGTTTGGTTGTTGTACCGGAGCCTGCTGTGATCTAAAAGCGTCTTGAATTGTAGTTAAGGTCTGACCCAATTCTGATTGTTGGAAGGGAGTAGTATCCAAAGGAAGGGGAACACACCTTACTAGCTTCGAATGCGCCGGAATCAACGCATAAGGGTATGCGTTTTGGATTAGGTTGGCAATTTGATAGGAAAAAGTTGACATACTTAATGCGAATCACACATGGGCACACTACTGCTTCCGCTAAATTAGTTTGTCCTCAAACTGAACTATCGAGCGGGGTGGCCATATGGTTTAATGGACTTCTTTATCACAGGATCGTTGTCAGCTGATACCATTTGTAAGACCCCCCTCCGGGAACACAAGACACGGCCAAGGGGAGTCTTATGCCCAAGAAAGCCGCCTTGCGAAAGCGCCAGCACACGAGCAAGCCTCTTCCACGAGATGCCTATCCTGCTATCTAATCTCAATATCATCTTGCCAACCCATCAATAATAATAAAACCACAGATGCCACAAATCCACAAAAAACATATAGTCCACAATACATTCACAAAGACAGATAGCTACAAAGTTCTTGCAGAATATCAGAGTACAAAATTTGCCCTAAGGTTACATTTCAAAACACTCACTCACATCTGTCACTGATGGTAGCGAATGTTAAAAAATTTCAGAGTAGGATCGAAGAATATACAGCGGAAGACTTCAAATCCAATGAAAACAAAGTAACCAGTGACAATGAAGGACAAGAAGATCTCAATTGACTACTATCTTATTACAATGCGTTGCATACATGGCGAGACAAGATTTATGAGAGCAAACTTAGATGAGAAAAACAAGCAACACAACAAGCATCTGACAGCTAGAAAACTAAGACCGCCCAGACCGCTCAAACTCAGCAAGATCGTCGGGTTCCCTGAGACCGCCCGAATAGGAGAGGTTGCTGACCTCCAAACTGCCAGACCACCAATCACAGACCGCACAACCTGCTGCTTATTGCAACTGCAGAAACAAAGCTGTCCGCACTTCTGATTGCCCAGACCGCACGGTCACAAGATCAAGAAGTAACCCGCGAACACTTGAAGAAGAACTGCTCACTGCCGTAAGACCGCACTCAAGACCGCCTGACCGCTAAAGGTCTCCTGATCAACTGGGTCCGCTACAAACAGACCAAGAACTTCAAATATAGTTTGCCCAGACGAGACTGCTAGCGAGCTGGTTATTCAAAGCTGGAAAGATTGGAAGAAAGCTGACGGAGACTGTTGGTCGCCTAACCTGTGAACACAATAAACCGGTCAACAAACTTCAGACTGCGTGACCTCAAACAAGAGACTGGCACAATCAATCCAAACTTTAGTTCTTACAGTTCTTGCATACGAATGGCTACACATGCACCTCTATTTATAGGCAAGCGAACGGATGTCGTCACCGCCACAGAGGGATACAGTCACCTTCCTTATTGAAACTCGCGGTCTCCATAATCAGACTATGCGGTCTCTATAAGACCTTTATTACACTTATGAAAAATTGTCCAAGTAGGACAGCTCACCAAATCAAACCGGCAGACCACCCAGTCTCTTATAAGAGATGATCCATATGAGCATCGGACCTGATCGATAACAGACCACCAGAACCAGACTCATACAAACTGTCCGGTCTCCCATAAGATCGAAACCACACGAACACACTGGCCTATCACAGGTGACCGCCAGAGCAAACTCATACAGACCGCAGTACAGACCGCCGAAGCAACCAAGTACCAGACCGCCCGGTCTCAACCAAAACATGAACACTTGGGCACAACCGCCGAACAGAAACAGATCGCCAACACTAGAGATGCGCAAACCGTGAAGTCTCTGTGGTCTGCAAAAGCAGACCGCCCGGACACTCCACTTCCACTTCAAAAATTCAACAGCGAAGGTATCGTAGTCTTAGGCCCTGTTGCCCTGGCATGACAGTCCTCCTGCGTCATACACTGCTGCTCCACCTACCACTGGGTGCCCTCCTAAAATAGTGACGTAGCATCCATTAGTCATAAAGACTAAGTGGCTTCACATCCTCTCCCCCGATGACTCTTAGGTGTCGGGCAGAAGGAAGGAGGGAGAATGCTGCAATATAATCAGTAATAAACAATATAGCAAGTGGCAAGGATGTATAAATCACAGTAGAGAGTCAGGAGTATAATAATACATCTACTCTAGCAGTATAGTCAGCGACAGAGTATAGTAGAGCAAGTATATACAAAACTGAATTAAACTTAACTTATAAGGATGCTGATGCGCAAATCTTAGCACACCGCTATAGGCGGTAGCAAGACTGCGGCACGAAACGGCAGTGTACCGATCGTTCAAGTAATATAAAATGTGGGAGTGAATCCCCAAGTATCGAATCTCGAAGGAACACAGTAAGGTGGAGTTGACTATTGAGGAAGGACTTGAGATCGAAGTCCTTAAGTCGGATGGATGTGAAAGGGAGTGATTTGGTTTGTGGAAATTAAGTAAAAAAATACTACAACTACTCATATGCAATACCGCTATGCAATGCTTCGCTTGGCGGTATGGAGACTAGGCAGGCCTTGAGCGCGCTGCTTCGCAAGGGCAGATGGACGAGTAGGCAAGCGGAATCGAACTGTGCAGGCCTTGAGCGCGCTGCTTTGTTAGGCGAATGGATTACACGGGCCGCTATGCCACGCTTCACTAAGTGGATGGGCGAGTAGGCAGGCGGAATGAGTGTCGCAAGCACCTCGTCGACAAGCACGCCACTAGCAATTGCTAGTGCGGCACACAAACATGACGGCGGGATGGATGATGGAATGGGGCGCTCCTCACTTGCATAAACCACACATAACGATTTCACATAGACATGAAATATTAAATGACAAAACAAGGTTTAACAAACATTGTTCATACACCCAAATAATTAAGGAATAACACACTACAATGTAAAGGAGGTTTAGATTACAACCAAAGCACGGAGACTCATCGGAGGTTCACGGCCGGAATCTAGGGTTGTCAATCCTTGTCCGAGCTCGGGCTCCAACTGTCGTCCGGGGTCCGGAAGAGCTGTCACCTTCTTCTATTATACCTGTCTTCTCCGTCAATCTTCTTTGGCCATGATCTCACCGGAGAACTTTACAAGTGCAGCACTGAATCCCTCACAATTGAGCTTTGGAGGTGCATGAATAATGGAGGAGGCCTAGAGGATGCTCCGGCTTGAGATTTGCAAGAGAATGGCGGTCGGAGCTCCTCCCGAAGGTGGGCGGTGATGGAGCGGTGAAATGGGCGAAACTGGAGCTCTTGGACGCGGGAAAGAAGATCGATCCCCCTAGGGCGGAATCTGCAGCTTATATAGAAAAACAGTCAGAAATTGGTCACGCACGGTCGAGCGCACGACCCTGCGTGGACCGTGCGATATTTAACAAACATAAAGGCCAGGAAGACGAAGCAGGCGCGCCCAGGCATTTTACTCACGCACGGTCGAATCCTCCCGTGTGTAAAAACGCACGGGCAAATTCAGAAAACTCGAATTCCGGCAAAGAACAAGAGATCGTGTGTTTTGTTCGCGCACGATTGAGGCCAACCGTGCGTGAAGAAAACGCACGAGCGGGGCAGATCACCATATTGACTAGCTGAACATAGCGCACGACCGCAGCCGACCGTGCGTCAAGTAAATCGCACGACCGTGCGATAAAAACAGGATGAATTCTGGGCACTATGGACGATCTGCCCACCTGCACAACACATCCAAACGCTGGGAACACACCTCCAGCACAATCATAAAAGCATAAAAAAATGGTGAGCACATTGTGCTTGCCCCCAACAGCAAAGCGTGCAATTGCACGCACAAATAGGCTTAAATGGGCACTTCATGTGAGAACTGTGACCAAGTGAAATATAAGCAATTAAGGACTAAATGTGAAGTGCATATGCATGAAAACTAGCCCAGATGAGTCCATAAAAGTGTATATAATTGGGACTCATCACACCCCTAGACTTACCTGTTTGCGCGTCCCGAGCAAACAAATTCTAAGCAAACGGGGAAAGAAAAGTAGATGGCTCAAAATTATAATACAGAGTACCATGCGAAGCCGCATGCTCATGTGCATAAGAAAAATAATAGAGAAGATTTCTTATTATATGAATAGTTTATAGATTTTAAAAGAGTAAAAGCATATTACAACTACTCAAATGGTGAACTACGGTGAATCATCCGGTCACGCATACGGAGAAAGTAAACTAAGCGCTGAGATGAGCATTGCTCAAGATTGGGGTGCAAGACAAACTCCACCGAAATCCATCGTTGTCGGTGACCATAAGCTCGCCCGGTCACATTCTCTCCACGACACTAGATTGGTTAAAGGCGTGAGTCAATAGGACTTTAGGTTAGGGATGGGGCTTGGGTTATGGTGAGGCAAACAAAGATAAACGCGAAGGCTGAACACACCTAAACCCAAATGAGCAAGTGCAAAGCACTATCCAAGCAGCTACAAAACATGCGGATGCACCACACCCCCAGACTTGAACTTAACAACAAGGGTGAGTGCACCCCTACTTCCAATCACAAATTTAAACAAAGATTTTTCAATTAAGCTCATCTCCCCCTTTTTTCACTTCTTTTTCTTTTTCTCTTTTTTCTTTAGTGATTTCAGCAAATTTTCAAAGATGCACATCCATACTTTCACATTGTATTTCCACAATCAACACCACCAATTTAAAATTTAGAAAAAGTGCTTGCATCTGGGGGTGCGACTAGGCTTGGAGTTTAGGCTTTGGTGAACAGTAGTGGAGCTGAACCAAAAGAATGGGGTAGGCACAAAGGGGCTAGCAAGGGTTGACGATATCAGGAATGGCACAAAGGCTCAACCGGGCCAAAATACGGCCTACGTCATTCTCACGCACTAGAACTATCCTATTCCAATGTTTCAAGAATCGCTTGGGGCAAGTTCTAGCCACCGAGAAAGATTCTCCTTTCTCCCGACTCAAGCAATACGAGTCTAGCGATCGTTTACACACATCCTTATGTTACCGTTTGATTCACAACGGATTCACCATTTGAGTAGAGTACACAACATTTACACTAATAGAGAAATATAAAACCATAAGTATAAAAAGAAGTCTAATCTACACAAATTACTATGCAACTGAGCACTAGACTAGGAGCATTACTGGAGTCAACATTTTACTCCGCTACATAGTCCTAAGCCAGCACCTAGACTTTCCCAAATATGCACAAGAATTAAATTTAACTCAGAGCATGCATACAGATTAGTACGCGCTCAAGTGGGTGTAGTGGTGTGCGGTGCATATGAAACAACAATTATAAAACTGAATAAAAGTACTTCTAGTATGCAAATGATATGTGCACGTGCAGTGGGCTACAAATACTGTAGCTCTCCCCTAGACCTAATCTAAACAATCCAACAAAAGATATAACCATGAAATTCAAAATGAAGTCTAGGGAAAGAGAGTACCCAATGCTCAGAAAGTGAGCATACTAGAATATTGGCGTGTAAATCAAGACAAAGTTGCAGCGTCTGCCATCCATAAGAAGGACCTGCAGGGGTGAGCTCCGCAAAAACAAAAGACAATATACAAACATAAAAATGAAATACAGCTAACTAAACTAAACAAGATGAAATAAGAATTGCAGGAAAAGTAAGATAACTACTGGAGTTATTGTCCTCCCAGCACGGCTTATTCAAAATTAAAGCAGTTCTAGCTAATGGGTCTATGAAAAAGGAAATGCACAGGTAACTGTTCTAATATGCGTGTCGGTAGCGGGTACCGATACGGCGATTGAATAGTCACGCCTCTACCCGAATATAAATAATACCTGCTCGTCACAGGTAAAGGGAATAAAAAGTAAGAAGAGGAGGAATCCTCACTCAACTCACCAAAACTATCCTTGCCCAGCAAGGTGTCGTCTTCATGGAGGTGGCAAGAGGAAAAGGTAATGAGTGGGGTTTCCACTATGGAGGAGGGGTCAACCTCCTCACATATGAGGTTACGCTCCTCATTGACTTGAGCAAAATGCTCCAAGTCCTCCTAAAGTACCTGTGAAGATTCAACCTGCACAGGCTCAGATGAAGAAGGGGGTTCAAGAAATAAAAGAGAGGAATGACTTAAATAATCAAAAATTGGGGGAGTGGTCCCAGTTTCACTCCCGGCAAAATCCAAGGATAGATCACTGTCATCATCGTAAGTATCATAGCAAGGGGGGCCCGTTAACTCAAGGGCCTCGGTGGTGAGTTGGACCTCCTCGTCCCATGAAGAAGTGCAAACCTCCTCATTAGAAAGAGTACCCTCATCATCCCACCGGGGAGCAGCCTCAGGCTCAGAATCATCACCCTGCTCAATTACTTCGACAGGCTCATAAAATATGTGTGTAGAAAAATCTTGCAAAGAAACTGGAGGAACAAAAATATTTGGTTCCTCCGCAAAAAGATCTGCTAATGCCTCCCCAATGGAGAGAATACTTTCCTCATCCCACTCAGGTACATCTAGGAGCTCCCATTCCTCTCCTTGTTGGCTAACAGATGAGTGATCATCATCACTAGGAGTAGAGCCATACACAGGGAGTGAGGAGTCCATGCACGAAATAAGATCGGGGGTAGAGGGAATGATTGCCTCCATGGGTAAAGAATGAGTGATAGGGACACTGTTGTCACGAGTGAAGGAGCGGCGGTCAGGATTGAAAAGACTAGGACAGTCCTTCAATTCATGACCCTCTCCTCGACACAACAAGCAAACAACGTTCCTACACTGCCTAGCATTTAACTCCTTCATTTGTTCTATATAATAAACCATCTTGTCGTAAGTGCTAGGAGAAATATCCCATGAAGACATTTTCAAAAATTAAAGCAGATAAAATGAAACTGAAATTCTTTGCAAGGAAATTTACACAAACTGATAAAACTACTTGGATTAAACTTGCCTAAAACTTAAAAACAGTAGAGGAAGAAATAATAACAAACAATATATAATTAAAAAGCAAACAAAAATAACAAAGCAGCTATACACACTGGAAGAACTACTATCTCTCGGCTCTCCCTCTCAAGAAAACTCACACGACTGTGTTCCCCGGCAACGGCGCCAAAAACTTGATGCGCAAATCTTAGCACACCGCTATAGGTAGTAGCAAGACTACGGCACAAAATGGCAGTGTACCGATCGTTCAAGTAATATAAAATGTGGGAGTGAATCCCCAAGTATCGAATCTCGAAGGAACACAGTAAGGTGGAGTTGACTATTGAGGAAGGACTTGAGATCGAAGTCCTTAAGTCGGATGGATGCGAAAGGGAGTGATTTGGTTTGTGCAAAATAAAGTAAAAAATACTACAACTACTCCTATGCAATGCCGCTATACAATGCTTTGCTTGGCGGGATGGAGACTAGGCAGGCCTTGAGCGCGCTGCTTCGCAAGGGCGGATGGACGAGTAGGCAAGCGGAATCAAACTGTGCAGGCCTTGAGCGCGCTACTTCGTTAGGCAAATGGATTACACGGGCCGCTATGCCACGCTTCACTAAGCGGATGGGCGAGTAGGCAGGCGGAATGAGGGTCGCAAGCACCTCGTCGACAAGCACGCCACTAGCAAATGCTAGTGCGGCACACGAACATGACGGCGGGATGGATGATGGAATGGGGCGCTCCTCACTTGCATAAACCACACATAACGATTTCACATAGACATGAAATATTAAATGATAAAACAAGGTTTAGCAAACATTGTTCATACACACAAATAATTAAGGAATAACACACTACAATGTAAAGGAGGTTTAGATTACAACCAAAGCACGGAGACTCATCGGAGGTTCGCGGCCGGAATCTAGGGTTGTCAATCCTTGTCCGAGCTCGGGCTCCAACTGTCGTCCGGGGTCCAGAAGAGCTGCCACCTTCTTCAATTATACCCGTCTTCTCCGTCAATCTTCTTTGGCCATGATCTCACCGGAGAACTTTACAAGTGCAGCACTGAATCCCTCACAATGGAGCTTTGGAGGTGCACGAACAATGGATGAGGCCTAGAGGATGCTCCGACTTGAGATTTGCAAGAGAATGGTGGTCGGAGCTCCTCCCGAAGGTGGGCGGTGATGGAGCGGCGAAATGGGCGAAACTGGAGCTCTTGGACGCGGGAAAGAAGATTGATCCCCCTATGGCGGAATCTGCAGCTTATATAGAAAAACAGTCAGAAATTGGTCGCGCGTGGTCGAACGCACGACCGTGCATGGACCGTGCGATATTTAACAAACATAAAGGCGAGGAAGACGAAGCAGGCGCAAAGAACAGGAGATCGTGTAAAAAGGCACGGGCAAATTCAGAAAACTCGAATTCCGGCAAAGAACAAGAGATCGTGTGTTTTGTTCGCGCACGGTTGAGGCCAATCGTGCGTGAAGAAAACGCACGAGCGGGGCAGATCACCATATTGACTAGCTGAACATAGCGCACGACCGCAGCCGACCGTGCGTCAAGTAAATCGCACGACCGTGCGATAAAAACAGGATGAATTCTGGGCACTATGGACGATCTGCCCACCTGCACAACACATCCAAACGCTGGGAACACACCTCCAGCACAATCATAAAAGCATAAAAAAATGGTGAGCACATTGTGCTTGCCCCCAACAGCAAAGCGTGCAATTGCACGCACAAACAGGCTTAAATGGGCACTTCATGTGAGAATTGTGACCAAGTGAAATATAAGCAATTAAGGACTAAATGTGAAGTGCATATGCATGAAAACTAGCCCAGATGAGTCCATAAAAGTGTATATAATTGGGACTCATCAAATGCCATACAAGTTTATAAGTTAAGGATTTAAGCATAAAAGTAACTCATCATAAAAAGGTGCCCATACAAGTTTATATGATGAGGGTCTGATGCGGCGCTACGCAATGCAATGAATATATGTATGATGACTTACCCACGATTTACACACGCACTCTGATTTGCTACGTCGACATAGACTTGTACTTCCCACTTTTTGAGGGTAGCTAACCACTCAGGCATCTCACATCATGGCCAGACGGAGACAGTGGAATGAGATTCTCCACTACAAGCTGGGTATGCATACTACCAGACCTAGGCCTTACGTACGCCTCAACGCTAAGAACACAACAACGGAGACCCTGCGTACTCTTTCTCGCCAAACTAGCCGAGTCTTATGACGTGGAAGGGGTCTTGGGAAGTAAGCACCAAAGGACCATGTCCAACTGGTTCTAGAGTCTATCCGCCAGCTTCTATCGGTGTGACGACTAGGAAGTCCGTAGACTCGCCACAATTAATCCTCCATTAAGGATCATAATGCAATCGTGTGAATTCTATACACACCCAAGTAGTTCCCATCCTCAAACCGTGCTATCAAGCACCCAAGGACTCCGAACCAAGTCCATAACATAGTTACTATTTACAAGTTCAATCAATGTTAATTAGCATGCAAGGACCTACCAGTCGGGTCCTTAACATAACACCATAGGATATAACCGTATCCTATAATCCACACCAACCATCACTGCTACCCATATCGAGTTGCCATAACTCTTGTGATGTGGCATGTGTATGTAAGGGAAATACTCTCCTTGATCCTATAGGACTACTTGTGCGTTTAATGTCATGTTTCCAAAATAATTTTCCAAATGAGTACCTTAATATTTCAATTCAGCATAAATTTATAACGGCACAATTAATTGGGGACTCATTTCAAAGACAAATCCTCTGAAACTCCTACCATAGATCATAGTTAATACTTGAATCATTCCCACAATTTTTCTACCTCATTGTATTACACAATTCTTATTTACGGTACTTTACATTTATATGATACAATAGGCAAATTCATATAAATATGTATCAAAAAATTCTGAAACATAACTGGGGTGATCACAATATCATCAGGCACATTTATACCAAATTTTGTAAACATCCGATCAATATTTTGGGAGAAATCAGTAAAACATTAAAACTTTGTACATATTCATCAATGTTTACTAAAACAAGATTTCTGGGAGCTACAGACCACCAAAGATAATGTGTCACCCCATTCCGAAAAGGTATCGCCAAGGGATACAACTTTTGTCTTGATCCCAAGGTCCAGATCTAGGCATAACCTATCTAAAATTGGGTTTGAACCCAGCAGAGTAAATCTGGACAGCAAGATGTCCTGTATATAAACCAGATCATTTTCTGCACTGCCATTTTCGATTTCACTTTTCCAGAGCTACCGAGCTTCCCTGAAAATGCACATCCATTCGTTGGAAAGGTCTTTCCGAGGGCTACAACTTTTGTGTTGAGCGCAAGATCTGAATGTGGCCGGATCATGCATAAAAACAGGCTTGAAGTCCATTGCGTGCAGAAAATAGGTTTTCCCCAATTTATAAAATCTGCACGGATCTTAAGACAGATGAACAACATCTGTTCATCTTCTTCCTCCCGCACACACTTAAATTATTTCGCCTTCTCTCCTCCAATACTCCCTCAATTCATCACTATTCTTCACGAAACCAAGTCTTGTTACTTCATATTGAAGAGAGGAGTTGATTGAAGTCATTTTCGTGGTGAACGATGCCCTAGAACAGAAGTTCTAGTGTGGTCTCTTCCTATTAAACTCCATTAAACTCACCAAGGTCAAGCTCTTTTGAGCTGACATCTCTCCTAAATCAGATCTAAAGTTCTAGCACCAAGGGAGAGGGGGCAGAAGTCACCTGATTTGCGGACATGGATCAAGTTTGTCTTCTTGGCGGCATGGTGGCCGTCGGCCAAGATCCAAGTCCTCCTTCCAAGCTTAAACTCCTTTAGGAAAGTAGCTGGTCTAAATGCTTGAGTGTGGGGAAGAGGAAGAGAGTGCCCATTCTTGGATGAGGGAATGAAGTTTAAGGTTGAGGGAGGAGAGAAGGTTAAGGGAGGAGAGAGAAAATGGTGGTTGATTTGACTCTTGATTACGGCTAGATAATGGGGAAAAATATTTCCCATGCTTTGGAAAAACTTCCCATGCTAGGTGTCCTCTTCGCAGTGGCCAAATATCATTTCCCAGTTTTGGGATAGGCCACTTGACGCAGTGAACAAGGAAAACCACGCCACTTTCTTTCAGAATGCTAACACCGGTGTTAACACTTAACGTCGGGCGTTAGCTCTCTTCTCGATGACAGTATCAATGGTAAGTTAACCCTTCCCGTCGACAGATCAAAACTTCTCGACGGCAAAGCTAACGTTGGCATTAACTCTTAACGTCGGGCATTAGTTCTCTTCTGTAGGGAATTGGCGCTACCAACTCTCCCAAAAGCCCGGACTGTTGGGGAAGGCACTACAAAACCCTTATAGAGCTGGCTATCCGATGGATCCACAAGGCCGCCAGTTAGGCTCACAGGGGACACGCCCTTCTGTATCGACTAGTTCCGCAACACCGGGGGCATTGCTGGTCCCAACAATCCCCACCCCCCACCCCCCCCCCCCCCCCCCCCCACCCCCACCCCACCCCCCCACCCCCCCAGAAACGACCCAGGGGTTTCGATCCCGTGACCCCCTCTGATAACACTTGTAGGGAATTGGCGCTACCAACTCTCCCAAAAGCCCGGACTGTTGGAGAAGGCGCTACCAAACCTTTATAGAGCTGGCTATCCGATGGATCCACGGGGCCGCCAGTTAGGATCACAGGGGACTTGTCCTTCTGTATCGACTAGTGCCGCAACACCGGGGGCATTGCTGGTCCCAACATCTTCTCGACGGATGTATCGACGGGAAGTTAACCCTTCCCGTCGACAGATCAAAACTTCTAGACGACAAAACTAACGTCGGCGTTAACTCTTAACGCCGAGCGTTAGTCCTCTTCTCGATGACAGTATCGACGGGAAGTTAAACCTTCCCGTCAACAGATCCAAACTTCATGACGGCAAAGCTAACGTCGTTGTTAACTCTTAACGTCGGGCGTTAGTTCTCTTCTCGACGACAGTATTGACGGGAAGTTAACCCTTCCCGTCGACAGATCAAAACTTCTCGATGGAAAAGCTAACGCCGATGTTATATCTTAACGTCGAGCGTTAGCTCTCTTCTACAAGTTTTTCCCATATTTCTTATCTTAAGGGAGTGGGAGCGTTACACCCACCCTTGTTGACCGTGACTTAAACCTGACCACTTCAGGGTCCTAGGGCTTCTACCGAGCCCGAGTCAACTCCCGGTGACACAAAACACTCATGAGGGGCCTAGCGCGAACTGGGATGTTACATAGTGCACCCAAAGGGGCACAAGTCAACTTAGGTCAATTCACCTCAAATTGAACTAACAAGCCAAAATTGACTTCACCATCATATCTCTAACTCTAAGGGGGAGACAATTGACCATTCACCACATGAATTGGTCAACTAAACTAGCCAAGTTGACCAAAAGTCAATATATGACAACCTACCCTAATTTGGCTCAATTGGACTTCTGATAAGTAGTATTTATATAACTTTTTAATAGAAATTTTTGTAATTATTTAATATGAATTTTTCTTTTTCATGTCAATTTTAGGTTATAAGTAGTTCTTTTGTAATTTTGATTCTAACTTAGCTTAATTTCAATTTTTGTAGAATTTTGGGACAAATTGGAGAAATTTACAAGTCACTCCCTCGGTCACGCCCGTGACCCAGGGCATCTAACCTGAAGATCAGTCCAAATTCGATGCCGCGCTGATTGAGCTAGTCCACAGCAAGTCACGCCCTTGGTCACGCCCGTGACCCAAAGTCACGCCCGTGACCAAGGGCGTGTAAAGTTAGATTCTTACCAGCAAGCTGTCGTCGAGACGTGGAGGTGTCGTCGAGATGTCAACATAAGTCGCGCATGTGACCCAGATGTCACGCCCGTGACATTCGTGCATAATCTCTGCTCACCACCGCACCAAAATCTAGACTCACGCCGCATTTAATGAAGCTACCAGATTACACGCCCATGACCAACATTACACGGATGTGTAATGCCCTTTTTCGCCGTGCCGTCATGCAATCGCCCACGCCTTATCGGAGCTGAAATGAATAGTGGTTACATGCCCTTGGTCACACCCGTGACCAAGGGCGTGTACTTTGAACTTTTTTCTATAAATTTGATGAGTCCCAATTATATACACATATATGGACTCATCTGGGCCGTTTTTCTACTCATTCCATTGCACTTTAGCCTTATTTTAGCTCATATTTGTCATTCTATGCTAGGTGCACTTCTTGGCCTATTTTGGTGTGTGTTTATGTTTATTCTCTTTTGATAGCCTTATCGTATTTTTGAGTGCCACTTTCAGTGGCCTGATTAGCATTTCTGTAGGAACAGGAGTCGTTCAGGTGTTCCCGGTATAATTCTGTACAGGAACACTGCGCACGATCACTGGTTCTATTACGCACGACCACTGGTCATGCGCCGCTGATCGTGCGCACTCAACCCCCGAAATTTGAGTTCTGTCTTGACCAAACGCACGACCATTTACGATAGTGCGCACGACCACTGGTCGTGCGCCACTGATCGTGCGAACATTATATTTTATAAATTTCTTACATTGCAGGCTCCGCCCAGGCAGGCGCACGATCACAGGATTCTAGTGCGCACGACCACTGGTCGTGCACCACTGATCGTGCGCACTGTTTATTCCAGCGCCTATAAATTGACCTGCTCGCGAATTAGGTCGGGATCGCTCATTTCCAACTCTGCCAGTCCGCCGTTTTCGCCCTTCTCGCTGGTTCTCAGCCCCCCTAGGCCTCCTCCATCATCCTTGAGCCCCAAGGAGAGGTTTCTAGCCCAAAGATCGCCAACATCAAGCAAGGAGATCGCGTATCGGAGGAGATCAGATCGTGACATGAAGAAGACGGGTCCATTGGAAGGTAGTGACAGCCTTCTCTACCCCGGACGCAGTTGAAGACCGAGCTTGGACGCGGATTGACAACCCTGCGATTCCAACCGTGAATCTGTTTCCTGTTTTTAATTAGGTTGCGTTAGTAATTTTTGTTAGGTGTGGTATTTCGCACAATAGTGTTTTTCTTTTTGAATCGTTTTATCTTCACACTATGTGGGCACATCTTAATATCCGTTGCCGTTGGTGTAGAGCTACCTCCCACTCTAGTGATGAATGCCCTACGGAGAATGGTGGGCATAATTCTTCTCGCCCAGCATATAGAGCACCGACTTCGTCTGGTACTCCATATGGTGCGCATAAGTCTTATGGCTACTCTGCTGAGCCTTTACCGTCTTACTTCTTTTTGGCTTCAGCACCCGCTGTGCCAAAGAAGCCCGCAAGGCAGTGTCGATTTTGTCGGAGCACTGATCATGTCTTGAAGGACTGTGCCGAGTATCTTTGCCAATTGGATGAGGATGACGAGCCGGATATCCGGATCGTCCCGAATCCTAACTCTGGCGGCACACCTTCAACATCCGATTATGTGTCTTTGCCACCTTCACATCTTGAAGGGTATGGCGTTGACACAGTCACCAGATGTGTGGCTGATCTGGGCACCGACATTGCTGAGCCTATTCTCCCGGTGCATCCACCACCCCTAGTGGATTCGATTCTTTGTGAGGAATCGGTGCTCGACTTTTATCCGAGCACTATTCTTCCCCCTGTTGTGCATACTACATTCATCTCTGACGACATTGTCGATGATGTGTCACAAGAGGAGGCGGTTGATATTAGTATTGTGCCTACTCCTATGGAGGAGGACAACCTTCTAGGTGAAGAGGAATTTTCCTCAGCACCGGTGGAGGAAGTCCAAATCTTAGACATGGCCACTGTTGATCTCGCCGAACCTTGTAGCATTGATGACAATGCAAACATTATTTTACTTACCCAACCTGATGGGAGTGAGACTGGGACCACTCCCCCGATTTTTGATTATTTATGTTCTTCGTCTTGTTTATTTCTCGATCCCCCCTCTTCATCCGAGTCTGTGTAGGTTGAGTCTTCACAGGTACCCCAGGAGGATTTGGTGCATATTGCCCAAGTCAATGATGAGAGCGTCCTCTTATGTGAGGAGGTTGTTTCCCCCTCCGTAGAGGAAGCTCCACTCATTGCATTTTCCTCCTGCCACCTCCCTGTTGACGACACCTTGCTAGGCAAAGATGTGTTTGGTGAGTTGAGTGAGGATATCTCCTCCTCTTCTTACTTTCTGTTTCCTCTACCTGCGTTATGTAGGTATTATTATTTGGGTAGAGGAGTAACTATTCTGTCTCTGTATCGGTACTCGCTACCGACACGCGTATTAGAACAGTTACCTGTTCATTTCCTTTTTCATATGCCCATTAGCTAGAACCTTTAGTTTTTGAATAAGTCGTGTTGGGATGACAATAACCCCAGTAGTTATCTTTCTTTTCTACATTTTTATTTCATTTAATCATGTTTAGTTAGTAGTATTTCTTTCAATTTTCTATTTTCTTTTGTTTCTGCGGAGCTGACCCTTGCAGGTATCTTTTCTGGATGGCGGATGCTGCGGCTCATTTTAGCTTACACGCCAATCTTCTGGTGTGCTCATTTCTGAGCACTGGGTACTCTCTTTCCCTAGCATTATTCTGAATTTCATAGCTATATTTTGCGCATTTTGTTTAGTTTAAGTATGGGGGAGAGTAGTTCTGTTTACCCGCTCACGTGCACCATTGCACAGCATACTAGGAGGTGTTATTTATTTTTGTTTTGTTCAGTTTCATTGCACACCACAGCACCCACATGAGCGCGCACTTAGCTGTTGGCACGTCTTGAGCCGAACTCATTTCTTTTCGTGTGATTTGGAAAATCACTGTGCTGGCTTAGGATTATGAGGCGGAGTAAAATGTTGACTCCTGTAGTGCTCCTAGTCGAGTGCTCATGTCTCGCTTAGAAATTCGTGTAGATTCAATTTCTTTTTAGGCTTTTAGATTATGTTTTTCTATTAGCGTAGATATTGTTTACTTTACTCAAAAAGTGGTGAATCCGGTGTGAATCAGACGGTAGCATAGGAATGTGTGTAGGCGTTCGTTAGCCTTGTATTGCCCGAGTCGGGAGGAAGGATTATCTTTCTCGGTGGCTAGAACTTGCCCCAAGCGATTCTTGAAGCATGGGTATACGGTTAGTCATTTGTGTGAATGTGATGTAGGCCACCATTTTGGCCCGATTGAGCCTTTTTACCCATTCCTATCGCTTTATCCTCGCTAGCCCAGTTGTGCCTACCCGTTCTTTGATTCAGCCCCACTTTTATTTCACCAAAGCCCAAAAGCCAATCCTAGTCGCACACCCAAATTTGAGCTCTAGTATATTACTTTCATGATTGGGTTGTTGATGTAGTGATATGTTTTGTGAAAATGCGGATATGCATCATTGTTTAAATTGCTGAAAATATGTGAAAAGAAAAAGAAAATAAGAAAAAGAAGAGAAGTGAGAAGAAAAGAAGAAGACATGAGCTTTATTGAAAAAAATCTGTGTATAAATGTATGTTTGGGAGTAGGCGGTGCACACACCCATGTAGTCAAATCCAAGTCTGGGGGTGTGGTGTACCCGCATATTTGTGTGGTGAATGAGGAGAATTTCTGCACTAGCTCATTTGGGTTTAGTGTTTGAGCCATCGTCTTTATCATTGTACACCTCACCTAAACCCAAGCCCCATTTAAAACTTAAAGTCCTATTGATTCACGCATTTGAGTCAAACGAGTGCCGTGGAGAGAGTGCGAACGGGCAAGCTTATGGTCACTGACATTGATGGATTTCAATGGAGTTGTCTCGAGCCCCGATCTTTGGCAATGCTTGTTTTAGCGTTCAGTTTACTTTCTTCCTATGTGCGACCTTATGATTCACCGTGATTCAATTTTTGAGTAAATGTAATATATAAATACGCTCCTAGGAAATTATAAACTAATATGCATAATTAGGAATCTTATCTATTGTAGTTCTACGCGTGTGAGCATGCGACTTCGCATGGTACTCCGCTTGATAATTTCTTTGTCAGCAATGTTTTTCCTGTCCGCGAGAGATGGTTTGCTTGGGACGCGCAAATAGTTAAGTCTGGGGGTGTGATGAGTCCCAATTATATACACATATATGGACTCATCTGGGCCATTTTTCTACTCATTCCATTGCACTTTAGCCTTGTTTTAGCTCATATTTGTCATTCTATGCTAGGTGCACTTCTTGGCCTATTTTGGTGTGTTTTTATGTTTATTCTCTTTTGATAGCCTTATCGTATTTTTGAGTGCCACTTTCAGTGGCCTGATTAGCATTTCTGTAGGAACAGGAGTCGTGCAGGTATTCCCGGTACAATTCTGCTTCCCGGTACAATTCTGTACAGGAACACTGCGCACGATCACTGGTTCTATTGCGCACGACCACTGGTCGTGCGCCACTGATCGTGCGCACTCAACCCCCGAAATTTGAGTTCTGTCTTGACCAAACTCACGACCATTTACGATAGTGCGCGCGACCACTGGTCGTGCGCCACTGATCGTGCGAACATTATATTTTATAAATTTCTTACATTGCAGGCTCCGCCCAGGCAGGCGCACGATCACAGGATTCTAGTGCGCACGACCACTGGTCGTGCGCCACTGATCGTGCGCACTGTTGGTGATGAGAACTGTTGAAGGTTTCTCATCAAGGGTGGCGGGGGATCGAGACCCGCCATCAACAACGCGATGCGCCTGAGAAACAGGGCCAGAGATGCGTTGGGGTGTATGGGCTGCAGCCCTTGTAAAAAAAAGCGGACCGGAAGTGCGGCCCACATCGAGCGAGGTGTGGGAGATGGCACCGGCCCGTCAACCGCGGCAGCTAGCCCGCTGGTGTGGAGATGGACCGGCCTGTGAGCCGGGTTGCCAGCCCATTAGTGTGGTGGTTGGGCCAGGTTGTTACAGGAAATCCGCCTCGGCCTTCCTATAACCCTAACTCTGCTCCGTACAACAACACTTACAATGCGGGTTATAGGAACCATCCGAATTTCTCATGGAGCAACCATGGAAATGCTTGGTGTCCTTTAAATATGAATCAACCTCCTAATCAACTTCTTAACTTAACTCCCCCTCCAAACTTTAATCCACCCAGTTTTCCACCGCAACAGCAAAAGCCCTCTCAGTTTGAAGAGGTCTTTGCAAAATATGTTGCTACAAATGAATCGAACATCCGGAACCTCACCGGATCGATCAAAAATTTAGAGAATCAAGTGGGCCAACTTGCAAATATGATCTCCGAGCGTCGGCAAGGAGCACTACTTAGAAATACGGAGCCAAATCCAAGGGAGAGCGCGAACGTGATTACACTCCGAAGAGGGAAGGAGTTGGTTTCAAAACAGGATGAACATAAGGTAACTTCCTCTCCTCCTCTTACTCCTATTTTATCGTCAAATTTGCCTGCTACGCTAGCTCCGCATGCTTTTTGTTCAAATATTCTGTACCCATCTAAGCTTAAGAGCGAGTGCGTCGAGAAAAATTACTAAAAAAATTTAGAAATTTTAACACAAATTCATATTAATGTACCCTTCTGCGAGGCTATCTCTCAAATGCCGAAGTATGCCAAATATCTTAAGGAGTTGCTCTCCAATAAGAAGAAATTAGAAGATATTTCGCATATTTCCTTAAAAGCATAATGCTCCGCGGTTGTACTCAACAAATTGCCTCAAAAAGTAAATAACCCGGTACGATTCTCCATCCTGTGTCTATTTGGCAATTCGTTAGTAAAACACGCCTTAGCAGATCTTGGAGCAAGCATCAACCTCATGCCTTTTTCGTTATTCAAAAAGTTAGGTCTAGGAAATCCAAGCCCCACTCGAATGAGTATTCAACTCATCGATCGTTCATTGAAATATCTGATAGGGATAGTGGAGGATGTGCTCGTTAAGGTTGACAAGTTCATCTTCCCGGTGGACTGTCATTCTTGACATCGAAGAGGATGCCAAAGTACCCCTCATACTCGGTCGCCCCTTCCTTGCCACCTCCCGCGCAATTATCGATGTAAGTAACAGAAAGCTCCTCCTACGTGTTGGAGATGATGAAGTTACTTTTAGTATAAATCCTTCGATGCGAAACACCTTAGAGAATGACGATTCGTGCTTCTATTTAGAAGAATGTTTTGAGAACGAGTTTTATTTGCTTCCCGAGTTAGTCTACACATTGAGTCACGATTCCGAGCTCGCCGAGCACTTTTGTCTAGAATAAGAAGTTTCTCGCTCCACACCACCCGAACCACTATATTTAGAAAAATAAAAAATCAAAACTTCTTATGAAGATCCACCCGTGTTGGAGTTAAAACAACTCCCCCATCACCTTAAATACTTATTTCTAGAAAAAGAGTCTAAGCTACCCGTTATCGTTTCATCTGAACATAGCGATTCCGAAATTTTTGAATTGACTATAGTCTTAAGCAAGCACCGCCACACAATTTCGTGGCAAATATCGGATATCAAGGGTATTAACCCTTCCTTCTGCACTCACAAAATCTTCCTCGATGATAATTCCCGCAACACGGTCCAGCCTCAATGACGGCTAAACTCGAATATGAAAGAAGTCGTTAAGGCCGAAGTTATCAAACTTTTAGATGCGGGAATCATCTACCCGATATCGGATAGTACTTGGGTTAGCAAAGTACAAGTCGTGTCGAAGAAAGGCGGCGTAACAGTAGTAGCAAATGAAAACAACGATTTGATCCCAACTCGTACCGTTACGGGTTGGCGGATGTGTATCGATTATCGAAAACTAAATGATGCCACCCGTAAGGATCACTTCCCGTTACCTTTTATCAATCAATCTTAGAGCGCCTTTCAGGTCACTCCTACTATTATTTTCTCGATGGTTTGTCGGGATATTTTCAAATCCCTATTTTGCCCGACGACCAAGAGAAAACAACATTCACTTGTCCCTTTGGCACCTTCGCTTATCGAAGGATGCCATTTGGTCTTTGTAATGCGCCGACTACATTCCAAATATGTATGCTGGCAATATTCGACGAGTTAGTAGAGGAAGTGATGGAAGTTTTCATGGACAATTTTTCCGTTTTCGGAAACTCTTTCAAAAATTGTTTAATAAATCTCGAGCGCGTGCTACAACGTTGCGAAGAAACAAATTTAGCTCTTAATTAGGAGAAATGTCATTTTATGGTCAAAGAAGGATTAGTCCTTGGCCATAAAATATCGAGCAAAGGGATCGAGGTCGATAGGGCCAAGATCGAAGTAATCGAAAAACTCCCCCCTCCAACGAATGTAAAAGCTATTAGAAGTTTCCTAGGGCACGCAGGGTTTTATTGGTGCTTTATACAAAAATTTTCTAAAATCACGAAGTCGTTAACCCATCTTCTGTAGAAAGAATCTTCTTTCCTTCTTAATGACGAATGCCACTTGGCCTTTAAACTTATCAAAGAAAAGCTCATAAATTCTCTGATTCTAGTTGCGCCGGATTGGTCGCTACCCTTCGAAATTATGTGCGACGCGAGTGATATTGCGGTAGGCGCCGTATTAGATCAACGAGTGAGTAAGTATTTCCACCCAATTTATTAAGAGAGCAAGACACTCACGTCGTCACAAGCGAACTACACCACTACCGAGAAGGAACTTCTAGCAATCGTTTTTGCTTTTGATAAGTTTAGGTCGTATATCACTCTCTCAAAAGTTATCGTCTTCATAGATCACTCTGCTATTAGATATCTATTAAGTAAATTGGACGCCAAGCCCCATCTTTTGCGATGGATCCTCCTTTTGCAGGAGTTTGATCTAGAGATCCATGACAAAATGGGAGCCGAAAACTTGGCGGCCGATCATCTTTCTCGTTTAGAAAATCCCACCACGGAAGCGTTAATAAAAGCCGACATTAATAATAAATTCCCTGAAGAGCGCCTCCTCGTTCTCAAAAATTTAAATGCATCTTCCACCCACTGGTTTGCATATTTGGCTAATTATCTAGTAGCCCGGGTCCTACCAAAAGAATTCTCGAGTTAGCAAAAAAAGAAATTCTTTTCTGATTTACAGAATTATTTTTGGGAGGACCCCTTTTTATTCTGTGTTTGTGCAGACCAGGTAGTGAGAAGATGCGTTTCGAGTGAGGAAGGTCTAAAAATTTTATGGCATTGTCACGAGGGACCAACCGGTGGTCATTATCAAGCGAACCGAACCGCGTGGAAGGCGCTGGAGGCGGGCTTTTATTGGCCAACACTCTTCAAAGATGCTCGCACCCTTGTGAGTACTTGCGACAGCTGCCAGCGGTTGGGGAACATCTCCCGCCGGGATGAGATGCCCCAAAATATTTTCTTAGAATGCGAAATTTTTGAACTTTGGGGTATTGATTTCGTTGGTCCTCTCCCTCCCTCTTTTTCAAACAAATACATTATCGTTGCGGTCGACTACATGTTGAGGTGGGCGGAAGCGCAAGCTCTCCCCACCAACGATGCGAGAGTCGTCATTAACTTCTTAAAAAAATTATTCTCTCGATTTGGTACGCCGCGCGCTATAGTTAGTGATCGGGGCACCCATTTTTGCAATACCCAATTCACGAAAATCTTAGCAAAATATGGTGTCACGCACAAACTATCCACTGCTTATCACCCGCAAACAAGCTGCCAAGTCGAAGTCATAAATCGAGAATTAAAATGGATTTTAGAAAAAAACACTTTCTATTAATCGGAAGGATTGGGCGCTTAAGCTCGATGATGCGCTATGGGCCAATCAAACAGCGTACAAAACCGCTATCGGTTGTACACCGTATCGAATGGTTTATTGCAAGGCTTGCCACCTTCCGGTTGAACTAGAACACCGCACATTTTGGGCGCTTAAATTTCTAAATCTCGATTCTACGTTAGCGGCCGAGCAAAGGAAATTTCAAATGAATGAATTAGATGAGTGGCGAGCGAATGCGTACGAAAGCAATAAATTATATAAGGAGCGAACAAAGTTTTACCACGATAAAAACATAAAATTTCCAAAAACTTTTTCGCTGGGCGATCTCGTCCTCCTTTATATTTCTCGTCTTCGCCTTTTTCCGGGAAAGATAAAATCTCGATGGTCCGGACCCTTTATTGTTAAAGAGGTTTGGTCCTATGGGACAATTCTAATTTCCCACCCGGAAAAAGGTTCCTTCAATGTTAACGGACATCGTCTTAAGTTATATCTTCCAGGAGATCTGTCGAACGAAAAGAGTGATTCAATAATTCCTCCACCAATATCGTGAGCGCCAATTGGGTCAAGCTACGCGACCTTAAACAAAGCGCTTTTGGGAGGCACCCCAATGTTATCTTCTTATTATTTTCTCTTGTTTTTGTTCCCTCTTTAACAAGTTTTGTAGGTAACCGCCGCTTCCCCCCCGCATCCTCAAAATCAGGGAAGCCCTTTTTCCTTCTTCTTCCTTCTCTTTCATCTTGCATTTCTTTTTGTTTTGTCTTGCACATTATTTACTTCTTTTTTACTTCATACTTAGTTTTAAACATTGGGGACAATGTTTAACTTTAAGTATGGGGGTGTAAATAGCTCTTAAAAATGTAGTTCTTAATTTAGAACATCTTCAAAAAAAAATTTATTTTCTTATGTTTTCTTTTATTTAAGCACTTGTAAAACCCAAAAATTAGAAAATCGAAAATTTAAATCTTGGAAAGGGACGTTTGGGCTATCATCCCATCTCACCTCCTAATACCGTTGAGAACCCTTCATGGGGTATTCCTCGGGATGTCCAAGAGTTATCAAAAATATATTTTTTAGGTTTAAAGCTAGTTCCCTATCTTTTATTATTAAAAATCCAAAAAAAGATAATATCAAAAATTCAGACAAAAATATGAAAAACTTAGAACAAAAAACAAACAAAAAATTATAAAGCCCCTACTTGTTGTTTTTGTGATTTCTTATAAATTTAGTTGAGAATATTTATAAGCATTTTTATGTTTTTAATTGGCTACAATTTTGTTTATCATAGTTTGTTAAATCTAAATTTTAGGTAATTTTGCTTTAAGAACCATCTTATGATTGAGCTTGATTAGAGAATTTTTGTTAGCATGGCCACTCTTTTTATTTTTAAATGACTTCATTTTGTAGTAAATTTGCTAAACCTCTTTAGATTTCTATTATATTTTCTTCTAGCTTTTTAGATCTTAAGAAATTTAAATTTACTAGAATTTGCTCTCAATATAATTTAATTTATAAACTAGAAATTTTTCCTACCCTACCCCTTTTGATGGCATACAAAAAAGTGTCTTAAAAGATCATATGCATGAGAATAAGAGGATAAAATTCACTATTCCCTAAACATATGCACCCAAAACCATTTAAAAGATTATATGGCATGGAGTAAGAGGATAACATTCATTACACCTAAACATATACATTTTGGGTGTTTATTAGAAGAGATTTTAAAAGATTATATGGCATGGAGTAAGAGGATAAAATTCATTACTCCTAAACATATACAAAAAAATAGAGGTGACATGATAAAATTCATCAGCTCCTTTCTAAGATCTCTTATTATGCCAAGCTTTGTAACCCCCCCCCCCCCCCCCCCTAGCCAATATCTTTGATCATGATTTAATTTAAGTTATTCAGAGAGCAATATTTAGTAGGTTATTTTTCCTTAAAGTTTCTTTTAAGATAGAGTTCTTATAATTCTAATCTAATTTAGTTTTATAATTTCTACAATTTTGTTTGCTAATTAATTATCTTGAGAAGTCATTGCCTAAACACTCCTCCTCTTTTCAAATCATCATCATAATTTTGGACTTAACTCCTCCTAGAATTTATTCTTAACTTAAACTTTTGATTTAAATGAAATTTTAATTTAAAATTAAATATTTTATGGATGTCTTTTAAATTATGTCTCATGCTTTTGATCTGGAATAGCAAAACCTCAAGTATGGGGGTATTTGATAAGTAGTATTTATATAACTTTTTAATAGAAATTTTTGTAATTATTTAATATGAATTTTTCTTTTTCATGTCAATTTTAGGTTATAAGTAGTTATTTTGTAATTTTGATTCTAACTAAGCCTAATTTCAATTTTTGCAGAATTTTGGGACAAATTGGAGAAATTTACAAGTCACGCCCTCGGTCACGCCCATGACCAAGGGCGTGTAACCTGAAGATCAGTCCAGATTCGATGCCGCGCTGATTGAGCTAGTCCACGTCAAGTCACGCCCTCGGTCACGCCCGTGACCCAAATTCACGCCCGTGACCAAGGGCGTGTAAACTTAGAATCTTCCCAGTAAGCTGTCATCGAGACGTGGAGGTGCCGTCGAGAAGTCAACATAAGTCACGCTCGTGACCCAAATGTCACGCCCGTGACATTCGTGCATGATCTCTACTCACCGCACCACCGCAATCTAGACCCACGCCGCATTTAATGAAGCTGCAAGATTACACGCCCGTGACCAACATTACACGGGCATGTAATGCCCTTTTTCTCTGCTCCGTCAAGCAATCACCCACGCCTTATCGGAGCTGAGATGAACAGTGGTTACACGCCCTTGGTCTCGCCCGTGACCAAGGGCGTGTACTTTGAAAATTTTTTTCTATAAATTCCAAAGCTCTCCTTGAGTCCAGGGTTCAGAAATTTGGAGAGGGGGAGGTGCTGCTAGTGCTGTTAGTGAGCTTTTTCTTGCTACTTTCATGCTTTTTCATGTCTTTACATTTCTTGTTCTCTTTCTCTTCATGTCAAGTAATGTTTTAATTTTCCTTCTTGCAATAGCCTAGTTAAGCTTGTAATCTTTTCCTTTCTAGCATTGGAATCCCTTTTAAAACTTGTAATAGTTTCGGTCATCAATAAAATTTAGTTTGCTCTCTTTCTTTTTCTCCTTCTATCTTAGTAATTTTTCCTTTATGCAATTTTATTTTTCTTTCTCTCTCCCCTTCACTATGATTAACTAATTCTCATTAGTGCTCAATCGAAATGATCCGAGGATGAGATAATCAAGTTATGATTTTCTAAGCTCTCTTTTTCCATTTTTTTAACACTTGAATTACCCTTGATTTTTAACTAGTGAAGCCATATTTTCGATGTATGGTTTTCGCTTAGGTTTTCATACTTAGCTAGCAGAGAGGCTCAAAGTATGAATCGATCACTCAAGGGTAAATAGAGTTGCACACACCCCTCGAGAGAGGATGACGTAAATTTCTTGGATTGGAGTCAAATCCAATAGTGGGGTTCACAGCGTAAAGCAAGTTATAGGTACTCGATTATAGAATGAGAGTTAGGTTGATTTTTCCTAAACTTAGTTGGGCATTAACCTCGAGAGAGGCCTGTTCAAGCTTCGGGAACCTCCACGGTCAAGTAGTTTAATTAAATCAGAATTAGATATATTTTTCTTTCACTTGATTATTCTCGCTCCAAGGTGATTTTAGATTGGGCACTAATCTTTTTGCCATCGTTTAAACCCCACTTTTAGTTTGCAAATTTTCTCTTTTAGCTAAGTAAAACAAAACCTCAAAAATCTATTAGGTAAGATAATATTGACCACCTCGAAGTAGAAGTAATCAACGCGTCCCGAGGAATACGACCTTGGTATTTCTAAATATCCTATATTATAGACGATAAGGTACACTTGCCTTTATCGGATATAGTTTTGGAAAACATCTTTAATCCTTTGCTTTGCAAAACCCTAAATTTCTATATCAACTTCAATTGGCAAAATTAACTTCACCAATGCCTTCCTAACCACTAAGTAGGTCATTAGGTCAGAAATAATCCAATGGGCTCAATCAATTTCATGAAATTGACCAAAGTCAACTTTGGGGCAATATAGCCCATTTCAACCCTAAGTGGCTCAATAAGACTTCAATTGGTCAAATTAACCCCACCACTATCTTGGAAACCCTAATAGAGGATCAATGGGCCATGATCCCTAACATTGGGTCAAACAATTGACCCAATTTGACAAAAGTCAAACTTAGGTCAAAATTTTGTCAAAATTACAACATATGGTTCAATTAGGACAACCAAGGCCCCACCATGGCCCAACCAACATTGGGTGGTGTAATATGACTCACCACCATCATATGGGGCCAGTTAATTTATCAAATTGACCAAGTGAACCCCAAAGTCAATCATGGTCAAACATAGGCCTAAAGAGGGAAATTGGGTGTCAAGCCCAATTCTAATGGGTTGGGGACATGGCCCAAGGCCCATTCTGCAGCCCAAGGGTATTCTACCCCACTTGCACTCTGAATTTGAAAGGGAGAGACATGCATGGTGGTAAATTGGAGATTTCCCCTAATTTCAAGTGAGGCCAAAGAGGGAAATGGGGATTGAGTGCCACTTGGCCTCTACTTCTCTTCCCAATCTCTCCACTGAACCCCCTCAGTCATTCCCAGCCAAATTACTGTAATGGGTGTGACAAATGGCAGCAAGGAGGACCATCATATGCTTGGACAAAATCACCATAATGGATGCATGGTTTTTGTCACCCACAACGCTTTTCAACCTCACCATTAGCTTTAGAGAGCATCAAGGAGTCGAGCCAGCACTTTGGAGTGAAGGAATTGGTGGAGGAGCATGGTTTTGAGCAAGCTCGCTGTAGAAAGTTGCTGCCATGCCGCCACCCTGGAATACCCGATCTCGAGCCCTGAATATGACTCGTTTCTCCTCGCCTCCCTCTGTGCTAGCATCCTAACTTGTTTACATGAAGATCCAAGCTCAATTGAGCTTGGATCCATGTTCTGAAATCAAGCTCTTCAGCCCAAAAAGAGCTTTCTACCATCTCCTGTAGAGGCGGTTTCCGGCTGTCAAACCACCGCCAAACGCTAGCCACCACTTCATGTGACTTGTCATCATCATGCTCTATTGGGGGGAGAGGTTGTTGGTGCTGCCAGAATTGCCCCCGGCGTTGCGGCGCTAGTCGAAGCGGAAGGGCGTGTCCCCCGTGGGCCTAACCGGCTGCCCCGTGGATCCTTCTCGGGTGACCAACTCTATTAAGGATAGATTGCGCCTTCACCAACAGTCCGGGCTTTTGGTCGAGTTGGTTGCGTCGAGTCCCCAAAAAGTGGTATCAGAGGGGGTCGCGGGTTTGAAACCCCGGGGTCATTTCTGGGGGGGGGGGGGATTGTTGGTGCTGCCAGAATTGCCCCCGGCGTTGCGGCGCTAGTCGAAGCGGAAGGGCATGTCCCCCGTGGGCCTAACCGGCTACCCCGTGGATCCTGCTCGGGTGACCAGCTCTATTAAGGATAGATTGCGCCTTCACCAACAGTCCGGGCTTTTGGTCGAGTTGGTTGCGTCGAGTCCCCAAAAGAGGTTCCTCGTCATTTCCTGCAATAATTTTCTCTACATACAGAACAAGTTCATCAAATCTAACATGAATAGATTCTTCAACTAATTTTGTTCTTTTGTTATACTCTATACGCTCTAGTAGTTGAGGAATAGCCAAGAAAAATAGCTTCATCACATTTTTCATCAAATTTTCCTAATGAATCCTTTGTATTTAATAAATAACATTTGCAACCAAATACACGAGAATAAGATACATTAGGCTTCTTTTGAAAATACAATTCATAAGGGGTTAATTTTAAAAGGGGTCGAAGCATGACACGGTGAATAACATAACTTGATGTGCTAACGGCTACGGTCCAAAAGGATCTAGGCAACCCAAATTCAGAGAGCCTGCTAATTCTTGAAGGGTTCTATTTTTCCTCTCCACAACACCATTTTGTTGTGGGGTGCGTAGAGCTGAAAATTCGTGCTTAATTCCTAGATCACTACAAAAAGTGGTAAATTTTTCATTTTTAAATTCTCCCCCATGATCCGAGCGTATGCATTGAATTTCTTGATCAAGTTCATTTTTAATAAGTTTACATAATTTTGAGAATTCACAAAATGCGCCGGATTTTGCGGTGAGGAAAATTGTCCAACAATATCTAGAGAAACCGTCAATTAAAACATAAGTATATTTTCTACCATTTAGACTTGATGTGCTCATTGGACCAAAAATGTCCATATGAATTAGTTGTAAAGGTCTAGTAGTAGAAATTTCATTTTTACTTTTAAAAGATGTTCTAGAAAATTTTCCTTTTTGCCAAGGTGGACTTAGTGAAGATAAAATTCCATTAAGCATAGGTAATCCTTTAATTAATTTATCTTTTGCTAGTTTCATAATAAGTTTAGTGTTAGTATGTCCAAGATGCCTATGTCATAATTCCAATTCATCATTTTTTGAAATAAAAAATTTGATAGATGATTTTGAAAGATCATGAAAAACAATCATGTAAACATTATGAGTTCTTGGTGCGGTGAGTACTACTTCATTTGTTTTAGGATTTATAATTTTGCAATGATTTGTTGAAGATTCAAATAAGACATTTAGTCCTTTGTCACATAATTGACTAATAGATATTAGATTCTGTTTTAAGCCTTCAACATATAAAAAAATTGAGATAGAAAAAGAGTCGTTACCCACTACACCACTGCCCATGATCCTTCCCTTGCCATTATTGCCAAATGTCACCATCCTTCCTTCCTTCAACATGAGGCTAAGGAACTTTGCTTTATCGCCCGTCGTGTGCTTGGAGCAGCCTGAGTCCAAGTACCACATAACTTCCTTGTCCTTAGCCTGCCAACACATATAAGAAGAAGATGTTAGTGAAGATCTGGATACCCATGATGTTCCTCCCATAATATTGGTGGAGGCCTTAGGTATCCAGATTTGCTTTAAAGTGTATTTTCCCTTCTTCCTACGAGAGTCCGTGGTGTGACCAAAAAAGAAACAGTTGGCACATGCAATAAAAGGGGTTGAGTCCTTTTTCAGAGAATTTTGCTGGCTCTTGCTGGTAGAAAGGGTAATAGATGAATTTTTATAAAAAGGGTTTTGATTTCTGGAACAACAGCTAACACCAGCGTTAGGGGTTAACGATGGGCGGTAGCTTCCCGATTCATACCCCAACCCAAACTTTGTAGATCAATGGCACTGGTTGCCTAAAATCTTGTCCAGTGATTTTTGGCCAACCCCAAATTTTTTTATTGCCACATTGAGATCATTGATTCGGTTTTTCAAGGAGGTATTTTTGTTAACAAGCATTACACATCGATTTGCAAATGATTTATTTCCTTCATTAATTTGGAGAAGAGAGGTTTTTAGTTTTCTTTCTAAATCCCCCTTCTCTTTTACCAGAGTTTTTTGTTCGGAGAGAGCCTTAGAGAGAGTTTCTTCAAAATCTTGAATTTTTGCCAATGAAAGATCATTATCTTGGCAATCTCCCTTTTCTTTTCCAAGAGTTTTTTTTTCTTTATTTAGTTTTTTATTTTCTTTTAATAAGATTTTATTTTCAGTTTTTAAAAGTTTAATATCTTTAAGACTTTTTTCAAAATATTTGCAAGTTTGAAGAAATTCATCATAGAGTTCATCATAAGTGGGAGGAGGTGCCTCAGTGTCGCTTTGGACACTTGTTTCGTCATCGATGAGATCGATGCTCCTAACCACGAGACGCATGTTTGCCTCTTCATCCTAGCCTAAGAAAGATCCACTTGACTCCTTCGAGGAAGAATCATCCCATGTAGCCGCTTTTAGAAATTTTTTCTTTTCTTTTCCTTTGTGCCTTCTTTCCTTTCGCTCTTTCAGATATTTTAGGCACTGACTCCGGATGTGTCCGGTCCTTTGGCAATGGTAGCACTCCAGTGGTGGCCGATCGTCATCGTCGTCGCTACCTTTTTCTTTTGTAGAGCATGATCCCTTCCTTTTTGCATCTTTCACGAAGTATTTTCGGAAAGAGTTTCTCCTCTCCGGATTCTTGATGAATTTCCTGAAATTCTTTACGAAAAGGATTTCTTCATCTTCTTCATCATCATTGACCTCCTTCCTGGACTTTGGAACCAAGGCCTTCTTCTTTGGCTCCGCATTGTACTCTTCATGTTGAATCTTGAGTTCTACCTCATGGGTTGTAAGATTCTCAATGAGGTTCTCAATGTGAAGTTGTCTTAGATCATAAGATTCTGATATCGCTGTCACCTTTGGATTGAATTTTGGTTGAAGATATCTAAGAATATTCCTCACCAGTTCTACGTCTACGAAGGTCTTTCCAAGGATTCTTGATGCGTTTAAATTTTTTGTAAATCTTGTGTACATGACGTCGATATCCTCGTCAGGTTCCATGCGGAACCTTTCATACTCCGATTCCAATTGAAAAAGCTTTGAGTCCTTCACCTGCGAGGTACCTTCATGAGTAATTTCCAATAAATTCCATATATCATATGCAGTTTTACAAGCACAAACACGGTTAAATTCAGTTCTATCTAATGCACAAAATAATGCGTTCATTGCCTTAGCATTATTTTTACACCTAAGTTTGTCTTGATCGTCCCATTTATCTTTAGGTTTTAAAAGTGTAACTTCTCCCATAATGGCTATAGGAAGAGAATTGAGTTGTTCTAACATTCCCCAAACTTCTATGTCTAAAGTCATTAGAAAACATCGCATCCTAGCTCTCCAGTAGCTATAATCGGACCCGGTAAATAGTGGTGGTCTACTAATTCCCTGTCTCTCATAAGAAGTGAGATCATGGTGCGCCATTATTCCCGGTGGTGAAACCATTTTGGAATAACCAACCTCTGATACCACTTGTTGGATCTTTAGGCGCCCTTAGAGGGGGGTGAATAAGGGTTTTAGAAAACTTTAGGATTTTAAGAAAACTTTTGATATTTTATAAGAAGTAGATTGAAAGAAAAGTAAAATGCTAGAAAATCAATTTTATTAAACAAGTAAAGACAGGATTATCATTCATAAAATTGATTAAAATTTTTGATTTCTATGATTCTAGAAATCAAAGGCGAATATCTAAGACTCTTTTGGTTTTCTATACTGATTCTTCTCGCTAAGAACCGGTTGGCTTTTAGCCAATCAATCCCCAGATCCGACCTCAAGCCGCTCTATCCCTTCTATTCCCAGAAAGGCCTCGAACACCCCTAGATCTAACTCATAGACCTAGTCGCCAACAACCGCGGCGAATTCACTATAATCCGCACACGGACCTAGTTGCCAACAACCATGGCGAATTCACTAAACAATCACAAAAGATAAAGTTACAACAAAATATAAAAGACAAATTAAAAACTCCCTATGAAGAATTCTGGAGAAGGCGAAGACCCGCTGAATATCGTCGAAGGTGAAGCGTGTGTTCTTCGCGTTGGGTTAGCATTGATCCGATCCTTCTTCGAATTCTTCTCTTGAATTTGTGTGGGAGATGGTGGTCTGGAAATACGGCCCTCACAGATCTTCTGAAGTGCTAGAATAGGGCTCCTTGGAATCACCTATTGAAGAGAATGAGTGCCACCTATTAATAGGATAGCAAGCTAACGTCGGCGTTAAGGCCAACGTCAGGCGTTGACTCTGTATAGAAATAACTTGATGGGTCGGATCTTCAAAATAGGAAGGGGATTTTGCATCTTTGGAAACATTTATTTTAGGCAACCTTAACGCTGGCGTTGAGGCTAATGCCTGGCGTTAAGCCATATCTTTCCTAAAATGCTCCTGCAATCACGACAGCTTCCCTCCATGCCATTTTCTTCTTGGTGGGAACGAAAGTTAACGCCAGCGTTAAATCCTAACGCCTGGCGTTAGAGAACATTCTTCTTTTTGGCTTGTGAACAAGTCCAGACCAACAATACAGCATCCTAGTGTCATATTTTTTCAAACATGCATGCTAAAAACATAATGACAAACTAGATCAATTACATGTAGGATTTATTATTCTCAAACTAAAAGGATACGGAAAACGGTGTTCCAACAGTTAGCATTGGAGTTCAAAGTGATAGATCAACTCTCCCCTAAAAGAGTTGTAATCTATCTTAGGATAAAAAGAGTAACCTTGATAAAAGGGTATAAAAGAAGGGTAGCCACTAATAAGAGTAATTATCTTGAGGAAGGGAGGTTTGGGTTCAGCCCATCATACTTCCTAGTACCGCTGCGAGCCCTTCACTGGGTAGACCTCGGGAATTCCAAGATTCACCTCAAATATCTAAGTATAGCTAAACACTAAGCAAGATTAGATTAAGTAGGTGAATAAAGGTACTGGTAAACCTCATCCAGTGTTAAGGGATGGAATTGGTTATGGAGGACTGGTTAGTCCTGCGAGCTGAAGGCTCGGTATGGTTGAAATATGGAGGACTGGTTAGTCCTGCAAGTTGGAGGCTCAGATGGTTGAGGTGATACATTGCATGTGCATATGAAGTGGTGGGTCTTCAGTACTGTTCCAGTCGGCACATCGATGGAAGTATGTTGACACTGGAAAGTGTTAGTAGTTTAGAGGGCCAGTTGGTTGTTTTTACTGCAGTCTGGAAGGACAATCTCTAATAACATACACTCGACCATAAAAGACTGGTGGTTTTCCAGCAAGAGTATGCAAGACTCTAAGGTGTGTATAAGAGGTGTGCGCAAGGTCTAGGTTTGGTAGTGTGCATACATGCCTAGGAGTGGAGATGCCTGCTCCACTACCTCCGTGGCCACGACGGTGGTACCTGAGAGGCTAGCTACCTCTGAATAGCAGGAACTAAAGGTTTGTGCGCACAGAGTCGTGTGGGTGAGTTGCACTTAGATGAAGCATGGCATAATACATGGCATTGCATAACATATCACATATACAATGCAGACCTCATCATATAAATTAGTATGTGCTCTTTCATTTGATGAGTTACTTTAACCGGAAACCTTAACTTATAAGTTTGTAGAACATTCATATAAGTTAAGGTACGGTTCTATGATTGTAGCTTAGTTTGTACTTTACTTTACCTAATTTACTGCATCGAACTTTACTTACTTCTGCTCTTTACTACTGCTCTAACTTATATAAAATTGCTAACATAGTTTTTATACATTGATGTAGTTCTACATATATACTTGCTAGTTAGAGTCATGTCACCTGCTTGTACGTCTGCTTTTGTTATCCTCCTTTTCCATCCTCCCACCCGATACCTAGGAATCGCGAGGGGGGGAGGTGAGGACAAAACGACTTAGTCTTTTTGACTAACGGTCGGCGGACCGTATCATTTTGGGAGCACATGGAGCTGCATCAGCAGTACAACCCGGAGGACCACCAACACGTGGGGACAGGACTTGAGGAGCTGATGCAGCGCACTACTACCATTCACCCCCAGATAGTTGTGAGTTCTTGAGTTGGTTCTGTATGTTGTAGAGTGAGAGAGTGTTTTGTAATTTCATTTGGACATGTTCCGGGCATAAGCCCTTACTCACTTTTATGTACTCATTGTGTTGAAACCAATACTTGGTCTCTTATGGAGCTCGAGCCCCCAAAGATATGGGGCAGCTAGCACTTACTGATTCCTTGGAAAGAACAGATCGGAGCTTCAAAACTAGACATAGACCCTTGGTCACAGCGAGGAGGTCCCACCACACACCCGGAAGATCTTAGAGCGTTTTCCCTCCCAAGCAAAAGCTGAGACTGGGCACCTTGGAGAGCCTGAGAGCTGAACAAAGATAACCTAGGGAGAAGGAAGCTCAGAGTACTGAGATTGGATCCTCTCCAAAGGTGCCCTTCAAGGTCTATATATAGCTTTTTACTTATGGCCCGCTAACAGCCGGATTCCGTCTTACATTATTGCTATTCACAACCCAAAATGGTATGTCAATAGCCAAACTCCGCTGATGGAGAGGCTAACTACAGACCACCAAGGGCTTCCAGGTAAAAACACCCCTGGACCCTTACTGGGCGAGCCGCCCACAAGGGCTCCTCTCGCATGACTTCCCTCACGCAAACTGTGAGCGCCCAGCTCTGCCCGCCTCCCTGCGAGCAACCAGCGAGAGCCTAGATAGCCCGCCTTCCTGCGAGCGACAAATGAGGGCCCAGCTCGCCCGCCTTCCTGCGAGCGACCAGCGAGGGCCCGGCTCGCCTGCCTTCCTATGAGCGACCAGCGAGGGCCCGGCTTGCCCGCCTTCCTGCTCTTCTCGCATGTTGATCCCTGAGTCTCCGCTCACCTCTTGGCGAATACTGGGGTTGTACACAATCCCCGCTCCTCGTGAGGCTACCTTAGGCTCGCGAAGAAACATCCAACCCCTGATGTTTGTCGACCCCTTGATGACGTGGTGAGAATCTTTTGGTGGGCCCCATGCCCAATGTAATAAATACCATTCTTTCTGGTCGGTGCATGAAATTTTCTCCATCTTCTCTCCTTCGCTTCCCGTCGTTATATCCTTCAAGATGTCCAAAAAGGAAGAGATATTGGCTCTCCTCAAGACCTCGCAAGCGATCCAAAGAACCAAAGGTGTCGAGCTCGCCCCCTGGATTTCTCCGCAACCTACTCCACCTCTGCCTCAGATCAAAAAGTCAAAGACCGTCCGACGGCCGCCCGGTGAGGATGGATCATCACCTCTATCTCCATCCCCCCCCCCCCCCCCCCACCACGAGCTTGCCTCGTAGGTCTCGCTGTCAAACGTTTGATAATCCAAGATTTACTCAACTGATTTTGTTTCTTTGCTCGCAGAACCCTCCCGATGCTGAAAATCTCCTTGGGCAATCACTAACGGGGTCTCGCCTCTCATCCCCCGGGGTGACTGTTCTCACCCCCCCCCCCCCCCCGGATGTGAGGGCCACCGACCTGCGAACCCCATCCTCACGACCGGGTGAGTTACTCGCCTCGCCATCTCTTGCGGTTCTTTGATCGTTGAAACCGCGCTACTCCTTTTGTGTAGTGTCCCCCCTCACGACCCCGAAGAGGCGAACCACTACCCTGGTGGGCTCGCCTGCCCCACCTAACTTGACCATCCTTACTCCGGGGTTTGGCGTTCTAGGCCAACGGAGCCCGGGCGGGTCGCTACTTGCCGAACCCCAGGTCCCGGACGACACGACGCATCGCCCTGGCCTAGGGAAATCCATTACCCATGCCTTCACTGAAGCCTTTAAGGGTCAGCCAAGCTCCTCTCGCCAGCCAACCCGTACTGTCCTGATTTCTCCAGGTTGGCTAATTTCCGCCGATTGCCTCTATCCTACCCCTATGGCTGATTCCTTCCTCGCAGGTGTTCCCAAGACCCCCCCCCCCCCCGAGTCAGAGCACGGAGAGGAGGAAATATCGCCACCGCCCTCGCCGGGCCAGGTCGCAGATTTCCTGGGGCACCCCAGCAACCCAGAGCAAATGAAAAGGCGAGTCACTGAGTTGTTTGAGAAGTATGGCCTCATGCTGCGAGAGCTGTACGACCAAAACCGGGTGGACCGAGCTGCTTATGAAGAAAGGTTTTCCGCTATGGAGGACGCGAATGCGCGCCTCCTTGCCGAGATGCGATAGGTTGCTCGTGGCGAGGTCACTTTGCCTGGGGTGCACCTCGCGCGGATCGAAGATCAGATGCGCCTGATGCAGCGCGAGGTCCAGCCGATTCGTGAGTACCACTACCCGAAAGTACCATCGCGCTCTGGGGTGCGAGGTCGTGGCCGATGGAAGTGGATCAGTTACTAAACAATGTTATTTATTTATTTTCTCGCTCCCCCTATTACCTTCTCTAGGGGTCTTGAACAATTTGCGAATCTGTAATATGGATATTCTTGCTCACTCGTGAGCTTTTTCTTTCACTTTTCATTGCTTCTACCGCTATGTTAATTGTGCTCGCACGTTGCATATTTTCTAGTTGACATGCCTTCCTCGCTTTAAGTTTGGCTCGCGAACTGCTGTCTCGCCTTCACGGTCTTTCTTTCTTTCCCTGCAGCTTGGCTCGCCTATGGAGAGTTAGAGGATGTCGCAGGGACGCAAGCCCACCCGGAGCGGATAAGGTCCAAGAAGCTGAAACGTCACCGCGCGGTTCAGCTATCCGCACCCCCTGGCGCTTCAAAATCTTCCCGCTCTTTTCATTCCTATAAATAGCCGCCAGTTTTTACTTTTCAACCACCGCATTAACTGTTCAACCTTCTCCCTCTCTTCTAGGCTTTCTCGCAATTCTCGGCTCGCTCTCGTGCTTCCTCCGGCTCGCTGATACTATAACCATGGTTGATGATGGAGAATCTGAGGGGTGAGCCAAGTATGCTGGAGTCTACCGTGACTATCCCTTCTTCTGGGCCTCGGTCACCGACGAGGAGATCCTCGCCACGGTGGACAGATACATCCCCTCAAAATTTGTAGCTCGTCGCCCGGCGAGCACCGCTGCCATCAACGAGCTGTCACCCGACGAGATCGCCATCCCCATCGCTCACTTCGAGAATGGGCTGCGACTCCCCTTTTGGTCGGAAGTGCGCCAGGTATTCTACTCAAATTTGCACTTCTTGCTCGCGTCGCAAAGAGCGTGCTAATCCTTCCTTGATGATTTTTCCAGGTCGTCAAGTATTATGGCGTCCTGCCGAGCCAGCTGACCCTGAACGCGATCGCTGTTATAGTCGCAGTCTCCAGCTAACTGCACGAGGAGAGAATAGAATTTAACCTGCTCGTCTTCCGCAAGATCTTCTCTTTCTGATCCTACAAAGATGGAACCACTCACTTCGCGAGCCAACACATCACTTTCTGCGAGACAGTGAACAAGAGCCATTATTGGCACCATAAGTATGTCCTTGTCAAAGGACCTTTCAGCAACACACCCTTCTCCCCCATCCAGTGAGATGAGGCGGCCTACCTCCCCCCTGCTCGGGGGAGGGGGGACCACGCGATTCTCTTCCAGTACCTAGAGTGAAAGAACTTTGAGGTCGCCTACCTCCGGTAGAAGGTGGACTCGCTACCTCTGGTGCCCCAAGGAGAAGGTTTGACTCACACTCGCAAACTTTATTCTTTCTTAATTCTGGTGACTAATTCCTAACGGTGTCGCCTTCGCAGGAGAACAGGACCTTCCCCTCCCTCCCCCGCACTCGAGGACTACAACCCTCACCTCCGGCTCGCTCGGAACTGCAGCCGTCGAAGCGTGTCGAAACCCCCTGGGCTCGACTTCTGGAAAGAAGCATCCGCCGCCCGTGAGCCAGTCCGCCACGCTAACCTCGGTGAAGAAGAAGACCAAAAAGAACCCTGCCACAACTAAGGGGAAAGATGTAGTGGACCTATGCGAGACGGAGGCCCCACTCCTCCCGTCCGCGAGCCAGAAGGCTACTGAGGGAGTCGTGGGGCCGGGGATGCTTTGAGCGAGCCCAAACCAGAGGGCCATAAGAACTTTGGTCTCGGCGCGAAGCTCCCGGATGCGGTCGGGGAGCCGCTGCTGGCATGGGACCCTGACCACAATAGGATCTCGTATTCTTCGCTCCTCCCTCTTGGGTTGAGAGCGACAAGGTTGGGGGTGAGGCGTTCGCCATCGCCTTTGGTCTATATGGCCGCGAGGACGCCACTAACTTCGGCGCCCTAAGGTCCAGGCTGCTTATTTACGAGGCCATGCGAGCCCAATTCCGGGCTATGGAGCTCACTCACATGGTGGGCCGGCGGTACCTTACCTCAGAAAGGGATTCTAAAGAGTTCCAGCGCGAGCTCAAGGAGGCCTCAGATGAGGTCGCGCGCCTCAAGGGGAAAGAGGCCCTATCTAAGGGTCTCCTCGCCAGCCTCCAAGGCGGGATGGTAAGTGATTCATACAAACATTCTCTTTCACTCGCCGCGTGTCTCTTCATTTGACTTATCTTATTCTTTTGCAGGACGTTGAGACAGTGAGCCAGCTCCTCGCGCGGAATGTCGATCTGGAGATGGAGAACACGCTCCTGAAAGCACAAGTCCGCGAGCTGACCAGGGCTGTGCTCCCCCTGCCCCCTCCGCGAGCTGGGGCTTGCAACCAACGCGAGACGAGGAGGAGGCGACTCGCAAGAACTCGATGGGCGTCGCCAACCTCATCTTTGATACCCTCAAGGGGGCGAGCCTACTTTCCCCAGATGCGATGGAGCTTACCACCGAGGACGTCGTCCCAGACTTGTTCGCGCCAATACCAGAGCCCGAAGGTCACGGGAGAGAGGAGGAGCTGTCCGACGATCTTCCTTGACTTGATTTTTTATTTTTTAATGTATACACCCATTTTTGTTGGTGAGATCGCCGCTGCTTATACTGAACCTTTTCCAGAAAGGAAAAGAATTCTTTTGCCATTGTTAGTACATTTTGTCATGCTCGCGCCAATACGCTTAGTCATGCTCGTGTCAAAACGTTTAATCATGCTCACGCCAATATGTTTAATCATGCTCGCGCCGGTATTTTAATCATGCTCGCGTCAATACGTTTAATCATGCTCGCGCAAATACGTTGTCATGCTCGCATTCGCCCTTTTTTCCTTTGTAATAAATGTGGCTATCACCGCTTTATTGAACCTCTTTCTTTTTGTTTCGCAACAACACACCCGCACACACCCAACAAGGCATTCGCGTAGTTTTCCCTGCTTAGATGCTTCGTTAGATAAACTTTCTGCTTGCTTTCGCACCTGGGAAAAATGCGGGTCGCTCCGCGCCTCTGGCTCGCCCACCATGGGTCTTCACGAGCAGGCCCTGCATTGCCTAACCTCGCTAGCCACTACCTCTATGCACGATAGGAGGCTATTCATTAACTAGCACGCCGGTGATCTCCCCTGACTCGCTGATTTAGGTGTTTCTTGGAGACTTTTTGGGTGTTTTGCGAGCCAAGATTTGCCTTGAAATGCCTTGTTTCCCACGCATTCAGTCTTCTCGCAATAACCATTGGACTTAGATATTTTTTACCCGATATTGCTCCTTATCTTCGCGCGAGCAAGCCCCGTGGCTCGCCCAGTCGAAATCTCCCCCGGTCAATTTTTGCGAACCGAGCCCAACAATACAAACCATCCCCTTGCCAGCCTCTCCGCGAGATCAACCTGACCCACCGGCTAGTGAGAGCCCGGCAGTGGAATCGTCTGGGGCATTCCAGCACAAAACTTACTTGGCAGCCTCTCCGCGAGATCAACCTGACCCACCGGCTAGTGAGAGTCCGGCAGCAGAATCTTCTGCGGCATTCCAGCACAAAACTTACTTGCTAGCCTCTCCGCAAGATCAACCAGACCCACCGGCTAGTGAGAGCCTGGCAGCGGAATCGTCTGGGGCATTCCAGCACAAAACTTACTTGCCAGCCTCTCCGCGAGATCAACCTGACCCACTAGCTAGTGAGAGCCTGGCAGCAGAATCGTCTGGGGTATTCCAGCACAAAACTTACTTGCCAGCCTCTCCGCGAGATCAACCTAACCCACCGGCTAGTGAGAGCCCGGCAACGGAATAGTCCAGGGCATTCCAGCACAAAATGCCTTGAGGACCCATACTTAGAAGAAACATTGAAACCAACATATGATGAGTCAAATATTTAACAAATCAATACAAAAAGTTTAAGGGTAACGCTTTAGGTCATCCCCGCTTCGGGCCAGGCTGAGGGGTACCCCTTCCACATCTCGGAGGTGGTACCCTCCTGACCTGAGCACCTCATCTACAATGTAAGGCCCTTCCTAGTTGGGATTGAGCTTGTTGAAATTGTTGAAGTGAAGTGGAAAAGAGTCCAGCCGGTCTGAAGGCTGGAGACCGCAGAGACCGCGCGGTCTGCGCTGGTGCTCTGGCGGTTTGGTTCTGGCGATCCCGTGTGATCGGCCAGCTTGCTTCTTTGGTTTGGTCGCTGGTTCTGGCGACCTGTAGCAGGTTGTTTCCGGTCTTGTTCTAGTCGGTCTGTTCTTGGTTGACCGCTGTGACCGGGCGGCCTGGTTGTGCTGTTCTGGCGACTTGGTTCAAGTCGGCCAGTTGCTTCTCTGTGTTGGCGATCTCAGGAAGGGTGATCGCTGTGTCCGCACGGCTTGTGCGCGACTTGCTGCTGACTTCGGTCTTGGACTGAATTTTGTCCAAGTGCTGTGTTCGCGCGGTCTGGTTTTGGAGACCGTTCGCGAGCTGATGGGTGGTGACTGTATCCCGGTTTGTGCGGTGACGACATCCGTCCACCCGCCTATAAATAGGGGTGCATGGCCCGTCATTCTTAACGAGAACTGTAAGAACAAGAGCCCGGATAGATTCTTGCGGTCTCAAGTTTGAGTTCGCGCGGCTTGGTTGTGAGTTAACCGTTTGTTGTGTTCGCAGGTTTGCGGTCAGCAGGTTGCGGTCTCCTTCCTTGGTGATTTCCGGTGGCTCGAATAAACAGTTCGTCTGCGGTCTGTCAGCGAACTGGTTTATTGTTCTTGTGCTGTTCACAGCTAGCTCAGCGATCAGGCGACCTTCAGTGGTTAGGCGATCAGAGTTCGGTCTGGCGACAGCTTCAGTTCTTTGTTCAGTTCAATAAGCTTCAGTTCGTGCGGTCTGGGATCGTGGTCTGGCAGTGCAGTTTGTCTGCTTCCGTTCGCGCGGTCTCAAGGTGTTTCTGCGGTCTGACTGTGCAAGCGGTCTGGAAGTACAGCAGAACAAACCGGGCGGTCTGAGCCTTTGTTGCAGTCCGAGCGGTCTCTTTCTGGCAGACCGGCGGTTTCTGTTTTTGGTGTGTTTGTTCTTCTCGTCTCCGTGATTCTTATGAATCATGTCTCGCCATACATACCTCGCATTGTAAAGCAGTTCTATTTCAATAAAGATTTCTTGTGGTGCTGTTTTGGCATTGTGGTTGTTTGGCTATAACTCTTGTTGATGCAACTCCTGCTTACTCCTAAACGGTCCAGTCAAAAAATTTTATCATGGTATCAGAGGGAGGTTCCTGGAGTGGATAAGCAGTGATCAACTAGAGTTGCCATCGTCTTTGTGAAGAAGAGACCACATTGATTGCCATGGAAGGCAGTTTCGCAAGAGGTCTTGGTATTGAACTCCTCACATCGACTAACTTCAAAAAGTGGAAGTCATGTATGGAGAGTTATTTGATTGGCGAGGATCTTTGGGAGATAGTTGGCGGAGAAGACACACAGGAGGTGTTTCCAGCAGGTGATAATATGGCAGAGGTGAGGCTTTGGAGGAGGTTGAATGCTAAGGCAGAGTTCACTCTCAAGAGGGCTATCTCACCAGAGCTGTTTGATCATATTATCGGATGTAAATCTGTTGCGGAGATCTGGACATCCTTGGATGGATTGTTCAATAAGAAGAATGTAGCGAGGCTACAGTTTCTTGAAAATGAGTTGGCTAAAGCCTCTCAAGGTGATCTTTCTATTTCTACCTTCTTCCTCAAGATGAAGAATCTCACGGCAGAGATTTCTGCTTTGGACCCTGATGAGCCAATCTCTGAGGCAAAACTGAAGAGGCATATCATTCGCGGGTTGCGGAAGGAGTATCTTGCTTTTGTAACTTCAGTTCAGGGTTGGGCAAATCAACCGTCATTGTTGGAGCTGGAGAACCTTCTTGCTTCGCAAGAAAGTTTAGCAAGACAGATGGCGGTGGTTTCTATCTCCGGGGGAGAAAGTGATGTGATGTTCTCTGGGAAGAGGAAGAAGAAATGGGAGAAGAAGAAGCCGGGTCATGATGGACCCTCCACTTCAGGTCAGCAAGATAGGGGCTATGCTCCTAAGTCTGATGGGAAGAAGAAAGGAGAGGGACCAAGGTGCTTTAAATGCAACAAGACCGGGCACTTCAAGAAAGATTGTCGGGTGAATCTTCAGCCGGGACATGCAGTGGAGAAGGAAATGCCAAAGTCTGGTGAAGTTGGATGGGGAGGAGCTTTTGTGTCTAATATAACGGCGATGCCCGTTAAGGCCTTGGCCTCCATCAACTATGAAGAGGACTGGATTGTTGATTCAGGGTGTGGACATCATCTCACCGGGGATGGATCAAAGTTCTCTTCTTTGGCGCCTTACTCTGGTAATAATGCTATCATTACGGCTGATAATTCTATTCATCCAGTAGAGCACGAAGGAGTCATCTCTCTGAGCAGTGATAAGGGTCCACTCACGTTGAGGAGTGTTTATCACGTGCCTGGTATGAAGAAAAATCTCTTCTCTGTGACCAATGCGGTCGATGCCGGTTATCACGTTCTGTTTGGCCCAACAGAAGTGAAGTTTCTCAAAACTCAACCGGAGATAAAGGGAGAAGTTATTCATGTCGGCAAGCGGGTGAAGGACTTGTTCGTTTTATCGACAAGTACCTATGTTGATAAGATGAGGACAAACGATGGCGCGGCCATTTGGCATGAAAGGTTGGGGCATGTAGGCATGGACAAATTGAAGGCTATGGCTGTAAAGGGCCTTGTCAATGGCTTGCCTAGCTTGTCTTCCTATGGAGACAGTCATGTCTGCGAAGGATGTCAGTTTGGTAAGTCTCATCGACTTCCATTTGACAAATCGCAAACAAGGTGCAAAGTGCCATTGGAATGCATCCACGGTGATTTGATGGGACCGACTGCCACCCCAAGCCTTGGAGGCAACAGATACATGTTGGTGTTGATTGACGACTACACCAGATATGTCTGGGTGTATTTCTTGAAAGAGAAGTCAGAAGCCTTTGCTAAGTTTGTGGAGTTCAAGGAGCTGGTGGAAGGTCGTTTAGGCCTGCGGGTGAAGAAGTTGAGAACTGACAATGGTGGGGAGTTCACCTCTGGTGAGTTCTCAAGTTTTTTGCAGGAAACACGGCGTTCGGAGAGAGCTCACTTGTGCCCATACTCCACAACAGAATGGCGTTGCCGAAAGGAAGATCCGTCATCTGACGGAAACCTGCAAATGCTGGCTTCATGCCAAGAGTATTCCAAAGTCCTTCTGGGCGGAGGGAATGTCTTGTGCAGCTTATGTCATCAACAGATTGCCTCTAAGTCCTATCAACATGAAGACCCCTCACGAACTAATGTTCAAGGAGAAGCCGAGCATTGCACACCTTCGGGTGTTTGGATCAACCTGCTATGTGCATATTCCTGATGCTCTTCGAACAAAGCTAGATGCGAAAGCAAGGAAGCTAGTCTTTGTTGGGTATGATGAGCGGAAGAAGGGATGGAGATGCATGGATCCTGAGACACGAAGGTCAATTGTTTCTCGGGATGTGGTGTTCGATGAAGTAACTTCCTACAAGGGGAGTTCAGGAGTTGAACTACCGGAGGGCAGGGTTGATGAAGGAGGAAAAGCTGCAGGAAGTCTTCAAGTGGAGTTGCCTGTTTCACCAGGAGCTCCAGGTGTGTCAACCTCTGAGATGGAGGCTTCAGGATCTGGAAGCAGGGGGAGCGATGCTCCATGTTCATCTGGGAAAGGAGCTTGCACAGAAGAAGCGGCTGAGGAGGTGGTTAGTCAGGAGCAACCTCTTAGGAGGTCGAAGAGGACTATTCAACCACCAGACCGATACACAGGAGGAAACATGGTGAACTTTGTTTCATGTTTCTTTGCTGGTCCTTTGGATGAAAGAGAGCCGTCGAGCTTTGAGAAAGCCAGAGGTGTGAAGGAGTGGGACATTGCTATGCAAGAAGAGATGACAGCTCTCGAGAAGAATGAGACTTGGTCTCTTGTGCCCAAGCCCAAGGGCACTACTCCTGTCACTTGCAAGTGGGTCTTCAAGCTGAAGAAGAAAGCTGACGGTAGTATCGAGCGTTACAAGGCTCGCCTTGTAGCTCGTGGGTTCTCACAGCAGTACGGAGAAGATTATGATGAAACGTTTAGTCCAGTGGCAAAGATGACTTCGGTTCGATTTGTTATTGCCTTGGCGGCTTCGACTGGTTGGGAGATTTGGCAACTCGACGTGAAGAATGCTTTCTTATACGGCGAGATTGACAAAGATATCTTCATGATTCAACCGCAAGGCTTCATCTCGAAGGAGTATCCGGACTATGTTTGTAAATTGAAAAAGGCCCTGTACGGGTTGAAGCAAGCGCCTCGGGCGTGGTACGGGAAGATTGCAGAATATCTCTTATTCTGCGGATTCGTTGCTTCAGACTCTGATTCTAGCTTGTTCATCAAGAAGGAGGGGGTGCTTCGGGTGATTGTGCTGCTGTATGTGGATGACATGATTGTCACCGGGAACTCGAAGGAAGCTGTTGCAAGACTCAGGGCTGAGCTTGCTATCAGATTCGAGATGAAGGATCTGGGGGAGCTCCACCATTTCCTTGGACTCGAGGTCCAGAGGAGGGAGAGCGGAGTGCTCATTTCTCAGGCTAGCTATGCGGAGCGGATTGTTCAGCGATTCGGCATGGAGGAAGGGAAGAGCAGCTCTATACCTTTGGAGCAACATCATAAGCTTCGGAAGGATGAGGGAAGAGTCTTATCTGATCCGTTGGTGTTCCGAGCTCTGGTTGGGAGCTTGATCTATTTGACGATCACAAGGCCGGATATTGCTTATGCAGTTGGCAAGGTGAGTCGGTACATGGCGGAACCACGGAAACCTCATCTTCTAGCGGCAAAAGGCATATTGAAGTATGTGAAGTCGACCTCTGATTTGGGTCTCCTATATAGGAGAGGGTCAAGCTTGGAGTTGCATGGTTTCATGGATGCTGATTATGGGGGAGACGTGGATGATCGGAGATCAACGTCTGGTTATGTCTTTATGACGGGTCCCACAGCTATCTCTTGGTGCAGCAAAAAGCAAGACTCGGTGTCTGTATCTACCACGGAAGCGGAGTACAAGGCTTCGGCTTTGGCAGCTCAGGAAGCCGTTTGGCTCAGGAGGTTGGTAGAGGACGTTCATCAGGAGGTTCGAGGTCCCACTATGCTACGCGGGGACAATGAGAGTGCTCTCAAACTAGTCAACAATCCAGTCTGTCACGCAAGGACCAAGCATATTGAGATTGAGCACCATTTCATTCGTGAAAAGGTGTTGGGAGGATCTCTTATGGTCGAGCATGTTCGGAGTGCGGACAATGTCGCAGACATCTTCACAAAGCCGCTGGCGAAGGGACCGTTTACTCGGTTAAGGGAGTTGCTCGGGCTAGTTTCCACTTCCCACTTCAAGGGGGAGTGTTGAAATTGTTGAAGTGAAGTGGAAAAGAGTCCAGCCGGTCTGAAGGCTGGAGACCGCAGAGACCGCGCGGTCTGCGCTGGTGCTCTGGCGGTTTGGTTCTGGCGATCCCGTGTGATCGGCCAGCTTGCTTCTTTGGTTTGGTCGCTGGTTCTGGCGACCTGTAGCAGGTTGTTTCCGGTCTTGTTCTAGTCGGTCTGTTCTTGGTTGACCGCTGTGACCGGGCGGCCTGGTTGTGCTGTTCTGGCGACTTGGTTCAAGTCGGCCAGTTGCTTCTCTGTGTTGGCGATCTCAGGAAGGGTGATCGCTGTGTCCGCACGGCTTGTGCGCGACTTGCTGCTGACTTCGGTCTTGGACTGAATTTTGTCCAAGTGCTGTGTTCGCGCGGTCTGGTTTTGGAGACCGTTCGCGAGCTGATGGGTGGTGACTGTATCCCGGTTTGTGCGGTGACGACATCCGTCCACCCGCCTATAAATAGGGGTGCATGGCCCGTCATTCTTAACGAGAACTGTAAGAACAAGAGCCCGGATAGATTCTTGCGGTCTCAAGTTTGAGTTCGCGCGGCTTGGTTGTGAGTTAACCGTTTGTTGTGTTCGCAGGTTTGCGGTCAGCAGGTTGCGGTCTCCTTCCTTGGTGATTTCCGGTGGCTCGAATAAACAGTTCGTCTGCGGTCTGTCAGCGAACTGGTTTATTGTTCTTGTGCTGTTCACAGCTAGCTCAGCGATCAGGCGACCTTCAGCGGTTAGGCGATCAGAGTTCGGTCTGGCGACAGCTTCAGTTCTTTGTTCAGTTCAATAAGCTTCAGTTCGTGCGGTCTGGGATCGTGGTCTGGCAGTGCAGTTTGTCTGCTTCCGTTCGCGCGGTCTCAAGGTGTTTCTGCGGTCTGACTGTGCAAGCGGTCTGGAAGTACAGCAGAACAAACCGGGCGGTCTGAGCCTTTGTTGCAGTCCGAGCGGTCTCTTTCTGGCAGACCGGCGGTTTCTGTTTTTGGTGTGTTTGTTCTTCTCGTCTCCGTGATTCTTATGAATCATGTCTCGCCATGTATACCTCGCATTGTAAAGCAGTTCTATTTCAATAAAGATTTCTTGTGGTGCTGTTTTGGCATTGTGGTTGTTTGGCTATAACTCTTGTTGATGCAACTCCTGCTTACTCCTAAACGGTCCAGTCAAAAAATTTTAACAGAGCTTCCCCACCGAAGCGCCCCTTCCGGCTGCATCGACCTTTTTTAAGACCATATCCCACTTCTCGAACTGCTTCACCCGGATATGTTTGTCGAAGTACCGAGCCATCCGTCGATTAACTTCCTCCTGCCGGACGGTGGCTGTCCCGGAGCTCTTCCACCAAGTCCAGGGATAGCCTTTGCTCCCTCTCATTCTCCATTAGACATTCTTCATCCCCTTCACCCGCGGCGACCACCCTGGGTGATTTCACCTCAAACTCTATTGGAAGGATGGCCTCGGACCCGTGAGAGAGCTTGAACGGAGTCTCCCTGTGGCCGTGTTTGGAGTGGTTCTCAAGGCCCAGAGGACCAAGGGTAACTGCTCCACCCAGTTTCCCCTGAGGTTCTCGACCGTCTTCTTTTGCAAATTCACAATTATTTTGTTTGCCGCCTCCACTTGCCCATTGCTCCTCGGGTGGTGGACTGATGCAAACCGAAGATCTATCCCGAGCTGGGTGCAGAAGCAGATGAACTCGTCACTGGCAAACTGCGGCCCATTATCCATGACTATGGCTAGTGGAAGCCCGTGCCTGCAAATTATTTCACCCCATATAAAACTTCTCACCACTTGGGATGTTACCTTGGCCAACGCCTTCACCTCCAGCCACTTGGAGAAATAGTCGATCATTACTAGTAGGAATTTCCTTTGACCACTCGCTTGGGGAAAAGGACCCACCAGGTCCAACCCCCATATTGCAAAGGGCCAGGGGGTTGTGATGGTCCGAAGTCTTTGGGCCAGCAGGAGCTGGAGAGGGGCGAACAGCTGACACTTCGAGCACTTCCTTGTGAACTCCGCCACGTCCATGCTGATTGTAGGCCAATAGTAGCCTTGCCTCAGCACTCTCCCCTCCAAGGTTAGGCTCCCGGAGTGGCTGCCACACTCCCCGAGTGGATCTCCTCCAGGACCCTCGGGACCTCCTCCTCCACCACGCAACGAACTAAGAGCCCCAAGAGTGTCTTCCGATATAATCCTCCTGCATGCAAAGAGTAGTATGCCGACTTATACCTGAACCGCCGCTTGTCCACATCCCCCTCGGGGAACTTCCCCGACGTTAGGAAGGTGATGAAGGGGTCCAGCCATGATGCCCGTTGGTCTACCTCCATCAGTTCCACCTCCTCGATGGACGGTCGGAAGAGGTCCGACACCGTGCACCCTGCCCTGGGACGAAACTTGGCCAGGAGGTATGCCGAGGCACTCTCCTCCCATGGCACATGATGGATCGAGAAGGTGCGGAACTGCCCTATGAGCCCCTTGACCTTTTCCAGGTATCGCTGAAGAGTCGACTCCTTCACCTCGAACTCCCCACAGACCTGGCAAGCCACCACCATGGAGTCCGTTGAAACCTTCACATCTTGCACTCCCAACTCCCAGGCTAGGCAGAGGCCTGCTATCATGACTTCATACTCGGCTTGATTGTTGGTGAGGGGTAATGGATGTTGATTGCCTGCTCGATCCTTGTCCCTTGAGGGCTTACCAAAACCTCCCCTCCCCCAAAAGAATGATTTCCGGACGCCCCATCTACCAACATCCTCCAGGCCACCGAGTAGGGTAGCTCGGACTCTTCCACTTCAGTCACATAGTCTGCCAAGAAATCCGCCACCGCTTGCGCCTTTATGGATAACCGGGGTATGTACAAGATATCGAACTCGCTCAACTCCACTGACCACTTGGCCAGCCTTCCCGAGTGCTCCACCCCCTCCATGATGTTGCGAAGGGGGTGATCGGTCACCACCTTGATTGAGTGTGCTTGAAAGTTGGGCCGGAGCTTCCTGGCTGAAACCACCAGGGAGAAGGCTAGCTTCTCTAAGATGGGGTACCTGAGCTCAGCCTTCCTCAATACCCGACTAACGTAGTAGATCAGGAGTTGCTTTTTTCCTTCTTCCCGAACCAGCACCGAGCTTACCGCCTCGGGTACTACCCCCAGGTATAGGGATAAGTCCTCTCCTTGTCTCAGCCCTTGTAGCAATGGGGCTTGGGTCAACTGTTCCTTCAGCGCCTGAAAAGCCCTTTCACACTCAGGGGTCCACTCGAACTTTTGGTTCTTTCGCATAGGCCGAGCACTTCTCTCTTACCCTGGAGAGAAACCTGCTTAGCACAGCCATCTTCCCTGTGAGACTCTGGACCTCTTTCGCACTCCTCGGGGACCTCGGCTCCATGAGTGCCCTTACCTTGTCTGGGTTAGGCTCCACCCCAGCCGGGGTGAGCAAGTGACCTAGGAACTTCCCTCGGCTGGCCCCAAAGACACACTTCTAGGGGTTGAGCTTCATCTTGAACTTTCTCAAAGTCCCGAAGGTTTCCTCAAGGTCACTGAGGTGGGACTCGAGGTCCCGGCTTCTTACCATGAGGTCATCAACATAGACCTCCAGGTTCCTTCCCTTTTGCTCTCAGAAGACCCTGTCCATCATCCGCTGGTAAGTCGCCCCTGAGTTCTTTAATCCGAAAGGCATCATTTTCTAGCAGTAGCACCCATCCCCAGTGATGAAGGAGACATCCTTGATGTCGGTAGGGTGCATGTGGATCTGATGGTAACCTGAGAAAGCATCTAGAAAACTCATTAGCAAAAAACTGATGGCTGAGTCAACCAGCGCATCGATTCGAGACAGGGGATAACAATCCTTAGGGCATGATTTATTTAACAGGGAAAAATCAACACACATTCTCCACATACCAACACCCTTCTTTACCATCACTACATTGGAGACCCATCCTGGATATTAGATCTCTGATACAAAGCCGGCCTTGAGGAGCTTCCTCACCTCCTCCCGGATGGGTGCCTCCAGCTTGTCCGCGATGGACCTCTTCTTCTGGCGAATGGGAAGAGTGCCGGGGTCGAGGTTGAGGCGATGACACGCCACATCTGCATCGATCCCAGGCATCTCCGCGGCACTCCAGGCAAAGACGTCCACGTTCTCTTGGTCGCAAGCAAAGATCTTCCTCCGGTCCTCGGGGCTGAGCTCCCCACTGATCTTGACATTCTCGATCGCCCCTGCCATGGTGACAACATCCAGCTCCACCACCTCTTCCACGGCCTCTAGACTTGACTTCTCCACCCAGCCATTCTCCTTCCTTTCACCGTAAGCAAGCGCTTCGTCTCCTCCTTCCTTCTCCTCATCCTTGATCACCATCAACTCTTTCGCCCCTCCTTCCTGGGCCTGACCTTCTCCTCCTACTCCCTTTTCCTCCTCTCCTACCTCTTCCAGCCTCACCGGCTCCCCCATCTCCCTATCACATTCCTCCACTTCCGCCATCCAGGAGATGGTGTTCACGGCATTCACATTGCACTGCCTTGCCACCTTTCGGTCACCCCTCACCCGGACCTGAACTCCCCCTGCGTTGAACTTGAGGCATTGATGAAAGGTGGAAGGGACGCAGCTGAACGCACTTATGAGGGGCTATTTGAAGATGGCACTATAGCTGTTGTGGGCATCCACTATGTCGAAGCGGCAGTTCTGGGACTGCCCCCCCCCCCAAGACCACATGGAGTCCCACTCCTCCTTCTACCTCCTTCCTCTCCCCCGAGAACCCAAACAACAGGCCATCTGAGTCCAACACCATCCTGGACTCCACCTTCATCTCGTCGAACGCCTTCTCGAAGATGACGTTGACTGAGCTCCCGTTATCCACGAGGATCCGGGAGACAGTGAAGTTCTCGATGGTTGTCTGGATGACAAGCGCATCGCAGAATGGGTCCTCATGGCCCGACATATCCTTCTGGGAAAATGTGATCTTTTCTACTGTGGGTGGGGCTTGGGACGTCGAAGCTACACTCTGACAGTACATGGCATGGAGGCTCGCCTTCCGGGTTGCCTCGATCCCGACCCCCCCCCCCCCCATGGATCACTCTGATCCCTCCTCGGGTCCCCACGCCAACCCTGTCCTCACACTTTTCCTCCTCCTCCTCTTGAGGCAGGACCTCCTCAATCCTCACCTGTCGCTGCTCCTGCTGCGCCAACGCTCTGGCTCCCCTCACCTCTAAGAACTCTGGGCAGGTGGCCGTTGCGTGACCTTCCTCCTGGTGGAAGTCACAATAGGGCAACACCACCCCCTCCCCTCGGCCTTCGCACCTTTGTTCCTCCTCCTGGGCCCGGCTCCTCCGGCTCCTATTCCTCTTCCTCTTCCAGCTCTCCCTCGCCCGATGGCCATTGCCAGCTGAGGCGGGGTAGGAGGTGTCCTCGGGCCCTGCCTCCACCCTAGTTGATGGGGTCTTCCTTGCCCTCCATGGAAGTTGCCCCCTCCCTGGTGGAAACCCCTTCACGGGCCCTGCATCCCCCCTCCTTGCTGCCTCTACCTCAACTTCGGGGCTCTTGCCTCTTCCCTCCTTCTCGCCTCTTGTTGCCTAACCTCCGGCTCGCTCAGCCGTGCCAACCTCTTCATGAACAAGGGGTTGGAATCCTCCCCCTCTATCTCCTCCGCCGCTCTCTCCATTAACTCCTCAAAATACAAAGGAGCCCTCCTCTTAAGGTCCATCTTGAAAAACCCCTCCTGCAGCCCTACTATGAAGGCAAGATGAAGGGTGTACCTTGGCACCTCCTGGATGAGGAGGACCTCCTCCTGGAACCAATCCACATAATGGTCTAGCAATTCCCCCGACCTTTGATTGATGTTGATGAGCTCCTCAGGGTCCTTCTTCCTCTTCTTCGAGGTTGAGAAGCACAGCAGGAAGCTGCGACGCAGATCCTCGAATGCGTAGATCGACCTCGAGGGTAACTGGTGGAACCATTCCCTTTCTTTTTCCTTCAGGGTGGTGGCGAATAGTCGGCACTTGAAGGCGTTCGTCATAGGTCTGATAGAGACCATGTCCTCGAACCACAGCATGTGTTGAAGTCATCCTTTGTAACACCCCAAGTGTCATTGAGCGTAGAGGCTGGAGTGCCTAAGGCTTGTACATACTTTTCTGTACCTAGGAGCTAGCGCCGGCGCTAGGTGCTAGTGCATGCGTTAGCTTTCCCGTTGTATGGACTTGTGGTTTCGATGGATACATCGAGGTGGATTCGCCGAAAGGGCTTCGTCGAAGGGAGTTCGTCGGAGGTCTAGCGCTGGCGGTAGCGCTAGCGCCGACGATAGGTTTTCGTCGAGTGGTGCAGTTCGTCGGGGAACCGTGATGTTTTCGTCTATGGGTTTTCGTCGAGTGGCTAGCGCAGGCGGTAGCGCTAGCACCGGTGCTAGCGCACGGAACCAGATCCGTAAGTTGCGATTTTCTGGGCGTCCGATCTTCTTAAACATTGATCCAATGGCTCAGATAAGTTTGTCTTAATGTACTCAATAGGGCAGAGGGGTTCCTTTCCATTCCTTGAAGTCTTTTGGTGCTTTTGGAGGCTAAGTAAAGGAGGAGGGTTTGGAGGAGGGAGAAGGTTAGATCCGTCATTGTTGGAGCACCGAAGCTCCGTCCGCCGATCTGAGACCAGATCCGTGGAGAGGACTCAAAGGCGCTCGTTTCTATCCTTGCCTTTCAACCGATCCATGGTAAGGAAGAGAACTCTTAGGGTAACGACATCTCTCCTCCCGGTTTTAGGATGCGTGCATGGCATCTTTGCTTTTACCTTCTCTTTTCTAAAATTTATGGCACTAGATCTCTCAAATGAGAGGGGTTTGGGTCGCCTTGGTTCAAGAAGAACCATCGGGTTGATTGAGTTCGTCCCCGACATGATTCTGCACTATAGATCCGCTTCGTTAGTGGATTAGGCATTGTGGGTGAATCCGAAATCGCGACTGGCTGTCCGATTCGTTGATGTTGCTTAACGCGCATTTTAGGGATTTTGCTAGAAATTCGATGGCGGCAAAAACGTCGTATGTGTTGCCCTTATGTTTCGTGCGTGAACGAACGTTGGTTCGGAAAGGGTAATTTTGTGCGTAGTGAATGGCTTGTGAAGCCGTTTGTATGTGAAGGCGTGACTTTATCTTTGTGGTCGGCTGGCTAGGTCGTGAATGCTTGGATTCATGTGGGGAGAGTGTCCCGGCAAGACAAGTCCCCTTTTGTGCTAACTGACGAGAACAAGTATATTGATGCGCCTGTTGGTAAGATGAACCATGTAAGGGGTGAGGTCTCATTGGAGTTCTTGGCTTTTGGCTTAGTATTTGTGGAGAGAACAAGTATGTTGATGCGCCCGTTGACAAGATGGGCCATGTAAGGGGTGAGGTCTCAGTGGAGTTCTTGGCCTTGGGCTTGCATGCCCGTGGGGAAAAGATAAGTACCCTTGGTTTGCTGTGAAATGATGATGTGTGTTGTTATGTTAGAAGCATACACGCCATAGGGTGTCTTGGGTGAAACCTAGGTTTGCATACAAGATGCATTGTTAGGCCCCTTACTTTTATTGCTCAACATAGAAATGTGGATGATGCTTGTGACACTCATGCCTGTCGTTTTTATGTTATTATTGTTTATTACATTTGCATACGAAGTGCTGACTTGCAAGGTGATGTAGTTCTCTGGGGTCCGCTAGGACGGCCGGGAAGAGGGGGTTGTTACATTGTTGTTGGTCAGCCAAAGTTGACCCTCGTTATACCGCTCTTTGCGATTTGGATGCAGGGTAAGGATCGCAGGTTGGACCCAGCTCGCCGGCCAAAAAGGCTTAAGCTTCATGAAGTGCACTTTTCCTGTTTTCCTGTATGGCTATGTCGTCTTTACTTGTTCCGGCTTGCACGCCGAGGTAGCATAGGATTGTTATAATCTTTTGGACATTTTCTATGCCTTGTGTGATGACTTGAGTATGAGTTTTATAAGGCCTTAAGGTTGTAGTGCTCTTGTGTAGATGTGGACAACTTCTGTGGTTTATTTATTGTTTCCGTTGTGTTTGTTCTGAGTTTTGAGTTGGGTAGTTTCTATATCACTTTTTAATACTAAAGCTGTGGCGATTATATGTTGTGGGGTCCCGACCGGACCTATATTATATAGTCATTGCAGGGGAGGTGTTACAATTTGGTATCAGAGCGAGTTTAACGTTCTTGTTGAGGTTTAGCATGTTCGAATCGCGTTAAGAGGTTGTCCACATAGGATTACCTTGCGGGACCATGAGAGTCCTTGTGTTCGAGTCTTATGAATAGAGTTTGATTCGTTGTTTCCTTGCTTATGCTAGGATGGTGGTGACGATGCGGGGATGTCGAGGTGACAAGAGGAGCCTTCGGCAAGCAGTTCTATGGCCCCAGCCCTTATGAATATGGGTGTGTCCCCGACAGACTTCTATCGTATGCTAGTAGGGGTGATGGTGGCGGCTCAAGCTGCGGCGATGCCACAGATGGCGACACCTATTGTGCAGGTTGTGACTCCTGTTCCTCCGGTTACTGTGACACCGGAGGTGGGAGTAAGGCAGGTAGAACCGTTAGCCGAGAGAGCGATTGGGCAAGGAGATCGTCAGATGAAGTACTATCTGAGTTTCCATCCTCCGACGTTCAAAGGAGTTGGCACTACGACGGATGCCGAGGATTGTTTGGCGAGAATTTAGGAACTCCTGAAAGCGGCAGAGACCCCAGAGGACAAGCAGTCCCAGTTCGCGGTGTTTATGTTAGAAGGTGACGCCAAGCTATGGTGGGTGAATCACAGCGGTCATTATTTCCCTGGACGTGCCCCGTCCATGGAAGAGTTTGGGAATGCCTTCCTGAAGCGCTATATCCCCTCTTCGATGAGGTTAGCCCTTCAACAGCAGTTCTTGCACTTGGTGCAGTGTGAGAAGACATTAGATGAGTACTTGCAAGAGTTTACTCGGTTGGGTCGTTACGTGGGGACGACCATGGCAGATGATGAGGAGAGAGATAATCTCTTCTATCAGGGTCTGAGAGAGAATTTAAGGCAGCCTCTGATAGCCTTAAAGAATGTGGGGTTCAATGAGCTAGTCGAAGCTGCCAGAACATTGGAGAACGATATGGAGCGAACCCAGCATCGTAAGGGCTTTGCGGCAAAGCAGGGAGAAAGTAAACCTTCTCATTCTCAAGGGAAGTCTGAAGGAAGTCGGTGGAAGAAAAATCCCCGTCCTTTTAGGACTGGCGAGAGGAGCGGTGCAGCTTCTGGAGAGTTTCGTTCCAAGGGACCAGTGACGTGCTAAAAGTGTGGCAAGGTGGTCCACATAGCTCGGTTCTGTTCCGAGGGTGGAGTTGAGCCAGAGCAGAGGCAAGAGCAGTCGGTGCGTTCCAGTCCTAGTGTTGGGGAGAAAGGGAAAGCGGCAGAGTCAAGTGCTTCTCATTTCCCTCCTGTGCAGCCTAGAGCATACAACCTCGGGAAGCAGGAAGCGATTCGTCAACCCAATGTGGTGATAGGTACGAAAAGTTTTGAGTTTCGTTCGATAGCTTAAAACTGTTTGCAGCCTTCCATATTTATTATTATGTGTGTTAGGCTTCGTGCTAGTTTCTGGCTACCCCTCTAGAGTGTTGTTCGACACAAGAGCATCACACTCTTTTCTCGAGGAAAGCTTTATCCGGAGAATCAGTGTTGAGACTATTGAGGCAGAGGTGGAGCTTAGCGTGTGCATGTCGAATGGGTCTTTCATGACCACTAGAAGGAAAGGATGCATTGTGTTGAGAATTGGCAAGTGTGACTTCGAGTTGGTAGCAACGATTCTACCACTAGCCGAATTTGACATCATCTTGGGGATGGACTGGCTTGCAGAGCATCGAGCTAGTATTGACTGCCTGTTGAAGGTGGTGACCCTAAGGAGTGCAGGTAGAGTGGTGGTCAAGTTTGAGGGCCTATGCAGAGTGGCTTGCTCCCTGATTTCTGCCGTGCAAATGGTGCGTGCGTTGAATCAAGCAGGGGAGGCGTATGTAGCTTTGTTGGAGACTCACTCCACAAAGTTGGCAATTAGAGAAGTGCCAGTGGTGGAAGAATTCAAGGATGTGTTCCCAGGGGAGCTTCCGGGAGCACCTCCTCAGCATGAAATCGACATTTCAATAGATTTGTTGTCGGGTGCGAGGCCAGTGTCGTGTCCCCCATTTAGGATGGCACCGAAGGAACTGGCCAAGCTAAAGGTATAGTTGCAAGAGTTGCTCGAGCAGGGGTACATTAGGCCCAGCTCCTCGTCGTGGAGTGCGTCGGTGTTGTTCATTAAGAAAAAGGATGGTAGTATGCGGTTGTGCATAGACTATCGCGAGTTGAACAAATTGACTATCAAGAATAAATATCCGATTCCGCAAATCGATGATTTGTTCGATCAGCTGGTGGGGTCGACGGTGTACTCCAAGTTGGACTTGAAGTCGGGCTACTATCAGTTAAGAATTCGAGAAGGGGATATTCCCAAGACGGCGTTTGGGACGAGATACAGTCATTTTGAATTCTCGGTGATGCCGTTCGGTTTGACGAACGCGCCATCAATGTTCATGGATTTGATGAACAGAGTGTTTCAGCAATACCTAGATTCGTTCGTGGTGGTGTTCATCGACGACATCTTAGTGTATTCAAAGTCGAAGGCGAAGCATGAGTCTCATTTGAGATTTGTGTTGCAGACTCTGAGGGAGAACCAGCTTTATGCTAAGTTCTCAAAGTGCGAGTTCTGGATCTGGAAGGTGGCATTTTTGGGTCATGTGATAAGTGGAGATGGGCTGGCAGTGGACCCAGCGAAGATTGAAGTCATTAGAGATTGGCCTGTACTGAGAACCGTGGCGGAAGTCTAGAGTTTCCTTGGACTAGCCGGTTATTACAGAAGGTTCGTTGAGATTTTTTCGCAGATGACTTTGCCCCTCGCCACTCTTAACCAAAAGGACCAGAATTTTTTGTGGACGCCGGAGTGTGCCCGTGCGTTCGAGACCTTGAAGGAAAGATTGATGTCCACTCCAATCCTAAGTCTTCCTAGTGTGACTGAAGCATTTCAAATTTTCATCGACGCGTCAGGTTGCGGTTTGGGTTGCGTGCTGGTGCAGCATGGCAACGTGATAGCTTATGGGTCGAGGCAGCTAAAGCCTCATGAGAGAATTTACCCTATCCACGATTTGGAGTTGGCGGCAGTGATTTTTGCGTTGAAGTTGTGGCGGCACTACGTGTATGGTGCGAGGGTGGAAATCTTCACGGACCACAAAAGCTTGAAGTATCTTCTAGATCAAAAGGATCTTAATATGAGGTAGTGTAGGTGGGTCGAGTTCCTTGGGGACTATGACATAGCGATTCAATATACGCCAGGAAAGGACAATGTGGTGGCTGACGCCTTGAGTAGGAAGTATTCCGGGCAGGGAAATTGGATTGAAACGCATGACGAGCGGTTGGTGCGAGAGTTCGAGTCTCTTGGCATTGTGTGTGTGGCTAAGGGTGAGTCCAGCGCAGCTCAACTGAACTGGTTCGAGATGCAGTGTGATCTAGCAGATCGAATTCGAGAGGCAACCAGTGTGGACGAGGAATGTCACCAGTTGCCGTTGGAAACTCAGCAAAGCGAAGGCAGTGCTTTGGAGATGGTCGGTGGATTGCTTATGAGAAATGGAAGGGTGTGTGTCCCACGCTTTGGAAAGCTCCGTGAGGAGTTGATGTTTGAGGCTCACTTCACGAAGTACTCCGTTCATCCAGGAAGTACAAAGATGTACTTGGATTTGAAGAAATCCTTTTGGTGGCCTAGGATGAAGCGGGATGTAGCTTCGTATATAAGCCGGTGTCAGACGTGCGCCTTAGTGAAGGCTGAATGCCAAAGGCCGGGTGGATTCTTGAAACCTCTTCCTATCCCCGAATGGAAATTCGACGATATCTCCATGGATTTTGTGCATGGTTTACCTCGATCGCAGCAGGGTAACGATTCGATTTGGGTGATTGTGGATCGCCTGACCAAGGTAGCCCACTTCGTTCCAAATCGGAAGGATGATAGCGTGGAGAAGCTCATTGAGCTTTAAATTCGTAATATCGTGCGGTTGCACGGGACTCCCAAGAGCATCGTTAGTGATCGTGATGGTTGGTTCACGTCCAAGGACTGGAAGTTAGTGCAGAGAAGTTTGGGCACAAAGTTGAAGTTTAGTACCGCGTTTCATCCGCAGACCGATGGTCAAACGGAGAGGATGAATCATACATTGGAGGACATGTTGAGGATGTGTTCTCTCGACTTCAGTAAGAGTTGGGAAGACCACCTCTTCATGGTGGAGTTTGCCTACAATAATAGCTTCCAGGCGAGTATCAAAATGGCGCCCTACGAGGCTTTGTATGGAAGGCGGTGTCGAACGCCGATGTCTTGGAGAGAGGCGGAAGACACCCAGTTATTAGGAAAAGAAGTGGTCGCAGACGCTTGTGAGTTGGTACGAACAATCCAGGAGCGCATGAAGGTTGCTCAAGATCGGCCGGCAAAGTATTTTAATGCGCGCCACAGAAGTGTGGAGTTTGCAGTGGGCGACATGGTCTACTTGAAGATCAAGCCGTTCAAAGGAGTTTCGCGAATTCGGTGACTCAAGAAGTTGAGTCCGAGATATTTGGGTCTGTTTGTGGTTACGGAGCGCATAGGGGAAGCGGCCTATCGGCTAGCGTTGTCCGCAGAGCTGAGCGGGTTACATGATGTATTTCATGTCTCGGTGCTGAGGAAAGCGTTGGTGGAGCCGAAAGATGTTGTTGAGTCTTCCACAGTTCCCGTAGTCGAAGATCTGAGGACGATAGTTCGTCAGGTTTGCGTGCAGGATTCTGAAGTCTGATGGTTATGGAATAAATAGGTCAAGCTGTTGAAAGTGTGTTGGGATAATTGCGGACGAGATGAGTTCTCGTGGGAGCGCGAGCAAACGATGCGGGATGACTTTCCGAAACTGTTCGTTCCAGGTATGTGTGTTATTTGTGCTTTCATTAACGTCTTAAATTTCGAGGACAAAATTCTTTTAAGGTGGTGGATTTGTAACACCCCAAGTGTCGCTGAGCGCGGAGGCTGAAGTGCCTAAGGCATGTACATTATTTTTTGTACCTGGGAGCTAGCGTCGGCGCTAGGTGCTAGCGCAGGCGTTAGCTTTCCCGTCGTATGGACTTATGGTTTCGATGGATACATCGAGGTGGATTCGCGAAAGGGCTTCCTCGAAGTGAGTTCGTCGGAGGGCTAGCGCTGGCGGCAGCGCTTGCGCCGGCCATCGGTTTTCGTCGAGTAGTGCAGTTCGTCGGGGAACCGTGATGTTTTCGTCGATGGGTTTTCGTCGAGTGGCTAGCGCAGGCGGTAGCGCTAGCGACGGCGCTAGCGCACAGAACCAGATCCGTAAGTTGCGATTTTCTGGGCGTCCAATATTCTTAAACATTGATCCAATGGCTCAGATAAGTTCGTCCTAATGTCTAAATAGGGCAGAGGGGTTCCTTTCCATTCCTTGAAGTCTTTTGGTGCTTTTGGAGGCTAAGGAAAGGAGGAGGGTTTGGAGGAGGAAGAAGGTTAGATCCGCCATTGTTGGAGCACAGAAGCTCCGTTCGCCGATCCGAGACCAGATCCGTGGAGAGTACTCGAAAGCGCTCGTTTCTATCCGTGCCTTTCAACTGATCCATGTCGAGGAAGAGAACTCTTAGGGTAACGACATCTCTCCTCCCGGTTTTAGGATGTGTGCATGGCATCTTTGCTTTTACCTTCTCTTTTCTGAAATTTATGGCACCGGATCTCTCAAATGAGAGGGGTTTGGGTCCCATTGGTTCAAGAAGAACCATCGGGTTGATTGAGTCCGTCCCCGACATGATTCTGCACTAGAGATCCGCTTTGTTAGTGGATTAGGCATTGTGGGTGAAGCCGAAATCGCAACCGGCTGTCCGATTCGGTGATGTTGCTTAACGCGCATTTTAGGGATTTTGCTAGAAATTCGATGGCGGCGAAAACGTCGTATGTGTTGCCCTTATGATTCGTGTGAGAATGAACGTTGGTTCGAAAAGGGTAATTTTGTGCGTAGTGAATGGCTTGTAAAGTTGCTTGTATGTGAAGGCGTGACTTTGTCTTTGTGGTCGGCTGGCTAGCCCGTGAATGCTTGGATTCATGTGGCGAGAGTGTCCTGGCAAGACAAGTCCCCTTTTGTGCTAACTGACGAGAACAAGTATGTCGATGCGCCCGTTGGTAAGATGAACCATGTAAGGGGTGAGGTCTCAGTGGAGTTCTTGGCTTTTGGCTTAGTATTTGTGGCGAGAACAAGTATGTTGATGCGCCCGTTGGCAAGATGGGCCATGTAAGGTGTGAGTTCTCAGTGGAGTTCTTGGCCTTGGGCTTGCACGCCCGTGGGGAAAAGATAAGTACCCTTGGTTTGCTGTGAAATGATGATGTGTGTTGCTATATTAGAAGCATACACGCCCTAGGGTGCCTTGGGTGAAACCCAGGTTTGCATACATGCTGCATTGTTAGGCCCCTTACTTTTATTGCTCAACATCGAAACGTGGATGATGCTTGTGACACTCATGCCTGTCATTTTTATGTTATTATTTTTTATTACATTTGCATACAAAGTGCTGACTTGCAGGGTGATGTAGTTCCCCGAGGTCCGCTAGGACGGCCTAGAGGAGGGGTGTTGTTACACTATTGCTGGTCAGCCAAAGCTGACCCTCGTTATACCACTCTTTGTTATTTGGATGCAGGGCAAGGATCGCAGGCTGAACCCAGCTAGCCGGCCAAAAAGGCCTAAGCTTCATGAAGTGCACTTTTCCTGTTTTCCTGTATGGATATGTCGTCTTTACTTGTTCCGGCTTGCATGCCGAGGTTGCATAGGATTGTTATAATATTTTGGACATTTCCTATGCCTTGTGTGATGACTTGAGTAAGAGTTTTGTAAGGCCTTAAGGCCGTAGTACTCTTATGTAGATGTGGACAACTTCTGTGGTTTATTTAATGTTTTCGCTGTGTTTGTTCTGAGTTTTGAGTTGGGTAGTTTCTATATAACTTATTAATACTAAAGCTGTGGCGATTATATGTTGTGGGGTCCCGGCCGGACCTATATTATATAGTCATTACAGGGGATGTGTTACATCCTTGCCGGTATACAACGTCATGGCCGGCTCACTGAACCCCTCAGGGAGTGGTGTCGAGAGCACCAGCTCACAGAACGGGCTTCCTCCCTTCACCCCCCTGACCTGCTCCACTGCCCCGCGAGCTACTCGGGCGACCCGGCTCCTACCACCCTCGCACTCGCCAAGGAGACACTCATTGGGACCACACTGGTCGGGGTCCCGCCTGCCGGGACGGCACTCCCCAGGACCCCGCTCGCACTCGCTAGGCTGGGGAAAAGCTCCCGCCCTGCGAGATCTCGCTCTACGCCTAGGAAACCGCCTCCTTTCCTTCCCTCTGCCCTGGGGCGTTCTCGCCAACTCCAGCTGGAGGGGCCACCTGGGGCGCAGGGGTTGCGAGCCCACCAAGTGCCATGGCGAGAGCGCACTGAAAAGCCCTGAGCAGGTCGCTCTTGAGGTCTGCCAACATCTCTACCGTTGCTGGCGCGCTGGGTGGTGGTGAACCGCCAAAGCCTGGCTCTCGCTCATCCTCTCCCGCCATATCTCTTCCTTGGAACTATCTTATATTACCTGCACTCCACGCTCACCGCACCAAAGATGTTGAAACCAATATTTGGTCTCTTGTGGAGCTCGGGCCCCCAAAGATGGGGAGCGGCTAGCACTTACTGATTTCTCGGAAGGAACAACCGGAGCTTCAGAACTAGACACAGACCCTTGGTCACAGCGAGGAGGTCCCACCACACACCCGGAAGATCTTAGAGCGCTTCCCCTCCCAAGCCAAAGCTGAGACTGGGCACCTTGGAGAGCCTGAGAGCTGAACCAAGATAACCTAGGGAGAAGCAAGCTCAGAGTACTGAGATTGGATCCTCTCCAAAGGTGCCCTTCACGGTCTATATATAGTTTTTACTTATGGTCTGCTAATAGCCAGATTTCTCCTTACACTATTGCTATTCGCAACCCAAAATTGTCTGTCAACAGCCAAACTCCGCTGTTTGGAGAGGCTAACTGTAGACCACTAAGGGCTTCCAGGTAAAAACACCCCTGGACCCTTACTGGGCGAGCCGCCCATAAGGGCTCCACTCGCATGACTTCCCTCACACAAATTGCGAGAGCCCAGCTCGCCCGCCTCCCTGCGAGCGACCAGCGAGAGCCCGGCTCTCCCTCCTTCCTGCGAGCGACTAGCGAGGGCCCAGCTCGCTCGCCCGCCTTCCTGCGAGCGACTAGCGGGGGCCCGGCTCAGCCGCCTTCCTGCGAGCGACCAGCGAGGGCACGACTCGCCTGCCTTCCTACTCTTCTCGCAAGTTGATCCCTGAGTCTCCGCTCACCTCTTGGCGAATAACGGGGTTGTACACATTGATGGACATTTTCTATCTTCCTTTTGATATATATATATATATATATATATATAGTGTGTGTGTGTGTGTGTGTGTGTGTGTGATTGTGGACTTGATATGATAATTTTGCTTCCATTCTTAAGTTGGCCTAGATGATCGAACTTGCAGGCAGGATCGGCGTCTTGTGGTGGAAAATAACCCATGTGTTGGTGTCACCATAAGGCGGGAGTTCTAGGCATAAGGCTAACCCATGTGTTGGTGTCACCATAAGGTGGGAGTTCTAGGCATAAGGCTCCCCCAGACAGATCTTACGGTTTGGGTTATTTGGAAAAAGAAAAAGGGGAGCCTTACAGTTTGAGTGACCATAAGCCTAACCCAACATTAGCCTTGCACTTTTGTTATACTTGTAACATCAAAACTAAAATAAATCATCAAATACAAAGTGTGTTTATCCCTGACTTGAGTACTTCTTCAAATCAGGAACATTGAGGGCAAAGTTCCCAATAAGAGCTAGCTCAAATTGAAAGAAATAAATTATGGACTTTTGTTAAGAGATCAGTTAATTATCATATTATTGGAACTAGGTGGGTGTTTAGAAATTAGTTAGACACAGAAGGAACAATAGTCAGAAAGATGGCTAGGTTGGTAGCTCAAGTATACATACAAGAGGAGGGAATAGATTATGATTAGATATTTTCTCTTATTGTAAGACTAGAAGCAATCAGAATGTTTCTTGATGATGAAGCTTATAATTGTATGAAGGTATTCCAAATGGATGTAAAAAGTGTCTTTCTCAATGAGAAACTTCAAGAAGAAGTTTATGTTGAACAACCTCTGGGTTTTGTAGATCCTAAACTCTCTTCTGATGTATATAAATTAGATAAAGTTGTGTATGGCCTCAAATAAACTCCAAGAGCTTGGTATGACACCTTTGTTGGATCTGTAGGTGCCCTTAGAGGGTGGGTGAATAAGGGTTTAAGAACTTTTGTTATCTTTTGAAATAATAAGAGATTAATCTAGAGAGACATTAACCAGAAACATTGAAAACAAATAAAGACATGATTTAATTGTTATGAAATAAGAGATTACAAAACTTGATTTATATAACGCTAGAAATCGAAGGCGAATAATAATAGATCTTTTTGTTTTCTATACCGACTCGTATCCCCACGAACCGTTTGGCTTTAGCCTATCCGTTCCCAGATATGGCCTCAAGCCGCTCTAGCCTTTCTATACCCAGAAAGGACTCGAGCACCCCCTAGATCTACTTCCTAGACCCCGTCGCCAACACGATGTGAATTCCTCCCTAAGTCCTACCCAGACCTAGTCGCCAACACGAGGCGAATTTACTAAATGAAAGGTGATAAAATGAAATACAACAATATTAAAAACTCCCTAATGAGAACTTCTGAAGTCGGAGACGAAGCACCGATGTAGAGTAAACGTTGTTGAAGCGGTCGTCGTTCGGATTTGGCATGACGAAATCCTCCTTCAGAAATTCTTGGAACCTTTGGTGGGAGATCAAATTTCGGCAGAATATGGCTCTGGAAAATTGTCACACAACCTCTCTCAACTTGTGTAACAATATTCGAGAGTAGAGGGGTCTTTTATAGGAGAGCCCGCTAGCGCCTGCGCTATCGCTACCGCCGACGCTATCCCGCTATAGTATTATTCTGCGTGTGCGTATCTCTCTTTCCAGGGAAACATTGTCGGCTTGCCTCTTGTGCTCGTCGCTACCGCCAGAGCTATCCACTACCGCCTAACGCTAGCACCTTCTTAAAATGCTCCCAGAATTGCTCTAATCAGCGCTAGCGCCTGCGCTAGGTGCTACCACCGGCGCTAGTGAGCATGTTGGAGTTTAGGCCTCAATTTTGGGGGCAACCTTCATAAGTACTCCTTGAGTCATGTGGACTTGTTTTCCTGCACACTTAAACACACAAGATCAAATACACATAGGATTTGTTATTCTCAAACCTAGGAGATGCAGAAGACCATGTTCCAACAACCCTATCCTCTTTTCTTCTTGAAAACTCATTCTTAAGAGGAAAAGTGGATAAGCATTTATTCATTAGAAAGCACAAAGATAAATTATTGTTAGTCCAAATCTATGTGATGACATTATATTTAGATCTACTGATAGTAACCTATGTAAAAGGTTTGCAAACCTTATACAAGAAAATTTTGAAATGAGTAGCATGAGGAGCTATCCTACTTTCTAGAAAAATTTGAAACAAGATAATGAAGGCATTTTCATTTCTCAATCTAAATATATTAGAGAACTAATTAAAAGATTTGGCATGGAAAATTCCTCCACTATGAAAACCCATATGGCTATTAATGTTGTCATAGATAAGGATGAATATGGAAAGTCAGTGGATCAAAATTTCTACATAGTAATAATTGGTTCCCTTTTACATCTCACAGTCAGTAGACCTGAAATCATGTTTGCAACATGTGTATGTGATATATATCAAGCGTCTCCAAAAGAATATCATTTATCCCATGTTAAAAGGATCTTGAGATATCTTTAAGGGACACCAGAGCTTGGCTTATAGTATCTCGTGGAGTTCGTTTTTGAGCTAATAGGTTTTTCAGATACAAATTATGCAGGTTGCAGATTAGATATTGAAAGAATATTGATCTATACCATCTTGTGGGGGGGGGGGGTGAATATGTGTTTATAATTTTTAAACTAATTGCAGCAGATTAAAAGATAAATCACACACAACACAAACACACCACAGAGAACACAAATATTTATAATGGTTCCCCAAGATGGGTAAGTCCACTTTCCCCCTGCGCCTATCTAGCAGTGTGCTAGCCTCAGAAAAAACTCCTCCAAACTCAGATCTACTACCAGAGATCTTACACCTCAAAATATAGAACTCCTACCTCAGGAACAACAATAGTTCTATACCTCAGATCCCAAACACTGGATCCTACAACTCAGATTCAACCTTGAATCCTACCTCAGGCTCACACAGAACCCTACACTCAGATCTTAAAAGATCCTTACACAGAAAATACAATTTTGTTTACAACAATACAAATATATTCAAGAAATATGTTTCTTGTAAGTATTGAGTCTTCATAGGATTCTAAGCAGTTAGACTTCACTGGTTCAGCCAAGATCTTGATTGAATCTTCTTTTAGAAAACTTGGATCAAACTGACCTTGAGATCGGAGAAATTCTTTGCTCTAAATGATTGAGAGTGAAGAACCTAGAGCACGCTAGGAGAATTGGTTGATTCGTGAATAATTTTCCTTCAGCTTCTTATTCTCGGAATTTTTAATATCTTGACGACAGCCTTTTGATTTTCTGAGAAAAGCTCTGTCTTATTGCGGCCGTAAGTTGAATGTTCAGAAGATCGGTGATTCTTGCGATTAGGATTGGGATTTTCATCTCATATCATATTAGTATTTATATGAGAGTCAACCCTTAACTGTTGAAAACTAGGAATACTTAATGTCAAATATTCCTTTCCTTAAAGCTCTGATCTGATTGGCTCAATCGGCGGTGGCAATCTTTGAATTTCTACATCTTGAACTGTCTTGACAACATTTCATTTCTTCTCGACGATACTTGTGGTCTACAAGATGATATCTGAGTTCAACACGACCACTATCTTCTAGTCGAATGATTAAGCTTATCAAGATGATTTTTGAGTTCAACACGACCATTGTAATCTAGTCGAATGATTAAGCTTATCAAGATGATTTCTCAGTTCAACATGACCATTGTGTTGGAACATGGTCTTCCGCATCTCCTAGGTTTGAGAATAACAAAACCTATATGTATTTGATCTTGTGTGTTTAAGTGTGCAGGATAAAAAAGTCCACATGACTCAAGGATTACATAAGAAGGTTGCCCCCAAAGTTGAGCCATCAAATCCAAATCTTCCACTAGCGCTGGCGGTAGCACTAGCGCAGGCGCTAGCTGTCGTTCGACGATCTGTTAGCGGCTAAGTCTATTCGTCGAATGTTCTCGTGAACTCCCGACGAATATCGATGAACGCAGACAGAAGTCAAAAAGGCAGACTTGTGAAAGAAGTTGTGCGGCTAAGTCAATTCGTCGAATGTTCTCGAGAACTCCCGACGAATTCCGACGAATGAAAATAGAAGACAGTACTCCCACTAGCGTCGGCGGTAGCACTTAGCGCCTGGCGCTAGTGATGATAGCGTAATTCTGGGAGCACATATGGAAGGAGATAACGCCTGGCGGTAGCCGATAGCGCAGGCGGTAGCGACGCACACAGTTGGCAAGGAGGAATTATTTCCTCGGATTGAAGATTCTGCCGCGCAAAACATGTCCTAATTTGGGATAGCGCCAGCGGTAGCTGATAGCGCCGGCGATAGCGCAAAGCAATAGAGGAAGGCGGCCGGCTTGCTTAAAATGAAGGATTCTCACGCGGAGAATATTTCCTAAACTGGGATAGCGCCGGCAGTAGCGATAGCGTAGGCGCTAGCGCTAAGTCTATAAAAAGGACATCTTGGCTCCGACTTCCTAAGCCTCGAGAGATCCAAAATTCCAGAGCTTCATGCCACAACATAGAGAGGAAGTTTCAGAGAGATACTCCCACAAATCCATAAAGACTAAAGGAGATCCGTGGAGAAGATTTCAACACGCGTCATCATCATGACAAAAGACCGCATCGACTACGATCACACTCTGCGTCTTCGTCTACTTCTCCAAGAGATCCACATAGAGGGAGTTTTACATTATTGTCTTTTTATTTTCACATCTTTATTCTTGTAATCGTTAGTGAATTCGCCTCGTGTTGGCGACTAGGTCTGGGTAGGACTTAGGGCTGAAATTCGCCTCATGGTGGCGACTAGGTCTCGGGTGTAGGTCTAGGGGTTGCTCGATGCCATATCCGGGGAAGGGTTGGCTAGAGCGGCTTGAGGCCGTATCCGGGGGAGGATCGGCTAAAGCCAACCGGTTCGTGAGGATACGAGTCGGTATAGAAAACAAAAAGAGTCTTTCTATTAGCTTTGATTTCTAGCTTCGATAAGAGATCAAGTTTTTGTAATCATGCTTCTCAAGTTAATAAAATCATGTCTTTACTTTTACTTCACTTGATTTGACTTGATCTTCTCTAGTTTAATAATCAAAGCTTTTTCAAAGTTATTCAAAATATACTAAAGTTTTTAAAACCTTATTCACCCCCCCCCCCTCTAAGGGCGCCTACCGATCCAACAAGTGGTATCAAATCGAGGTTATTCCAAATCTGCTTAACAACCGGGAATAATGGCGTCTCATGATCTCGCTTCTATTAGTGGGGTAAATTTTTATGAAGAAGAAAAATCTCCTAAACCACCTTTATTCGAAGGGAAAAATTATAAAGGGTGGAAATTATTAATGGAAAAATTTATTAAAAGCTTAGATATCAATGCATGGGATATAGCAATAGTTAGACCAGCGAACAAATCAAATAAACAAGAGCGTCACCTAAATGCAAAAGCTATGCATTATATTTTTTGTGATTTATCTCAAGATATTTTCAAACCAATATATTGTTTTTCTAGTGCATACAAAGTATGAAAATTTCTTGAAGAAATGTGTGATTCTCCTTCTACAGGTATGGAACAATCGCAAGAACCGGAGAATATGCAAGCTTGCACAAGTCTTCAAGAATACTCCTCTCATGACGGACCAATGGAGCACACATCAAATGGAAAAGAAGAAGAAGTACTGTCTTCGGAAGAGGAGTGCCAAAAAGATGTCAAAGAAACAATATGTTCAAATCGTGCCTCTCCCGAAAGCAATGTAAGGAAATCAAATTCCATCTTTTGTACTTCTATCTCTTCATTACAATTGCTTCAAACTACAAAGCGCAAAATTAAGAAATTAAAAAATGCTAATAAACATTTGCGCTTAGAAAAAAAAAATTTACAGGCAAAAATTAATGAACAATCAAATTCAAATTTATCTAGTTCTATCCATGGTTCCTTAGTTGAAAACACTACACCTTGTATGGAATTTGATGACTTAAAAGAAAAATGCAAGGAACTTAAAAAGGAACTTCTTTTTATAAAAGAACAAAATAAACAATTATGTTTAGAAAATTCATCTTTGGAAAATGATTGTGCTAAGTGTAAAGAATATAAAATTGAAATTAAAGAGATGGATGAAACATTTGATAAATATAGAAACAATTATCAAGATAATATAGATTCAATTGTTTCAACTCTTAAAAATAGCACAATCGCTTATAATAAAGCTAGACATAATTTAAAGATCAAGAATGATGAATTAAAATCAAAAATCAACTTGCTTATGAAAATTGTAAAAACAAATTCACAATATCAAACTATATCTAAAAACAAGTTGAATATGAATATGAACATCTTAGCTAAGTCTAATAATGGGAGCAAGAATCACAAAGTGTTTGTAAATCAAAATCAAAATCATCATTACTTGCAAAATCATGTTTCTCCCAACTCAAAATTAAAATTGCACAAATTTCCTATGAACAATACTTTTAATAATCATTACAATCATAATCATCAATATAAAGATTATCATAATGGAAATTTGACAAATAAGAATAACACAAAACCAAAGTTTGAATGGAGGCCCAAAACTAAAACTGAAACATTAACTTCACATGAAAGGACCCATTCATCAATATCTACCCACAAACCTACACGTTATATTTGGGTACCCAAAGAAACCATCCCACATGGTCCTCTTTGGATACCTAAATCTCTTATCTACTAGTATCATCCAAATGCATGAAGTAGAATATTTTCAAAATGAAATATACAAATTTCTACTTCATGATATGTCTTAATGTCTTTCTCTTTTTCTTTTTATTTTCTTATTTTTAAGCTATCATGTTATGGTTATCTTATATATTATTGGAAATATGATTTTATCTCATAAAACTTTATGAGTTTATAAAATAAATTGATCAAAATTCAAAATCATATTTTTATTTTGATGACCTATCTTTTATTCTTATATTCATTGCTTATAAATATCTTATATTATCCATATGAATCAAACTCTAAATTTGCCATAAGATATTTCAAATTAAATCCGGTTATTAGGCTATTAAGAGTTTTAGCCTTCACCAACAAGTGGTTTAGTGAAATAACATGATCTAAAAGAAAATTCAAGATCTAAATAAAAGTTCAACTTTCAATATGGTTGTCTTTGTTCACAACAAAAAATTATATTGTGTTCACTCCTTGATGTCAAACATGATCTAAACCATCACTATTGTTCACCAATCAAAAATCACATATATATATTCAAAATTCTTAATTAAAGGAAAATCACTAAAATGTATTGAAAATAAAATTTATCTTCATAATGAATATTGAATTCACAAACACCACTATGATCTATTGATGTCCTTTGCTAAAATTCTCTAACATCATAAGTCATATCAAAAGTCTTCTAAAAATAATTATTTCTATCACATTTATGTGAATTATAATTGATATATTAATTGATGACAATTGATAATATAATGGTTGGTGTATATTGTGATTTATTTCTAGTTTAGACCTTTGAATCATTTTGATATCAAATCAAATAGAATTGTCACTCCATTCTAGGTCTCTAAGTTGAAACACAATCAAAACTTGGTATAACATTAATCTCAAATTTATCATTCTAACATTGCCACCTAAAGAATATTTGTGTCTATGTTAGGCTTTATTTGTTTACCAAGATATACAGGCTGGGTATTCTCATCTAGGGCTTATCAATGGTATGATTGTGCATGAACATTATTGTTAATCTCTAAAATCATGCATATTTGATTTGTTCATTCATGACCTCTCATGCTTACATTTCCTATCATTTTCAAACTACATTGGTAAATATAAGCCTTAAAAATATTAAAATGGAGATATAATGAAATATATTACTTGCAAAGTTTATTTGATAAGGTCATATACAAAATCGCTAATGTTTCATGAAATTTGCACTATCTAGACATTTCCTAAAAATCTGAAATTTCAGCATGAAACTACTATTATGACACTTAATCAAGATCAACAATTAAAAATTTCAAAATCATCAAAAATTGGGTACTATTTCCTGCGCTAGCGCTAACGCCGGCACTAGCGAACCTATTTGATTTTATGCAATTTTAAAATTTTGAAAAATTCTTAAAAATATACTACTCTATATAAACTATTTATTTTTGCACTTCTGGCTTTATTTAATTTTCGATAAATCAAATACAAAAATACAAAAGCCAAATTACAAAAAAAATATATGTTTTGCCTTTGTGTTTTTTGTCATTTGTTTAAATTCTATTTCTAAAAGCAAAAATCAAATACAAAAATATAAAACAAAAAAAAATATATCAAAAATTGTTATTTTTGAACTTAACTTTTTACTTGTATCTTGCGAAAGGGTGATTTGGGCTATCATCCCATCATATCACCTAGTACCGGGCGAACCTCTCACAAGGTAGTCCTCGGGAAGTCCAAGATCAATTTTATGAGTTCAAACTTTAACTAAAAATTATTCTTCAAAATTATCAAAAACATTGTATGGATTTCATTGAAAATCAAACATGATTTAATCAATTATCTAGAACTTCTATAATGTTGCAATTTATCTTTTCAAAATACGTTGAACATTGCTTTCATCATGCTTTGATATATTTATTAATATGTGCATCAATCATATTAAAAAAGTTGTGTAGAACTAAGCTTAGCATGCCTCTAAGTATGAGTAAATGTTTTATGTTTGATAATGATCGCTATTCACTCACTTATTTTGGCATTGTCTACATATGTGTTTAATCTAAGAATGCTTGTGTATGTTTTGTAATAGTACAATGAATTAAAATTGCACAAGTATCTTACCCACACAACCTTTATTTGCACCTTAAAAGTTAAGAAAAGTGGTTATGTTTTTATAAATTATATTGGTTTGCAAAACAAGTGTATTCGGAGAACTTTGTACAAAACAACAATCATAAAATAAAGTGACAAAGAAAACTCCACCAAGCACTACTTGAACCTCCTGATAAGTCTTAATAAGCGTTGTGAGGTTGAGCACCTTGGAAAGAATAGTAAAGTATCTTGTGCAAACCATAACTTTCTTTCAAAATAAAAACCACTTATTCTTAAGTACACCGGATCACAATAAAAAATCAATATTGAAGAATAAAATTATGTGAACCCCCAAGCACTACTTTGCACCCTGATAAGTCTTAATGAGCATTCTGTGTGCAAAGCACCTTGGTAGTTGTACATTTTTATTTGTGCATTGAAGTATGTGGAAGAAAAATTATTTGTGTTTTATTGTGCTTTTACTTTACATATTTCTTATATTTTTTATTAAAACATTTGTTTACTCTATTCAAAATACACTTATGTGCACATCATTATCTTCCATAACACTTTTTCTCATGAGTATTGGATCCTAATGCTAATTCTATACTACTCTTTACTTATGAAATGCACTAGATAACCTAGCATACTTTCTACAATGTTTAGTTTGTTTTGAAATTGTGAATTAACATAACATTGTAGTTATCTCTTTTTGATAACATTATTTCATGTTTGGTTACTTCATTATCAAACTTAAAGATTTTAATTGAAAAATGATTTACAAAAACATCTTCTTTATGAAATTTAACTCATATATCTTTTTATGGATCATCATTATAATAAGATGTTTCTTATATTTCTATAAGTCTTCCGCATCATAACCATATAATTATTTTACCTTGCGCTTTCATGCTTATTTAAAGTCTTTCATTTTGTATGCATCATCACTTGAATCTTCAAATTCCTTTCTTGCAACAAGTGGTAGACTTGCTTGGTAAACTTTATATTGGTTACTTTTAACATGGATTTTTTTTACTATAAAACTCTGATTCATTTCTATGAAAAATTTGTAATACTAAAAACTCTGATTTATTAATGGACTTCAAAATAGCTATGTGAGTGTTTTCATAAATTCAAATAAAAATATAAATCCATAGGCTATGTCATTAGATTTAAAACGCTTATATGTTTCCAATAATTATTATCCATGACTTCATTTCTCACCATAGCGGGGGCGTAGGGTTGTAGACATTAGATAACCTTTATCTCTAGTCATGTCTTGTCCTTAACCGGGGAGGGTTCCAGTGGGGCCTTGCGAGGCACTGGGGGAAAGAGTGCTAGGTTAAGTTGTGTCTAGTGTTTGCATATGGGACTAACACCCCAACCTACGGCATGTTTGCAGCTCCTCATGCCCATCCGTCACTTAGTACGGGGCTAGGGTGTAGACATATTGTCTGGGTAGTTTAGTTACTTGGAAATCATTACATTTGTTTATGCTACAAACTCTAATTTATAAAATTGTTGTAATACTCAAAACTCTGATCTATTTTAATAAAAAGTATTCTAAAACTCCTTATCATTTCCTTCTCTACAAGCTCGATCATGCTCTTATCTAATTATCAACTTTTAAGTGGTGTCTCCTTACCCGCTTTTGCTAATAACAAAAGGGGGAGAACTAACATGATAAATATTAATCTGCTATCAAACTATAATGCATAATTAAGATGATAGCTTACATATTAGGAGTGCATTCACTTAGGGGGAGCATGTATTTAGGGGGAGCAATTCTAAATGCTAAAATCGTTCATTATCCTAAGTCATCACTCTCACACACACACAAGTATGTTTCTTCATGCTTATATATATTAATGCTCTGATTTATCATTAATGGTTTTGTTATTATCAAAAGGGGGAGTTTGTTGGAACATGGTCTTCCGCATCTCCTAGGTTTGAGAATAACAAAACCTATGTATATTTGATCTTGTGTGTTTAAGTGTGCTGGATAACAAAGTCCACATGACTCAAGGATTACATAAGAAGGTTGCCCCCAAAGTTGAGCCATCAAATCCAAATCTTCCACTAGCGCTGGCGGTAGCACTAGCGCAGGCGCTAGCTGTCGTTCGACGAACTGTTAGCGGCTAAGTCTATTCGTCGAATGTTCTCGTGAACTCCCGACGAATATCGACGAACGCAGACAGAAGTCAAAAAGGCAGACTTGTGAAGGAAGTTGTGTGGCTAAGTCAATTCGTCGAATGTTCTCGAGAACTCCCGACGAATTCCGACGAATGAAAACAGAAGACAGTACTCCCACTAGCGCCGGCGGTAGCACTTAGCGTCTGGCGCTAGCGATGATAGCGCAATTTCGGGAGCACATATGGAAGGAGATAACGCCTTGCGGTAGCCGATAGCGCAGGCGGTAGTGACGCACACAGTTGGCAAGGAGGAATTGTTTCCTCAAATTGATGATTCTGCCGCGCAAAACATGTCCTAATTTGGGATAGCGCCGGCGGTAGCTGATAGCGCCGGCGATAGCGCAAATCAATAGAGGAAGGCGGCCGGCTTGCTTAAAATGAAGGATTCTCACGCGGAGAATATTTCCTAAACTGGGATAGCGCCGGCGGTAGCGATAGCGCCGGCGGTAGCGATAGCGCCGGCGGTAGCGATAGCGCCAGCGCTAGCGCTAAGTCTATAAAAAGGACAACTTGGCTCCGACTTCCTAAGCCTCGAGAGATCCAGAATTCTAGAGCTTCGTGCCACAACATAGAGAGGAAGTTTCAGAGAGATACTCCCACAAATCCATAAAGACTAGAGGAGATCCGTGGAGAAGATTTCAACACGCGTCATCATCATGACGAAAGACCGCATCGACTACGATCACACTCTGCGTCTTCGTCTACTTCTCCAAGAGATCCACATAGAGGGAGTTTTACATTATTGTCTTTTTATTTTCACATCTTTATTCTTGTAATCGTTAGTGAATTCGCCTCGTGTTGGCGACTAGGTCTGGGTAGGACTTAGGGCTGAAATTCGCCTCATGTTGGCGACTAGGTCTCGGATGTAGGTCTAGGGGGTGCTCGAGGCCATATCCGGGGAGGGGTTGGCTAGAGCGGCTTGAGGCCGTATCCGGGGAAGGATCGCCTAAAGTCAACCGGTTCGTGGGGATACGAGTCGGTATAGAAAACAAAAAGAGTCTTTCTATTAGCTTTGATTTCTAGCTTCGATAAGAAATCAAGTTTTTGTAATCATGCTTCTCAAGTTAATAAAATCATGTCTTTACTTTTACTTCACTTGATTTGACTTGATCTTCTCTAGTTTAATAATCAAAGCTTTTTCAAAGTTATTCAAAATATACTAAAGTTTTTAAAACCCTTATTCACCCTCCCCCCCCCCCCCCCCCCCCCCGCTAAGGGCGCCTACCGATCCAACACATTGTCTTTAAGTCAAATGATAAGCTTACCAAGATGACATTTTAGCTTGTCAAGATGATAAGGCTTAACACTTAGATCTGAGTATTATCTTGGCAACATGGGAGGCATATCTAGACGATATGGACTTAAGTTATTCTCAACGCAATATACTTCTAAATTGTCGTGTAGGCTCCTCGACGACATTTTACTTGTCCTCAGTGATAATTAGCATATCCTCGACGATAATTGACTTAGAAAAATTTCACCTTCAATGAAGAGCTTCTAAACATCTTGTTGATCATCTTCAAGACAATATGTGTATAACTAATCATTGTCAAAATGATGTCATCTTGGATTGTGTATTACCAAGATGATATTTGGAGCTTGAGTTATTTCTTCTAATCAAGACGATTTGAAACTTTAGCTTAGAGTCTATGAGAAAATATTTGTAACTCTCCAAGACGATATGACTTGGACAAAATTTGATCATCCTGAAATCAGATCCTTTGCTCTATCCAACATGTTAGACCTTTCTTCCTGATGTTTATGAATGAGTGACAAGTCTAATATAGTCTATCTTAGGTCGACATGGTGTTTTGCATAATGAGGGATTACATTAGCAAAACTATGTCTGATGACACTAAGTTTAGCCCTATGCTAGGTTTGCACTTTATAATACCTGAAAACAACATACTAAACATATGCATCAAATACATAGTGTATTTACACTTGACTTGAGGACTTCTTCAAATCAGGAACACTGTGGGAAAGGTTCCCAACAATCTCCCCCTATTTGAAGAAGTCGGAACCTCAATCAATGATAAACTACACATAACAAAATTATGATAATAACACGGAGAATTGAGATGACATTCAAAATATCATATATATATAAGTATGCCAAATGTTCTTTAACATATTAACAAAAACTACATTTGCCTTCAACCCATCTAAAATTTTTAAGAACTCTTCTTCTTTCTTTCTACTTTCTCTTTCTGCTTTGTCTATCAAAGAAGATGAATGGCTTGTGAATGTATTTGTTAGGGATAGGAGGAGCATTCCTTGACAATGTTACCTCCTTCTATTGTTTCATGTACATCCTCCTCTGGACTGCAGTCTTCATGTTTAGTGCATTCATTAGTGTAGTATTTGTCTGTGTCTTTGCCAATGTTTCCAAAATCATTTTATGTTTGTAGTATTATGTGTCTTGACTTTGGACTCCACATTTTAAAAGGAGGATCATTTGCTCTAGCTTCTTCTATTTTTCTCTTGACATTCATTTCTTCCTCTGATATCCTTTGCCTTTTTGCTGACTTGATCCAACTTCCAACTGTACATTTCCAGAAGTATTATAAGGACTGTCAGACCTTTGAGGCTCAAACAGTATGGGATTGAGTCCCAGTGAGTGAGGGAGTTCATTCACTATCCAAAGAGCTTGATCACTTCCAGTCCTCTCCCCTTTCTGACTTGTTCAACAATACTTCTCTGAATGTCCTTTATAGATTCTTCCAAATTCTTAGATAAAGATTCATTTGTGAACTCTTGAGTGTTCACACATCTGTTCATGATGACTTTCTGACTCTCACCTACTCTTTTTGTGATCCAGTCAACTGCACTTTCTAAGTCTTCCACTGATTTTTAATTGAATTCCACGGTGGAGTCCATCCTCGCATCTAGGGATTGAAGGGCATTCATGTTACAGTCCACAATTGTTCCTGCCTTGGTGAACCAGCTAGTGATTTGAGCATTGACATGGTCAATCTCTTCATTCATCTCTTTCATCTGAACATATTAGTCTTCCTTAATTTCCTTCACAACTTTGTCAATATAAGATTGAGAGTGTATCCTTTCTTCAGTTAGCAAGACCTTTATCTGAGTAATCATGGAACCTGAAACTTCTTCTTGAGACTATGGAGCAGATGAGCTTGGAACATCTTGCTCTTTCTCAGCCACTTTTCTTTGCAGATTTTAATACATGACAACCATGGAATCATCATCAAAAAAATTATCAGGGGAGTCATGTCTTTGATCAGCAACTCCTTGTCATTCTTTTTCAAGAACAACATCATCCACAACTTTCTTAGCACTTTCCAGGTACCCTTGGATAACCAACCCAATGAGGGTTGCTTCCTCAACCTCTAGGGCAGGGAGCTTACCTTGAGTCTCCCCCTCAACTAGAACACCTCCTTGAGTAGCATCATCTCTATCATTAGCTTCTGCAGTAAAACCAATAGGAATAACCTCAATAATAACCATGGGCTCACCCAATGGTTCTGGTATGAAACATTGAACGGAGCGCTGACCAATTGCCCACTCAGTGTGTGCAGGGATAGGACTGTTAACATGTTCCTCCTCTTCAGAAGAACTCTCTTCAGTCACAACAACTTTCTTCTTTTTTCCTGAACTAATTTCCCTGTATTTCTTTGGAGCCTTAGAGAATACTTTCTCCCACCTTTCCAGAGTTCTGGTGTCCATTTTCTTCATGCAGTGGATGAGAGCGCCTAACATTTTGTTCAGATTATCTGGCAGACTAATCAGCAGATATAAAGACAGAATCCTTCCAAAGTTTGGGGCACTGAAACTTTCCTAAATTTTGTCAAATTCGATCTAGCCTAGTTAGTTCTCTTGCCCAGGATGACCCTTGTCATGATCTCAAACATTTCTCTTGATATTCTATCAAGATAGCATGGCTTACAGATGAGGACCTTCCCAATGATATTTGCAAGAAGTTTTTCTTTGGAGTTGATGGTGGCCCTTTTCAGTTATCCATAGCACTCTTCATCATGTCCACACCACTTCAGACCTTCGGAATAATCTTCATTAGAAATATCATTCTCCTCATCATCCTCTTCAAATCTTGGCAGATGTAGTTTTCTTAATAACCCTTGAACTGTCACTTTCAACAAGGTATCACCAACCCTTGTTTTGATGGTTTTCTCAGAGGGAATCATCTTGGGCTTGGAATAGAACTCCAGCAACTCTCTATACATAATAACTATAGGTTCAGATAATACGTATTTCAGGCCAGCGACAATCAGTAATCCAATAATTGATTTGATCTCTTCATCTGCTCTATTGAATCCTAATCTCACTAATTCACATCCAATATTGCAAGAATACTCTCCTTTCTTTGGCATCATTGCAAGAAAAATTGAAGAACTGAAGGTCGGTGATGTCGCAAGTTGTTGAGCGAGATGAACTTTTTGTTTTGATGGCTTAGGGAAAATGAAGTTGTAATCTAGTTCTAAGCATTCGACCTATTGATATATTGTATTTTAGGAATGCCAAGAGGCGCGTACATGGGTGTGTATACTTTAGAAATCGATGCACAATTCAATGGATGTGATGAAGGAACCAATATATGCTATTATTTGAGGGTCAAAAGTTCATCACGCCGATACAGCTATTGTGTCGGTTTGACAGCCCATCGACAAGACCTCTATGTCATTTTGAATGTTCGACGACAAAGATAATACTTAGAGATTTTCCTGCATTTTCACATTGCCTGCAAGTACATTGTTAGCATCCACATACACAATACTTGATGACATGTGAACATAAATATACTTATTCTAGATTTAACATACCAAACTCATTTTTAAAGAAATTGATTTTTGCTTCATCAAGGGGCTTTGTAAAGATATATGCCACTTGTCTGTCAGTAGGGACAAATTCAAGATAGCTATCTTCCTTTTCAACATGCTCCCTGATGAAGTGGTACCTGATTTTAATATTCTTAGTCCAGCTGTGTGATACAGGGTTCTTAGCAATTGGAATTGAACTGGATGAGTCACAGTACATTATTGTTTTGTTGATCTTGATATTGTAATCTTCCAGCTGATGTTGTATCCATAGTAGTTGTGCCCAACAACTTCCAGCTGATATGTATTCTGACTCAATAGTTGAAATGATTACACTATATTGCTTCTTGCTACTCCATGAGATTAGTCTCTTGCCTAAGAATTGACATGTCCTGAAGTGCTTTTTTTATCCTCTTTGCATCTTGCATAATCTGCATCTGAGTACCCAATTAGTTCAAAATCATTACTCCTAGGGTACCATAGGACAAGATTAGATGTGCCCTTAAGGTATCTTAAGATTCCTTTTTGCAAAGGAATAATGAGATTCCTTAGGGTTCACCTGATATCTAGCACAAACACATGTAGCAAATATTATATCTTGCCTACAAGCAGTGTCATGACCCGTCTACAAGCAAAAGTAAGAGCACACTTTGGGCGGGTCGTGATGCCATAGACATGGGGAAAAAAGTTGTGTCTGTTAGGCGGGAGCTGATTTTTTATTAGATTCCAAATAAATAACTCAGTGAAAAATACATCATTTTTATGTGGAAGCTTTAGAAATATGGCAGTGAAGGGTTAAATACACATGCATTTTAACAAACTCATGATACAAAGTTCTGATACAAATTTCATGCGATGAAAATCTCAAGGAACATGAACATGCAACATATCCAATTTTAGTACATAGTTTTTAGCCTATCAGTTGTCCATGATTTAAGGCAAAATATCTGATCATAATTATTATATAATAAGCAATATCTGACCGTAAATGAATTGAAACATAAAAACATGGAACCTGATAGAACAAGAAGTAAGAAAAACCTTCAGAAATAGGAACTTGATGCAGATTGATCTCGGGAACCTGGCGGCGCAGTCATGGACGCTAAGGCAAATTCCAAAACATGAAGGAAAAAAGCCTTAAAACATTGGCAAGAATTAAATAAATACATAAATAGCAAAAAGACTAGAAATGTACTTACACTGGTACTCAAGAGGCGAGACAAGTGAAACAGGCAGGTAAGTAAATTAAGCAGAGACATCAAGAAATATTAGCTTAAGGAGAGAGCAGAATATATTAATTCATGTAATGTCATTAGTTATAACAGTTGAGAGATGTGGGTGTTTTTATTTGATGCACGAGATTTATGATTTAGGGGGGATTCAAGTTCAGATGCAAGTCAATCAGAGATTCAGGATTTCTACACATGATCTCTAAGGGGAGGCTCTTTCGAACCCTGCCCTTGAGCCAAGGAGTTCATGCTTGCTATGACCGGTCCTTTGTTCCTATTAGGGATTCAAGAGAGACCAAGTTAAGGAGTTTCATCAACTAAACACTACTTTTCAATGTTTGCTTATGATATTAATGAAAAAATCTTAACCCAAGTCTTGCAACCAAACGTGCATAAGAAGCAAATCCGATGTCACCAAAAACAAGATTGTGAGCTTTATATGTTTTGGCGAGTTCAAGTATCCACGAGTGGTAAGAATACTATGCATCATCTTTGTTTGGGATAAAAATTACCCATCAAGATTAAACCATTCTAAGGCACGATTATCTTCCAAGTAAAAAAATGTGTATGATTCGAACATTATATAAAATACAAAACATTTGATTGCTAAAAGGAAAACTTAATCATTTATCATTATGGCCCTTGATGCTCAAGCCCAAAAGTTCTACCATTCTTCCAATTATACATCGAATGAGAAAATTGATCATCTAAGTGATTTCCAAATAAAATCATTCACGATCACAAACCCATGCCATTTCAAAACCCTAAACTACTAACTTGTCAGATTAGGCATTCAAGATTTAAATTCATTTGGCAGATCAAAAATTCAAGAGAGATGTCAAATAATCATAAGAACAGGCGCATTAATTTAAGCTCAATGTTTGCAAGAGGGAGAGATTTCTCTACTTGCCTTAAGGTTGAATTCGACGACGACGGCTAAGCGGCGCAAACAACACTTAAAGACCTAATTTAAACATGTCCAAGGACAACATATAGTATATTTAATATAGCAAAAACCCTAAGCTAGCACAAGCATTTTATTTTACAAAACCTAAACATGAGGGGGGAGGGGTTTAGGAATTTACCTTCCTCAAAGATGAGGGGAGAGGAGATTACCACGTGAAATCAGAGATTTGGAGGTGCTTTGGCTAGGAGAAACCCTAAATTGGAAGGGGGTTTTGAACAACCCTAATGATAGCTTTGGTAAATGGTGTCGGAGATAAAAATAAATTGGAATTAGTCGATTATATGATGATATAAGCTTCGATTAACGTATTAATGTAACTTTAAGCACAAGGGAAATTATAACAGATACAAAAATCTGAATAAGGATGGAGGAAGGGAGAACCTAATCCTAAGGAGAAAAATCCGGGCCCAGAAATGCAAGTAGAGAGGGATCTGAGCAAAAACCCTAGAAAAAAATGGAGCCCAAGAAGGAGAGGGTGGATGCCGACCCTTGAAGAGGAGGGATTAGGTTTTCCTGCTACCAGTCCTTGGAGGAGGATTTGTCGGCCTCAATAGGGGTGAAGAACCGGTGTTATCGACTATTGGAGGGGGAAGGATTGACGGCCAGAGCAGGAGGTGTCAGTCATGATATAAGGAGGAGCGGGAGGCGACGGCTTGCGTGCGGGACCGGGAGGCACCGCATGTGGAAGACGGGAGCAGCGAGATATGGGCAGCTTGCGCACGGGATCGGGAGCCCTAGCCAAAGTGAATAACAAATAAATCGGGGGGCTAGATATTAGAGCGGAGGGTTGCGGCTAAACATGGTTATTATATATATATATTATTTTATTTTATTTTATTTTATTTTTTTGGTGGATTGTTACATTCTCCCCTACTTAGAAAGTTTCATCTCAAAACTTTTGAGGATTTCCCCGAATGGGGCCTCCTATGACGAAGATCCAGATATCATTCATTCCATCAAGGTTTGCAAATCAAGACATAGAAGCTGACTGTAAATATAATAAAATGGGAAGGAGAATAAGTTCAGAGGCTTACCAAGATCAAGAGAAAGGTTGCGGATACTTGCTACGCTTGTCAGATTCAAGCTCCCAAGTGTACTCCTTAGACTTGTCATGCATCCAAAGCACTTTGACCATATGAATGATTCTCTTTCAAAGCTTGCGTGTTTGATACTCCACGATTTTAGCGGGTTCGACCATATGCGAAATATTGGATTCAGGAATAATAGGAATTTCTTCAAATTGCTCGAAATTGAGAGGTGAGACTCGAGAATTCGAGAGCAAAAGAAAAAAATCTTTGCACGAAGTGAAGATAGAACACCAAAGAGGAAAAGAAGTTGAATGACGATTGAGTGTTGACAGAAGTAAGTCAATCTGGTGATGGAAGAGCACAAAATAGTGTTGTAGTAATTCAGCAGAGCAATTTACAAGAAAACCCTCATTTCTCTCTTACACAACTAGAGAAATATGCCTAGTATCCTTCCAAGAAAGACCATATCACCTGATATTCACATGCCCATGTTATTTAAATACAATTCATCTCCCTTGATCTTTCTTGAGGTAATTGAGAATGTGAGGGCAGCTATGCAAGGATCAGTCTTGGGGCATGCACAAAATAATTAACTAAACTAATAACAGAAGTAATTTCAGGTTTGGTGATGATGACAAGGTCAATTTATTTTTCTAAAACCTCTTAAAACTTTACTCTCCTATCAAAATTATAGTTTCCCCCTTCAGAAGGGGTGGACTGCTCGCGACGTTGTCGCTTAGGAGCTAACTAGAAAGGGATATAAGAGAACCGGATTAGATTGATAGTCAAGCAGAACAAAAAGGACTGAATACGAATATCAGTTACTTGAAACTAGAGATTCTAACACATTTCATATCATCGGCTACATAAATCGTGTAATAATTATATCATTTTCATTGAACAACTCTAGGTAATTATCATGCAAATGCAACGATGAGGTCATGTGCAATATCAAATAAATAGTAAATACATGGGTGTACAATCATTATTGTTGTTCTTAGCTTGACACTTGTGCAGTGATTTATGATATGAATGCAAATGAATGGATAACCATGTCATGTTAAGTGCCTATATCGCTTAACATGTCATGCATATTATGCTACTAATGCCATCGCACTTGAAAATATTAAACTGCCCATATCCATTTAATATTCGTAAGCGGTGTATATCCTAGTGGAAATGCATATACAAATAAATGTTAAGTTTGCCCATAACCCCTTCACATTTGTGTGCATACTCATGCTTATGAGTGTAGTGTGAGTGCTTCGGCCGAGAACAACTGATAATGACGAGGTGGGTGAAGAAATGATGCATGCATATATATTTATATAATGAAATTCAAAATATGTACAAATTTATAAAATACTTTATATTTAGAAGCCCAACTAGCTCTGATACCAACTGTCATGACCCGCCTACAAGCAAAAGTCAGAGCACGCTTTGGGAGGGTCGTGATGCCACAGACATTTAAAAAAAAAAACTTCGTTTCTGTTAGGCGGGAGCTGGTTTTTTATTAGATTCAAAACAAGTAATTCAGTAAAAAATACATCATTTTATGCATAAACTGTAGAAATATGGCAGTGAAGGGTTAAATAGACATAAATTTTAACAAACTCATGATTCAAAGTTCTGATACAAATTTCATGCGATGAAAAACCCAGGGAACATGAACATGCAACATATCCAATTTCAGTACAAAGTTTTTAGCCTAGAAGTTGTCCATGATTTAAGAGAAAGTGTCTGATCATAGTTATTACATAATAAGCAATATCTGTTGGGTATTGTGCCCTCAATGTTCCTAGATTTGAAGAAGGAACACAAGTATAGATAAGCCAAGTTGATTTTGATGCTATATTTAAGTTCATGTTGTACATCAAAGCTACATTACTAGTGTCAAGACTATAAAAGTAATGAAGGTTTACTAAGAAAATTATCATCTCAAGGCTTAGTAGAAGAATCATTGAGAAAGGAAATATATTGTCGAGACAGTTTCAACAATATCATTTTAAAGAAGCTTTATCACTAAGAAAGCTAAGTCAAGACGATCTAGACGATATTGTCTTGAAGAAGACATATCGTCTTGAAGATTGAAGACATATCGTATACACGAAAACATTTCGACGATATCGTCTTGAAGAAGCAGTTTCGTTGAGATATTAAGTATAGTCTTGAAGAAAGAAGTATGTCGACGATATCATCGTGAAGATTACATATCGTCGAGACGATCAAGACGATATCGTCTTGAAGGAAATTTATCCCCTTGACATATGCTGAGCTGCATTTATTGCGCCAATTTTCTCCGGAATTGAAATACATGGAAAGTGCACGCCGCTTATCATGTGCTCTAATCAAGGAATATTAAATGATATATTCTCCATAGAATATAGTCGTTGCACAACATTAATGAAGAATATTATTCACTTCCATATTCTGCAAGTTCCATGGCAAAGCATTTAAGATAATATATTCTGTCGTTTCTATTAACATTCTTATCTGGCAAATTAATTGAAGGCCTTTATGCAAAATTGCAGAAGGTATAAATGAGAGGAATGTCGATTTCAGAAGATACTTTTTTATTCTTTCTCATTCTTATTCTCACACATACAAGCATACAAGCAGATAAGAGAGAAAAGTGCTCAATAAGAAGACGTCATTGCTGTGTTGTGAAGGTCAAAGAAAAAGAAAGAAAGAAAGAATCTTCTTTCCTGGCTGAAAAGTTAATCTGATATTTTTCTGAAGAAGATTCTCAAGAATAGTTCAGTGATTCAAAAGATCTCCGGGCTTATGTTTGCAAGAAGAAGAAGGCCTTTTATTAAAAAAAAACTCATATCTTGAAGCCTTCTCTTATGCAATAGAAAACATCTTTCTTGTCTTCTAGGGTTCTTTGTGAGCCTGAGCTTGTAACAGTGATGGTAGGGTTCTGTGTGAGCCTGAGTTTGGTAGGTTTCCCTGTGAGCCTGAGTTTGGTAAGATCTTGGTGAAGATCTGAGTTATTGTAAGACTTATAAAGTCTGAGTTGTTGGTAGGGTTCTTAGTGAGCCTGATTTATAAGATCTGCTTATTGAGAAGAGATCTGAGTTGGAGGAGTTGCCTAGTCTAGCACATTGCTAGATAGGTGGGAGGGACAATGGAGTACCTCTTGACGCATTGTCTTGAAGGGAACCACTATAAATCATGTCTGTTTTTTGTGTTGTTTATGTGCTGTGCTTGCTAGAATTTTAAAGTTGCAATTAACCTTGAAAACACCTAATCACCCCCCCCCCCCCCCCCCTCTGGGTGTAATATAGACAAACTAAATCTTTGAATTGATATCAGAGGTAGGTTGAGTTCAAATGCTTAACAGCTTAGAACAATATCTACAAGTTTATTAGGATGTGATCACAAACAATGACTGGTAAGCATCATAAGGAAATGAGCTCAATGAAGCTGCCCATCTCCACCAAGGAGAACTTTGCTATTTGGAAGCAGAGAATCCAGTTGTACATGGAAGCTTCTGACCCTAGAGTCTACTTGGCTGTAGAGGAGGGACCCTATGTTCCCATGAATATCCCTGTGGAGCCAACAACAGTTCCTACTCCCAAAACCCTATCCCAGTTCACCAAGGATGAAGTAGCCTTGGTCACCATGGACAAAAGGGCTAAGAACATCATTGTCAATGCAATTGATGATTCAACATTTCATAATCTAATTCATTGTAAAACAACAAAGGAAATGTGAGATTCCTTGGTTGTATACATGGAAGGAACTGAAGAGGTTAGGGATGACAGAAAATTCCTTCTGAATTAGGAGTATGAGTCCTTTAGGCAAGACAAGAAGGACAACATAACCACCTGCTATGAAATTTTTTTCAGGATTATTAATGGGCTCAAACTTATGAAAGGGAGTTCACCAATTATGAACTCAATGATAAGTTTTTGAGATCCCTGGACAAAGAATGGGACATGAAGTTTTGTGCCATCAGAGAAGTTGGCAATCTGGGAAACATGGAGCCACAACAGCTATTTAGCAAACTTCTATCTTATGAGTTGCGGTTGAATACCAGAAGGTCTGAAGAGGAGTCTTCCAAAGTCTTCAGTAGAGAAAGGGCAGTGGCATTTAAAGTTGAAACTTCAAGAAAACTCAAGGCTGGGGAACCTTCTTGCATCTCAGAAGATGAGATCATCAGCAATTCCATATCTGATCTTTCTGATGGAGAAATCTCCTTATTTACAAAGCAGTTCAAAAAGTTGCTAAGAAATAGAAAAAGAGGAAATAGAAGACATGAAGCTTCTCCCTCTAGCTCAAGGAAAGAAAATAAATCTGGGAGCAGACACAAAACAGAAAGGTATGATTCTAAACCTAACAAACACATTTCTTCTGATATTATTTGTTACAACTGCAAGAAGCCTGGACACATTATAGCTGAGTGTCCACTCAAGAGAAAGGAAAAGAGTGAAGAGAGAAAGCACTCAAAGAGCAGGATGATGGAGAAGAGCTTTCTAGCTAAGAAATTGAAAACCCTTAGTGATAGTGACACTGAGTCATCATCATCAGAATCTGACAGCCACCTAGCAGCAATGGCCTTTTCAAATGAAGAATGTTGTGATGAAACCCATCATAATCAGGTAATTACTAAAGTCTCTCCTACTATTTCTGACACATATTCAAATGACAGCTCCTCTTCAACAGTAAGAGAAGATGACACTGATCATATTGAGAAATTTGGTGCCCTGCTTGAAGCTCTAAAGAAAGCAAAAGCTATCTGTAAGGCAGAAGTAGCTGAGATCATCTCCTTGAGTGATAAGAGAGATGAACAACTTGAGAAAGTAATTAAGCTAACTCAAGATAAGACCAAATTTTCAATTCCCACACTGAGCACTAACACTTTAACAAAAGTTATTAAGCTTAAGAATATTAGAATCAAAGAGCTGGAGGATAAGCTCTTAGTGGAAAGGAAAATAGTGGCAAGTTATTCCAAGCCACAAACTGTTCTTCCCTTAATCTATGGCTTTTAACAAACAGATAAGAAAGGTTTGGTCTATGGTCAAGGTGAAGATAGTGGTAAATCCTCTCAAGGAAAGACCGTCTTTAGAAAAGTGTCATTCCCACAAATTCATATGATCATAGTAGCATCTATGGATGCAAAGAGAGCAAGGAGGCAGAGAGTGGTCTTAAGCTCCCTTCCACTTGGCTTAGCAAAAAACAAACTTTCCTTGGGAAAGTGCTCTATCAGCACCCCAAAAGAATTTTCCTGTGAAAGCCTTCAGAAATTCTCATGCTGGGGAATGTTCTTCAGCTTCTAATAAAGGAGAGTTGTTGGAACATGGTCTTCCGCATCTCCTAGGTTTGAGAATAACAAATCCTACGTGTATTTAATTTTGTGTGTTCAAGTGTGCAGGTTTACTAGGTTCACATGACTCAAGGAGTACACATGGTGGTTGCCCCCGAAATTGAGCCATCAACTCCAAACTGATCACTAGCGCAGGCGATAGTGGATAGCGCCGGCGCTAGCTCGATGCACAGAAGGCATGCTGGAATTGTTGCCTCGGATTGAAGATTCTGCCGCGCAAAAAGTCTCCTAATATGAGATAGCGCCGACGGTAGTGGCTAGCGCAGGCGCTAGCGCTAGTCTATAAAAAGGACCCAAGTCCTCTCGTTTCAAAAAACACATCAGAGAGATATATTGAGTGCCAGAATCCAGAGGCTATCTTGGCCGAAAGTTGATGTGCTAGCGAAGCTCTGCAAAACTTCTGAAGGAGAATCTCGTCACGCCGGATCAGATCGAAGTCCGCTTCTACAACGCTTATTCAACGGCGGATCTTCGTCTCCAACTTCAGAAGTCCATCTTGAGGGAGTTCTTATTTCTTTATTGTTATTTCATATTCCTCTTTGTAAACGATTAGTGAAATCGCCTCGTGTTGGCGACTAGGTCTGGGTAGGACTTAGGGGGAAAATCGTCTCGTGTTGGCGACTAGATCTAGGCTAGGTCTAGGGGGGCTCGAGGACACATCCGGGGAGGGATTGGCTAGAGCGGCTTGAGGCCGAATCCGGGGAGGATAAGGCTAGGGCCACCGGTTCGTGGGGAAGCGAGTCGGGATAGAAAACCAAAAGGTTTCTTTTCTATTTAGCTTTGATTTCTAGCTTTCATAAGAAATCAAGTTTTGTAAAACATTATTTAATATCAATAAAGCATATCTCTTTATTATTGTTTTACTTGATGTCTCTTTATTAATCTTACAATATTCCTAAGTTTTTCTAAATATAATCTAAAGTTTTTTAAAACCCTTATTCACCCACCCCCCCCCCCCCCCTCTAAGGGCGCCTACCGATCCAACAAGTGGTATCAGAGCTAGGTTATTCCAATCGGCTTAACAACCGGGAATAATGGCGTCTCATGATGTCGCTTCTACTAGTGGGGTAAATTTTTATGAAGAAGAAAAATCTCATAAACCACCTTTATTCGAAGGGAAAAATTATAAAGGGTGGAAATTATTAATGGAAAAATTTATTAAAACTTTAGACATTGAAGTATGGAACTTAGCAATTATAAGACGTACGGATGAGTCGAATAAAAAGGAACGTCAGCTAAATGCCAAAGCCAAACATTATTTATTTTGTGCACTATCTAATGAAGTTTTCAAATTTGTATATTGCTTTTCTAGTGCATACAAAATATGGCGCTTTCTTGAAGAAATGTATGATCTTCCTCTCGCAGGTGTGGAACAAACACAGGAGGAAAAGAACGTACAAGCATCCATAATCATTCAAGAAGATCTCTCTCGGAGCAAAGCCATGGAGAATATTGAAATAGAAAAGGAGAACAATACATCAAGAGAAAAAGAAGATGAAAACCCATCCATAATGGAGGAAGAACTAAAAGATGACGAAGGAATTGCATGTTCACAATCTGCCTCCTCCAATAGCGCTGTAAGGAAAACTAAATCTTCTTCTTGTGTGATAACTTCCATTTCTAGTTTCAATATACTAAAAACTGCTAAACGTAAGATCAAGAAACTGAAAATCACTATTAAAATTTTACATTTAGAAAATAAGAGATTAAAAGCTAATGTGAATTTAGAATCAAATTGTCATGTAGTTTTAACATCTTGTCTTTTACTTGAAAACACAAAACCTTGTTTTGATTGTAATAACTTTAAGGAAAAACTTAAGGAACTTGAAAAAGAAATTATTTTTATAAAAGAACAAAATGAAAAATTATGTTTAGAAAATTCATCTTTGATAAATGATTGTGCTAAGTGTAAAGAATATAAAATTGAAATTAAAGAGATGGATGAAACATTTGATGAATATAGAAACAACTATCAAGATCATATTGATTCAATTGTTTCCACTCTTAAAAATAGCACAATCAATTATAATAAAGCTAGACATAATTTGAAACTTAAAAACAATGAATTAGAAACTAAAATTAACTTGCTTAAGGAAATCATAAAGAAAAATTCTCAAGAACAAGCAAACTCTAAGAGCAAGTTGAATTTGATTTCATAAAATATGAGGATTGAAAATAAAGTTTCAAAATACAATCATTATTATCATGTACAACATCAAACTTCTCCAAACATAACACTTCACAAATTTCCTATGAAAAATGTTTTCTATAATTATAATCCTAAAGATAAAAATTATCACAATGGAAATTTGACTCATAAGAATAATATTAAACCACAGTTTGAATGGAGACCCAAAGTTAAAGATGAAACACAAACTCAAATCAAAAGGGCCCATTCAATCTTATCTCCCCAAAAGAAAACACGATGTATTTGGGTACCCAAAGGAACCGTCACTCCCGGTCCTCTTTGGATACCTAAATCTCTTATTCATTAGTATCCCATCATTTGCATGAAGTAGAAATCAATTAAAATGAAATACACGAATTTCTACTTCATGATGCGCTTTAATGTCTTTTCTATTTTTTTTCTTTTGAACTGTCATGTCATGGTCATCCTATACAATTTTTGAAAATATGATCTTATCTCTTAAAAGCTCAATAATGTTTATAAAATCAAATTGATCAAAATTTCAAATCATATTTTATTTTGATGACCTATCTTTTATTATTATATTCAATACTTCTAAATATCTTATATTATCCATATGAATCAAACTATAAATTTGCTATAAGATATTTCAAATTAAATCAGGTTATTTGGCTATTAAGATTCTTAGCCTTCACCAACAAGTGGTTTAGTGAAATAACTTGATCTAAAAGAAAATTCAAGATTTAAATAAAAGCTCAACTTTCAATATGGGTGTCATTGTTCACAACAAAAATTATATTGTGTTCTCTCCTTGATATCAAACATGATCTAAATCATCACTATTGTTCACCTATCAAAAAATCACATATAAATATTCAAAATTCTTAATTAAAGGAAAATCACTAAAATGTATTGAAAGAAGTTATCTTCATAATGAATATTGAATTCACAAACACCACTATGATCTAGTGATATCCTTTGCTAAACATCTCTAAAATCATAATTCATATCAAGAATCATCTATAAACAACTATCACAAATTATATGATAACAATTGACATTATAATGGTTGGTGTTATGATGTATTATGTGTGTATTGTAATATATATTTCTAGTTTAGACCTTTGAATCATTTTGATATCAAATCAAATAGAATTATCACTCCATTCAAGGTCTCTAAGTTGAAACACAATCAAACTTTGGCATAACATTATTCTCAAATTTATCATTTTAACCTAAAGAATATTTATATCTATGTTAGGGCATATCCATGTTACTATTTGCGTGAACATTACTCCTTGTTCACCGAAACCATGCATATTTGATTTGTTCAAACATGATATCTTGGGTTTTCATTTCCTATAAGCACAAGTCTTTAGAAAAGTCAAAATGAAAACATAACTAAATATATCTCATGCGATGATTAGGTGTCCTAGATCTTTCAAATTAACACAAATTCACAAATGCATTTTTTTGGTGTTTAACCATCAAAAACATCTCCTTAAATTCTGCAATTTCAGCATGAAACTCCTAATGAGACACCTAATCAAGATCAAGAATCAAAATTTCCAATATCCTGAAAAATCACTTACTGTCTCCCGCGCTAGCGCTACCGCAGGCGCTAGCGTCCATGTTCGATTTTCTGTATTTTTTAAAATTCGAAAAATCCATAAAAATATATAAATCTATATTTTCTATTTAGTTTTGCACTTCTATTTTTCTTCATTTTTGAAAAATCAAATACAAAAATACAAAAGCCAAATTACAAAATATTATATATTTTGCCTTTGTGTTTTGTCATTTGTTTAAATTCTATTTCTAAAAGCAAAAATCAAATACAAAAATATAAAACAAAAAATTATCAAAAATTGTTATTCTTTGAACTTAACTTTTTACTTGTATCTTGCGAAAGGGTGATTTGGGCTATCATCCCATCATATCACCTAGTACCGGGCGAACCTTTCACAAGGTAGTCCTCGGGAAGTCCAAGATCAATTTTTATGAGTTCAAGCTTTAAATAAAAATTATTCCTCAAAAATATCAAAAAAAATATTGTATGGACTTCATTGAAAATCAAGCATGATTTAATCTATTATTTAGAACTTCTATAATGTTGCAATTTATCTTTTCAAACTACTTTGAACATTGCTTTCATCATGCTTTGATATATCTATTAATATGTGCATCAATCATATTGAAAAAGTTGTGTAGAACTATGCGTAGCATGCCTCTAAGTATGAGTAATGTTTTATGTTTGATAATGATCGCTATTCACTCACTTATTTTGGCATTGTCTACTTATGTGTTTAATCTAAGAATGCTTGCGTATGTTTTGTAATGGTATAATGAATTAAAATTGCACAAGTATCTTACCTACACAACCTTTATTTGCACTTTTAAAAGTTAAGAAAAGTGGTTATGTTTTTCATAAATTATATTGGTTTGCAAAACAAGTGTATTCGGAGAACTTTGCACAAAACAAAAAATCATGAAATAATTTAACAAAGTTATCTCAACCAAGCACTACTTGAACCTCCTGATAAGTCTTAATAAGCATTGTGAGGTTGAGCACCTTGGAAAGAATAGTAAAGTATCTTGTGCAAACCATTACTTTCTTTCAAAATAAAATCCACTTATTCTTAAGTACACCAGATCACAATAAAAAAAACAAGAATAAAATTATGTGATCCCCCAAGCACTACTTTGCACCCTGATAAGTCTTAATGAGCATTGTGTGTGCAAAGCACCTTGGTAGTTGTACATTTTTTTGTGCATTGAAGTGAGTGGAAGTAAAATTATTTGTGTTTTATTGTGCTTTTACTTTACATATTACTTGTATTTTGATTAAAACATGTGTTTACTCTTCTCAAAAATACACTCATGTGCACATCATTATCTTCCATAACACTTCTTCTCATGAGTATTGGATCCTAATGCAAACTCTATACTACTCTTTACTTATGAAATGCACTAGATAACCTAGCATGCTTTCTACAATGTTTGGTATGACTTGAAATTGTGAATTGAAATAACATTGTAGTAATCTCTTTGTGATAGTATTATTTCATGCTTGGTTATTTTTGTCAACCATAAAAGATTTTCATTGAAACATGATTTACATAAACATCTTCTTTTTGAAATTAACTCATATATCTTTTTATGGATTATCCTTGATTAAAATAAGATGTTTCATGTATTTCTACAAGTCTTCCGCATCATATCACTTTTACCTTGCACTTTCATGCTTATATTAAGTCTAAAATCTCAATTTTTCTTAAGAAACAAGTAGTAGACTTGCTTGGTAAAATTTATATTAGCTATTCTAACACGTATATCATTTTTTATGCTATAAACTCTGATTTATTTCTATGTACACTTTCATGCTAAACACTCCTACAACAAGTAAAATATCGCCTATAAAAACATCTTTTTTTCAAATCAATATTTTCTTCTCTAATTGCTATAAGGATGTTGTTTCTTTATTCAAAAATGCTTCAACTCTTATCTTTATAAAGTTTATTTTGAAACTCAAAAACATCTCCTTTTTGAACTTAAACTCTTATTTAGTATTATGATGTTTCTTTTTCAAAATCTTCCGCAATGCACAAACTCTAATTCATTCATGAATTTCAATATTGCTAAGAGTATTTTAATTTTCAAATAAAAATCCATATGTTATGAAATTTCCCATTAAGATTTAAATGCTAAATGTTTCCAATAATTATTATCCTGACTTCATTTCTCACCATAGCGGGGGCGTAGGGTTGTAGACATTAGATAACATTATCTCTAGTCATGTCTTGTCCTTAACCGGGGAGGGTTCCAGTGGGGCCTTGCGAGGCACTGGGGGGAAAGAGTGATAGGTTAAGTTTTGTCTAGTGTTTGCATATGGGACTAACACCCCAACCTACGGCATGTTTGCAGCTCCTCATGCCCATCCGTCACTTAGTACGGGGCTAGGGTGTAGACATATTGTCTGGGTAGATTGGTTATTTGGAAATCCTTATTTTTAGGCTTAAAACTCTTATTTAAAGGGGAAATCATTATTTTTTTACTAAACTCTGATTTATAAAAGGGGGATAACTACAAACAAAAGGGATAAAATAAGTCATAACTCTGATCCTTTTCAATGAAAAACAATTCTAAAACTCCTTATCATTTACTTTAAAAGCTCGATCATGCCTTATCTTCTATTTACAAATTCTTTGGTGCTTTGTTTCCCTACCCGCTTTTGCTAATAACAAAGGGGGAGAACTAACATGATAAAATGCAAAAGGGGGAGAACTAACATGATAACATATCTAACATGCTTAATTCAGTTAAGAACATATTAGGAGAGCATTCACTTAGGGGGAGCATGTATTTAGGGGGAGCAATTCTAAATACTAAAATCAATAATTATCCTAAAGTCATCACTCACACACACACAAGTAGAGTTTCATCATGCTTATTTATTAATGCTTTGTTTTATCATTAATGGATTTGTTATTATCAAAAGGGGGAGTTTGTTGGAACATGGTCTTCCGCATCTCCTAGGTTTGAGAATAACAAATCCTACGTGTATTTAATCTTGTGTGTTCAAGTGTGCAGGTTTACTAGGTCCACATGACTCAAGGAGTACACATGGTGGTTGCCCCCGAAATTGAGCCATCAACTCCAAACTGATCACTAGCGCAGGCGATAGTGGATAGCGTCGGCGCTAGCTCGATGCACAGAAGGCATGCTGGAATTGTTGCCTCGGATTGAAGATTCTGCCGCGCAAAAAGTCTCCTAATATGAGATAGCGCCGGCGGTAGTGGCTAGCGCAGGCGCTAGCGCTAGTCTATAAAAAGGACCCAAGTCCTCTCGTTTCAAAAAACACATCAGAGAGATATATTGAGTGCCAGAATTCCAGAGGCTATCTTGGCCGAAAGTTGATGTGCTAGCGAAGCTCTGCAAAACTTCTGAAGGAGAATCTCGTCACGCCGGATCAGATCGAAGTCCGCTTCTACAACGCTTATTCAACGGTGGATCTTCGTCTCCAACTTCAGAAGTCCATCTTGAGGGAGTTCTTATTTCTTTATTGTTATTTCATATTCCTCTTTGTAAATGATTAGTGAAATCGCCTCGTGTTGGCGACTAGGTCTGGGTAGGACTTAGGGGGAAAATCGCCTCGTGTTGGCGACTAGATCTAGGCTAGGTCTAGGGGGGCTCGAGGCCACATCCGGGGAGGGATTGGCTAGAGCGGCTTGAGGCCGAATCCGGGGAGGATAAGGCTAGGGCCACCGGTTCGTGGGGAAGCGAGTCGGGATAGAAAACCAAAAGGTTTCTTTTCTATTTAGCTTTGATTTCTAGCTTTCATAAGAAATCAAGTTTTGTAAAACATTATTTAATATCAATAAAGCATATCTCTTTATTATTGTTTTACTTGATGTCTCTTTATTAATCTTACAATATTCCTAAGTTTTTCTAAATATAATCTAAAGTTTTTTAAAACCCTTATTCACCCCCCCCCTCTAAGGGCGCCTACCGATCCAACAAGAGTTAGCTGTCAAGCAACATCCAAATTCAGTCAGACCAGGCACAACAATAAAATCTAGATACAATAGATTTGAATGTTTATGTTGTGGTAAAGTAGGGCCTTTTTCCCTAGACTGTTGATTTAATCCAACTGTCGATTTCAGAACATACTTTCTTAATTCGTTCTCATTCTTATTCTCACATATACAAGCATACAAGCAGATAAGAGAGAAAGTGCTCAATAAGAAGACTTCATTATTGTGTTGTGAAGGTCAAAGAAAAAGAAAGAAAGAAAGAAAGAATCTTGTAAGCATGAGTTCTTCTTTCTTGTCTTGTAACAGTGTTGGTAGAGTTCTTAGTGAGCCTGAGTTGTAAGATATGCTTACTGAGAAGAGATCTGAGTTGGAGGAGTTGCCTAGTCTAGCACATTGCTAGATAGGTGGGAGGGATAGTGGAGTACCTCTTGACATATTGTCTTGAAGGGAACCACTATAAATCCCGTGTGTTTTCTGTGTTGTTTATGTGATGTGCTTGCTAGAATTTTAAAGTAGCAATTAATCTTGAAAACACCTAATCCCCCCACCCGTCTAGGTGTAATATAGACAACCTAAAACTTTCAATATCCGATAGTAAATAAAATGAAACATAAAAACAAGGAACCTGATACAGCAAGAAGTAAGAAAAACCTTCAGGAACATGATACAGATTGGTCTCAGGAACCTGGCGGCGTAGTCACGGACGTTAAGGCGAATTCCAAAACAAGAAGGAAAAAGCCTTAGAACATTGGCAAGAATTAAATAAATACATAACTAGCAAAAAGACTATAAATGTACTTACACTGGTACTCAGGTTGTGAGACAAGTGAAATAGGAAGGTAAGTAAATTAAGCAGAGACAACAAGAAATATTAGCTTAAAGGAGAGAGCAGCATATATTAATTCATGTAATGTCATTAGCTGTAACAGTTGAGAGATGTGGGTGTTTTTATTTGATGCACAAGATTCATGATTCAGGGGGGATTCAAGTTCACAGACAAGTCTTATCAGAGATTCAGGATTTCTGCCCGTAATCTCTAAGGGGCGGCTCTTTTGAACCCTCACCCTTGAGCCAGGGAGTTCATGCTTGCTATGACCGGTTCTTTGTTCCCATTAAGGATTCAAGAGGGAACCCAAGTTGAGGAGTTTCATCAACTAAACACTACTTTTCAATGTTTGCTTATGATATTAATGAAAAAATCTTAACACAAGTCTTGCAACCAAACATGCATAAGAAGCAAAATTCGATGACGCCAAAAACTAGATAATGAGCTTAATATTTTTTGTGGGTTCAAGTATTCACGAGTGGTAAGATTACTATGCATCATCTTTTTTTGGGTTAGCAAGTACCCATCAAGATTAAACCATTCTAAGGCACGATTATCTTCCAAGTAAAAAAATGTCACTACTAGAAAAACAATTTTTAACCACACATTTTCTTGCCAGGGGTAAAAAATCATAGCTAAAACTATCGCATTAGCCACAGTTACAAAAATCATAGCTAATAGTTAAGTTTTAGCCATGGAGCTAAAATTCATGGCTAAAACTTATTTATTAGTTATAACTATAAACATGGCAAAAATAATAACACTCGCCACGGGTTATAAAAATCGTAGCAAAAAGTTCCTGTGTGCCACGGTTAATTTCATTTGCCGCTCACAAACCCTATTACTTGCTCTCTCCTCGCGGCATACCCGTAGCTCTCCCGCTCGACATTTTGACGACAAGGGCATCACCTCTATGCCTCCTCCACAAGAGACGACCTCGCCAGATCCACGACGCCACTGCCGATTTCCACACGGTCACTGCCTCTGCTAGGGCATCGACTCCACACCTCTTCCATGACGCCACTGCCGATCTATACACGGTAACCTCCCTCTTGTTCTACTCTCTCTATCCAACTTTCTTTCATCCAAGAAAGGTTTTTCCAACTTTGGGATTTCTTGATCTGTAATGAGTCGTCTGGCACCACAAACGGCTTCTACTTCTTATTCTGCAATGGTGAGACATGGATCATAATGGTCCTGCAGCATCTTCATGAAACTGATTTGATGGATAAGTCTCATGCTCGACAGCAAATGTCTCGGGTATGATAATGTCGTAATGGTGATAATTGCATCCCCCTCCTTGCATCTTTATTAACTTTTTTTTTATTCATTTCAGTTTGATAGCTTGGCGAATCTCCAAAAAGACAAGTCCGTTCATATAGAAAGTTTGCCTCAGCTGAGGCTTGCTCCTCCGGCTATTTACCATGACAAAGTCCAGAAGGGACCGGTCTCTGCGACAAGGGAGACGCACGAAATAGCTACGAAGAAAGAAAAATCTAATAAACGCTGGCTGCTCATGGAGTTGAAATCAAAGGGCTCGGCAAGACGATTCCCCTTAAAGTCAAGCATCTTTGGCCTGTATTTCTCCATCTTGTATATATGCTTCTATGATTTTCAAGTTCATTCCTTTGAATCTCAACTATTTTTGCAGGAACTGAGAAAAATAAAGTGCGTTGAGTCATTGCTGACCGATAAAACAACCGGTAAATTTGCTACCGTGCACATTTTTCTTCAAGTATAGCAAGTGGCGGCACCAATATTTGCCCGAGCTCATCAAATTCATGCCCGTAATATATGGCTTGATTGTTATCCTCTTTTTGAACAAGAAGTAGAATCTGCACAACCGACCTATTTAACTAAACAAAAAACAACAAGTTCAAACTTATATTGGCACTCTGTTGGATCTACCCCTTAAATTAAATTATATCTGCTTTATTTTCTTATTTCAGACCTTTATATTCCTATTATTATTGGACCGACTGAGAGGGAATCACATTTTTATTTAATTTTTTTCTCTTCTTAAGATTTAGAATAGAATTATCTATGATCATTTTCTTTGTTGGGCTATATTTTGGTGATTTATTCAATAAAAACTGTTTTGTTTGGAGAACGTTTTTACCAATTCGATCAATTTCATCCTACAAATATGCGGAACGATTCAGATTGGCTCTATTAAGAAGCAAATCGAATAATCAGACTCTTATATAGGCAAAAAATGAAATAACGAAATGCATTGGGTATGTTTTAAAATTTTTTCACTTCAAAACATTGAGCAGTTGCTATAACAAAATGTCCCAATACATATTGTTTTCTTCATCTAGGGGGTATTTCTCTGAGCTTATTGAGAATACACTTAGAATGGGTAATCTGATTGATCATGTGATCGAGCTCATGCATGAAATCAGAAAAAACAGCCAATCAGTAAACCTTAATGCTCTACTTGATTAGCTAAATACTCTTAGTAATGTAGGGGCTTGACGACTGTGGTAGGGTAAGATTTTTTATGTATTCATAATCTCATTTAAAAAAACTATTTTGTAAGTAATCATGCATCTACCATCCTATCGACATTGTGAAAATTTGTGTTCTCTAAAACTCGGTCATATATACATTGTTTGCTTGAGAATTCTGCCACGTGTTTAATAGCGGGTGCCAAGTTTAGATTTCATGAGAAATTCTGTTACTTTTAGTTGATTTTTGTCTATTTCATCGATTATGAGAAGCCAGTTAATGTCATTCTATACAAGAGATAGTTATATTACTTTTGTAGGCCAATTATTTTTCTGATTCTAAATTTGGGCACCTTTTACCTTTCTAACGTATTTAGGCATGTTTCTTTGCATTTGCATAGAGGGAGGCAGTGGAAGTGCTGTTAGAAGGAAGCATATTTTTGTGAGAAATGCAAATGAAGTTATGTCCGAAGACTTATAAAATGATGCTTCATTTTTCTAATTTATAAGCTTTTTTATCTAAATTCAGAAGACTCAAGGTTTGTTGTTTTAATAAATAGAAGCCTGCTATGGAATTCCACATGTGAAGAAATTTTTGCACAGAATCTACAAAATGGTTTATGGTGCATCAAATAGAATGATGGTATTCTAATTGAACTAGTAAGTTCATTTAGAACAAGTTTATCCTGTATTCTAGTAAAAAGAATCTAACAGGCGAAACAAGATGCACTTTCAAATACACAATGCTTTTCATTTAGTATTGTAATTACACAAACTAAACAGGCAAATTACACAATGATTTAATTATTAATTACCAAATGAGTTTTGTTTGGTAATTTCACAATGATTCTAGGTTAATTTTTGTGTAGAGCATGCCCAACACATTATATTATAGTGGTTTGGTAATTACACAATGATTTGATAATCTATTACCCATGGATGCGAACTTTGGGTTTTAGTAATAGAATGATATGTGATAGTATGTTTCTGCCAAATGATTTAAAATTTCATATTTTGAGTATTTTAAGTAATAGAAATAATTTGCTTGGTTTGTTTTATAAATCATTAATACATCAGTAATTAACAAATCAAATAATATGATTTTTTTATTAGTATAAGTTTGTAATATACATGATCTAGATTGTTTGTAGTTTGGGCAATTTCTTATTTATGTAGATAGTTTGCCAAATTTGATGTTGCAAATGATATTTTGATCAATGTAGATTACAAAATCATTGTAATTGATGTATTTATAATAAATATAGTATATTGTGCTCTTATTTTTGTTTGGAGTGTATTTCTGAGTAGCAATCACTCAATCGATCACATTCTATGCAAAATAATCTACTCTACATTTTGCAATATCCATGGCTTTTATTTACCAAAAACAAAACTTACTATTGTAGTTCACCATCGTTTTTGGAATACCATCATTCTATTAAAAAAGTAATAGATTTTTTTCCATCATACTTACCAAAGCATGGTGTTTTTGGTGCATTTAGATTTTCTTGGAGAGCATGCGAAACAAGTATTGTGTTGGGTATTGTGCCCTCAATGTTCCTAGATTTGAAGAAAGAACACAAGTATATATAAGCAAAGTTATTTTTGATGTATGTTTTAGTTCATGATGTGACAAGTATGTCAAGACTATATATTTAGTATCAAGACTCTATATTTAGTATCAAGACTATATCTTCAGTATCAAAAATATACACAAGAAGTGAAAAATCTCTAAGTCAAATATCGTCTTGAGCCTTAGCTGACATATCGTTGAAAAAGAAAACATATCATCGAAACAGTTTCAACGATATCATTTTAAAGAAGTCCTATCGTTGAGAAAGCTAAGTTCAGGTATCTAGACATATCGTCTTGAAGATTAAAGACATATCGAATAGAAGGAAACATCTCGACAACATCGTCTAGAAGAAGCAGTATTGTTGAGATATCAAGTAGAGTCTTGAAGAAAGAAGTATGTCGACGATATCATCGTGAAGATTACATATCATCGACACGATCAACACGATATCGGCTTGAAGGAATTTTATCGTCTTGACAGATGCAGAGCTGCATTTAAAGCACATATTTTCTTGGAAATTGGTATTCAGGTATTGTGCACGCCGCCTATCTTGCGCATCAATCAAGGAATAATTAATGATATATCTTCTGCAAAATATAGCCGTTTTCACAGCATTTAAGAAGAATATTATATATTTCCAAATATTGTAAGTTCCAAAAAGGAGAGAGCATTTATGGTAGTTTATTCTGCCGGTTCAGTGTATATTCTTTAATGGCCTAACTAATTAAGGAAAGAATTTATTGAGGGCCTTTATGCATAAGTGCAGGGGAATATAAATAGATTTTATTTTTGAAATCAAAACAACTGATCATTCTTACATACACACTCAATCAGAAAAGAATAAAGTGCTGAACAAGAAATCTTCATTTTGCTGTACTGTGAAGACTACAAGAAAGAATCTTCTTCCTATACAAGAAGCTTAATCTGATATATTCAGAAGAAGATTCAAGAAGGGCTTGGTGATTCAAAACTCACTGAGCCTACATCTGCAAGAAGAAGAGGGAGACCATACTGTGAAAAGTTTTATCTTTGTAGCCTTCTCTTCTTCAACAGTAAAAACACCTTCTCATATTGTAGGGTTCTTTGTGAGACTGAACTTGTAAGATCTTATAATAGATCTGAGTGTTGGTATGGTTTTGTGTGAGCCTGAGTTTGGTATGGTTCTTTGTGAGCCTGAGTTTGGTAGGATCTTGGTGAAGATCTGAGTTATTGTAAGACTTGTAAAGTCTGAGTTTGGTAGGGTTCTGCGTGAACCTGAGTTGTAAGATCTACTTATTGAGAAGAGATCTAAGTTGGAGAAGTTATCTAGTCTAGCACAATGCTAGATAGGTCGGAGGGATAGTGGAGTACCTCTTAACACATTGTCTTGAAGGGAACCACTATAAATCCTGTGTGTTTTCTATGTTGTTTCTATGTTGTGCTAGCTAGATTTTTAAAGTAGTAATTAACATTGAAAACACCTAATCACCCCCTCCCCTCTAGGTGTATTTTAGACAACCCATATCTTTCAATTGGGATCAAAGACAGGTTGAGTTCAAAGGCTTAATAGCTTAGAACAAGATCTACAAGTTTAGTGGGTTTTGATAAATCAATGGCCGGTGAGCATCATAAGGAAATGAGTTCAGTGAAGCTGCCCATCTGCACAAAAGAAATTTTTCCCATCTCGAAGCAGAGGATCAAATTGTACATGGAAGCCTCAGATCCTATAGTCTACTCTGCTGTAGAAGAGGGACCATATATCCCCATGACTATTCCTGTGGAACCTACATCAGTCCCTGTACCTAAGACCTTGTCTCAGTTCACCAAGGATGAAGTAACCTTGGTCACCATGGATAAAAGGGCTAAGAACATCATTGTCAATGCAATTGATGACTCTACATTTCAGAACCTGATTCACTGCAAAACAGCAAAAGAAATGTGAGATTCCTTAGTTGTTTACATGGAATGAACTGAAGAGGTTAGGGACGACAGAAATCCCTTCTAAATCAGGAGTATGAGTCCCTTAGGCAAGACAAGAAGGAAAGCATAGCTACCTGCTATGAAAAATTCTTCAGGATTGTTAATGGACTCAGAACTTATGAAAGGGAGTTCACCAAATATGAACTAAATGATAAGTTTTTTAGTTCGCTGAACAAAGAATGGGACAAGAAGCTCTGTGCCATCAGAGAAGTTGGAAATCTGGGAAACATGGAGCCTCTACAGCTATATGGCAAACTCTTATCATATGAGCTACATCGGAATACTAGAGGGTCTGAAGAGGAGTCTTCCAAAGTCTCCAGCAGAGAAAGGGGAATAGCCTTTAAAGCTGAAACTTCAAGAAAGCACAAGGCTGTGGAACCTGCTTGCATCTCAGAAGATGAGATCATCAGCAATTCCAGATCTAATCTTTCTGATGGAGAACTCCTTATTTACAAAGCAGTTCAAAAAGCTGCTAAGAAATAGAAGAAAAGGAAATAAAAGACATGAAAGTTCTCCCTCTAGCTCAAGGAGAGAAGATAAATCTTGGAGCAGACACAAATCAAAAAGGTATGATTCTAAACCTAATAAACATATTTCATCTGACATTATTTGTTACAGCTGCAAGAAGACTGGACACATCATAGATGTGTGTCCACTCAAGAGAAAGAAAAAGAATGAAGAAAGAAAGCACTCAAAGAGTAGGAAGATGGAGAATAGCTTTGTAGCTAAGAAAGTCAGAACCCTCAGTGATAGTGACACTGAGTCATCATCATCAGAATCTGACAGCCACCTAGCAGCAATGGCCTTTTCAGATGAAGAATTTTGTGACGAAACCCATCATAATCAGATAATTCCTAAAGTCTCTCTTACTATATCTGACACAGATTCTGATGTCAGCTCCTCTTCTACTATAAGAGACGATGACACTGACTTTATTGAGGAATTTGGTGCCCTGCTTTGAGCCCTTAAGAAAGCAAAAGCTCTATGTAAGGTACAAGCAGCAGAGTTCATCTCCTTGTGTGATAAGAGAGATGAACTACTTGAGAAAGTAACTGAGCTAGCTCAAGATAAGACCAAATTATCAATTTCTCCACTGAGCACTAGCACTTTAACTGAAGTAATTAAGCATAAGAATATTAGAATCCAAGAGCTAGAGGATAAGCTCTTAGAGGAAAGGAAAATTGTGGCTAGTTATTCCAAGCCACAAACTGTTCTTCCTTTGATTGCTAGCTTTTCACAAACAAATAAGAAAGGTTTGGGCTACTCTCAAAGTGAAAACAGTGGGAAATCTGCTCAAGGAAAAATAGTCTTTAGAAAAGTGATCATACCCACAAACTCATATGATCACAGTAGCATTTATGGATGCAAAGAGAGCAAGAAGACAGAGAGTGGTCTTAAACTCCCTTCTACTTGGCTTAGCAAAAGGCAAACTTTCCTTGGGAAGAGTGCACTATCTGCACCCTAAAAGAATCCTCCTGTGAAGGCTTTCAAAAATTATCATGTTGGGGAAAATTCTTCAGCTTCCAAGAAGGGAGGGTAAGCTGCCAAACAACAATTCAACTCAGTTAGACCAAGCACAACAAGAAAATCTAGATACAATAGATTTGAATGTTGGTGATGTGATATGATAGGGCATTTTGCCTTAGACTGTTGGTTTAATCCAACTGTTCAGAATTCTCCTCACATGAGAGTTAGTAAGAAAGTTGTTGATCTCCAATTCAAATCATTCTCTAACAGGCACCTAGGACCCAAGAAAGAATGGGCTCCTAAGGGTAAGTAATCCTTCTAACAGTTTGTTCAAATGCCAACCCATTTGGTATTTGGACAGTGGTTGCTCCAGGCACATGACTGGAGTAAAGTGGGTAGAAATTGATAAAGTCATTCACTAAAGACAAGGCTGAGTATTAAATGAAAGACAAAGTCTTTCCCAGAAAACTGCAAGCTGCTCTAAGACAAGGCATGTATCATCCTCTAGAGCAAATTATAAGGAGCTGCAAATCAAGCAATGCAGGAGGAAATCAATCAACTCAAGAGCTGTTAAAGGGGTATAGACAGGAGAAGGACATTAAATTTGGCTAGACCCCTTATTCCTATCACAAGGTTGGAATTAAATACTATAGTCTTAGTCTATGTAGCCCATAGAGGACTCCAAGCCTATCAAGTGAATGTGAAATCTATATCTTTAATTAAGAGACTTGAAGGAGGATTCTAAGTGGCACAACCTCCAGGAATCTCTCAAAAGATGTTGATAATCTTCTCAAGTTAGACAAGTATCAGATGGATATCTCAACGACATAGATGAATTCTCAGCGATACATAATGAAAAGTCTCAATGACAAAATCTAAGTCTCGACGATATTACTAGAGTCTCGACGACAAAGCTGAAGTGATTCCGACGGCTAGGTTGAAGTAATATCGACGACACCATCGACGACAAAAATGCACATTGTCGAAATACAACCCTGATACTCAATGCAATATTGGATCTTTAATCAGAGTCGTCTGATGGTCTCATAATCTATTAATCAGAACAAAAAGGTATGTGCCTCTTCATCTACCTCTACTATAAATATAATTATGCTTAGGACAAAAATTACACTTTCATTTGCCCTAAGTCATTTCCGCGACAAACCTCCATTCTGTCTCTGACAATCATTTGTTCTCGACGTTCTGCTTCAATTGCCCCCAAGAAGGAAGAATCCTCAGTCATCTCTGGCTATGAGCTTCAGAGAGGAGGATTCAACTCCTGCTCTGAAGAGATTAGGTTAGTAATTGGACAGCTAGAGTCTGTAGGGCTGGAATATCTGCTTTGTGAACCCTGTGTTCTCATGAACAGGGAGCTCCTAGAATTCTTTGAAGGAGTGAGAATCAATCATCCAAGGACCATACTAAAGTCAGTGGTGGTCGGAAAGAAGATCAAGATGTCTGCCAAGAGCTTAGGAAAAGCCTTGAGAATTCCAAGGTTGGAGAAAGAGGTTGACGGGGAAGGTCTAACTGCAGAAGACCTCTCTGTAGGATATGTCTGGTGTGGGCATAGTGGCAAGACCTATGGGTCCATAAAGAGAGCAGAATTCAATCAGAAGGGAAAACTTGTTTAAATTGTTGGGAAGGTGTTACAGTGCAAGCCTAGTTCACATGACAGGATTTCCAAAGAAATGTTTGAGGTTATGTGTAGAATCATTGCTTCAAAGAAGACTGACTGGAGAGAGTTTCTGTTTCAAAGGATAAAGAACATCTTGAAGTCCCCCAGTTTTGGAAGAGTCTTATCTCTCTTTCTTCTGAATTCCCTTGGGGATGTATTGAAAAGAAAAATGGGAGTACCTCTACATTATTCTAAGAGGTTGGATTCAAAAATGTTGGATAGATGGGATAAAGTTATCTCCAAAACTCCTAAGGATGCCCAAGCAGCTGTAAAAGAAAATAAAAAGAAAGCTATAGCAATTGATGACTCAGAGGAGGAAGGGTCATCAAGCAGTTCAGAAGAGGAAGTCACATCTATTCCAGATCCAAATCTTTCCAAGGATGCTGAGGAGAGGAGAAGCCTAATTCTGGACAGTGATCCAGTTGAGGGGGAGTCCTTATATGGGAGCTCAGCCAAAGACACTGAGAGAGTTGAGGGGGAGTCCCTACATGGGTGCTCAGTCCAAGATACTAAGAGGGTTGAGGGGGAGCCCTATCTGGGGTGCTCTACCATGGAGGGTCAAGCTGAAGGACCCGCAGTTGAGAAGGTGGGGACCCCTGCTAAAAAAGGAGTCCAGGAGAAGGATGCTCCAGAGAAGGAAGCGGAAGGCAATGTGCCAGAGAAGGTTGGAAGTACTGATCCTCAGACTGGGCTTGACCTAGTTCTGATCAAAGGCAAGCGAGGGCTGGTGGAAGAAGAAGAGCATATGCAGGTAGACTCTCCTGATCTTCTGGGTCAAGACAATACTCCTGTAAGTCCTCCAGAGGAAAATGCTTCTCCAAAGGTGGATATTGCTGGACCATCTAGTGCACAATCAGGCTCTATTCCACATGATGTCAACATTGCTGAATGTTCAAAGGGAGAAGATAGAAAGGTTCATTCTGCAGACTGTAGATGGCCTAAGGCAAGAAATGAAGGCTGAGCTGCAAACTGTGAGGGATGATATGCATCATCTCAATACTCAGCATACTCATTTCCTTCACTTGGCAGCTCCAGCTATGGAACATATTTGTGAGGAGATTAACAAGGTTGGGCATCAGACTTATCAGATCATTCAAAATCAAGGTACTATATCAAGTGATATTGAAAGGGCTTTTCAACAGACAGTCAACTTCATGAATGAAGATAAAGATCAAATTCTGAACAGATTAAATGTGAATACTCTGACCCTAGATGGTCATCTGCTAGAAGTGAGAAACAATTTGGATTAGTTTGACCAGCGTCTGTCTGAAAGAGTTGTTTTGGTTCAAACAACCCTAGATGATCACATTACTGAAGAAGTCCTAAAGGGGGAGAAGACAATAATAAATACAGTCTCAAATCAGGCCATGTGGATTGTCAATCAGGTCAAGCAAGCCTTTCAGGAGCCTCCCTCTATTTATGAGCTAGCAGAACCATCTGAAACTACTGGTTTAGAAGAATATGAGGTTGAAATTGGAGAATCTGCCATTTCAAGGAAAAGGAAAAGAGTTCAAAGAAAAAAAGTACAAGCAGAAAAGATTAAGGGAAATTGAGCAGGATCCACAGTCAGGAAAGTGGAGTCCTAACTCCAGGACCCCCATCTCTGAAGCTTGGATGGAGTTTGGATACCCTCAAGATGAGTCTTAAAGAGTTTATTATTCTGCTGACTGGAATCTTCATGTCACTCAAATGGAGAAAAGGAGGAATTATAAACTAGCATTCCCTCATGGCCCTCCTCCTTCTCCAAAGAAGATACCAAAGCTAATCAGCTTCTATGAAAGGCAAAGAATGAAAGGCAAAAGAAGCAGCAACAGGCCCTGAGAATCATAGTTGTTTGTTTTGAAGATGACATGGGTAAATGATTGTAAAAATTTTGTTTTAAGAACTCAGATCTATTTATATAATTGGCAGTTGAATCATCTCAAAATTGTCTGAGTATCTTTAATTATGATTATGCTTATGTGTGGCATTTATCATTGAGGAGAGTTAAGACTTCTTCAAATAAGGGGAGATTGTTGAGAACAGTGTCCAATAATGTTCCTGATTTGAAGAAGTGCTCAGGTCAATGATAAAAGTTCTATTTGTTTGAACTTTATTGAATATCGTTATAAGTCAGGCCTATCTATACTTGTAGGTCCTGACTTCTTAAAATAGGGGGAGATTGTTGGGTATTGTGCCCTCAATGTTTCTAGATTTGAAGAAAGAACACAAGTATAGATAAGCCAAGTTGCTTTTGATGTATGTTTTAGTTCATGATGTGACAGGTATGTCAAGACTATATATTTAGTATCAAGACTATATCTTCAGTATAAAAACTACACAAGAAGTGAAAAATCACTAAGTCAAATATCGGCTTGAGCCTTAGCTGACATATCATTGAGAAAGGAAACATATCGTCAAAACAGTTTCAACGACATCGTTTTAAAGAATTCATATCGTTGAGAAAGCTAAGTTCAGGTATCTAGACGATATCGTCTTGAAGAAGACATATCGTCTTGAAGATTAAAGACATATCATATAGAAGGAAACATCTTGACGATATCGTCTAGAAGAAGCAGTATCGTTGAGATATCAAGTAGAGTCTTGAAGAAAGAAGTATGTCGACGATATCGTTGTGAAAATTATATATCGTTGACACGATCAACACAATATCTGCTTGAAGGAATTTTATCATCTTGACAGATGCAGAGTTGCATTTAATGCAGAGTTGCATTTAATGCACAGATTTTCTTGGAAATTGGTATTCAGGGAATGTGCACGCCGCCTATCTTGCGCATCAATCAAGGAATAATTAATGATATATCTTCTGCAAAATATAATTGTTTACACATCATTTAAGAAGAATATTATATATTTCCAAATATTGCAAGTTCCAAAAAGGAGAGAGCATTTATGGTAGTTTATTCTGCCGGTTCAGTGTATATTCTTTAATGGTCTTTATGCATTAGTGCAGAGGAATATAAATAGATTTTATTTTCGAAATCAAAACAACTGATCATTCTCACATACACACACAATCATAAAAGAAGAAAGTGCTGAACAGGAAATCTTCATTTTGCTGTACTGTGAAGACTACAAGAAATAATCTTCTTCCTATACAAGAAGCTTAATCTGATATATTCAGAAGAAGATTCAAGAAGTACTTGGTGATTCAAAACTCACTGAGCCTACATCTGCAAGAAGAAGAAGGAGACCATACTGTGAAAAGTTTTATCTTTGAAGCCTTATCATCTTCAACAGCAAAAACACCTTATCATATTATAGGGTTCTTTGTGAGCCTGAACTTGTAAGATCTTATAATTGATATGAGTATTGGTAGGGTTTTTTGTGAGCCTGAGTTTGGTATGGTTCTTTTTGAGCCTGAGTTTGGTAGGATCTTGGTGAAGATCTGAGTTATTGTAAGACTTGTAAAGTCTGAGTTTGGTTGGGTTATGTGTGAGCCTGAGTTGTAAGATCTACTTATTGAGAAGAGATCTGAGTTGGAGAAGTTTCCTAGTCTAGCACATTGCTAAATAGGTGGGAGGGACAGTGGAGTACCTCTTGACACATTGTCTTGAAGGGAACCACTATAAATCCAGTGTATTTTCTGTGTTGTTTCTGTGCTGTGCTAGCTAGATTTTTAAAGTAGCAATTAACATTGAAAACACCTAATCACCCCCCTCTAGGTGTATTTTAGACAACCCATATCTTTCAATTGGTATCAAAGCAAGGTTGAGTTCAAAGGCTTAACAACTTAGAACAAGATCTACAAGCTTAGTGGGTTGTGATAAATCAATGGCTGGTGAGCATCATAAGGAAATGAGTTCAGTGAAGCTGCTCATCTGCACCAAAGAAAATTTTCCCATCTGGAAGCAGAGGCTCAGATTGTACATGGAAGCCTCGGATCCTAGAGTCTACTCTGCTGTAGAAGAGGGACCCTATATCCCCATGACTATTCATGTGGAACCTACATCAGTCCATGTACCTAAGACCTTGTCTCAGTTCACCAAGGATGAAGTAGCCTTGGTCACCATGGATAAAAGGGCTAAGAACATTATTGTCAATGCAATTGATGACTCTACATTTTAGAACCTGATTTACTGCAAAATAACAAAAGAAATGTGGGATTCCTTAGTTGTCTACATGGAAGAAACTGAAGAGGTTCTGGGTTGACAGAAAATCCCTTCTAAATCAGAAGTATGAGTCCTTTAGGCAAGACAAGAAGGACATCATAGCTACCTGCTATGAAAAATTCTTCAGGATTGTTAATGGACTCAGAACTTATGAAAGGGAGTTCACCAATTATGAACTAAATGATAAGTTTTTGAGATCTCTAAACAAAGTATGGGATATGAAGATTTGTGCCATCAGAGAAGTTGAAAATCTGGGAAACATGGAGCCTCAACAACTATATGGCAAACTCTTATCATATGAGCTGCAGCTGAATACCAGAAGGTCTGAAGAGGAGTCTTCTAAAGTCTCCAGCAGAGAAAGGGGAGTAGCTTTTAAAGCTGAAACTTTAAGAAAGCACAAGGTTGTGGAACCTGCTTGCATCTCAGAAGATGAGATCATCAGTAATTCCAGTTCTGATCTTTCTGATGGAGAACTTTCCTTATTTACAAAGCAGTTCAAAAAGCTGCTAAGAAATAGAAGAAGAGGAAATTGAAGATAGGAAAGTTCTACCTCTAGCTCAAGGAGAGAAGATAAATCTTGGAACAGTCACAAATCAGAAAGGTGTGATTCTAAACCTAACAAACATATTTATTTTGACATTATTTGTTACAGCTGCAAGAAGCCTGGACACATCATAGCTGAGTGTCCACTCAAGAGAAAGGAAAAAAGTGAAGAAAGAAAGCACTCAAAAAGCAGGAAGATGGAGAAGAGCTTTGTAGCTAAGAAAGTCAGAACCCTCTGTGACATTGACACTGATTCATCACCATTAGAATCTGACAGCCACCTAACAGCAATGGCCTTTTCAGATGAAGAATGTTGTGATGAAACACATCATAATCAGGTAATTCCTAATGCCTCTCTTACTATATCTGACAGATTCAGATGCCAACTCCTCTTCAACTGTAAGAGAAGATGACACTGACTTTATTGAGGAATTTGGTGCCCTGCTTGGAGCCCTTAAGAAAGCAAAAGCTCTATATAAGGTACAAACAACAGAGATCATCTCCTTGTGTGACAAGAGAGATGAACTGCTTGAGAAAGTAACTGAGCTAGCTCAAGATAAGACCAAATTATCAATTTCTCCATTGAGCACTAGCACTTTAACTGAAGTAATTAAGCATAAGAATATTAGAATCCAAGAGCTAGAGGATAAGCTCTTAGAGGAAAGGAAAATTGTGGCTAGTTATTCCAAGCCACAAACTGTTCTTCCTTTGATTGCTAGCTTTTCACAAACAAATAAGAAAGGTTTGGGCTAGTCTCAAAGTGAAAACAGTGGGAAATCTGCTCAAGGAAAAATAGTCTTTAGAAAAGTGATCATACCCACAAACTCATATGATCACAGTAGCATCTATGGATGCAAAGAGAGCAAGAAGACAGAGAGTGGTTTTAAACTCCCTTCTACTTGGCTTAGCAAAAGGAAAACTTCCCTTGGGAAGAGTGCACAATTTGCAACCCAAAAGAATCCTCCTGTGAAGGATTTCAAAAAATATCATGTTGGGGAAAATTCTTCAGCTTCCAAGAAGGGAGAGTTAGCTGCCAAACAACAGCTCAAGCTAGTTAGACCAAGCACAACAAGAAAATCTAGATATAATAGATTTGAATGTTGGTGTTGTGGTAAGATAGGGCATTTTACCTTAGACTGTTGGTTTAATCCAACTGTCCAGAATTCTCCTCACATGAGAATTAGTAAGAAAGTTGTTGATCTCCAATTCAAATCATTCTCTAGCAGGCACCTAGGACCCAAGAAAGAATGGGCTCCTAAGGGAAAGTAATCCTTCTTGCAGGTATGTCCAAATGCCAACCCATTTGGTATTTTGACAGTGGTTGCTCCAGGCACATGACTGGAGTAAAGTGGGTAGAAATTGATAAAGTCATTCACTAAAGACAAGGCTGAGTATTACATGAAAGTGGGTACCAAACAAATGATGTTTATTAAATAGTTACATAAAAAATGATGTGTACCAAACAAGTTGTGTGTACTCCTTGTAAGGTTTCTTCCTTTCATCTAGGATATTTTCTATGTTTAAATGGTGAGACATGGATCTTGTAGCTCTATCCATATTCTCTTTGTTGTCTGTTTCTTTCCTTTGCTTAACCATAGCATACCCCATATTTCCCCACAGACCGTCACTTGAAGTATTTCGGAATACTATATCTCCATGGAGTACCACTTTATCAGTACTCACAATAGATGGAAAAAATCATCTAATTATCTACAACTAAACATATGTTGTTTAACGTCTTTGTTAAGGTTTCTTTGCTTCCAATTTCATTTGAATATCTTATTCTTCTCAGGGTTGTAATACATGTTTATGCTCCTTATGTTAAAATGGTTAGCTCAGGTGTAGTTTAATCACACAAACGGTCTCACTCTCTTTTGTTGAGCCTACCAACTCATCATGGAAGGCTTCAATTGGTCTCAGGTGCATAATTTTTTGGTGTATTAATTTTCGTTTGCCTTTCTCTCTCGCAGGTTCAGAATGACAATTTAATCATTTTTCGCTCCTTTCTAATTGCGCAGGATAAAAATGTCGTAACGGTGTTTAGCGCACCTAACTACTATTACCGATGCAGTAATATGGCAGCCATACTGGAGGTCGGGGAGAGTATGGAACAGAAATTCCTACAGTTTGATCCGGCACCGAGGCAGATCGAGCCTGATACCATCCACAAGACACCAGATTATTTTATGTAATCTAGTAGACGAGGCTTTATGCAATTTGTGTGTGCAGTAGATGCGTCAAGCGGCAACATTCTATCTTATTTATATATATTTAAAGCATATGATCAAATTGCCATTCGCACCATCTCGGGAGCAGTATTCGATGACTGCGGTGGCTGGTCTGCGCGAGTGCTTCGAGAAATAGTTCAGAATCAGTTCATTGATGTTGAATCCTCTGCCATCTGTAAGTTGAAATCTCGCTGATTTGGTCATAAGAATTTTCCACGAACATTATTTTCTGGATTGTAAATAATCTTGCCTCCATTTTGTCATTATAATTTTGATCGGGTCTCTGTAGACAAATAACATTACTGTCATTTTTCTCCCGTGGCTTTGGAGTTGATACCAATAGATGCACTCAATGGTATCTTAACTTAAAAAAATATGTTTTTTGTCACCTTGCTATCTTACCGAAAGAACATAAAACATAGCTGGGGTATTAGCTGTTTTTTCATTACCTCTCTCTATTCTTCTTTATTTCTTTGTTCTTCAGTTGAATGTTATACGACACTGATACATATTGTTTTTCTTTCCAAAAATAATGTTTCCAATGATGAATTTTTTTTAGGAGTCTGATACATATTGTAATACGACACTGATACATATTATTTTTTCAGTTGAATGTTATCAACAATCTGAAATCTGAACTTATCTTGATTAATTTTCCTTGTTCTCTCTTTACTTCTATTTATTGCCATTTGTTCTTCATTTTGTATGTACTTCATGGATAATTTGAGAATTTATCTTTGGGTATATGTGAGTTGGCATTATTTTATTGCTTATATGGGACATCTCTTTGATATGTACAGGATTATTTCTTTATGAATAAAATGTTTATGTTTTTTGTAAATATGGTATATTGTTGAAATAGGCTGATGAATAACATTAGTTGGCAATTTTTCTCCAAATCTTATTAATCTTCTCTTAACTTTAGTTTGCAAGCATCTATTTATTCTGTTTATTCTTCTAATTGTTACAAATTGATTCAAGTATTGTTGACGCAGTTCGTGTATCCTATCAGATTATTTATGGGATTTCAGATTATTTTCTCTAACAGATGGGATCAACTCAAGTATAGTAATGAGACGGATCTTTCATGCCCGAAATTTTCCATTTTGACTTCATGCTTTAGATATAATATCGGAGTTTGTAGCTCATTTTTCCTTTGCTAGTACAAAGTTACTGAATATGATTTATGTTTGGATATAGCATGTACATGTTTAGCTCAATTCGAGATAGTGAGGACTATTATACATTAATTGGTACAAGGATAATGATGATAATGTGGATTTTGGGGATCCTGAATAAGCAAGCAGTATAAGTTCTATTTTTCTATATGATCTCCCAACATACATGCTTTCATTAATTTAGTGGGCTTCTTGTTTTGACTTTTGCTCTTTCTGATGTTTGAGATCTCCAATGCCAGCGCAGCAAGGCACATAGAATAGCTATAATCATAGAACTGATAATCTAATATGATTTTGGGTGAGATATGTTCCATATAATTATCACAGGAAGAGAAACTAAGAGATAAACCTGGATATGTGCACCTAAATGAGCTTCTACACGTGTTGGTTGAAGCCGAGTTCTCGGGAGACATGATTGATGCATATTTGAACAAAGCCATAGAAATATTGGAGTATCTATTGAAGCCCGGTCTGTGGTATGTTGCTCGCAGACTCTATAGTTATATAGTCATTTAGAAGATAGCTTTTCAATTTTGGAAGATAGCTGCTCCTTAGAAAGTGGCTCGCTTGAGAATTTAGATGAGCTTGTTGTCATATATGTACCATCCATTTTCTCATCAACTAATAAAGTATCCAACCTTGTCTCCATTCCACGAGAAGATCCCAATAATTTGTGTGCTAATGGACATGAGACAGTGTTTCCTTCCCTCTTCTTCGTTTCTTCTCTTTGATGAAAACCGCCCTGCTTAAAAAAGATTTCTCTGGCAATGGTTGCCGGCATGAATCAATATTTTGATACAACTGCAGTGGAAGTGGTGCGGATTTGAGATCAAGTTTTAGCAGGGAAGTGGACGAGAGGTTCTCCGGCAATGGTTGTCGGCATGAATCTGTAAAAGAAATACTTTTTATTAAAATAAGTACATCTAGTATCATTCTTATTGCTCGAACCTGATCCACGGCGTGGAAATGTTCCAAGTGGATTTCGATCAAGTGTTATCTCTTTTGATCAATCTGCCGTTACACTTTTGAAAGTTGTAACATAATCAAGTTCTGATGTCTCGTGAACTGGATGCAATACGAAAAGCAAGTATTTTTACAAGATTGATCTCTCCAACTTGCTATTTATTTCAGTTGCAACGTGTTTGTTTCACAGATATTTATGTTCTTGTTCTTCTTTGGAACCAGGCTACCAACCTCTTGATACTTTTGTGGCTTTTTGCTAGCAACCATTCTGACAAAAGTTTCTAGTTTCCCGACCGTAACTTTCGAGATTCACAGTTTTTAGAGCCTCGCCAGAGCTCCAATGGCTAGCATAGGTAAGTCCCGCCACCGCTTAACCTACCAAAGGAATTCAGTTCAGCAAATTAACCCCTATTCCATTTTCTGCAAATTTTCTTATCTTTATTTATGCCGGCATGGTGTTCTTGTGTCCACTTTGGATGGTTGTGATTGGTTTCAAATTGTTTGGATGGTTGTGTATATTTATGCTGGCATTGATTGGTAATCTGCTATTTTGGTATATACATGTCTATGGTATTTCTTCATACACTAATATCTGTGATTCCTCTTTTCTATATATGCATTTAAACATAATGGAATTGGGGAGAAGCAAAGTCCAGTAAAATCTTTGAAAAGTATAATTTTTTGTGATTGGCTCATTTCACAGATTACTTTTAAATTTCCTCTTAATATGGTATGCTTAAGTTCATTTATATGCTGACTGAATTTTGTTACAGTTCAAAACGATTGTGTTTATCTAAAAAAGATCAGTATACTTGAGTTTGCATGTGAGCCTAATGGTGTGTTTGCATATGAGCCTAATGGTGAGTTTGCATGTGTTGTTGTTGGCACATAATGTCTTAACACCTTGCTCTTATTCAATCATTTTTAAGTATATTTAAATCACATTGATTACATGAAGAAATAGACAATGCTTATTTTATTGCCCGATCAATGTTTTTGGAGATCTCTTAGGATTTTGGCAAATGTTTTTTTTAAATACGTAATTTATTATTTGTCACAGTTTCAAACCGTGGCAAATAGTTTTTTTTAAGAATATCGTATTATTAGCCACGGTTTGAAACCGTGGCTAATGAACAGACTATTTGTCACGGCTACAGGTCTTGGCAAATAGTTTATTTTAACTATATTAAGGAGTTTTTGCCAGGGTCTAAAATCGTGGAAAAAGGTTAAGTTATTAGCCACGACAGAATATTTTTGTGGCCAATACTATTTGTCACGGCCAATTCGTGGATAAAAACCTTTCTCCATGCGACCTTTAGCCACGATTTTTTTCTGTGATTAGACCGTGACAAAAGATTTTTAGCCACAGTTTTAGACCTTTTGCCTGGGCAAATTGCCCTGGCCAAAAATATGTTTTCTTGTAGTGTGTGTACGATCCGAACATTATATGAAACACAACTTTTGATTGCTAAAAGGAAACCTTAATCAATTATCATTATGGCCCTCGATGCTCAAGCCCAAAAATTCAACCATTCTTCCAATTATACATCGTATGAGAAAATTAATCATATAAGTGATTTCCAAATAAAATCATTCACGATCACAAACCCATGCCATTTCAAATATATTAAACCCTAAACTACTAACTTGTCAGATTAGGCATTCAAGATTTAAATTCATTTGGCAGATCAAAAATGCAAGTAAGAAGTCAAATAATCATAAGAACAAACGCATTAATTTAAGCTCAATGTTTGCAAGAGGGAGAGATTTTTCTACTTGCCTTAAGGTTGAATTCGATGGCGGCGGCTAAGCGGCGCAAACAACACTTGAAGACCTAATTTATACCTATCCAAGCACAACATATAGGATATTTAATATAGCAAAACCCCTAAGCTAACACAAGCATTTTATTTTACAAAACCTAAACATGAGGGGGGAGGGGTTTAGGAATATACCTTCCTCAAAGATGAGGAGAGAGAGGAGATTACCAAGCGGAAATCGGAGATTTGGAGGCGCTTTGGCTAGGAGAAATCGTAAATTGGAAGGGAGTTTTGAGCAATCCCGATGATAGCTTTGGTAAATGGCGTCGGAGATCAAAAATAAATCAGAATTAGTTGATTATACGATGACATAAGCTTGGATTAACATATTAGTGTAACTTGGAGCACAAGGAAAATATAACTGATACAAAAATCTGAATAAGGAGGGAGGAAGGGAGAGCCTTACCCTAGGGAGACAAATCCGGGCCCAGAAATGCAAGTAAAGAGGGGTTCGAGCAAAAACCATAGAAAAAAATGGAGCCCAAGGAGGAGAGGGTGGCTACCAACCCTTGAAGAGGAGGGATTAGTGTTGCCTGCTTTCGGTCCTTGGAGGAGAGAAGTTGTCAGCCTCAAGAAGGGAGAAGAACCGGGGATGTCGGCTATTAGAGGGGGAAGGATCGACGACCAGAGCAGGAGGAGGAGGAGCCGTCGGCCATGGCACGAGGAGGAGCAGGAGGCGGAGGCTTCCGTGCGGGATCAGGAGGCAATGCGTGCGGAAGACTGGAGCAGCGGGAGATGGGTGGCTTGCGCACGTGATCAGGATCCCTAGTCGAAGCGAATAGCAAATAAATTGGGGGATGGTCGGCTAGATATTGGAGGGGAGGGCTGCGACTAGACATAAGAGGGGAGGGCTACGACTAGACATGGCTATTATACATATATTTTTTGTATTGATTTTTTTGGTGGATTATTACAAGCAGATAAGTAGAGCAGGGAGCCATCAATGCATATGTACATGGTTTAATCAAAAAGTTTCCCTTTCTCATCCTTATACAAAGATATATTTGATCCCATGTGAGTCTTCATTGTGGAGGCACTCTCCATTCCAAACTTCTTTATCAATTCCTTAGTGAACTTAGCCTGGGAGATGAAGATTCTATCTTCAGACTATTTCACTTGGAGTCCTAAGAAGTATTTTAGCTCTCTCATGCTGCCTATTTCAAATTTCCCTTGCATCAAGTTGGCAAACTTTTTGCAATGGTCATTATCTTTAGAGCCAAATGTAATGTCATCAACATATATTTGAACAAGCAATATCTTGCCCTTAATTTCCCTAAGGAATATTGTCTTGTCTATCTTCCCCCTGAAAATTTGTTTTCAATGAGTAACCTAGACAGGGTATCATACCAAGCTCTAGGTGCTTGTTTCAACCCATATAATGCTTTTCTTAAAAAGTAAACATGATCAGGGAAGGTTGGATTGATAGAACCCAAGGGCTACTCTACATAAACTTCTTCCTTCAGATCACCATTAAGGAATGTTGACTTCACATCCATTTGGTATACTTTAAATCCTTTGCGGGCAACATATGCAAGGAATAGTCTGATTACTTCAAGTCTGGCTACAGGTGCAAATGTTTGATCAAAATCAATCCATTCTTCTTTTCAGTATCCTTTGCAATTAGTCTTGCTCTGTTCTTAATGATTACACCATTTTCGTCCATTTTATTCATGTAGACCCATTTTGTTCCAATTACATTTTGTCCTTTGGGTATAGGAACCAGTTTCCATAATTTACATCTTTTGAACTGGTTAAATTCTTCTTCTATAGCTATGATCCAAGAGGGATATCCATTTGCTTCCTCAAACTTCTTGGGTTCTATTTGAGATAGAAAGCTCAGGAACACAACTTCATTCTGCACTCTACTTCTTATTTTGACATCTTGGCTTGCATCTCCAATAATTAGATTGCTTGGGTGATCTTTCAAATGTCTGATGGCAGTTGGTAGCCTTCTTGGAGTCTTCATAGCTTCAGTTCCAGCCTGCTGAACTTCTTTTATAGATTCTTATATTTCTTCTGGTGATTGATTCTCTTCATCATCATCCATATCTTATGGGGTATAATAGTTGACTTCAGTCTCATCAACAATGGTTAACTCCTTCATCTTTAATTCTGATCCTGCAACATTAGAAGAACTAGGCCATCCCTTGTGAATAAGGCTACTCTCATCAAATACAACATGAATTGATTCTTCTACAACTTGAGTCTTTTTGTTGTACACTATATATGCCCTACTATGGCAGTTGTATCCGACAAAGAAACCTTCAAACTATTCTCAGTAAACTTAGTTAAATCAGATTTCCCATTATTCATGATATAAGACTTGCTCCCAAAGATTCAAAAGTAGGATAAGGTTTGTATTCTGCCTTTCATCAATTCATAGGGAGTCTTCTTATGATCCTTGGTGATAGATGCTCTATTTAGTACATGACAAGCTGCATTCACTACTTCAGCCCAAAAGTATTCAGGCAATGAAGAGTCACTTAGCATTGTCCTACAAACCTCAATAAGGGTTCTATTCTTTCTCTCAACCACTCCATTCTATTGTGGTGTATTGAGAAAAGAGAATTCTTATAAGATACCATGATATTTGTAGAATTCTGTCATAGCTCCAGATTGAAATTCTGTGTCATGGTCACTTCTGATTATGACCACAGTACAGTCCATCTCATTCTAGATTTGTTTGACAAAAGACACAAATGTGTCCAGAGTATTAGACTTTCTTCTAAGGAAGATTACCCATGAAAATCTAGAATGGTCATCAACTATCACAAGAGTGTAAGACTTCCCTCCCAAATTGAGAATAGACATAGGATCAAATAGATTCATGTGCAAAAGATATAGGCACCTAGTAGAGTCCTTATGAGCAATGTTAGCTCTTAAAGGTATCCCTTGTCTGCTTGCCCATTTGGCATGCATGACATGAGCCATCCTTAATACACTTGATATTGGGTCCATCCCAAACAAGATTTTTTGAGATTAACTTGTTGATTATTTTGTAGTTCAAGTGAGCTAGTCTCTTGTGCCATTGTACACAAAGAGACTCCTTTTCATTTGCTACTAGAAAAATAGGTGTAGAAGAATCTAATTAAACAAACTTCAAGCAATTGATATTTCCACTCCTAGTGTCTGTTAAAACAATCTCAAGATCAATAGACTTCTTGATCAGACACTTTTCCTTATAGAAAACAATGACATAACCTAAGTCACATAGTTGACTTATGCTTATGAGGTTGTGTTGTAACCACTCTGTTGGGAATATTGTCCATAAGATTCTTGATTTGAAGAAGGCCTCAAGATGACAATAAACATCTTGTATTTGATGCATGTATAAGTTTTGATATGACAGGTACAACATAAATGCTTGCATAATATAGTGTTAGGCTTATGGTCACCCAAATAGGGTTTTGCCCTTGTCATCCATCAAGGTGCAAAACTCATGTTAACCTATGATCTAATCCTATATTAGACATGTCATTATCATGAGTAAAAGCAGTATAGTTAAAAGAAATTCAAGGTAGAAGCTAAGATTAGTCTATGTCAAATGGCGTTTGCATCGACTGGAAGCTAAGCCATTTATCTACTGCATCGACTGGACAGTTAAGTAATTTGTCGACTGCATCGACTAGACAGTTAAGTAATTTGTCGACCGCATCGACTGGAAGACTACTTGATTTATCGACTACATCGTCCAGACTATGACAGAAGGATCTTTCCAGGAATGATTTCTTAAGTATGGACTACATCAGGTTGTGTTCTTAAGGTGCAGGTTGTCTACTACATCATATCTATAACTGCTGAAGGATTTTATCGACTATATCATATCTATAAGTGCTGAAGGATTTTATCGGCTGCATAAATTATTTTGACGGCCTGAAGTGTATTCTAACGATCCTATGCTAAGATCAAGCAGCAAATTACCCAGTCATTCAAATTGATTTGAATTTCACTTTCTGCTGCAATAAAGGTGCTTTAAGAGGAAATAGATTATACTCATTGATTTCAAATTACTGTCATTTAAAGAACTTTCCTTAGGGAAAATCTCTAGCAGTTGAAGCATTCCTTTTCCAAAAGCAAGGCCTCTGCCGATTCAGTCTTTTATATAATGGGATACGAAAATTGAACAAGTTACACAATATGCATACATTTATAAGAAGGCACATGTGCATACACTTAGAAAGAATTTCTGTACAAGAATTTTCCAGTGTTCAAGCATTAGAATTCTGCCAAGTCTTCAGCCCTTGCAATCCTAAAAGAGATTTCTTCCAAGGCTCAACAGAACTATTTTTCTTTCTGAAGAACATTTCTCTCTTGAGTAAGTTTTCCTAATTCAGCCAAATTCATTTCAAGCAGATATATTCAAGTGCTGATCAAGGAAGAAGAAACTTTCATAGTGCTTCTATTAAAGACTCAAGTGTTATTGTTTGAGTCAAAATCTTTACAAACTTCTTTGTAATTGTAGGAACCTTTTTGGATCTGAGTTTGTTGTATGATTACAATGGAATCTGAGTTGTAGGATCATTGTGATATGAGGTAGGGTCTTTGATAAGATCTGAGTGTAGATCTCTTGTTGGAGAGATTGAGGTAGGGCTACTTTTTTCCTGAATATAGGATCTTGCGATTGAAGATCTGAGTTGTAGGACCTTGTGTTGAAGGTTTGAGGTAGGGGACTATTGTTCCTAAGTTGTAGGAGTCAAGGACTTTGAGTGTAAGATCTTTTGATCTGAGAAATTTGGAGAAGTTGGCCTAAGCTAGCGCTTTGCTATAAATGTGAAGGAGAAAGTGGAGTACCCATAATTGGAGAACCACTATACATCTTGGTGTACAGTATTGTGGTTTGTGTTTGGCTATTGCTTTGCTGTGCTTAAAAGAAGAAAATCTAAAGAAACCATAAAACTATTAAAACACATATTCACCCCCCCCCCCTGCGCCCCCTCTAAGTGATTAGACAACCCTTATCTTTTAAGTGGTATCAGAGGTAGGTTGTTCAAAAAGGCTTCACAATTGAACAAGATCCTTTAAGGGTTAAAAGTCTAAAAGCATCATGACTTCTGGAGAGAGTTATAAGGAATTAAGCTCTATGAAGCTTCCTACCTGCAGGAAAGAAAATTTTGGTATATGTAAGCAAAGGGTTAAGCTCTACATGGAGGCCTCTGACCCTAGTATTTTCACCACCATTAAAAAGGGACCTTTCATCCCCATGAAGGTCTCAACTATTGATGCAAATCTGAGAATTCTGAAGAAACTTTCAGAGATGACAAAAGATGAAGTTATTTGGGCCACTATGGATAAAAGAGCTAAAAATATTTTAGTTAGTGTTATTGATGACTCCACATTTCATAACCTCATTCACTGTCAAACAACAAAAGAAATGTGGGACACTTTGATATTGTACATGGAAGGTACAGAAGAAGTAAGGGATGACAAGAAGTCCCTATTGAATCAAGAGTATGAAGCCTTCATGCAAGAAAAGAAGGACACTATAGTTGATCGCTATGAGAAATTCTTCAGGATAGTGAATGGACTGAAGAACTATGGAAGAGACTTCACAAATTATGAACTAAATGACAAGTTCTTAAGATCCCTCAACAAGGAATGAGACATTAAGATATGTGCAACAAGAGAAATGGGAAATCTGGGCAACATCCATACTCAAAACTTGTTTGGGAAATTGATGTCCCATGAATTGCACTTGAATACCAGGAAAAGTGAAGAAGGGCACATCAAAAAAATCAGGGGCCCTAAAAGATGAGAGCTCTAGAAGAGGCAAAGAAAAGGCATCATCCCCTCCAAGAATACCAGTTGAGTCAGAGGAATCTGAACCCAGCACTTCTGAAGAAGAGCTTTCAGATGGAGACATGGCCCTATTCACAAGGCAGCTGAAGAAGATGTTGAGAAGGAGAAAGCAATGGAGGAACAAACCTTCCTCTTCTTCTTCTAGCTCCAGAAAGCATCACGGCAATTCAGACAACAGATCAAGAAGAGAATGAATCTAAGCAGAATAAATTCATTTCTGATGACACAATTTGCTTTGGGTGCAGAAAATCAGGACATATGATTGTTGACTGCCCATCAAAGAGAAAAAACAACAAGTTTGAGGAGAAGAGGTATCACTCTAACAAAAAGTCTGAGATTAGCCTCTTGGCAAAGAAGGAAAAGACCTTGAGTGACAGTAACTCAAGATCCTCTGAATATAATGAAGAAGAATCCTATGTTGGGCTGACTGCACTAACATAAGAAATAGAACAAACTGCTGCCAGGACAAGCATCAGAGCACCATTGTCACTATCTGATTGTGACACTGAAGAAATTATTATAGTTGTGGGCTTATGGATATGACTGAAGGAAAAGACCAGGATGACTCCCATCCTGATGAGGTAAAAGCCAAAACTTTATTTTCAATATCTGATTATGAGACTGATGATGAGTATGAGGCGGGCTCATCACTCAATGATGAGAATGACTCTGAATCAGAGAACACGTTTGATGAGATGGTTGAGAAGTATAGTGCTCTCCTTGAGGCATTAATGAAAAGCAAAAAGCTAAGGTAAGAAGCAGGCTGAGGAGATTGAGCATCTCAAACCCCTGAAATCTTAACTTGATGAGAAGTTAGATAAAATCTATCAAAAGAACTCTAAGATAATTGTGTTCAAGAAAATAACTGATTTTCAAGTTTATCTATTGGTTCAAAAATAAAGGACCATCAAGAAATTGAAACAAGAGCTCCTCAAAGAGAGGAAGCTAGTGGCTAAGTTTTCTAAGACACACTATTCTTCCTATTATTGATAGCTTCTCAGCACCATATAGAAGTGGTGTAGGATATGAGAGAAAGGGAGGAGAGAAGGTTGATGCAAAGGGAAAAGCACCAATTCAACCAACCATTTTTCAAAAGGTTCTACTAGCCTCAAATAGCTATGACCAAGATAGTGTCTATGGACACTGGAAAAATGAATGATCCACAAGTGGAACAAAAGAGGTGCGCAATGAAAAAAAAACGCCTTCAAAGGAGCTCATGAAGAAACTGAACTAAAAGATCATGGCCCTTTTGTGTTTGGTGCGAACACCAGAACCAAGGGCATAGAAAAATCATCTGAAAGGAGAACTGCAAGGAAGGACAAGGCAGTGGTTGTTCAACCTAAGATACAACCAACACATCACCACATGCCATGGAAAGATTCACACGCAGTACCATCCAGATATCCTTCAAACCACATGAAAAGCTATCCAATTCTTGTTGTGAGCCCAAAAAGAAGGTACAACAAGTTTGAATGCTGGTGCTGTGGAAAATTTGGCCACTTTGTCATTGACTGCCTGTACAATCCAACAGTTCCAAGGGGAACTAATGGCAAACCAGCATCAAAACCTGAAGTAGACCATAATGCATTTCAGATTGGTCAGAAGCTGAAGAAAATCTTTAATGCTAACAAGAATCTAGGACCTAAGAAGATTTGGGTTCCTAAGATGAAGTGATTTTCTTTTTGCAGGTGGATCCAAAGATCAACCACACTCCAATCTGGTATTTGGATAGTGGATGTTCCAGGCACGTGACTGAAACAAGAATCCTATTAACTGAATATTCCTCGGTAGAAGATGGTCCAAAAGTCATTTTTGGAGGATCTGTCGGAGGAAAGACTAAAGGCTATGGTAAGATCTCAAATGGCATAGTCACCATCACAAGGGTATCCTATGTAGAAAGATTGTGGCATAATCTGATCATCATAAGTCAACTGTGTGATCTTGACTATGTGATTGTATTCCACAAGGATGAGTGCCTGATTAAGAAATTTGAAGAGATTATACTAACTGGCATTAGGAATGGAAATATTTATTGCCTTAATTTCTTATGTGCAAATTTAGATTCTTATATCTATCTTATGGCTGAGAATAGAGCAAGTCTCTGTGTGCAATGACATAAGAGAGTAGCTCACATTAACTATAAGACTATCAACAACCTTTAATCAGAAAATTTGGTTAGAGTTGGCCCTAAGAGGAAATGTGTTCAGGAAAGCCCTTGTCATGCACGCCAAATGGGCAAGCAAACAAAGGCTTCATTCAAACCAATTGGGCTTAAGGATTCCACTAGATGTTTATACTTACTGCACATGGACTTGTTTGGTCCTATGCCCATTCAAAGCTTAGGAGGAAAAGTTTATATTCTTGTAATTATTGATGATTTCTCTAGGTTCACATGAGTGTTCTTTCTTAAACAAATTTCTGATACTCTAGAAATATTTACTAACATTGTCAGGAGAATCCAGATTGAAATAGGCAGTTCGGTTGCCAAAATTAGAAGTGACTATAGAACTAAATTTCAATCAGGAGCCTTGACCAAGCTTTGTGAAAGCCTAGGTTGTTAGTTATGGGGTGTCGACTTATCACCTAGAGGGGGGGGGGGGGGGGGGGTGAATAGGTTTTTCAAATTGTTTTGTCCCCTTTTGGTGTTCTTATTTTCTGGATAATAGATTTAGAGTTTGAGAGAGCACAACACAGAAAACACACAAGGACTTATAGAGGTTCCTCAAGACAGGGTGTCTTGAGTAGTCCTCTTTCCCTCTGCGCCTACCTAGCAGTGTGCTAGGCTCGGTAAACTCCGCCAATGTCTCCGGCCCGCAAGCCTTACAACTCGGATCCGCAAGTCCCTGCAGCCTAGGCCCGCAAGCCCCTTCACTGCACCCGAGCCCGCAAGCTCGACACCCAGGCCCTCAAGCCCTACACAGCACAGACCCGCAAGTATTGCCTGCAGCCTAGGCCCACAGCCCCTTCACTGCACCCGAGCCCGTAAGCTCGACATTCGGGCCCTCAAGCCCTACACAGCACACACCCACAAGTCTTGCCTGCAGCCTAGGCCCGCATGCCCCTTCACTGCACCCGAGCCCGCAAGCCCGACACGTTTGGACCCGCAAGTCCCTCTGCCCTAGCCCCCAAGCCTCACAGATCTCAAGCCCTCAAGCTTGACACACAGATCTGAAAACAGATCTCACAGATTTGGCCCGCAAGCCTTACAAAGAAAGATTTACAATAAGTTCTTCTGCCTGGTGGAGATCGGCTTCTTTTCTTGAAGAAGATGCTTCTGATTTTGAATCTGAACGACACAAATCTTCTTCAAGTTTTCTTGCTTTGCCTGATGTTGACTGGCTTTTTTTCTTGAACGATTCTTAGCAGTCGATGAGACTTGACTGCTACTTGAAGAACACAGGATGATCATTTTGTTCTTCCCTTCTTTCTTTCTTCTTCACCGCAGCTTGTACTGTTGTATTCAAAATGCTCAGCGGGATTCTTTTTCGTTCCTCCGTTCCCAGTTTTAGGGCATCCACTATTCCCTTTTATAGGACTGAGACGCCGCTTAATGGTCTCCTATGATGTCCTTTTCTGACAAACGCCCATGCCTTAAGAGCACGCGCTGATTGGACAATCAGGCGGCGGCATTAATTGCTGACAGCGCATCTGTCGACTTTTCAAATTGTCTCGACAATATTTACATTGTTACGACGACAAGGATAATATCTCGACGACACTGGACATCTCTTCTGCACTCGAGCTTAAGACGACATGAAGTCATCTAACTGATGTCGGCGTAATCTTCTTGATTGCTTGATATCGTTGTGATCACCTTATCTTCTCGACGACATGGTCGATATCATGTCGACAGATTGTTCTTTAGCAACTGCCCGTCTTCACAGCTGCTTCCTTAGTGTTCTCGACGTCACGTCTTCTTTTCGACGATATTGTTGTCATCTGACTTGTACTTGCCTCAGTCTTGTTCCTTCTTCTTGGCATTCTGATATCGTTGAGAGGTGTTGTAGTGTTGATGTTACAACGATATCATCATGTGTATGTTATTTCGACGATAACCGAGATGATCATGTTGCTTTGCTCTGCATATCATTTCAACGATATGCCTATTCTTGTCGACGATATGTTCAGTCTTTTTCGACGAAATTTTACTTAGTCAATTATTGAAGTACAGGACTTATCATCTGATCTCTGCAAGCATGAACTAGATATAATATTAAATACACCTTGTACTTATCATTGAGCTGAGCACTTCTTCAAATCAGGAACACTGTTGGGCACTGTTCTCAACAATCTCTCCATATTTGAAGAAGTCCTAACTCATCTCAATGATAAATGTCACACACATAAAGATTTAACATTTCAGATAATAAAATCACATCAAGCAGCAATCACAAAAATAGATTAAATGTTCTTGACATTAAGCACCAATCATATAGATAGATTAAATGTTCTTGAATAAAAGTTAGCATTCATTTGCACCATTCTAATTTTTAACTTGATTCGACGCTCCTCAAGGTCTGCTGCTGCTTGCACCTTTTGTCTTTCTTCCTTTGCCTCTGATAGTAGTTGATGGGCTTTGGAATCTTCTTGGGAGAGGGAGGAGGACCACGTGGGAACGCTAGCTTGTGATTTTCCCTCTTTTCTAACTGCTTTATGCTTCTCCCACTCAGCCGACTGGTATACTTTTTGATGGCCCTCTTGGGGGTATCCAAATTGTATCCATGACTCTGTGATTATTTCTCTTGAATTTGGACCCCACCTTCCTGATTGTGAATCCAGCTCGACCTCCCTCAGCCTCTTTTGCCTATAATTGTTGCTCTGGAGTTTCTTCCTCTTCCTGGAGGTCGCTGATTCTCCAAGTTCAACGCCATACTCGGCTGAGTCAGTACGTATTGTTTGGTCAGCAACTTCATACACTGATGGAGGTTTTTTGCATTGTCTGCTTTATTTGATTTGCTAACCGCATGGCTTGATAGGATCCAACATTTATTATTTCATTCTCCCCCTTTAGGACTTGTTCAATTATCCGTTCTTCAAGACCTTCTCTAACCAGAATCAACTGTTCATCCAGGTGTTGTTCAGTCATATCCAGATTGTTCCTTACTTTGAGTAGATGGGCGTCTAATGTATGAGCATTCTCATTGACCCTGTTCAAAATTTGATTCCTATTATTGGTAGCACCTGTTTCTATCTGCTCAAAAGCATAATCCACATTTTCTGAGAATGTTATTTGACTTGTCAGGATCTTGTGGGTTTGATGTCCCACCTTGTTGACTTCCTCACCCATCTTGTCTATTGCCAGAGCTGATAGGGTGTAGAAGTGGGCACACTGGGTGTTGAGATTGAGTATGTCCCTCTTTACACCATTGATCTCAGTCTTCAGCTCCTTCCTTAGGCCATCTACAGTCTTTACGACAAAAGTTTCCAATTATTTCCTTTGAGCATTCAGTAGAGCTGATACCATGTGATAGAGAGAACCTGACTGAGCCGAAGATGGCTCAGCAGCTTGTTCTTCTTCATCTTCTCTTTCCCGTGGAGATGCTTCTGAGATTTCTTCAGACGAGTCTTCACTGATCTGGGCTGTTGCTTTGGCCTTTCCCTTTAAATCTTCTGGCACTGTCTCACCTGGAGATGTGAGCACTATCTTACTTGCTATTATCAATTCTCGGCAAGTTGAGGGGGCGGTGTCTTCCGGTGGCTCGGGCACATTTCCTCCTTCCAGTGGCTCGGGTACTTTTCCGTCTTCCAGTGTCTCGGGCATGTTTCCTTGATTTTCTAGGGCAGAGTACCCATGTTGGGTCTCCCACTCAACTTGAGCCTTTCCTTGGGCTGAGCCTCCTGCCAGGAGCTCCCCATCAATCATCTCGTCATCTTGGGCTGAGCTCCCAAGTTGGGACTCCCCCTCAACAGGAACACTCCCCAAGTCGGGGTTGCTGCCTTCTTCAATAACCTCTTTGGGAGCAGGTTCAGGAATTGGTGTAGGAGCATCTCCTCGTGTAGATGTCTCCCCCTCAGATGGAACAGGGTTGTGTGTGGGTGAGGCTCTGTCATCAGAACTGCTTGATGAATCTTTTTTTTTCGGAGAGATCTATTGGGACTGGTTGTTTCTTTTGCTTCTTTGGAGCGGATGGGGCATCAGATGATGGTTTAGGGATAGACCTATCACATCGATCAAGCATCTTTGCATCCAGTCTCTTGGAGTAGTGCAGGGGCACTCCCATTCGTTTATGAAACACTTCATCTAGGGTATTCAGAAGGAAAAGGGATAAAATTCTTCCATATGACGGGGTCTTCAAGGTGCTCTTCAATCTCTGGAAGAGAAACTCACTCCAGTCTGTCTTCTTGGTTAGGATTATCCAGGCCATGACAATGAACATCTCCTTGGAGATCCGGTCATTAGAGCCAGGTTTGCATAGCAACACCTTCCCCACGACGTCTGCCAGCAATTTCCCTTTCTGATTGAACTCATTTCGCCTGATCGACCCATAGGTCTTCCCAGTGTGACCGCACCAGGTATAACTAGCGGAGATATCCTCCGCTGTCAACTCTCCTTCTTCTCCCCCTTCAATTCTAGGCAGATGGAGCGTTTTCCTGAGACTTTTGACAGATATTTTGACCTTCTTACCGGCTACAACGGATTTTATCTGAGATTCTGAATGGTTGAGCCGGGCTTCAGCGAAGAACTCCGTCAGTTCTCGGTGAAGAAGAACTGAGGGCTCGCTCAGCAGATACTCTAGGCTGGTGGATTCTAGGAGCCCTAGCACTGACCTGACTTCTTCCGAGCACGAGTTAAAACCCCCACACTGGAGTTCACAACCGGAGATTACTTCTTATCTCTTGGGAGCCATCGATTCAGAGCAAGGGAAGAGGTAGAACGTCGGAGATGAAGCAGTGTTTTGTCGAAGGAATAGCTTAGGGCAAATGACAGCGTGATTTTTATTCTCGAGCATTCACTCTATTTATAGTGTAGGTAGGTGAAGGGGCGCTTACCTTTGACTGTGTCGGTGAAAATGATTAGATGGATCCGATGGATCGATCTAGCGACGTGTTAAACAGCTGGACTCTGTTTCGACGATACTTCTGATTGTCGTCAAAATGGTTCTTGGATACGCATCCTTCCAGCTTGATCCATTTATCGTCGCAACATCTGCTATGTCGTCGTAACAATTTATTGTATCGACGAAACAGATTCCTTAAGCTTGTCAGCCTAGGGCAACTTTAGGCCCTTCTTAGGAGACATCTTTTAGCACCAACTCTGAGAGTCCTCCAGGAGTGTTTTGGTCAATTCCAACTGGTAATCCAATTAACTTCTTTTGGTCTTTTTAATAGGATGACTTGCACTAAGATTGTTACTGAGATAAATTTTGCTGTTCCAGCCAATGGCCAAGAACAACCATCTTGTCCAAGGCCCAGATTTGCTTCTGGTGGGCTCTTGGACTACCTGCAAAATGAGATTATAAGCCCTTAGGTACCCAAGTAGCCTTGGGTCCTAGGATATTGTTAGCTTTAAAGGGCATACTGGATCTAACTGCTCCAGAATATGCATAGTGATGATGAACAAGATTATTTACATGTTTAGCATTTGTTACCCTTGGGGCAGTTGGATTGTACCAACAATCTATTGCAAAGTGCCCATTCTTTCCACAGCACCAACATTCAAACCTGTTGTGTCTTCCTTTCAGGCTGACTGTGTAAGCATGAGTCCTTTGTCTGTGAACAGAAGGATATTTGAAGGAGACTGATATGTACTGATTGCGAGTGTGATGTTGACCATCACCATCCACAACTTTCCATCTGGAGTCAGTCTTCTTTAGTGATTTCTTCTCTTTTCTAGACCTAGTAACTTCATGCCTTCTTGTGATCATCTCTTCATGAGGTACCCTTGGGGTTTTAGGCATGTTCTGGGGTTTGAAGGAGCTTGCTACAGGCTTCCTTGCAATGAAGGATTTATCCTCCACCCTTCTGACATTATTATTCTTAGATTTCAGGGTACTAGGCTGATCTATATCCTTCTTTAGAAGCACAATCTCTTTGGTTAGAGAACATCACAGCTCCTTACTATCAATCAGTGCCTTCAGAGTTTTCCCAAATTTGCTTATCAGATCAAGGTTGGAGCTTGCCTTGAAGTCCTTTTTGAGTTGGCAAAACTCTGCATTATGTAGAGTTAGCTTTTCATCCTTTTTAGAGAGATCAGACTTTCTGGCTTGAAGGATTGAGATCTTTTCAGCTTGCTCCTTGCAGAGCATCTTGACCTTTTTGAGATCTTCTAGAAGGACATCATATGGCTTGGACAAGTCATCATTTCCCGATGAGCTTGTCTCAGATTCTGAGTCTGAGGTAGATAGAGGAGCTCTTATGCATACCTGTTCAGGAGAGACATCATCCTGAGTTTCCTCCTCTGACTCAGATAAGGCAGTCAGTCCAAAATCAGCATTCTCTTCTGAGTCTGAACAGCTTGAGTCACTGTCACTCAATGTTCTGACTTTCTTCTCAGCTACCTTGCTTCTTTCTTCATTCTGACTCTTGGAAGGCAGTATTGATTCTGCCCTTCCTTCTTTTGATCCTTCCATAAGGACTGTTAGAGAGTCTCACATCTCTTTTGTTGTTATGCAGTGAGCTAGTTTCTGAAATGTTGAGATGTCAACTGCACCAGCTACAATATCTTTGGCTTCCTTGTCCAAGTTGACTAGGATGATCTCATCTTCAGTCATTTTCTTGGGCACTGTCTTGGAGACATATGACCCTTCTTGAACAATTTGAGACATTCTATGGTCCATAGCCTCCATGAATATTTTAGCTCTTACTTTCCAAAGGGCAAAATTCTCCCTAGAACAAGTAGTTATTTTTGATTCCATAGCTATGATGAATGGACACCCTTGGGCTGATCTGTTCAAGCTGTTAAGCTTTTCTTTGAACCACCAACCTCTGATACTACTTGTTAGTTATGGGGTGTCGACTTATCACCTAGAGGGGGGGGGGGGGGGGGGGGGTGAATAGGTTTTTCAAATTGTTTTGTCTCCTTTAGGTGTTTTTGTTTTCTAGATAATAGATTTAGAGTTTGAGAGAGCACAACACAAAACACATAAGGACTTATAGAGGTTCCTCAAGACAGGGTGTCTTGAGTAGTCCTCTTTCCCTCTGCGCCTACCTAGCAATGTGCTAGGCTCGGCAAACTCCGCCAATGTCTCCGGCCCGCAAGACTTTTTACTCGGACCCGCAAGTCCCTGCAGCCTAGGCCCGCAAGCCCCTTCACTGCACTCGAGCCCGCAAGCTCGACACCCAGGCCCGCAAGTCTTGCCTGCAGCCTAGGCCTGCAAGCCCCTTCACTGCACCCGAGCCCGCAAGCTCGACACTCAGGCCCTCAAGCCCTACACAACATAGGCCCGTAAGTCTTGCCTGCATCCTAGGCCCGCAATCCCCTTCACTGCACCCGAGCCCGCAAGCCTGACATGTTTGGACCCGCCAGTCCCTCTGCCCTAGCCCTCAAGCCTCACAGATCTCAAGCCCTCAAGCTTGACACACAGATCTGAAAACAAATCTCACATATTTGGCTCGCAAGCCTTACAAAGAAAGATTTACAATAAGTTCTTCTGCCTGGTGGAGATCGACTTCTTTTCTTGAAGAAGATGCTTCTGATTTTGAATCTGAACGACACAAATCTTCTTCAAGTTTTCTTGCTTTGCCTGATGTTGACTGGCTTCCTTTCTTGAACGATTCTTAGCAGTCAATGAGACTTGACTGCTACTTGAAGAACACAGGATGATCGTTTTGTTCTTCCCTTCTTTCTTTCTTCTTCGCCGCAGCTTGTACTGTTGTATTCAAAATGCTCAGCGGGATTCTTTTTCGTTCCTCCGTTCCCCTGTTTTAGGGCATCCACTATTCCCTTTTATAGGACTGAGATGCCGCTTAACGGTCTCCTATGATGTCCTTTTCTGACAAACGCCCATGCCTTAAGAGCACGCACTGATTGGACAATCAAGCGGAGGCATTAACTGCTGACAGCGCATCTGTCGACTTTTCAAATTATCTCGACGATATTTCCATTGTTACGACGACAAGGATAATATCTCGACGACACTGGACATCTCTCCTGTACTCGAGCTTAAGACGAAATGAAGTCATCTAACTTATGTCGGCGTAATCTTCTTGATTGCTTGATATCGTTGTGATCACCTTATCTTCTCGACGACATGATCGATATCATGTCGACAGATTGTTCTTCATCAACTTCCCGTCTTCACAGCTGCTTCCTCAGTGTTCTCGACGTCACATCTTCTTTTCGACGATATAGTTGTTATCTGACTTGTACTTGCCTCAGTCTTGTTCCTTCTTCTCGGCATTCTGATATCGTTGAGAGGTGTTGTAGTGTTGATTTTACAATGATATCATCATGTGTATGTTATCTCGACGATAACCGACATGAGCATGTTGCTTTGCTCTGCATATCATTTCAACGATATGCCTATACTTGTGGACGATAAGTCCAGTCTTTTTCGACGATATTTTACTTAGTCAATTATTGAAGTACTGGACATATCATCTGATCTCTGCAAGCATGAACTAGATATAATATTAAATACACCTTGTACTTATCATTGAGCTGAGCATTTCTTCAAATCAGGAACACTGCTGGGCACTGTTCCCAACATAGGTATCTTTCAGGAGTTTTCCTCTCATAGAACTCCTCAACAAAATGGAGTTATAGAGAGAAGGAATAGAACCCTCATTGAAGCTAGTAGAACTATGCTGAGTGACTCCTCACTTCCAGAATATTTTTGGGATGAGGCTGTCAATACAGCTTGCCATATGCAGAATAGAGCATTAATCAACAAGAATTACAACATGACTCCATATGAACTTGTGAAAGGTAGAAAATCAACTCTAGCCTACTTCAAGATCTTCGGAAGTAAGTGTTATGTACTAAACAATGGGAAGCACAATCTAACCAAGTTTGCGAAAAGGCATTTGAGGGTGTTTTTGTTGGATATAGCTCCCACAATAGAGCATACAGAATATTCAACATAAAAACTCAAGTAGTAGAAGAATCCATTCATGTTGTATTTGATGAGACCAGCCTGATCTACAAAGGTTGGCCTAGTTCTCTTAGTGATGTAGGTATTGAACAAAAACTGAAAAAGCTGACAATCAATGACAAGCAAGAAGAAAGTAAGATAACTTCACCAGATGCACTAATCAGAGAAAGTTGTCAAACAGAAGATGTACAGGAAGGTGCAAAAAGAGTACAGCAGGCTGAGGAACAAGATGGACCTAGAGTACAAGAAATTCAAAGAAGAATGTGAACAGCTACAAGGCACATGAGAGATCATCCACAGAATCAGATTATTAGGGACATAGGTCAAGGAGTTCAGACAAGGAGAAGTACAATAAATGAAGTACTCCACCTGAGCTTTATCTCTCAGGTAGAACCCAAGAAGTTTGAAGAAGACAACTCTAATCCATCCTGGATCTTGGCTATGCAAGAGAAACTGAACCAGTTCAAGAGGTGTAAAGTCTGGAAGATGGTCCCAAGGCCCCATGACCACAATGTCATTAGAACAAAGTGGGTATTTAGAAACAAAATGGATGGACAAGGAGTTATCATCTAGAATAAAGCAAGACTGGTTGCAAAGGGATATGGACAGGAAGAAGGAATAGATTTTGATCAAACCTTTATACCAGTAGCAAGATTAGAGGCAATAAGGTTGTTTCTAGCATATGCAGCTCAGAAAGGATTCAAAGTATATCAAATGAATGTGAAGTCTTCCTTCCTCAATGAAGATTTGAAAGAGGAAGTATATGTAGAACAACTTCTAGGTTTTGTCAATTCATCTCACCCTAACCATGTTTACTATTTAAAGAAAGCTTTATATGGTCTAAAATAGGCACCTATTGCCTGGTATGAGACCTTGTCAAACTTTCTTCAAGAGGAAATATATATAAAACATTGTTCCTAAGGGAAGTAAGAGGCAAGACTTTGCTGGTCCAGATATATGTAGATGACATAATCTTTGGATCTACAGATGATAACCTTTGTTATAGATATGTCAATCTTATGCAAGGGAAGTTTGAAATGAGCAGCATTGAGAGTTGAAATACTTCTTAGGACTTCAAGTGATGCAATCTGAGGATTGTATATTCATCTCTTAGACTAAGTTCACAAAAGAACTTATAAAGAAGTTTGGAATGGAGGATGCAACTTCAATGAAAACTCCAATGGTCTCCAATGTGTCTCTGGAAAAAGGATGAGAAAGGGTAGCCTTTTAATGAAACCAAGTACAGATGCATCATTGGATCTCTGCTCTACTTAACTGTCAGCAGACCGAATATTATGTTTTCTACTTATGTGTGTGCCAAATATCAAGTGAACCCCACGAAAACTCATTACTCTTCTGTCAAGAGGATTTTAAGATACTTTAAGGGTACACCAAATCTTGGCTTATGGTACCCTAGGATAATGATTTTGAGCTGACAGGATTTTTAGGTGCAGACTTTGCAGGATGCAAGGAAGATAGGAAAAGCACCTCAGGGACATGCCAATTCCTTGGGAAAAAGCTAAATTTTCATGGAGCAGCAAAAAACAAACTAGTGTGACTATCTCAACATCTGAATCAGAATATATCTCTATTTGAAGTTATTGTGCCCAATTGCTTTGGATACAACATCCACTACAGGACTACATCCAGCGAAGTAAAACTCTATTATTCTGTGATTCAACAAGTACAATCTCAATTGCTAAAAATCATGTGTCACGCAGCAGGACCAAGCACATTGAGATTATATATCACTTCATCAGAGAGCATGTTGAGAAAGAACACATTTGCCTTGGGTTTGTCCCCATTGACAGACAGGTGGCAGATATTTTCACCAAGCCTCTAGATGAAGAAAAATTCAATTTCTTCAAAATTGAACTAGGCATGTTAAGGCATGTTAAATTTAGAGTAATTTGCATGCCTATCCAATCTTTCAAGATTATGTGTCATAGTTTAGGTCATTAAAATTATTCATCATACAACCATTATGTTGTGCAAGTTAGTAGATATTAGGCACTTAACAAAGATTGCAGGAAATAAGCCCTAAAAGGAAGGATACCGGCTTGATGGGGAAACACAAAAACAAATTACCATATACAAGGAAGGATATCGGTACACCATATTAAAAGATATTCTCAAATCTATTACTTATTAAGGTACGCGCCTATTCAACTTTTTTTTATGTAAATAAATCAAAAATAATGGAAAACATTAGGTTAAATAGGCTGTAAAAACACCAAAAGTCGGCACCAAGTCTTTCGCGCTCTCTCTTTCTATTCCCGTAAAAGCTTTATCCTCCTCTTCAAAAACTTTCTGCATCTCCAATGGCGCCAAAACAAATTCTTCAGACAAAATCAACACCTCCAGCGAATAGTGTGGGGCAGCTTCCAAAATTGTCCAGAAGAGATACAGAATGTTTTATTCCTTCTCAGTGTCACGGGGCTTGAAACATTACTATCTGAACCAACAAGGATCGGGCCAAAATGTGTAGAAGAGTTCCTCAAAGGAGTAGAGGTTAGTGCATCAGGGGAAAACATCAAAATAATTGTCATTGGGAATAATCTGAGAATTACCCCCCAGAAGCTTGAGTCGGCTGCTTGACCTACCAGCCCTCTCTAAAGGAGAAGAAGAAGATGAACTTTATAGGGCAGATCATGAAGCAGCCCTAGAATAGTGTGACTATTCAGCATCAGAATATGGTTCTCTGGAAAGGAGTAACATGAACCCTCTGGGGAAGTTATTAGCTGACATTGTGGGCAAGGTACTCTTATGCAAACCAACTCACATGACAGAATCTCAATGGAAATGTTCAATCTTATGACTACAATTATTCTCACCAAGAAGATTGACTGGAGTTAGCTCATTTTTAGGAAATTATAGGGTTGCTTAACAGCCACCAACATGGGGAGAATTTTCTCCATATACCTCCCTAAATGCCTAGGAGACAAGCTTAATCAGTCACCTGAGGTACCACTGCACTACCTAAAAAGAATAGATTATAGGACAATAGAGATGTGGGAGAAGCCCTTTCCCAAATCAGAGAAAGCTCCAAGCCCCATCAAGCTGACAAAAGGAAAAGTGAAGGCAGTTCTCAAGGAAAGTTGAGAGACAAGAAGATAAGTCTGAAGAAGAAGAAGAAGAAGAAGAAAGAACATGTTCCAATCCCCCAGTCATGCTGAGGCGGAGCATACAGGGGAAGTTAACCCAAATATTGACCCAGAAGATGTAGAAAGCTCAGCACCTATGGAAGTGTCCAGGGAAGCAGCTGAAAAAGAAATTTAGAATATGAGAGAAGTTCATCTCGAACTTGCTCCGCAGTATACTGAAACTATGGAGTTAGGAGAAGATCAACAAGAATTTTCTACCCAACATACTGAAATAGTGGAAGAAGAAGAAGTTCACCAAGAACTTACTGTCCAAGGTATTGTAATAGTTGAGGGGGAGTTCTTCCTAGAAAACTCTGCCCAAGAGACTGAGCTGCTGGAAGATGGTGAGAGGTCAATCACTGAGGTGATTGAGGGGGAGTCACACCAACAAGACTCTGCCCAGAATGATCTTGACCTGGATGAAGTTGACCATGTAATCAAGAAAATTGTAGAGGAAGAATTAGAATAATTAGTCTCCACTGGTATGGAGATAGTTCTATGGAAAGGAAAGAGTGTGCTGCAAGAGCCAGGCACTCACAAACTCACCTCTCAAACTTCTACTCCTGATTGCTGATGAGTCCAATATTTACACGATTTTATGGACACATCCAGGCTAGTTTTCACTCTTGTGCACGTAATATTCGAGCTATAATTGCTTGTATTTCTCTTATAATCACTTTCGCGTTATGTGCACTATTTAGCCCCGTCTTGGTATGCTTTTGTGCTTCTTGTTGTTGGGTGTAAGCACATGGTGCTCCCTAACCTTTTATTCTGTATTTGTATTGAGCTGGAAGGGTATTCTCAGCTGTGTTGATGTTTATGCAGGTGGATGGATCATCCTATTTTACCCAGAATTCATCTCTGCATATATCGCACGGTCGTGCGTTTTCTTCGACGCACGGATGGCTGCAATCATGCGCCCTCATCTGGGGTAGAAAACGATGTTCTGTATTAGATCACGCATTTTTACGCACAGGCAGTTGTCCGTGCGCGAAGGAAATGCGTGATCGCCTGTTAAGCCTGGTTTTTCGGCCATCTGGAATTGGTCGTGCGTTTTTACGCATGGGCGGCTTCGACCGTGCGTGAGTAAAATGCACTGGAGCTGCTGCTTCTTCCTCAAGGCATTTCTTTTTCGTTAATAATGCACGGTCTACGCACGGTCGTGTGTTTGACCGTGCGTGACTTAATTTCTGCTGTCTTAGTATATAAGCCAGGAAATCTGCTGGCATGGGGGGGGATCCGGAAAAAGACTTGAGAGCCCGCCATTTCCGCTCCAGTCCACACATTTCGCCTCTTCACCACCGTTTGACCTAGGAGAAGCTCCGACAACCATTTTCTTGCAAATCTTCTGCCAAAGCTTCCTTCTCGGCCTCCTTCATCATCCACGAGCTCAAGAACGCCATCGAAGAAAAGTCCCCGCTGCATTCAAGGTGTGTCCAACAAGAGTTAGCTTGAGCTAAACCACGAAGAAGATGGGTAAATTAGAGGAAGGTGACATCTCCTCTGGACCCCGGACGACAACTGAAGACCGAGCACGGATGAGGCTTGACAAACCTACGCTTCCGACCGAGAACCTTCAGCAAAGTCTTCGAGCTTCGATTACCTCTTTCACCTTGTGTATGACTTAATGTTTTTCCATTGTATGTGTGTTATTTTGGATGATGTTCATAAACTTTTTGTTTAAGTTAATATAATTTCATGCTTATGAGATTTGTTGTGGTTTATGTGAGTTGAGGAGCGCCCCATTCCAACATCCACTCAACCGCTCTGTTGTGCACCATACTAGCAATTGCTAGTTGTGTGTTCCGTGATGAGGTGCCTACGACCCTCACTCCGCCGGTTACGAATCGTCCATCCGCTAGCCTTCTCGTCCACCCGCTTACCGAAGCACGACATTGCGGCCTGCATTCCATCCCGCCAAGCGAAGCGGTGCTTTAGGCCCGCATTTTCTTTCATTGTCGTTAATTTAGGAAACCCAAGATCAACCCCCCCCCCCCCTTTTTTATTTTTAGCATAACAATCTTTATAATCAATTTCCCTGACGAGAAATCATACACCCCAACTTGCAATCCTCTGAGAACGATATTCGGGGAGTCTCTCCCAACTTTTATTACTTGTACGACCGGTGCACTTCCCGTAAGCGTGTTAAGTTTTTGGCGTCGTTGTCGGGGATTGCAAGCGTTGTATGAGTTTTTCGTCCAGGAAGCTTTTATAAAGGTTCTTTGTTGTTTTTGATTTTTCTTTTTGTTGTGTGTAAGTTTATGCAGGGGCAAGGCCCTGAAGAGTTAGTAGAGTACGACCCTGAGATAGAGAGGACGCTGCGCGCGCGTCACCGTGCTGCGCCGCCATGGATCTCAATATCAACAGAAATGAAATTAACCCCGGGTGTGAGAATGCACCCGCTGCTGGTCATGTGGATGATGAGAACGAGGTGGCCCGGTGAGGCCCAGAACGATGCGAGATTACACCCTCCCACTATGGGGAGTGTGTACCCTGGTTTTGGCCCAGCCATCACGAACAACCAGTTCGAGATCAAGCCGACAATCCTAAACATCATCCGCAACAATGCCCAGTTCTCTGGGATGGCAAGTGAAGATCCCCATCTTCACTTGGCTGAGTTCTCAGAAATCTGCGGAACGTTCCGGTACGCCGGTATAGCGGACGACACTGTGAAATTAAGATTACTCCCGTTCTCCCTCCGTGATAAAGCCAAAGCGTGGCTCCATACGATCCCACCGGGCACAGTAACCACATGGGAGCTTCTTTCCTCCAAATTCTTAGTGAAGTTCCACCCTGTGGACAAAACGGTGAACCTAAGAAGAGAGATTGCTACCTTCCAGCAGCACGCTCAGGAAACCCTCGCGGAAGCTTGGGAGAGATTTATGGAACTCCTCCGGAAATGTCCTCACCATGAGCTGCAACCCTGGAACCTTGTGGAGTATTTCTACTTTGCAATAGAACCAAATTACAGGGCCATAATTTATGCTGCCACCGGCGGAACCCTCTTAAATCATACTCCTGATGAAGCTTTGCGAATTTTGCAGGATACTGCAACTCATAGTTCTTTTTGGACTGCAGGGCGGAACACCCCGCGGAACGCAAGAGGGCTATTAGAAGTGAACACCTTGGTCCAGCTCCATCACCATATGAGAACATAGCGTTGTTGAAGAGGCCTGCCTCTTCTCCGGCTCCGGTGATGGCTATATCTTGTCAAGCATGCGGGAACTCCGGTCATCATACTTATGAATGCCCCTCAGGTGAAATCTCCTCTGAATTCTCTAATCTCAATATAGAAGAAAATGTTAATTTTGTTCAAAATCAAAATCACACTTCACCATTTTCAAATACTTATAATCCGGGTGTGAGAAATCACCCAAATTTCTCATGGAATCAAAACACTGCGGGCCAACGTTGGCCACCGGGCCAACATCAATTTGATGCTCAAGCGTCCGGAAGCCATCAAAGGCCACCTCAACCCGGATATAATCAAGGCGCTCTGGTGCAGCGCAAGAGTGCGTTAGAAGAGATGATGGAAAAAGTTGTTGATGTGGCCCAAGCAAATATGGCCAATCAAACGGGCTCGATGAGGAACTTGGAAATGCAACTGGGTCAATTGGCTCAAGTGCTTTCTGAGCGAACTCAAGGTGCTCTCCCGAGCACGACGGAAAAAAATCCGCGTGAGCAGGGAAAGAGCATAATCGAGACGGATGGATGACATGAGGGCGATCTGATTGTGAAATGTGAAATTAATAACGTTGAAACTACCGCTCTGTACGACACTGGATCATCGCGCAACGTTCTTGCATTGCAAGACGTTGAAAATCTAAACCTAAAAATCAGTGTTGATGATCGGACGTCGCTTGTCCTCGCCAATGGAATGGTGGTAGAAACGGAAGGAGAAATTAAGGATGTCGAGGTAATTATAGATGGAACTTCGGTTATCACGAACTTCCAAGTTTTGGGCCCCATGGAAAACAACTCCATGCCTATTTTGGGTGTCCCATTCTTGAAGGAGAGTGTTGCCACCATTCACATTTCCAGTGGGTGTATCACCTTGTCACCCAAAGTGACACACCACACTCACCCATCTATAATAACCAACGACGTCAGTTTTACGCCCGTTATTTCTGATGAGCTTGCTAGCGAATCGAATGCAGTTGTGGAGGAAAATAGAAATAAGACAATGGCTGAGAACGAGAAGGAGATGATATAGCAAGGAAATACACGTTGAGGAAAGAGGATGACGACAAAAAAGGTGGTGAGGCTGGGGAGATTGAAGTCACCATGGCTAACTTGGCCACAAACTCTTTAAATACTTCTATTAAATCAAGAGTCAATTATAAACACTTAAAACATGTTAGTTGGGCAGATCTATCACCCGTATGGGGTGAAGAAATGAAGCCCTTGGCTGCTCCGAAACTGCTAGACAATGATTTTGATCGAGCTCTTATTGCTCGTTGGCGCTCTCCTACTGTGGAGAGATTGAAGCAGAATGAGTTATTACGTGCAACGCGCTTTACTGCCCTCCGGCATGAGAAGGAAGGGTTTAGGAGGAAGGGAGAGAAATCTCCTTTGTGCCCTAAAGCCTTCACCTCCTTCCAATCTCGTGTGGCTGGGAAGAATCATCACAAATCAGCCTACAACTGAGTTGTGATAGAGTCTCCGGGCTTATGTTTCTGCGGTTTTATTTTGTTTAAACTCTATTTCCTTAACTTTGCATGTGAGGTTATCTTGGTAATGTTTTGGACAATTTCTAGAAGTGTGCTTGAACTCTATTGCTATAATGTTAATACAGGTATTTGGTCCACCTTAAGAACGGTAAACAAAAGGGTTTATGAGAGACAACCCAATTTTGCTGTGTTGCTTGTGTTTCTGCAATTTTTTTTGTTTGGTGAAGCAATTTTTGTAGGTATGACAATGTTGATGGCGGACGCGGTGAGGTAATTTACAGTTTAACGTCAATCTTCCGGTATGCTCATTTCTGAGCATGGGGTAGCCTCTCCTCCTACGTCTTTTTATGAATAGAGTATTGTATTCTGTGATGTTTAGATTTAAGTTTGGGGGAGAGTAGCTTGTCGTTACCCACTTGCACATGCACATAAGCACAACATACTTGAAGTTACAATCTTATTTTAATTTTCATTCTCATACCACACCACAACACCCACTAGAGAGCGCACTTAATCGTAGGCGCGTGATGAGTCTAGCTCGTTTCTTTTGTAGGATTGGGAAAATTGTTGTGCTGGGTTAGGGTTGTAAGACGGAGTAAAATGTTGACTCCCGTAGTGCTCTGGTCGAGTACTCGCGTCTTGCATAGAATTGTGTGTAGAATAAGTTTTTCTTTATGCCTATAGTTTTGTAATTTTGTCTATTTGCGTAATAATTGTTTATTCTACTCAAATGTGGTGAATTCGGTGTGAATCCGATGATAGCGTAGGAATGTGTGTAGACGGTTGCTAGGTTTGTATTGCTCGAGTCGGGAGGAAGAATTATCTTTCTCGGTGGCTAAGAACTTGCCCCAAGCAACTTTCAAAGCATTGGCATAAGTTAGTTCAAAGCGTGAGCATGCCTTCATTTTGGCCAAGTTGAGCTTTGTATACCGACCCTATCATAATCCTCGCTAGCCCCGTTGTGCCTACCCCGTCCTTTGATTCAGCTCCACTTATATTTCACCAAAGCCTACAAGCTAATCCTAGTCGCATACCCAATCCGAGCTCTAGTGTTTTATTATCTTCAATTAAAGGTGTTGATGCGGTGTCAATTTTGTGAAAGTGTGGTTTGTGCTTCCTCAGTTTATTCGCTGAATAAAGTGCGAGATAAAAAAAGAGAGAAAAGAAAAAAAAATGTGGTCAAGAAAAGAGTTTAATTGAAAATATTTTTGAGATGTATATTGGGAGTAGGCACCCGTGTTTTCAAGTTCAAGTCTGGGGGTGTGGTGCACCCGTGTTTGTACTGTGATGCTTGGATAATTACCTTAACTAGAGCTCTTGTGGGTTAGGTGTGGAAACCTTCATCTTTATCATTGTAAACCCTACCGAATCCCAAACCCCGTATTTATCCTAAAGTCCTATTGACTCACGCAATGAATCGAACTAGTGTCGTGGAGAGAGTGTGACCGGGTGAGCTTATGGTCACCGACATTGATGGATTTCAATGGAGGTTGTTCCGAGCACCGATCTTGAGCAATACTAGCCTCAGTGATCAGTTTACTTTCTTCTTACGCGAGACCGGACAATTCATCGAGATTCAACTTTTGAGTTGAAATAATATATAATTACGCTCTTAGATTATTACAAAGTATTTGTATAATTAAAAATTTCGTCTATTGCATTTCTATGCCCGCGAGCATGCAACTTCGCATGGTACTCTGCATCTACAATTGTTAAGCCATCTAATCCTTTTTCCCGTCCGCATAAGGGATGATTTACTCGGGACGAGCAAATGGTTAAGTCTGGGGTGTGATTAGTCCAATATTTATAGGATTTTATGGACTCATCCGGGCTAGTTTTCACTCTTGTGCACGTCTTATTCGAGCTATAATTGCATGTATTTCTCTTATAATCACTTCCGCGCTATGCGCACTATTTAGGCCCGTCTTGGTATGCTTTTGTGCTTCTTGTTGTTGGGGGTAAGCACATGGTGCTCCCTAACCTTTTATTCTGTATTTGTATTGAGATGGAAGGGTATTCCCAGCTGTGTTGATGTTTATGCAGGTGGATGGATCATCCTATTTTACCCAGAATTCATGTCTGCATATATCGCACGGTCGTGCGTTTTCTTCGACGCACGGACGGCTGCGGTCGTGCGCCCTCATCTGGGGTAGAAAACGATGTTCTGTATTTGATCGTGCGTTTTAACGCACGGGCAGTTGCCCGTGCGCGAAGGAAACCAACGATCGCCTGTAAAGCCTGGTTTTTAGTCCATCTGGAATTGGTCGTGCGTTTTTACGCACGGGCGGCTTTGACTGTGCGTGAGTAAAACGCACGGGCGTTTCTGCTTCTTCCTCAAGGCATTTCTTTTTCGTTAATAATGCACGGTCTACGCATGGTCGTGCGTTCGACCGTGCGTGACTTAATTTCTACTGTCTTAGTATATAAGCCAAGAAATCTGCTGGCTTGGGATGAGGATCTGGAAAAAGACTTGAGAGCCTGCCATTTCTGCTCCAGTCCGCACCTTTCACCTCTCCACCACCGTTCGACCTAGGAGAAGCTCCGACAACCATTTTCTTGCAAATCTTCCGCCAAAGATTCCTTCTCGGTCTCCTCCATCATCCACGAGCTCAAGAACGCCATCGGCGGAAAGTCTCCGCTGCATTCAAGGTGTGTCCAAGAAGAGTTAGCTTGAGCTAAACCACGAAGAAGACGGGTAAAATAGAGGAAGGTGACAACTCCTCTGGACCCCGGACGGCAACTGAAGACCGAGCACAGATGAGGCTTGACAAACCTACGATTCCGACCGAGAACCTTCAGCAAAGTCTTCGAGCTTCGGTTACCTCTTTACCCTTGTGTATGGCTTAAGGTTTTTCCATTGTATGTGTGTTATTTTGGATGATGTTCATAAACCTTTTGTTTAAGTTAATATAATTTCATGCTTATGAGAATTGTTGTGGTTTATGTGAGTTGAAGAGCGCCCCATTCCACCATCCACTCCACCGCTCCATTGTGCACCGTACTAGCAATTTCTAGTTGTGTGTTCCGTGACGAAGTGCCTATGACCCTCACTCCGCCGGTTACGAATCGTCCATCCGCTAGCCTTCTCGTCCACCCGCTTACCGAAGCATGGCATTGCGGCCTGCATTCCATCCCGCCAAGCGAAGCGGTGCTTTAGGCCCGCATTTTCTTTCATTGTTGTTAATTTAGGAAACCCAAGATCAACCCCCCCCCCCCCCCCCCCCCCTCTTTTGTATTTTTAGCATAGCAATCTTTATAATCAATTTCCCTGACGAGAAATCATACACCCCAACTTGCAATCCTCTGAGAATGATATTCGAGGAATCTCTCCCAACTTTTATTACTTGTACGACCGGTGCACTTGCCATAAGCGTGTCAATTGCCTCTATGAGGACTATGAGTCTTATACAGGTCCATCACACAGTGCTGCTGCTGAAGAGCCAAAGGTTTCATCTCCATCAACAAGTGATGTACCTCATGATTCTTTATTAGCTCAACTGCAAATCCTGCTGGACAATCAAAGGAGTCAAATAGAAAGCTTTGTGCACAAAATAGTTCAATGATCGATGACTGCGATGAATGAAAGGATTACAACTCTACAAGAAGAGATGCATCATCTGAATGCACAAACCCTTCACTTCTTCATGAAGACTGCAAATGATGTAGAGTTCACTGCACATCAAAATGACATGACTCGCCAAGGTCTGCAAGCAATAGTGGACAATCAAGTTGCTACTAGAGAGAATCTCCACCTAGCCTTTCAAGCAACATCTCACTCCAACTACTTATAATTACTCTCCTCCAGCTAACTATGAAGAACCTTGGGATGACTATGACTACTCTCCTCCAGTTGATCAAGCAGGGTCATCTTCATCTCATAAAAGAAAGATTGTACCCACTGAAGAGGAAATATTGGCCTGAAAAAAAGGAGGTTAGAAATACAGAAATTGCCTTATTATAAAGTGTGGAGACCTGAGTCGAAGACCATCATCTTGTACATATGGGAGAATTTTGGAAAGTTAAGCATCAACATTTCTAGACATTATAATTTAGTATAGTGGGACAAGCATGAACAATAGGAGGCAAAGAGGAGGATTCACAAGAGGAATCATCCAAATGGACCACCTCCTCCTCTAAGATATATCTCTAAGCCCCTGGGTTATTTCCAAAGACAGAAGAGGAAAGCTGCTGGAGAGAGTTGAAAAACTTTATAGCTTGTCTTAAACTTTTGTTGGATTTTCACTTATTTGTCTTAATGTAGTACTCTACATTTTTCTGACATATTTATATAATCTGGAATGATTTTTCTCTCTAAGTTTTTATGTCTTATTATCATTATATGTCTATATGTTTATTGCCACATGAGGTTCTAACTTCTTCAGATAGGGGGAGAGTATTGAGAATATTGTCCACAAGATTCTTGATTTGAAGAAGGCCTCAAGATGATAATAAACATCTTGTATTTGATGCCTGTATAAGGTTTATGTGACAAGTACAACAGAAATGCTTGGCTAATATAGTGTTAGGCTTATGGTCACCCAAACAGGATTTTCCCTTGTAATCCCTCAAGGTGCAAAACTCATGTTGACCTATGATCTAATCCTATATTAGACAAATCATTATCATGAGGAAAAACAACATAGTTAAAAGAAATTCAAGGAAGATGCAAAGATTATTCTAAGTCAGATGTCGACTACATCGACTGGAAGCTAAGCCATTTATCGACTACATCGACTGGACAGTTAAGTAATTTGTCGACTGCATCGATTAGAAAGTTAAATAATTTGTCGACTGCATCGACTGGAAGACTACTTGATTTATCGACTGCATCGTCTAGACTGTGACAGAAGAATCTTTCTAGGATTGATTGCTTAAGTATGGAATGCATCAGGTTGTGTTCTTAAGGTGCAGGTTGTCGACTACATCATATATATAAGTGCTGAAGGATTTTATTGACTAGATCATATTTATAAGTGTTGAAGGATTTTATCTACTACATAGATTATTTTATCGGCCTGAAGCGTATTCTAACGACCATATGCTGAGATCAAGCCGCAAATTGTACAGTCATTCAAATTGATTTGAATTTCGCTTTCTGCTGCAATAATCAAGGTGCTTTAAGAGGAAATAGATTATACTCATTGATTCCAGATTGCTTCCATGTAAATAACATTCCTTAAGGAAAATCTCTAGCCGTTGTTGAAGCATTCCTTTTCTAGAAGCAAGGCATATGCCAATCCAGTCTTCTATATAAAGGGATAGAAAATTGAACAAGTTACACAATATACATAAATTTACAAGAAGGCACACGTGCATACACTTAGAAAGAATTTCTATGCAAGAATTTTGTAGTGCTCAAGCTTTATAATTTTGCCAAGTCTTCATCCACTGCAATCCTGAGAGAGATTTCTTCCAAGGCTCAACAGAACTATTTTTCTCTAACTTGCTTGCAGGTCATCCATGATAGTGGTTTTGGCATGGATATTGAGTCCATCAAAGATTGTGATCAGAAATTCAAAGACATTTTCTCACTGTTTGAAGCTCAAGATTTGAACAAGTTGCTATCTGTTCATTCATGGCTTTTGTAAGAAGAGTTTAGAGAATTTCAGAAATCTCTTGAACTGGCTCATGAGAATGAAAATTGCACAATGATCAAAGGCATAGATGTTAGGGTTTCTGTTGGATCTGTAGGCGCCCTTAGAGGGGGGTGAATAAGGGTTTTAAAACTTTTCGTGCTTGAGTGCAATTAAACAAATAAGTTGAATATATTTTATGAAAATATTTCACTCAAGACAATACTTTATACTTTTACGGACCAGTATTATAGAAAGCAAAAGAGATGGATTCACTGTTACTACCGTCAGCGGTAGAAGTTACCGCTCGGCGTTAGCTACAGTGAGATTCCTTTTCGTTTAGATTCCAAGGATTAAACTCAAAAAATCAATAATAGAGAAAATGATAGTATTATTGCTTTTAAGAATGATTACAAAATTTAATCCCAATGACGTTTGGAATTTGGGCAAATGTAAAAACCTTTTAGGTTTTCTATACCAACCCTTCTCCCGAGGACCAGTTGGCTCTAGCATATCTCTCCCCAGATGAGGCATCGAGCCGCTCCCTAGATCTAACCCTAGACCTAGTCGTCGTGCGGTGAATTCCCCCTAAGCCGCACACGGGCCTAGTCGCCAACAATCACGGAGAATTTCTCCCTAAGCTACTCAAGACCTAGTCGCCAACCATCAGACAAATTTCTCTACCGATGAAAAAGATAAGAGTTACAGAATACAAAATAAAAACTAAAAGACAAACTCCCTCATAGGTTGAACTCGATGATGATGGTGAAGGCGCGCTGAAGTAAACGTTAGAGTTGAAGTGTACGGCCTTCGTGTAGAATAAGCGTGATCGATCCTTCTTAGAGTTCTTTGCGTTTCTGAATGTTGATGGAGTTGTCTTGGTTGCAAGGAGGCTTCTCACGAAGTTCAAGAGTTGTGGCTTTTCTCTTTTGTCAATCAGCCCAACTTAATGGAGGAGGGCCGCTCTTTAAATAAACCCGGGACCTAGCGCCAGCGGTAGCGCTACCACCGATCGTTAGCCGGTTTAGGCATTTTGCTGGCACGCAGATTGAGTCATCTTTGGCAACATTCTGCTCCAAATATGGTTGCCCCTCCTACTGCATCACGATAATACTAACGCGTCGCATTAGCATTATATTATTCCTTGCCGTCAGATATCCTTCATCCTTTGCTCCTCAATCAACATCATGATGGCGGAACTTCCATAAGCTACCGCTGGGCGTTAGCCTTAACGTGCCGCGATAGGACTTGCTATATCAGAGTCCTGTCGACATTCCTTTCTCGATGATGCTTCCTTCTCGATGTTGTTTCCAAATACGTTGATGTTATCGCCAGCGTTAGCATTTACGCGCCGTATTAGAAGTTGTTATATCTGAGTCCCGTCGACATACCACTCTCGACGATATTTCCATCTCGACGATATGTCCAAGTATGCAGATGCTACCTCCAGCGATAGTGTTAATGCGCTGCATATGCAAACAGTACACCAATGTGATGGAGGATCGTCGTCTTTCTTTTTCGTACTCATAGGGGCTTGAAAGCAGAAGTTCTTGTACACTATAAACAAAAGGCAAGTATGATCAAATACAATGAGATTTGTTATTCTCAAACCAAGAGATGTGGAAAGCATGTTCCAACAGTTTCCACACGTACTTTAGAAGAAATCTTTGAGTTAGACAACAATATCTTGGATGAAGATATTTTAGAGGAAGACCTCAATAATGCTCTCTATATTATTAGTTATTCTGGATCAAAGCCATCCAATTTCAAAAGGATGGAGGTAATTGAAGAATAAAGATTTATGGCTGATATCATTGGTAAGGTTTTGATGTGCAAAACCACTTCACATGATGCCATACCCAAGGATCAGTTACAGATAATGACATTCCTTGTGATCGGGAAGTGCTACAATTGGGGGAGGTTGTATGCTTCAACTAATAAAATACGGGCTAAAGCAAGGAGGTATTCTTTATAAAAGAACTCTGAGTTTGATTTTGTTGTACTCTTATCTAATGTTGTGTACCTCAAAAGAAATACATATTCCTCCTATAAAGAGGTTGTCAATAACTATTTTTGACAAGTGGAAAAGGACCATTTACAAAGGAAAAATGTTGAAGGATGCTTCTCCTTAGATTGTACCATCTCCCTCTAATCTATTACATTCTTCTCCTCCACCATCTCCACCTCCTCCCTCACCCATTATTTCTAATCAAATTCATATACCATCATCATATTCTCTTCAAACACAAGTTCCTTCCTCTCCTATATCTCATCCAATATCACATGATTTGACAAATCTCATGAATACTTTGACTTCTTTCCTCCACTTCTTCTACCATAAATGCAAGGTTGAATTCTCTCTCTCAATAATTTTCTTCTCACGGTTAATTCCTTCAACATCAGGTTGAAATGCTATCTCATAAGATAACCATACTCTCTCAGCCTACTTCTGAATCTCCTGTCATTAAGAAATTCTTGACTTCTCTTATGCAACAAGTCAAAAAGGGGGAAAATGTCTGCCTAATCAGCAAAACCCTAGTAATAGTTCTTCTAATAAAAATGATGCACATAAAAATAATAATGCTTCTCTGATCTAGCTATAGAGAACACAGAGCAAGTACTTGATAATTTGAGTCTTGTAGATATGAGTACGTAGGTGTGTTAGGATGATTGATAGAATAATATTTATCTATATTTTATCATAATATTTATGTAATAAATAATTGTTTTTATATTATTTCATCCAAAGTATATTCTAATTTCTCTTTTTTTATGTTTTCAAGTAATTTGGGTCTGCATATAACAGTTTAGAGCTTATGGACAAGTTCAGGAGAAGATTTGAAGCTTTTTTGCCAAAAAGCTCAAAGTACACGCCCTAGGACACGGGCGTGACATAGGTTCACGACTACAACATTCTCCAGCATTCAGGACTCATTTTCTGCAGTTTTAAAGTTGCACGCCCAAGGTCATGGGCGTGACCTAGGGGCGTGACCTAATACTCACGGCCATGTCCTTCCCTGCAGCCCAAAACAACTTGCAGCGAAATTAAGATTACACGCCCTCAGTCACGCCCGTGACCCGAGGGTGTGACCTCTCTAGCAACTGCCACAATTGATTCAAGATCATCCATTTTCATGTCGTTCCTGATCCAGCCAGACATGCCCTTGGTCGCGCCCGTGACCTAGGGCGTGTAACTTCGAGTTACTTTAGAATTTGGCGCTTTATCTCCCAACATTCCCGGGCTTTAATTATGTCGGTTTTTCTTAAGTTACACGCCCTAGTTCACGAGTGTGACAAAGGGCGTGTACTTCAAATTTCGTGCCAATAAATCCCAGTTGCTGCCAAAGAATTATCCATCCATTCCATGCTTTGATTGGATCATTTCTAGCATCGTTTTTCTACATTTTTATTGTACTTTTTTCTTTATGCAATTTACTTATTGTCTTCCAATTTCTTTTCCTAGCCTAGAGTTTCCTTTTCATGCACATGTACTTTTCAATTATTAGTTATAAAATTGTTTCTCTTTAGTTTCATTTCGTTTCTTAGATTAGAAATGCAACCTACTTTATGTCTTGCACTTTTCATTTCCTAATATAATATTTAATTTCCTGCACTCGAAATTTCTTTTCTATATCTTCTTTTTTTTTCAAATCATATTTAGCTAGTTCTTTCTAGTATTTGGTTGGATGATTTATTTAGAATTATAATTATGTTATTCTTGTTTTCATTAGCTTTGAATTAAATAACTTGATTTACATATGATTTCCAAAATACTGATTCCATATTTCTAGGCTATGATAATCGACTCTTGATCCATATTCTAGTTAATTGAGAGATCCGTGAATATGAGTAGATCGCACATCGGTAAAAGGAGTTTCATGCACCCCTCGAGAGAGGATGGCATAAATCTTCAGGATTTGAGTCAAATCTCATGGTGGGGTTCACCTCATAAAGCAAACTTATGGGTTTCGGCTGATCAAGAGATCGTAATCGACCAACCTATGGTTAGTTAGTAGTATTCCTCGAGAGAGGTGCTATCATGATTTGGGAACATCCACGATCGAGTTTATTTGCGTCAAACGCTTATGAATGTTATATTTACAAATTGTTAATCTTAAGATTGATTCTCGATCAAATTGTTTTTTTTTTCTTTATTCATTTTATTTACAAAACCAACTTTATTTACCGATAAAATAATTATAAATTGCGTGAGTAGGAGTACTTTAATAGCCCAGTGGAATACGACACTTGATATTTCTTTTTAAAATATCATATACTATGAACGATAGGTACTCTTGCCTATAGTTTGTGTAATTGGGAGGAATTTATCTCTTAAGTTTTACGTATCAAGTTTTTGGCGCCATTGCTGGAGATACTTTTATTGATATTTTGAAAGCAAAAAATTTATTAATTTTATCATTCTCTTTTTCTCCCCAACCCCCAAATTCTCTTTTTTTTTATATCATTTTTCTTCTTCAATTCCATTCTATTAAGTAAAAGTTGTTTTATTTTATAAATAATGTTATCTCATTTAACAGCTAAAGTTGTCGAGCTTACTAACAAAATTAATATTTTGGAATCAGCAACAAAGAGTACAATTATTTGTATTTTTTGTCGTGCAACACTTTAGTGAGGAATGTTGGTCATTTTATTATCAAAATAATTTAGAATATAATTCTAATGAATTTTCATCTAGCTCCAATATAAATTATTCATGGTAGTAAGATCCCCCGGATAGTTTACGGTGCGATGAAGAAAATTCATTTGATTCTAATTTTTATTCCTCCACCATAGAACCACAAAGCTCCACATCTAATTTTGGGGAGTTCGCACAATATCAATTGGATAATAACTCCCAAAATATAGATGAGAGTATTTATAATTCTAGCTTTATTTCTCCAACTTTGTATAACAATTTATCTATGGAGGCGCATGACTCTTCATGTACCCCCCATAGTCTCTTTTACCAAAGATCAATAAATTTTATTATACCAAGAATTTATTAATATTACGGGCGCACCGGATGAAATAGAAGATGAACATGTTTCTTCTCCTACTCCGCCCGAATATACTTTTATTTTTCATGAATTTTCAAACACACCACATAATTCTTTTGAAAATGAAATTCATGAACACATTGTGTCCCAGAAATTTATTCCACTTGGAATTCCGCTAGAATTCTCGGATAACAATTTTTCTTTTGGAATTGAACAACCCGCACTTACTTATGTATTTTCACAAGAAACTCCTTGTGAAAATTTTTCTGCCTCGCTTAACCTTGATTCTTTTAATTCTAATATATTCATTGTAGATAATGAGCCATTGCAACCAAATGTCTTCACCAATCCATTTGTCGCTCATCTCCAGCAATCCAATTTACCTCAGGTATGTATAGGTGATTTGGATTCACGATTTCAAGCCAATTGTTAACAAAAAAAATCAAGATATTGCGAAGGAGTCGTCGGGCAACGAACATCGGCATATTCACCTCAGCGTGAATTAAGAGAGTTGTCTGTGCATTTCTATTATAAATATCATTTTAGCTAACCAAAAATGTCTAGCTAAAAGACGTTAAACAAAGCGCTCTTGGGAGGCACCTCTTGCTTATCTTTATTTTTCTTGTTATTTTTTTTCTGCATCTTCTTTACTTGTTTTCTCTCTTCATACTTAGTTTATAAACAATGGAGATAATGTTTATTTTTAAGTATGGGGGTGTGTTTTATGCTTTCCATAATTTCTAAAAAACATTAAAAAAACTTTACAAAATTTTTTTTGTTCTTTTTCTTTGAAAAAACATCAAAAACAAAAAAAACTAGAAAATTTAAATTCTAATTTCTTGTAAAAGGGCTATGTTAGACATTCATCCCACAAAACCGCCTAGTACCATGAGAACCCGTTATTGGGAATTCCTTGAGAAGTTCAAAATTTAAAAATAAATTCTTTTGTTTTTTGAAAAATTATTATAAAAAACCCAAAAATTGAAAAATTATTTAAAATCTTTTATAAAAATATATCTATAGTTTCTAATATAAATCTTGTAATATTAGATTCCTTCTTATTTTTAATTGAGTTTAACTAATTTTAAATTATGAGTTTTACTTATAGACTTTTTAAAAGAGTTTTCTTTCTATGTATTTTTATTTTATATGTCTCTTCAAAAGTTATTAGATTTAACTTATAGATTAATTTGATTTAATGAATTTTTCATTATGTTGTTTTGTTTAGAATATTTCTTAGTTTTACTTTCTCTTTTTAAAATATCATGAATCAATTTTGTAGAAATTATGATAAAAATCTTTAGATTTTACTTATATTAACTTTTGCTCGTAGATTCTTAAGATTTCTTAATTTATTTTTTATGCTCTCAAAACATATATCTTTGGAATTCTTAAGCCTTTAAACTCTAGCCCTTTCTCTACCTTTTAGTTAACTCATTGATTGGCAATATTTAAAAATTTATAAAAGATCATATGTCATGGAATAAGAGGATAAAATTTATCATTCCTAAACATATGCACCAAAAGTTTTCCACTAATACATTTTCCTATTCAGATTGCCCAAAACTATGCACCTCCCCTTTCAAAAGTACTGATGTCATATTAATATACTCAATACAAAGCTAACCTATTCCTTCAAAAATCTATACATACATGAAAAATTAATACATAGTATGCTCGAACCTTTATATGATAATAATCTGTTAAAGGGTTTTAATTAAGCACCTCGATATTGTAAGATCAAACTCTTAGATCAGTATAAAGATATTAACGTTCGCATTAATAGTATAGTGGTTTCTCCTGCTGACTAAAACAGAATTTTCAAACAAATTATAGAACTAATAAACTTAAATCTAATTCAAAAAAGCTCTAGCCCACATAACTCTCCCACTTTTATCGTTTCAAATCATGCTGAAATAAAACGAGGAAAGGCCAGAATGGAAATAAATTATCGCAAATTAAATAGTTATACTAAATTCGATGGTTACTTTATACCTTAGCAGAAAAATCTTATAACGCAAGTACAGGGCGTAAAATTTTTTAGTATATTTGATGCAAAATTAGGTGTTTGGCAAATAAAGCTAGAAGATAAAAATTCAATAGAATTAACCGCATTTAGTTGACACAATGACACTATGAATGGCTAGTCATGCCTTTTGGTTTAAAAAATGCCCCACACATTTTCAAAAAATGGATGAATACAATTTTTGGGCATTTAACGTTCATCGTTGTCTATATTGATGATTAGTCTTCTCCACTTCCTTAACAGACACAAACATCTTCTATAAGTAATACAATTGTTACTTGATAATGGTATAATTCTTAGCTCCAAAAAATGTAGTTATGTAAATCAGAAATAGATTTTCTTGGATAATATATTAAAAATGGATGAATAGAATTACAACATATTTACTCAAAAATGAAAGATTTTCTAGACAATTTTTGAACATGAAAAGACTTACACGGTTTCCTTGGACTTTTAAATTATGGACAAAATTTATCCCAAATCTTTCGAGTGGGGTAAAATGTTTGCAATAGAAACTTACAAAAATTCAAGAAAAATATAAACTCAAAAATAGAGAACAACCACTAGAATGGAACACAGATAAATTTTTTGTTTTCCTTAACGGCCCATGACGAGAAGAAATACAGCAAAAAAAATGCTAGTTGTCGATCAAAAGATTCTCTACCATCCATCCGCCCAAGATCAAATATCATTAAACAGATGCGTCCAAAATTTTTTGGGCAGGAATCATAATTGCAAAAAACACAAACTAAAGATATAGAAATCGCAGCCTATTCATCCGATAAATTTGGAAAAACTAAAAAAAAATACTAGCATATGATAAAGAACTTTTGGCGATTAAATTAGCAATCAAAAGCCTCAAGGTCTATCTTTTGGATAGACATTTTGTTATTGAAACAAACAATAAAGTTGTCTCCCAATTTCTATAAAAATTAATAATTAATGATTCCAAATCCAATCTTAAAAGAATTCAGATTGCGCTATACCTAGAAACTTATGTTTACGAAGTCAAATATATTTTTGGATATACTAATTTTGCAGCTTATCTATTTTCCAGACCATGCCAGGAACAGATCTCATCAAAAAGCTTGAACATCTCAAAACAACGATTGAGCTAAAAAAACATCAAAAACATCTTCCACTAAATAGAATAAAGACCATATTTCTACAACCATAACTCCCACTAGAGGGGGCAAAACAAACATTTTGATAGGAATATATGACTCTTCCGTCCGAGATATGACAATGGCTCTGTTTGGGGCGGCGGCTGCGGATCAGAGAGCTGCTCTCAGAGAGCTGCTCTCTGATCCGCAGCCGTTATATTCTCGTGTTTGGGGCGGCGGATTATAAAAATCGCTTTTCTAAAAAACCGCGTATGAGCAGATTTTTGTAGCGTCGCAAAGGGCCCGCGTTCAGCGCCGTAAGAATCGCTTTTCATTTTTTTCCCGTCTTCTTCCCCGACGAGCGAGACTTCTCCGGATCCTTCTTTCCCGTCTTCTTTCCCGTCTTCTTCCCCGATCCCTAGCGAGCGAGACATCTCCCGATCCTGCACGATCTCCCCTTCCGAAGGCGATGACGGCGATCTTGCTCCATTCCGACGGAGACGACGGCGATCTTGCTCCAGAAGGTATGTTTTCCTTCTCCCTCGGCTACGATGGGAGATTTTCAATCTTATGCGGTTTCGAGAGATTTATGCGCAGTTCTTTTCCCCGAGCCGAGCATCTTCATCCTCGCCCTGTTCTTCTGCGCTAGGGCTTGACGTGAAGCTAGAGCTTGATTTCACCTTTTCTTCCCCTCCTTCGATCGGTGTTGTTGAATGGATGTGTGTGTGTGGATAACATCCATCAAAATGATATTGTTGATGGTGAGTATGTCTATTCCTTCCTGATCTGCAGGAGAGAAAGGCATTTCACACCAAGATTTTTTAGAAGACCTTAACAGGAGAGAAAGGCATTTCCAGCAAAATGATATTGTTGATATGTGTGTGTGGATGTGTGATGTGTTGTTTGTATGTTTGAAAATGGGTGTGCGTGTTTGGATTTGTTTAGTTTTGCATTTGTTTTATTTTCGATTTGTTTTGTATTTGGTTTGTTTTGTTTTGAATGTGTATATGTGTGTGTGTATGTTGTTAGGAGGGGTATGTATGATGTATGTGTATTTGTTTTAGTAGAAATAGCTTATAAAATTTCATTACTTATTAATAGTGTAATGGGTAAACCAAAAGAGTCAAAAAAATAGCTTCTAAAAAAACAGCTTCCAAAAGCTGTTTCTCCAAACAGCTTCCAAAAGCTGTTTCTCCAAACAGCTAAATTAAAAAATCGCTCTTCAAAGCGCACTTCTACACAGAACACCCAAACACTCTGCAGCTTTTCAAAACTGCTCCCCACAGAGCTCTTTTAAAACAGCTCTATCCGGACAGCAGCTTTTTCAATCCGCCAGAGCTGTCCCAAACAGACCCAATGTCCAACTCTCCCACTGGAGAATCCCAACAATGAATTTCTACTGAAATAAACCTTAGAACTCCCATTCAAGCAAATAGGCAAATTGGGCTTTCAGTTTTCGGTAAGCCCTGTACCTTCCAAAAAATACAGAGGCCCAATAGCCTGCCACAAATATTTGCCAAAACAACAATCAAAGATTAGTACAACGATATGCTAAAAGAAAGTCTCAGATGATTATGCTTTATGTAACAATCTGTATTAAGCTATACATATCAGGGACTCCCGAACATCCAACCAACACTTGAGCATGCTTGAAAAACATATATAGCCAAGGATCAACGAAACAATGTGATACAAAAATGCTACAATACTACTAGAGGGCTTGTTGAAAGAATGGCCAAATATTTCTCACCCTCGCGATCAGAGGCATTGTCCGAAATGATAGGTGCTATGTTCAGTGAAAAACTACAGAACAACGAAAGTTGTATAAAATCTTTTCAACAATTGAAACTACAGATCTTATAAAGTTAGACATCTCTGATTTTTTAGAATTAACTAAATTCTTTAAAATCGAGAATGATAAGCTCAAAGTTACATTTCATAGAATTCTAGAAATGTATAATCAGAAACTTATCGAAGAAGGAGAATTTCTACATTTCTTAAAGGTTCTTGAGGACACGGAAGTGGAAACACTAATGCTTCAACAAACAATTTCCTCATCTTAAACAAAAATGATCGAAAATATGTTCACTGTTTGGCCAAACTTTGTATCATGATTAAAATTGGAATGGTACACGAAATATGTGTAAACACCAATACTCAGATGATTTCAAGAATAGTATACCACCAATATGCTTCCAAACAGTTTTACAACATGGAAGCATATATCAGAATATTTTCTTATTTAAAATTTGGTATGTCTGGGAAGAACGACAATACTTTAAACAACACGCGTATGCTCAAATTTAAGAACTTCCTGTGAAAGAAGCACCCGTACAACAAAAAAATCATATTTGTAAAGAAGGATTTTTGTGAGAAAGATGAATGATTTTTTACTACAACAGAACGTTTTGAAGAACTCTAAGATTCTTGTTTAGTCATAAAATCCATCAGAAAAGAGGACAATATCCTCCTTTGTGATTTTCTCATTATTGAACAAGGCAGTGTTGGAACATGCTTTCCATATCTCTTGATTTGAGAATAACAAATCTCATTGTATTTGATCATACTTGCCATGTGTTAATAGTGTGCAGAAACTTCAGCTTTCAAGCCTCTATAAGTACAAAAATAAAGACGATGATTCCCTATCAGTTCAATATACTACTGTTATCGCGGCGCACTGACGCTACCGCTGGTGGTAGCTCATGCATATTTGGAAAAAGCGTCGAGAAGGAATATCGTCGAGAAAGGAATGTCGATGATGCAATCTAGTAACTCTTACCACGACCCGTTAACGCTACCACTGGCAGTATCTCTGCATATTTAGAAACATCGTCGAGAAGGAAATATTCGTCGAGAAAGGAATGTCGTCGGGACTAAATATAGCAACTCTTACTACGACGCGTTAAGACTAATGCCCGACGATAGCTTATGGCAGTCTCGCAATCATGAATCTGATTGAGGAGCACAAAAGGAAGGAGATCTGACGGCTAATAAGGATATAACGCTAACGTGGCGCGCTAACCTTACCACATCGCGGTAGGAGGGGATGCCAAATTTGGAGCGAAAATGTTGTCAAAGATGACTCGATCTGTGTGCCAGCTTGTTGCCTAAAGAGGCTACCTCCCGACGGTAGCACTACCGCGGGCGCTAGGATCCGAGCCTATTTAAAGAGCGGTCCGCCTCCATTTTTATTCACCGATTTCGATGACGCATCAAAGCCACAACTACTACACTTTCGAGAGACCCTCTTTGCAGCCAAGACAACTTCATCGGCGTTCATAAACGCTAAGAAGTCAAAGAAGGGTCGATCACGCTTTTTCTACACGAAGGTCGTACGCGACAACTCCAAGGATTAATTCGGCGCGGCTTCGACAAGATCTTCGAGTTCAACTTATGAGGGAGTTTTGTCTTTTAGTTTTATTTTGTATCTTGTAACATTTACATCTTTATCGGTAGACAAATTCACCACAGTGGTTGGCGACTAGGTCGCGAGTAACTTAGGGAGAAATTTGCTGCGTGGTTGGCGACTAGGGCCTTGCGAGGACTAGGGAGAATTAGCTGCGTGGGTATGGTGACTAGATCTTGGGATTAGATCTAGGGGGTGCTTGAGGCCAGTCTGGGGATAGAGAGGCTAGAGCGGCTTGAGGCCGTATCTGGGGATAGATCGGCTAAAGTCAACCGGTCCTTGGGAGAAGTATAGAAATCCAAAAGGGTTTTACACATTCGTCTCAATCCCAAGCATCATTATGATCAGATTTTGTAATCATTTTTAAAGCAATAATACTATTTGTTTTTCCCTAATATTATCTTGCTATCTTTGATTGTTGAAATCTAAACGAAAAGGCATTTTCTGTCACTAATGCCGAGCGGTAATGCTACCACTGGCGGTAGCAATAGAGTTCATATCTCTCGTGCTTAGTCCAACCCAGTTTCATAAAAAGCTTACTACTGTGTCTTAACTGAAATATTTTCATAAAAATAGTCAACATATTTGAATAAACTCAATCAAATCTGAAAAGTTTTAAAACCCTTATTCAACCCCCTCCCCCCCCCCCCCTCTAAGGGCACCTACAGATATAACAAGTGGTATTAGAGCTAGGCTATTCCAAAACATTCTAACAACCGGGAATAATGGAGCTCCATGATCTCACTTTTCAGGAGGGGCAAGGGATAGGTAGACCTCCACTTTTCATTGGAAATGATTATAATTACTGGAGAACACGTATGCATTGTTTTCTAATAAATTTAGATCTAGATGTCTGGACTTGGGTAGAACAACGCTATACAACTCCTACGTATACAGTTGGAGATTTAACCATGGAAAAACCTAGAGATAAATGAGATGATGGAGATAAAAATAGATGTAAAAATAATGCTAAAGCAATGAACGCTTTATTCTGTGCTTTAGGTAGAACTGAATTCAATCGAGTTAGTGCTTGTGAAACTGCTTATGATATCTGGAAATTATTGGATATAACTCATGTGGGTACGTCGCAGGTTAAAGATTCAAAGCTCTTCCAACTAGAGTCGGAGTTTGAAAGGTTCATAATGGATACAGATGAGGATGTAGACTCTATGTACACTCGCTTCACCAAGATCGTCAACGCCTTAAAAATACTCGGGAAAACCTTCTCAAACGGTGACTTGGTGATAAACATCCTTCAGTGTCTACCACCAAAGTTCAATCCAAAGGTGACGGTCATCTTCGAGTCACGTGATCTAAGATGACTCCAGATTGAGAGCCTCATTGGGAATCTCAAAACACATGAGGTTGAACTTAAAATCCAAGAAGAAGAATACAACAAAGAGCTGAAGAAGAAAGACTTGGCACTGAAGTCAAGAAAAGAGGACGACGATGATGAGGAGGACGAAAAGGGCCTCTTTGTGAAAAATTTCACAAAATTCAAAAGAATCCAGAGAGGAGGAACGCCTTCCGTAAGTACTTCTGAAGAGGCTCGTCATCCAAAAAGGAGAAAAAGGAAAAAGGAAGCGACGACGACGATGAGGCATCTCCACCGGAGTGCTTCCACTGTAGGAGGACTGGGCATATACGAAGTCAGTGCCCAAAATACCTAATATAACAAAAAGAAAAACAACACATAGGTAAAGAGAAGAAGAAGGTTCTGAAGGCTGCAACATGGGATGACTCCTCATCTGAAAGCTCAAACAGCTCTACTTCAAGCGACGGTGAAGAGGCAAATGTGTGCCTCGTGGGAAGGAGCCATGAATCATTAGACTACGATTGCAGTGTCCAAAGCGACACAGAGGTAGATCCTTCTACCTATGAAGGTCCTTATATTGAATATATGAAAACTTGCAAATTTTTCAATAAAAGTCTACAAGATCTTGATCTTTTAAGAACTGAAAATAAAATTCTTTTAAAACAAAATCAAAAGTTAACTAAGGAATTAAAATCTTTAGGAAAAGAGTTGTCTTGCCAAGAGAATGACCATTACTTGGCAAGAATAAAAGAACTTGAAAATATTCTTTATAAGACTTTCTCGAACATTAAATCTCTTATAAAACAAAAGGGAGACTTAGAAAGAAGCTTTCATTCTAAAATTGAAGATGGACGAAAAACTTTTGCAAATAGGTGTGGCAATCTAGTGAATGAAAACACTTTCTTGAAAACCCAGATTAATGATTTAAACATGACTATAGAAAAATTCGGGGTTGGCCAGAAGACGGTTGACATGATTTTGGCAAATCAAAGGCATGGAAGTGCTAAATATGGGCTTGGGTATGGATCTGGAAGCTTCCGCCTAGCGGTACCTATTACCGCTGCCTGTAGTGACAGAGTTAATAAGTCGAATAATAATAAAGCCATACTATTTTCTTCTGGTTCCCGACCCACCAGCAAGAGTCCAAAAAAATCTGAAAAAGGTCTCAACCCCTTTTGTGTCTTGTGCTAAGTGTTTTCACTTTGGACACACCATGGACTCTTGTAGGATGAATGGACGATGTTTGTTCAAGCAAATCTGGGTTCCTAAGGTTTCCACCTACTCTATGGGAGGAACCACTTGGGTATCCGGATCTTTCATATAGAAATAGCAAAGTGAAATATATGTGCTCTAATATCCGGATCTTTCATATAGAAATATACGTTTATATGAAATAGCAATATATGAAATAGCAGCATATATTTCATATAGACGCACATATTTCAATAGCAATAGCAGCATATATTTCATATGTGCGTCTAAGCACCGCATAGAAACAATCACCATATACGTCGCCTCAAGGCCACATGTATCGTGCTCTCAAGGCAAAATTCGGCGTACTCCCTGAGTTACACCAATGCTCTAAGTCCTTTTTCAAACTTAGACAATACTAAGTACTTTTTCAACTTAGCATACTATGAGCATTTACTGTCAATGTCGTCATACCTTACGGTTCCTTTCCTAAAATTCCTTCAGTGCACCGAGGGGCGACCTCTTCACTGACCGGCTAAGGGTTGGGTTCGGTTCAGCTTTGCCCGTGCTCATAATGTTAGGATCAACTCTGCCTAACGCGGGTACAGCTTTCACCTCGGCCCGCTATTGGCTCACAAGGCCAACAAAGGTGAGCTCGACGACCCTTCCTTTCCATCTCATGTTGTTACACACCCAGTCCTTTTTGACGTAGGCTTCACAGTCTCCACGTTATTGCTCACTGGAGCTACAACCAGCAATCAGACTACCGCCTAGCGTTCACGATAGAATTCATTTTTTCCCTCAGCTATGCTCAGCCATTGCGAGTCTATAGCTTTCTGGTGCTACACCACAAGTCCCGAGGACCTAGGCTTCACACCCACCACAAATGGCTCATTGGCGCTAGCGCGCTAGCGCCCTGTGCTAGCTAACAGAACGCAGTTCTGTCATCTCTTTTGGGTATTTCCTGGAGGTCATCTCCAGAACTCCCTACAGCACATCACAACACCCAGAACCCGGAAACAAGCATACATACTCAGAGTCTTCTCCGGAGCGCAATAAACATCACCAATCCAGACCAACCTGTCTAGATGGGCTTTACACAGTATGTATATGTCAGTACAGCGATCCATACTCTATATGCAATTTCTACGGGGACAATCCATATCGACCTGTCGGAAGAAACCTATCCACTAATTAGTGGAAATCTTCCTGCCACTATGCAAATCCAAGAACTAGCGTGTCCAGAGATTAAGGAGGAGAATTGTTACCCTTGCTTCTCGTTTTTGTGCCATATGGTTAAGCTTCCTCTCCACAAATTCAATCATTGCACAAGCACGCAAGAGATCTCCTACCCGGACTTGCCCTAGACAAAACGAACCTCCTCCCTCTCCCTGACCTTTGCATTTGCCTTTGGAGAGAGTCCAAGTGAGAAACTAAGGAAAATCCATGAATTTGGCGGCTTTATATATCAAAACGCTACCGCTAGCGCTACCCACTACCGCAGGTGCTAGCCCAAAGGCGGTACGGCTGAACCTATCCATAGCCTCTTAAGGAATTCGTCGAAACTGCTAGCACTACTGCCTGAGCTATCTTTTGACGACGAATTTCACTGGTGTTCAACACGATTCGTCGGAATACATTCGACGGGACACAATTTCATCGTAACAGCTACCGCCGACGATCGATGGATCGTCTTAACATTTTCGATGATACACACAAGTCCTTTCGTCGAAACTCACCCAATTCGACGATATGAGCTACCGCCAGCGCTAGGGCTAGCGCTAGCTCCTTAGCTTAGAACTCCGTGAAAATGTTGCACTGAAAACTGGGGCCATACAATCCTCCCCCCTTAAACAGAATTTTGTCCCGAAATTCGAACAGTGTAAATAACTACAAAGATACAAAATGTCACTTGTACCTCAACAAAATAATTCAGGGAACTCGTCACGCATGGTCTGCTCACGCTCCCATGAAAGCTCATCACGACCGCAAATGTCCCAGCGGACTTTGACCATCTTGATCATTTTATTCCGCAACTACTTGATATCAGTGTCCTCAATGCGAATAGGCGTGACCTTTTCCTTTAGCCGATCATCGACTAGCACTTGATTCGCCAAAAGCACTTGGCTAGGCTCTGGCACATCCTTCCATAGCACAGATATGTGAAACACATCATGCATACTACTCAAATCTATCGAAAGAGCGAGCCGATAGGCAGCGTTACCAACACTCTCCAGTATATCTAACGGTCCAAGGTATTTGAGACTCAGCTTTTTCACGCATTGAATCTGTGACACACCCTTGAAAGATTTGATCTTACCCAGTCACCCACGGCGAACTCAACGTTTCATGTGTTTGGTATTATAGTGCTCCGCTTGCCTATCTTGTACAATCAACAACCTCTCACGGATTGTTCTAACAGTCATAGCAGCTTCGACTTCCTTTCGCGTAAACAGTTTTGTCTCGCCCGTCTCCGCCCAAGCCAAAGGCGTATGACACTTTCTACCATAAAGGGCCTCAAAGGGCACCATTTGGAGACTTGTTTGATAACTGTGGTTATACGCGAACTCAAAATAGAGATGGTCCTCCTACCTCTTGCTGAAATCCAAAGCGCACATTCAGAGCATATCCTCCAATGTTCTGTTGGTCCGTTCAGTCTGCCCATCCATTTGAGTGTGGAAGGCAGTGCTAAATTTCAGCTTGGTATCCACATATAGCTTTGCCAACTTTTCCACTGAATCGTCCTTCCGGTTTGGAATAAAGTGGGATACCTTTGTCAAGCGATCCACGATCACCCAAACAGCATCATTCCCGCTTTGCGACCTCAGCAAGCCATGCACAAAATCCATAGAAATGTCATCGAATTTCCATTCCGGAACAGGTAACGACTTCAGGAACCCACCAGGTTTCTGACATTCATCCTTCACCAATGCGCAAGTTTTGCATTTTGCCACGTAAAGGGCTATGTCCTTCTTTAAACCTGGCCACCAAAACAACTTTTTCATGTCTTGGTACTTTTTTGTGCTCCACGGGTGGATTGAGTGCTTCGTAAAATGTGCCTCGTACATCAATTCCTCCCATAACTTGACAACATCTGGAATGCACAACCGACTGCCTTTCCACAAAAGATCGTCGTCAAACACAAACTTGGTAGCAGACCCATCCCTAGTCTCCGCCAAGTAGTGCTTCATGCTCGCATCAAGCTCCAAGGCTTGTCGTATTCTGTCTGCGAGGTCATATTGCACCTCCATCCAGTTTAAGCACGCACTCGCGCTAGTCCTTCTATCCACATAGGAAAACTCCAAGGCTTCCAAGTCGCTGATCAGACGCAGATCATGAATCTAAATCCAGCTGGCTTGTGCAGAAGCCCTCCGGTTTGAAGCATCTGCGACAACATTTCCCTTCCCGGGAGCATAGTGAATCTCGAAAGTGTAGTCCCCAAGGAACTCCATTCACCTTCGTTGTTGCATATTTAGCTCCTTCTGATTAAACAGATACTTCAGGCTCTTATGGTCCGTAAATATGTCAATCTTCATGCCATATAAATTATGCCGCCAAAGTTTAAGAGCGAATATCATGGCCGCTAGCTCAAATTCATGGACCAGATAATTCCTCTCATGCACTTTCAATTGGCGAGAGCCATAAGCAATAACCTGTCCATCCTGAAGAAGAATGCGGCTTAAGCCGCTCCCTGACGCATTACTGTAAATTTCAAAGCCTTCCGTACCACTTGGCGAACATAATATTGGTGTCGTGGTCAGCCGACTCTTCAGCTCTTCAAAAGCTCGCACGCACTCCGACGGCCAAACGAACTTCTGATTTTTCCTAGTCAATGTTGTGAGAGGCAGAGCTATCCTCGAGAAGTTCTCTACGAAGTGCCTATAATAGCCGGCAAGTCCTAAGAAACTTCGGACTTCCACCATTGTAGTCAACACAGGCCACTCTCGTATCGCAACTATCTTCACAGGATCCACTGCAATGCCCTCTCCACTTACCACATGATCTAGGAATGCCACAGAGGACAGCCAAAACTCACACTTTGAGAACTTGGCATACAACTGACTTCGCCTTAGGGTATCCAATATAATGTGCAAGTGAATCGCAGGTTCTTCTTTCGACTGAGAGTATACCAGAATATCGTCTATGAAGACAATAACAAATCGGTCTAGACACTCTTGAAACGTTCGGTTCATCAGATCCATGAATACCGATGGCACATTCATCAAGCCAAACGGCATCACTGTGAACTCAAAGTGCCCATAACGGGTATTAAATGCCATCTTGGGAATGTCAGAATCCCAAATTCGCAACTGGTAGTAGCCGGATTTGACGGTTGTCGATACATAGACGCAAGCTTTTGTCCTTCTTCGTCACAAAATGGACCGGTGCACCCGAAGGGGATGAACTTGGGCGTATATAGCCTTGCTCCAGTAACTCCTGCAACTTACCTTTCCATTCCGCCATCTCTTTTGGCGCAATTCGGTATGGTGAGAGCGCCACAGGTTTGGCACCTGGAAACAACTCAATAGTGAAGTCAATCTCTCGTTGAGGCGGAGCCCCATGAAGATCTTTTGGGAAAACATCCGCATACTCTGATAGGATTGGTACATCACACAAACTGGGCCTTGGCTCAAAAGTCTCCAATAACATGAATAACCACTCTGCGCCTTTCCGAACCGCCTTGACTACTTGGAGAGCAGACATTAACATCTTACTCGATCCTCGCAAACCGGTAAATATAGTCTCGCGTTCAGTATTCTAACCTAGCTTGACCTCCTTCAAGTTGCAATCAATGCATACACGCTGCTTCGACAGCCAGTCTATGCCAAAGATCACATCGAATTTGGATATCGGCAGCATCGACGCTTCCAAGTCAAACTCATGACTTCCTATCTGCACCTGAACAATACAAACTCTGTCCGCATGCATTTGACACCCATTTGGCAGCACGACATCCAGTTTGTCCTTTGCCATGAACGAAGGCACTCCAATACGCAATATGAAGTCCTCAGACAGAAAGGAGTGGGATGCTCCAGTGTCAAATAACACTCTTGCCGGACAGTTCCGAATCAGGACAAAGCCTGTCACCACATCGCTTTGCTTAATGGCCTCTTGCTGGCCAAGATTATAGACCCCCGGTTGAGCTGGAGTATAGTGGGATGCAGACAACTCTGCTGCCTTCCCTTTCTCCGTCGCATAAGCCGCAACTGCCTTTTTGCCATTGCGACAGTCTCGATCAAATGGCCCACCTTGCCACAAACACTCTCAAGAAAGCGAGATGCCTGTCAGTTGTCTACCGGCACACTGATGCACTTCCAACTTGTCCCACCATAGCCTAGCCTCTCCATCCAACAGATAGGAAGCTAGGGTCACCTTTTGCCTTTCCTCCACCTCCGACACTATTAAGGTTCTTTGTACCCGAGACAGTCAATCCTCTGCTTTAGTTGGCATTCCTACCCCCTTAAACGTAGGAGGGTGGAAACTCAGAAAATGTTTCAGATGATGATTTGTCGCTCGTGTTGCCTTAACCGGTATGGCAGGTACTGGTCTTTCCACAATATGCTCAACTGCGATAACCGGCTCCGGGGCCACCCTAAGGGCAGGAGATTGTACAGGCCTTCCTGGTTGCGCATTGATCATGGAGAACACCGCGTCAGCAATCAACCGAATTGTTTCATCAGAAGGAGGAGGCGTAGGCATCTCAGCAGAAGCACTACTCTCAGCAGTGTGTCGGGGTTGGTACTACCCCGCACCACTTCTAGTCACCAATAATCATGTCAGACACACTTTAGTGACTACTCATACAACAAAAGAGCAAGTAAGGAACACACAAGTTCCACAACCATGCTAAAACCTATATATAATGAATTCCTAAGTGGACATTCTGGTTATTTAAATGAGTTCAACGGCGACGCACACACGTGCTCACCACCCCTTAAAAGAATTCGACCACGAATTCGCACGGAAAGGGAACGAGACCCGTAGTTGATACCAAATTGTAACACCCCACCCATTGCACGGTATATAACAGTAGGTCTGGTCGGGACACCACGCCATATAAGGTGAACAAGCAAGAGAGTTACGTATTCAGTTAACCAACCAACAACGTCTCAGAGTTACACATAAGCGAAAGCATAAATTATTTAAATCTTGAACTAGAGAACATGTCCACTACAAAGAATAGGAATGTCTGACATATATATATACAAAAAAGTTTGGCACTACGGCTATACATCACAAAACGTGTTTATCTGTTTACATGGTTTCCAAACATCGGCACGCAGGCCGGCAATACATGAACCAAAAATACGCAAAATAGTTGGGCCTTCGAGGGCCAGCAAAGCGCAGCAGCTTGGGTTCCAACCCACTATTTCTCGCTCGTCTCGCCAAGACCTGTATGTTGGAACATGGTTTTCTGCATCCTTTTGATTTGAGAATAACAAATCCGGCTTGTATTTAATCGTGGTTGCCATTGTGTTTTTAGCATGCAGGCTTGAACAGATATGACACTAGGATGCTTCATTATTGGTCTAGAACTGCCCGCAAGCTGAAATGATGAAAGTGGTCTAACGCCAGGCGTTAGGACTTAACACTGACGTTGATACTCGATATGGCTTACCGCTGAGATGATCGACAATATGGCTTGCCACTGAGATAATGAAAGTGGTATAACGTTGGGCGTTAGATCTTAACGATGGGCGTTGACACTCATTCCAATCATGATGATTATGGCAAGGAGGGAAGGAGCCATGATTTCTGGAGCTCTTTAGGAATGATCTGACCTAACGCCAGCATTAGCCTCAATGCCAGCGTTATGGTTGCCTAGAATGAATATTTCCTAAAGTGTAGAATCTCCTTCCAATTTTGAAGATCTGATCCATCAAAACAATTCTATACCGGGTTAATGCCAGGCGTTAGCCTTAATGTCGGCGTTAGCGTCCAGTCCTATAAATTGGTGTATTTCGTCTTCTCCCACAACTAATGCCAAGGAGCCCTATTCCGGCACTCTGAATTATTTGTGAGGGTCGTATTTCTAGACCACAAAGGATCTCCCACTCAATTTCAAAAGGAGGAATCAAAGGAGGCTTGGATCAACACGCTAACTCAACGCGAAGAACGCACACTGGGACTTCAACGATCTTCAGCGATTCTTCACCGTCTCCTTCAGATTACCTCATAGGGAGTTTTATATTTGTCTTTTTATTTACATTTATCTTTGTAATCTTGGAGTAAATTCGCCTCGTGTTGGTGACTAGGTCTGGGTAGGACTTAAGGAGGAATTCATCTCGTGTTGGTGACTAGGTCTAAGGAGTGGATCTAGGGGTGCTCGAGGCCTTTCTGGGGATAGAAAGGCTAGAGTGGCTTGAGTCCGTATCTGGGGAGAGATCGACTAAAGCCAACCGGTTCTTAGTGAGAAGAGTCGGTATAGAAAACAAAAAGAGTATTTCATATTTCGCATTGGATTTCTAGCATCATAGAAATCAGATTTTGTAACCAAATTTTATTAATGATAATTATGTCTTTTTTATTTAATGAAATTGATTTACTACTCTTTGTTTTTGATTCACTCATATTCAAATAAAATATCAAAAGTTTTCTATAAAAACTTAAAATTTTCTAAAACCCTTATTCACCCCCCACCCCTCTAAGGGCGCCTCAAGATCCAACAAGTGGTATCAGAGCCAGGTTATTCCAAATCGGTTTCACCGCCGGGAATAATGGCGCCTCTTGATCATGATCTTGCTTTTACTAGTGGGGAAAATTTTAATATAATTGAAAAAGTATTTGTTGGGAAAATGACCCTCAATGTTTCCCTGATTTGAAGAGGCATCACACTCAATGCTAAGTACAAGTTGTATTTGATAAACCCTATTTCTATCCATGACAATGCAGGACTAGGACATACCAAGGTGTGATGCATGATCGGTTGGTTTACTGTCAAACCCGCTGAGATAAGCTCTCTGTCTCAGCTGAACCGCTGAGACAAGACCAAGAGCCGCTAGGAAGGTGTATGGGCCAGCTGAGCTGTAGATAGAAGAAAACCACTAAGACAACTGTCTATCTCAGCGGATCCGCTGGGATGAGACAGATGCAACCGCTGAGATGGTTGGCCATCTCAGCCCAACCGCTGAGACAGATTTAAAAGTGATCTGGCGGGTTCTGCTTTTGGTGCAAGCTGCAGAAAGGCTTCTTGGGGTCCACCAATCACTCCCATACCTGTCAGAAGGACAGCTAAGAGCCGTTGAAGATCAGTGGAGTATAAACAGAATAAGTTTGGGTTGAGCAAATGACTTTTGCTCTTGATCTTACTCTCCAACACACAAGAAAGAAGAACTTCACTGTTTCATTGTCGGCAACCAAGAACTGATTACACAAGGCTGCAAGGATAGAATTGATTGCTTATCTTGATTCATCTCAGGAAGAGAAAGTTGATCCAGCCCATCATCTGAAGGGCTGATCAAGAAGAATCAAGTTGGAGCAGCATTTCTCCTCCCTGGTTCAAGTCTGCAACAACAGCTGTTAAGAAGAAGAAGACCAAGGCTTGACCTCTTCTTCCTTCTATCCGTAATCCTCTATTATATCACCTGTAGGAAATTGTGTGTTCTGAGACTGTAGGGCTTTATTGCCTGAGTGTGTAAGGCTGATTGGTCTGAGCTGTAGAGCTGAGAGGTCAGCTTGAGGTAGGATCATTGTGTGATCTGAGGTAGGGTTATTATGCCTGAGGTAGGGCTGTTGTGCCTGAGGTAGGGTTTGGGAAAACCTGATAGATCCTGTGGGATCTGTGTTGTAGGCTCTTGGAGCTGAGTTTGGAGAAGTTGGCCTTGTCTAACTCATTGTTAGAAAGGTGAAGGGGGAAAGAGGACTACTCAAGACACCCTGTCTTGAGGAACCTTTATAAATCTCTTTGTGTTTTCTGTGCTTGATATTTTACTAACCTAAATTCAGAAAACACTAAGCCTAAAATAAACAAACCTATCACCCCCCCTCTAGGTAACTATGATTATATCCTAAATAAACTATCAAGTGGTATGAAAGCTAGGTTGGTCAAGAGGACATAACTGTCTGACCAGATCCTATAAATGAATAGTCTTATCAATCCAATGGCTTCCTCTGGATTGCAGAAGGAGATGGGATCCATGAAGTTGCCCATATGCAACAAAGAAAACTTTGGCATATGGAAGCAAAGGGTTAGATTGCTTATGGAAGCATCTGATCCAAGGATCTTCATAATTGTAAAGCAAAGGCCTTTCACCTTTCAAACTGCCTCCACCATAGATCCAACAAGAAGAGTGCCAAAGACATTCAATGACTTAACCAAGGATGAACTTGCACAGTTCACTATGGATAAAATGGCACAAAACATCATAGTTAATGTTATTGATGATTCCACATTTCAAAACTTAGTACACGGCACTACTGCCAAGGAAATGTGGGACACATTAGTAGTATATATGGAAGGGACAGCAGAAGTGAGGGATGATAGAAAGTCACTCCTCAACCAAGAGTATGAAGCCTTCAGGCAGCTAAGCCAGGAGAGCATTTCCATGTGCTATGAAAGGTTCTTTAGGATAGTAAATGAGCTAAGAACTTATGAGAGAGTGTTCACTAATTATGAGCTGAATGATAAGTTCCTTAGATCTCTAACAAGGGATTGGGACACAAAAATCTGTGCTATCAGGGAAGTGGCTAGGCTTGGTGAGACCCCTACTCATATACTATTTGGAAAGCTGCTCTCTAATGAGATGCAGTTGTCTGCAAGAAAGGAAGAGGGCACCTCAATAAGGGCTCATGCAAGGGAAAAATCTGTAGCTCTCAAAGCTGACAGCTCCAAGAAAGCAAGGGCAGGATGGTGTCTCCTCTAAGGAGAAGTGCTGAATCTGAAAAATCTGAAATCAGCACCTCAGAAAGCTCTTCTTCTGATGAAGAGTTTGTTGCATTTTCAAGGCAGTTCAAGAAGATGATGAGGAGGAAGCAATGGAAGAACAAGCCCTCCTCCTCATCACACTCCAAGAAAGACCACAGGAAATCTGAAAGACAGCACCCAAAGGGTGACATGTATGATTCCAAATCTAGTAAACATGTTTCAAATAACATTATTTGCAATTGCAGCAGCAAGCCTGGACATGTCATTGCTGACTGCCCGGCCAAAAGGAAAGAAAGAAGTGAGAAGAAGCCTCATCACCAGAAGGATAGGAAGGGTGAAAAATCCTTCCTTGCAAAGAAAGGAAAAAGGTGGAGTGAGTCTAAATCCTCAACTTCAGATTCATAGAATGAAGAAGAAGCCTACATTGGGCTATTTGCAGCTGAAAATTGTGATGATTATCCTGCTGCCAAGATGGGAATCAGGGCCCCTCTATCACACTCAGACAGTGATGTAGAGGAGGATGAAGAGGATAATGTTCAGCTAGGCCTCATGGCCATTACTAATGAGGAGGACAGTCAGAATATCTCTGAAAATGAACAGGTATTAATTCATTCCATATCCTCTTCTGATTATGAGACTAGCCCAGAATCTGGAGCACCTTCATTAATTGGTGGAAGTGATTCAGAAACTGAGGAAGATGTCAATCAATTGATTGACAAGTATGGTGCTCTCTTTGAAGCTCTGAGAAGGAGCAAAAAGCTAGCCAAGAGGAAAGCCCAAGAGATTGATTCCCTTGAGATGGAAAAACAAGAATGCACTGAATCATCTACCAAGATGAGTCAGATGTATAGGGAAATTAGCCATCTGAAGGGGATAACAATCACCCATCTGAGCACCATATCCCTGGAGAACAAGGTCATCAAGGACCTTGAGGAGAAGCTTGTGAAAGAGAAGAGCCTGGTGGCTCAATTCTCCAAGCCCAAATCTGTACTTCCCATTATTGACTCCTTTTCTTCTCAATCCAATAGGAGAGGACTAGGATTCAATAAAATGGAAGTAGGAGAAGGGAGTGGAGAAAAGAGCAAGGGTAAGGGTAAGCCTCAAACCACCTTTCAAAAGGTGTTACTTCCCTCCAACAGGTTGTACCATGAAAGCATGTATGGTCACTGGAAGAATAGAAGTACCTATAGGATGGAAAACACTCCTTCCCATAGTGGAAGAAAGGGCATGGGATTGAGTGCTATGAAGGCTCCCCATGAGGAAATTCAAATGGCCCAACCTGGACCATTTGTATTTGGTACATCAGCCCCTTCATTTAAGAATAAGAAAGCAAGCCCTTCTAAATTTGATTCAGCTAAGAACATGACTGCTGTCAAATCAGTGGACATGTCTAATTGCTCAGTGTCTAATGCCATCAAAACTTGCATTGCCCAAAAGCCAAAGCAAGCTGATGTCATTAATACAAAGACTACTAAGACTGCCCATAGATTGACTTTCAGCCAAATCCTTGCTGAAAGAAACAAGAGAAAAGCTGATGTCTCTCCTCCTGAACATATGCACAGTGTTGCACAACCCTCAAGAAATATTCAGAAGAGGAGATACAACATTCATGAATCTGGTGCTATGGTAAAGTGGGACACTTTGCCATAGACTGTTGGCACAATCCTAATGTGCCATGTGCAAAGATGAGCCTTCCTGAAAAGAGTGCAGCTAGTGTAAAGTCATTTCATCATGCTAACAAGGACCTAGGACCCAAAGCTGTTTGGGTTCCTAAGGGTAACTAAACTCCTTCTTGCAGGATAGTTCAAGTACCAGCCTCAACCAAATTTGGTACTTGGACAGTGGGTGCTCAAGGCACATGACAGGAACAAGAAATCTTCTACAGGACTACAAGGCTGTGAATAATGGACCCAAAGTTATCTTTGGGGGATCGAAAAGAGGAATCACCATGGGATATGGTATGATCTCCAATGGCATAGTCTCAATCACAAGGGTAGCTTATGTTGAAGGGTTGCAACACAACCTAGTAAGCATAAGTCAACTATGTGATCTAGGCTATGTCATTGAATTCCACAATGACAAGTGCTTGATCAAAAAGTCTAATGACTTAGAGACCATTCTCTCAGGCACTAAGAGTGGGAATGTTTATTGCTTAGACTTTATATGTAGTAATTCTCTTACATCTGTTTGTCTAGTAGCTAATGAGAATGAGTCCATTTTGTGTTCAATGGCACAAGAGACTTGCTCACATTAACTATAAGACTATGTATAGACTATTCTCTAAAAACCTTGTTAGGAATTGTCCTAATTTAAAATGATTAAAAGTGGTCCCTGTCATGCTTGCCAAATGGGTAAGCTAATAAGGGCCACCTTTAAAAGTATTGGCACCAAAGACACTGAAAGATGTCTTTATCTCTTGCGTATGGATTTGTTTGGTCCTTTGCCAATTCAGAGCCTAGGTGGGAAGTTGTATACTTTGGTGATTGTTGATGATCACTCAAAATATATATAGGTATTCTTCCTTAAGAAGAAGTCTAATACTTTGAATGTCTTTATAACTCATGTCAAAGCAATTCAGAATGACTTGCAATGTGCTGTGGTTAGGACTAGGACTGACCATGGCACAGAGTTTCAATCTGAAGCTATGACAATGTTTTGTCAAGAATATGGTATCACCCATGAGTTCTCCTCCCCAAGGACTCCACAATAAAATGGTGTGGCTGAGAGGAGGAATAGGACCTTGATAAAAGCTGGGAGAACACTGCTTAGTGACTCCACACTCCCAGAATACTTCTGGGCTGAGGCAGTCAATATTGCATGTTATGTTACTCTAGTGGGGGGGGGGGGGGGGTGAATAGAGTATTAAAAACTTTTCCCTTAATTTTATTGCGGAATTAAAATAGTGATATATATGTGTATTGAGTGAGTAATAAAAACAAACACAAAGAGAGCACACAGCACATCACACAGAAAATCACAACACAGAAGACATAAGGATTTAATAGTAGTTCCCCAATAAACCTGGGTACGTCTACTCTTCTACCACACTTGGTAGGATCCACTAGGTTTTTGATCAGGTGCCCTATCACCAAGGGGTTTTTGATCAGGTGTCCACACACCACAGAGCTTTTGATCAGGTGCCAAAACCAACACAGGTTTTTGATCAGGTGCCCTGCCACCACACAGTTAACTTTTGAAGGGAGTTATAACCCTGTACAAGAGGAGGTAAAGAAGGGTTACGAAGTTCTTCTCTGTCAATATTCTGAGAGAAGACTCTAGTGGATGTTGATGTAGAAAAGCTCCCTCTGTCTGATATGAAAATGTTTGACAGTAGATGGCTGGAAGCTTTCTCTTGAATGAATTGATCTTCTTGTAGCTGATGAATCTGGAAGAATAAGTTCTTCGGATTATTGTTGCTCTTTGGAGATCTGATCTTGCAGCAGAAACTGAGAGATGATGTTAATGATGTTCTCAGTGAGTGAGTGTTGCTTGAGGAAGAAGATGAAGATCTGTGTGGCTTTTCTTTCTTTCTTTCTTCCTGTACAGTTTTCTGAAGAATGGTATTGCTTGAGGAAGATGAAGACTGAGAAGCTTTTTCTGTATATATCTTTCTTCTTTCTCTCGACTGTATTATCCTTCTTCTTTCTTTTACCTGCACTGAAAAACTGTAATGTGTTATGTCCTGCTATCGTGAAAAACTGTGTTGTACTATATCTTCCTCATTTTTCTTTTTAATAATATATCTCTCTGATTTAAAATTCAAATCTACAAAATAAGGAATAGAATAATCTGTAATTAATCCTTCTTGGGGCTGCAAAGGTACGTAACCAAAATGATTCTGCAGAATATTTAATTCCTTTTCCGTGAAATGTTCCTTTTCCATTAAATGTCAACGGCTATAATCTCGGAAGGAGATAATAGAAAGGAATATAATAAGTAAGGCAGATATCTTGTCTTATCTGGAATAATAGATCCGTTGCTATAGACGATCTAAGTTCAGAGAATAGAATAATATAATCTGTCTGAAATAAATTTGCTGTCATTTAATTCGTCGATCTCAACAAATTTCGTCGAACACAATGTTGAGTTCATCGACATCAATTGAATTTGGCTGGAAGAATTAAATTAGTTGAGATGAGAAGAATTTCGTCGATCTGAACCAATTCGTCGACCGCTGAACTGAACAAAATCGGCCACCGCTGAGACTGGATAATTTCATCGACCGCTGAGACTGGATAATTTTGTCAACCGCTGAGCCGCTAAGACTGAAGATCGTCGACCGCTGAGATGAGCTTGAAGCAAGTCGTTCGTCGAACGTAGAGTGTAAGCCGTTCGTCGAACGCAGAGAGCAGTTCGTCGAACGCAGTATTGAGTTCGTCGAACGCAGAATATGAATGTTTTCTCTAGTTCTGTCAGCCTAAAACCTTGACCCATAAGACTATACATTGGGGTCAACTCAATCCTAATCAGCAGATAGTGATCCTAGCCCAAATAAGTAATTGGGTTGTTCCAACACATTTTCAATCTTGAAGAAAGAATTAGACTTAATTTTGATAATGAACCAGCCTTTTGGTCTTTCCCTACACAAGGTTCATCTGATGCTCCATCTGAGGGGGAGGAACCACAAGAGTCATCGGCAATAAAAGATCATGTTATTGAATTCCTGGACTCCTCCATTCAAGTTGATCTATCTGAGGGGGAGGTGCAAAAAGAGCCACTTTCAGAGAAAGATGAAGTTATAGGTAAATCTAACACTCTTATCATTAGAATCTCTAGGTAGTTCAATCTAACTTCAACTAATTGTCCCAGCCTTCCTGGACTCATCTAACAAGGATGCTCTCTTTGAGGGGGGGGGGGGGGGGGGGGGAGCTATGAAATAATAATAAGGATGATATGGATGATGATCAGCTCCCCCCTGATCACATTGATGTAATGGCATCATGTGCTGAGCTGGTGGATGCCCCAGCTGCAGTCCTGCATGAACCTCCAGTCCATCTAGTGCTCAATATTATCAATCCTCCAAGCTCACCAAGACCCCCAACCCTAGTGATAAACATTCAGCAAGCCTCCACCTCCAACTCCTCTAATGAGAATCTTCTCAATGTTATCTCCCTGCTGCTACCGTCTCACCTAACTTCCATAAAGACACATATAGATCAATCAGTTACATCAGTCAGGGGATACATTGATCAGTCCATCATAAATGTGAAAGCTAAAGTCATGACTGAAGTCAAGGAGATAAAGGAGAACACTGAGATACTCAACAAACAAATGACCAAATGGTTTGACCTTGCTGAAAAATCAGTAATTTCTCAGAATACCATTCTAAGATCTATGGACAAACACCTCCAGCTGTCTGAACAGGACATGAGATATGTCAAGAATTATGTAAGTCAAACAGATGAGGTGATAGAGAAGTCAGCCAATCATCTTCAAGAGTATGTCTATTCAACTGCAATGCAGTTCAATGAAGAAGCTGACAGGTACAAGGAAGAGCTGAGAGCAGAAATTGCAACTATATCCCAATCAATTGCTGAAAGAGCCACCTCTTCCCACTTGAATGAAGAAGTTGGAAAGTTAAAAGATGTGCTTCAAGCTGACTTTGAGAATGTGTTCCAAACCCTCTCTGGCATAATAACAGCAGCCAAGCAAGACCTCCATCAACAAATCTATGAAGAAGCCAGAAAGGGGAAGGACACAAATGCTATCATAAATTCTGACCTTACCCTAAAAGTTCTACGAGGTACAAGGATAGCTCTGAATCTTCCTATCCTAGATGTTAATAGGGCAGAAGTCTGGGATTTCCCTCATCAAGAGGCAATAGCACAAAATGAGAGATTGAAAAAGAGAAGAGAAAGAGAGCATGTGTTGCTCACTAAGGAATTCATTGCCAAATAAAGGGATGAACACAGTAGAGACCCTGATTTTGAATACTGGAGTGATGACTCCAAAGAGATAATTCTAAATGTCTGGCTAATCCATGGCCAAATAGGTAAAGACATTGATAAGCTATATCCATATCTGAGGAATGGATAAAGCATTTAGAGAGGAACACAAAAAGAGATAAAGTATTTAATGCCAATCTTGTAAGAAAAGATAACCCAAGAAGGATGCCTTCTAAATACATCCCAAAGCCATTTATGTATTTTAAAAGGCAAAAGAACAAGAGGAAGATAACTGAGATTGAAGCAGCAAATGCTAAAAAGGGCACAACCACTAATCTCCCTGAAGACATGACTGTACCTACTGAAGATAAGGAGCCTCCAGTTCAAGAAGAAATGGTTGCTGAAAACTCGGATGCTGCAGCAGACCAAGTGGTCTCAGCTAAAGGAAAAGAAGCAGATGTTGATTCTCCTGAATATTCTTCTTATAAGAAAAGAAAGCTTTGAATGAATGTAGAAACAATTTATGATTTTTAACTATAATGATTTATGAATATATGAATGCAAACTGAACTTTGATTTATTATTCTATCTGGATTGCAATTGATGGACTGCTAATGTAATAAGCTTGTATCATAGCTAAATCTGAGTTATAACTAAACCTTACCTTGTTTTGATTGGAAAATTTAATCTATGTTGCATTGTTATGTTTATCAAGTCTTACTGATGGATTGATTAAACTCTGTGGTACAAATACAGTCATAACAACTATCTATTTTAAAATGATTGCTGCACTAAGCATGATATGTTGAACTCATTATAGCAATGTCACATATCAAGAATTTCTGAGTAATGTACTCTAGCATTTGAGGGTGTTCTTCCTTCTTCAAATAGGGGGAGATTATTGGGAAAATGACCCTCAATGTTTCACTGATTTGAAGAGGCCTCACACTCAATGCTAAGTACAAGTTGTATTTGATAAACTTTATTTCTATCCATGACAATGCAGGACTAGGACATACCAAGGTGTGATGCATGATCAGTTGGTTTACTATCAAAACCGCTGAGACAAGCTCCCTGTCTCAGCTGAACCGCTGAGACAAGGCTAGGAGCCGGTGAGAAGGTGTCTGGGCCAGCTGAGCTACATATAGAAGAAAATCGTTGAGACAACTGTCTGTCTCAGCGGATCCGTTAGGACGAGACAGATGCAACCGCTGAGGCGGCTGGCCATCTCAGCCCAACCGCTAAGACAGATTCAAAAGTGATCTGGCGGGTTCTGCTTTTGGCGCAAGCTGCAGAAAGGCTTCTTGGGGTCCACCAATCACTCTCATACCTGTCAGAAGGACAACTAAGAGTCGTTGAAGATCAGTGGAGTATAAAAGGAAAATGTTGGGGTTGAGCAAAGGACTTTTGCTCTTGATCTTACTCTCCAACACATAAGAAAGAAGAACTTCACTGTTTCATTGTCGACAGTCAAGAACTGATTACACAAGGTTGCAAGGAGAGAAGAGATTGCTTATCTTGATTCATCTCAGGAAGAGCAAGTTAATCCAGTCCATCTTCTGGAGGGCTGATCAAGAAGAATCAAGTTGGAGCAGCATTTCTCCTCCCTGGTTCAAGTCTGCAACAACAGCTGTTAAGAAGAAGAAGACCAAGGCTTGACCTCTTCTTCCTTCTATTTTTAATCCTCTATTATATCACCTGTAGGAACTTGTGTGTTCTGAGACTGTAGGGCTTATTTCCTGAGTGTGTAAGGCTGATTGGCCTGAGCTGTAGAGTTGAGAGGTCAGCTTGAGGTAGGATCATTGTGTGATTTGAGGTAGGGCTATTGTGCCTGAGGTAGGGTTGTTGTGCCTAAGGTAGGGTTTGGGAAAAGCTGAGAGATCCTATGGGATCTGTGTTGTAGGCTCTTGGATCTGAGTTTGGAGAAGTTGGCCTTATCTAACTCATTGTTAGAAAGGTGAAGGGGGAAATAGGACTACTCAAGACACCCTGTCTTAAGGAACCTTTATAAATCTCTGTGTTTTCTGTGCTTGATATTTTACTAACCTAAATTCAGGTAACACTAAGCCAAAAATAAAAGAAACCTATTCACCACCCCTCTAGGTAACTAAGACTATATCCTAAATAAACTATCAGTATTATCACCACCTTTATTTCTGGTCAAAAATTATAAAGGGTGGAAAACATTAATGAAAAAATTTCTTAAAGCTTTAGATAAAAAAGTTTAGAATATTACTATTGAAAAGCCACCTAGCGTACTAACTAGAAACGAAATTATTTTAAATGCAAAATCAATAAATAGTCTATTTTGTGTGTTAGATCAAAATAATTTCAAACTTATTTATAATTTACCTACCGCATATGAAATTTGGACTTTTAATGAAAGAACTTATGACTCTCCTTCTGTAGGTATGGAACAAACGCAAGACTTGGAGAACATACAAGCTTGCACAAATGTTCAAGAAAGCTCCTCTCATGATGGATCAATGGAGTGCACATCAAGTGGAAGAGAAGAAGAAATCTTATCTTTGGAAGAGGAATGCCAAAAAGATGTCAAAGGAACTAATTGTTCAAATCCTGCCTCTTCCGATAGCAATGTAAGGAAATCAAAGTCTTCTCTTTTTTGTGACAAATTCCATTTACACATTACGTATGCTACATATTGGTAAACGTAAAATGAAGAAATTGAAAATTGCTATTGAGAAATTACGTTTAGAAAATAAAAGGTTAAAAGCTAATGTTAATGTAAAATCAAATTTTGAATTACCTAGTTCTCACTCTTGCTCTTTAGTTAAAATTGCTTCACCTTATAACTCTATAATGAATTAAAAGAAAATTATAAGGAACTTGAAAAAGAGTTTATTTATGTAAAAGAACAAAATGAAAGATTATCTTTAGAAAACCGTTCTTTGAAAAGTAATTGTGCTAGGTGTAAGAACTATAAAATTGAAATTAAAGAGATTGATGAAACATTTGATGAATTAAGAAATGACAATCAAACTCACATTGATTCAATTGTCTCCACTCTTAAAAGTAGCACAATAGCTTATAATAAAGCTAGACATAATCTTAAGATCAAAATTGAGGAATTAAAATCAAAAATCAACTTGCTTATGAAAATTATGAATAACAATTCACAACACATAAATTCACAATATCAAGGAATATGTAAAAGCAAGTTGAATATGAATATGAATATCTTGAATAAACCTAATAATGGGAGTAAGGAACACAAAGTCTTTGTAAATCAAAATCTGAGTCACTATCATTTACAAAATCCGTTTTCTCCCAACATAAATTTAAACGTTAACAAATTTCCTATGCGTAACACTTTTGAAAATCATTATGGAAATTTGAAATATAAGAATATGAAACCAAAGTATGAATGGAGACCCAAGATTAAAGATGAAACATTAACTCCACTTGAAAGGGTTCATTCGTACTCATCTCACCAAAAGTCATCTCGCTATATTTGGGTACCTAAAGGAACTGTTACACATGGTTCCCTTTGGATACCTAAATCTCTTATTCATTAGGTATCATCAAATGCATGAAGTAGAATTTCTTTAAAATGAAATAAATAAATTTCTACTTCATGATATGCTTCAATGTCCATTTTGTTTTTCTTATTTTTGAGCTATCATGTCATGGTCATTTTATATATTGTTGGAAATATGCTTTTATCTCTTAAAGATTAATGAGTTTATAAATCAAACTTATCAAAATCCAAAGTCATATTTTATTTTGGTGACCTATCTATCTTTCTTAAATTCATTGCCTATAAATGTCTTATATTATCCATATAAATCTAATTCTAATTTGTTATGAGATATTTATCTAGATTAATGAAATCATGAACTTCATCTTTCGGAAAATTTTGAGTCTACAAATTTTAAATATTTAGTTTGGGTAGCAACTAATAACACTTAAATATCTTGAGAAAGGGAGGTTTAGGATGTCACCCCATCACATCTTCTAGTATCGGTGTGAACCCTTCACATGGTAGACCTCGGGAAGTCCAAGATCCACTCTAAATTGCTAAGTCCAACTAAAGTCTAGCAAAGATCAAATTAATTATAGACTCATGAGTATTCTTGAATGACCGAAGAAAAGAAAACTATTATTATCTTGTACTTTCAGAAAATTATATTTAAAAAGAAAATCACAAAAGACATATTGAAAGAATTTACTGTCATAACTCAAATGAATGAATATTGAATTCACACTCGCCACCATGATCTTATGATATTCTATGATTAAATTCTCTATAATCATATATCATAATTCTTGATCTATCAATAACTATCTTAAATCAACTACTTTTATCATACTTAGGAATTATGATTTATATGTTGGCTATTGGTATTATAACTTCATACCATGGTAGGTGTATTCTGTGTGAAATGTGGTTCACCTTGTTTGCATGTATCTTACTATATCTAGACCCTAGAATCAACCGTATACTTATTGAAAATAACTCACTAAATTAAATCACGTCATTCTAGGTCTATGAACATTTAGGTTGAAGCTCCATGTTGAATACATGCAAATCAATCGTATGTGTGAAATGCTTACATAACATTGCATCTTGTTACCATAACTGTTCATTCTAGCATTGTCACTTACTATAATTAGAAATCATTGTCTGTGATAGTTATATCATGCAATGTTATGTTAAAGCAAAGTAGAATAGTAAAATTTAAAAGAAAAAAAACTATATATATTATATGGTTTGCTAATATTCAAAAATCAAAGGGAAAATTTATAAAACCTTTCAAAAATAACCAAAAATATTTTTCTCTTTATATTCATTGTTCACCACACAATCTTTCTCTAAAATATTTTGAAAAAAGATGAATATGAATTGTTTTACTATAAGTAGAAATCATTGTCTGTGATAGTTATACCATGCCATGATATGTTAAAGCAAAGTAGGATAGTAAAATTTAAAAGAAAAAAAACTATATATATATATGGTTTACTAATATTCAAAAATCAAAGAGAATTTATAAAACCTTTCAAAAATAACCAAAAATATTTTTTTCTTTATATTCATTATTCACCTCACAATCTTTCTCTAAAATACTTTGAAAAAGGATGAATATGAATTGTTTTACATACTTCACCTACATAATTATGAATAATTAATTATGAGTACCAAAATTTCTATGGGATAAAATTAATGATCATGCAAAATCAAAAGATCTTTTAAATTCAAACATTAAATATAACTACAAAAGATCTTATTGCTTTCAACATATAGTTTGTGATCATGATTAGTATATGAATCTATTATGTTTTGCATGTATCTCATTTATATGTAGACCATAGAATAAACTTATATCCCTAAGAAAAAATCAAGTAGAATCATCTCTTTATCCTATTTCTAAAATTGAAATACTATTATTGATTACATATAACATTATATCAATTATTCTTATGGCATAATATTAACTCAGCATACAAACAATGTCACCTAATGAATATTATTAGTTATCATGCTAATCTCATGCATTGCTAGTTATCATAGGTTTGCCAACTAGATGACTTTGAATTCATGATAACTTTGAATCTAATATCATGCATTGTTAAGTGATATAAAAATAAAAAAAATTGGAAGTTAAAATTCATAATAACTATGTGGCTTTAAAACCAACCATAATTAGAAATCTATCTCGCATAAAAGCCATAATTTTTAAATTGATTCCATAGGAAAAAATGCTTAGGATGTCCATGATCATTCACCCACATTATGTGTCTCACAATAGCGAGGGCGTATGATTGTATGCATTAGATGACCTAACCTCTAAGTCATGTCTTGTCCTTAATCGGGGAGGGTTCCAGTGAGCCTTGCGAGGCACTGGGGGGGGGGGAGAGTGCTAGGTTGAGCATTCTCTAGTGTGTATATATGGGATTAACACCCCAACCTACGACATGCGTGCAGCTCCTCATGCCCATCCGTCACTAAGTACGGTGCTAGTGTCTAGGAATATAGTTAGGGTATTATAATCTAGGACATACCTACATCATATGTTTAGCATGCACTCTTTATGATTATACTCTTTATGCAGTCTTGGGTTGATTGAACATGCTTCTCTTGTGTTTTGCATATTTTATCATTTTTGAGCTTTAATGATATTGTAAAACACAAATATTTCAAAACCAAATAAAGACATAAAATCCTTTTTTTAAACAAATAAAACATGCTTAAATAGCCTTCTAATCATTTCTAAATTCTCTGAAATTTCTAAACTGAGAAGGTCTATATACATACTCCCTATTTCAAAGAAAAAAAGTCAAAAATCTCAAGAAACACTGTTCTGTTTGGGCGTTGAGTAGTTAACGCCAGGCGTTAGCTCTTTTTGCCATATTGAAATTCTGTTTTTTTTTCTAAAATATTTCTAGTATTTTCTTAATGCATTTCTCAGTTTATTTTCTCTACTTTAAAATTCCTTGGTAATTAATTTGTTAATCTTATTCCAAAACACAAAAAAATTAATAATTCAAAATGCTCAAAAATAAGCTTTTTCCATTTGTTTTATTTTAAATATTTACAAAATTATGGTTTAACTATATATCTTCACAAGAGCAAACATCTAAGTTATTTTGTTTCAAATGGTCAAAATTGATTTGGCATACACTTAAAGATTGTCTTCAATTTCTAATTCTAATTTCAAATTTTCTAAACATTATTTTACCTTCATGCCTTGAGCATAATCTGATTATGTGCAATGAAAATTGTCTATAGAAAATTGTGTATGATTCCCTAGCATGCCTCTAAGTATGAGTAATGTTTTATGCTAATCAATGATGCATTCACTCGCTATTTGGTAATCTACATGTGCTCATAATCTTAGTCTTGCATGATTGTGTAGTGTAATAGTTTTAACAAATTAAGTTGTATGCCTAAATTACCTACACCATCATTCAAACAATAAATTTCTTGCACACATAGAAGTGTTATTTCAAAATTATAAGGGTTTGCTACAACAAGTAAATTCGTAGACCTTTGGCCCAAAATTACAACAATATGAAATAAAATGCCAAAGATAACTCCACCAAGCACTACTCACCCTCCTGATCAGTCTTAATGAGCATTGTGAGGTTGAGCATCTTGGAAAGAATTGTAAAGTGTCTTGTGCAAACACATTTTTTTCACTTCTATTTGTACACCGGATCACTAAAAATAAAATTTAATAAAAGTGCTTATGTGATCCCCCAAGCAATACTTCGCTCCCAGATAAGTCTTAATGAGCATTGTGTGGGCGAAGCACCTTGGTTGTTGTACTCATTCTATGTTCCTTGAAACTTTATTCTAGATTTGATGTGTGAAAGTAATTATAAGATTACAATCTTAATATTGTTGTTACTAATTCATTACATATGTCATGTGTTTTGATTATTTCACTTGTATACTTTTATCAAAACACCTTATGCACACATCATTGTTTTACATAAAACTTCTACTCATGAGAATTGGATCCTAATGCAAAATTACATAATTCTCTAAACACTCAAGTAAAAGCACTAAATTGCAATGCATGATTTCTACAATGTTTTCTTTACTTGAAATACGAATTGGTTTCATTGTAGCTATTATCAGTTTGAATATGTTAAATCATGCTTGCCTATTTGTTAAAAGAATTTACAAAGTTAATGCTCAAATGTGAAATGCCTAGTGTCAAACCAAAACAAAAAACTTCTTTACAAAAATATTAATCTCAATAACTTTGTTTTATTTTTCCGCATTCCTATTTGACTATGTGGTTTTACCATGCTTTATCATGCTTATTTATAAAGTTTTTTCTTCACTTGTGCTTGTCCAACTATAGTGCATTTATTTCAACAATTTTTTTAGATTACTTTGACAAGCAAGTGGTAGAATTCCTTTGGTAAAAACATGGAAGGTTGTTCTTTCATACTTATCATATCCTTTTTCCGTTGTGCTACTCTCTCCCTTAACTCGATCACGAATTACTTTGTGTCTAAACAAAACTCTTAATCATCTCTTAGTTATATCCCAACTTTTGTCTTCTCTTTTCTAGTTTTGTTTCACTCCACCCTCTTTTGCTAATAACAAAAGGGGGAGAATAAAATGATAAATCGTAATGATTAAAGGAGTAGGATTCACTAGATTAAGGGGGAGCATGAATCTAGTTTATGGGAGCATACACTAAGGGAGGGCACTTATGTATGGGGAGAACAATTTAACAATCTATAATTCATATTAATATCTCTATATTGCTTAGTGTCATATATCCTTCTAAAACACATCTCTCTTATATATGAATCTGATTTATCTCTATTGGATTTGTTATTATCAAAAGGGGGAGATTGTTGGAACATGGTTTTCCGCATCCCTTTGATTTGAGAATAACAAATTCTGCTTGTATTTGATCGTGGTTACCATTGTGTTTTTAGCATGCAGACTTGAACAGATATGACACTAGGATGCTTCATTATTTGTCTGGAACTGCCCACAAGCTGAAATGATGAAAGTGGTCTAAGGCTAGGCATTAGGACTTAACGTCGGCATTGATACTCGATATGGCTTGCCGCTGAGATGATCGACGATATGGCTTGCCACTGAGATAATGAAAGTGGTATAACGCCAAGCATTAGATCTTAATGGTTGGCGTTGATGCTCATTCCAATCATGATGATTATGGCAAGGAGGGAAGCAATCGTGATTGCAGGAGCTCTTTAGGAATGATCTGACCTAACGCCAGCGTTAGCCTCAATGCCAGCATTAGGGTTGCCTAAAATGAATGTTTCCTAAAGTGCAGAATCTCCTTCCTATTTTGAAGATCCGAGCCATCAAAACAATTCTATACTGGGTCAACACCAGGCGTTAGCCTTAACGCCGGCGTTAGCATCCAGTCCTATAAATAGGGGGATTTTTTCTTCTCCCACAACTAATGCCAAGGAGCCCTATTCCAACACTCTGAATTATTTGTGAGGGCCATATTTACAGACCACAAAGGATCTCGCACTCAATTTTAAAAGGAGGAATCAAAGGAGGCTTGGATCAACATGCTAACTCAACGCGAAGAACGCACGCTTGGACTTCAATGATCTTCAGCGATTCTTCGTCGTCTCCTTCAGATTACCTCATAGGGAGTTTTTATATTTGTCTTTTTATTTACCTTTATCTTTGTAATCTTGGAGAAAGTTCGCCTCGTGTTGGCGACTAGGTCTGGGTAGGACTTAGGGAGGAATTCGCATCGTGTTGGCGACTAGGTCTAGGGAGTGGATCTAGGGGGTTCTCGAGGCCTTTCTGTATATAGAAAGGCTAGAGTGTCTTGAGGTCGTATCTGGGGAGAGATCGGCTAAAGCCAACTGGTTCTTAGTGAGAAGAGTCGGTATAGAAAACAAAAGGGGTATTTCATATTTCGCCTTGGATTTCTAGCGTCATTGAAATCAAATTTTGTAACCAAATTTTATTAATGATAATCATGCCTTTTTTTATTTAATAAAATTGATTTACTACTCTTTGTTTTTTATTCACTCATATTCAAATAAAATATCAAAAGTTTTCTATAAAAAATAAAAGTTTTCTAAAACCCTTATTCAACCCCCCCCCCCCCCCCCCCTCTAAGGGTGCCTCAAGATCCAACACTGTAGAGACAATCCACCAAATAGTGGGAAAATAGGTAACTGGTCAGCTTTAGTTGACCAACATTTATAACGACCCCACCCCATGCCCGGGGCAGTGGTACTCCTTCCCTGCAAGCATGCAATAGCAATAGCAGTATATATTTAACAGGTGCGTCTATGCACCGCATAAAAACAATCACCATATACGTCGACTCAAGACCACACATATCGTGCTCTCAAGGCACACTTCGGCGTACTCCCTGAGTTACACCAATACTCTAAGTCCTTTTTCAAACTTAGACAATACTAAGTGCTTTTTCAACTTAGCATACTATGAGCTTTTACCATCAAGGTCGTCATACCTTACGGTTCCTTTCCCGAAATTCCTTCAGTGCACCGAGGGGCGACCTCTTCACTGACCGGCTAAGGGATGGGTTTGGTTCAGCTTTGCCCGTGCTCATAATGTCAGGATCAACTCTGCCTGACGCAGGTATGGCTTCACCTCGGCCCGCTATTAGCTCACAAGGCCAACAAAGGTGAGCTCGATGTCCCTTCCTTTCCATCTCATGTTGTTACACACCCAGTCCTTTTTGACGTAGGCTTCACAGTCTCCACGTTATTGCTCACTGGAGCTACCACCAGTTATCAGACTATTGTCTGGCGTTCACGATAGAATTCATTTCTGCCGTGTGCTATGCTCAGCCATTGCGAGTCTATAGTTTTCTGGTGCTACACCACAAGTCCCCAGGACCTAGGCTTCACACCCACCAAAAATGGCTCACTGGCGCTAGAAACGGCGCTAGCGCTAGCACCGCGCGCTACCTAACAGAACGCAGTTCTGTCAGCTCTTTCGGGTATTTCCTGGAGGTTGCCTCCAGAACTCCCTGCAGCACATCACAACACCCAGAACCCGAAAACAAACATACATACTCGGAGTCTTCTCCGGAGCGCAATAAACATCACCAATCCAAACCAACCTGTCCAGATGGGCTTCACACAATATGCCTATGTTTGTACAGCGATCCGGACTCTATATGCAATTTCTACGGGGACAATCCATATCAACCTGTCGGAAGAAACCTATCCACTAATTAGTGGAAATCTTTCTGCTACTATGCAAATCCAAGGACTAGCATGTTCTGAGATTAAGGAGGAGAATCGTTACCCTTGCTGCTCATTTTGGTGTCATAGGGTTAAGCTTCCTCTCACAAATTCAACGATGGCACAAGCGCGCAAGAGATCTCCTACCCAGACTTTCCCTAGACAAAACGAACCTCCTTCCTCTCCCTGACCTCTGTCTTTGCCTTTGGAGAGAGTCCAAGTGAGAAACTAAGGAAAATCCATGAATTTGGCAGCTTTATATATCAAAACAATACCGTTGGCGCTACCCACTACCACAGTTGCTAGCCCAAAAGTGGTACGACCGAACCTATCCATAGCCGCTTAAGGAATTCGTCGAAACTACTAGCGCTACCGCCTGCGCTATCTTTCGACGATGAATTTCACTGGTGTTCAACATGATTCGTCGGAATACATTTGACGGGACACAATTTCACCATAACAGCTACCGCCAGCGCTATCGCTACCGCAGGCGCTAGCAATCGACGGATCGTCTTGACGTTTTCAACGGTACACACAAGTCCTTTCATCGAAACTCACCCAATTCGACAATATGAGCTACCGCCGACGCTAGCCCTAGCGCTAGCTCCTTAGCTTAGAAATTCGTGAACTTGTTGCACCTGAAAACTGGGGCCTTACATCATATTACAGATGTCTTATATGTAGAAGGCTTGAAATATAATCTAGTCAATATTAGTCAACTATGCGATAAAGGTCTTAATGTTCTATTTGAATCTTCTACAAATTTGTGTAAAATTATAAACCCGAAAAATTAATGATATTATACTCACTGCACCAAAAACTCACAATATCTATCTAATTGCCTTTAATGATCTTTCACGTGCTTCACTTAAAGGTCTAATCTCACAAAATGAAGAACTTGAATTATGGCATAGACGGTCACTCTAGCACCAAGTTAATTTTAAAATTGCGAAAAAATAAAATAATAAGAGGTTTACCAATGCCTAATGGAAACTTATCATCTCTTTGCCCGCCTTGCCAAAAAGGAAAATTTTCTAAAACCTCTTTCAAAAGTAAAAATGAAATCTCTACCACTAGACCCTTACAACTAATTCACATGGACCTATTCGGTCCAATTAGCACGTGCAGTCTAGGAGGAAAAAATTACATGTTTGTATTGATTGATGATTATTCTAGATTTACATGGACTTTATTTCTTACCTCCAAATCCGACGCTTTTTGTGAGTTTACAAAATTATGCAATCGTATTCAAAATGAGTTAGATTTAAAAAATTAAATGTATTCGCTCGGATCATGGAGGGGAATTTGAAAATGAAAATTTCACCACGTTTTGCAATAATCTAGGCATCAAACACGAATTTTCCACTCCACGCACCCCTCAACAAAATGGTGTGGTGGAGAGGAAAAATAGAACCTTTCAAGAACTTGCACGCACTATGCTATCAGAGTATTGGTTGCCTATATTTTTTAGGCAGCAGCGATAAAAAGCTCTTGCTACGTAATAAACCGAGTTATGCTTCGTCCAATTCTAAAATTGACACCATATGAACTATACTACTAAAAGAAACCTAACGTTTCCTACTTTCATGTTTTTGGATGTAAATGCTTTATTTTAAACATCAATGATACCTTAGGGATATTTGACGAAAAATCTAATGAAGGTATTTTTCTTGGATACTCTTCAACTAGTAAAGCATATAGAATATACAACAAAAAGTCTAACAAGGTTGAAGAGTCTATTCCTGTTAGGTTTGATGAATTTGTTCCTTGTGTAGATCTTAATATTGCAGAAAAAGAAGATTAACCCCACTCACCCTTGGAGCGTGAGGATGATGATGAACCACTTGGAGATAATAAAGAATTAGAGATGGTACAAGTAGAATTCGTGCCTCCAAGCGTGCTTAGATTTACAAGAGATCATCCAAGAGAGCTTATCATCGGCAAACCGTCAAGAGGGGTAACGACACGTTCTTCCATTCATGAATCTTTTTCAAATTTATGCTTTGTTTCCGCGAACACAAAAACGTTTCAACCGCTTTAAATGATGATTTTAGTTTATAGCTATGAACGAAGAACTAAATCAATTTGAACGAAATAGGGTTTGGAAGTTAGTTATAAGACCATCTAATCACCCAGTTATTGGTGTAAAATGGATATTTAAAAATAAATTAGATGGAGATTCTAGAATCACTAGAAACAAAGCTAGATTACTGCATAAGGTTACTCTCAAATTGAATGGGTAGATTTTGATGAAACCTTTGCACCTGTAGCTCGCCTTGAATCTATTAGAATTTTTCTTGCTTTTGCGAGTTATAAGAAGTTTAAATTATTTCAAATGGATGTAAAAAGCGCTTTCTTCAACGGGATAATTAAAGAAGAAGTTTATGTTGAACAACTCCCCCGGTTTTATTGATGAAAAATTTTCAAATCATGTATATAGATTATAAAAGGCGCTTTATGGTTTAAAGCAAGCGCCCCGTGCTTGGTATGAATGTTTAACATCTTTTTTTATTGAAGCACAGTTATAAAATGGGTAGTGTCGATAACACAGTACTCTTCATTAAGCATAAAAATAATGATTTAATCATTTTACAAATTTATGTTGATGGCATTATCTTTGGAGCCACTAATGAAGAGTTGTGTAATGAAGTAGTACAAGTGATGCAAAATGAATTTGAGATGAGCTTAGTTGGGGAACTCACATATTTCTTAGGTTTTCAAATCACACAAAGAAATGATGGAATCTTTATTTGTCAAACTAAGTATGTACATGATATGCCAAAACGTTTTGGATTTGAAAACTTAAAACTAGCTAGTACACCAATGAGCGCATCACTAAAATTAGGAAAAGATGAAGCCGGAATCTCAATTGATCAAACGTTGTATAGAGGAATGATTGGATCATTATTGTATTTAAGTGCATCTAGACCTGACATTACTTTTGTCGTATGTTTATGTGCTAGATTTCAAGCTAATCCAAAAGAATCTCATTTAAAAGCGGTGAAACAAATTTTTAGATATTTAATCGGAACATCTAGATTAGGTCTATGGTACCCAAACAGTGATTCTTTTCTCTTACACGGATTTTCTGATTTTGATTATGCGGGGTGTTCATTAGATAGGAAAAGCACTAGTGGCACATGTCATTTCTTAGGCCCTTCACTAGTTGCATGGTTAAGTAGAAAACAAAATTTGGTTGCTTTCTCCACCACCGAGGTCGAATATATTGCACTAGAAAGCTGTTGTGCACAAGCATTATGGATGACTCAAACCTTAGAAGACTTTGGAGTTCATCTAACCAATATTGAATTAAAATGTGACAACAAGTGTTATTGACCTAACAAACAATCCCGTCCATCACTCAAGATCCAAACACATAGACGTGAGACATCACTTCATTAGGGATCATATAAAAAAGGAACATGTTCATGTAAACTTTATTGGAACTGAATCCCAACTTGCGGATATTCTTACCAAGCCTCTACCCACTGCACAATTGCCTTACTTAGGCTAGAATTAGGGGTTTTGGACATATTAGCTTAAAGCCAACAAAATTCGCCATCTTGTGTGTATGTCTGTCTGATTTCTTTACTCTACTACATAGACCTTACACTGAACAAACATAATCCGGCGAAAAATTTCAAAATCACACATTTTTTCTAAAAAAATACAACTTTCGTTACTAACGCACGACGGTAGGTAGTTAACGCTGGCGGTAGTATAAATTCCTGTGTTTATTAAAATTTCTAAGGTTATGCATTTCGGTTCATTTCCTGTTATTCTTTCAATACAAAACAAAAAAATGTAAAACTAATCAAACTCAATCAAAAATATGTTTTTTTTCTTATACACAAAAAAATCAAATACAAAATTTCAAAATAATTTCAAAGAACAAAAATATGTTTTTCTTTTTATCTCCTTATGTGTGCTTATTATTTTTATATAAATAAAAATTATTGAAACATTTCAAGGGTGATTTGTGTTATCTTTTCAAGATTAAAATTCAATGTCAATTCTCTATTTCAAATATCTTAAAACATTGGTTTATGTTATGTCTTGGACATTATCTTGTAATGTGCAATAAAATTGATTATAGAAATCATGTGTAGAATTGCTTAACATGCCTCTAAGTATGAGCAATGTTTTATTTTTGATAATAACTTACTCAATCATCTCTTTGATAATCTACATATAATTTTAATCTTACTCTTGCATGATTGTGTACTGTAACAACTTAACATTATTAGATGTATGCTTAGTTTACCTACACCTCATAAAAATCCTTTCGTTTCATGCACTCATATTTGAAAAAGTGTGTTTTAAAATAAAAAAACTCTATGTTTGCAAAAACAAGTGAATTTGGAGAACTTTGTCCCAAGCCAAAATTCAAATTAATATTTGACAAAGATTACTCCACCAAGCACTACTGACCCTCCCAATAAGTCTTATTGAGCATTGTGAGGTTGAGCACCTTGGAGAGAATTGTGAAGTGTCTTGTGCAAACTACTTTATACACTACTTCTTCATGTACATTGGATCACAAATAAAAAAAAAAGAAAATATAAAATATGTGATCCCCAAGCACTACTTTGCATCCTGATAAGTCTTAATGAGCATTGTGTGTGTAGAGCACTTTGGGAGTTGTACTATTTCTATGTGCATTGAAATAAAATATAACTTTGTGGGTGGAAGTAATTCTAAAACGCATTTCAACAATGTTGTGTTTATTCCATTATATATGCATATGTTTTGATTAAATCATTTGTATACTCTTATCAAAAACACTACGTGTACACATCATTATCTCTTATAAACCTTCTACACATGAGTATTGGACTTTAATGTATATTTACATGTCTTTTCTATAATTTTTAGTAAATGCACTAAATAGCTTTGCATGATCTCTACAATGTATAAGTATTCTTAAATTGCGAATTTAGAACACTATAGTTTCTTATCTTGACTTGATAAATTAAAATCATGTGTGAATTATTTTTGTGTACCACAAGCATATCTTGGATTTCAAATTTAAAATATCTTCTTTCAAACACTAACACTCTTATTCATTTTCAACACTTGCAAATTTTAAAAATGATGTTTATTTTAGGAATGATTATTATACTTGAACTTATCTTCCGCTACGCCTTGTATACTCACTCTTACTTATCTACTTTTTAAACAAGTGCTATTATATTTTGATAACAAATGATATTGTGATCTTGGCCTTCAATTGCTAAAACATCTATTTTCTAATAAAACAAACTCTTACTCATTTGCTATGCTTCAAACTCCTATAAAGATGTTTATTTATCTTGAAACATGCTTTCCACTATCCTTAATACTTGTATGCTCGATCATGAATATTTTCTTACCCAACAAGTAGTATTAGTTACTTAACTAATGATACTTCATTCTTACTCTAAACTTCCTACAAAAGGAGGAGAATAACTAAGTAATTCGAACTCCATCCTTTACTCACTCACCATGTAGTATCACTAAGTCATAACTCCTTGTCATGCTCTTTCCCTTCTCTCCACCCTCTTTTGATAATACCAAAAGGGGGAGAATAACTTTGAAAGAAATTCACACTTAAGGGGAGTAAAATACACAAGATGCTATGATGTAGGGGGAGCACTCATATAGGGGGAGCATCTATATAGGGGGAACATATTCGTACTATCACGCCTATCCTTTACTATATACACATTTCTTATTGTTGAATGTTTTTCTTTCTAAGAGGATTTGTTATTATCAAAAGGGGGAGTTTGTTGGAACATGCTTTCCGCATCTCTTGGTTTGAGAATAACAAATCTCATTGTATTTTATCATACTTGCCATGTTTTTATAGTGTGTAGGAACTTCAGCTTCAAGCCCCTATAAGTACGAAAAAGAAAGATGATGATTCCCTATCAGTTCAATACTCTGTTGCTATCACGGCGCGCTAACGCTACCGCTGGCGGTAGCTCATGCATATTTGGAAACAGCATCGAGAAGGAAATATCGTCGAGAAAGGATTGTCGACGAGACGCAATCTATCAACTCTTACCGCGGTGCACTAACGCTGTCGCTGGTGGTAGCTCTGCAAATTTAGAAACATCGTCGAGAAGGAAATATACGTCGAGAAAGGAATGTCGTCAGGACTAAATATAACAACTCTTACCGCGGCGTGTTAAGACTAACGCCCGATGGTAACCTATGGAAGTCCCGCAATCATGATGCTGATTGAGGAGCACAAAAGGAAGGAGATCTGACGGCTAGGAAGGATATAACGCTAACGCGGTGCGCTAACATTACCGCGGCGCGGTAGGAGGGGATGCCAAATTTGGAGCCAGAATGTTGCCAAAGATGACTCGATCTGTGTGCCAGCTTGTTTCCTAAAGAGGCTACCGCCCGGCGGTAGCACTACCGCTGGCACTAGGATCCGAGCCTATTTAAAGAGCGGTTTGCCTCTATTTTTATTCGCCGATTTCAACGACGCATCAAAGCCACAACTCCTATACTTTTGTGAGAGCCTCTTTGCAGCCAAGACAACTCCATCGACGTTCATAAATGCTAAGAACTCAAAGATGGATCGATCAATATTATTCTACACGAAGGTCATACGTGTCAACTCCAAGGATTACTTCGGCGCGCCTTCGACAAGATCTTCGAGTTCAACTTATGAGGGAGTTTTGTCTTTTAGTTTCATTTTGTATTGTTAAATTTTTTGATTTGAATCATTTAGGAGTAAGCAGGAGTTGCATCAACTGAGTATAGCCAAACAACCACAATATGCCACACAGCAACACAAAGCTTTATTGAATCACAATACTTGATTACAGTGCGAGGTATACATGGCGAGACATGATTCATAAGAATCACGAAGGAGAGAAGAACAAAACACCAAAAACAGAACTGGCGGCTTGACAAGCAGAGACCGCACAGACCGCACAACTCCAGAGATCACCCGGCTTGACCTCAGACCGCGCGAACAGAAAATAGACAGATTGCCTGCACTGCAAAACCGCCACCACAGACCGCACGAAATGGAGCTTATTGAATTGAACGAAGAATAACTGTCGCCAGACCGCAACTCAGATCGCCTGACCGCCGAAGGTCGCTTGATCGCTGAGCTCGCTGCGAACAGCACAAGAACACCATAAACCAGTTCGCAGACAGACCACTGCCGAACTGTTTATCCAAGCTGCTGGGAATCACCAAGGAAGATGACTGCAACCTGCTGACCGCAAACCTGCGAACACAACAAACAGTCAACTCGCTTTCGAGACCGCCCGACCTCAGAGTTGAGACCGCACGAATTAACCCAGGCTCTTGTTCTTACAGTTCTCGTTATGAATGACGGGCCATGCACCCCTATTTATAGGCGACAAGACGAATGTCATCACCGCCACAAAAGAGATACAATCATCACCCACCAGATCGCCAGTGGTCTCAAAGAGCAAACCGCGCGATCACACCACTTGGACAACCTTCCGTCCGAGACCGCAGATCAGCAGGCAGACCGCGCACAAGCCGCGCGGACATAAGCCCCTCCCTCCTTAGATCGCCAAGAGCAGACAAGGAACATCTGGCCGACTTCAAACAAGTCGCCAGATCGACAAGCACAAACCGCCCGGTCACAGCGGTTATACCAGAACAGACCGCCCGGTCTTTTACAAAGAAGATAGACCATCCAAGCAGAACAACCCGGGACGAGACCGAAACAACCAGAACAAACCGGCCAACTAGCAGACCGCCAGAACCAGACCGGCAGAGCCAGACCGACAGGTCACCAACACAGACCGCCGGCCACGTTCCACTTCACTTCAACAATTTCAACACTCCCCCTTGAAGTGGGAAGTGGAAACTAGCCCGAGTAAACTCCGCAACCGAGTAAACGGTCCCTTCGCCAGCGACTTTGTGAAGATGTCTGCAACATTGTCTGCACTCCGAACATGCTCAATCATAAGAGATCCTCCCAACACCTTTTCACGAATGAAATGGTGCTCAATCTCAATATGCTTTGTCCTCGCGTGACAGACTGGATTATTAACCAGCTTGAGAGCACTCTCATTGTCCCCACGTAGCATAGTGGGACCTCGAACCTCCTCATGAATGTCCTCCACCAACCTCCTGAACCAAACGGCTTCCTGAGCTGCCAAGGCTGAAGCCTTGTATTCCGCTTCTGTGGTGGATACGGACACCGAGTCCTGCTTTTTGCTGCACCAAGAAATAGCTGTGGGGCCCGTCATAAAGACAAAACCAGACGTTGATCTCCGATCATCCATGTCTCCCCCGTAATCAGCATCCATGTATCCAAGCAACTCCAAGATTGACCCTCTCCTGTATAGGAGACCCAAATCAGAGGTCGACTTCACATATTTCAAGATTCCTTTTGCCGCCAGAAGATGAGGCTTCCGTGGCTCCGCCATGTACCGACTCACTTTGCCAACTGCATAAGCAATATATGGCCTCGTGATAGTCAAGTAGATCAAGCTCCCAACCAGAGCTCGGAACACCAACGGATCAGATAGAGCTCTCCCCTCATCCTTCCGAAGTTTATGATGTTGTTCCAGAGGTATAGAGCTGCTCTTCCCTTCCTCCATGCCGAATCGTTGAACGATTCGCTCCGCATATCCAGCCTGAGAAACGAGCACTCCGCTCTCCCGCCTCTAAACTTTGAGTCCAAGGAAATGGTGGAGCTTACCCAGATCCTTCATCTCAAATCTAATAGCAAGCTCGGCTCTCAGCCTTGCTACTGCCTCCTTCGAGTTCCATGTGACAATCATGTCATCCACATACAGCAGAACAATAACTAGAAGCGCCCCTCCTTCTTGACGAACAAGCTAGAATCAGAGTCTGAAGCAAAGAACCCGCAGAATAGAAGATACTCTGCGATCTTTCCATACCACGCCCGAGGCGCTTGCTTCAACACATACATGGCCTTCTTCAGTTTGCAGACGTAATTCGGACACTCCTCCGAGATGAAGCCCGGCGGTTGGATTATGAAGATATCCTTGTCAATTTCTCCGTATAAGAAAGCATTCTTCACGTCGAGCTGCCAAATCTCCCATCCACTGGATGCCGCCAAAGCAATAACAAATCGAACCGAAGTCATTTTTGCCACTGTACTGAACGTCTCATCATAATCTTCTCCATACTGCTGTGAGAACTCGCGAGCCACAAGGCGAGCCTTGTAACGCTCGATCGTGTCGTCAGCTTTCTTCTTGAGTTTATTGTGAGAACTTGAAAATAACAGAAATTTTTATTTCCAAAAAATCTAAGTATTACAAGTGTATTGCCTCCTTTATATAGACTAGGAGGGAAACAGTAAAATACAAATATACGATGTGGGACTAAATACAAATACATAGTACACAAGAGAGCTGGGCGGTCTGGGCGATCAGGAATATTGAGACCGCAGCGACCTCTGCGATCTAGAGTGAGATCGGGCGGTCACACGACAGGAGGAAGGTCGTGTGACAGAGGAGACCGTCGGACGGTTAGATCGTTCTGGCGAACACTCCCCCATAAGGGAGAGACCGGGAGGGCCAGACCGCTTCTCTCCATAAGAAGCGATCTGGTATATCCGAGATGAACCGGCAGTCTTGTACTTGGAGACTGCTGAGACCGCTGGCTCTAGACCGCTTGGAGAGGCGGAATGATGCTGACCTTCACAAGACGCAACCTCGCATACTTGAGGAGAAGTGGCGGTCTGATGCTGGGAGACCGCACAGACCGCTGACTCGAGACCGCGCATCTTCAACCCATCTTTATCCGGCGCGATCTGGTACATCAGAGGAGAAGCCGCGGTCTGATTATTGGAGACCGCACAGACCGCTGGCTTCAGATCGCGCGGCTTCAATCCTTCGAGACCGCTTGGCTTAACCACTCCCCCGCAAGCGGAGCATAGATATCAATCATGCCTAGCTTGTTGCACACATCGGAGAAGGATAAAGATATAGGTTTGGTGAAGATATCAGCCAGCTCTTTATCCGAAGTTACGAAGGGAGTGCAGATTTGTTTCTTCAAGATTTCTTCCCTGATGAAATGACAGTCCACTTCAATGTGTTTGGTTCTCTCATGAAAGACTGGGTTCTGAGATATATAGATTGCAGCTTTGTTGTCACAAAACATTGGCAATGGATGATTGTAAACTTCTCCTAAGTCTAGAAGGAGAGTTCGTAACCATTTCAACTCGCATGTAGTTTGGGCCATGCTCCTGTACTCGGCCTCAGCACTTGATCCGGATACTACTGTTTGTTTCTTGCTCTTCCAGCTCACCAGAATTCCTCCCACGAAGGTACAGAACCCAGATGTGGATTTCCTGTCTCCTTTATCATCGGCGTAGCTAGCATCTGAATAGGCTTCTATCTTGAGATGGTTGTTCCTTTGGAACAGAAGTCCCTTCCCTGGAGATCCCTTAACGTATTCTAATATCTTTAAAGCAGCTTGAAGATGACATTCCTTCGGAGTTTGCATGAATTGGCTGACCTTCCCAACAACGTAGCAGATATCAGGTCTTGTTACAGTTAGGTAGATGAGCTTGCCTACAAGACAACGATATCTAGTGCTATCAAGTAGAGGAGGAGAGTTGTCAGTCCAGAGTTTGTTGTCTCCAATTGTCATTGGATATTTAGCAGGTTTAGCACCCAGAAGACCTGTTTCCTTTAGAAGGTCAATAGCATACTTCCGTTGTGAGAGAACAATGGAGCTATGCTTCCTTGAGATTTCAATGCCCAGAAAATACTTGGGAGTCCCCATATCTTTGGTCACAAAGTGTTGGAGGAGATGTTTCTTTGTAAGGGAGACACCTTCAATATCATCACCTGTGAGAAGGATGTCATCAACGTATACAGCCAGAACAACCACTCCATGAGATGTCTTGCGAATAAAGAGAGAGTGATCCGTAGAACTATGGACAAATCCAATGATCTTGATAACTTCGTTAAATTTTTCGAACCAGGCGCGAGGACTTTGCTTAAGACCATAGATGGCCTTCTTTAGCTTACATACACGAGTCTCCCCCGGAGCAACATACCCTGGAGGTTGCTCCATGAAAAAAACCTCTTGAAGATCACCATAGAGAAAGGCATTCTTGACATCCAATTGAGAGAGTTGCCAACCTTTGTTGACGGCCACAGAGAAGAGGACGCTGATGGTTGTAAGACGAGCGACAGGTGAGAAAGTGTCAAAGAAGTCTACTCCATATGTCTGAGTAAAACCTTTGGCAACCAAGCGAGCTTTATAGCGGTCAACAGAGCCATCAGCACGATATTTTATCACAAAGACCCATCTACACCCAACAACATCTATCCCAATAGGTGGAGAAACAAGAGTCCAAGTGCTACGGTCCTGAAGGGCGGAGATTTCATCATCCATGGCAGCCTTCCACTGTGGGATGGCAAGAGCATCCTGATAACTAGTTGGGGTGGCAGTATCTGTAATAGCAATAGCAAATGCCCTAGCAGAGGGGGTAAGTTGAGCATAAGTTACAACATCGTGAATAGAATGTTGCGTACATGAGCGAACTCCCTTTGGAAGAGCAATAGGGAGGTCTTCAGTGGTGACTGTATCTGCAGGAGAGTCATCATCGGAAGAAGATAGTGCTGGCCCAAGAGTCAGGAGAGAAGGCCCCAGAGTAGGAGGACAGGTGGAAGGAGATGCTGGAGGTGGTGGAGGGAAAGGAATAGGTGGTGGAGTTGGGAGAGGAGGTGGTGGTGGTGGAGAGTAAATGAGCGGTGTTGTTGGACTAGGCGCAGGAGGCAGCGAGGTGGAAGAGTTAGAAAAGTATGGAACAGTTTCAAAGAAGGTGACATCAGCGGAAACATATTGTTTGCGAAGAAGGGGATCATAGCATCGGTACCCTTTCTGAGTTGGAGAATAACCAACAAAGATGCATTTAACTGCCCGAGGAGAGAGTTTGTCCCGACCTGGGGAAGGAGTGTGGACAAACGCAGTACAACCAAACACCTTGAGAGGTAATGAGAAGGGTTGTGAGGTGGGATATAGTAGAGAGAAGGGGGTGGAGCCTTGAAGAAGGGTGGAGGGAATGCAGTTAATGAGGTAGCAGGAGATGAGGATGGCATGACCCCAATAGGTTTTGGGCATATTCATCTGGAAGAGTAAGGTGCGAGCCATGTCGAGGAGGTGACGATTCTTACGTTCCGCTATTCCATTTTGTTGAGAAGTATAAGGGCAACTAGTCTGGTGTATAAGACCATGATTCATGCAAAACTCAGAGAATTGATGAGAAACATACTCTTTAGCATTATCAGTGCGAATAACCTTGATAGATACTCCAAACTGAGTGAAAATTTCATTGTAGAAAGTTTTGAAAACAGAAAAAAGTTCTGAGCGTTCTTTTAACAGATACACCCAAGTACATCGAGAGAAGTCATCAATAAAAGTAACAAAATACAAACTACTCCCACCTACAGTCTTGGTAGGAGAAGGACCCCAGATGTCCGAGTGGAGGAGATCAAAGGGCCGAGTCGAGCTACGTTCATGTTTGGCAGGGTAGGAAGCCCGATGGTGCTTTCCTAGTTGACAAGCTTCACAGTTGAGAGGAGAGGTATCTCTGGTGAGGTGAGGTAGAAGTTGATACAGCAGCCGAGGTGGAGGGTGACCAAGACGGAGGTGCCATTGATGGAGAGAATCAGAGACGGTAGAAGAAGAGTGAGCAGCAAGAACGTCAAGGAAGTAGTGTCCTCCACTCTCAGTCCCAGTAGCAACTGTCTACTTCGTATGAAGATCCTGAAAATAACAGTTAGTCAGAGTAAACATAATAGAGCATTGTAATTGTTGAGAGAGTGCCTTGACTGATAGTAAGTTGCATGGAAAAGTAGGCACATAAAGAGTGTTCTGAAGAGAGATAGTCGGAGTGACTTGAACTATTCCAGTCCCACACACATGTGAGGGAGAACCATCTGGGTTAGAACCAGAGGTAAATTCTTGTGCTCTAGTAACTGGGAGAAAAGGTGAGGGTTCCCTGTCATATGATTTGTTGCTCCAGAATCAATAAGCCATTTACCTTCAGTAACCATGTGCACGCTACCTGAGGAGGTAGCAACAGAAGCAGACGGTGATCTAGTATCCGGTTGAGAAGCAGCAGCCAGAGGGCGAAGGTGAGGATGCTTGAGATAACAATGATCAATTGTGTGACCCTTCCGACCACAATGAGAACAGATGTACCGCAGAGGTCCACGACCACCAAGAGATCCACCATGGCCACCAGGGTGACCACATTCAGCCCGGTGAGCAAAGCTCTCTAGAGGAGGAGGGGAAGACAACAAGGGTCGTTGGAGAAGGGAGGTAACAGCAGAGACCCGAGAAGCGGTGGCATCAAGAGTTGGAGATTCAGCTTCTCCAAGGATTTGTTGTCGTATCATATCATAGGACTCCGGAAGATGGAGAAGGTAACACACAACCAGGAGCTCTTGGAAGTGTTTATGTTGTTCAGCAAGATCAACAGAGAAGGGGAGATGCTGAAGGAGTTCAGCCCCAATGGCCTGAACAACTTGATATGTTGTGGTGGGATCCATGGTTGGGCGGGCAAAGAGATCAGCATACAAGGTGTAAATGCGGGAGGTTTTGGCACCTTTGGAGTAAAGGGCCGCAAGATGCTTCCATGCTGCCTTGACTGTCTCATCATGACGAATGATAGGAAGACACTCATCAGAGAGACTTTTAGCAAGCCAGGTGCGGATAAGAGCATCGCTAGCATCCCAATCATCAAAGGTAGCAGATCCTGTGGGAGGAGGATCATCGGTGAGATGGTGGCGTTTGCGTTGAGAGCGTAAGAGAAAGGTGAAGGAGACACTCCAATCAGGATAGTTAGCGCCAGTGAGCTTGGATGTGGTGCCAAGGTTGCCCGAGGAAGGGGTAGAAATAGCCACAGGAGTGGGCGGGGGGGGGGGGGGGGGGTAACATTCACAGAAGGGGTACCCATGAGGATAGAGATCGCGCGGTCTCGCGGATATAAGGGAGATCGCGCGGACTAGAGGAGGGAAAGAGAGACCGGTCAAAAGGAAGAGAGGAGATCGCACGGATTGTGCGGTCAGAATAAAAAGAGTCCGGTCGAAGAGATCGATCGCTCTGATACCATGTGAGAACTTGAAAATAACAGAAATTTTTTTTTCCAAAAAATCTGAGTATTACAAGTGTATTGCCTCCTTTATATAGACTAGGAGGGAAACAGTAAAATACAAATATATGATGTGGGACTAAATACAAATACACCGTACACAAGAGAGCTGGGCGGTCTGGGAGATCAGGAATATTGAGACCGCAGCGACCTCTGTGATCTGGAGTGAGATCGGGCGGTCACACGACAGGAGGAAGGTCGTGTGACAGAGGAGACCGTCGGACGGTTAGATCGTTCTGGCGAACACTCCCGCATAAGGGAGAGACCGGGAGGGCCAGACCGCTTCTCTCCATAAGAAGCGATCTGGTATATCCGAGATGAACCGACAGTCTTGTACTTGGAGACCGCTGAGACTGCTGGCTCTAGACCGCTTGGAGAGGCAGAATGATGCTGACCTTCACAAAACGCGACCTCGCATACTTGAGGAGAAGTGGCGGTCTGATGCTGGGAGACCGAACATACCGCTGACTCGAGACCGCGCAGCTTCAACCCATCTTTATCCGGCGCGATTTGGTACATCAGAGGAGAAGCCGCGGTCTGATTATTGGAGACCGCACAGAAATCTGGCTTCAGATCGCGCGACTTCAATCCTTTGAGACCGCTTGGCTTCAACATTTATAAACTCATTTGCATGTCACAGGGGTAATGCCTTTGGGCCTGGGCACAAGATACCAAGTCTCATTCTTCTTGAGAGCATCCATCTCCTCCTGCATAGCAATGTCCCACTGCTTCACGCCTTTGGCCTTCTCAAAGCTCGACGGCTCCCTTTCATCCAAGGGACCAGCAATGAAACATGAGACAAAGCTCACCATTGTTGGAACCTTAGGTTTGATTTGAGTTAGGATCCACCTTTAGCATCTAAGTTCATATCATAACATATTGTATAACTTAGACTAAATATCCTATTAAGTTAGAAGCCTGAAAAGAGACAAGAGAAAATAATAATATATATATAATATAAATAATATACTAAGATATATATATATATATATTTACTAAGCTGAAAATAATATATATATAATATAGTAATAAATATATATATATATATATTGGTTGAGAAATAAGAAGAGAAATAAATATAAAATAATATAAGAGAAATATTATATTTCATATTTGACTAGCTGCGGCGCTCAGCTGTTGTCGAGCAGCGCTCGATATCTTATATTACAGGCGGTCGACGAAATGCAGAACAGCGATCGACGAACAAAGGCAGCGCTCGACAGATTAACAATTCAATAGCGGTCGACGAAAAGACGAACGGCGGTCGACGGAAATCCAGCAGAATTAAAGGAACAGTAAATTACATTATTCGGTCGACGAATCAAATGATTGAGGTCGACGAAAGTTAAGCTGAGCTCGACGAAATTTTGACAGGAATACTTTTTATTATTTAGCTTGACTAAAATAGATATTTAGCTGTCAGATTTATTTAAAGCAATATTTAAATATTCTATTTTATATATTGCTATATATATTGTTGATTTAATAATACAGCTTGCAGTATTAATTAATATAGCCGTTGGCAAAAGTATTAAATGCTGTAGCCGTTGCAGCAAGCCAAATACAGCAAATTGTCTTCCCAAGGATCTAGGAAATGAAAGAGGCTTTATTTCCTTCTTCTTTCTGTCAGCCAGGATTCAAAGAGAATATACAACATCAGATAATATATATATGAATATATACATAGTTGTTATCTTTTGACAGAACTGCTAGGAAGAGAATAGAATACAGAACAGATATTATTATATTGTTGTACAGGAAATACAAGAAGAAGAAGAACCGAGCAAAAAGAAGAAGCAGATTATATATACTTATATCTTCTTTTTGCTAAACATCCTTCTTGCAGATCTTCTATACATATCCTGAGACACCAAACCAATATTACTTGCTCAGGATCAAAACTGCAAGAAGAAGAAGAAGTGTTATTGCAATCTAGAGAAGAAGCTCCATATACAAAGCTGTCATCTAAACTCAATCAGACAGGGGGAGCTTTCTTCAACATCATCAAATCCAACTGAACATCTCATCAGGATCATCAAAAGTCTTCTCAGCAAAAGAGAAGAATACTATAACTTTTCTGTTTTCTTTATTTCTCCTTCACACCTTGTACAGGGTTATAACTCCCTTCAAAAGTTAACTCCCGGTGACAGGGCACCTTAGCAAAAACCTGTAGTTTGGTTAGAGCACCTTATCAACAGCTCACCTGGTGTGTGGACACCTTATCAAAAACACCTGGTGTGAGGGCACCTTATCAACAACCTCATAGTGGATTCCTACCAGTGGGTAGAAGAGTAGATGTACCCAGTTGAGGGGAACTACTATATATTTTTGTGTCATCTGGATGTTTGTTTTTATTTTTATTTTCATGTACTCTGTCTGCTTGTGTATTTCACTCACTCAGCAAATGCTCACATAAATATACATATCATTTATTTTTAAAACAAAACTTAATCAAAATCTTTTACTAAGATAAATAAGAACTAAACCTTTAAGCTTTAAAGATTTTTTTTGATTAGGATACCTAATCAAAAAAAATCTTTAAAGCTTAAGGGTTAGAGATTATTTATTTTTCTTTTATAACTAAGCAATTTCTGATTTCCTAAATCTTGATTAAAATAGGAATTTAAAATGAAATGAATTGATAGCTGTTAACAGATTCTAAGAATTTTAAAATCAAAAAGACAAATTCTGATAGCTTCTTTCTATAGAATCCTCTTAATCAGAAGAGACTCACACTCAGTGCTTTGATCATTTCTGATCTATGCAATTTGAGTAGAAATCTCAACATAAATATACATATCATTTATTTTTAAAATAAAACTTAATCAAAATCTTTTACTAAGATAAATAAGAACTAAACCCTCCACTTTCAATTGGTATCAGAGGGGTGTTTGGTTGTTGCAGGCTAACACCTGAACCAACAAAGATTTTCCTTAGATCTATTTTATTTTAGTGAATCATTACTCTATTTTATAAAAACCTCATGGCACAGAATACAGGTTATGCTAACTCTCCTATGTGCAACTCAAGCAAGCTTGCAGGACCTCCATCAACTCATGATCAAAGGAAGCTACAAAGTGCTAATGCAGAGGCCATGAAGATACTAGTTCAAACCATGTCAAATGACACTCTGTCAAATGTTGAAGACTACAAATCAGCAATGGACTGGAACTCCATTACAAGTATGGTAAATGAATTTTCTTCCACCTCTACAGTCTGTATTTATGATACAGAACCTCCAATTAGTCTAAGTATAGAAGAAGAAGAGAAAGAACAAAAAGCCAGAGCTTTCTGCACGCTAGCCATATATGGCTCATATCAAATCAAAGATGCAGAAGCTGCGCAGAAAAGGTAAGTGAGGTAAAATCAACTCCCAACTCTACCTCTGATACCAATTGAAAGTGGAGGGTTTAGTTCTTATTTATCTTAGTAAAAGATTTTGATTAAGTTTTGTTTTAAAAATAAATGATATGTATATTTATGTTGAGATTTCTACTCAAATTGCATAGATCAGAAATGATCAAAGCACTGAGTGTGAGTCTCTTCTGATTAAGAGGATTCTATAGAAAGAAGCTATCAGAATTTGTCTTTTTGATTTTAAAATTCTTAGAATCTGTTAACAGCTATCAATTCATTTCATTTTAAATTCCTATTTTAATCAAGATTTAGGAAATCAGAAATTGCTTAGTTATAAAAGAAAAATAAATAATCTCTAACCCTTAAGCTTTAAAGATTTTTTTGATTAGGTATCCTAAACCAAATAGGGGGAGATTATTAGAACCTAGTTAATTTGGATTAGGATCCCAACTCAAATAGGGGGAGATTGTTGGAACCTTAGGTTTGATTTGAGTTAGGATCCACCTTTAGCATCTAAGTTCATATCATAACATATTGTATAACTTAGACTAAATATCCTATTAAGTTAGAAGCCTGAAAAGAGATAAGAGAAAATAATAATATATATATAATATAAATAATATACTAAGATATATATATATATATTTACTAAGCTGAAAATAATATATATATAATATAGTAATAAATATATATATATAAATATTGGTTGAGAAATAAGAAGAGAAATAAATATAAAATAATATAAGAGAAATATTATATTTCATATTTGACTAGCTGCGGCGCTCAGCTGTTGTCGAGCAGCGCTCGATATCTTATATTACAGGCGGTCGATGAAATGCAGAACAGCGATCGACGAACAAAGGCAGCGCTCGACAGATTAACAATTCAATAGCGGTCGACGAAAAGACGAACAACGGTCGACGGAAATCCAGCAGAATTAAAGGAACAGTAAATTACTTTATTCGGTCGACGAATCAAATGATTGAGGTCGACGAAAGTTAAGCTGAGCTCGACGAAATTTTGACAGGAATACTTTTTATTATTTAGCTTGACTAAAATAGATATTTAGCTGTCAGATTTATTTAAAGCAATATTTAAATATTCTATTTTATATATTGCTTTATATATTGTTGATTTAACAATACAGCTTGCAGTATTAATTAATATAGCCGTTGGCAAAAGTATTAAATGTTGTAGCCGTTGCAGCAAGCCAAATACAACAAGTTATCTTCCCAAGGATCTAGGAAATGAAAGAGGCTTTATTTCCTTCTTCTTTCTGTCAGCCAGGATTCAAAGAGAATATACAGCATCAGATAATATATATAAGGATATATACATAGATGTTATCTTTTGACAGAACTGCTAGGAAGAGAATAGAATACAGAACATATATTATTATATTGTTGTACAGGAAATACAAGAAAAAGAAGAACAGAGCAAAAAGAAGAAGCAGATTATATATACTTATATCTTCTTTTTGCTAAACATCCTTCTTGCAGATCTTCTATACATATCCTGAGACACCAAACCAATATTACTTGCTCAGGATCAAAACTGCAAGAAGAAGAAGAAGTGTTATTGCAATCTAGAGAAGAAGCTCCATATACAAAGCTGTCATCTAAACTCAAACAGACAGGGGGAGCTTTCTTCAACATCATCAAATCCAACTGAACATCTCATCAGGATCATCAAAAGTCTTCTCAGCAAAAGAGAAGAATACTATAACTTTTCTGTTTTCTTTATTTCTCCTTCACACCTTGTACAGGGTTATAACTCCCTTCAAAAGTTAACTCCCGGTGATAGGGCACCTTAGCAAAAACCTTTAGTTTGGTTAGAGCACCTTATCAACAGCTCACCTGGTGTGTGGACACCTTATCAAAAACACCTGGTATGAGGGCACCTTATCAACAACCTCCTAGTGGATTCCTACCAGTGGGTAGAAGAGTAGATGTACCCAGTTGAGGGGAACTACTATATATTTTTGTGTCATCTGGATGTTTGTTTTTATTTTTATTTTCATGTACTCTGACTGCTTGTGTATTTCACTCACTCAGCAAATGCTCACATAAATATACATATCATTTATTTTTAAAACAAAACTTAATCAAAATCTTTTACTAAGATAAATAAGAACTAAACCTTTAAGCTTTAAAGGATTTTTTTGATTAGGTATCCTAAACCAAATAGGGGGAGATTGTTAGAACCTAGTTAATTTGGATTAGGATCCCAACTCAAATAGGGGGAGATTGTTGGAACCTTAGGTTTGATTTGAGTTAGGATCCACCTTTAGCATCTTAGTTCATATCATAACATATTGTATAACTTAGACTAAATATCCTATTAAGTTAGAAGCCTGAAAAGAGACAAGAGAAAATAATAATATATATAATATAAATAATATACTAAGATATATATATATATATTTACTAAGCTGAAAATAATATATATAATATAGTAATAAATATATATATATATAAATATTGGTTGAGAAATAAGAAGAGAAATAAATATAAAATAATATAAGAGAAATATTATATTTCATATTTGACTAGCTGCGGCGCTCAGCTGTTGTCGAGCAGCGCTCGATATCTTATATTACAGGCGGTCAACGAAATGCAGAACAGCGATCGACGAACAAAGGCAGCGCTCGACAGATTAACAATTCAATAGCGGTCGACGAAAAGACGAACGGCGGTCGACGGAAATCCTGCAGAATTAAAGGAACAGTAAATTACATTATACGGTCGACGAATCAAATGATTGAGGTCGACGAAAGTTAAGCTGAGCTCGACGAAATTTTGGCAGGAATACTTTTTATTATTTAGCTTGACTAAAATAGATATTTAGCTGTCAGATTTATTTAAAGCAATATTTAAATATTCTATTTTATATATTGCTATATATATTGTTGATTTAACAATACAGCTTGCAGTATTAATTAATATAGCCGTTGGCAAAAGTATTAAATGTTGTAGCCGTTGCAGCAAGCCAAATACAACAAGTTGTCTTCCCAAGGATCTAGGAAATGAAAGAGGCTTTATTTCCTTCTTCTTTCTGTCAGCCAGGATTCAAAGAGAATATACAACATCAGATAATATATATAAGGATATATACATAGCTGTTATCTTTTGACAGAACTGCTAGGAAGAGAATAGAATACAGAACAGATATTATTATATTGTTGTACAGGAAATACAAGAAGAAGAAGAACAGAGCAAAAAGAAGAAGCAGATTATATATACTTATATCTTCTTTTTGCTAAACATCCTTCTTGCAGATCTTCTATACATATCCTGAGACACCAAACCAATATTACTTGCTCAGGATCAAAACTGCAAGAAGAAGAAGAAGAAGTGTTATTGCAATCTAGAGAAGAAGCTCCATATACAAAGCTGTCATCTAAACTCAAACAGACAGGGGGAGCTTTCTTCAACATCATCAAATCCAACTGAACATCTCATCAGGATCATCAAAAGTCTTCTCAGCAAAAGAGAAGAATACTATAACTTTTCTGTTTTCTTTATTTCTCCTTCACACCTTGTACAGGGTTATAACTCCCTTCAACAGCTCAACAGCTCACCTGGTGTGTGGACACCTTATCAACAGCTCACCTGGTGTGTGGACACCTTATCAAAAACACCTGGTGTGAGGGCACCTTATCAACAACCTCCTAGTGGATTCCTACCAGTGGGTAGAAGAGTAGATGTACCCAGTTGTGGGGAACTACTATATATTTTTGTGTCATCTGGATGTTTGTTTTTATTTTTATTTTCATGTACTCTGACTGCTTGTGTATTTCACTCACTCAGCAAATGCTCACATAAATATACATATCATTTATTTTTAAAACAAAACTTAATCAAAATCTTTTACTAAGATAAATAAGAACTAAACCATCCACTTTCAACCATGTTTCCTCCTGTGTATCGATCAGGTGGCTTGATAGTCCTCTTCGACCTCCTAAGAGGTTGCTCCTGACTAACCACCTCCTCAGCTGCTTCTTCTGTGCTAGCTCCTCTTCCAGACGAACTTGGAGCATCGCTCCCCCTGCTTCCAGAACCTGAAGCCTCCATCTCAGAGCTTGACACAGCTGGAGCTCCTGGTGAAACAGGCAACTCCACTTGAAGATTTCCCGCAGCCTTCCCTTTTTCATCAACCCTGCTCTCCGGTAGTTCAACTCCTGAACTCCCCTTATAGGAAGTCACTTCATCGAACACCACATCCCAAGATACCACTGATCTCTGTGTCTCAGGATCCAAGCATCTCCACCCCTTCTTCTGCTCATCATATCCAATAAAGACTAGCTTCCTTGCTTTCACATCTAGCCTTGTCCGAAGAGCATCAGGGATATGCACATAACAGGTTCACCCGAACACCCGATGGTGTGCAACACTCAGCTTCTCCTTGAACATCAATTCGTGAGGGGTCTTCATGTTGATAGGACTTAGAGGCATCCTGTTGATGACGTATGCTGCACAAGACATTCCCTCCGCCCAAAAGGACTTTGGGATGCTCTTGGCATGAAGCCAGCATTTGCAGGTTTCCGTCAGATGACGGATCTTCCGCTCTGCAACGCCATTTTGCTGTGGAGTATGGGCACAAGTGAGCTCCCTCCGAACGCCGTGCTTCCTACAAAAACTTGAGAACTCACCAGAGGTGAACTCCCCATCATTGTCAGTTCTCAATTTTTTTCACCCGCAGGCCTAACCGACCTTCCACCAGCTCCTTGAACTCCACGAACTTAGCAAAAGCTTCCGACTTCTCTTTCAGAAAATACACCTAGACATATTTGGTGTAGTCGTCAATCAACACCAACATATATTTGTTGCCTCCAAGGCTTGGGGTGGCAGTCGGTCCCATCAAATCACCGTGAATGCACTCCAACGGCGTTTTGCATCTTGTTTGCGATTTATCAAATGGAAGTCGATGAGACTTACCAAACTGACATCCTGCACAAACATGACCGTCTCCATAGGAAGACAAGCTAGGCAAGCCCTTGACAAGGCCCCTTACCGCCATAGCCTTCAATTTGCCCATGCCTACATGCCCCAACCTTTCATGCCAGATAGCCGCGATATCATTGGTCTTCATTTTATCAACATAGGTACTTGTCGATAACACGAACAAGTCCTTTACCCGCTTTCCAACATGAATAACATCTCCCTTTATCTCTGGTTGAGTTTTAAGAAACTTCACTTCTGTTGGGCCAAATAGAGCGTGATAACCGGCATCGACCGCATTGGTCACAGAGAAGAGATTCTTCTTCATACCAGGCACGTGATAAACACTCCTCAACGTGAGTGGACCCTTATCACTGCTCAGAGAGACAACACCTTCTTGTTCTACTGCATGAACAAAATTATCAGCCGTAATGATTGCATCGTTACCTGAGTAAGGTGCCAAAGAAGAGAACTTTGATTCATCCCCAGTGAGATGATGCCCACACCCTGAATTCACGATCCAATCCTCTTTAAAGTTGATGGCAGCCAAGGCCTTAACGGGCATCGCCGTCATATTAGCCGCAAAGGCTCCTCCCCATCCAGCTTCATCAGACTTTGACTTCTCCTTCTCCATTGCATGTCCCGGCTGAAGATTAACCCGACAATCTTTCTTGAAGTGGCCGGTCTTATTGCACCTGAAGCACCTTGGTCCCTCTCCCTTCTTCTTCTCATCAGACTTAGAAGCATAACCCCTATCTTGCTGACCTGAAGTAGAGGGTCCATCATGACCTGGCTTCTTCTTCTCCCATTTCTTCTTCTTCTTCCCAGAGAACAACACAACACTATCTCCCCCAGAGATAGAAGTTCCCGCCATCTGTCTTGCCAAACTTTCTTGCGAAGCAAGTAAGTTCTCCAGCTCCAACAGAGATGGTTGATTTGCCCAACCCTGGACTGATGTCACAAAGGCAAGATACTCCTTCCGCAACCCGCGGATGATATGTCTCTTCAATTTTGCCTCCGAGATGGGCTCATCAGGGTCCAATGCAGAAATCTCCGCTGTGAGGTTCTTCATCTTGAGAAAGAAGGTAGAGATAGAATGATCACCTTGAGAGGCCTTCGCCAACTCATTTTCAAGAAACTGTAGCCGAGCTACATTCTTCTTATTGAATAACCCGTCCAAAGACGTCCAAATCTCAGCAGCAGATTTACATCAAATAATGTGATCAAATAGCTCTGGTGAGATAGCCCTCTTGAGTGTGAACTCTGCCTTAGCATTAGTCCTCCTCCAAAGTCTTACCTCTGCCATATTATCTCATGCTAGAAACACCTCTTGTGTGTCTTCTCCTTCAACTATCTCCCATAGATCCTCGCCAAGTAAGTAACTTTCCATACACGATCTCCATTTCTTATAGTTGGTCGATGTGAGGAGTTCAATACCAAGCCCTCTTGCGTATCCACCTTCCATGGCAATCTATGTGGTCTCTTCTTCACAAAGACGACTTGATGGACAATATATATTTCGTTGTATAAATGTGTGATTATGGACTTGGTTCTGATTATTTTCCTTCTTAACTCTTGTTGGCCTGTCGATCATTCTTACCGGCAGGATCGGCGTCTTGCGGAGGTAGCTAACTCGGGTGTTAGTGTCACCGTAAGGCGGCGGTTCTGGGCATAAGATCCGGAAGCTCTCCAGGTGCGGGAGAGGGATCTTACAAATGGTATCAGAGCGTAAACGATCTAACGAGAAAGAAGTCCACAAAAAAAAAATTGGGGCACCCCCGCTCGAGTTAGTTTGAGGACAAACTAGCAGCGGAAGCAGTGGTGTGCCCATGTGTAAAAAAATCACACAAATTTGTCCATTAACCAATGAGTTAGGCCAACCCAACTAAGGACAACACTTTAGTTTTGACTTACCCAGACGTTTTCATAGCGTATCTTAGTCTTAAAGCGATCTCAAGTATAGATTTGGTTAGGACAGGGGGATTCCCAATATGATTAAAGGGAAGAGCTTAGTATGAGTGTAGGTGTTTGAGGCTTACACTCTGATGCTTACCGCTCACTTATCAAATGACTTTACCCCTTAACCAAACTAATTGAACCATCTCAAAGGATTTGGTGCCTGTGACCTACCTTTTGGAGTAATAAGAGACTCTTAAGCATAAATTATCCTGCCAATTATACTTCCCGTATAATTTACAGTGAAGCAGTCACCAAGACAATTATTAGAGGTCGAATAAGAATCCAAATCCAAAGAAGGCCCATTCTTGGTTAGGTCACACATTGACCTTAAGAAGGATTCGTGAATGGTAACTTTAAGGACCTTGAATGTGTATCATATGAATAAAGTCTCAAGGTGGAACTCCAAGACAAGGTTGTATGCCCTAAGAATTGTGTGCACATATAGGGTAAATGCACTATAGTGATATCGAAGAAATTTAGCACAAAATATATGGGGACTTATCCCTTTTGTTTATTGGGCCAGCTTAGTACTGACTTGAGTTTCCCTAGACCTTATTTAGAAAATGAATCTCAAACTTATAGACCTTGAAGTTTGGTATTTTCAATATTTACTTGGGCAAGATGAGGTTTTGTATGTGTAGACAAGTAAATAAGAGGATAGCAAAATAACCATTGGGGATATGCATAGAAGTTGCCAAGTTATATGTGTATATATGACCTCTGAAATCAAGGAAGTCAGTACAAAACTTTAGGATATGGATTGGATAGAAATAGAACCTGGTTATAGGCTCTCGTGATCTTAAGAAATGAATAAATAACCCAATGCGAAGGATGATATCATAGATTCACCTCCTCAAGCCTGAGACGATGATCTATAATAGAATCGGGACGAATAGAAAGTTGACTGATTTTTAGTCAAGTTATTAGAAGCATAAAGTTGCCAAGTTAGCTTCTTGGAACAATTTATCGCGTCATGAAGCTTGTGGTTTGGAATTAGATTCCTGCGCGATAGAACTATAATTGGGAATTCTTGAATTTCTGGGCGTTCGAAGATAATGTACATACAATTATTGAAAAATCAAGCCCCTTTTTGTTTTCGAACAATTATATCGTAACCGATATTCATATACCTTAGGAGCTAGTTGACACCTAATCGGAGATCGTTGAAATTATATCTATGGATTAAGTAAATAAGAGAGTACTTATGACTTTTAGATTCATGGCTTGATGAGCCTGGGAATTGAAAGACAAATGTCATTATAATCCCCAAGAATGTTGTATGTTTGGAGAGTAATATGTGATATTGAGAAATGCGACACCTCCTTAAATCATAACTTTAGAGGTTGGATTAGGGGTTATACATAATAGTGATGATCTCACGAGTATAATGAACTTGGTAATTTATTAACTCATACATATTGGTCGATGCTGAACTGTATGAAAGGATTCAGGAGAGATTACCACATGTGCACATAAGTTGAATTTTCACCGTAAATAAGTTCATGCTTATAGCTATATTATTGAGGTATGTGTCGACTAAAATGTAGGAATTTATACCATGAAATATAGTTACTGGATTGCCATAGAAATGTGCACACGGGTTTCCATATCAGTAGGAAGCTCGGAGAATTTTGGTAGAGTTAATCCTTGATTAAATAACAGGCTTCCTTCACGAGTACAATTGAGACTACAACTTGAGAAATTAATTCACTGAATTGTTGACATGAAATGTCATGGGCTTGATATATGATCTCTCGTGATAGTATTAAGCTATGAAAAATTTATTGGAAATAATCATTGAATAAAGGACATACCTCTTCACAAAGTGCAATGTGAGATTACAATTTGAGGAACTATTTTTCTAAATTAGGGATGATGAAATATCATAAACTTTTGATATACGACCTATTATATTAGTGACAAACTCTGGGGATTTTTATTAGATTCAATCTCAGAGTAAACTTCATACTTCATTCACATGAAGGGTTGGAATTGTTAATATAGAATATCCATACCATGGATTGTAATTCGAGAAGTAGACGCCTTGAAATGTTAATACGGAAATGTTTTAGAAATATGTAGACAGACTTTTGATGTCAATATAGAACCCTAGAAATAATGTCGGGATTAATGACTGAACAACCCTCCTACTACCTTCGCAAGTGAAACCCCGTAGACCCGAACTTAAATTTCGGTGACAAAATTGTTCTTTTGTTTATTGGGAATTGTAACATCACATTTCCTACTAGACCCCCTAACTCCAATTTAGGGTGAGACAAGTGGTGAGTGTGGTGAGTTTGAGCTAGATTGCAGCCTTAGGACACATAGGGTTAGGTGAACTCACATGTGGTCTACTATAAGGCTCAAGTCAACCTAGGTCAAACTAGCACAACATGAACTCACACTTGCAAATTGACTCCTCCAATAGATGATAAACACTCCAAGGAATGCTATAGATCCAAAAGCCCCATCATGGGGTCACCAATTGACCCAATTTGACCAAAGTCAAACTTGGGTCAACATAGGTCAAATCCTCCCCAATAAGTTCAATTGAACCCCAAAGCATGAAATTGACTTCACCCCTAGCCTTAGAACATCATGGGGGGCCCAATTGACTCAAAAGCCCCATCATGGAGTCTTCAATTTGACCAAATTGACCAAAGTCAACATTCCCCCAATTTTGGTCAAAATCACACTTATTGGTCAAATTAGCCAACCTAGGTCCTCACCATGACTCAACCAACCTTGGGTGGTGTCAATAGATCCTAAACCATCACATTGGACCAGTCAACACACCCAATTGACCAAGTCAACCCAAAAGTCAACATAGGGTCAATTTTGCCTAAATTGGAATTATTTGGAGTTAATCCAAATTCCAATGGATTAAGGCCCTCACCCAAAGCCCACTCTGAAGCCCTTAGGCCTAATGACCAGCATTGCCCCTTAAATCCAACATGCAAGGACATGCAAGGGGATATCATGGTCTTTTTCCCCTTCCTCCATTAATAAACAAGAGAGATTTTGGAAGAGGAGACCATGTGGCCCTCCTCTCCTCTGCCCAAGACCATAGCTGAACTCCCCATCAACTCCCCAGCCGAATTCCAGCTGAAACAGTGACACTTGGCGGCTAGGAGGAGCAAACAAGGTGGAACCGCCCCCCCCCCCCCCCCCCCCATCTCTAAACTTCTATAACCAGCCTCTCTCAGCCCATTTCGACCCTTCCATCACCTTCAGAAGGTTGAGAGCAGTCGAGCCAGTGTATTGGAGCAAGGAGAACGGTGCAGAAACAAGGATTCGAGCAGGGTCGCCGGAGCTCGCCACCGCCATGCCGCACCACCACCATACCCGCCGCCAGGCCCTACTTCAGGCACGATTTCTCCCCCTCTCCCTCTGTGCTAGTCATCTATGGTCTTAGCAAGGGCAGTTGGGCTCAATTGAGCCGACAGACATGGGATTTTTCCCTCCCGAGCTCCGATTGGGCTTCCTCCAGGGATCGCCGGAAAACCCCACCTCCGGCCACCATTCCACCGCCAATCGACGGCCAACCCCTCAACGGAGGTGGTGGCGGCGGCAGATGGCCGGGGAGGGTAGTGGTTGGACGGTATCAGGCCCCTTTCCTTCTGGGCCGTCGGCTAGAGGAAGGAGACGAAATCACAGCCGTTGATTTCGTCTCCTTGATCTCTATTGGCAGACCAAGGCAATTCTGCCTTCAAACATGCAGGGTTTTGCATGCAACAATTGAAGGCCTTAGAGGACATATTTGCAAAAAGTGTCAGAGATAACTTTTGTAGCCCTATGTGTCTACTTTCATTTGCCACTTGAATCAACTGATTTGGTGCACTGTGGACACCAGGGCACACATTTTCCTAGGACTGCTCCTTGTGTAGGGCAAAAATTAAAAATGCTATAACTTTTAAATGGCTTAACCAAATCCCTTGAAATTTCTACAATGCATGCATGGTATGATGATACACCTAGGGTTAAAATTTGAGAATTTATGGAGGTATATTCATTGAGATATTTCAGTTATTAGCAATAGTAAATAATTGGTATTTATGGAGTTGTGTAACTCCAAACACCCCCAAATTTGGGTGGTAAGCTATTTATATATATCTTGATCACTGGTAAAAATTTCATCATATGTACATGAGTATAATTCTCTGAACTTCAAAATGAAGTTTGGGTCTTAAGAGGAAAATTGGGGTGCTAATAGTCAATTTGGGCTTTTGAGCTTTTTGATGGAATTGAAGGTGGGAATCACCTTGCATGCCTCTGAAATCTTGGGGTTAGTGTATGTCATGAGGATATACATCATTGACATAAGTTTCATGATTTTTGGAAGTTATTTTCCTAAAGTTTTTAATTAAATGAAAATTGTCACGCTTTAAGATTAATCAAAATAATTTGAATCAAAAACATAGAGATAAATCCAAAACTCTGGGAATTGGATCTTTGACTGGAAAAGCACATTTAGGAATTTTGTTGGAATTTTTGGACCTCATTTATTTCTCTGAATTTGATTTACTTAGTTAGGTCAAATTTATTCTAATATGACATTTAGGTCTCCTATGCATTTGGAGAGTTATGAAATTATTCTAGTAGGTTTCTTTGGTGATCCTATAGCTCTGTAAATTTTACCATAATTTTTAGATGAATTTTAGGTCATTATATAGTACTTGTTATATAACCCCTTATTAGCACACCATGAGTATTAATTGGATATTGTGATTATAATCTATCTGGAATATTATGAAACTTAGGATTTAGTAGTTTTAGGTTATTCCTATGCTCTACAATTTTTCCCAGAATTTATTGAAGTCTTAACATAGCACTTGTAGTGTAAACCCTTATTGGCACACCATTTGTAATAAATAGCAATTATGGATAAATACTCTCTAGTAAATTATGAAACTTTGGATTTGGTGTGTCTAGATGATTTTTATACTAGGATAATTTTCTCAGAATTTATAGAGACATATTAATGGTAGTTGTAGTGTAAATCCCTATTTGCACCCCATTTATGTTAAATGGAAATTATGGTCAAATATTCCTGTTAAAAATGTGAAACTTAGGATTTGGTGTTCCTAGACCATTATTATGCCTTGATAATTTTCCCAGAATTTATTGAGGTCATAATCTACTACTTGATGTGTAAATCCCTATTTGCACTCCTTTAAAGATAATAGAAATTGTGGGTTTAAAATGTTTGGAAAAATATGATCTTCTGGAAATAGTGTTTTAATGTCAATATGAAGCTACTGTAATTTTTCCAGAATTTTAGTAAGTCTAATTTCAGTACTTGTAGTGTAAAGCCATTTTGTCTCTCCTTTAAAGATAAATAGAAATTGTGGGTTTAAAATGTTTGGAAAAATATGATCTTCTGGAAATAGTGTTTTTATGTCAATATGAAGCTACTGTAATTTTTCCAGAATCTTAGGAAGTCTAATTTCAGTACTTGTAGTGTAAAGCCATTTTGTCTCTCCTTTAAAGATAAATAGAAATTGTGGGTTTAAAATGATTGGAAAAATGTGATCTTCTGGAATTTGTGTTTTTATGTCAATATGAAGCTACTGTAATTTTCCCAGAATTTTAGGAAGCCAAAATCTTGTACTTGATGTGTAAAAATTATTTTTCCATTCATTCATTGATAATTAGGGATCTTGGTTATTTAATTGCTGGAAAGATATGAAATATTGGAAATCTTGTTATCATGTCCCATTTCATCTCTGGAAGGAAATTTAACAAATTTGAATTCACTAGCATGATACCTCCTTCCCTTTTAGATTCAGATTAGTAATTAATGAATTTTTATAGAGGTCAAAATTATATGAAATATGCTTGGATTTTGATCATCCCTTATTTTATCCACTATGAACCTATGATAAAAATAGAAGTCATTTGGAATTAATTTGACTAAGGTTCCATCATAGGATTCTAAGCTACTTATATATCGTGGTCTGCGGATAGTAAAAACTCATATGATGATTAGGTTAATAGAATCACAAAGGAAATCAGTGAGAATTGAATTATAACAAGAGATGAGCATAGACCACTTAGAGGACTAAGAGCTATTAGAGTTGAGTCCAAAAGAACGATTGCTTAGGAGCGGGATGAAACATAAGGCGTCAAAACACTTAAGTTATAAAGAGTAATGAGAAGGTGGAAATGTTGGGTCAGGGTAGTCGCCAAGAATATTAATTGTCCTGGAAAGGGGTTGGGCATCATCCCATCACATACCCTAGAACCTTGCGAACCCTTCACCGGGTAGCCCTCGGGAAGTCCAGGATCCACCCTAAACTTCCAAGTATAATAAGAACTAAACAGGAGTAGTCTAAATAGGAGTTTAGACGATGAGAGTGCTTGATGAGCTATGGGTAAGGTTGTGCTCGGGATTGACGAAAGATCGTCCTTCCCCTTAGAGGGTCATAAAGCGCTGAGGTTTAATTTAAGTGGAATGATAGAAGGTAATCGTATGGGTAGATACCAATAATACTAAGTGTCTTGGAGAAAGGGAACTTTGGGGTGTCATCCCATTGTAGTTCCTAGTACCGTAGCGAGCCCCTTACAGGGTAATCCTCGGGGAGTCCAAGATTAACTGTAAACCGTAGGGATAAGATGTTATACAAGAATAATTTAATAACACACTCACCCACACCCCGTGGCTACGGGAGCTTAGTCGGTTTGGTGCTACGAGCAGTAAGCTCCGTGTTGGTAAGAGCGGATTGACAAGTCAGGTGAGCTTGTGACTCAGTAGGGTATGTTGGTATGGACGGGTTGGTCTGGTGCGCCGGTGGCTCGAAAGGTTATTATTGACGGGCAGGTTAGCCCGGGGAGCTTATGGCTCGGAGGTAGATAGTAGAACATGTTGCATGTGCACGAAGGTGGTGGGTCTTCGGTATTGGATGGTCGTTCACACCGATGTCAATACGTTGACTCAGCAAGTGTGGTAATTACACTTAGCCATGAAAGTCTGGCGCTCCAGTCATCAAGAGTACGCAGACGCTCCGCGGTTTTGTGTTGAGGCGTACAATAGGTCTAGATTAGGTAGTATGAATACCAACCTAGAGGTGGGTGAGGCCCAACCCACCGCTTCCGTTTGCCACTACGGGAGTATCCTTGGAGTCTTGCTAGCTCCAAAAAGGGGGAACTAAAGGTCTATGCGCATAGAGTCGTAGTGAGTGAGTTGCACTTGTATGAACATAGCATAACAGCATACCTTGCATGTCATAGCATGAACATTGCATTTCAACCCCTACCCCTATCGTATAAATTGGTATGGGACTTTTTATACGATAGGCCCTGCTAAACGACCCCTTGGTCTATAGGTTTGTATGGGCATTCCTATAAATCAATGGTTACTATTAAATTACCTTACTTGCGTCGCTCTGCTTCTCTATGCTTACTTCTTTTACTACTGCGATATTACCTTACTGCACTTATTACTGTTTACTGCTTATACTGCTAGCATAGAAATTATATGGACATACTTTTGTTAGCGTAGAATATTTGTCACCTGCTTTTTGCTTACTCCCCTTTGTTGTCCTCCGCTTCTTCCTCCCGCACGGTGCCTAGGAGTCGCGGGGGGAGGCGGGGACAAAATCGGCTTAGTCTTTATGACCAACGGTCGGTGGTGACCGTAGGTACCCGAGGTGATGGAGCCCCAGCTAGAGGAGGAGACAGGACCTGAGGAGCTTAAACCGCACATTACTTCTACTACAAGACAGGTGTTCGAGAGTTGAGAGTTTGTTTAGCTTCCGCACAGATGTAGAGTGAGAGATTTTTGTACTTCGCTTGGATATGTACCGGGCTTAAGCCCCCTTTTACTCTTTCTTTTTTTGTACCCATTGATGGACAATATATATTTCGTTGTATAAATGTGTGATTGTGGACTTGGTTCTGATTATTTTCCTTCTTAACTCTTGTTGGCCTGTCGATCGTTCTTGCCGGCAGGATCGGCGTCTTGCGGAGGTAGCTAACTCGGGTGTTAGTGTCACCGTAAGGAGGCGGTTCTGGGCATAAGATCTGGAAGCTCTCCAGGTGCGGGAGAGGGATCTTACACCCTGTACCATGGTCAGTTCTAGTTTTGACCACAGTACACTGTAATTCATTCTGAATTGCCTTGACATAGTTTATAAAGACATCTAAAGTATATGACTTCTTCTTAAGGAATACCCATGTATACTTTGAGTGATCATCAACAATCACAAGAGTATACAACTTCCCACCAAGGCTCTGAATTGGCAAACGACCAAACAAGTCCATATGAAACAGAAATAAACATCTTTTAGTGTCTTTGGAGCCAATGCTTTTAAAGGTGGCCCTTGTTTGCTTACCCATTTGGCATGCATGACAGGGACCACTTTTAACACATTTTAAATTGGGACTCTTTCTTACAAGGTTTTTAGAAAAAAAATTATGCATTGTCTTATAGTTAATGTGGGCAAGTCTCTTGTGCCATTGAACACAAAGTGACTCACTCTCATTTGCTACAAGACAAACAGGAGATGAAGAACTATTGCAAATAAAATCTAAGCAATAAACATTCCCACTCCTTGTGCCTGAGAGAATGACCTCTAAGTCATTTGACTTTTTGATCAAGCACTTATCATTATGGAATTCAATGGCATAGCCTAAGTCACATAGTTGACTTATGCTTACAAGGTTGTGTTGTAATCCTTCAACATAAGCTACCCTTGTTATTGAAACTATGTCATTGGTAATCATACAATTGCCTCTTATGACACCTCTGTCAGATCCTCCAAAGATCACCTTTGGACCATTCTTTAATGGAGTGTAATCTTTAAGTAAGCTCCTTGTTCCAGCATGTGTTTGGAACATTCACTGTCCAAGTATCATATTTGATTTGGATGGGTACTTGAAGTAACCTGCAATATAGAATTTACTTAGCCTTAGGTGCCCATTTGTTTTGGGTCCTAGGTCCTTGTTAGCTCCATAAGAAATACTTCTACCTACGACAGCCTTGGCTGGAAAGCTCTTCTTCGCATTAGGCACATTAGGGTTGTGCTAACAATCAACGGAAAAGTGTCCCACTTTACCACAACACCAACATTCATGGATGTTGTGCCTTCTTTTCTGAACATTTGTTGAGGTGGAAGGCGCATCATAATGATTAAGTTCAATAAAGAAGGTAGCAGCATTCTTCCTATCTCTCTCAGCTAAGAGCTAACTGGATGCTCGATGATAATCAGTCCTTCTTGATTGTATCTGCTTGGCAGCAACAGATGTCAGCTTGGTAGCTGACATGGTGTTGATGGCATATGATATGATCAAGTGAGAGTTGATTACAGTATTGCCACCATCCTGCTTCTTTGTTGGAAGGGATTGGGAAGATGTTGCTTCCTTACCCTTAAATGTAGGGGTTGGAGCACCAAACGCAAATGGTCCATGATGGGCCATTTGGATTTCCTCATGGGGAGCTTTCAAAGCACTCATCCCCATGCACTTTCTCCCACCATAGTTAGGAGCATATTTCCCCATACAATAGGAACTTCCATTCTTCTAGTGACCATTGATATTGTGTTTCCTGAAGGCTTCATACTCCTAGTTGAGGAGGGATATCCTATCATCCCTCACTTCTGCAGTACCTTCCATGTACACTATAAGTGTATCTCACATTTCCTTGGCTATCTCATAGTGTACCAAGTTTTGGAAGGTGGAATCATCAATTCCACTTACTATTATATTTTGAGCTCTCTTATCCATAGTAGCAAGGGCAATTTCATCCTTATTCATTTCAACATAAGTCTTGGGCACTTGCTGAGTTGGATCTATATGGTGGAGGCCTTTAGGAAGATAAAAAGACCCTCCTTTACAGTTATATAGATTCTAGGGTCTGAGGCTTTCATAAATATCCTAACCCTCTGCTTCCAAATGCCAAAGGACTCCTTTCTGCATATGGGCGGCTTCATGGAGCTCATCTCCTTATGAATTCCAGTGACAGCCATTGGATGCAACATTAGACTACTCTTTGTAGGATCAAGTCAGACTGTTAAGTCCTTTTTGACCAACCCCCTCTGATACCACTTGAGAGTTTACTTAGTAGTAGTCTAACTCACCTAGAGGGGGGTGAATAGGTTTCTTTGATTTTTCTACTTATAGCTTGTTATTCTAGTTGTTATGCAAAGTAGAACATAACACACAAAAGCACACAACAATTTATAGTGGTTCCCCAAGGTCTGGGTACATCCACTTTCCCTCTACACCTTTCTAACAATGTGTTAGACAAAGCAATCTCCTCCAACAACTTAGCTCAAAGAGCTTACAACATAGATCCCTCAGGACCTCTCAGGTTTCCTCCAAAATCCTACCTCAGGCCAGCAGCCCTACACCTCAGAGTAACTATACTCCTACAACTCAGTGACTCTCCTAGTCAACTACCTCAGGCCTATCAAGAAGCCCTATAACTCAGGCTGGTAGTACAACCTTACAGCTCAGGCACACAGCCCTACAAACTCAGGCTCACAACCCTACAAACTCGGGCTTACAGCCCTACAAACTCAGAACAAGAATGTTCTTACAGAGATATTTGATTGTACTATTACAACATAAGTTTAAATAAGGTAAACCTTCAGCTTGATACTTATGTTGTAGAACTCAGCATATATTGCCTTGGAGCAGGACTGGATAACAGCAGCTCTTGTCCTTGCTCTACCTGGTCTTCTTCCTTAATAGAGGGAAGAAGATCAACTTGCTCTTCTGAAAGGAATCAGCAAGAGCTAACTACCTCTCTTCGATTGATCGGCTTGAGTTTGAGAGAGAACTTCACTGGAGGAAGGAGATAAAGTTCAGTACAGCTTCTAGAATGTCCTTGCCGACTTTCAGTCGCTCTTCATTTGCCCTAATCATCCCTTTTATACTTCCACCAATCTTTAACGACTCTAAGGAGTGCCTTGTCACAGCATGGATGAGGATAGAAAAGCTTATCTTGCTTTCTTGTCCCTTGCGCCAGAAATAGATCCCGCCAGATTAATGTTCACATTTGAATTTCTCTCAGCGGATACTTCAGTCTCAGCGGATGCTTCAGTATCAGCGGCTGAAACAATCTGTGTCTCAGCGGATCAGCTGAGACGAGTAATCTTCTCAGCGGTTTACTTCATATGCTGCTCAGCTGAGAAAGACTCTTTCTCAGCGGCTGAACAGCTGGGTCCAGCGGTTCAGCTGAGACCAGACTGATATCTCAGCTGTTTTAGACTATGAAACACTAAGTACTATTCCGAGGTTTCGGATGACTTAAGCATGTATTTAGCATGAAATAATGTGGTTTATCAAATACAATATGCACTTAGCATTGTATGTGATGCATCTTCAAATCTAGGTAACATTGAGGGGCAATATTCCCAACAAGCTGTGATACAATACCACACACTTTCAGATGATCACGAAACTCTTGACTCAAATATTTGTCATCTTGATCAGATCGGAGTGCTTTAATTGTTTTTCTTAGTTGGTTATGTACTTCATTCTAGAACTCTTTGAACTTTTCAAAGGATTCAGATTTGTTCTTCATAAGAAGCACACATCTGTATCTACTGAAATCATCAGTAAACGTAATGATGTAGTGAAACCCACCTCTAGCCATAAAACTCATGGGTCTGTATACATCACTATGTGTGATACCCAAAAGATCATCAGCCCTCTCTGTATGACCAGTGAAAGGGGCTTTAGTCATTTTGCCTAATAAGCAAGACTCGCATCTCTCAAATTATTCATAATCAAATGAGTCCAATAGTCCATCTCTATGGAGCTTGGATATGCGTTTCTTGTTTATATGGCTTAAACGACAATGTCAAAGGTACTTAGGATTTGAGTCATTTGTTCTTAGACTTTTAGTATTTTCTACGTTATAGATCGACTGGTCTAAGTTTAAAATATATAAACCATTAAATAATTGAGCTACACCATAACAAACATCATTCATAAAAATTGAACAATAATTGTTCTTAATTATAAATGAAAAACCTTTTATGTCAAGGCATGAAATGGATATAATGTTTCGAGTTATGGCTGGAACAAAATAACAGTTATCTAGTTCTATTACAAGCCAAGTGGGCAAAGAAAGATGATAAACTCCTACGACAACGGCAGCAACTCTTGCTCCATTTCCAACGCGCAGGTCTACCTCTCTTTTACCCAGCATTCTTCTCCTTCCCAGTTCCTGCACATTTGTACAAATGTGAGAACCGCATACGGTATCCAATACCCAAGATGAAGGAGCAGAAAAGTTTATTTCTAAAATGAAAATACCTGAAGTGGAAGTCACACTTCCTTTTTTTTTGCAGATCCTCAATATAGAGGGGACGATTTCTCCTCCAATGCCCTGCCTTACCGCAGTTGTGGCACTTCCCTTCTTTAGCCAGACCTTTCTTTTTCAATGTTGAAGACTTGAGATCAAGATAAGACTTAGATCCTATCTTCATCTTCTTTGATCCATTGGCCTTGTCCTTGCCTTTATGCACCATCAGTTTGGGGCTAGCAGTCTTGACCTTCACTACAACAAAGTACACTTTTAGTAAGGACTAAAAACGTTACAAAAGGTAACTAATACCGTTACACAAAATTTTTGTAACGACATTTACTTTATGTGACGACCGTTACATAAAGCTCGACGTTAATAGTTCTCGTAACGAATTTTTGTTTATCGTTACAAATAATTTATTCGTGACAAACATTACTTCCTCACAATAAGATGGGTTATAGTAAAGAATATTTTGTTACAAATGCTTGACTTCTTCCCCATTGTGCTTCACCAATGCTCTGGATGCTGAATGAAGGAAGCATGGTTATGTGCACATAAATCAAAATGGATTCTTGGGTCTGCCCTCTCTGATGTCTTTGGCTTTGATTTGAGGGCATGATTCCGCAGCAAACGCGATGGTATAGGGGGCCAATATTTCAGTGGTACTCTGTGAGCAGACACTTTGTGCATTTATTATCAAAGGTTAGGTCTTTCTCCTCTGAGAGAAGCCACTTTGTGCATAGTGCCAAAGGTTAGGTCTGTTTCCAATCTTCCCCCGCCCATACCCCCAATGATTGGGGACTATATGGGTTCTGTTGTTGTTGTTGTTGTTGTTGCTTGACTTCTTCCCCACTAAAGAAATTATATTTATATATCAAATATATGAATATTTCGTTACAAATATTTGATTTTTTCCTCACTAAAATTTTATATTTATATATCAAATATATTGAAATTAATTTATCATTACAAGTAATTATGATAAACATTACTCCGTTACAATAAGTTGTAACATAGCAATAATTATTTCGTTACAATTGTTATATACTTTCGTTACTAAAAAAATCATTTATATTTTTAAATTTTCAATTCCTAATTTAGATGGGTACGCGTGATTTTATTATAAATATGAATTATTATTTAAAGTATAATAAAGTTTTATATTATGTAATAATATTTTATATTCATAATTTGTAATTAAAATATTTAAAAATAGAAATCATTATAGTTTAAAGAACTAATATACCTTTTCATATATAAAATTTGAATAAAGTACGGGAAGGAAAAAATATGTCAAATTAATAAAAAGAAAACACATTACAAATATTAAATTTGAAATACATGTAGTAGCTAGATAGAGTACAAGTGTCATCTCATCTATAACAAAACAACATTACATAACAACAATAAGATCAAAATGTTTTACAAAACACATCAACTTCTACACTTTCCGACTAATGCATCTTCTTTCGCCACTTTTCGTCCCAAGCTTCAACTCCCTAGAAATAAAAGAGAGCAATTATTAAAGGGGGCAGCAACACTTTAAAGGGGGCAAAAAAATAATATAAAGAGGATTCATGGGTGTGATGTGAAAATGTGTATGCTTTACAAGGCATAAAGGTTTAAAACTAATACTTAGATGTAGTTTAATACATAAATACAACACAACTGCACTCAACGGTTGCACACACATCACAAGAAGAAATGGGTATTTATATATTTCATGCATAATCAACAAACTCAGAAGACTAAAACATTGATATATATGGAATCAAAAAATGAATGCCATCTCGTAGGAGCACAAATTTCTTGCATAATCAGCAAACTAAGAAGTCTAAAATTATTGATATATATAGAGTCGAACTTTAACTCCATTTTATAGAAGCACAAATTGCAATCGACGTCGAAGTACATCCTAAAATCCAAATTCATAAATAGAAGTAAACAATTTTGAAATGATAATAGCCACTGATATAAATTAAACCCTAATGAAATAATGAATCCTAAATTCCATAAATAACAACTACTGGTAGAAATTTACCCAAAAAATCTTGAGATGGAAGTGTAATCCAAATATAGCTTAGAAAAACACACAAGCATATTGGCTGAGCTTTGAAAAACACAAGCATATTGGCTGAGCTTAGAAAAACACACAAGCATATTGGTTGAGCTTAGAAAAACACACAAGCATATTGGCTGAGCTTAGAAAAGCACACAAGCATATTGGCTGAGCTTAGAAAAACACACAAGCTTGGAAAAACACACAAGATAATAATACCTTGGAGGACAGCTTTCACTGTAACAAGTCTCCAAGCATTCCACCAAGCAATCATAATTTGGATCATGGAAAAAAGCAACCTGACCAGTTCACAACAATTAGTAGCATTTTATAAATAATGGGGAGTGAATTTCAGAATTATGAGAATGGGGAGCTTCTCTTTTATATCATCATGATCATAAAATTAAGCAGTCAAGTGAATTAAAATAAAACCAAACACACATCAATTATCAGAAGCTTTCTTGCATGCATAATTAGAGTTCATATAATATGTGAATTAAATTAGACTTCTTAATTATTTTTATATTGGAATCTATTTTTGGGATATCTTTGCGGAAGCACAATCACTGGTGCGATGGTATACAACAACTTAAGAGCCCCTTATGCCCATGGCATGGCCATTATTCTAGATGAACTATTTGGGGGTACTTTCTTCTATATCTACACACGCTAGCACGTTCATACATAATCATATATTACTTCTTCCACAAACATCAGAGATGAAATTTTGAAATAAATAGCATTTGCATCCACAAGATGGATTTTCGTATGGACTTGCTGTTGGGATAGCGACGATCATGACCATGTTGTTCCATTTTTGAGAACATTGGAATGGATAGCATCTTTCAACTTATCGGTTGTCGAACCCTGGCGATCATGGTATGTTGAAAGCCAAGTTGGTTTGGCGATGTTGGTACCTGTGGAAGTTATGCGGTGCTAGGCAAAAATTAGTCCATGGTTAGGCGAAGATGAGGCTAGAGGATCATAATGATAAGGTCGGCGAATTGTGAAGATGCAATGATAACGGAAGCTGATCAACAATGCAAATTTATGCTTGCAAAATTAATTTGCCAATGACAAACCATTTCTGCAGATAGATCACCCATATACAGGAGGAAAATAATGTTTACAAATAATTCAAATTCAGAATACAAATGATAAATGTTGGTTAATAGACAAGAGAGTGTACATATCCTCCCACACTCAAGATGTTAGATTCGGAGTTATGCAGATGTCTGTTGCTTCTATTGATGATTTCGAAATTATGTGTTTCTGACTTGTAATTTAGAGCAAGATGCCCCTTCCATTCCTGGTTAGTGACTTCATATTTTCCATTTTTGCTATCTTAGGCCAAATGTCAAACACCTTAGGAGCATAATTAGAACTATGCTATCAAATGATCATGGATGAAATACTAAGAACAACCATTGCAACAGAGAAACGATTGAAAAAGGAACATTGTTGTAAATTAACCGAACCTGCAATCTAATTCGTTGCTGAGAAGGAGTGTCATTGGGGAGAACGGCGAGATTTGTCGCCGAGGGAAGAAAAAAAATTCTTCTTTGGTCACATTGACAATGCGCCCAGGAAATTTTCAAATGATCGATATCAGTTGCAACTGCCATACAAAAGAGGCATTCCAGGGCAAAAATAATCAAATGGAGAGATCAATAAAAATAGAAAGTTTAATTTATTTATTTTTGAAGGAACTCATAAGTGCTGAACACCAAAAGGCTACGCTCGGCATAATTGCAAAACACAAGAACTCTAGGAGTAATATCAATACGATATCCTTGGAGCAATACCTCCTCAAAACATGACCTATCCATACCGAAGACTGCTGAGATGATGCCTGGAGGAGTAGTCGTCAGGAGGAGAATCAAGCGGAGATATCCAAGATCTGATCTAGATACAAAATTAAGGAAGTTCCTTGCTTACCTCGATAATTTCTAGCTAGTGTGCAAGGAGCGGTGCAGACCGGTCGGTGGAGGAAATGGAGGGGAGATATGAACTCAAAAGGGTAGCACAATACCACGTTGGCCCGCCAAAAGAGGCGATGGAGAGGATTGATGAGCTCGAGAGGTAGGCAAGAAAACTGTCGCGACCCACTAGAGGAGGTGATGGAGAGGAGAGATGAACTCGATCGAGAAGCAGGCAAGAAAAGAAAGGTGTTAGGGTTTTGCTTGAATAAATAAAAAATTTGTTGTTGGGGCCTACTTTCATTTCGAAATTTTGGAGCTCCTGCACCGCAACAGTTCGGCGCTCTTGCTTTTCTCCGCCTCTCCGCCTCCCTGCCGGAAATCTTGCTGCTCTGCCGGAAATCTCGCTGCTCCGCCGAAAATCTCGCCGCTTTATTGTAGGTAGCTTTAAATCTTCTCGCGAGCCTATCCCATTTTTTCTATTTTCATTTCCTCTGAAGTTTTGTTGTCGGCAGCTTCTCCACTGGAGCCGACAAAGAAGACGAAGTGAGTTGTTGTTTTCAGTTTAGTGTTATGGTACTTGTAGTTGTTTTTGGTTCAGAGTTTTTTGCCGCCGTATGTTTTTGTCGTAGTTGCAGTTGTTTTTTGTTTCAGAGTTTATTTGCAGTCGCATTGTTTAGTAGTAGCTGCAGTTCTATTTAGTATGCCTTCTGGATTTACAGTTGCAGAATGCCCGGGAGTAAATACATAACTTGCAGAATGCCCGGGAGTAAATACATAACTTGCAGATGCGCACTAAACACATTCACATCAAATGTTATACCTGCAAAATAAGGAATAAAACATGTGAAGGTTGTTTTTTTACTTGAGAAAATTGATACGAATGTTAGTATATTCTTAACTAAAATCGAACTACAAATAAGGAATAAAATGCAGTTCATTTTAAAAACAGTTGGAAATTTCATACTAAATGCAGATCAAAAATAAATTGTAAGAAGCTAAGCTAAATGAGTCGGAAGAATGAGCAAAAAGTAGCGTTTCGAGACAAAAAAGATGAATGAGCTGAAACAAAAAAAAAACTGGCTTACAGTGTCAATTTCCTCAGCCGGAAACTGAACAAGCAGTGAGCTGAAACAAAACCTCGCCGGAAACTGAACAAGCAGTGAGCTGACAACGGAAATGGTGAGGAAGATCCATCGTATTTGGTGGTCCCGAGAGTTTTACAGCAAGATTTCATGCAAAGAGGAGGAGAGATTTCCGGCGAAGAGGCGGAGAAACACTAAGGCGGCGAACTCAGGCGGGAGCTCCAAAATTTCGAAATGAGAGGTGGGCCCCAGTAAGGAAAAACTATTAATCAACGCACCAAGGCATGATGCGTTGAACGTAGAGAATTATTTTCCTATCGGAGGAGGGAAAACTGTGGTTTTTCAGATTTCATTTTTATTTTTATTAGCCCCAACAAATTTTGGAGAGAATTATCCCTCCGTTTCATTATATTCAATATAAAATCTAAAAATTCATTTCTAATTAATAATATGTTCTGTAACAAAAAATAAAATTTATTCTACGAGAAGTGTATAGTTTTAGTTTTCATTTATATTTGAACTAATATTAACTAATAATTATATTATTTAATCACTATTATTTATATATTTTAGGATTAGTTAAGCTAGCACGTCGGGACAAAACGCGCCTGCGAAAAAACGCGCTCGGGTGAAAAAGAACGTCGGGATAAAAAATGTGCCCGGTAAAAAAATGTGCTCCGAAAGAAAATGCTCCTGAGCGAAAAACGTTTGTGTGGACAAAATTGCGCTCCTGGGCAAAAACACACGCTTAGGGAAAAACACAAGTCTGGGAGAAAATGAGCGCTGATTCGAAAACGCGCCCCTAGGCAAAAACGCTCTCTCGAGCAAAATGCGTGTCTGGGAGAGAATGCGCCCGTGCGAAAACTTGTGTCGATGCAAAAACGAGCGTCGGTGAGAAAATGCCCAAATCTGATGGAGAGAAATTTCTCTCCATATATTTCACGGCATGTGTAATATTAAAATTAATAAATTTAACTTTTTTAAATTAATACAACAACACCACCACCTGAGACTTCGTCTCCCTTTGGCGCGGCGTTTTTCCTCTAGTGAGTTCGGACAAAAATGTCACCGCCATAAAATATTGTTTGGCATGACAACAGCTATGACCACCATCAAGAAAAGAAAACTAGTCCTGAACATAAAAGAAAAGACAACAGCTATGTCCGCCATCACGAAACTTCGTAGGTGAGGTCAGGCGTTCACTAATGATGGTTCATAACCACCACGTTCACGACCGCTATCGCCGTGTCAAACAGAGCCTTTATCTCACCATTATTTTTAATTAATAATAAATATTCATTTATAAAGAATTAGTTAAAGTATACATTAAATATTTTTTACTTTCAATGAACTTTGTGACTCTACGATATTTATTCGTCATCTCTCGGCTCATATGCTTGATTTTCTCCAAAGAGATCATCCTATCATGTATGATATGTTGTGTGTGTATGTTGTGTGTGTGTGTGTGTGTGTGTGTGTGTGTGTGTGTGTGTGTGTTTGTGTGTGTGTGTGTGTGTGTGTGTGTGTGTGTGTGTGTGTGTGTGTGTTTGTGTGTGTGTGTGTGTGTGTGTGTGTGTGTGTCTGTGTCTGTGTGTCTGTGTGTCTGTGTGTCTGTCTCTCTCTCTCTCTCTCTCTCTCTCTGTGTGTGTGTGTGTGTGTACCTCTGTGTGTGTCTGTGTATCTGTTTGTCTGTGTGTTTGTTTGTCTGTGTGACTGTCTGTGTGTTTGTGTTTGTCTGTGTCTGTATGTGTATGTATGTGTCGGTGTGTCTATCTGTGTTTTAATGTGTCTGTCTGTGTCTGCCTTTGTGTCTGTGTCTATTTGTGTCTGTGTCAGTCTGTGTCTGTGTTTGTGTCAGTCTGTTTCTGTGTTTGTGTCAGTCTGTTTCTGTGTTTGCGTCTGTGTATGTGTCTGTGTATGTGTGTTTGTGTTTGTGCGTCTGTGTATGTGTGTCTGTCTGTGTATGTGTGCAGTGTGTGTGTCTGTGTTTGTGTGTGTGTGTCTGTGTGTTTGTGCATGTGTGTCTATTTGTGTCTATGTGTGTCTGTGTGTGTCTGTGGGTGTGTACCTGTGTATGTGTGTGTGTGATTGTGTGTGTGTGTGTGTGTGTGTGTCTGTGTCTGTGCGTGTGTGTGTATGTCTGTGCTTCCCAAGAAAACACTCCCAAGCGAAAAACGTGTGCGTTGGCGAAATTATGCTTGCTCCCGAGCAAAAAAGAGTGTGTGGGCAAAAACACGCTCTCTGGAAAAAAATGCATCATGGAGAAAATGAGTACCGATATTTCGAAAATGCGTGTCAGGGTAAAAACGCGCTCCCAAGCAAAAATGCGCGCTTGGGAGACAATGCGCCCGGTCAAAAATGCATGCAAGTGTAAAACGCGCGCTGGGCATAAAACGTGTGATCGGGCAAAAACGCGCGTCCGAGTGAAAAACACGTGCCCGGTCGAAAAAATACTCTCCCGGGCCAAAAATGCTCTCTCGAGCCCGCGCTGTGCGTGCGCTTGTGCTCGACGGTGGTCGCGCGTGCGCACGGGAGTGTCTTCGCGTGCGTGCGGTGCCCGTGCGTGATCGTTATTTTTACTCTAGAATTATGTTAATAAATTAATGTCATATTTACATACATTCAATTTGCAAAATTTAATGGAGGAAAATTTTATGGAAGGAAATTTTATGAAGGGAAAAACTTTTATAAAGAAGTTTTTAAAGTTTTATAAAAACTTTATATAAACATTTTTATAAAGTTTTATACAAACTTTATATAAATAAACTTTATATATAACGTTTTATATAAAAACTTTATATAAAATTTGAATAAAAACATTTTATAAAATTTTATAAAGGTTTATATAAAATTGTATACACGTTTATATATAATTAAATTTATAATTATATTTTATTATATATATAATCGGTTATATATATATATATTAATTATAAAGTACGTCCGTGCTCGATACTCTCCGCTGTGACAGTACCCCGACAGCGACGGTACCTCCGTCAAAACTGTGCTCTCCCACTCTCAGACGCTCGATCGATCAACTAACAGTGCATAGAAAGCGCACGTGCCCCACTCGACATTACCCCCACCTCGATAGTGTCTCAGTGCGACGACGCTCATGCAGCTCGCAAACCCTGCGCGTGAAAATACCCAAAATTTAAAATCTTTAGTCTTATTTTTTTAAACGCTACAGAAAAACGTCGTCGTAGACGTCTCTTTAGTGGTGATAATAAATAAATAAAATTATTTTTTAGTAATAATATATTTCTATTTATACAAAAAATTAAAAGATACATTAGATAGTTTTCATGTTACGATATTTAATTAATAGTCATCTCTGCGCGCCCGTAAGAAAAATGCACGCTCAGGCTAATAGTACTTGCAAGTTGAAAAATACGCGCCCGCGAGAAAATGCGTAACTAGGCTAAAACGTGCCAGGGTGAGAAAAAGCATCAAGACGAAAAAAGATCGCCCGAAAAAATGTGTTTTTGAAGAAAACGCTCCCGAGCGAATAACGTGTGCGCAAACAAAATTGTGCTTCCGAGCAAAAAAGTGAGCGCAGTCAAAAACACACGCCCTGACAAAAATGAACACGGGAGAGAATGAGTGATGATTCGAAAATGCGTTCTCGGGCGAAAACATGCTCCCGGGCAAAAATGCGCGCCTGGGAGACAATGCGCCCGAGCAAAAATGCATGTTAGTGCAAAAACGTGTCACCGGACAAAAAACGCGCGCACAAATGAAAAACACGTGCTCGGGCGAAAAATAACGCTCTAGGGCCTAAAATGTGCTCTCATGTTTTAAAATTTAATATATTTACTGTAACAAAACTTTGGTTACAAAAAATACTGATTGTAAAGAAATTCTAGTTGTTACAAATACTTTCAAGGAGTTGTTGCAATTGCTATTTATTGTGAGGACATTTTACTATTTGTAACGTAAAACTAGTCTTGTTATAAACACATGCACTTATTGTAACAAACATTTAGTTACTAAATGTAGCTATTAGTAACAAATTTTGTCTTTGTTACAATTTAGTCCTTATTATAAATGTGGTTTGTTGTAGTGCTTCTTCATACTATTCTCGGCAGTTCTCAACATCTCAAATAGCTCAGGCAGTGTCCTGTCTATTTCATTCATGTTGTAGTTCAAGACAAATTGCTCATAACTGTCCGACAACGATTGCAGGATCAGATCAGTGGCCAACTCTTGGCCTATAGGAAAACTCAGTCTCTCAAGGTTCTCAATATACTCAATCATCTTGAGTACATGAGTTCCTACTAGGTCTCGAGCTCCCATTTTGCACTGAAATAATGCTTTGGATATGTCAAACTTCTCTTGTCGAGCTTGCCCCTCGAACATTTTCTTGAGGTGCTCGATTATCTCATAACCACACATGCTCTCGTGTTTCTTCTGAAGCTCATAGGTCATGCTCGCAAGCATGAGACATTCAACTTCTAGGGTATCATCCATATACTTCGTGTAAGCATCTCTGTCTGCTCGGGGAGCATTCCAGGTTGGCTCTGTGGGGGCTTCCTCTTCCAAGACATAGAGATTGCGCTCTTACCTGAGGACAATCCTCTGGTTCCTATACCAGTCAAGGAAGTTCGTCCCGTTGAGCTTGTCCTTCTCAAGGATGGCTCTCAGGGACATGGTGGAGTGAGATCCACTTGTCATGAAAATTCTACAATAAATTTGCAAAATATTTTAGTACTATATTTCAAAATACATTTTATTTTAATAAGGACTTTTATTAAAATTTCCCACTCTTTTAATCAAATTGATAACCCTTAATACCAATTCAGAGAGTTTATGCGAGCTACTCTCTTAGTGGACAAGATCTGTATTTCACCGCCATCATAAGTCAGCTTTGGCTGATCACCCATAATGTGGCTATTTAGGTAGACAATGTTTGTCAATTGCATCACTATGCAACTCTTGTATGGTTGGTGAATAACACTTATTCGCATCCATCAAATGGTGCATGTCAACCCAATGCCTCTAGGCACTCAACCGTTGAGGTCACCTAGTTAAGTTGGACCCGATGTCGACAGTGGGATATCACAATTATCCGTTTGCACCCTTACCAAGATAGATTAATGCACCTTACTTTGGCAAGCCTATACTTCATCGATCGAGGAAGGAAGAGTGTCATCCATCGGAAGACATCTGAATACTTAATAATAATTTTAAGCGATTTTTCATGATACTTGATTAACAATCAATCTTGATTAACATTTAATCAATGTGCACACAATTTCATAATCATGAAAGAAACAACAAGCATAACCTGGATACATTCCAGATGCACAAAACCATCAACAATTGATGTTATGGATTAAATCTAAATATTTAGAACATTTCTAAATCTTCGGATTTACACGTACCAGATGGTAGCATAAGCAAACACGCTTATGACAGTAGACAAGCTCGTCTCTATATGCTTTAGTTTCAAAAACTAACATAGAGAAAGACGGTTACTGCAAATGGAACAATTTCTGAAACATGGAAATCACAGAAACCTCCATATGATACCACTATTGGCTTTTCCTTAGGGGTAGACACATCAGAGATGTGCGCAACCGAATATTCAAGAACAACCCAATGGAGAGATAATAGGATCTTGCTCAAACCATGAATCAAGAAATTGAAGCAACAAACAAATTACATGTGCGGAATTGAGTCACTACTTAATATGATGCTCCAAGAAAATTCTTCTTTGAATCAGAATCCTATTCCGATTCTTCTTCTTCCTTGTTCCTGCGGCTCTGTCGAGATTAGCAAGCCCGTCTGAAGGAGTAAGTGTAGAAATAGATATACACCTCTACAAAAGTCTACACGAGTGTTGAAGAACCATACGAACTTGTCGAACAAGAACTAGGTCAGAGAAAAGAGAGCCCTCTACGTCTCCACGGATTGCCAGATCAGACTAAGGAGAAGCGACGACGAGTCTTCTGGAACAACGACAAGATCGACAGGAACACTTCCTCTTCAATCTCCAAGAACAACTTCTGATTCACGCACGCGTACAAGCCCGTACTGTAACATCCCGACTTTGAAAAGGGGTCTAGCCGGTTCAGTTGAACCCTTGGAGGAGCTTAGGCCGGGTCAGAGGAAAACCACGACCCGACCGTCACCACATAGTGGTGGTCATTTAGAGAAATGACTATTTTGGGTAGCGTCGTGCTTCGCCACAACGTCAAAGTTGTTCATTAAGCATACGTGCTCCGAATCGACTTCTGTCAGTTGCGTTGGACTCGTATGGTCGATACGAGTGCATCGGAATTCGTTTCGTTCCAATCCGAGGTCATTTGGTGAAATTGACCGTTTTGAGTACCGTAGCGCATCACGACGACGCTATTTTAGTATAGTGAGCATATGTGCTCCGACTCAACTTCCGTCAGTTGCGTTAGACTCGTATTGCCAATACGAGTGCAACGGAATTCGTTTCGTCCCAATCCGAGGTCGTTTGGAGAAAACGACTATTTTGAGTAATATCGAGCGTCGCAACAACGCCATTTCAAATGTTAAGCAAACGAACTCCGAATTGAATTCTGTCAGTTGCGTTAGACTCATATGGCCGATACGAGTGCAACAGAACTCATTTTGTTCCAATCCGAGGTCGTTTGGAGAAAACGACTATTTTGAGTAATATCGAGCGCCACGACAACGCCATTTTCAAATGTTAAGCAAACGAGCTCCGAATTGAATCCCGTCAGTTGCGTTAGACTCATATGACCGATACGAGTGCAACAGAACTCGTTTTGTTCCAATCCGAGGTCGTTTGGAGAAAACGACTATTTTGAGTAATATCGAGTGCCGCAACAACGCCATTCTAGAATATTGGGCAAACGAACTCCGAATTGAACTCTATCAGTTGCATTAGACTCGTATAGCCGGTATGAGTGCAACAAAATTCGTTTTGCTCGATTCCGACGTCGTTTAGTCAAGTAAATAAAAATAAACGCTCGTAAAATTATAAGATTCTTGAGATACGTAAACGCTTGATTTCAACCCCGTCACATCAATAATAACTCGACACTCGACGACGCGGACCTATGTTGACTTTGACCCATCAGGGGACCCACTTAGGGTTGACTTGGGTCAACCCTCTTATAAGAAGTGATTTTTTGAACTTCTAAATTTTCCTCTTATAAGAAGTGATTTTTTTTGGACTTCTAAATTTTCTCCACCCGAAACCCAACTCACAAAAACAGCCATGGCCTAATATCAGGACTAATCCATGCTTTGTCTAGGCAAAGTCCCTTCTTGCCACCTAAGTTAATTTAAACTTCATTTAGCCTAAACCAAGGAAAGTGGGTTGGGATATTTTTTGAAGCTTAACCCATGCAAGTACACTCAGCCTCTCCCCACCAGCCACTTGTCACCTCCACCAAACCATGATTAACGGGGAGCTGGGTTAGCTGAGAGGAAGGAGAGAGGGGGAGGGGCATCAACCTCTTCTATATAAGCCCTCCCACGGCTAAGCATGGAGACAACCCCCATACACCTCCAGAAGCTCCTCCCTGGTATTTTCGAGCCAGCCCCACTCCCTGCCGGAGCCCCACCTCGCCGGAAAACCAAAGCCAAGCCCCACCGCCACCTTCGCCACCCTCCCATGGCAAGTTCGTCGGAGGGCTTCCGGAGGAATCCAAACAAGCAGGGACCTTCTCCTCTCCTCCCTCCCTACGATCCTGACGCCTTGCATGCGAGCTCCGGCGGCCGGAGCGCTGTCGCCACCTCCCCCTTCTCCTCCGTCCGAAATGAGAAGATGAACAGTTCCGGCGGTGGTCAGCGGCGGCAGGCCACCGGACCACCGCCGGAGGGAGCGCCTGCCCCCTAGGAGTCGGCCGGGGGCGGAGCCACGGCCGGCCGGTGGAGGAGACCCGCAAGGGGCCCACCTCGCTGGTTCTGTCTAAATTTTTTTATAAAATTTTATACTTTGTTATATATTATCATATATGAAATTTTTGGGCCCTATATGAACTCCAAATGCAAAAACTTTGAACATAAAAGTTGCTTATTTTGTCAAGAGGGACCTACTGTAAAAATTTCATAATTTTTGGAGGAGGCTAAGTATTTTTAGAAATTAAAATACTATGATATTTTGGGTTTTTTTATTATCATAGTACCGTAACAGTGATGGAAAATTTTGAGAAAATTTGGGAAGCTTCCTACTACCAAAATACATCTGCTGTAATTATTTTGGAATTTTTGAGATAGGTTTACTATTTTTAGATGCTTAAAATCTATGTTATAAATTAATAATGAACCACGCTCTCCTCCAGCACGTCTCCAGAAAAATTTATGGGAAGCTTTGGGGGTTGGATCGCCTCTTTTGAGGTTTTAAGAAAATCATAATATCGTTCCTCAGTCCGCTTAAGCCATGCTTAAAGGTTGTAATAAAAAACCCAAGGTCGGACAATAACAAAAGGCCAAATTTGGAAAAGAAGCTCCTATGAACGGAGAAAGAACAGAACTTTCCTCCTAAGAACGGAGATGGAACTGAAGCCTCCTGATTATGGAGTGATTGGACTACTAACCTGTTTATTTGTTTATTTCCTCCAGTCTCGTACTGGTCCTGCATTTATTGCTTTCAGTTAGTACTTTCAATTACTCCAGTCTCGCACTGGCCCTGCATTTACTGCTTTCAGTTAGTACTTTCTTTTACTCCAGTCTCGTACTGGTCCAGTTCAGTTACTGCACTTTATTTCATTATTTCAGTTACTGTACTGTATTTCAGTTTTGCCTATAATTTAGAGTTAATGTGAAGATGGGGCATTCCTTCAGAGTCAACTCTAAATAGTGTCGAACTGGCCGCCGCTTGTAGAGCAGAGCGGACAGATCGATGTTTTGGCTTGTCCTTCTGTATTGCCTATGAATTTAGAGTTGACGTGAAGACGTGGCATACCTTCATAGTCAACTCTAAATAGTGCCGAACTGGCCGCCGCTTGTAGAGCAGAGCAGACAGATCGATGTTTTGGCTTGTCATTCTGTATTGCTTATGAATTTAGAGTTGACGTGAAGACGTGGCATACCTTCAGAGTCAACTCTAAATAGTGTCGAACTGGCCGCCGCTTGTAGAGCAGAGCGGACAGATCGATGTTTTGGCTTTTCCTTCTATATTGCCTATGAATTTAGAGTTGACGTGAAGACGTGGCATACCTTCAGAGTCAACTCTAAATAGTGCCGAACTGACCGCCGCTTGTAGAGCAGAGCGGACAGATCGATGTTTTGTCTTATTCTTCTGTATTGCCTATGAATTTAGAGTTGACATGAAGACGTGGCATACCTTCAGAGTCAACTCTAAATAGTGCCGAACTGGCCGCCGCTTGTAGAGCAGAGCGGACAGATCGATGTTTTGGCTTTTCCTTCTGTATTGCCTATGAATTTAGAGTTGACGTGAATACGTGGCATACCTTCAGAGTCAACTCTAAATAGTGCCGAACTGGCCGCCGCTTGTAGAGCAGAGCGGACAGATCGATGTTTTGACTTTTCCTTCTGTATTGCCTATAAATTTAGAGTTGACGTGAAGACGCGACATACCTTCAGAGTCAACTCTAAATAGTGCCGAACTGGCCGCCGCTTGTAGAGCAGAGCGGACAGATCGATGTTTTGGCTTGTCCTTCTGTATTGCCTATGAATTTAGAGTTGACGTGAAGACGTGGCATACCTTCAGAGTCAACTCTAAATAGTGCCGAACTGGCCGCCGCTTGTAGAGCAGAGCGGACAGATCGATGTTTTGGCTTTTCCTTCTATATTGCCTATGAATTTAGAGTTGACGTGAAGACGTGGCATACCTTCAGAGTCAACTCTAAATAGTGCCGAACTGACCGCCGCTTGTAGAGCAGAGCGGACAGATCGATGTTTTGTCTTATTCTTCTGTATTGCCAATGAATTTAGAGTTGACGTGAAGACGTGGCATACCTTCAGAGTCAACTCTAAATAGTGCCGAACTGGCCGCCGCTTGTAGAGCAGAGCGGACAGATCGATGTTTTGGCTTTTCCTTCTGTATTGCCTATGAATTTAGAGTTGACGTGAATACGTGGCATACCTTCAGAGTCAACTCTAAATAGTGCCGAACTGGCCGCCGCTTGTAGAGCAGAGCGGACAGATCGATGTTTTGACTTTTCCTTCTGTATTGCCTATAAATTTAGAGTTGACGTGAAGACGCGACATACCTTCAGAGTCAACTCTAAATAGTGCCGAACTGGCCGCCGCTTGTAGAGCAGAGCGGACAGATCGATGTTTTGGCTTGTCCTTCTGTATTGCCTATGAATTTAGAGTTGACGTGAAGACGTGGCATACCTTCAGAGTCAACTCTAAATAGTGCCGAACTGGCCGCCGCTTTAGAGCAGAGCGGACAGATCGATGTTTTGGCTTTACCTTCTGTATTGCCTATGAATTTAGAGTTGACGTGAATACGTGGCATACCTTCAGAGTCAACTCTAAATAGTGCCGAACTGGCCGCCGCTAGTAGAGCAGAGCGGACAGATCGATGTTTTGGCTTGTCCTTCTGTATTGCCTATGAATTTAGAGTTGACGTGAAGACGTGGCATACCTTCAGAGTCAACTCTAAATAGTGCTGAACTGGCCGCCGCTTGTAGAGCAGAGCGGACAGATCGATGTTTTGGCTTTTCCTTCTGTATTGCCTATGAATTTAGAGTTGACGTGAAGACGTGGCATACCTTCAGAGTCAACTCTAAATAGTGTCGAACTGGCCGCCGCTTGTAGAGAAGAGCGGGCAGATCGATGTTTTGGCTTTTCCTTCTGTATTGCCTATAAATTTAGAGTTGACGTGAAGACGTGACATACTTTCAGAGTCAACTCTAAATAGTACCGAACTGACCGCCGCTTGTAGAGCAGAGCAGACAGATCGATGTTTTGGCTTTTCCTTCTGCATTGCATATAAATTTAGAGTTGACGTGAAGAGGTGGCATACATTCAGAGTCAACTCTAAATAAGTGCCAAACTGGCCGCCGCTTGTACAGCAACGCGGTCAAATCAATGTTTTGAAGTCTATTCTTGTATTGACAGTAATAAATATTCCTACGGGAATATACGAAGCCTTTGAGAAAATATTCCTACGGGAATATATTGTGCCTTCCGGGAATATTCTTACGGGAATATATTGAGCCTTTGAGAAAATATTCCTACGAGAATATATTGTGCCTTCAGGGAATAGTCTTACGGGAATATATTGAGCCGATGAGAAAATATTCCTACGGGAATATATTGTGCCTTCAGGGAAGTATTCCTACGGGAATATATTGAGCTACTTTACTATATATTGTTGACATAAGAGAGTTAGAAATTCTGAGCTTAAATGGTCTCAGCGGTTGGAATAATGGTCTCAGCGGTTGAGATAATGATCGAACACAAGAATGCAATTGTTGCCTTATGTGGGTAGCTGGGATTCGATTACCAGCTGGGTTAAAATAGTAGTTCATCTTCTCTCCTTCTACTAAACTACAGGTGGATATATTGCTAAGCTTTAAGAGAATTCTCTTTTCTCCTCTTATGATGAAATATACTTCGAAAAGAAATTCCTACGGGGATGAAATGTTGTCTTCGAAAAGTAATTCCTACGGGAATGAAATGTTGCCTTCGAGAAATATTCCTACGGGAATATATTGTGCCTTCGAGAATTATTCCTCCGGGAATATAAAATGTGTCTTGGGAGAATGTCGGATGGCCTATGAGTTTTACTCTAAGGCAACCCGCACGACGGACGGTCTGGGAGGGCAACCCGTGCGAAACTAATAGAACTACGTGGGTCTGAGACCGTATGCAGGATGATACAGAGTACGTAGGCGGTGTTCGTGGGAAGACTGCCTCGGCCCAATAAGAGTCCAGATGTCCCCTCCCTTATAAATGTTATATTATGTCTGTTTGTTAGTAGGGGTTGGATTCTGTTCGTGGTTCTAAGAACTTGTCTTTGGCACAAGTGACAGGTGCGGATGAGTGACAACATCTGTGTGTGGATGAAGCCACGGAGCAGGCTACGTCAGGTATAAGTTTGTTAAGCCGCATCTTCTTTTGTGGTGCCCTATCCCAGGGTATATATATATATAATGGCAATAAATCCTTGATGGTTAGGATTTTATGCGGCAGAGATATGTAGATTATTTACAGGTCTTGAAATTATGGTTTCTGTGATAAAACTACGTCTTCCGCTACGTATTATAATATGCACTCTTTAATGATGTCTTCCGCTAGAATACTGCTTCCCTACTCTGTTGGTGTGTAGTGACTTTCGCTTAACACCACCCCTAGGCGTGACAACGGAGTTTTCAAGGAAGGGGGTTGGAGAAGCTAGTACCTCCACCCTTCGGATCGCTTCGGCGTCGTGCCGAAAGGGTGGTGTGCGATAAGATCCCCCGGTCGGACCGTCGATTTTGGAGGGGGGGGGGGGGGGGTCTTACAAATGGATCAGAGCGTAACCGATCTTGTCGACCAAAAGTGATCACAGAAACAACTCTTTCTCCACCGGTCATTATTGCGTGGTTCGGGACGAACCACTGCAGCGGAAGCGGTGGTGGACCTTAAAGGTAAAAGTTGACAACAAACTTGGCATATATATGTGGATCTACACTTAAATGTCATTTACCACTTCTGATCTCAAGCGATGATTTACATTGTCCCCATAAAACACTTCCGTTAAACCCTACAAATGTCCACTTCAAATTTTGAACCCCGGGTTTAAGCCTCTTTGTTTTATTGGGGTTAAATTTTCGTTTTCAAAATTCCATTCGAGGTAAACTAATCGTATGGAATTATGTGTGCAATATATTTTATTACTAATTTCAATCCCAGGCTTAAGCCTATTTGTTTTATTTGGATTAAAATTATTGTTTTCAAAATTTCATTTGAGGTGAGCTAATCAAATGAAATTTTGCGTGTATATGGAGAATTGCTCTAACGATTGCAAATATGAAGTATGCTTTGACTTGATCAATTTGACGATCTGTTGAAAATAAAGTCGTGCAATCGTAAAAGAACTATGATAAAATGTTAGTCTTTTCAATAACATTAATATTTCAGGAAATGATTACTAAGGCGACGTGCTTGATTGAAGTAAATTTGTGGCAAATTTATAAAAGCTTGTATACAAACCATCCTAAAAGTACATTGTTAGCATTCACAGGACTTGCGATGGTTGCATACTCAGCTAGCCAGGAGGCCTCGTTAAAAAGGGTAAGCCACTGAGGACCCGAATGTGATGGTCACCTATTTTTATTGCTTTTATTGTAAATTGTTTGCATTGGGAAAAGTGGCAGGTCGGTCATGCCCGTAGACCGTACGTACCGGTGCGGGAAGGTTGACGACTCTAGGCGACAGGGAGGTGTGCACCCCGGGAGCTCGGTTGTATCTTATATGCCCCGCTGGGTGTAAGACCCCCCTCCCAAATCGTCGGTCCGACCGGGGGATCTTATCGCACACCACCCTTTCGGCATGACGCCGAAGCGATCCCGAAGGGTGGAGGTACTAGCTTCTCCAACCCCCTTCCTTGAGTACTCCGTTGTCACGCCTAAGGGTGGTGTTAAGCGAAAGTCACTACACATCAACAGAGTAGGGAAGCAGTATTCTAGCAGAAGACATCATCAAAGAGTGCACATTATAATACTTAGCGGAAGACGTCATCAAGAGTGCACTTTATAACACTTAGCGGAAGACGTAGTTTTATCACAGAAACCACAATTTCAAGACCCATAAATAATCTACATATCTCTGCCGCATAAAATCCTAACCATCAAAGATTTATTGCCATTATATATATACCCCGGGATAGGGCATGACAAAAGGAGATGCGGCTTAACAAAACTTATGCCTGACGTAGCCTGCTCTGTGGCTTCATCCACACACAGATGTTATCACTCATCCGCGCCTGTCACCTGTGTCAAAGAAAAGTTATTAGAACCACGAACAGAATCCAACCCCCTACTAACAAACATAGATAATATAACATTTAAAAGGGAGGGGATATCTGGACTTGTATTGGGCCGAGGCGGTCTTCCCACGACCACCGCCTACGTACTCCGTATCATCCTGCATACGGTCTCAGACCCACGTAGTTCTATAAGTTTCGCACGGGTTGCCCTCCCAGACCATCCATCATGCGGGTTGCCTCAGAGTAAAACTCATAGGCCATTCGACATTCTCCCAAGGCACATTTTATATTCCCGTAGGAATAATTCTCGAAGGCACAATATATTCCCGTAGGAATATTTCCCGAAGGCACAATATATTCCCGTAGGAATATTTCCCGAAGGCACAATATATTCCCGTAGGAATATTTCCCGAAGGCAACATTTCATTCCCGTAGGAATTACTTCTCGAAGGCAACATTTCATTCCCGTAGGAATTACTTCTCGAAGGCAACATTTCATTCCCGTAGGAATTACTTCTCGAAGTCAACATTTCATTCCCGTAGGAATTACTTCTCGAAGGCAACATTTCATTCCCGTAGGAATTACTTCTCGAAGGCAACATTTCATTCCCGTAGGAATTACTTCTCGAAGGCAACATTTCATTCCCGTAGAAATTACTTCTCGAAGGCAACATTTCATTCCCGTAGGAATTACTTCTCGAAGGCAACATTTCATTCCCATCAAATCTAAATTATAGTCAATATGGAATAAAACCCAAAACATCGACTCGTCTGCGTTGCTGCGAGAGCGGCAGCTAGTTCGGTATCATTTAGGGTTGATGCTAAAGGAACGTCCCATCTTCATATCAACTCTAAATAATAAGCAATAAAGAAGGAAAAGCCAAAAGATCGATCTGTCCGCTCTGCTCTACAAGCAGCGGCTAGTTCGGCACTATTTATGGTTGACCCTGAAGGAATGACCCATCTTTCGGTCGACACTAAATTAATAGGCAATAAAGTAGGAGAGAAACACTACGAACAGTTATATTGAAAATACTTGAACAGTTTGTGAGCCGGCAACCAAAATCTTCGGCTCAGCTTGGCGAGCTTCACAGCCTCTTGCCATATGCCACGCAGTTCAAAAACTCGTAAACGCATGAAAGTAGGAGAGCAAAACTACGAACAGTTATATTGAAAATACTTGAACAGTTGTGAGCCGGCAACCAAAATCTTCGGCTCAGCTTGGCGAGCTTCACAGCCTCTTGCCATATGCCACGCAGTTCAAAAACTCGTAAACGCATGAAAGTAGGAGAGCAAAACTACGAACAGTTATATTGAAAATACTTGAACAGTTGTGAGCCGGCAACCAAAATCTTCGGCTCAGCTTGGCGAGCTTCACAACCTCTTGCCATATGCCACGCAGTTCAAAAACTCGTAAACGCATGAAAGTAGGAGAGCAAAACTACGAACAATTATATTGAAAATACTTGAACAGTTGTGAGTCGGCAACCAAAATCTTCGGCTCAGCTTGGCGAGCTTCACAGCCTCTTGCCATATGCTACGCAGTTCAAAAACTCGTAAACGCATGAAAGTAGGAGATTAAAATTACGAACAGTTATATTGAAAATACTTGAACAGTTGTGAGCCGGCAACCAAAATTTTCGGCTCAGCTTGGCGAGCTTCACAGCCTCTTGCCATATGCCACGCAGTTCAAAAACTCGTAGACGCATGAAAGTAGGAGAGCAAAACTACGAACAGTTATATTGAAAATACTTGAACAGTTGTGAGCCGGCAACCAAAATCTTCGGCTCAGCTTGGCGAGCTTCACAGCCTCTTGCCATATGCCACGCAGTTCAAAAACTCGTAAACGCATGAAAGTAGGAGAGCAAAACTACGAACAGTTATATTGAAAATACTTGAACAGTTGTGAGCCGGCAACCAAAATCTTTGGCTCAGCTTGGCGAGCTTCACAGCCTCTTGCCATATGCCACGCAGTTCAAAAACTCGTAAACGCATGAAAGTAGGAGAGCAAAACTACAAACAGTTATATTGAAAATACTTGAACAGTTGTGAGTCGGCAACCAAAATCTTCGGCTCAGCTTGGCGAGCTTCACAGCCTCTTGCCATATGCCACGCAGTTCAAAAACTCGTAAACGCATGAAAGTTGGAGAGCAAAACTACGAACAGTTATATATAAAATACTTGAACCGTTGTGAGCCGGGGCAAGCCTCCCCCTCTTCTCACCATAATTAAAACCAATTTATACCAAATCAATGAGTTTAGTTAAGGAAGTTAAGCATAATACTTTGAAAATAATTTGGGATAAATGATTATGATAACAAAGAACGTAAACCATCAGCTAGCTTGCCATGGGCAAGAAATAGTAAAGATAATTAGGAGAGACATTTAGTTGATCAATTCTAGAAGAGAAAGACAACTATCGCACACTTTGTCTAGATTTAAATCAAGCTAGCCTCATGCCCGGGCACCATCTGAGCAGAGAAAGAGAGGGGGACAGAGAGAGGGACATAGAGGAGCAACCATTCATAACTAATTCGAATAAATCCGCCTTTCCCTCTTTAATCTTCTTGTTAATTGCATAAAAATTTCTGAGGATGCGACACTTGTTATATCTACATTTGTACATATATATTCAATTTCAGGTACTGTCTTGGTCCTCTTGGTTCAATTTATTCACGTTATCTCTTGTCTATATCCTCTCCACCAAGGGATCTAGCACTACTTAATTTGAGATTGTTCCAATTATTTCATTTTCCTGTAATGACATTAAGGAGCGCATGATGCGTGGACTCACATCAGGCAACCGGCGCCAACATATTTGGACTGGCCGGAGCTCTATGAATGAGATTTTTCGCCCCAGATCATGCTAGAAGGGACAAGTGATAATCCGCATCTTTTATTATGTTATTTATCAATGTAAATAATGACACGTGAGAGAGAAATTGTGTGCCCAGTGAGAGACGGAGGCGGAGACTGAGAGAGAGAGAGAGAGAGGGAGAGAAAGAGAGAGAGAGAGAGAGAGAGAGAGAGAGAGAGAGAGAGAGAGAGAGAGAACCCTGCCATAATCGGAGAGGGAGCGGTCGTTGCCGTAAAAACTTGAGATGAAGCTCGCAGAGCGGGAAGGAGAAGCGAAGGAAGAAGGTAACCCGAGCTGAAGCCCTCCCCAAACCAGTGCCAGTGAAACCGATGTGCGGTCCCCTCCCTTTCCTTACCATTACTTTTTCCATCTTCTATAAAGAAATAGAAGAAAGGGAGACTGAGAAAGGGGAAAAAGAAGCTGCCATTCCTGCAAATAACCCTTATTTTGACAGAGTTTTGAGGAGGAGGGGAGGAGGGAGAGCTGGGGAAGGGAAGAACCTCTATCTAACAAGTAGAGGAAACAAGAAAAGAAACTCCCTTTTTTTTTATTCCAGGACCAGGATCATGAAAGATCCCAATCAAGGCAGATTCTTTGAAATTTAAGCCCAATTGTATCATTAAGTCTTCATCTCAAAATGATTATCTATCTAAGCATCTGAGACTGGAAGCCCTCCTTCATTCCATACTTACATGATCGCCTGGGTTGCCTGAGGATTCAAAGTGTCCGACCATCCTCACATATTTGCCAAATTTCACTACACGAACATCAATGATCTAAGAGAAGCCCAGAGAAACCTAAAGCAGACGAAACTTATTTCTCACACAGCAGCAACAATCCTAACTCCTCTGTGTTGGATCGGTCGGCGCCCTTAGAGGGGGGTGAATAAGGGTTTTCAAAAACTTAAGATTATATTTAAAAAACTTTGAAATAATGCAATATTAAAACAATAAGAAGTTTAGTAAAAACAAAAGAAGAGACATGCTTTATTCATATCAAATAATGTTTTACGAAACTTGACTTCTATGACGCTAGAAATCTAAGGCGACTAGTAAAAACTCTTTTTCGTTTTCTATACCGACTCGTATCCCCACGAACCAGTTGGCTTTAGCCGATCTCTCCCCAGATACGGCCTCAAGCCGCTCTAGCCAATCTATCCCCAGAAAGGCCTCGAGCACCCCCCTAGACCTAGCCTAGATCTAGTAGCCAACAGCCTCAAGCCGCTCTAGCCAATCTATCCCCAGAAAGGCCTCGAGCACCCCCTAGACCTAGTAGCCTAGATCTAGTCGCCAACACGAGGCGATTTTCAGCCCTAAGTCCTATCCCAGACCTAGTCGCCAACACGAGGCGATTTCACTACCGTTTACAGAAAAGATATCAAATGAAAAAGACAATAATATAAAAACTCCCTCTATGTGGATCTCTTGGAGAAGTGGACGAAGGCCCGCAGAGTATGATCGAAGTCGATGCGGACTTTCGTCACGATGATGACGCGTGTTGAAATCTTCTCCACGGATCTCCTTAAGGCTTTATGGAATTGTGGGAGTATCGCTCTGAATCTTCCTCTCTCTGCTGTGGCACGAAGCTCTGGAGTTTGGGATTGGAGGAGGATGATGAATTCGGAGCCAAGGCATCCATTTTATAGCCTTAGCGCTACCGCCGACGCTAGCACTACCGCCGACGCTAGCCCGGATTAGGAATGATCTTGCGCGGCCGAATCTCCCATTCGTGGCAACAATTTGCTCTATGCCTTTTGTGCGCCAAGCTACCGCCAGCGCTAGTAGCTACCGCTGGCGCTATCCCTGATTAAGAAACTTCTTGCGCGGCAGGATCTTCAATCCGCGGCAACGAGTCTTTCATTCCTTCTGTGTTCACCGATACCGCCGGCGTTATCCACTACCGCCAGGCGTTAGCGCCTTCTATAACAGCTCCTTGAATTGCGCTATTCATCGCTAGCGCCCGGCGCTAGTTGCTACCGCCGGCGCTAGTGAGCCTCTTCGAATTTTGGCCTCAATTTTGGGGGCAGTCATCATGTGTACTCCTTGAGTCATGTGGACCTAGTAAACCTGCATACTTGAACACACAAGATCAAATACACATAGGATTTGTTATTCTCAAACCTAGGAGATGCGGAAGACCATGTTCCAACAAACTCCCCCTTTTGATAATAACAAATCCATTAATGATAAATCAAAGCATTAATAGATAAGCATGATGAAACTATACTTGTGTGTGTGTGAGAGTGATGAATTTAGGATAATTATTGATTTTAGCATTTAGAATTGCTCCCCCTAAATACATGCTCCCCCTAAGTGAAATGCTCCCCTAATATATATGCTATCAACTTAATCAATCATGTTGGGTTTGCATTTTGATAGCGGATTATATATTTATCATGTTAGTTCTATCATGTTTGTTCTCCCCCTTTTGCATTTTATCATGTTAGTTCTCCCCCTTTGTTATTAGCAAAAGTGGGTAGGGAGACAGAGCACCAAAGAATTTGTAAATAGAATAGAAGGCATGATCGAGCTTTTTAAGTAAATGATAAGGAGTTTTAGAATTGTTTTTCATTTTACTAGATCAGAGTTATAAGCATTACACAATTTTTCATAGAAGGAAATCAGAGTTTTTAGTATATATAAAAAAGTAATGATTTTCCCTTTATATAAAAAGTTTAAGCATAAAAATAAGGATTTCCAAATAACCCATCTACCCAGACAATACGTCTACACCCTAGCCCCGTACTAAGCGACGGATGGGCATGAGGAGCTGCAAACATGTCGTAGGTTGGGGTGTTAGTCCCATATGCAAACACTAGATAAAAACTTAACCTAGCACTCTTTCCCCCCAGTGCCTCGCAAGGCCCCACTGGAACCCTTCCCCGGTTAAGGACAAGACGTGACTAAAGATAAGTTTATCTAATGTCTACAACCCTACGCCCCCGCTATGGTGAGATATGAAGTCACAGATAATGATTATTGGAAGCATTAAGCATTTAAATCTAATGGGAAATTTCATAGCATATGGATTTATATTTTATTTGAAAATTAAAATACTCTTAGCAATATTGAAATTCATGAATGAATTAGAGTTTGAGCATTGCGGAAGATTTCGAAAAAGAAACATCATAATATTAAATAAGAGTTTAAGTTCAAAAAGGAGATGTTTTTGAGTTTCAAAATAAACTTTATAAAGATAAGAGTTGAAGCATTTTCGAATAAAGAAACAACATCCTTATAGCAATTAGAGAAGAAAATATTGATTTGAAATAATAAAAAAAAGGATGTTTTTATAGGCGATATTTTACTTGTTGTAGGAGTGTTTAGCATGAAAGTGTACATAGAAATAAATCAGAGTTTATAGCATAAAAATGATATACGTGTTAGAACAACCAATATAAATTCTACTCAACAAGTCTACCACTTGTTTTTAGAACAAAATTGAGATTTTAGACTTGATATAAGCATGAAAGCACAAGGTAAAAATTATATGGTGATTATGCGGAAGACTTGTAGAAATACATAAAACATCTTATTTTAATCAAGGATAATCCATAAAAAGATATATGAGTTAATTTCAAAAAGAAGATGTTTATGTAAATCATGTTTCAATGAAAATCTTTTATGGTTGACAAAAATAACCAAGCATGAAATAATACTATCACAAAGAGATTACTACAATGTTATTTCAATTCACAATTTCAAGTCATACCAAACATTGTAGAAAGCATGCTAGGTTATCTAGTGCATTTCATAAGTAAAGAGTAGTATAGAGTTTGCATTAGGATCCAATACTCATGAGAAGAAGTGTTATGGAAGATAATGATATGCACATAAGTGTATTTTTGAGTAGAGTAAACACATGTTTTAATCAAAAATACAAGTAATATGTAAAGTGAAAGCATAATGAAACACAAATAATTTTACTTCCACTCACTTCAATGCAAAATGTACAACTACCAAGGTGCTTTGCACACACAATGCTCATTAAGACTTATCAGGGTGCAAGGTAGTGCTTGGGGGATCACATAATTTTATTCTTGTTTTTTTTATTGTGATCCGGTGTACTTAAGAATAAGTGGTTTTTATTTTGAAAGAAAGTAATGGTTTGCACAAGATACTTTACTATTCTTTCCAAGGTGCTCAACCTCACAACGCTTATTAAGACTTATCAGGAGGTTCAAGTAGTGCTTGGTGGAGATAACTTTGTTAAATTATTTCATGATTTTTTGTTTTGTGCAAAGTTCTCCGAATACACTTGTTTTGCAAACCAATATACTTTATAAGAAAGATAACCACTTTCCTTAATTTGTAAAAGTGCAAATAAAGGAGTGTAGGTAAGATACTTGTGCAATTTTAATTCATTGTACTAATACATAAACATACACAAGTATTCTTAAATTAAACCCTATGTAGACAATGCCAAAAAGTGAGTGAATATCTATCATTATCAAACATAAAACATTTCTCATACTTAGAGGCATGCTAAGCTTGATCCTACACAACCTTTAACATATAATTGATGCACATATTAATAGATATATCTAAGCATGATGAAAACAATGTTCAAAGTAGTTTGATATGATAAATCGCAACATTATAGAAGTACTAAATAATATATTAAATCATGCTTGATTTTTACAATAAAGTCCATACAGTATTTTTGATATTTTTGAGAAATAATTTTGAATTAAAGTTTGAACTCATAAGATTGATCTTGGACTTCCCGAGGACTACCTTGTGAGAGGTTCGCCCGGTACTAGGTGATGTGATGGGATGATAGCCCAAATCACCCTTTCGCAAGATACAAGTAAAAAGTTCAGTTCAAAAAACTAACAATTTTTGATAATTTTTTTGTTTTATATTTTTGTATTTGATTTTTGCTTTAAGAAATAGAGTTTAAACAAATGACAAACCACAAGGCAAAATATATAATATTTTTGTAATTTGGCTTTTGTATTTTTGTATTTGATTTTTCAAAAAATAAAGAAAAACAGAAGTGCAAAAACTAAATAGAAAATATAGATTTATATATCTTTATGGATTTTTCGAATTTTAAAAATACAGAAAATCGAACATGGACGCTAGCGCCTGCGGTAGCGCTAGCGCGGGAGACAGTAAGTGATTTTTGAGGATATTGGAAATTTTGATTCTTGATCTTAATTAGGTGTCCCATTAGGAGTTTCATGCTGAAATATCAGAATTTTAGGAGATGTTTAGATAGTGCAAATTGCATGAAACGTTAGCGCTTTTCTTATATGACTAGACTACCTAACCATCGCATGAGACATATTTTCTTATATCTTTATTATGATTTTTCAAAGGCTTGTGTTTACCAAAATAATGTAAACTGAAAATAGATAGAGAATGTAAACACAAGATAGCATGTTTGAATAAGCCAAATAATATATGTCTTAATGATTAATCCATAAACTATGTGATTGATGGAATTTTAGTATTCTATTATGATTTCAAATCACATAGTTGTCATAAAATATGAATAACATCATAAATGTTGTACCTGGCATAGATATATAAGCATAAACCAAAACGAGATGCTAGGATGATGAGTTTAGATGCAATATTAAACATAGGATTAATCATGCATTTTGTAAGCAATATTTTTCTTTATTATAAGGGCTATCATAAAACAAAGATCAATGCATTTTGCATTTTAAGTTTTAGCCCACTCCCTTTAATAAACCATTTAAATCCATTAAGGTAATATCATTAGTCTTGATAATAATTTCAATTTTCAATTTATAATTCAAGACATTTTAAAAGGTAATGGATTTAGAAGAAAATAAAATAAAAAGGATAAGTAGATCACCTAAAAATGATATGACTTTTATTCAATTTTATTCAATTTGATTCATTTATGAATTATGGTTTAAATTATGAAAGTCATATTACAATATATATAAAGTGATCATATCATGATGGTTTTAAGAAAAAGAAAATAAACAAAAAGAAAGTTTTGCTTTTATTTAAATCTTGAATTTTCTTTTAGATCAAGTTATTTCACTAAACCACTTGATGGTGAAGGCTAAGAATCTTAATAGCCTAATAACCGAATTTAATTGAAAATATCTTATAGCAAATTTAAAGTTTGATTCATATAAGATATTTAGAAGCAATGAATATAAGAATAAAAGATAGGTCATCAAAATAAAAATATGATTTTGAATTTGATCAATTTGATTTTATAAACATATTAATCTTTTAAGAGATAAGATCATATTTTTAATATTGTATAGGATGACCATGACATGATAGTTCAAAAACAAAAGAAAATAAACAAAAAGGTTTAAGCATATCATGAAGTAGAGAAATGATATTTCATTTTTAATTGATTTCTACTTCATGCAAATGATGGGATACTAATGAGTAAGAGATTTAGGTATCCAAAGAGGACCGGCAGTGACGGTTCCTTTGGGTACCCAAATACATCTTTTTTTCTTTTGAGGAGACAAGGATGAATGAACCCTTTCGTTTGACATTAATGCGTCATTCTTAAGTATGGATCTCCATTCATACCTTGGTTTACTATTGTTTTTGTTCATTAAATTTCCATTGTGATTTTGCAAAACATTATTTATTGGAAATTTATTTGCATTTAAACTTAAGTTGGGAATTGATTGATATTGTAAATGAAGATGATGATAATGTTTTGAAAGTTCATTTACCATCTTTTGTTGTTTATTGTTTGGTTTAAATAGAGATGAATGGATCCTTGCATTTAAGGTTTCATTTTTTATTTTTGGTCTCCATTCAAATATTGGTTTAATATTATTCTTATTTGTCAAATTTCCATGATAATTTTGCAAAACATTTTTTATAGGAAATTTGTTTATTTTTAAGTTTATGTTGGGAGAGTGGTTATTTTGTGAATGATGATGATTTGGAATTTCATTTTTAAGCATTTGATAATTTTTATTTCCTTTGTTGGGTTTAGATATATTATGAAAATTCATATTTAACTTGCTTTTGGAATTTGTTTGAGAATTTTTCTTTAAGATTTTCTTAAGCAAGATAATTTTAGTTTCTAATTCATCATTCTTAGTTTTTAAATTATGTCTAGCTTTATTATAAGCGGTTGTGCTATTTTTAAGAGTGGTAGCAATTGATTCAATATGTTTTTCGTATTCATCCCTATATTCATCAAATGTTTCGTCCATCTCTTTAATTTCAATTTTATAGTCTTTACACTTAGCACAATTATTTTTCAAAGAAGAATTTTCTAAACATAATTTTTCATTTTGTTCTTTTATAAAAATAAGATTCTTTTCAAGTTTCTTGTATTTTTCATTTAAATTATTAAGATCTTTGCAAGGTGTTATGTTTTCATTAGAATTAAATTTTGCTTTTAAATTTTTATTTTCTAAGCGCAAGAGTTTATTAGCCCTTTTTAATTTCTTTATTTTGTGCTTAGTATTTTGTAGCAATTGTAATGAAGAGATAGAAGTACAGAAGAAAGGATTTGATTTCCTCACATTGCTTGAAGAGATAGAAGTACAGAAGAAAGGATTTGATTTCCTCACATTGCTTTTGGGAGAGGCATGATTTGAACATATTACATCTTTTTGCAACTCCTCTTCCGAAGACAGTACTTCTTCTTCTTTTTCATTTGAGGTGTGCTCCATTGATTCGTCATGAGAGAAGCTTTCTTGAAGACTAGTGCACACTTGCATATTCTCCGGTTCTTGTGATTGTTCCATACCTGCAGGAGGAGAATCATACATTTCTTCAAGAAAATTCCATACTTTGTAAGCACTAGAAAAACAATATATTAATTTGAAAATATCTTGAGATAAAGCACAAAAAATATAATGCATAGCTTTTTCATTTAGGTGACGCTCTTGTTTATTTGATTCGTCCGCTGGTCTAACTATTGCTAAATCCCACGCATTGATATCTAAGCTTTTAATAAATTTTTCCATTAATAATTTCCACCCTTTATAATTTTTCCCTTCGAATAAAGGTGGTTTAGGTGATTTTTCTTCTTCACAAAAATTTCCCCCACTAAGAGAAGCGAGATCATGAGACGCCATTATTCCCAGTTGTTAAGCCGATTGGAATAAAACCGCTCTGATACCACTTGTTGGATCGGTCGGCGCCCTTAGAGGGGGGGGGGGGGGGGGGGGTGAATAAGGGTTTTCAAAAACTTAAGATTATATTTAGAAAACTTTGAAATAATGCAATATTAAAACAATAAGAAGTTTAGTAAAAACAAAAGAAGAGACATGCTTTGTTCATATCAAATAATGTTTTACAAAACTTGACTTCTATGACGCTAGAAATCTAAGGCGACTAGTAAAAACTCTTTTTCATTTTCTATACCGACTCGTATCCCCACGAACCGGTTGGCTTTAGCCGATCTCTCCCCAGATACGGCCTCAAGCCGCTCTAGCCAATCTATCCCCAGAAAGGCCTCGAGCACCCCCTAGACCTAGCCTAGATCTAGTCGCCAACACAAGGCGATTTTCAGCCCTAAGTCCTATCCCAGACCTAGTCGCCAACACGAGGCGATTTCACTACCGTTTACAGAAAAGATATGAAATGAAAAAGACAATAATATAAAAACTCCCTCTATGTGGATCTCTTGGAGAAGTGGACGAAGGCCCGCAGAGTATGATCGAAGTCGATGCGGCCTTTCGTGATGATGATGACGCGTGTTGAAATCTTCTCCACAGATCTCCTTAAGGCTTTATGGAATTGTGGGAGTATCGCTCTGAATCTTCCTCTCTCTGCTGTGGCACGAAGCTATGGAGTTTGGGATTGGAGGAGGATGATGAATTCGGAGCCAAGGCATCCATTTTATAGCCTTAGCGCTACCGCCGACGCGAGCACTACCGCCGACGCTAGCCCGGATTAGGAATGATCTTGCGCGGCCGAATCTCCCATCCGTGGCAACAATTTGCTCTATGCCTTTTGTGCGCCAAGCTACCGCCAGCGCTAGTAGCTACCGCCGGCTCTATCCCTGATTAAGAAACTTCTTGCGCGGCAGGATCTTCAATCCGCCGCAACGAGTCTTTCATTCCTTCTGTGTTCACCGATACCGCCGGCGGTATCCGCTACCGCCAGGCGTTAGCGCCTTCTATAACAGCTCCTGGAATTGCGCTATTCATCGCTAGAGCCCATCGCTAGTTGCTACCGCCGGCGCTAGTGAGCCTCTTCGAATTTTGGCCTCAATTTTGGGGGCAGTCATCATGTGTACTCCTTGAGTCATGTGGACCTAGTAAACCTGCACACTTGAACACACAAGATCAAATACACATAGGATTTGTTATTCTCAAACCTAGGAGATGCGGAAGACCATGTTCCAACACTCTGTAGGGAAGGATAGAGATAGAGAGAGAGAGAGAGAGAGAGAGAGAGAGAGAGAGAGAGACAGAGAGAGACAGAGTAGGATGGGGGGGGGGGAAGAAGCTCAATCTTACCCTTGCCCCGATTTCCTACCGTCCATCCTTCCTCCAACAACACTTCGAAGAGAGGGATGCGAAGAAGAGGGAGAGCGAAGCTCAAGCTTGCCAGGAGAGGTGAGGGAGGGGGCGAGCTCTTGCCGTTTCTGAGATGAAGCTCCTTGCTCCATTTTATAGCCATGGCCGGCCAACCCGATGCCTCCAGCGAAAAGCTCCTCTCCCGAAAATATCTTTGCTGGAGGAAGGTCGAAATACCTCCGCTGAGATGTTCCTTCCCTCTCCTGAGCTTCTCCCGGGGTTTTGTTGCCCGTGCACTGCTGATTTTGTTTTAGTCTTTTATCCACTGTATCGGTTTTAGTTATATATATATATATATATAATATATATAATCACAAATTTATGTATAAAATTTATAAACATTTATATACACAAATATAACTACCAGAACAAGCATGCGAAAGTACGGGGTGGGCGTTGTTGTGTTCGTGTCAGCAATACGAAACTAGTGAAAGCATCCGAAGTTGATTCTGAGTACATTTACTCAAAGCTATCTGCTCGAGTCGAAACATAACTCGAAACGACTCATTTCGTCCAATTTTCTCAAATCTCTTTGAAATTGAACGAAATGAATTGCAACGCACTCTATTGGTCATATTAGTTCAACTCAACTGACTGGGGGTCAATTTCGAGTGCATACACTCAATATTTTAACGCGGGGTCGTTATGACGCGCAACGATACTCAAAACGGTCACTTTCACCAAATGACCTCGGATTGGAACGAGACGAGTTCCGTTGCACTCGTATCAATCATACGAGTCTAACGCAACTGACAGAAGTCAATTCGGAGCACGTATGCTCACTATACCAAACTAGTGTCGTCGTGACAAAGCACAATGCTACCCAAAACAGTTATTTCTCCAAACAACCACCATTAAGTGGCGAAGGTCGGGTCGTGGTTTTCCTATGACCCAGCCTAAGCTCTTCCAAGGGTTCAACTGAACTGGCTAGACCCCTTTTTAAAATTGGGATGTTACAAAACAATAAAACAAAGAAAATTTTTCGTCCCTGAAAATACGAGTGGGTCATGGGGGTTCAAAACCGGACATACTGTATACCACTATGGGTGTCGAACGATCCCAAATTTTAAGGGGCTCTTGGTTTGGTCTTACCTAACGAGTTGTGTTGATGTCTCCTGCCATGTATTATACAAGTAGCTTACGTGAACTACGGGGTAGCTTGAACGATTCAAATTGATCTAATCGTGAGAAACAAGAAACCCTTCATCACTCGATACCCCTCTCGTGAACCGAGCTTTACGAGAGACGAAGGCAACTCAACACCTTCCCAGGAGCCGAGCTCAACTGGAAGTGGAGGCAACTCAACACCTTCCAGGGTTTGCATATCTGAAACGTAAAATTTATGAGTTGTGTCCGAAAGGCACATAGTAAAAATCCATCAACATATAGCTAATTCCCTTACGGGGCTACGTGTCAGTGGAACATATAAAAGTTATAACTTGCATAAGCTTTTGTAAAACCCATCAGCATATGACCGACTCCCATACAAAGGTTATATGTTGGTGGAACAGAAGATAATTGTAAATAAGTAGAGTAAATCCATGAACATATAACCAACTCCCATACGAAGGTTATATGTTAATAGTACAGATAAAATTGCAAATAAGCAGTAAAAATCCATAAACATATAACCAACTCTCATACGAAGGTTATATGTTAGTGGAACAGATAAATTTGCAAATAAGCAGTAAAGATCCATAAACATATAACCAACTCCCATACGAAGGTTATATGTTAATGGTATATGCAGATATGTATGTTTTGATGCAAATGATGCATATGCAAATATGTATGTTTTGATGCATATGCAAGCCATGCATAACGAGTACTCACGACTCAATCACAACACCCAATGTTGAAATAGTTTGACCATTTTTCTTCCAGCAGGGTTGCGACCCCCGCGGGCCAGGCCCTAATGTACAACCCAGTGTACTCCTGGATGTGAGCAACATCCGTCGATTACAAAATTTGGCTATCCAGCGGAGGGACCCTTCGGGGAAATAATTAATAACCTCCAGGGGTTCAAACTCTCCCTAGTGCCTCATGAGTTGTCAACCTTCCCATTACTGTATGAATGGTCCTTGGGCATGACTGACCTGCCACGGTAATCACATATAATATTTTACCAGTTTGCTCTTATGTTGCCATATTTTGACCGCTTCTTTTTGCAGGGTAGCGAACCCCGCGGGCCTCACCGATGTGGCCGTCGGTGACAGTGGCCGGTCCTGCCACTTCTGGGTGTGGATGTACCGCACTACCCAGGCCCCAACGTACAACCCCGTGTACCCTCGGACGTAGGAGGCATCCGGCAATAACTGAATTTGGCCAACCAGCGGAGGGACCCAGCGGGGCATATAAGATACAACCGAGCTCCCGGGGTGCACACCTCCCTGTCGCCTAGAGTCGTCAACCTTCCCGCACCGGTACGTACGGTCTACGGGTATGACCGACCCGCCACTTTTCCTAATGCAAGCAAACAATAAAATAGGTAACCAGCACCTTCGGGTCCTCAGTGGCTTATCCTTTTTAACGAGGCTTCACGGCTGGCTGAGTATGCAAACATCGCAAGTCCCGCGAATGCTAACAATGTACTTTTAGGATGGTTTGTATACAAGCTTTTATAAATTTGCCATAAATTTACTTCAATCCAGCACGTCGCCTTAATAATCATTTCCTGAAATATTAACGTTATTGAAAAGACTAACATTTTATCATAGTTCTTTTACGATTGCACGACTTTATTTTCAACAGATCGTCAAATTGATCAAGTCAAAGCATACTTCATATTTGCAATCGTTAGAGCAATTCTCCATATACACGCAAAATTTCATTTAGTTAGCTTACCTTAAATGAAATTTTGAAAACGAGAATTTTAATCCCAATAAAACAAAGAGGCTTAAACCTGAGATTAGAAATTAGTAATGAAGTTCTTACATTGTACACAAAATTCCATTTGATTAGTTCACCTCGAATGAAATTTTGAAAACGAGCATCTACTCCCAATAAACAAAGAGGCTTAAACCCGGAGTTCAAAATTTGAAATAATCATTTGTAGGGTTTATTGAGAGTGTTTTATGGGAATAAGATAGATGATTGTTCGAGATCAGATGTAGTAAAAGACATTTAAGTGTCGATCTGAGTCATAAAAAAACCATTTTGCATGACTAAAACTGAATTTGATAAGTTTGAGTGAAAATGTTCATATATATGCCAAGTTTGTTGCCAACTTTTACCTTTTAGGTCCACCACCGCTTCCGTTGCAGTGGTTCGTCCCGAACCACGCTACAGCGATTAGCGGAGCAATAGGTGTTTCTGTGATCACGAATAGGTCGACAAGATCGGTTGCGCTCTGATCCATTTGTAAGACCCCCCCTCCCAAATCGTCGGTCCGACCGGGGGATCTTATCGCACACCACCCTTTCGGCATGACGCCGAAGTGATCCCGAAGGGTGGAGGTACTAGCTTCTCCAACCCCCTACCTTGAATACTCCGTTGTCACGCCTAGGGGTGGTGTTAAGCGAAAGTCACTACACATCAACAGAGTAGGGAAGTAGTATTCTAGCGGAAGACATCATCAAAGAGTGCATATTATAATACTTAGCGGAAGACATCATCAAGAGTGCACTTTATAACACTTAGCGGAAGACGTAGTTTTATCACAGAAACCACAATTTCAAGACCTATAAATAATCTACATATCTCTGCCGCATAAAATCCTAACCATCAAAGATTTATTGCCATTATATATATACCCCGGGATAGGGCATGACAAAAGGAGATGCGGCTTAACAAAACTTATACCTGATGTAGCCTGCTCTGTGGCTTCATCCACACACAGATGTTATCACTCATCCGCGCCTGTCACCTGTGCCAAAGACAAGTTATTAGAACCACGAACAGAATCCAACCCCCTACTAACAAACATACATAATATAACATTTATAAGGGAGGGGATATCTGGACTTGTATTGGGCCGAGGCGGTCTTCCCATGACCACCGCCTACGTACTCCGTATCATCCTGCATACGGTCTCAGACACACGTAGTTCTATAAGTTTCGCACGGGTTGCCCTCCCAGACCATCCATCATGCGGGTTGCCTTAGAGTAAAACTCATAGGCCATCTGACATTCTCCCAAGGCACATTTAATATTCCCGTAGGAATAATTCTCGAAGGCACAATATATTCCCGTAGGAATATTTCCCGAAGGCACAATATATTCCCGTAGGAATATTTCCCGAAGGCACAATATATTCCCGTAGGAATATTTCCCGAAGGCAACATTTCATTCCCGTAGGAATTACTTCTCGAAGGCAACATTTCATTCCCGTAGGAATTACTTCTCGAAGGCAACATTTCATTCCCGTAGGAATTACTTCTCGAAGTCAACATTTCATTCCCGTAGGAATTACTTCTCGAAGACAACATTTCATTCCCGTAGGAATTACTTCTCGAAGGCAACATTTCATTCCCGTAGGAATTACTTCTCGAAGGCAACATTTCATTCCCATAGGAATTACTTCTCGAAGGCAACATTTCATTCCCGTAGGAATTACTTCTCGAAGGCAACATTTCATTCCCGTAGAAATTACTTCTCGAAGGCAACATTTCATTCCCGTCAAATCTAAATTATAGTCAATATGGAATAAAACCCAAAACATCGACTCGTCTGCGTTGCTGCGAGAGCGGCAACTAGTTCGGTATCATTTAGGGTTGATGCTAAAGGAACGTCCCATCTTCATATCAACTCTAAATAATAAGCAATAAAGAAGGAAAAGCCAAAACATAGATCTGTCCGCTCTGCTCTACAAGCAGCGGCTAGTTTGGCACTATTTAGGGTTGACCCTGAAGGAATGACCCATCTTCCGGTCGACACTAAATTAATAGGCAATAAAGTAGGAGAGCAACACTACGAACAGTTATATTGAAAATACTTGAACAGTTTGTGAGCCGGCAACCAAAATCTTCGGCTCAGCTTGGCGAGCTTCACAGCCTCTTGCCATATGCCACGCAGTTCAAAAACTCGTAAACGCATGAAAGTAGGAGAGCAAAACTACGAACAGTTATATTGAAAATACTTGAACAGTTGTGAGCGGGCAACCAAAATCTTCGGCTCAGCTTGGCGAGCTTCACACCTCTTGCCATATGCCACGCAGTTCAAAAACTCGTAAACGCATGAAAGTAGGAGAGCAAAACTACGAACAGTTATATTGAAAATACTTGAACAGTTGTGAGCCGGCAACCAAAATCTTCGGCTCAGCTTGGCGAGCTTCACAGCCTCTTGCCATATGCCACGCAGTTCAAAAACTCATAAACGCATGAAAGTAAGAGAGCAAAACTACGAACAGTTATATTGAAAGTACTTGAACAGTTGTGAGTCGGCAACCAAAATCTTCGGCTCAGCTTGGCGAGCTTCACAGCCTCTTGCCATATGCCACGCAGTTCAAAAACTCGTAAACGCATGAAAGTAGGAGAGCAAAACTACGAACAGTTATATTGAAAATACTTGAACAGTTGTGAGCCGGCAACCAAAATCTTCGGCTCAGCTTGGCGAGCTTCACAGCCTCTTGCCATATGCCACGCAGTTCAAAAACTCGTAAACGCATGAAAGTAGGAGAGCAAAACTTCGAACAGTTATATTGAAAATACTTGAACAGTTGTGAGCCGGCAACCAAAATCTTCGGCTCAGCTTGGCGAGCTTCACAGCCTCTTGCCATATGCCACGCAGTTCAAAAACTCGTAAACGCATGAAAGTAGGAGAGCAAAACTACGAACAGTTATATTGAAAATACTTGAACAGTTGTGAGCCGGCAACCAAAATTTTCGGCTCAGCTTGGCGAGCTTCACAGCCTCTTGCCATATGCCACGCAGTTCAAAAACTCGTAAACGCATGAAAGTAGGAGAGCAAAACTACGAACAGTTATATTGAAAATACTTGAACAGTTGTGAGCCGGCAACCAAAATCTTCGGCTCAGCTTGGCGAGCTTCACAACCTCTTGCCATATGCCACGCAGTTCAAAAACTCGTAAACGCATGAAAGTTGGAGAGCAAAACTACGAACAGTTATATATAAAATACTTGAACCGTTGTGAGCCGGGGCAAGCCTCCCCCTCTTCTCACCATAATTAAAACCAATTTATACCAAATCAATGAGTTTAGTTAAGGAAGTTAAGCATAATACTTTGAAAATAATTTGGGATAAATGATTATGATAACAAAGAACGTAAACCATCAGCTAGCTTGCCATGGGCAAGAAATAGTAAAGATAATTAGGAGAGACATTTAGTTGATCAATTCTAGAAGAGAAAGACAACTATCGCACACTTTTTCTAGATTTAAATCAAGCTAGCCTCATGCCCGGGCACCATCTGAGCAGAGAAAGAGAGGGGGACAGAGAGAGGGACATAGAGGAGCAACCATTCATAACTAATTCGAATAAATCCGCCTTTCCCTCTTTAATCTTCTTGTTAATTGCATAAAAATTTCTGAGGATGCGACACTTGTTATATCTACATTTGTACATATATATTCAATTTCAGGTACTGTCTTGGTCCTCTTGGTTCAATTTATTCACGTTATCTCTTGTCTATATCCTCTCCACCAAGGGATCTAGCACTACTTAATTTGAGATTGTTCCAATTATTTCATTTTCCTATAATGACATTAAGGAGCGCATGATGCGTGGACTCACATCAGGCAACCGACGCCAACATATTTGGACTGGCCGGAGCTCTATGAATGAGATTTTTCGCCCCAGATCATGCTAGAAGGGACAAGTGATAATCCGCATCTTTTATTATGTTATTTATCAATGTAAATAATGACACGTGAGAGAGAAATTGCGTGCCCAGTGAGAGACGGAGGCGGAGACTGAGAGAGAGAGAAAGAGAGAGAGAGAGAGAACCCTGCCATAATCGGAGAGGGAGCGGTCGTTGCCGTGAAAACTTGAGATGAAGCTCGCAGAGCGGGAAGGAGAAGCGAAGGAAGAAGGTAACCCGAGCTGAAGCCCTCCCCAAACCAGTGCCAGTGAAACCGATGTGCGGTCCCCTCCCTTTCCTTACCATTACTTTTTCCATCTTCTATAAAGAAATAGAAGAAAGGGAGACTGAGAAAGGGGAAAAAGAAGTTGCCATTCCTGCAAATAACCCTTATTTTGACAGAGTTTTGAGGAGGAGGGGAGGAGGGAGAGCTGGGGAAGGGAAGAACCTCTATCTAACAAGTAGAGGAAACAAGAAAAGAAACTCCTTTTTTTTTATTCCAGGACCAGGATCATGAAAGATCCCAATCAAGGCAGATTCTTTGAAATTTAAGCCCAATTGTATCATTAAGTCTTCATCTCAAAATGATTATCTATCTAAGCATCTGAGACTGGAAGCCCTCCTTCATTCCATACTTATATGATCGCCTGGGTTGCCTGAGGATTCAAAGTGTCCGACCATCCTCACGTATTTGCCAAATTTCACTACACGAACATCAATGATCTAAGAGAAGCCCAGAGAAACCTAAAGCAGACGAAACTTATTTCTCACACAGCAGCAACAATCCTAACTCCTCTGTAGGGAAGGATAGAGATAGATAGATAGAGAGAGAGAGAGAGAGAGAGAGAGAGAGAGAGAGAGAGAGAGAGAGAGAGAGAGAGACAGAGTAGGATGGGGGGGGGGGGGGGGGGGGGGGGAAGAAGCTCAATCTTACCCTTGCCTCGATTTCCTACCGTCCGTCCTTCCTCCAACAGCACTTCGAAGAGAGGGATGCGAAGAAGAGGGAGAGCGAAGCTCAAGCTTTCCAGGAGAGGTGAGGGAGGGGGCGAGCTCTTGCCGTTTCTAATATGAAGCTCCTTGCTCCATTTTATAGCCATTGCCGGCCAACCCGATGCCTCCAGCGAAAAGCTCCTCTCCCGAAAATATCTGTGCTGGAGGAAGGTCGAAATACCTCCGGTGAGATGTTCCTTCCCTCGCCTGAGCTTCTCCCGGGGTTTTGTTGCCCGTGCACTGCTGATTTTGTTTTAGTCTTTTATCCACTGTATCGGTTTTAGTTATATATATATATTATATATATAATCACAAATTTATGTATAAAATTTATAAACATTTATATACACAAATATAACTACCAGAACAAGCATGGGAAAGTACGGGGTGGGCGTTGTTGTGTTCGTGTCAGCAATACAAAACTAGTGAAAGCATCTGAAGTTGATTCTGAGTACATTTACTCAAAGCTATCTGCTCGAGTCGAAACATAACTCGAAACGACTCATTTCGTCCAATTTTCTCAAATCTCTTTGAAATTGAACGAAATGAATTGCAACGCACTCTATAGGTCATATTAGTTCAACTCAACTGACTGGGGGTCAATTTCGAGTGCATATACTCAATATTTTAACGCGGGGTCGTTATGACGCGCAACGATACTCAAAACGGTCACTTTCACCAAATGACCTCGGATTGGAACGAGACGAGTTCCGTTGCACTCGTATCAATCATACGAGTCTAACGCAACTGACAGAAGTCAATTCGGAGCACGTATGCTCACTATACCAAACTAGTGTCGTCGTGACAAAGCACAATGCTACCCAAAACAGTTATTTCTCCAAACGACCACCATTAAGTGGCGAAGGTCGGGTCGTGGTTTTCCTATGACCCAGCCTAAGCTCTTCCAAGGGTTCAACTGAACCGGCTAGACCCCTTTTTAAAATTGGGATGTTACACTGGGTCTCTCCGCTGGTTGGCCAAATTCAGTTGTTGTCGGATGTCTTCTACGTCCGAGGGTACACGGGGTTGTACGTTGGGGCCTGGGTAGTGCGGTACATCCACACCCAGAAGTGGCGGGACCGGCCACTGTCACCGACGGCCACATCGGTGAGGCCCGTGGGGTTCGCTACCCTGCTGGAAGAAGAGCGGTCAAAATATGGCAACAATAGGCGCAAACTGGTAAAATAATTGTTTGTGATTACAGTGGCGGGTCGGTCATGCCCGTAGACCGTACGTATCGGTGCGGGAGGGTTGACGACTCTAGGCGACAGGGAGATGTGCACCCCGGGAGCTCGGTTGTATCTTATATACCCCGCTGGGTCCCTCCGCTGGTTGGCCAAATTCAGTGATTACCGGACGTCTCCTACGTCCGAGAGTACACAGAGTTGTACGTTGGGGCCTGGGTAGTGCGGTACATCCACACCCAGAAGTGGCAGGACCGGCCACTGTCACCGATGGCCACATCGGTGAGGCCCGCGGGGGTCGCAACCCTGCTGGAAGAAAAGCGGTCAGACTATGTCGATGTATGGATATGTGATTGAGTCGTGAGTACTCGTTATGCATGGCTTGCATATGCAACATTTGCATCAAAACATACATATCTGCATATACCATTAACATATAACCTTCGTATGGGAGTTGGTTATATGTTCATGGATTTACCCTGCTTACGTACATTTCTGTTTATCTATCCCACTAACATATAACCTTCGTATGGGAGTTGGTTATATGTTCATGGATTTACACTGCTTACTGGCATTTCTTGCTCTTTGTTCCACTAACATATAACCTTCGTATGAGAGTCGGTTATATGTTAATGGATTTTTACTATGTACCTCTAGGACACAACTCATAAATTTTGCGTTTCAGATATGCAAACTTTGGAGGTATTCGATTATGCTAGAATTACTTATTCGATATAATTATCTAAGCTGATAATTCAGTTAGCGAACAATTTGGCGCACGAAATATTCCCTCGAACAATATATATATCAGAATTACGACAGAATAGACATGGCTAGGGTAAAACTACCCCCTAGTTCGCTTAAGCTACTTATTGCACACGGCGGGAGCCGCCAACACAGCTCATTTAGGTAAAACCAAACCTATAGACCCTTAAATTTTGGGGTCGTTCGACAAATATAGTGGTCTATAGTAGGCTCTGTTTTAATCTCCATGACCCACTCGTATTTTCAGGGACGAAAATTTTCTTTGTTTTATTGGATTGTAACATCCCGACTTTGAAAAGGGGTCTAGCCGGTTCAGTTGAACCCTTGGAGGAGCTTAGGCCGGGTCAGAGGAAAACCACGACCCGACCTTCACCACATAGTGGTGGTCATTTAGAGAAATGACTATTTTTGGTAGCGTCGTGCTTCGCCACAACGTCAAAGTTGTTCATTGAGCATACGCGCTCCGAATCGACTTCTGTCAGTTGTGTAGGACTCGTATGGTCGATACGAATGCAACGGAATTCGTTTCGTTCCAATCCGAGGTCATTTGGTGAAATTGACCGTTTTGAGTACCGTAGCGCATCACGACGACGCTATTTTAGTATAGTGAGCATATGTGCTCCGACTCGACTTCCGTCAGTTGCGTTAGACTCGTATGACCAATACGAGTGCAACTGAATTCGTTTCGTCCCAATCCGAGGTCGTTTGGAGAAAACGACTATTTTGAGTAATCGCAACAACGCCATTTTCAAATGTTAAGCAAACGAACTCCGAATTGAATTCTGTCAGTTGCGTTAGACTCATATGGCCGATACGAGTGCAACACAACTCGTTTTGTTCCAATCCGAGGTCGTTTGGAGAAAACGACTATTTTGAGTAATATCGAGCGCCGCAACAACGCCATTTTCAAATGTTAAGCAAACGAGCTCCGAATTGAATCCCCCGTCAGTTGCGTTAGACTCATATGGCCGATACGAGTGCAACAGAACTCGTTTTGTTCCAATCCGAGGTCGTTTGGAGAAAACGACTATTTTGAGTAATATCGAGTGCCGCAACAACGCCATTCTAGAATATTGGGCAAACGAACTCCGAATTGAACTCTATCAGTTGCATTAGACTCGCATAGCCGGTATGAGTGCAACAAAATTCGTTTTGCTCAATTCCGACGTCGTTTAGTCAAGTAAATAAAAATAAACGCTCGTAAAATTATAAGATTCTTGAGATACGTAAATGCTTGATTTCAACCCCGTCACATCAATAATAACTCGACACTCGACGACGCGGACCTATGTTGACTTTGATCCAACAGGGGACCCACTTAGGGTTGACTTGGGTCAACCCTCTTATAAGAAGTGATTTTTTGAACTTCTAAATTTTCCTCTTATAAAAAGTGATTTTTTTTGGACTTCTAAATTTTCTCCACCCGAGACCCAACTCACAAAAACAGCCATGGCCTAATATCAGGACTAATCCAAGCTTAGTCTAGGCAAAGTCCCTTCTTGCCACCTAAGTTAATTTAAACTTCATTTAGCCTAAACCAAGGAAAGTGGGTTGGGATATTTTTTGAAGCTTAACCCATGCAAGTACACTCAGCCTCTCCCCACCAGCCACTTGTCACCTCCACCAAACCATGATTAATGGGGAGCTGGGTTAGCTGAGAGGAAGGAGAGAGGGGGAGGGGCATCAACCTCTTCTATATAAGCCCTCCCACGGCTAAGCATGGAGACAACTCCCATACACCTCCAGAAGCTCCTCCCTGGTATTTTCGAGACAGCCCCACCCCCTGCTGGAGCCCCACCTCTTCGGAAAAGCAAAGCCAAGCCCCACCGCCACCTTCGCCACCCTCCCATGGCAAGTTCGCCGGAGGGCTTCCGGAGAAATCCAAACAAGCCGGGACCTTCTCCTCTCCTCCCTCCCTACGATCCTGACGCCTTGCATGCGAGCTCCGGCGGCCGGAGCGCCGCCGCCACCTCCCCCTTCTCCTCCGTCCGAAATGAGAAGATGAACAGTTCCGGCGGTGGTCGGTGGCGGCAGGGCACCGGACCACCGCCGGAGGCAGCGCCTGCCCCCTAGGAGTTGATCGGGGGCGGAGCCACGGCCGGCCGGCAGCCGGCCGGCAGCCGGCCGGCGGCGGAGTAGACTTGCAAGGGGCGGCTGTGCTGGTTCTGTCTAAAATTTTTTATAAAATTTTATACTGTTATATATTATCATATATGAATTTTTTGGACCCTACATGAACTCCAAATGCAAAAACTTTGAACATAAAAGTTGCTTATTTTGTCAAGAGGGACCTACTGTAAAAATTTCATAATTTTTGGAGGAGGCTAAGTATTTTTAGAAATTAAAATACTATGATATTTTGGGTTTTTTTATTATCATAGTACCGTAACAGTGATGGAAAATTTTGAGAAAATTTGGGAAGCTTCCTACTACCAAAATACATCTGCTGTAATTATTTTGGAATTTTTGAGATAGGTTTACTATTTTTATATGCTTAAAATCTATGTTATAAATTAATAATGAACCACGCTCTCCTCCAGCACGTCTCCAGAAAAATTTATGGGAAGCTTTGGGGGTTGGATCGCCTCTTTTGAGGTTTTAAGAAAATCATAATATCGTTCCTCAGTCCGCTTAAGCCATGCTTAAAGGTTGTAATAAAAAACCCAAGGTCGGACAATAACAAAAGGCCAAATTTGGAAAAGAAGCTCCTATGAACGGAGAAAGAACAGAACTTTCCTCCTAAGAACGGAGATGGAACTGAAGCCTCCTGATTATGGAGTGATTGGACTACTAACCTGTTTATTTGTTTATTTCCTCCAGTCTCGTACTGGTCCTGCATTTATTGCTTTCAGTTAGTACTTTCAATTACTCCAGTCTCGCACTGGTCCTGCATTTACTGCTTTCAGTTAGTACTTTCTTTTACTCCAGTCTCGTACTGGTCTAGTTCAGTTACTGCACTTTATTTCATTATTTCAGTTACTGTACTGTATTTCAGTTTTGCCTATAATTTAGAGTTAATGTGAAGATGGGCATTCCTTCAGAGTCAACTCTAAATAGTGTCGAACTGGCCGCCGCTTGTAGAGCAGAGCGGACAGATCGATGTTTTGGCTTGTCCTTATATATTGCCTATGAATTTAGAGTTGACATGAAGACGTGGCATACCTTCATAGTCAACTCTAAATAGTGCCGAACTGGCCGCCGCTTGTAGAGCAGAGCGGACAGATCGATGTTTTGGCTTGTCCTTCTGTATTGCCTATGAATTTAGAGTTGACGTGAAGACGTGGCATACCTTCAGAGTCAACTCTAAATAGTGCCGAACTGGCCGCCGCTTGTAGAGCAGAGCGGACAGATCGATGTTTTGGCTTTTCCTTCTGTATTGCCTATGAATTTAGAGTTAACGTGAAGACGTGGCATACCTTCAGAGTCAACTCTAAATAGTGCCGAACTGGCCGCCGCTTGTAGAGCAGAGCGGACAGATCGATGTTTTGGCTTATCCTTCTGTATTGCCTATGAATTTAGAGTTGACGTGAAGACGTGGCATACCTTCAGAGTCAACTCTAAATAGTGCCGAACTGGCCGCCGCTTATAGAGCAGAGCGGACAGATCGATGTTTTGGCTTTTCCTTCTGTATTGCCTATGAATTTAGAGTTGACGTGAATACGTGGCATACCTTCAGAGTCAACTCTAAATAGTGTCGAACTGGCCGCCGCTTGTAGAGCAGAGCGGACAGATCGATGTTTTGGCTTTTCCTTCTGTATTGCCTATAAATTTAGAGTTGACGTGAAGACATGGCATACCTTCAGAGTCAACTCTAAATAGTGTCGAACTGGCCGCCGCTTGTAGAGCAGAGCGGACAGATCGATGTTTTGTCTTGTCTTTCTGTATTACCTATGAATTTAGAGTTGATGTGAAGACGTGGCATACCTTCAGAGTCAACTCTAAATAGTGCCGAACTGGCCGCCGCTTGTAGAGCAGAGCGGACAGATCGATGTTTTGGCTTTTCCTTCTGTATTGCCTATGAATTTAGAGTTGACGTGAAGACGTGGCATACCTTCAGAGTCAACTCTAAATAGTGCCGAACTGGCCGCCGCTTGTAGAGCAGAGCGGATAGATCGATGTTTTGGCTTGTCCTTCTGTATTGCCTATGAATTTAGAGTTGACGTGAAGACGTGGCATACCTTCAGAGTCAACTCTAAATAGTGCCGAACTGGCCTCCGCTTGTAGAGCAGAGCGGACAGATCGATGTTTTGGCTTTTCCTTCTGTATCGCCTATGAATTTAGAGTTGACGTGAAGACGTGGCATACCTTCAGAGTCAACTCTAAATAGTGTCGAACTGGCCGCCGCTTGTAGACCAGAGCGGACAGATCGATGTTTTGGCTTTTCCTTCAGTATTGCCTATAAATTTAGAGTTGACGTGAAGACGTGTCATACTTTCAGAGTCAACTCTAAATAGTACCGAACTGGCCGCCGCTTGTAGAGCAGAGCAGACAGATCGATGTTTTGGCTTTTCCTTCTGCATTGCCTATAAATTTAGAGTTGACGTGAAGAGGTGGCATACTTTCAGAGGCAACTCTAAATAAGTGCCAAACTGGCCGCCGCTTGTACAATAGCTCGGTAAAATCAATGTTTTGAAGTCTATTCTTGAATTGACAGTAATAAATATTCCTACGGGAATATACGGAGCCTTTGAAAAAATATTCCTACGGGAATATATTGTGCCTTCGGGGAATATTCTTACGGGAATATATTGAGCCTTTGAGAAAATATTCCTACGGGAATATATTGAGCCTTCGGGGAATATTCTTACGGGAATATATTGAGCCGATGAGAAAATATTCCTACGGGAATATATTGTGCCTTCAGGGAAGTTTTCCTACGTGAATATATTGAGCTACTTTACTATATATTGTTGACATAAGAGAGTTAGAAATTCTGAGCTTAAATGGTCTCAGCGGTTGGAATAATGGTCTCAGCGGTTGAGATAATGATCGAACACAAGAATGCAATTGTTGCCTTATGTGGGCAGCTGGGATTCGATTACCAACTGGGTTAAAATAGTAGTTCATCTTCTCTCCTTCAACTAAACTACATGTGGATATATTGCTAAGCTTTAAGAGAATTCTCTTTTCTCCTCTTATGATGAAATATACTTCGAAAAGAAATTCCTACGGGGATGAAATGTTGCCTTCGAGAAGTAATTCCTACGAGAATGAAATGTTGCCTTCGAGAAATATTCCTACGGTAATATATTGTGCCTTCGAGAATTATTCCTCTGGGAATATAAAATGTGTCTTGGGAGAATGCCGGATGGCCTATGAGTTTTACTCTAAGGCAACCCACACGACGGAGGGTCTGGGAGGCCAACCCGTGCGAAACTAATAGAACTACGTGGGTCTGAGACCGTATGCAGGATGATACGGAGTACGTAGGCGGTGGTCGTGGGAAGACTGCCTCGGCCCAATAAGAGTCCAGATGTCCCCTCCCTTATAAATGTTATATTATGTCTGTTTGTTAGTAGGGGTTGGATTCTGTTCGTGGTTCTAATAACTTGTCTTTGGCACAAGTGACAGGTGCGGATGAGTGACAACATCTGTGTGTGGATGAAGCCACGGAGCAGGCTACGTCAGGTATAAGTTTGTTAAGCCGCATCTTCTTTTGTGGTGCCCTATCCGAGGGTATATATATATATATAATGGCAATAAATCCTTGATGGTTAGGATTTTATGCGGCAGAGATATGTAGATTATTTACAGGTCTTGAAATTATGGTTTCTGTGATAAAACTACGTCTTCCGCTACGTATTATAATATGCACTCTTTAATGATGTCTTCCGCTAGAATACTGCTTCCCTACTCTGTTGGTGTGTAGTGACTTTCGCTTAACACCACCCCTAGGCGTGACAACGGAGTATTCAAGGAAGGGGGGTTGGAGAAGCTAGTACCTCCACCCTTCGGATCGCTTCGGCGTCGTGCCGAAAGGGTGGTGTGCGATAAGATCCCCCGGTCGGACCGTTGATTTTGGAGGGGGGGTCTTACACGTACTCACACTCGGGATCGTCTTCAGTTCTCGGGATTTCTTTCACTTCAAAAGTTATGCAAAACCTAATGTCTCTTGCACTTTTATACCCATGGCAATAAGGCAAACAAAAGCTTCGCTATCCGTAGACCCAGATTAAATAGAGCACAAGCAGTTTCATTGGGTCAATCACATTCATCGAGATAGCTCGACGAAATCATCGAGGCAGACTCGACGAATTCGTCTAGACATTCTCGACGAATTCGTCGAGACATTCTCGACGAATTCATCGAGACATTCTCGACGAATTCGTCGAGACATTCTCGACGAGTCGATCATTCGTCGAGACAATCTCGACGAATCAACTAGTGACAGACTATTTCGTCGAGACGGTCTCGTGAAATAGTCGAGACAACTCGACGAAAATGCCGAGACATCTCGACGAGACAGCCATGGCGGTTTATGTCGTCAAGACATTCTTGACGACGTCGATCACGAGTTGATATTCATAATATCTGCTTGTGATCCCGCCGACAAGCTATCTGTCACGACAATATTCACAATATCGTCTTGAAGTCTTCTCGACGATATTCACAATATCGTCTTGAAGCTTTTTCGACATGCTCCAAACAATATTCACAATATCTAAGGAGGACATTTCCCGAACCAACTCTACTCCACATAGTCATAGGATTGGCCCTTTCACTCATATCCAATATGAGCAAGGCCAACACAATCCTTTCTCTAATTTCTCCAAATGCTCTTATGTGCGACCCTATAGGCTCATATCGCATTGGTAGTGAGACTAACTGCTTGATTACTTTCGGATCACCTTAGAAACTCCAACAGTTGGCCTGTCCAGATATAATGAAGCAATAAAGACATAATCGATGGGGTTGAAATTAATGTACCTAAAATATAATTCGGTCTTGAATATCCAATCCGTTGGGTCTCCTGAAGCAAAGCGAGGACAATGGACTTTGGCCATTGAATGACCATAATGAATGGAGTTTGGATAGGATGGTTGGAAGCCCGTTGTAGAGGCAAATCTTGAAACTAAGGGTGTTGTATATGTAAGACCCCATTTTTCGCTACAAAACTGGTCTTATGCCCAGAACCGCCGTTTTGCGGTGACACCAACACTCGGGAAGGTCGCCACTACAAAACGTCGATCCTGCCGGCCATATCGATCACAAAAGAAGAAGAGTATATTTGAACACATAGAGAATCTCAAGTCCACATCACATGAAATATAAATCCATAAGAGTAAATGCCCATAGATAATAACTGAATAAAAAGGTAACAATAATAAAGGGCTCATGCCCAGTACATCATGTCCTCACTACAAGGTCACTCGCAGAAGTAACTACTAATCACTCACTGATCCTGAAATCGGTGCTCTTGTACTAGACTGGCCCACCTCCAACTGCACCGGCCTCCGCTGGTGCTGCGTCTCCTGGTGCTACTCCTTGATCCCCTAAAATGATATGGTCCACCTACCCTTAGTCAAAAGACTAAGCCTTATGTTCCCCACCCCTCCTCCCCCAATGGCTCCTAGGCACCGAGAGGGAAGGATGAAGAGGAGGACAACAAGGGGTATAAAACAAAGTAGATGACGGCGGATCTAGTCTACAGGAAATGTCTACCATTACATAGTGTATAAATATAATCAAAGCAGTAATTAAAGCATGGTATGGAGCATATAAAGAACAGTAAGTAAAGCAGTTATACATTAGAAAAATAACCATTAGTTTATAGGAATGCCCATACAAACCTATATACCAAGGGGTCATTTAGCAAGGACTATCGTATAAAAAGTCCCATAACCAATTTATACGATAGGGGTAGGGGTTGAAATGTAATGTTTATGCTATGACATGCAGAATTATGCTTGGTAATGTTATGATCATACAAGTACAACTCACACACTTCGACTCTATGCGCACAGACCTTTAGTTCCCCCTTTTTGGAGCTAGCAAGACTCCCAGGATACCCCCGTAGTGGCAAACGGAAGCGGCGGGTTGGGCCTCGCCCACCTCTAGGTTGGTATTCATACTACCTAACCTAGACTTATCGTACGCCTCAACGCAAAACCGTGGAGCGCCTGCGTACTCTTACTGGCTGGACCACCAGACTTTCATGGCTAAGTGCAAATCCACACTTGCTGAGTCAGTGTATCGACGTCGGTGTGAACGACTGTCAATACCGAAGACCCATCACCTTTATGCATATGCAATATGATTACTATATACCTCCGAGCCATAAGCTCCCCGGGCTAACCTGCCCGTCACCATAACCTTCCGAGCCACCGGCTCGCCGGACTAACCCGTCTATACCTACAACCACCGAGCCTACCGCTTGAAAGACCAAACCGACTAATATACCCGCAACATCGGGGTGTGGTTGAGTGTATTATTAAGTCAATCTTACATAACAGTTTATTCATGTAGTTTAGGTTTAATCTTGGACTTCCCGAGGTCTACCCTGTGAGGGGCTCGCAGTGGTACTAGGAGTTGTGATGAGATGACACCCCAAAGCTCCATTTCCAAGACACTTAATGTTATTGGTAACTACCCATAAGAATACCCCTTTTATCATTACACTTGGATTAACCCTAAGTATTCCACGACTCTCTAAGGGAAGGTCGATCTTTCGTCAATCCCGAGCACATCTAGACCCTTAACTTATCGGGCACACTCAACACATAAACTCCTATTTGGTGACCTCAAATCTCCTCAACCAGACTAGGTACACCATCTACCTCCCATTCCCACCTAGTGGTCTACAAGTTACCCAAGTTTTATAGTTTTACTATACGCAGACCAAATGAGCTATATGAAGTGCATGAGAGGAGGTACTCCATATAGTCATCCAAATGACTCAAGATTATTACTGGGAGTCTATCATGATATTATAAGACTAAATCCAGAAGATCATAATTTTCCTTATTTATTTGATATTTACTATAATTTCTCCAAAATCTGCCAAGTATGGAATTGAACATGAAGTGTAAGATCTTCTTATGATATGACCTCCACAAACTTATGAAAAATCCATGATATCAAAATAACAGCAAATACATAATATCTCAATTTTACAGTAATGTATTGGCCTCTAATTATAATATTGAATAATTATCCAAAATTGGAGGCTAATGAAGGAACCACCAAAAATACTTATCCAAAATTATGGTAAAATTAACAGACCTCTATAATAATCAGAAAAGTTTACTGACTGAGTTTCATAATTCTTCAAAATCATTTAGTCACATAAATAAATACTTCAAGAAAATCCAAACTAGGGCACATTGTGAAGTAACATACTGATAAATACTTCCAAAGATCATACAAAAATTCACAGAACTTTCTAATGCCCTAAAATGTCCTATTACCAAGTTTCACAATTTTCCAGAGAATATTAGGCCCTTATTTATTTATCACAATCTTAGGGCAAAATAGTTGACTTGTGAATGAAGTACTAATTCAATCAATCCAAAATTCACGCAGAAATTATCAGAGATTTATATCATGATTATATGAGCACTACCAAACTTTCATCAACAATCAAGGTAAAATGAGCATGTAGATTTCTCTTATAAGAAAGTTCCCTAATTGATTCTTAACTAGTTCAGAGGGAAGAAAAGTGCCTACAAAATCTCATAAAATTATCTAGGTCTATTCACCGCCCTGAGAACTTATTCACCAAGTCCATCCAAGGACATATGACACTATGTCCTTCATCAAGCCCAAAGTGCAACCCTAGGGTTTGAACTAGGGTTCTAGGGAACATCCACCCCAAACCACCAAAAATCTCTTGTGGGGGTGTTTTAAGTGAATTAAAACCAGTGGACAAAGTTTCATCACCTTTGGATGAGGATTGACCATTCAAACCCAACATGTGCATTTTTGACCTATTAACCCATAGTTTAACCAACTTGGGCTAATTAATTACCCAACCAAATCAATCCCAACTGGGATGAAATTTTTACCAGAGTCATATCATGACCCTAAGGACCATCCACCAAAATTTGGAAGGGTTTGGAGGTCATTAGACCCTATATTTAATCATTACATGAATTATTAAATGTTTGCAAAAACCTTAGAAAAGTTTCTCCAAAAATTCTCATTTTTGGATATGTTTAGGGTGTGTGTATATGTAGTCTATGTTCCAAATTTCGGGACATTTGGATGGCTGGTTTAGTGGGCGCACACAAATCATGCTCTGGTCAACCATTTGTATATACTGCAACATTTTGAGTGATGTGGTCAGACCACTGATCCAAATTGCATGAAATCAATTTTGAATTAAAGTAAACTTCAAGGGATACAAGTTTGGTGTTGACCACTTTCCCAGTAGATGGCTCTAAGCATTTTCTATATTTATATTAAGGTTCAGCATAAAAAGGACAGAAATACGAATTAATAAAACAAATGATAACAATCAACAACACACATCTTGACGCAAGATTGGAGGGCATCCACTCATCTTCCTCCTATAGCCGACGACCAAGATTTGCCGCGCTTGTAGCCTTTCTAACTTGGTTTTCCCGACCATCCACGCCCCTCCCCGGTCGGCCAATGCCACCACCGCCTTCCTTGAGGTGGTGGCCGGCGATAGGAGGTCTCGGTCGGCCGGTGGTGGCCGGAACCGGAGGTTTAGGCAAGAAGAAAAATCTGCAAAAATGGAGTTTTCGACCAACACGATTTAGGTACAATTGGCCTTAAACCTTGCAAGCAGTAGATGTGGATCTATCCACTGGAGTAGAGGAGAAGAACCAGACCTGTGTGGAGCCTTGAAGCCTTGCCAAATCCCTTCCTTGCCATGGCCGATCCTAAGTTTGGTGCTTATACATCCTCCACACCGACAAGCTTGATTCTCTCTGGTGAGTGGGGGAAACTCATCCTCACAGCCTTGTGAAGCTTTTTAAAGAGCCACTTGTGGAAGGGGAAGAGGTGAAACCTCCAATTTCACCATTAATGGTAATTAGGAGTTTTTGGCCAAAACTGAAATTTCATTAAATTAGCCACTTGGGTGGCCAACCATGGCTATTAAACTCCTCAAAACTGATGAGGGGGAGGTACAAAGCCATTGGATATGAAGAAGGGAGACCCTTGGCCTCCCATGGCCATTAATGGCCTTCTCTCTCTCTTCTTTCTCTCTCTTCAAAATTGGGGAAATTGCACTTTCTCTCTCCTACTCATCATTTCCAGAAATTGTGTGGCCCATTGAGTAGATATCAGGCCCATGAAGCTATTGGGCCACTCCAATTGGGCCTATCCCAAGTAGATTGGGCTTAATTAGGTCAAAGTAGGGCATTTTAACCTAAAATTAGGATTGAGTTGACTTTGTTCACTTTGACCTTTTGGGTTGACCCCAATGGGTGGTTAGTGACCCATTGGCCTCTCCTAAGGGTTAGGAAGGTCTAGGTAAGATCAATTTTTCAAGGTGGGGGCCAATTGACCTTAATTTGGCTACTTTGACCAGTTTAGGGCTAGGGTTGACTTTGCTCAACTTGGTCACTTTGGTTGACCCCAATGGGTCCTTGGTGCTCTAAGGGACCCATTAATGGGATAAGGATGTCATGTTGGGGTCAAAGGGTCAAGGTGAGGCCCTAAAGTCCAACTATAGGCTTAGTAACTGAGAATTGCTATTTGGAGACCACTGTGGTTTCCACCTTCCTTCCTAAGCTTTTATGCTCCCTTTGTGCTTCATATGGTTTTGTCATGCACTAGTCATGACAAAACCATCCTGGGAGTCTGGTGGTTTGGGGTATGTTACAACATATGTGGAGTAGGGTGTTGTATATGTTGGAACACGGTCTTCCGCATCTCCTAGGTTTGAGAATAACAAATCCTATGTATATTTGATCTTGTGTGTTTAAGTGTGCAGGAAACAAAGTCCATATGACTCAAGGATAACATAAGAAGGTTGCCCCCAAAATTAAGCCAATAAATCCAACATGCCCACTAGCGCCGGTGGTAGCACCTAGCGCCTGGCGCTAGCGATGATTAGCGCAATTCTGAGAACATATTTAGAAGGCGCTAGCGCCAGGAGGTAGCGGATAGCACATGCAGTAGCGCGGAGCACAGATGGCAAGACGGAGATGTTTCCTCGGATTGAAGATTCTCCCGCGCAGAATATGTCATAATATGGGATATCGTCGGCGGTAGCGGTAGCGCAGGCGCTAGCGCGAAGGCTATAAATTGGACCCCTCTTCTCTCGTATTGGACATCTATTAGAGAGAGAGGTTGAGTGTTAGAATTCCTGAGCCTTACTCTGCCGAAAAGAGATCTCCCACCAAAGTTCCGTGAATTTCTAAAGGAGGATTTCTTCACGCCGGATCCGACCGAAGATCGCTTCTTCAACGCTTATTCTACAGCGTATCTCCGTCTCCAACTTCATAAGTTCTTCAAGAGGGAGTTTTTATTATTATCATTTCATATCTTTTGTAAACCGTTAGAGAATTCGCCTCGTGTTGGCGACTAGGTCTGGGAAGGGCTTAGTGAGAAATTTGTCTCGTGTTGGCGACTAGATCTTGGTTAGGTCTAGGGGTGCTCAAGGGCATATCCGGGGTAGGATTGGCTAGAGCGGCTTGAGGCCCAATCCAAGGAAGGATAGGCTAGGGCCACCAGTTCGTGGTGATGCGAGTCGGGATAGAAAACAAAAAGAGTTAATTATTATTCGCCACCGATTTCTAGCGTTATAGAAATCAATTTTTGTAAACCCATATTTAATATTAATAAAACATGTCTCTATTTTATTTTACTTAGTTTGTTTGATTTCTCACAATCTTAATCTCTTATTATTTCAAGATATTCAAAATATAAGAAAAAGTTTTAAAACCCTTATTCACCCCCCCTCTAAGGGCGCCTACCGATCCAACAAGTGGTATAAGAGCGGTTTTATTCCAATCGGCTTAACAACCGAGAATAATGACGTGTCATGATCTCGCTTTTCCGGAGGGTCAGGGTGTTAGTCGACCACCTCTCTTTTCTGGGTCAGATTTCAACTACTGGAAAAATTGAATGATGTGTTTTCTTATGACCATGGATGTAGAAGTATGGAACATGGTAGAAGTTCGGTACTCTCCTCCTACAACTGTAGTGTGAGAGGCTACGTTACTAAAACCTAAGGATAAATGGGATGATAACGATAAACTAAGGTGCAAGAATAATGCTAAGGCGATGAACGCTTTATACTGCGCTTTAAATAGAACTGAATTTAATAGAATTTCTGCTTGTGTAACTGCTTATGATATTTGGAATCAATAAGAAGTTACTCATGAAGGTACATCGCAGGTAAAAGATGCAAAGCTATTCCAACTGGAATCGGAATATGAAAAATTCAGGATGGATGCCGAAGAGGACATCAACTCGATGTACACACGCTTCACCAAGATCGTCAACGCTTCAAAAGCACTTGGAAAGATCTACTCAGACGGGGACTTGGTCAGGAAAATTCTTCGCTCTCTACCTCCAAGGTTCAATCCAAAGGTGATGGCCCTCTCTGAGTCGCACAACCTAAGAGCGCTCCAGATCGAGAACCTTATTGGGAATCTCAAAACCCATGAGGTAGAACTCTAGATTCAACACGATGAATACAACAAAGAGCCAAAGAAAAAGGCATTGGCACTAAAATCAAAGAAGGAGAGCATCGAAGATGATGATGAAGATGAAGAAGGTCTCCTGGTGAAAAACTTCAAGAAGTTCATTAGAAATCCGGAAAGAAGGAACACCTTCCGAAAGTTCTTCCAAAAGGATGCTCGACGAAAAGGGTCTTCCTCTTCATCAAAGAAAAAAGGAAGTGAAGACGAAGAAGAAAGACCACCGCCGGACTGCTATCACTGCAGAAAGACCGGGCACATTCGGAGCCAATGCCCGAAGTATCAAAAGGAGCAAAAAGAACGATACAAAATGAAGTAGAATAAGAAAGTATTGAAATCCGCAACCTGGGATGATTCTTCCTCTGAAGAATCAAGCGGATCTGAGTCAAGCAGTGAGTAGGAAGCAAACTTATGTTTAATGGAAAAGCATTGATGACGACACCAGTGTTCTTAGCGACACTGAGGTAACTCCTCCCACGTTCGAAGAACTCTATGATGAATTTGTGCAAACTTGCAAAAGCCTATGATAAAAGTGTAGAAGATAATATTATCTTAAATCGTGAAAATGAATCAATCATCAAAGAAAATCATAAGCTTACTAAAAAATTAATTTCCCTTGAAAAGAGAAAGGTTTCATGTCAAGAGTGTGAGCACTCCTTATGTAAGACAAAAGAACTTGAAGTCTCTTTTTCTAAGGCCCTCTCACAAATCAAAACTATTGCAAATGAAAAGGGGGACTTAGAGAGAAAACTAAAAACCTCTCTCTTACAAATTGAAAATAACAAAAAGGGTTATGAAAATAAATGTGTTATGATTGTACAAGAAAATACATCTCTTAAAAAAAAAATCATAACCTCAATATGACCATAAAAAAATTTGGAATAGGTCAAAAATCCCTGGATATGATTTTGGGAAACCAATGTTATGGTTCTGGAATGTTTTGGCTCGGATATCAAAGTGAGCCCTACCGCCCGACGCTAGCCACTAACGCAGGCGGTAGCTCAACAGTTAAAAATCTCCTGTTTTTTCTAAAGATCAAACATCATCCAGCAAGAGCAATGGAGAAATTTAGAAAAGGGTCTCAACCCCCTTTATTTCATGTGCAAATTGTCTTAAGTTTGGACACACGTCTAGCTCTTGCAGGAATATAAAACAACGATCTTTAAAACAAATCTGGGTACCTAAGAAATCCACTTACTCTATGGGTGGTACCTCTTGGGCATCCGGATATTTACTCTCATCTTCTTTCTAGATTTGCAGGAAGGCTAAGGAAATAGAGGACGTGTGGTACTTGGACTCAGGCTGCTCCAAGCACATGATGGGCAACAAAGCAAAGTTCCTTAGCCTAGAAATGAAGAAAGGGGGGAACGTAATATTTGGAGACAACAATAAAGGAAGGATCATGGGAGTAGGTACAGTGGGTAATGTATCCTTTCTTATCTCAAATGTTCTTTATGTAAAAGGATTAAAACATAACTTAATATCTATAAGCCAATTGTGTGATAAAGGATTAGATGTATTATTTGAATCATCCACTAATCTTTGCAAAATATTTAATCCTAACACAAAAGATGTTTTACTAATTGCACCTAGAATTCACAATGTTTACATAGTTTCGTTTCATGATCTTTCCAAATCATCTATGTTTTATAACCAAAAATGACGAATTAGAACTATGGCATAGACGTTTAGGTCACGCTAGTACAAAGCTCATTTTAAAACTAGCAAAAAAGGAATTTATTAGAGGATTGCCTAAATTGAATGGAAATTTATCTTCACTATGTTCTCCATGCCAAAAAGGAAAATTTACAAAATCGTCTTTTAAAAGCAAAAATGAAATTTCTACTTCAAAACCATTGCAATTAATTCATATGGATCACTTTGGTCTCGTTAGCACCGCAAGTCTTGGTGGTAGAATATATACTTTCGTTCTAATAAATGATTTCTCTAGATATTGTTGGACTTTATTTCTCTCTTCTAAATCTGATGCATTTTGCGAATTCTCAAAATTATGTACTCGTATTCAAAATGAACTAGATTTAAATATAAAATGCATTCGCTCAGATCATGGAGGAGAATTTGAAAATGAAAATTTTAAATATTTTTGTGAAATGTTAGGTATTAAGCATGAGTTCTCCGCTCCACGCACACCTCAACAAAACGGTGTTGTAGAAAGAAAGAATAAGATAATCCAAGAACTAGCACGCACTATGTTATCTGAATATAAATTACATAAGTCCTTTTGGGTCGAAGCCGTAAGCACATCATGTTATGTAATAAATAGAGTCATGCTTCGTCCATCTTCAAATCTCACACCATATGAACTATATTATCAAAAGAAACCTAACGTATCATATTTTAAAGTATTTGGTAATAAATGTTTTATTCTAAATACAAAAGATTCTTAAGGAAAATTTGATGAAAAATGTGATGAAGGAATATTTCTTGGATACTCTTCAACTAGTAAAGCCTATAGAATATTTAACAAAAGAACGAGTAAGGTTGAAGAGTCTATTAATGTAAAATTTGATGAATTTATTCTTTGTGTAGAAAAACTTCCTACAGGTACAAATGATGAACCTTTGCCATCTTTGGAGCATGACGAAGAGGAACTTTCCAAAGATGAGGAGGAGAATGCCAAGGAAGATGAATATGTGCCCCCAAGTGTTGAAACCAATAACTTGGTCTCTGTGGAGTTCGGGGTCCCCAAAAGAGGGGGTGACCTCACACCTACTTCTCTCAAGGGAGAGCACTAGACTAAGAGGCTAAGGGTACTAGGAACAAGGCCAAGGGCTCAGCGAGGAGGTCCCACCACACACCCAGAAGATCTTAGAGTGCTTCCCCTCCCAAGCCAATGCTGAGCTTGGGGTACCTTTGGAGGCTCTCTTCACCCACTTCAAGAAACTTGGGCAGAGAGAAGCCCAAAAAGAAGTCCTTCCAAATGGTGCCCCCTAGGTCCTATTTATTGATTTCTGGAATTGGTCTGCTAATAGCCATATTCTGACCTGCGAGATTACGAAAATACACTCAAGTTTGGCCTGCCAACAGCCAAATCCCGCCATTTTGAGGCGCAAAACGCAGACCGCCCCCTCTCCTTGGGGTTGGGCGAGAGGGGGCAGGCCTCCTCCCTTGCTCTCCCACCTCACTAGGGCGGGGGCGAGCCCGGGAGGCCACTCGCCTCACCGGCTCTCCCCCCTGCTAGGGCGTGGGCGAGCCCGGGAGGCCAACCGCCTCTCCAGCTCGCCCCCCCCCCCCCCCCCCCCCCCCCCCCCCCCCCCCCCGCTGGGGTGGGGCAAGCCCGGGAGGCGACCCCTCTCCGGCTCGCCCCCTAGCTAGGGCGGGGCGAGACCGGGGGTATGCCCCTCTCCGGCTCGCCCCCTAGCTGGGGAGGGGCGAGACCGGGGGTTGGCCCCTCTCCGGCTCGCCCCCTAGCTGGGGAGGGGTGAGACCGGCGGTTGGCTCCTCTCTGCCTCGCCCCTTAGCTGGGGCGGAGCGAGACCGAGGGTTGGCCCCTCTCCAGCTCGCCCCCTGCTGGGGCGGGGGCGAGCCCAGGAGGCCACATGCCTCCGACTCGCCCCCTTGCTGGGGTGGGGGAGAGCCCAGGAGGCCGCATGCCTCCGGCTCGCCTCCCTTACTGGGGCGGTGGTGAGCCCAGGAGGCCGCATGCCTCCAGCTCGCCCCTCTTGCTGGGGAGGGGGCGAGCCCAAGAGGCCGCATGCCTCCGGCTTTGCCCCCTTGCTGTGGCGGGGGCGAGCCCAGGAGGCCGCATGCCTCCGGTTTGCCCCCCTGCTGGGGTGGGGGCGAGCCCAGGAGGCCACATGCCTCCGGCTCGTCCACCTTGCTAGGGCGGGGGCGAGCCCAGGAGGCCGCATGCCTCCGATTCTCCCCCTTGCTGGGGCGGTGGCGAGCCCAGGAGGCCACATGCCTCCGGCTCGCCCCCCTTGCTGGTGCGGGGGCGAGCCCAAGAGGCCGCATGCCTCTGGCTCGCCCCCCTTGCTGGGAAGGGGGTGAGGCCAGGAGGCCGCATGCCTCCGGCTCGCCGCCCTTGCTGGGGCGGGGGCGAGCCCAGGAGGCCACATGCCTCCAGCTATCCCCCCTTGCTGGGGCGGGGGCGAGCCCAGGAGGACGCATGCCTCCGGCTCGCCCCGCTTGCTGGGGCGGGGGCGAGCCCAGGAAGTCGCATGCCTCCTGCTCACCCCCTTTGCCCTCCTTGGGTTGGGCATGTAATTTGTAAGACCCCCCCTCCCCAAAACTGAACCCGGTTCAAGGAGGCGGGATCTTACTGCCTAAGGACGACCACTTAGCGCTTCTGGGGTTGCAACGACCCACCCTTTCCAGCACTGAGTGGTCGCATTGTCAGGCGCAAGAATCACAACAACACATCAGATTAACATAGCGGAAGCAATAGAGGCAGGCAAACTAAGTACACAGCTTATATTTATAAAGAGGAAAAGGCCGTGGCCTATTGTTTACAACATCTGCCTCGTGGGCTACATATAACCATAACAAAATATTCCTAAGCCGGTTCTACACTCTAGGGCTCACATCACAGAAGACAGGGGGCGAGGCTGGAGTAGCCGATTAGGCCATCTCTAAGGCCGATAACTCATCCTGCGGTATGGGGGCTTCGCACTGTCCCATCTCCTGTGAATGGTTATAAGAATAACCGTTAGTCATAGAGCTAAGTGGAAAACACAATCTCTCCCCTGATCCATATCCTGGGGGCGGGCTAAAGTACATGAATAAATAGACGAAGCAAGGTAGAGGGTTAGCAGCAGGTAAACAGATATACATATATATATATTTATTGGGCTTACCAACCATAATTTCCGCAAGGTAATTTAGACGCGCAGTACGTAATAAAGACAATTCTATCTTGCGCACACTCGCACCCAGGTGTTCAAACCTGCACACACAAAACCCTGTGTCGACACGGCTTCGACCGCTTTGCTTCAAGCAGGGTAGCGAACCCCGCGGGCCTCACCAATGTGGTCGTCGGTGACAGTGGCCAGTCCTGCTACTTCTGAATGTAGTCGTACCGTATCACTCAGGCCCTCCCGTACAACTTGGTGTACTAACTGGATGTGAGCGACATCCGGCGATTCCGGGATTTAGGCCTACCAGTGGAGGCAAAACTGCGGGTTCGAAGTGGTGGTAACCCGTGGTGCACATCTCCATGTTGCCATGAGTCGTCAACCCTCCCGCACCAGTAAGAATGGTCTGCGGGCATGACCGACCCGCCACTTTCAAAACAACCTTCAATTAGCTTAAACGAGAGTAAGCGCTTTAAGTCTGACGCGACATTCTTAACTCGACCGGTTACTCGACTTTTGACCGGGAGGCACGACTGTAGGAGGGCTCCTTATTTGAGGCTAACATAGGAGGAGGGACTCAACTCCGAGTTTTCCCCAACTAAGGCCTCACAGAAAGGAGGAGAACCACCGCTTGCCAGCGTAGGACCGAGGTTAGCACTAAAATATATAAAGTGCAACATAAGCAATTAAAAAGGCCGGAAGCAGGGGGCCAAAATACATGACCAGTACGAGACTGGAGTATTGAAAGTACAGAAGGCAATAAATAAAGGACCAGTGCGAGACTGGATTACTGGAAATGAATGAACAGAAATATAAGAAAGGGGACCAGTGCGAGACAGGATTTAAAGAACAAATGCAGAAAGCAAATACAGGACCAGTACGAGTCTAGAGAGCATAATAAAAAGGGTTAGTAGTCCAATCACTCCATAATAGGAGGCTTCAAAGTCGACTCCGTTCTTAGGAGGAAGTTCTGTTCAATCCCCGTTCATAGGGGTCTCTTCTCCGTTCATAGGAGCTTGTTTATTTTAGTTATCAATCGGAGTTGACTTATACTTTATGAGATTTCTTATGTTCACATTTTTAAGTAACTTGCCATTATTGATTTGGTAGTGTCGCCTCGCAATTGCGACACAAATTGCACGTCAGCACTTTTATTTAGTTGATTTCTTAAATTAATAATCATAACCTTGCTAATATGCGTTGCAAGTCCGCCAATTTATCTTAATTAATTTCGCCCACTTTCGGGCATTTATTTTGCTCGTAAAGGATCTTTAAAGGACCAAAAGAAAAGGTCACGCCTTCAAACTTTGGTAGTAGTTGCAAAATACCCTAAATTAGAGCCTATAATTTTTGGGGAATTTTCCAAATTCATTTGGGCTTTTAATTCCTTTAAATAAACCTTGCATAGGGGTTTAAAAAGAGCAACACTCCACCTAAAAATCTCAAAAAATTACAGGAGATGCCCCTCTGAGTGGGGAAAATTTTTCATGTTGGGAGTTTTTGCCCTAGGGGCCCAGGTTTATAACAAAAAAATAAGAAAGGGGAAGTGAGAGTGGTGTGCGGATACACAAATGAAAAGCAGGGAGGGGGGCCGCACTGCGCGCTGTCCTGGGGTCCCCAAAGTGGATCTGCAATGGATCCGTTGTGGGCGGGCACACAAGTGGAGGAGGGGGCGGGAAACGAGGAAAGGGGAGCCGTTCGATCTCCTAGTGGAGATCGGACGGCTCCCGCTATCCCAGAGGGGATGCCGCGGAAGGCGGCCGCTGCCGCCGCCGGGCAGCGGTCGGCTGGGGCCGGCGCCGCCCCCAATTGGTGCGCCGGGGGCCGGCGACCACTCCTGTGGTGGTCCGGCGGCCTGGCGCCGCCGGCCACCGCCGAAAAGTGAAAGAGAAAGGGGGCGGGGGCGGGGGCGCAGCTTACATGCGCCATGCATGCTTGCATCATCGCCGCCTCTGCTGGGGGAGCATCCCCTGCCGCCGCTGGCTGGGGCGCCGGGGAGGGGGCTAACCTCCTGTGGGGGTCCGGCGGCCTGGAGCCGCCGGCCGCCGTCAGGGGGGGCCCTTACCCCGTTCAGGAAACGGGGAGGGAGGGGGAAGGGCGCGGGTGCCATTGGAGGCGCGTCCTCCGGCGGCCCTGCCGCCTCCTCCCGTCGGAGCTCAGGTCCCCGGGTGGGGGCCTGCTCCCCCTGCGCCGATGCGTCGTGTCAAGCCCCCCCCCCCTCCCCGAGCCAGGGGAAGGCTCGGGGCGGGGTTGGCGGCGCTCCGGCGATGGGAGGGTGGGGGGGGGGGGGGGGGGGGGGTGGGGGGGGGGGGGGGGGTTGGCTGCCTTAGGGAGGTAGGAAGGAGGAGGGGAAGGTCGTCCACCTGTGGAGGAGGGGCTCGGGAGGCTGAGGGGCGGCTGACCATGGGGGGGGGGGGGGGGGGGAAGGTGGTGGTGGCTCGGCTGGGAGGAGCTTCGGCAGGGGGCTGCGCTGGCCGGCAGGGGAGGAGGAGGAGGGGGATGGGGGGGGGGGGGGGGAGGGGGGTTGTACTCAGGGAAGGGGACTGGGCCCCCCTTTTATTGGGGAGGAGGGAGCTCTCCCTCCCTTTACCCACGATGTGGGACTAAAAAGGTAGGGTGGGTGGGGGGAGATATTTTTTCCCCCTCCCCCACCCCCACCCCCCTCCCCTCCACTACCCGAAGGGTTGCCCACCCATGGGCAGCCCTCCTCCCCTTGGGGGAGGAGGCTCTCTCTCCGCCCCCCCCCCCCCCCCCCCCCCCCCCCCCCCCCTTTTCTTCTCTTTTTCCAAACTTTCAAGCTTGGGGGGGGGGGGGGGGGGGGGGGGGGGGGGGGGAGGGGGGGGGGGGAGGGGGGGGGGGAGGGGGGGGGGGGGGGGGGGGGGGGGGGTTGACCAAAGTCAACTTAGGGTGAGGTCCTCCATGGTCCCGGTGGTCCATTAAGATTTACTGGAGCCGATTCCGAGTTCGTGTGCTTCGTATTTCACGCGTTATGCCGGGGCAGTCTGCATAATCCAAAACGGACATATTTTCAGTATGACCTCAGATCGGAGTGCAACGAGTTCCGTGGCGCTTATATGGATCATATGAGCCCGACGGAAATGACGGGGCTCGATTTGTAGTAAGTCTGGACACTTATTTATAATTATGTGGTTGCGACGCGCTACGACACTCAAAATGGTTGTTTTCTCTAAACGACCTCGGATTGAGGTGCAACGAATTCCGTTGCACTCGTATTGGTCATACAAGTTTAACGAGACTGACGGAAGTCAGACCGGAGTACGTTTGGCCACTGTTCCACAATAGTGTGGTTGTAGCGCTACGATACTCAAAATGGTCGTTTTCTCTAAACGACCTCGGATCAAGGTGCAACGAATTCCGTTGCACTCATATTGGTCATATGAGTCTAACAGAACTGACTGAAGTCCGATCAGAGTACGTATGGCAACTATTCCACAATAGAGTGGTTGTGGCGCGCTACAATACTCAAAATGGTCGTTTTCTCTAAACAACCTCGGATCGAGGTGCAACGAATTCCGTTGCACTCGTATTGGTCATATGAGTCTAACGGAACTGACTGAAGTCCGATCGGAGTACGTTTGGCCACTATTCCACAATAGAGTGGTTGTGGCGCGCTACGATACTCAAAATGGTCGTTTTCTCTAAACGACCTCGGATCGAGGTGCAACGAATTCCGTTGCACTCGTATTGGTCATACGAGTTTAACGGAACTGACGGGAGTCAGATCGGAGTTTCCTAGCACAGTATCCCTTAATTGTGTTACTTCCTAGCTTTGGGGTCTACTTTTATTGGGTCCACTAGGGTCTAGGGACCCAATACAAGTCGGGATGTTACAATCCAATAAAAATAAAGGGATTTTCATCCTCGAAAATTGCCTAAAGAAGAGGTTTCATGTGACGTACATGGGGAAAGAGTGCTGGGTATTTTTCCCAAACAAGTGTTTCTGGTTTCCAGGTAAACTCCTCACGTCCACAATTTAACCATATAATATTGACCCTCGTGATGGTCTTATTCCACAGTTCTTTGATCTTGGAATCCACTATTTTCACTGGTTCGAGTTGGTCGGATCGGTCAGATTGCACTGATGCTAGTGGCGCGGAAAGATATTGCTCTGGTTGGCGAAGGACACGTCTTAGCGAGGAGACGTGAAATATGTCGTGATGATTTCCTAGTTCGACTGGCAGAGCTATCCTATATGCAACAGGGACGATTCTTTCTATGACTCGATATGGGCCTAGGTAGCGGGGATCCAGCTTTTTCTGCTTCTTTATCCGGGATATCCCATGCATTGGTTTGATTTTCAAGAATACCATATCTCCCACGTTGAATTCCACTAGTAGGTGATGTGCATCGTAATACTTTGCTTGACGGCTCTGTGCTTCCAGCATTCGGTCTCAGATTAATCGTATTGCCGTTGTGGTGTCGTCTATGTAGGGGACTCCTAAAGCTTCTGGGTCTTCATCTTGTGCCCATGATAACGGTGTTCGACAGCGTCTTCCGTAGAGGGCCTCGTATGGTGCCATCTTGATGCTTGCTTGGAAGCTGTTATTGTATGAGAATTGTACCAAGGGCAGTACCTGCTCCCAAGGTTCATTGTGTTCCACTATGCATAGTTGGAGGAGGTCTTCCATTGTCCAGTTCGTCCTTTCTGTTTGCCCGTTGGTTTGGGGGTGGAAGGCGGTGCTAAAAGCCAATCTGGTTCCCAGATGAGCTTGTACTCTCCTCCATTCTTTCGATGTGAAGCGTCCGTCGCGGTTGGATACGATCGACTTGGGTACCCCATGAAATTGGACCACTTGTTCTATAAACAGCCGGGCTAAGATGTCGACGCCGTCGCCTTGTCGGTTTGGGATAAAACGGGCCACTTTGGTGAGGCGATCTACTATGACCCATATTGAGTCATTCCCTGCACGAGATCGGGGTAAGCCATGGACGAAGTCCATGGAGATATCCTCGAACTTCCATTCTGGTATGGGCAGGGGTTGTGGCAAACCTCCTGGGCTACGTCATTCTGCCTTGACCATCTGACAGGTCTGGCAGTGTGCCACAAAATCGGTGACGTCCTTCTTCATACCTAGCCAATACATCATTCTTCGTAGATCTGTATACATCTTCACTACTCCCGGGTGTATTGAATACCTTGATTGGTGTGCTTCACGGAGTATTTCTTCCCGGATTCCTTCGGCAGAGGGAATGAATATATGGTGTTTGTACTGCAGGATGCCATCATATAGATTGTAGTCTTCCTGAGTGCTGTGTTGCAACGTCTGAATGATTGGGGCCGCTTCTACGTCGATCTTCTGTGCCTCTCGTATTCTGTCTCTAATGTCACACTGTATCTCCATCCAGTAAAGCTGGGCCTGGTAATCCATCGGGTTCCTTCGGGTGATGAGGGTGATATCCAAGTCTGCCAAGGACTTGACTAATTCTTCCGTCCACCGGCGCTGTTGGAGATTTAGCTCTTTCTGGGTGAAGATATATTTGAGGCTCTTGTGGTCGGAGAAGATCTCGCATCTTACTCTGTATAGATAATGCCTCCAGACTTTTAGCGCGAACACTACCGCACCCAGTTCCAGGTCATGGGTTGCGTAGTTCAGTTCGTGAGGCTTTAGCTGTCGTGAGGCGTAGGCGACTACCCTGCCGTGCTGCATTAGTACGACTCCCAACCCTTTCAGCGATGCGTCGGCGTAAATTTGGAAGCCCTCGGTGCCTGAGGGGAGTGTCAGAATCGGAGACGATATCAGTCGATTCTTTAGTTCTGCGAACGCTGCCTCGCATTCGGGAGTCCATTGGAACGTTGTATCCTTCATGGTGAGGGAAGTGAGGGGTAAGGAAATTTTGGAAAATCCTTCTACGAACTTGCGGTAGTAGCCGGCGAGGCCAAGGAAGCTCCTGATATCCGCCACTGACTTAAGTGGTGGCCAGTCTCGCACTGCTAGTATTTTGGCTTGGTCTACCGCTACCCCGTTCTTGTTGATTGTATGCCCAAGGAAACCGACTTCCTCCATCCAGAATTCACACTTACTGAACTTTGCGAAAAGCGAGTGTTCCCGTAACTTGAGTAATACCATTTGGAGATGCCTGGCATGATCCGTCTTGTTCTTCGAGTAAATAAGTATGTCGTCTATAAAAACGATCACGAAGTGGTCTAAGAAAGGTTCAAACACTTTATTCATTAGGGCCATGAAGGCGGACGGGGCATTGGTCAGCCCAAACGGCATTACCATAAATTCGTAAAGCCCGTAGCGCGAGCTGAAAGCGGTCTTGGGGATGTCTTCTTCTCGTACTCGGAGCTGATAATAGACGGACCTTAATTCCATTTTGGAGAAGATGGTCGCGCCTTGCAATTGATCGAATAATTCGTCTATCCTAGGCAGTGGATAGGTATTTCGGATGGTGAGTTTGTTCAGTTCCCGGTAGTCGATGCACAGACGTAATGAACCATCCTTTTTCTTGACAAATAATACCGGAGCTCCCCAGGGAGAGGTACTTGGACGATCAAAACCTGCATCAATTAACTCTTGCAATTGTATCTTGAGCTCGGTTAGTGCCCTTGGGGCCATCCGGTAAGGTGCTCGGGACACTGGTCGAGCTCCATGAGTAAGTTCAATCTGGAAGTCCACTTCTCGTTGCAGGGGCAACCTGGGAAGGGATTCTGGAAAGACATCTGGGAAGTCTCAAATTACAGGTACTTTAGTGAGTGCTTGCGTCTTGTCCTCCATCTCGAAGTAGATCAGGTACACCTCATCCTTTCGCCAAACTGCTTTGACTATTTGAGCGGACGTTAAGATGATGCGGGCAACAGAGGGTATACCTGCTAGCGTGATAGACTGCCCATTTGGGTTCCGGAGGTGGATCTCTCGAGTCGAACAATTGATTTGGGCGTTGTGCTCGGTCAACCAATCCATTCCTAAAATGATGTCGAATCCGGTGATTGTTAGAATGGTTGCGATAATCTCAAATTCTACGTCTCCCAACGTTGCTTGGAAGGAGCACTTTTCTGTGGACGTCATGTCTGATCCATCCGGGAGTCGTATTTGTATCGACATCCCAGATGATCGTACGGTATTTCCTTTGTCTGCGATGAAATTCTGAGCGACGAAGGAATGCGTGGCACCGGTATCGAATAGCGTTTTAGCGGGATGACCTTCTACCAAAAGTAAACCTGGTGATATATATATACTATGATCATATGATTTTTACAGATATACAGGAGGAGTAATCACATAGACGGAACAGAAGCTACATCACCTATTTCTACTATATCATATCATCCTAGTATACCGTGGCTAATGAAAGTATATACCTATCACTACATCCGGTGCAGTCCCATGCTGGAGATCTAATTCGTACGCCTCGAGTGGTGCTGCTCTGCCCTGTCGTCCTCTTCCTCTCTCTGCGGCTCCCTGCACTGCTCCTAAGTCGGGCCTACCTATAGCCTGAGGGCAAAAAGCTCATATGTGCCCGGTCTGCTGGCAAAGGTAGTAGTTCCCTGCAAAGGGAACATCTCATAGTGCGGCTGGGGCGGGCTGAGGTGCTGGGGCTGGTTGGGGTGCTGGGGATGGAGGTGCCGGTCGGGGCTGGGGTGCTTGTCGGGGCTGGGGTGCCTGCCTATATGGCTGGTGGCGCTGACGCTGTCTCTTATCCCGGTCCTGTCTGCGAGGGCCTACTCCTCTCTCTCGGCCCTGAGTCCGGGGAACATCCATGGGTCCCCTTCGCTGCTGGGCCACCATCCTCTGATCCATCTCTAAAGCTGCGGCGTGTGAGGCGATCGTGTGGAAGGTCGACTGCGAGATCATGATCAAAGCCTGTCGGAGATCGTCCCGTAGTCCTCAATAGAATCTAGTCGCTCTATCTCTATCTATAACTGCCAAAGTCCCAGCGAAATGGGCCAAGTGGATGAACTCTCGCTGGTACTCCGGCACAGTCCTCTCTCCTTGCCGGATCTACAGGAACCGCTCCTGAAGTGCAATTCTATCAGCGTCTGAGATGAAGTGCTCAAGGAAGGAATCTGAAAACTTTCCCTAGAGGATCGTGCCGAGTGGTCATCCTCTAAATGTGGAGCGGCTGGCTGCCCTCCACCAGTCTCGGGCATAGCCCTCCAGTAAGGTCACTACTAAGGACACTGCGGCTACAGCGGGGCACATCATACCAACCAGAAGCTCCTCTACTCTCTCTACCCACTCCTCTGCCTATATGGCAGACTCAGTGCCTCGGAAGGTAAGGGGCCTTAGCCCCGGGAAGGTCGTCAGAAGGTCGGTGGGCACAGTGGTCTGCTGGGGTGGCCGTAGGATGGCCGTCTGAAAGGTGGCTAGCAACGTTGTCAGTGTCCGTCCCAGGTCTGTATCAGCAAAAGGGACAGCAACTAGAGCGTCCGGGGCTAGTGGTGGAGTGGTAGGGTGGTACTGGTCCCTAGAGGAAGATCTTCCGTTACTGGACTCCGGTATCTGGAGAAGTAACAGACGAACATCAGTACTTGCAAAAATAAGGGAATTTTGTAGAATTGACTGAAAGGAAGCGGAAAAGATATGTGGGTGTACAACTGTGCAGTTTAGGATCCTTAATCCTTAAACCTAAGGGTCCACCAGGCTTCCGCTGCGTGGTTCGTCCCGAACCAATAACAGAACCTAAGGAGGGAGGATCTAAAAACTGCCCCATGTGGTCGGATCGTGGTCGCTCTGATCCATTTGTAAGACCCCCCCCCCCCCCCCCCCCCCCCCCTCCCCAAAACTGAACCCGATTCAGGGAGGGGGATCTTACTGCCTAAGGACGGCCACTTAGCGCTTCCTGGGTGGCAACGACCCACCCTTTCCAGCACTGAGTGGTCTCCTTGTCAGGCGCAAGAATCACAACAACACATCAGATTCACATAGCGGAAGCAATAGAGGCAGGCAAACTAAGTACACAGCTTATATTTATAAAGAGGAAAAGTCTGTGGCCTATTGTTTACAACATCTTCCTCGTGGGCTACATATAACCATAACAAAATATTCCTAAGATGGTTCTACACTCTAGGGCACACGTCGCGGAAGACAGGGGGCGAGGCTGGAGTATCCGATCGGGCCATCTCTAAGGCCGGTAACTCATCCTGCGGTGCGGGGGCTTCGCGCTGTCCCATCTCCTGTGAATGGTTATAAGAATAACTGTTAGTCACCGAGCTAAGTGGAAAACACAATCCCTCCCCGGATCCATATCCTGGGGGCGGGCTAAAGTACAGGAATAAATAGTCGAAGCAAGGTAGAGAGTTAGCAGCAGGTAAATAGATATACACATATATATAGGGCTTACCAACCATAATTTCCGCAAGGTAATTTAGACGCGCAGTACGTAATAAAGACAATTCAATCTTGCCCACACTCGCACCCAGGTGTTCAAACCTGCACACACAAAACCCTGTGTCGACACGGCTTGGACCGCTTTGCTTCAAGCAGGGTAGCGAACCTCGCGGGACTCACCGATGTGGCCATCGGTGACAGTGGCCAGTCCTACCACTTCTGAATGTAGTCGTACTGTATCACTCAGGCCCTCCCGTACAACTTGGTGTACTAACTGGATGTGAGCGACATCCGGCGATTCCGAGATTTAGGCCAACAAGTGGAGGCAAAACTGCGGGTTCAGAGTGGTGGTAACCCGTGGTGCACATCTCCCTGTCGCCATGAGTCGTCAACCCTCCCGCACCGGTACGAATGGTCTGCGGGCGTGATCGACCCGCCACTTTCAAAACAACCTTCAATTAGCTTAAACGAGAGTAAGCGCTTTAAGTCCGACGGGGCATTCTTAACTCGAACGGTTACTCGACTTTTGACCGGGAGGCACGACGGTAGGAGGGATCCTTATTTGGGGATAACATAGGAGGAGGGACTCAACTCCGGGTTTTCCCCAACTAAAGCCTCACAGAAAGGAGGAGAAACACCGCTTGTCAGCGCAGGACCGATGTTAGCACTAAAATATATAAAGTGCAACATAAGCAGTTAGAAAGGCCGGAAGCAGTGGACGAAATACATGACCAGTACGAGACTGGAGTATTGAAAGTACAGAAGGCAATAAATAAAAGACCAGTGCGAGACTGGATTACTGGAAATGAACGAACAGAAATATAAGAAAGGGGACCAGTGTGAGACTGGATTTAAAGAACAAATGCAAAAAGCAAATACAGGAACAGTACGAGACTGGAGAGCATATTAAAAAGGGTTAGTAGTCCAATCACTCCATAACAGGAGGCTTCAAAGTCGACTATGTTCTTAGGAGGAAGTTCCGTTCAATCCCCGTTCATATGGGTCTCTTCTCCGTTCATGGGAGCTTGTTTATTTTAGTTATCAATCGGAGTTGACTTATACTTTATGAGATTTATTATGTTCACATTTTTAAATAACTTGCCATTATTGATTTGGTAGTGCCGCCTCGCGATTGCGACCCAAATTGCGCGTCGGCACTTTTACTTAGTTGATTTCTTAAATTAATAATCATAACCTTGCTAATACGCGTCGCGGGTCCGCCAATTTATCTTAATTAATTTCGCTCACTTTCGGGCGTTTATTTTGCTCGTAAAGGACCTTTAAAGGACCAAAAGAAAATGTCACACCTTCAAACTTTGGTTGTAGTTGCAAAATACCCTAAATTAGAGCCTACAATTTTTGGGGAATTTTCCAAATTCATTTGGGCTTTTAATTCCTTTAAATAAACCTTGCAAAGGGGTTTAAAATAGCAACACTCCACCTAAAAATCTCAAACAATTATAGGAGATGCCCCTCTGAGTGTGGAACATTTTTCATGTTGGGAGTTTTTGCCCTAGGGGCCCTGGTTTATCTCAAAAAAATAAGAAAGGGGAAGGGAGAGTGGTGTGCGGATAGACAAAAGGAAAGCAGGGAGGGGGCCGCACCGCGCGCTGTCCTGGGGTCCCCACAACGGATCTGCAGCGGATCCGCTGTGGGGGGCACACAAGTGGAGGCGGGGGCGGGAAACACGGAAAGGGGAGCCCTCCCGATCTCCTAGTGGAGATCGGACGGCTCCCGCTATCCCAGAGGGGATACCGCGGTTGGCGGCCACTGCCGCCGCCGGGCAGCGGCCGGCTGGGGACAGCGCTGCCCCCAGTTGGTGCGTCGGGGGCCGGCAACCACTCCGGTGGTGGTTCGGCAGCCTGGCGCCGCCGACCACCGCCGAAAAGTGAAAGAGAAAGGGGGCGGGGGCGGGGGAGCAGCCTGCATGCGCCAAGAAGGCTTGCTGCGCCGCCACCTCTACTGGGGGAGCCTCCCCTGTCGCTTCTGGCTGGGTCGCCGGGGAGGGGGCTAACCTCCGGCCGGGGTCCGGCGGCCTGGCGCCGTCGGGGGCGGCCCTTACCCCATTCAGGAAACGGGGAGGGAGGGGGAAAGGGTGCGGGTGCCGTCGGAGGCGCATCCTCCGGTGGCCCTGCCGCCTCCTCCCTTCGGAGCTCATGTCCCCGGGTGGGATCCTGCTCCCCCAGCGCCACCACCGGCGCTGGGGTGCAGGTGTCGTGGCCACCCCCCCCCCCCCCCCCGAGCCTGGTCAAGGCTCTGGGCGGGGTTGGCGGCGCTCCGACGATGGGGGGGGGGGGGGGGGGGGCTGCCTTAGGGAGGGGGTTGTGCCCCCTTTTTCTAGGGGAGGAGGGAACCCTCCCTCCCTTTACCCACGATGTGGGACTAAAAAGGGAGGGTGGGTGGGGGAGATATTCCCCCCCCCCCCCCCCCCCCCCCTCCCCTCCAACTACCCTAAGGGCTGCCCACCCATGGGCAGCCCTCCTCCCCTTGGGGGAGGAGGCTCTCTCTCCTCCCCCCCCTTTTCTTCTCTTTTTCCAAACATTCAAGATGTGGGGGGGGGGGGGGGGGGGGGTTGACCAAAGTCAACTTAGGGTGAGGTCCTCCATGGTCCCGGGGGTCCATCAAGATTTACTGGAGCCGATTCCGAGTTCGTGTGCTTCGTATTTCACGCATTTTGCCGGGGCGGTCTGCATAATCCAAAATGGACATATTTTCCGTATGACCTCGGATCGGAGTGCAACGAGTTCCGTGGCGCTTATATGGATCATATGAGCCTGGCGGAACTGACGGGGCTCGATTCAGAGTACGTCTGGCCACTTATTTATAATAATGTGGTTGCGACGTGCTAAGACACTCAAAATGGTTGTTTTCTCTAAACGACCTCGGATCGAGGTGCAACGAATTCCGTTGCACTCATATTGGTCATACGAGTTTAACGGAACTGACGGAAGTCAGATCGGAGTACTTTTGGCCACTGTTCCATAATAGTGTGGTTGTGGCGCGCTACGATACTCAAAATGGTCGTTTTCTCTAAATGACCTCGGATCGAGGTGCAACGAATTCCGTTGCACTCATATTGGTCATATGAGTCTAATGGAACTGACTGAAGTCCAATCAGAGTACGTTTGGCCACTATTCCACAATATAGCGGTTATGGCGCGCTACGATACTCAAAATGGTCGTTTTCTCTAAACGACCTCGGATCGAGGTGCAACGAATTCCGTTGCACTCGTATTGGTCATACGAGCTTAACGGAACTGGCGGAAGTCAGATCTGAGTTTCCTAGCACAGTATCCCTTAATCGTGTTACTTCCTACCTTTGGGGTCTACTTTTATTGGGTCCGCTAAGGTTTAGGGACCCAATAAAAGTCGGGATGTTACAGGGCGAGCGGGAGGCCGCCCGCATCCCCTGCTCGCCCCCCTCTTCAGAATCCCTGGGGATGCGCCCCTCGGTCTTGAGCCCGTCCGATGGCTCACCCGCCCCTCTTACCTGGGCGGTGCCCCTTAAAAGATATTGGGCCTAATGGCATCTTAGTCCCTGGGGCACTCGGCGAATACAGGGTTGTACACAATCCCCGCACTTTTCGAGCGGGACTCACGCTCGGAAAGAAAAGTCCAATCCTGCTTATTCGGCCAGTGCCTTCCTGAGGGCCCAGCTAGCAGAGCCACCTTTGGGGAAACATACTTAGCCTCCCCGAGAGGCCTTCGTACCCTGCCGGCTAATGAGAGCCCGGCTAGCGGATCCATCTCGGGGGGAAAACACTTAGCCTCCCCGAGCGGCCTTCCCACCCTGTCGGCTAGTGAGAGCCCGGCTAGCGGAGCCTCCTCGGGGAAAAACACTTAGCCTCCCCGAGAGGCCTTCCTACCCTGCCGGCTAGCAAGAGCCCAACTAGCGGAGCCACCTCGGGGAAAAACACTTAGCCTCCCCGAGAGGCCTTCCTACCCTGTCGACTATTGAGAGCCCGGCTAGCGGAGCCACCTTGGGGCTAAGTTCTTTGAAAACCTCCGGCCACCGAGCGGTTCCCGGCCCTGCCAGCTTGGTGGGAGCCTGGTCAGCGGGCCAGCATCGGGGCTAAGTACTTTGAAAACCTCCGGCCACCGAGCGGTTCCCGGCCCTGCCAGCTTGGTGGGAGCCTGGTCAGCGGGCCAGCATCGGGGATATCCAGCGCAAAAATTACTTGTCACCTTTCCAGCCTCTCCAGAGATCAACCTGACCCACCGTCTATGAGAGCCCGACAGCGGAATCGATCTGGGGCACTCCAGCATAGAACACTTTCCACCTTGCCAGCCTCTCCAGAGATCAACCTGACCCACCGTCTATGAGAGCCCGACAGCAGAATCGATCTGGGGCACTCCAGCATATAACACTTTCCACCTTGCCAGCCTCCCTAGAGATCAACTTGACCCACCGTCTATGAGAGCCCGGCAGCGGAATCGATCTGGGGCACTCCAGCATACAGAACTTGCTACCTTACCAGCCTCTCCAAAGATCAACCTGATCCACCGTCTATGAGAGCCCGACAGCAGAATCGATCTGGGGCACTCTAGCATAAAGAACATGCTACCTTGCTAGGCTCTCCAGACATCAACCTGACCCACCGTCTATGAGAGCCCGACAGCGAAATCGATCTGGGGCACTCCAGCATATAACACTTTTCACCTTTCCATCCTCTCCAGAGATCAACCTGACCCACCGTTTGTGAGAGCCCGGCAGCGGAATCGATCTGGGGCACTCCAGCATAGAACACTTTCCACCTTGCCAGCCTCTCCAGAGATCAACCTGACCCACCGTCTATGAGAGTCCGACAGTGGAATCGATCTGGGGCACTCCAACATAAAGAACTTGTTACCTTGCCAGCCTCTCCAGAGATCAACCTGACCCACCATATATGAGAGCCCGACAGCGGAATCGATCTGGGGCATTCCAACAAAGAACACTTTCCACCTTGCCAGCCTCTCCAGAGATCAACCTGACCCACCGTCTATGAGAGCCCAGCAGCGGAATCGATCTGGGGCACTCCAGTATAAAGAACTTGCTACCTTGCCAGCCTCTCCAGAGATCAACCTGACCCACCGTCTATGAGAGCCCGACAGTGGAATCGATCTGGGGCATTCCAGCATGAATCCTCCAGCCATCTAGTGGTCCCCGACCCTACCAGCTTGGTGGGAGCCTGGTCAGCGGGCCAGCATCGAGGCTAAGTACCTTAAAAACTTTTCATCACATTAGTTATTACATTATACGCAAGAAAAACTAAGTATGAAAGTAAATCATCGTACTACATGGGCTTAAAGAAAAAACTAAGTATGGAGACCAGAACTTGGTTTCCTAGTCCCAGGCATGGTCTTCCTCGATCCCCTCCGGTTGCTACTGATGCTGCATCGGACCCCTTGCCTCCCTCATTTCCAAAAACTCAGGGTAGGCGGACGTCACGTGATCTTCCTCCTCGTGGAAGTCACAGTAGGGTAACACCACCATATTCCCTCCTCTTCCTCTTCTTTTTTGCTTTCCTGGCTCTCCTCTTTCTCCCCAAGCCAATCACCATGGTTTGCTGAGGTGGTGGAGGGGGTGCCTTCGGTCCCTGCCTCCACCCTGGGGGTCAGACCTTTGCCCCTGGAAGTTACCCTTCCCTTGGTCAAACTTCCTTTCGGGATCCTCCACACTCCCTCCGGCTTGTCCACCCGCATCTACTCGACCACTTCTGGGGTGGGGCGAATGGGGGCTGGATGCCTCCCCGCTCGCCCCCCCCCTTGGGGCTGGGCGAGTGGGGGAAAGGCACCTCCCCACTCGCCTCCTTGGGGTTGGGCGAGTGGGGGAATGGTACCTCCCCACTACCCCCCCCCCCCCTCCGGCACCTTCTTCCTGGATCGCTGGCCGGGAGTGCTCTCGCCCCCCTGCTGGGGCGGGGCCTCCGGACCGCCTCCTTCCTCGCCTACGCCTCTTATGGCAAAAGCTAACTGCAAGGTCTGCAGGACCTCCCGCTTGAAATCTTCAAACATTTCCATCGTCACCATAGCCACCGGCGACTCCGAGTGGCCCGGGTCGGATCCACCTCCTCCACCTCTAGCCATATAACTCAGCTTGAGATTTTCTTGTGCTGGTCACTCTCCACGCTCACCGCACCATAATGTTGAAACCAATAACTTGGTCTCTGTGGAGTTTGGGGTCCCCAAAAGAGGGGGTGACCTCACACCTACTTCTCTCAAGGGAGAGCACTAGACTAAGAGGCTAAGGGTACTAGGAACAAGGCCAAGGGCTCAGCAAGGAGGTCTCACCACACACCCAGAAGATCTTAGAGTGCTTCCCCTCCCAAGCCAATACTGAGCTTGGGGCACCTTTGGAGGCTCTCTTCACCCACTTCAAGAAACTTGGGGAGAGAGAAGCCCAAAAAGAAGTCCCTCCAAATGGTGCCCCCTAGGTCCTATTTATAGACTTATGGAATTGGTCTGCCAATAGCCATATTCTGGCATGAGAGATTACGAAAATACCCTCAAGTTTAGTCTGCCAACAGCCAAATCCCGCCATTCCGAGGCGCTAAACGCAGACCGCCCCCTCTCCTTGGGGCTGGGCGAGAGGGGGCAGGCCGCCTCCCTTGCTCGCCCCCTCACTAGGGCGGGGGCGAGCCCAAGAGGCCACCCGCCTCACCAGCTCGCCCCCCTGCTGGGGCGTGGGCGAGCCCGGGAGGCCACCCGCCTCCCGGCTCGCCCCCCCCCCCCCCCACTAGGGCGGGGCGAGACCGGGGGTTGGCCCCTCTCCGGCTTGCCCCCTAGCTAGGGCGGGGTGAGACCGGTGGTTGTCCCCTCTCCGGCTCGCCCCCTAGCTGGGGCGGGGCGAGACCGGGGGTTGGCCCCTCTCCGGCTCGCCCCCTAGCTGGGGTGGGGCAAGACCGGGGGTTGGCCCCTCTCCGGCACGCCCCCCTGCTGGGGCGGAGGCGAGCCCAGGAGGCCGCATGCCTTTGGCTCACCCCCCTTGCTGGGGCGGGGGTGAGCCCAGGAGGCCGCATGCCTCCGACTCGCCCCCCTTGCTGGGGAGGGGGAGATCCCAGGAGGCCGCATGCCTCCGGCTCGCCCCCCTTGCTGGAGCGAGACCAGGAGGCCGCATGCCTCCGGCTCGTCCCCCTTGCTAGTGCGGGGGCGAGCCCAGGAGGCCACATGCCTCCGGCTCGCCCCCTTGCTGGGGCGGGGGCGAGCCCAGGAGGTCGCATGCCTCTAGCTCGTCCCCCTTGCTGGGGCGGGGGCGAGCCCAGGAGGCTGCATGCCTCCGGCTCGCCCCCCTTGCTGGGGCGGGGGCGATCCAAGGAGGTCGCATGCCTCCGGCTCGCCCCCCTTGCTGGGGCGGGGGTGAGCCAAGGAGGCCGCATGCCTCCGGCTCGCCCCTCCTTGCTGGGGCGGGGGAGAGCCCAGGAGGCCGCATGCCTCCGGTTCGCCCCCCTTTGCCCTCCTTGGGCTGGGCGAGCGGGAGGTCGCCCGCCTCCCCTGCTCGCCCCCCTCTTCGGAATACCATGGGGTTGTGCCCCTCGGTCTTGGGACCATCCGACGGCTCACCCGTCCCACTTACCTGGGCGGTGTCCCTTAAAAGATATTGGGCCTAATGACATCTTAGGCCCCGGGGCACGCTCGAGTCATATGACTAATGACATCACTCTGTTCAACTCACTAGATAAGTCTTTTAAATGTAAAGTTTATCTGGGAGATGAGAATAAGAAGAACATAGAAGGAACAGGTGAAGTTAGAGTGAAGTTAAGTGATAATGTGGAGGAATTATTAAGCAATGTGCAGTATGTACCATCACTGGCTCAGAATCTTTTAAGTGTGTGTGTGTGTGGGGGGGGGGGGGGCTGCTAAAACAGGACTATGGACTTTATTTCAAATCTAATTCCTGCACCCTTTATGACAAAAATGACAGCCCCTTAGTCTCAGCATAGATGTCAAAGAATCAAATTTTTCATATTGAGTTGGGAGTCTCAAGAGGACCTCATGTGTCACATTCCAACATGGGATGCACCCAGGATCCTGTGATCACTTGGCATCACCGGCTGGGACACTTAAATTTCAACTCCATGAAAGTTCTGTTTGAGGATTAACTTGATGATGACATCCCTCAACTCCAAATTCATCATCGCCAGTGTGAGACGTGTGCTCTTGGAAAATCCCACAGGCTACCATTTCAAGGAGGCAAGATTCATGGGACAACACAACCCCTGGAGCTGATTCATTGTGAACTCTGGGGACCATCGTCTACTCCTTCCCTGGGTGACAAGAGGTATTTTTCCTTCTCGTGGATGATCTCACAAGGTATGTATGGATCTACTTTCTGAATAAAAAATCTGAAGCCTTTTCCTTATGGAATTTAAAAGAGAAGTTGAAAACAAATTTGAAAGAACCATAAAAACTCTAAGAAGTGATAATGGAGGAGAATTCACCTCTCATGCGTTCCAGCACTTCTGTAAGATTTCTGGAATCAAACATGAATTCACTGTCCCTGCCTCCCCTCAACACAATGGAACTGTAGAGAGGAGAAATCAGATGATCGTAGAGATGGCACGATCACTATTGCTGCATCAAAATATCCTTAAGTCATATTGGGCAGAAGCTATAAGCACAGCCGTGTATATACTAAACAAAACACCTACCAAAATCTTGTCCAATGGAATTCCACATGAAAAGTTGTATGGTAAGAAACCAAAATTGGGACACTTACGTACTTTTGGATGCATTGCATTTGTCCACCTTGTTAAAGAAAAGAGAGAGAAGCTGGATCCTACTAGTAATAAGTGCATTTTCATTGGGTACAATGAAAATAGAAAAGCCTACATACTATATGACTCCATCTCCCAGCAGTTGATTGTATCCAGGGATGTGATATTCCATGAAGATGAATCATGGAACTGCGGCTTAGTTAAAGGAGATCAGCCTAGTCCTCCAGGTGCCTCGGTTGAGCTTCGCCAGAGCCCCATCTTGATGACACCTGAAAGTCAGAACACTGAAGATAGAGAGTTTCAACAAGATAGTGATGCCCTCACTAATTCTCCTACTTCATCATTGCCCAAAAAGATGAGATCAATTAATGATATATATGAAAATTCTGATGTAATCATGTTCCATAGTACACCCACCTCTTTTGCAGATGCAACAAATTCAAAGGAGTTGTCCTCAACAATGCAAGAAGAAATTACCTTAGTCGAGAAGAATGGTACATGGAGCCTTGTACCAAGACCCAAGCATAAAGAGGTAATTGTTGTGAAATGGGTATACAAACTAAAGTGCAATGAAGAAGGAGAGATAATTAAGCACAAAGCAAGGCTCGTTGCTAAAGGATATAGCCAGAAGTTTGGACAGATTTTGAAGAAACCTTTGCTCCTGTGGCTCGCATAGAAACTATTCGACTCATACTCACCATTATTGCAAACAACAAATATCCAATCTACCACATGGATGTAAAGTCAGCGTTTTTGAATGGCACTCTTAATGAAAAGGTCTATGTCGAGCAACCGGAGGGATTCAAGAAAGAAGGAGATGCAGATAAAGTGTATCACCTTCATAAGGCTCTATATGGTCTTAAACAGGCCCCACGGGCTTGGCACTCCAACATCACATCCTTTTTCATTCAAGAGGGGTTCAGTGCCAACCTGCATGAGCCATCAGCTTTTATCATAAGAAGAAGACATAAGATTGATCTCATCATATGCCTCTACGTCGACGACTTACTTATCACAGGAGACTCAGCAATTCGATCCCTGATTTCAAACACAAAATGAAATTAAGGTATGAAATGACTGATTTGGGGCCATTAAAATTTTTTCTTGGTATGCAGATTAAGCAATATGTCAGGCAGTTCTTCCTATCACAAGAACACTATGCTACTGAACTTTTGAAGAAATTCAATATGTCAGATTGTAATCCCTGCTTAATTATAATGAGCACTTGTGACAAACTTTGCAAGTCGAAAGAAGGGGATAAGAGTGTAGATGAAGAGAAGTACAGAAGCTTAGTCGGATCTCTGCTCTACATGACCCACACCAGGCCTGACATTGAGCAGGCTGTGAACATGGTGTCCAGATTCGTCAGCGAGCCCAACAAACAACATCTGAATGCCGCAAAGAAGATTCTCAGATATGTGCAAGGGACAAAGAATTTTGGGATAACTTTCACCCAAAATCTAAAGCCAACTCTAGTGGGTTTCACTAATTCAGATTGGGGAGGAGCCCTAGATGATCGGAGAAGTACCAGTGGCTACATTTTTCTGCTGGATCAAGCCCCGTCTCCTGGAGTTCAAGGAAGCGACAAACGGTGGCCCTATCAACTACGGAAGCTGAGTACATGGCTCTAAGCTCAGCCGTATGCGGAAAAGTATGGCTAAGAAGAATGCTTGAAGAACTAACATAAACTAAAATAGAGGAAATCCGCCTGAAATGCGACAACATATCGGTGATAACACTCTCGAAGAACCCTATGTTCCATAACAAGAGCAAACACATTGATATTAAACATCATTTTATCAGAGAAAAGGTTGAAGAAGGAGAAGTAAAGCTCAAATTTTGCCCCACGGAGTTGCAGCTCGCCGACATGTTTACGAAACCTGTCAGTCGAGCCCGCTTTTAAGCCCTAAGAGATGAACTGAAGGTTAGCACGACTCCGGTTCAAGAGGGGGTGTTGAAAATCTGAACCAGATGCATGCATCAAAGTCTGAACCGGGCAGCTGTCAAGATTAATAAGAGTTAGATAGGAGTAATTTTGTATCGGCTCTCTAGGAGTCACATTTATGAGTGTAATTAAGGCTTATCTTTTGGTATTCCCTGGTTAATCCTATAAATGTAACTGTTGCTGTACCAATTCTATCGTAAAATGAAAATGCTCATTCTTCTCTTCCACTTTCTCTTGTACCTGCTGATAATTAATATGCTTGAAATGGTAATGAGTTTTGAGCTTTCCTTTTTCTAACAATGCCCACGCCGCCGGCCGGCCTAGGATCGATGCAGGCAAAGCCTCCTTAGAGGTCGTAGAGGCTGCTATTGACTCCGACCACTGCCCATTCCGCTTTTGTCCGGACAAAACTTGCCATGGAACTCAAATTTTTGGGTATAATTTCGCATCTTTTCGGTAACCTTAACCTCATAATGAATGTTTCTTATATTCTCAAACATTTTGAGATGAAATAGTTGGATTATGTTTTACTTTTGGTGTTTCTCCAAATTTAGGGTTCCTAAATAATTTACATAATTGTCCGTCCTTTATTAAAACTATAAAATAGGGATATAATTATATATTATATAAAACATAATATATACGAGAGACCGTGCACATGGGCTCCCGTGAGGCCACGACAAATTTCCAACCTTAAAGCGGTTCATCTCCAAAAACTCGTGAAAACTTCTTTCGTGAGATCAAAGGAGCAAGTCGAACTCATTCTCGTCGGAGTTAGCTGCAAACTCTCTCGGTTAGTAATAACAATTAATATAATCAAATTATTTTAATTATATTATTTATTGGGTTGTTGATCGAGCCGGTAGAGTTTCATATTGTATAGACGTTTTGGATTATGTGTGTACGTCAAGCATCATTTTATTAATGTGGTTCACCTCAAGATGGGCAACATCCACAGGCAGCAGCAGTTCACTTTTCACTAAACAGGGAACAAAAACGATTACAGGGAAGTAGATGGATTTCTGATTTCTGAATGCACTTAACCCCAGAGCAAAAAAGTATATAACACTATGAATTTACAAAACACCTTGTGGGTCGAGATCAATTCCAACGTCGTCTTTGGGTTAAGATTCGAGGCATATAATTTAAAAGTGTAGAATTGACACTTTCAATACTTCTCTAGAGGGGGTGAATTGAGATGACGCTCAAGTTAACTCAAATTAATTCTTATTTGCTTATAATACATTCACAGATGTTTTGGAAGTTTGGTTATATGGTGTATACAAGATATTATCACATAAATAAACACAAAATCAAAAGAAGAAATACAAAAGTAAAAAAGACATCGAGAAGATAGTGGATTTCATAGAGGTTCAACAAAAGGCATGTACTTCTCTTTTCCACGGCTCTGTGAGCTGGCACTGCCCCTTCCCCAAGATGACGAGTCTTTTCCATTGGAGACTGTTGGGACCATTGTCCACAATGTCTTAGATTTGGAGAAGTCCATTCCTAAGTCAAAGATATATCTCAGAATGTATTTGATATACTTTCTAGAATCTTTGTGTAGAAGATCAGGTCAGGCAAAGTGCTCAAGGAATTCATCCAAGTTCACAAGAGTCGAGATACCATACTTCGCTCGACGCCTGTGAACCAGAAGCGTCGACTCATGTCTACTGCTCAAAAAGACAAGGTAGCCGCTGAAGTTCTGAGACCAAGTTTGGAAGCGTCGAGCCAAGGTATATCGCTCGACGCCGTGGAAAGAGTTGTGTCGACCAAACTTTAGTTAACTCTACGCCAACAAGATGAGTCTAGATATGAAGGCACAATTAAGACGCGTCGAGCCCCTATACATTGCTCGACTCCTACAGATAAAAAGCGTCGAATGACTGATGATTGCTCAACGCCTAAGAAGGAGCAGTCGAGAGCTTCAGTCTAAGAAGTATGTGTCGAGTATCTATATATCGCTCGACACCTAATGGAAAAAGCGTCGACAGAGATGCACAGTGCTCAACGCCTTTTCTATAAATGCTCTGAGCTGAGAAGTTTCTTCTACAGCTAGCCGAGCCTTTGTTTCTTCTGAAGCCATTAAAGACCGTTGATGACATAGCGTCGTGCTGACGTGGAGGAGCGTAACAGATATTGCAGATGGCGGGCTATAAATAGAAGGCATGACCTATGGGTTTAGAAGTTGATTACTCTAATTTTTCGAAAGCCATTATCTTCTACATCGTTTTGAGGGAAAGTCTGAGAAAGAATCTGAAGAAGTCGTCTTCTCTTTCAGAACTGTTCTAACTTGAAGGTTTCTTTTAACAATCTGGTGCTGATACATCATTCTGAAAGGAGAAGATTAAGAAGGAAGAATCTGTCTTTCTAAGAAGAAGAACAGTCATCACAGCCTGACGAATCAAGAATATCAAATTGCTGCTGCTGATTTGTTGAAGATTTCTGTCTGATCATTCAGACAGATCAAGAAGACTCAACACTTTGAAGAATCTGAGTCTAAGTATTGTTATTATCTTTATCAATCCCTGTAGGGTCTGAGTTGTCAGATCTGAGTGTAGGATCTGTCAAGGTTCTGAGTTGTAAGATCAGGTGTGATCTGAGTTGTAGGATTCAGGGGTGAATCTGAGCTGTAAGCCTATTATTATAAAGGCTGAGGTAGGATCTGTGGAGATCTGTGTTGGCAGGATCTGTGAGATCTGAGTTTGTAAGATCTGCTGAGATCTGAGAGAGTAAGATCTGTTAAGATTTGAGTCTGTAAGATCTATTGTGATCTGAGCTGTAAGACCTATTTGTGGTCTGAGATCTGGAGGAGATATAAACCCTATCTAGCACACTGCTAGAGGGGAGAAGGGGGAAAGTGGATTACCCAAGATAAGGGGAACCACTATAAAATTCTGTTTGTTTTTCTGTGTGTGTTCTTTTCTTTAAAGCTCTGATCATTCTTTTAGGTTATAATTAAGAACTGCAAATAGTTTTTAAAATAACCTATTCACCCCCCCCCCCCCCCCCCCCTGTAGGTGATTAGCTACCCTTATTTAAAGTCTTTCAAGTGGTATCAGAGGGTTGTTGTTCAAGAAAAGGTTTGACATCCTGAACAAGATCTTCTAAGGGTAGATTTCTTAAGTCATGATGGCTAATACAGAAGGAAACAAAGTATTCACATCTATGAAGCTACCAATTTGCAGAAAAGAAAACTTTGGAATTTGGAAGGAAAGGTTCAGATTATTCATGGAAGCCTCTGATCCTAGGATATACATAACTGTTCTAGAGGGACCTTTTGTTCCTATGAAGGTTTCATTTACAGATGGAAGTATCAAGACTCCTAAAACTTATTCTGAGATGACCAAAGATGAAGTGATTCTGGCCTCCATGGATAAGAGAGCTCAAAATATCATTGTTAGTGCTATTGAGGATTCAACCTTCCAAAACTTAGTTCATTGCAAAACTGCCAAAGAAATGTGGGAATCTCTCATTGTCTATATGGAAGGGACTGAAGAAGTCAGAGATGACAGGAAGTCTCTTCTAAATCAGCAATATAAAGCTTTCAGACAAGACAAGAAAGATTCAATAGCAGTCTGCTATGAAAAATTCATTAAAATTGTAAATGGTCTAAAAACCTATGGAAGAACTTTCACAGATTATGAGCTGAATGATAAATTCTTAAGATCACTGAACAAAGAATGGGATATCAAGATCTGTGCAATCAGGGAAATGGGAAATCTGGGAAATATTAAGCCACAGAATTTATATGGGAAACTTTTGTCCCATGAACTTCATCTGAGTACCAAAAAAGCTGAGGAAGGACACAGTAGGGAAAATCCTATTGCTCTGAAGGCAGAAAGTTCCAAGAAAAGCAAAGAAAGAATGTCATTATCCCCCAGGATACCATCTGAATCAGAAGAATCAGAGACCAGTAATTCTGATTCTGAAATATCAGATGGTGAACTGGCACTCTTCACCAAACAGCTGAAAAGGATGTTAAGAAGAAAACAACACTAGAAAACTAGACCCTCTCAGTCATCCAGATCTAAGAAGCACTCCAACTCTTCAGAGGGATTCAAACAAGACTCCAAGAAGGACAGGTATAACTCTAAACACAATAAATCTAATTCAAAAGAAATTGTGTGCTTTGGTTGCAGGAAATCAGGACACATGATTGCTGATTGTCCTTCAAAGATAAAGAATAACAAGAAATCTGATGAAAGGAGGCACAAATCTGACAAGAGACATGAGAAGAGTCTAATAGCCAAGAAAGGCAAAGTCACTCTCAGTGACAGTGAATCTCAATCATCTGACTCAGATAGTGAGGAGGCACTCATAACTCTGATGGCTGTCAATGAAAGTGAAGACATTCTGAATCATAGACCTATAATAAGAGCCCCACTATCAAGGTCTGATAGTGAAGAGGATGAAGAAGAAAATGCAGGACTCATGGCACTGAGTGATGAAGAGGATCAGGAGACAACTACTAATGTGAAGGTACTTGATAAAACTCCTTTATCTGATTCTGATTCTGAACCTGAAATAGACTCATTTTCTTCTGATGAGAATGACTCACAATCTAACTTTCATGAAGATGAAATTATTGAGAAACATCAGTTACTTCTCAAAGCACTTAAAAAGAGCAAAAGACATAACAAAAAGCTACAAAAAGAAATATCTGAATTAAAGTAAACTAATTCTCAAAACTTTGAGGCAACTGAGAGGCTGAATCAGGCAAGCAAAGAACTTAGCAAACTAAAAGTCATGTCTATTATTCACACACAGATTTTATGCACTAAGGAGAAGTTAATAAAAGAACTTGAAGCAAAACTCCTAGCAGAAAGGAAGCTTGTGGCAAAGTTCTCAAAACCACAAACTATTCTTCCCATAATAGACACATTTTCGGCACAATACAGATCTGTCATAGGATACAATGGAAAGGAAGAAAGTAAACCTAAAAATAATGACAAGGCACCTATGCAACCTATAAAATTCACAGAGCCATGCCTATTACAAATAAGCATGATCAAAAAGGTGTACACAAGATCTGTAAGGGTGAATGTTCTAATAGCAAAGATGACTTAATTCAACCAAGTAACAATGATGCCAAACCTCTTTGCAAAGAAAAAGTATTAACTCATCATGACTCATTTGTATTTAAAGCAGACACCAAATTCAAAAGAGAGGAACTAAGACTTGTAGTGAAAACCACTGCTGTCAAGAAAACTGAACCAGTAAAATTCACTAAAACAACTTACAAAGCTCCTTTGAATAAGGCAATTAAGCAAAATGTGAGTCAACCTAAAGAAGTGAGAAGACCTCCAAGGAGATATAACAGATATGAATGCTGGTGATGTGGAATGGTTGGACATTTTGCTCTTGATTGTTGGTTCAATCCAACTGTTCCAAGATTCAACTCTGGGAGACCAGTATTCAGACATATGGAAACTCTCACAGTACCAAGGATTATTAAACAACTAAATATTCCAGCTCATACTAACAAGGTTCTAGGACCCAACTTGGTGTGGGCTCCTAAGAAAAGGTAATTTCTTCTTGCAAGGTTGTCCAAAGACTAATCAACTTCCTATCTGGTACTTGGACAGTGGGTTCTCTATGCACATGATAGGAACAAAAAGTCTGCTGAATGATTACACTCCTGTGAAGAATGGACCAAAGGTTATCTTTGGAGGGTTTGAAAAAGGTAAAACTAAAGGTTATGGTAAAATCACAAATGGAATTGTCACCATCACCAAAGTTTCTCATGTTGATGGATTGCAACACAATCTCATCAGCATAAGTCAATTGTGTAATATTGGGTATGACATTTCATTCCACAAGGATAAGTGTCTGATTAAGAAAGAGAATGAGATAATTCTCTCAGGCACTAGGAGTGGCAACATTTACTGCATAAACTTTATATGTTCTGATCAAGTTAATTCCATATGCTTAGTAGCAGAGAATAAAGTCTCTAGTAGTGTTCAATGGCATAAAAGGTTAGCCCACATAAACTATAAGACTATAAATAAGCTAATTTCAAAAGACCTAGTGAGAGCTGGGCCTAAGTGGAAGTGTGTGCAGGAGGGTCCCTGCCATGCTTGTCAAATGGGTAAGCAGACCAAGTCATCCTTCAAACCAATTGGTGAGAAGGATTCCATTAGATGTCTATACCTACTTCACATGGATCTATTTGGACCAATGTCAATCCATAGCTTAGGAGGAAAGTTGTTGATGATTCCCGATTATATACACATATATGGACTCATCTGGGCCGTTTATCTAGTCATTCCACTGCACTTTAGCCTTGTTTTAGCTTATATTTGTTATCACTTGCTATGTGCACTTCTAGGCCCATTTTGGTGTTATTTCGTATCTTTCTTTGTTATTAGTTTTCTTGCGATGTTAAGTCCCACTTTCAGTGGCTAGACTGGTGTCGTAAGCTGGAACAGGTGTCGTGCAGGTGTTTCCGGTGCAATTCTGCACAGGAACACTGCGCACGATCACCGGTTCTATTGCGCACGACCACTGGTCGTGCGCCACTGATCGTGTGCACTTAACCCTTTTTTATGAGTTCTGTTTGGTGCAGTGCGCACGACCATCTACGATAGTGCGCACGACCACCGGTCGTGCGCCATTGGTCGTGCGAACATGGTATTTCATAATCTCTGTCTTTGCAGGTTCCGTCCAGGCAGAGCGCACGATCACCGAATTCTAGTGCGCACGACCACTGGTCGTGCGCCACTGACCGTGCGCACTGTTTATTCCAGCGCCTATAAATCGACCTGCTCGCGATTTAGGTCGAATACTCCGCATTTTTCCGCCGTTCTTCCGTCGTTCCGCGCCAGTTTCGCCCCTCCACCGCCGCCCACCATCTGGAGGTGCTCCGGGCTTGTTCTTCACGCCAATCATGAGCCGGAGTTTCCTCTCGGCCTCCTCCTTCATCCAAGAGCTCCAAAGGAAGACCTAGCCGCCATTGCCATCAAGCAAGAGGAAGTTTGCAACCTCTACCGGATCGTGACACGAAGAAGACGGGTCCATTGGAGAGTCGTGACAGCTCTCTCTACCCCGGACGTAGTTGCGGACCGAGCTTGGACGCGGATTGACAACCCGGCGATTCCAACCGTGAATCTACAACGAGACTTCTGATTCGGTCGATTTCTTGCCTTATTCTTCTCTTTTTGATGTATATGTAGCTAGATCTAATCATTATGATGAAGTGGCACTTGAATTAGTTATATTTACATATATATTTCATGTCTATGTGATTGTGTAATTTATCTATTTGAGTTGCTTGAGGTGCGCCACCATCCATTTTCCACTCCACCACCGTGTCCGGTGCCGCACTAGCAATTGCTAGTGGCGTGATTGTCGAAGAGGTGCTTGCGACCCTCATTCGTATGCCTACTCTTCCATCCGCCTAGCGAAGCGTGGCATAGCGGCCCGTGTAATCCATACCGACTCCGCCGGTGCGAACCATTCCATCTGCTAGCCTTCTCGTCCATCCGCCTACCGAAGCGTGACATCGCGGCCCGTATTCCATCCCGCCTAACGAAGCAGTGCGCTCAAGGCCTGCACTGTTCGATTCCGCTTGCCTACTCGTCCATCCGCCCTTTTGACGCAGCGCGCTCAAGGCCTGCCTAGTCTCCATCCCGCCAAGCGAAGCATTGCATAGGAGTAGTTGATAGCTTTTATTTTATTTTCCAAAAGCCAACCCAACTCCCCCGCATTCCATCCGATTTAAGGACTTCAATCTCAAGTCCTTCCTCGAAACCTAACTCCACCTTACTGTGTTCCTCAAGAGACCGACACTCAGGGATTTTCCCCATTATTATTACTTGCGCGACCGGTGCACTTGCCGAATCATCGCATCAAGTTTTTGGCGCCGTTGCCGGGGAACACAGTCGTGTGAGTTTTCTTGAGAGGGAGAGCCGAGAGATAGTAGTTCTTCCAGTGTGTATAGCCGCTTTATTATTTTTGTTTGCCTTTTAATTATCTTTTGTTTGTTTTAATTTCTTCATCCCCTATTTTAAAGTTTTAGGCAAGTTTTATTCAAGGAGTTTTTCTAGTTGTGTAGATTTCCTTGCAGAGAATTTCAGTTTCTTTTTATCTGCTTTGAATTTTGAAAATGTCGTCATGGGGTATTTCGCCTAGCTTTAATGATAAGATGGTTTATTATTTAGACCAAATGAATGAGTTGAATGCTAGGCAGTGTAGGAACGTTGTTTGCTTGTTGTGTCGAGAAGAGGGTCATGAATTGAAAGACTGTCCTAGTCTTTTCAAGCCTGACCGCCGCTCCTCCACCCAGGACAACATTGTCCCTATCGCTCATTCTTTACCCATGGAGGCAATTGTGCCCTCTACCCCTGAGCTTGTCTCGTGCACGGACTCCTCACTCCCTGTTTATGGCTTCACTCCCAGTGATGATGATCACTCATCTGTTAGCCAACAAGGAGAGGAATGGGAGCTCCTAGATGCACCTGAGTATGATGAGGAAAGTATTCTTTCCATCGGGGAGGCTTTAGCAGATCTTTTTGTGGAGGAACCGAATATTTTTGTCCCTCCAGTTTCTTTGCAAGATTTTTCTACACATATTCTTCATTATCCTATCGAAGTAAAGGAGCTGGGTGATGCTTCTGACTCGGAGGGTGCTCCAAAGTGGGATGAGGATGTCATTTTCCCTGAGGGGGAGAATGAATACTTTGAACACGATGATGCACCTCGGTGGGATGAGGAGGATACTCTCTCTGATGAGGAGGTTTGCACTTCTTCATGGGACGAGGAGGTCCAAATCACCACTGAGGCTCCTGAGTTCTCAAGTTCCCCTTGCTATGATATTTACGATGATGATAGTGATCTATCCTTGGATCCTGCTGGGAGTGAGACCGGGATCACTCCCCCTATTGATGTTTATTTATGTTCTTCGTCTTCTTTATTTCTTGATCCCCTTTCTTCATCCGAACCTGTGCAGGTTGAGTCTTCACAGGTATCCCAGGAGGACTTGGAGCTTTTTGCTCAAGTCAATGATGAGAGTATCCTCTCATGTGAGGAGGCTTATTCCCCCTCCGTTGAGGAAGCTCCACTCATTGCCTTTTCCTCCTGCTGCCTCCCTGTTGACGATACCTTGCTAGGCAAGGATGTGTTTTGTGAGATGAGTGAGGACCAGGCCTCCTCCTTTTCTTACATTCTCTACCCTCTACCTGTGAGGAGCAGGTATCTATATTTAGGTAGAGGGGTGACTGTTCTATCACCGTATCGGTACCCGCAACCGACACGGATATTAGGCCAGTTACCTGTCCACTTCTCCTTCCATAGGCCCATTAGCTAGAACTCTTAAAGTTTAAATAAGTCTTGCTGGGATGACAATAACCCCAGTGGTTATCTTCTTTTCTGCATTTTTATTTCATCTAATCATGTTTAGTTAGTAGTATTTTCTTTTCAGTTTTCTTTTGTCTTTTGTTTTTGCGGAGCTGACCCCTGCAGGTATCTTCTCTGGATGGCGGATGTTGCAGCTTAGTCTTGGTTTAAACGCCAATCTTCTGGTATGCTCACTTGCTGAGCATTGGGTACTCTCTTTCCATTGCCTTTGCTAATTTTCATGTCATATATTATGCGGATTGTTTAGTTTAAGTCTGGGGGAGAGTAGTTTTGTTTACCCGCTCACGTGCACTATTGCACTGCATGCTAGAAGATTTCATTTAAAATGTTTTGTTTATTTTCATTGCACACCACATCACCCACTTGAGCGCGTACTCATCTGTTTGCTTGCTCTGTTGTGAATTTAATTCTTCTGCTTATTTGGGAAAGTCTAGGTGATGGCTTAGGACTATGTAGCAGAGTAAAATGTTGACTCTAGTAGTGCTCCTAGTCGAGTGCTCGGTTGCATAGAAATTTGTGTAGAGTAGACTTCTCTTTATACTTATGGTTTTATATTTTTCTTATTAGTGTAAATGTTGTTTACTCTACTCAAATGGTGAATTCTGTGGAATCAAACGGTAGCATAGGGATGTGTGTAAACGATCGCTAGATTCATATTGCTTGAGTCGGGAGAAAGGAGAATCTTTCTCGGTGGCTAGAACTTGCCCCAAGCGATTCTTGAAGCATGGGTATACGGTTAGTCAATTGTGTGAATGTGATATAGGCCATCATTTTGGCCCGGTTGAGCCTTTGTGCCTATCCTTACCGCTATATCCTCGCTAGCCCAGTTGTGCCTACCCGTTCTTTGATTCAGCCCCACTTTTATTTCACCAAAGCCCAAAAGCCAATCCTAGTCGCACACCCAAATCTGAGCTTTAGCTGTTTATTATTTTCACGAGTTGGGTTGTTGATGTGGTAATATGTTTGTGAAGATGTGGATGTGTCCTTTTGTTTATTTGCTGAAAATGATAAGAAAAGAAAAAAAATGAGAAAAAGAAAAGAAGTTAAAAAGAAAGGAAAGAGAAGGAGTGTTTAATTGAAAATCTTTATGTATAGATTTATGTTTGGGAGTAGGCAGTGCACGCACCCATGCTGTTAAGTCCAAGTCTGGGGGTGTTGTGTACCCGCGTGTTTGTGTGGTGAATGAGGATAGTTTCCTGCATTAGCTCATTTGGGTTTAGTATTTGAACCATCGTCTTTATCATTGTATACCTCACCTAAACCCAAGCCCCATTTAAAACCTAAAGTCCTATTGATTCACGCATTTGAGTCAAACCAGTGCCGTGGAGAGAATGTGACCGGGCAAGCCTATGGTCACCGACACCGATGGATTTCGGTGGAGTTTATCCGACACCCCAATCTTGAGCAATGTTCATCTCAGCGTTTAGTTTACTTTCTCCGTATGCGTGACCGAATGATTCACCGTAGTTCACCATTTTGAGTAGTTGTAATATGCTTTTACTCTTTTAGAAATATGTAAACTGTTTTTATAGTCAGAAATCTTTTCTACTATTTTTCTTATGCACGTGAGCATGCGACTTCGCATGGTACTCTGTATTGTAGTTTTAAGCCATCTACTTTTCTTTCCCCGTTCGCATGGAATTTGTTTGCTCGGGACGCGCAAACAGGTAAGTCTGGGGGTGTGATGAGTCCCGATTATATACACATATATGGACTCATCTGGGTCGTTTATCTAGTCATTCCACTGCACTTTAGCCTTGTTTTAGCTTATATTTGTTATCACTTGCTATGTGCACTTCTAGGCCCATTTTGGTGTTATTTCGTATCTTTCTTTGTTATTAGTTTTCTTGCGATGTTAAGTCCCACTTTCAGTGGCTAGACTGGTGTCGTACGCTGGAACAGGTGTCGTGCAGGTGTTTCCGGTGCAATTCTGCACAGGAACACTGCGCACGATCACCGGTTCTATTGCGCACGACCACTGGTCGTGCGCCACTGATCGTGTGCACTTAACCCTTTTTTATGAGTTCTGTTTGGTGCAGTGCGCACGACCATCTACGATAGTGCGCACGACCACCGGTCGTGCGCCATTGGTCGTGCGAACATGGTATTTTATAATTTCTGTCTTTGCAGGTTCTGTCCAGGCAGAGCGCACGATCACCGAATTCTAGTGCGCACGACCACTGGTCGTGCGCCACTGACCGTGCGCACTGTTTATTCCAGCGCCTATAAATCGACCTGCTCGTGATTTAGGTCGAATACTCCGCATTTTTCCGCCGTTCTTCCGCCGTTCCGCGCCAGTTTCGCCCCTCCACCGCCGCCCACCATCTGGAGGTGCTCCGGGCTTGTTCTTCACGCCAATCTTGAGCCGGAGTTTCCTCTCGGCCTCCTCCTTCATCCAAGAGCTCCAAAGGAAGACCTAGCCGCCATTGCCATCAAGCAAGAGGAAGTTTGCAACCTCTACCGGATCGTGACACGAAGAAGACGGGTCCATTGGAGAGTCGTGACAGCTCTCTCTACCCCGGACGTAGTTGCGGACCGAGCTTGGACGCGGATTGACAACCCGGCGATTCCAACCGTGAATCTACAACGAGACTTCGGATTCGGTCGATTTCTTGCCTTATTCTTCTCTTTTTGATGTATATGTAGCTAGATCTAATCATTATGATGAAGTGGCACTTGAATTAGTTATATTTACATATATATTTCATGTCTATGTGATTGTGTAATTTATCTATTTGAGTTGCTTGAGGTGTGCCACCATCCATTTTCCACTCCACCACCGTGTCCGGTGCCGCACTAGCAATTGCTAGTGGCGTGCTTGTCGAAGAGGTGCTTGCGACCCTCATCTGTATGCCTACTCTTCCATCCGCCTAGCGAAGCGTGGCATAGCGGCCCGTGTAATCCATACCGACTCCGCCGGTGCGAACCATTCCATCCGCTAGCCTTCTCGTCCATCCGCCTACCGAAGCGTGACATCGCGGCCCGTATTCCATCCCGCCTAACGAAGCAGTGCGCTCAAGGCCTGCACTGTTCGATTCCGCTTGCCTACTCGTCCATCCGCCCTTTCGACGCAGCGCGCTCAAGGCCTGCCTAGTCTCCATCCCGCCAAGCGAAGCATTGCATAGCGGCATTGCATAGGAGTAGTTGATAGCTTTTATTTTATTTTCCAAAAGCCAACCCAACTCCCCCGCATTCCATCCGATTTAAGGACTTCAATCTCAAGTCCTTCCTCGAAACCTAACTCCACCTTACTGTGTTCCTCAAGAGACCGACACTCGGGGATTTTCCCCATTATTATTACTTGCGCGACCGGTGCACTTGCCGAATCATCGCATCAGTTGTACACCCTTGTAATTGTTGATGATTATTCTAGATTCACATGGGTATTCTTCCTTAAACATAAGTCAGACACTTTAGAAATATTTACCATCTTTGTTAGGCAAATCAACAATGAAATAGGAAATCCTGTAGCCAAAATTAAAAGTGATCATGGGACTGAATTTCAGTCAGGTCCAATGACCAAATTTTGTGAAAATCTAGGCATTTCTCAATAGTTCTCATCTCCTAGAACTCCCCAACAAAATGGGGTTGCTGAGAGAAGAAATAGAACCCTCATTGAAGCTAGTAGGAGTATGCTAAGTGACTCTTCTCTTCCTGAGTATTTCTGGGCTGAAGCTGTAAACACAGCATGCCATGTGCAGAATAGGGCTCTTATCAACAAAAGACTGGATAAGACCCTTATGAGTTGTTGAAAGGTAGAAAACCCACTTTAGCCTATTTCAAAATATTTGGTAGTAAATGCTTTGTATTAAATAATGGAAAGCACCATCCCACTAAATTTGCTGAAAAAGCACAAGAGGCAATTTTTGTTGGGTATAGCTCTCAAAGTAGAGCCTATAGAATTTTCAACAAAAGGTCAAATAGGATAGAAGAATCTATACATGTTGTATTTGATGAAACCAGCCTTATTTATAAGGATCTGGGAAGTTTATCTAGTAGTGCAGGTTCTATACAGAAATTGAAGGAGATGAATATCAATGAACAGCACAATGAGAATAATGAAGAAACTAATGAGACTGTAATTGTAACTAGAGAGGATGAACCTCAAGCAGAAGACAATTATGAAGAACCTATTGCTGTTGAAGAACCACCACATCCAGAACCTCTAGAAGAACCTACTCAAACAGATGCACCAGAATCTCAAAGGGAAAATGAGAGGTGGAGAAATGCAACCAAACATCTGAAGGATCATCCCAAAGAACAGATTATAGGAAATACAAATGATGGTGTGCAAACTAGAAGAGGAAACTCAATACATGAGGCCTTGCATCACAACTTTCTATCCAAAATAGAGCCTAAGAAGTTTGATGAAGCCAATAAGGACACTTCATGGATATTAGCTATGCAAGAAGAGCTAAATCAATTTGAAAGATGCAAAGTCTGGATATTGGTTCCAAGACCAAAGAAACACAAAGTCATAGGGACCAAATGGGTATTTAGGAATAAGCTGGATGAAAATGGTGTGATTATAAAAAACAAAGCAAGGTTGGTTGCCCAAGGATATAGACAGGAGGAAGGCATAGATTTTGATCAAGTGTTTGCTCCTGTGGCAAGATTGGAGGCAATCAGACTATTCCTGTCATTTGCAGCACACACTGGATTCATAGTTTATCAAATGGATGTAAAGTCAGCATTCCTTAATGGAACAATATTGGAGGAAGTATATGTTGAACAACCCCCAGGTTTTATTGACTCTACTCATCCAAATCATGTCGATCTTTTATTAAAAGCATTGCATGGCCTGAAACAGGCACCTAGAGCCTGGTATTAGACATTATCTAGATTTCTTATTGAGAACAAATTCTCAAGAGGAAAGATAGACAAGACATTGTATCTTAGGATAGTTAAAGGTCACATTATTCTAGTACAAATATATGTAGATGATATAATCTTTGTCTCAACTGATAATAACCTTTGCAAAAGGTTTGCAAATCTTATGCAAGGGAAATTTGAAATGAGCAGCATGGGTGAGCTTAAATACTTCTTAGGACTCCAAGAAAAACAGTCTGAGGAAGGAATTTTCATTTCTCAGACCAAGTACACCAAAGAGATTATCAAGAAGTTTGGAATGGAAAATTCCACTGTCATGAAGACACCAATGGCAGCAAATGTGTCACTGGACAAGGATGACAAAGGGAAACCTATTGATGAAACCTTGTACAGAGGCATCATTGGCTCATTGCTCTACCTAACTGCTAGCGGGCCAGACATTATGTTCTCAACATGTGTGTGTGCTAGATATCAAGTGAACCCTAAAGAATCTCACTACACTGCTGTCAAAAGAATCCTGAGATATCTGAAGGGTACTCTTAATCTTGGCCTTTGGTATCCTAAAAGCAATGACTTTGAACTAATTGGTTTTTCAGATGCTGATTTGCAGGATGCAAGGAGGACAGAAAAAGTACATCAGGCACATGTCAATTCCTTGGCAAAAGACTAATATCTTGGAGTAGCAGGAAGCAGACCAGTGTGGCTATCTCTACAGCAGAATCTGAGTATATCTCAGGTGGAAACTGCTGTGCTCAGCTACTATGGATTCAACACCAACTCCAAGACTATAAAGTTCAGCTAAGTAAATCTCCTCTATATTGTGATTCAACTAGTGTTATTGCTATAGCTAATAATCCTGTATCATATAGCAGAACTAAGCACATAGAAATTAGATATCACTTCATTAGAGAACATGTAGAAAATGTAGATATCATAATTGAATATGTCCCCACTGACAAACAAGTTGCTGATATATTTACTAAACCCTTGGATGAAACAAAATTCAATAACTTCAAAATTGAATTAGGAATGCTAAAAATTGATTAAAGTTGTCTTGAAATAAATAAATGAAAATAATGATTGAGTCCTAAAAGGTGAGTGGAGAGGATATCAAGTGTAGAGAGAAGATACCTGGCGTCGAGAGAAGATACCTGGCGTCAAGAAAAGATACCTGGCGCCGAGAGAAGATACCTGGCGTCGAGAAGATACCTGGCGTCGACCGAAGATAAATGGCATTGAGCTATCTCAACGCTTGTGCGAACATAGCTAGGCCGTCTCGACAGGGTAAATTTGAACCATTTGATCAATCTTATCAAACAAGTTCGGCGCGCGGCTATTCATCTTCTTGAATTAGAAATTCTATAAATAGGGAAGACACTTCGTTAGTACATATGCCCTAGATCTCTCAGTTCGAAATTATCTGCCCTAAAAAATTTCTCCATCAATTCTTTCTCTCTTCGATCATCAACCACAATGCCTCCCAAGAGCAGTGATTACCTTTATGAAGGAGGCGAGCTTGTTCAAAATGGATTCCAATCAGCTCCAGTGGAAATCAAATCAACCATCGAGCTAATCTACAAAGCAGGACTAGAATTCGTGCTATCTGAATCGACACTAATCTGGAAACGAGAGGTCTTAGAACTTTACTCCAATATAGTAATAGACTCCGTCAATTCGAAGCTTAAAACCACTGTAAATGGTAAGAAGATTAAGATCATTCCATCAAGACTCGCTAAGGCACTAGAACTGCCAAGATTAAAAAGTAATGAAGAAGAAGAAGAAGTGAGTTCTGAACAGATTAGATTAGCACAAATCTGGTGCGGAATTGAAACATCACGTGAAATATCTGGAAGTATTCTTAGGAAAGGAATGAATTCAAAAGGGAAACTGCTAACAGATGTGATCGGAAAGGGTCTGTTGTGCAAGACTGGATCTCATGATAAAATTTCCAGGAAAATATTTATTCTCCTGACCAGGATTGTTCATTCTTTGAGAACAGATTGGGGGAGGGTGGTGTTCGACAGAATAATTGAATGTATCCAAGTACCCAACATGGGTAGGATATTATCTCTATATTTAGTAAAAGTCATTCCAGACTCTTTAAATAATAAACTTGAATCCAAAATAAATCACATGAAGAAAATGGACATCAGAATGATAGAGAGATGGGAAAGAGTTTTATCAAATCTTCCACCAGCAGAACTTTCTCCCAAGCAGAAGAAAGCTAAGAAGCAAAAGAAGAAGAAGGTCTCTTCAAGCTCATCAAGCTCATCCTCTTCCAAAGGAAAATTTAGATCCTCTCAAATTCATGATGCTAACCTCACATCATCTGAAGAAGAAGAAGGGAACAAACCTAGGGACAGTACTCCTGACACACCAACAAGTACTGATCCATTACTGGAAGGGGTTGACAAGTTCAATAAAGAAAAGGATGAGAATGAGAAAGAAGAAGAAGAAAGAGGAAGTCACCCTGGATCCCCTGCTAGAGTTGAAGGGATTTTTCAAAATGAGATGGAGGCTCAAGATGAGATCCCTGCTCAGGATAATTCTGAAATGAGCAAAGCAGCAGTTGAGGGGGAGGCTCGGGATGAGATCCCTGCTCCAGACAATAATGACCTGATCAATGCAGACATTGAGGGGGAGCCTCAAGATGAAATTCCAGCTCAATACAATGCACCATTTGAGGGGGAGTCTCAGGCTGAGGTCCCTGCTCAAGTGAATCCTGCAGTTGATGCTATGGATGTGGAAGGAGAGCCTGAAGCAACAAAGAAAGATGATGAGAAGGTGATCAAGATAGAATCCTCTAGCTCACATATGAGCCAGAGAAATGACTCTTTCATCAGAGAAGAAAGCAGTAGAGGTGATGGAATGGAAATGGAAATCAATGTGGATCTAAGTCCTATAATACCTCAGCTGGAGGTGTTGCTTAATAATCAAAGAAGATTATTAGAACAGTATATTGATGATAATAACACAAAAATGAAAAATGAAGTAGATTTCCAGATGAAATTGGTTAGATTTGAAGTTAATCATCAGATGACTGCTTTGAGAAAGGAAATGGTAAAGTTTTTCAAAAGAGCTGGTGCCTCAGTGGATTACACAACTGAACAACTTGATGCAATCAAAGAGACATCAAAGGTTCTTAAAGAGTCACAAGCAGGTATCACAAAGACAGTAGATGATGTTCAAGCAAATCAAGGAATTCTAAGTAACAACATGCAAGTTTTGTACAAAGAACAAGTTGCACAAGTTCTTACAGGTACAGCTAAGATAGAAGCTAGACTGCAACAGCAGGATATTGCTATTATAGCTAAAATTGATGAAAGCTCTTCAATTCTAAAAGATCAAGTAAAGTTGAATACAAATACCATAGATGACCATCTCCTTAAGGTAAAGAAAACCATTGAAAGTGGAATTCATCATTTGGAGGGTCAAGTCAGGTTTCAGAAGAATGTTATAAGAGATCATATAGTTGAAGAAGTCCTAAAGGGGGAGAGGTCAATGATTCAAGCCAGTTCTGAGCATGCTGTGTGGACCTCTAATTCTATAAGAGAAACTTTTGGCTATCCTCCCATAGATTATGAAAATGATCAAGTTTCTGAGACCAGGCCAGCATCTCTTACACAAGTCCAAAAACAAATTGCTAAAATGTATAGTCCTGAGGATAAAAGCAAGAGAGGGAACTTTACTAGTGAGCAAGTAGAATCTAGTAAAAGAAAGTTCAGAGAAGAGGTTCAATCAAGGGTTGATTTTGAATATTGGTCTCCCTCTTCAAGAGAAATGATTCTGGCAGCATGGGAAGCTGTGAAAGGTAATCCAGATGAAAGAGGAAAATGGTATTCTGAAGCTGAATGGTTGAAGCACAGGGATCAAGAGGAGCTGAAGATAAAATTCAAGGCTGACAAATTGGCTGGGAAGGTTCAGGCAGGTGATAAGGAGCCAATGAGATACTTTCCAAAGCCGTTTGACTATTTCAAGAGAAGAAAAGAAGTTGCTGAAGCCCTTTCCAAAAGAGACAAAAGAGGAATAGAGATCAAGGAACCTGAACAGCATTAGGGTTTTAATCTTTATTAAGAATTTTCAGAGAAATGTAATTGATATAACTTTGAACAATCTTGATGAGCTCCCAGAGCTAACTATTTTTCATTATCATATATATATATGCCTGTGATGTGATCCTTTTTCTTATCTTGACATGTTTTATTCTGAATTGCTTGTGATTTTGTGCTTATATGAGAAATCATGTCTGAAATAATTTCTGTTGATAGAATGTTTTGGTAATCTAATTTTATATAAGGTATTATACTATTTATATTTTGATTACCTATATAGAAAATATTGATTATCTTTGTAAAGAGGGATATATCATTGACTGAGGTTATGACTTCTTCAAATAGGGGGAGATTGTTGGGACCATTGTCCACAATGTCTTAGATTTGGAGAAGTCCATTCCTAAGTCAAAGATATATCTCAGAATGTATTTGATATACTTTCTAGAATCTTTGTGCAGAAGATCAGGTCAGGCAAAGTGCTCAAGGAATTCATCCAAGTTCACAAGCATCGAGATACCATACTTCGCTCGACGCTTGTGACCCAGAAGCGTCGACTCATGTCTACTGCTCAAAAAGACAAGGTCGCCGCTGAAGTTTTGAGACCAAGTTTGGAAGCGTCGAGCCAAGGTATATCGCTCGACGCTGTGGAAAGAGTTGTGTCGACCAAACTTCAGTTAGCTCTACGCCAACAAGAGGAGTCTAGATATGAAGGCACAGTTAAGAAGCGTCGAGCCCCTATACATTGCTCGACTCCTACAGATAAAAACGTCGAATGACTGATGATTGCTCAACGCCTAAGAAGGAGGAGTCGAGAGCTTCAGTCTAAGAAGTATGTGTCGAGTATCTATATATCGCTCGACACCTAATGGAAAAAAGCGTCGATAGAGATGCACAGTGCTCAACGCCTTTTCTATAAATGCTCTGAGCTGAGAAGTTTCTTCTACAGCTAGCTGAGCCTTTGTTTCTTCTGAAGCCATTAAAGACCGTTGAAGACTTAGCATCGTGCTGACGTGGAGGAGCATAACAGATGTTGCAGATGGCGGGCTATAAATAGAAGGCATGACCTATGGATTTAGAAGTTGATTACTCCTATTTTTCGAAAGCCATTATCTTCTCCATCGTTTTGAGGGAAAGTCTGAGAAAGAATCTGAAGAAGTCGTCTTCTCTTTCAGAACTGTTCTAACTTGAATGTTTTTTTCAGCAATCTGGTGCTGATACATCTTTCTGAAAGGAGAAGATTAAGAAGGAAGAATCTATCATTCTAAGAAGAAGAACAATCATCACAGCCTGACCAATCAAGAAGATCAAATTGCTGCTGCTGATCTGTTGAAGATTTCTGTCTGATCATTCAGGCAGATCAAGAAGACTCAACACTTTGAAGAATTTGAGTCTAAGTATTGTTATTATCTTTATCAATCCCTGTAGGGTCTGAGTTGTCAGATCTGAGTGTAGGATCTGTCAAGGATCTGAGTTGTAAGATCATGTGTGGTCTGAGTTGTAGGATTCAGGGGTGAATCTGAGCTGTAAGCCTATAATTATAAAGGCTGAGGTAGGATATGTGGAGATCTGTGTTGGTAGGATCTGTGAGATCTGAGTTTGTAAGATCTGCTGAGATCTGAGAGAGTAAGATCTGTTAAGATCTGAGTCTGTAAGATCTATTGTGATCTGAGCTGTAAGACCTGTTTGTGGTCTGAGATCTGGAGGAGAGATAAACCCTATCTAGCACACTGCTATAGGGGAGAAGGGAGAAAGTGGATTACCCAAGATAAGGGGAACCACTATAAAATTCTGTGTGTTTTTCTGTGTGTGTTCATTTTCTTGAAAGCTCTGATCATTCTTTTAGGTTATAATTAAGAACTGCAAATAGTTTTTAAAATAACCTATTCACCCCCCCCCCCCCCCCCCCCCTCTAGGTGATTAGCTACCCTTATTTAAAGTCTTTCAGAGACTACAAACCCACAAAATCTTTTTCACTGGAAATTCAAAACCATGCGGAGCTCTTTTGAACGGAGATTCTGATAACCCTTTACAATAGTTCTTTGTGATTATGAAGGCTCACAACAACATTTTAGGTCTATGACAACCTTTTTTTGCTGCGTTTTTAAAAATGTTGTTATAGAGTTTTGAATTTTGCGGCGTTTTAAGTAAAGCTCGGTTGCAGAGAGAATTATTGGCGGCGGTTTTCATAAAACCGTGTCCATAGATGGAGAAATAGGAAAAATTAATATAGCGCTCATTTTTCGTGCTATTCCTCCACTGCCCTAAATTTTCGGCTCAAGAGCTTTGCGTGCGGAAGGAAAGGCGACATCGCAGATCAGTCTCCACCGTCCTCCATTCACATAGCTTCTTCCTCCTCTATCACGCCGGTGAGTCTCTCCGAGAGGCTATTATCTTTGATCTCAGTAGGAGTATGCCTCGCATTTCGATCTAGATCTAGGGTTCCCCGCTTATTTCCTCTGTTCTCGATCTCTCACAGCCTCCAACGACACCTCACGCAGATCCCTAACATCATCGCAAGAGAGAGAGAGAGCTGCGGTGCCAAAAACAATACATTGCCGCCATCGCACGCCGGAAACCATTCCTGACCGGATGAGCATCTACCTTCTCCACGCCCCTCCTCAACGACTGATCCAGGGCAAGGTAGTTTGATTTTCATGTTTAGGTTTCCTTTTGCGATTTTAATGTTTAGTTTGATATCTGTCAAGCTTCTGCTCTTTCATGCTCTTTGTCTTCACCAAAGATTTGCTTGATTAAGAAGTTCCACATAAAATATATGGTAATTACTGCTATCATTTGAAGGTTTTTTTTAACTTAGTGTTTAGTGCTTTGACTTTACATCCTGTGAGGAAAGCTCAGTATATGCTTGAGAGTGCGGTCATAATTTAAAATGAGGCTTGGATAGTTGTACGTTCGAATTCCATTTCCCCAAAATAATGTTTCATGCCAAAATGCCTCGGCTTGTATCTTGTTTTGTATGTGAGTTAAATGTTGAAAACCCCCAAAATATTTCATTGAATGTAAATGCATGGCCATTGCTCTGTTTCCTAGAATAGTTTTGCACCGTTATTACTCAAGTATCATAACTTTCCCAAATGTAGTATTTCTCAACCGATCAATCGACGAAGCTTCATTTAAAAGTTTAATAGAACTCTCGCATTATCCTTTTCACTTGAAATTCACCATTTTGTTAAGAAAAATGAGGTATTAAAAGATTGACACCCATCTATTCGTTCCTTTAAGGGCAACAATTATGAAGGCAACAAATGATCGCAGGCCTGTTTGCCATAATAAAAATTTTAAGGAAGTATAGTTTAGGCTTAACATCTTTGATATGAACAATTCGAAAATGAAAACTCAAATAACATTTCATCTATAATTAGGATAAAGCTAGTGATAATGATGATGTGTGATAGACAGCACACAAATTAACTAAGTACATAAATTGCTTCTTAAATTGTCTTTGTTTCTAAAATCCTCAGCTTCTAAGATTTATAAAAAATAATAGATATCACTTTTTACTTCAAATTTGTTGGCTTACACTGCTAATAGATATCAGACGAAAGCAGTGACGACGAATCCAATAATGATCAACAAGCAGATAATCTTAGTGTTGATGTCCAATTAACTCCAGGTGACTAAATTACTTTTGTTTTTCATATGATTTATTAGGACTTCAAGTACTTTAATCAATTTTTTTATCATAATCTTAGGCACAAGTAGAAGTACAAAAACACGAGGACCAACAACATGCAAGGAAATCCATCTAATGCCATCTAATCAAATTATCCCATTGGAGCGAAATAAGTTTGGTCAATTTGTTGGAGATGGTGCAACACAGTTTGTATCATTCTTAGGAACTCTGGCACGGACCACATCATTATTTCCAATGACATCTCAATCATGGACACATGTGTCCCAATATAGTAAGGAAACATTGTAAAATTTTATTAAGGTGTCAATCTTCAATGAATTACATTTATTTTCATTTAATAACACTTTATTGTTTATTAAATTTAGCTATTATGCACATGTAACAACGATTTCTTGTATTTGAGGTTGATAAGAAATATATAATGCAACTGCTGCGAGAAAGATTGAGGGATTACAAGGCACATTTTAAGAGCAAATATTATGACCCAATAAGCACTCTTGAAATAATTATTGCTAAGGGTGGTCCAGCTGATATGCATAAGAACCAATTCGCTGATATTGTAGCTTATTGGTACTCTCCAAATGGAAAGGTAATGTATACTTATCAATCTTATGTTTAAGCTTACTTTTTTTAGTTTACATTTATTCATGTTTTGAGATTCTGATTCTGATTGTTGGAATGTGATAGAATATAAGCGAGAAGAATAAAACATGTTGCGATAAACAAAAAGGTGTACATGCTCTTGGTAGGACGAGCCTTGCCAATCGGAAGAAGGATTTGGTATGTTTTATGAATGCATGCATATTTATATCATTTATTAGGTTTAACTAAAAATATTTTTTTCAAGGAAATCGAATTGGGTAGAGAGCCAAACATAATTGAATTATACTTAGATAATCGTACTAGCAGAAAAAGGGAAAATTTTAGTGGATGATGAAGCAATATCAAAAAGGTAAGAGTTAATAAAATTTGCAACTTTTGCATACTAAAATAGTTGTTGTACACCCGTAAAGGCCTTAGGACGCACCTGAAGAAAGCCCCGGAAAAGAGAAGATGGGTCGACGGTCAAAGAGCGCGGTAGCACCCAGGCTGCACCCCCCGATCACACTGCCATTAGGGGTGCGGCAGGCCAAGTCGCACCCCCCTCGGGGTGCGGCCAAGCCGCACCCCCCAAGGGGGTGCGGCCAAGCCGCAACCATTGGGGGGTGCGGCCAAGCCGCACCCCCCTTGGGGTGCGGCCAAGCCGCACCCATTGGAGGGTGCGGCCAAGCCGCACCCATTGGGGGGTGCAGCCAAGCCGCACCCCCCAGAGGGGTGCGGCCAAGCCGCACCCATTGGGGGTGCGGCCAAGCCACACCCCCCTTGGGGTGCGGCCAAGCCGCATCCCCCCTTGGGGGGCGCGGCCAAGCCGCACCCCCTTGGAGGGTGCGGCCAATCCGCACCCCCCTTCTGTTCTTTGGGGTGGGCGGTCGCGCCCACCCCTCCTCGGGGTACGGTCCGGCGCCCTCTCCTCGTCAAAGGATCCCGGTCCCCCCTTTGGGGGGCAACTCCCCGTCCGCCGTCCGCCCGAGGCATCCCCGTGGTTCGTTGCGCACTTGGAACACTTCGGCGCTAGCACGCGCTCAGAACGTTTCTGAGCGCGATCAGGAAGTTTTCTCACTTTTTGTCTTTCCGGCTTCTCACTTTTTGTCTTTCCAGCTTCTCATTTTTTGGGTTTCCGGCTTCTCACTTTTTGTCTTTCTGACTTCTCACTTTTCAGGAACAACCGGTCGCCTTTTTCGCCTCCAACAGAACCGCCCGAACTGCCCGAGCCGCCCAAGCTGCCCGAAGGGCAAGGTGGTCATTTACGAAAAATGGCGATCCGTGTGCCCCAAACCGGAAAATATGATTCGTCCACCGAGCATTTATGGAAACTGCCAATGACAAAATTACCGGACTACCCCCGGCCAAAGCTATAAAAAGGGGCCTGGGGGTTCATTTGAAGGGACCTTGACTTCGGGACCCGGGAGAGCTCCTTGCAGACTTTTGCGGAATTCTCCTTCGGCGCTTGAAGATCTCCTTTCCGGACTTGAAGATTTCCTTCATCCCGAAAGGCGACGCAGCTGCTCAATTTTGTTCCCCGGAGCAGCTCACTTTTGTTCCCAGGAGCAGCTTACTTTTCTTCCCAGGAGCAGCTCACTTTTGTTCCCCGGAGCAGCTCACTTTTGTTCCCAGGAGCAGCTCACTTTTGTTCCCAGGAGCAGCTCACTTTTGTTCCCCGGAGCAGCTCACTTTTGTTCTCCACCTTTCTCAGAAGGAGAAAAGGACTTAGATTTTTCCAAGAGGCGGCCTGTCGCCTTCGGATCTCTCTATCTCTCTACTACTGTAACGAGTTGCGGCCTGTCGCACTCGAGTTCTAAGTCTCACTTTGTAACCCCCCTGAAGATAGTGGAATTTGGTCGGCACAGCTCCGACCACGTGGTTTTTTACCCTTTCCGGGTTTTCCACGCTAAAAAGTCCCAGTGCAATCAACGAATCTCTAATTGACTGTTTGCGCGCTTAGTTCGCTCACGAGCTAAGGTGGTTCAAGTGAACCGGTCTACCAAGAGCCCTAAGCGATCCGCAACAGTTTGGCGCCGTCTGTGGGAATCTTTCCCGAAAAACTCTTCGAGAGCCAACTGCTATGGCAAGGAAGAGTGCTCGCATTACTGAAGGATCGATGCCGGAAGGACGCATCGACCCAGCTCCTTCCCACTCACTTATCAATGCACCTCCCGCGGAGGAGGCGCTGCCAGCACCTACAGCAGACTTGGAGGCGCGCATGCAGCAGATCGAAGAACATCAAGCTGAGATGTTGGCCCTCGTGAGGAATCTTAGGGCTCCTCAAGTTCCGAACCAACCGCCAGCTTTAAACGCACCGCCGCCCCCGGCTCTGAATCATGCCCCGAACGGGGAGGCTGTCCAAGAAGATGAAGCTTCAGAAGGATTCTCCAATGCGGCAAATACCGCTCACCTTGGCCCACCAGCTGGAGGCCCAGAAGCTGATCACAGCCGCCACCACCACGGAGGAGCTGCCCCTGAGCAAGCAGTGGAAAGAGCTATGCGGGAAGAGATACGCAACATGATAGAGGAAGAGTATGCCCAAGCAGGAAGACACGCCGCTCTCGCCCGCCGTCCCGCGCATCACGGCTCCCCGCTATCACCTCAAGTCTTAGCCCATCCAATTCCTAATGGCTTCAAGCTTCCCAACATCGAGACGTTCGACGGGACGGACGATCCACTGGAGCACGTCAATCACTTCACCACCGTCATGAGGATTTACAGCGCTCCTGATCAGCTCCTCTGCCAAGTGTTCCCAGTAACCTTGAAGGGACAAGCGCGCAATTGGTTCCATTCCCTGCGGAATGGGGCCATCAACAACTTCACAGAAATGGCGCAGCAGTTCGTGGATCAGTTCATTGCCAACCGCCGAATTGTCCGGGATCCCTCCCACCTCTCAGGAATCCGCCAGAACGATGGAGAGACACTCAAAGATTTCTTCCGACGCTTCACTACCGAGGCTCGACAGATCCCAGGAGTCGACCCCGAGCTCCTGCGAGGAGTTTTCCTGGGAGGACTCCGCCCAAGTGGCTTCTACTCGGCTCTCATGAGAGAAACCGTGCCAAGTTATCCCGACCTCGTTCATCGGGTTGAAGCACAGATAGCTGCAGATGAGGCTATCGAAGCACACCGTCGGCAATTCGAAGGAAGCCAGGGAAGGAAGAGGGGATCAGATCAAGCCCCTCGCGAATAAGAAGAACGTCGCGGCGGGGAGCGTCGCGACGATGAACGTCGGCGTAACCACCAGAGGGATCTGGGACCACAGCCGCCCAGGACCTACACCCCGTTGAACACCACCAGAACGAATGTGCTCTACGCCATACAAAACAACCCCGAGCTCCGCATGCCCAGGATACCCCCGCCAAATCCAAGGGGCGACCAGTCCAGGTACTGCGAGTTCCATCGGGGAACCGGGCATACCACTGAGGAGTGCACCAGACTCAAAGACGAAATCGAGCGCCTCATCCGCCAGGGACTCCTGGGAAGATTCCTACAAGGCCAGATTCCCAATCAGCCCCAGCAGCCTAGGGATGCAGGGGAGCAGCCCCCCGCCCCCCGAGGTGCGGGGGGAGGAAGGCCGATGGTAGGAGAAATCGAGACGATTGCCGGACCCCTCGTCTCAGCATCACAGATCCTCTCAATTGCCCAGCCCGTAAGAAACCACGAAGGCAAAAAACTCAAGCAAGATATTACGATAGCTTTCGTAGATGAAGACTTGCAAGGGTTGCGGCTTCCGCACCAGGATCCACTCGTGATCAGCGCAGGGATCGGGGATCCCTGCTTCAAGGTGAAGAGAATACTGGTCGACAATGGAAGCTCGGTCGATGTCTTATTTCTCTCCACTTTGTAAAGTATGAAGCTCACAAAAGACCAGCTTAGTCCTGCAGCCGGGCCCGTCTACGGCTTCGATAACAGACCTGTCCCGGTGCAAGGCATGATCATTCTCCCAGTCACATTGGGCGAATTTCCAAGACAGTCAACGCACAACATCCAGTTCATGGTAGTAGAGTCCACCTCCGCCTACAATGCCATCTTCGGGAGACCGCTCCAGTCGATCTTCGGGTCAATCCCCTCCATTCCACACCTAGCTATGAAGTTCCCTACTGCCGCAGGAATAGGAGTCGTAAGAGGAGACCAAGAGGCGGCCAGGACCTGCTACCTGAAGTAGGCCCAACCAGCAAGGGCGACCGCTCTCAACATCAATAGCTTTGACCTGCGGGACGAGGCTACTTTGCAACGAGGAGCACCCGTTGAAGGGCTGGTAGAAATACGACTCTCCCGTTGAGACCCGACTTGAACTGTTCAGGTCGGGTCACTCTTAACACAAAAAGAGCGAGAAGAGTTCACCACTTTCCTGCAGGAGAACGAGGACATTTTTGCTTGGAGCCCGGAAGACATGCCCGGGGTAGATCCTAACGTTATCTATCATTCGCTAAACATCAACCCCGCCTGCAGACCTGTGATTCAAAAGAAGAGAAACTTTGCCCCCGAGCATTTAAAGGCGATCGAGGAGGAGGTTGCTAAGCTCCTAGAGGCACGATTCATATGCGAAGCAGAATACCCATATGGCTCGCCAATGTAGTCATGGTAAAGAAGGCCTCGGGAAAGTGGCGGATGTGCGTCGACTACAGCAATCTGAACCAAGCGTGCCCGAAGGACAGCTTCCCTCTCCTAAGGATTGACCAGCTCGTCGACGCTACGGCAGGCCATGAGCTGCTCAGCTTCATGGATGCTTATTCCGGTTACAACCAGATAAGGATGAACCCCGCAGATGAAGAACATACTGCCTTCCGCACCGACCGGGGAGTCTACTGCTACAAGGTGATGCCTTTCGACCTTAAAAATGCCGGAGCCACCTACCAAAGGCTGATAAACAAGGTCTTCAAGGACCTCATCGGAGAAACGATGGAGGTTTATGTGGATGACATGCTAGTAAAGAGAGTCCACCGGCGCGACCACTTGGAAGACTTGGAAAAGTGCTTTCGGCTTCTCCGTCGCTTCCAGATGCGGCTCAATCCCAGCAAGTGTGCGTTTGGTGTGACGGCGGGGAAGTTTCTAGGTTTCATGGTAACCCATCGGGGAATTGAGGCCAACCCCGAGAAGATCAAGGCGTTGGAGGATATGTCGCCACCTCGCTCAATTAAGGAAGTACAATGCCTAAACGGGAGGATTGCTGCTTTGTCCTGTTTCCTATCACGAACGGGAGACAAGTACCTCCCCTTCTTCAAAATCCTCCGGGGAGCGCGCCATTCAGGTTTCCAGTGGACGGACGAGTGCCAAGTGGCCTTCGAGCTACTCAAACAGTACCTGGCTTCGCCACCGCTCCTGTCAAAGCCCACCCCGGGGAAACTCTGTTCTTGTACCTGGCCGTGTCGCCTACGGCTCTTAGCTCAGTGCTCTTGAAAGACGAAGGAGGGGTGCAGCGACCGATCTACTACCTCAGCAAAGTCCTCACCGACACCGAAACCAGGTATCCGGCAGCAGACAAGACAGCCTTGGCTCTTATTTTCTCAGCTAGAAAACTTAGACCCTACTTCCAGGCTCATGCGGTCAAGGTATTGACGCAACTCCCATTGCGGGCAATCCTCCAGAAGCCAGAAGTCTCGGGGAGACTTGTAAAGTGGGCCGTAGAACTCGGCGAGTTCGACATCCAATTCCTGCCTCGGCCCGACATCAAGTCACAGGTGCTCGCCGACTTCGTGGTGGAATACACCATCCCGCCAGAAACAACCCTCATCAAAGACACCACCAGCCCCCGTTGGACCCTCTATGTCGACGGCGCCTCTGGAGCTGAAGGGGCCGGAGCAGGATTACTCCTCATAAGCCCCGAAGAGGTCACCCTGGACTACGGACTCCGGCTAAAGTTCCCCGCAACAAATAACATCGCGGAATACGAAGCACTGATCGCCGGACTCTGACTCGCCATCGACTGCAAAGCCGAGAACCTAACGATCTATACAGACTCCCAACTCGTGGTCTCACAGGTTGAAGGAGATTACGAGGCTAAGAGCGAACAGATGGCGAAGTACCTCCCATTCGCGAAATCACTTCTCCAGAAGATCTCATCGTATCAGATTCTACACATCCCCCGAGAGCAGAATTCCAAGGCGGATGCTCTATCCAAGCTCGCCACCTCACCCTCCAGCTACCAGTCTCGAAGACGCCGAATCGAAGAAGTTGTGATCCCAAGCATTCAAGGGCCATGGGAAATCGCAGCCATTCACCAGGAAGAGTCATCCTGGATGACCCCATTGCGAGCTTACCTCGAGCAAGGGCACCTTCCCGAAGATCGCCTAGAGGCACGAAGGCTACGAATGCGGGCAGCATCGTTCACCATTATAGACGAGGAGCTTTACAAACGGGCATTCTCAGGACCATATCTAAAATGCCTGCCAGCAGGCGAGGCGGACTACGCCCTCAGGGAAGTACACGGAGGAGTCTGCGGAGAGCACGTAGGAGGGAAGGCATTAGCGCGGAAAATACTGCGTCAAGGCTTCTATTGGCCAACGATGAGGATGGACGCGGCCGACTTTGTCCAGAGGTGCAAAAGCTGTCAGCTGCACGCCAACATGCCCCATCAACCCCCGGTCTCACTTTCCACGTTGCAGAGTGCGTGGCCATTCGCGCAGTGGGGGATCGACCTCCTCGGTCCCCTACCTCTAGCGTCCGGGTGGAGGAAGTTCATCATCCTAGCCATCGACTACTTCACCAAATGGGTGGAGGCGGAGCCCCTGGCCAAAATTACGGAAGAAAACGCCAAACAATTCGTCTGGAAGAACATCGTCTGCCGCTTCGGCATCCCGACTGCGATCATTGCCGACAACGGCACTCATTTCACTGGGAAGTCCTTCACCAAGATGTGCGAGGATCTGAAGATCAACCTGCGTCATACGGCCGTGGCACATCCGCAAACCAACGGACAAGTAGAAGTCACAAACCGCACCATCCTCAAAGGACTGAAAACACGCTTGGAAGAAGCCGGGGGACAGTGGGTAGACGCGCTCCCGAATGTGTTGTGGGCGTATCGCATAACAGAGAGGACTCCTACAGGGGAGACACCTTATAACCTCTGTTACGGAACCGAAGATATCATCCCCGTCGACATCGGCGTTCCGAGTGCTCGAGTACTAGCCTTCGACCCCAGCAAGAATGATGGACTGCTCTGAGAAAACCTCGATCTAATCCCAGAAGTTCGAGACAGCGCTGCTCACCGTGCTGCACTCTACCAAATGCGTGTCGCCCGGACTTACGACAGGAGGGTGAAGCCCAGACCAATCAACGTAGGAGATCTCGTCTTACGCAGCATCGAGGCCGCCGGTAAAGGCCCCCAAGGAGATAAGCTCTCACCGGCCTGGGAGGGCCCGTACGTAGTCACCACAGTCGTGAAACCCGGAACATACAGGATCAGGATGGCGGAAGGGAAGACTTTGCCGCGCACCTGGAACGCTCAAAACCTACGCCGCTTTTACCAGTGATCCAGGGACCCCTGCCATGTACCAAGCCACGAGCTCAAGCTCGTGCAAACTTATCTTCAATTCATGTACAAGCCGCGAGTTCGGACTCGTGCACCTATCTTATATTACATGTTATGTAAAAGCCACGAGCCCAGACTCATGCACCTATCTTATCTTACATAAAGCTATGCACCAAATGATTTCGTACTATAAAACCATATTTCGACACTCACACTCACTTAAGAAAAAACTTTAGTAAGAGGCCCCGCCTCGGGGGATTTGCACCGCCGTCGATTGAAGGTTCGCCCTTCTCCTCCGCCGTCGAATCCCAGCATCGTAGGGGCCTGCCCTTCTTACGTTCGCCCCCGGTTTGAATACACCAGCTATTCACCGGCCACTTCGGGGCCCTGCCCCCGGGACTTTGCACCGCCGTCGATTGAAGGTTCGCCCTTCTCCTCCGCCGTCGAGTCCCGGTGGCGTAGGGGCCTGCCTCCCTTACATTTGCCCCCGGTTTGAATACACCAGCTATTCACCGGCCACTTTGGGGCCCTGCCCCGGGGACTTTGCACCGCCGTCGATTGAAGGTTCGCCCTTCTCCTCCGCCGTCGAGTCCTGGTAACATAGGGGCCTGCCCCCCTTACGTTCACCCACGGTTTGAATACACCCGCTATTCACCGGCCAAGCCGCGAGCACAGACTCGTGCAAAAAAGCCGCGAGCGCAGACTCGTGCAAAAAAGCCGCAAGCACAGACTTGCGCAAACTAATTTTCTATTGTGTAAAAGCCGCGGGCTCAGAACCGCACAAGCTGATCTGTCATTTTGCAGAAACCCCTCAGCCCATACGGATATCAGAGCCGGGCAGCAAGCCCACAACGACCTCGGAAAACCAACACCCTCCGACATCAGCTCCTACCAGAAAAGCGTCGCACAGAGGACAATGGGTAAAGCCGCCGCAGAAAAAATCAAAACCTTCGAACTCCTCGCTCCGGAACTCGGACTCCGAAGGTTTGGGGGGCTTATGTTGTACACCCGTAAAGGCCTTAGGATGCACCTGAAGAAAGCCCCGGAAAAGAGAGGAGGGGTCGACGGTCAAAGAGCGCGGTAGCACCCAGGCTGCACCCCCCGACCGCACTGCCCTTAGGGGTGCGGCAGGCCAAGCCGCACCCCCCAAGCCCCCTTGGGGTGCGGCCAAGCCGCATCCCCCCTTGGGGGGCGCGGCCAAGCCGCACCCCCTTGGAGGGTGCGGCCAATCCGCACCCCCCTTGGGGGTGCGGCCAATCCGCACCCCCCCCCTTCTTTTCTTTGGGGTGCGCGGCCGCGCCCACCCCTCCTCGGGGTACGGTCCGGCGCCCTCTCCTCGTCAAAGGATCCGGGTCCCCTTTTGTGGGGCAACTCCCCGTCCGCCGTCCGCCCGAGGCATCCCCGTGGTTCGTTGCGCACTTGGAACACTTCGGCGCTAGCACGCGCTCAGAACGTTTCTGAGCGCGATCAGGAAGTTTTCTCACTTTTTGTCTTTCCGGCTTCTCACTTTTTGTCTTTCTAGCTTCTCATTTTTTGGGTTTCCGGCTTCTCACTTTTTGTCTTTCAGGCTTCTCACTTTTCAGGAACAGCCGATCGCCTTTTTCGCCTCCAACAGAACCGCCCGAACTGCTCGAGCCGCCCAAGCTGCCCAAAGGGCAAGGTGGTCATTTACGAAAAATGGCGATCCGTGTGCCCCAAACCGGAAAATATGATTCGTCCACCGAGCATTTATGGAAACTGCCAATGACAAAATTACCGGACTACCCCCGGCCAAAGCTATAAAAAGGGGCCTGGGGGTTCATTTGAAGGGACCTTGACTTCGGGACCCGGGAGAGCTCCTTGCAGACTTTTTCTTATTTTTAGATTTGGATAAACTAGAAAAAGAAAAGTAAAACATGCATCTCCAACCAATGGCCAAGATCTTTTGTGCTATCAATTGGATTTACCATTATTTCCTGTTCTGAGTACAACAAAACTTACATACAGTTCTACACTTCAAAGGTTATATATAAATTATAGTGATGCACTTTCTGAAGAAAACATGAATTGCTCTCTGAGACATAAATCACAGACCTTAATTTCTGAAGAAAAAAAATCTATTTTTTTAACACACACACACACACACATATATATGTATATATATGTATGTATATAAATGTATATATATATATATTATATATATATCCAGTGTGTAAGACCCTCTTTTTTTGCAATGTTTCCCGGGTCTTACCGCATAGAACCGCCGTCTTGCGGCGACACCATTACACCCAATGGTCGCCGCCACATGATGCCGATCCTGCCGGCTAATCATCATCATCCAGGCTAACCATAATCACAGTAATTGAAGTGATAAATGAAACAAGTCCACAAAATCACATTATATATTTATCATAATACAAGAAAAAGACGTCCACGATGAGAAAGAACTAAAAGAATAAGGGCTTACGCCCAGTACATGATCAAAGATAGTGCAACAACACTCTCACTCTCCATCTATGCAGAAGAAACTCTATCTTCAAGCATCTGTAGTTGCTGTTGCGACGACGTGTAGTGTCTGCTCTACTTCATCCCGTCCTCCTGTATGGGGTCCCACTGTTCCGACGCATCATCCCTAAAATGATGAGGTCCACCGACCGTCAGTCTATAAGACTCAACATATTCCTCACCGCCTCCACCCGCGACTCCTAGGCACCGTGCGGGAGGAGGAAGCGGAGGACATCAAAGGGGAATTCAAAAGCAGGTGACAGTGGCGAGATTAGCATGTATATAGAAACTAAACAAGTAATGAAAACATCTCTACCCTAGCACGAGTATGTGTAAAGGCAATAAGTAAAGAGCGGTATAAGTAAAAGAGCAGGCATAAGAAATAAGAGCAGCTACGAAAGTAACCTTAACTTATATGCACACACAAAAGCACATAAGCTAAGGGATCTGGCAAGAAGTAAACTCATCGTATAAAAGAGCCCATACTGATTTATACGATGAGGTCTCTGTTTGTGCAGAAATGCTATGCTATGATGTGCAATGCAATGATGCAATGTTAGTATTATTATTTCATACACATGCAACTCACCCACACGACTCTGTACGTACAGACCTTTAGTTCCCACTTTTCGGAGGTAGCTAACCTCTCGGGCACCTCCCGTCGTGGTCAAACGGTGGCAGAGGAGCGGGCGTCTCCTCACCTAGGTGGGTAAGTCACACTACCAGACCTAGGCTCTAACGTACGCTGTGATACCGGTACCCGGTACTCACGAGCTCCTGCGTACTAAACTGAAATGGACAGGCAGGGTTTTGGGAATCCATCCCGTCGGACGCACATAAGACAACATGGCCCCCATAAAACTACTAGCACTGCCGAGTCAACGAACTGCTGTCGGTGTGACGACTAAGATAGAACCGAAGACCCACCACATCTTATACACAAACAACATGTATTAGCCATTTACTACCGAGCCTCCAGCTCGCAATTCTACATCAACATTTATAAAGTAGAGCCTACCGCTCGCCAGACTATACCAGTCTTATTTTTAAACTACGAGCCTACCGCTCGCTAGACTACACCAGTCTTATATTTAAACTACGAGCCTACCGCTCGCTAGACTACACCAGTCTTATATTTAAACTACGAGCCTAACGCTCGATAGACTACACTAGTCTTATATTTAAACTACGAGCCTACCGCTCGCTAGACTACACTTGTCTTATATTTAAACTACGAGCCTACCGCTCGCTAGACTACACTAGTCTTATATTTAAACTACGAGCCTACCGCTCGCTAGACTACACCAGTCTTATATTTAAACTACGAGCCTACCGCTCGCCAGACTAGACCAGTCCTTCCTTATATATCCCGAGCCTACCGCTCGCAGGACTATCCCAGTCCTTCCTTATATATCCCGAGCTTACCGCTCACAGGACTATCATAGTCCTTACTAATATATCCCGAGCTTACCGCTCGCAGGACTATCCCAGTCCTTCCTTATATACCATTCCGGTTTGGAATGGAAGTTAACTTGTCAAGTTCTCCTACTTAACTAATCTTGTCTATAATTTAGTTTATCTTAGAAGCTTTGGGGTTAGCCTTGGACTTCCGGAGGGTTACCCGGTGAGGGGCTCGCACTGGTACTAGGAAGTGTGACGGGCTGACACCCCGAACTTCCTCTTCCCAAGGCACTTAATCTTGTTGGTATCTACCTCTTTTTACATGATCCTCATTTTCCTCTCCAATTACATTAAATCTCTAAGATGAGTTAAACTTGGCACTTAGGAGTGGGGGAGTTCTTTTGAACTCCAACACCACCAATTGTGAACGGGTGCTGACTCTCCCGTCGTCACATTCTAAGCTTGAGTTCCCTTCTTCACCTAGGAACTACACACATACACCTAAAATTCTCATCCTTACTTGGACCCACACTCCTATTCTTCGTCATCCTTAATCCAGGGTTTGCCTTAGATACTTCTCGACTTCGCCCTTGAGTATTTACCTTAAGAAGGCTCACCCGGCTAAGGGTATTTTTACTTCCATATAATCGTTTAACACTGATGAATTGTTTGTGGGGCCCTTGACGAGGTCTAACTTCCTTTTCTTATCATTGTAAATTCCTACACTTATAGCTTTGCTAAACGCACCCCAACCCTAATTTCCCACGGTGCCCTCAGAGATGCTCTTCCAAATAATCTGAGCCTTCATAATAATCAAATAGTTAATAGTTCTAAGTGTGAAGGTCAGTGGTGGTCTAAATCATATAAATCATTTTTACTATTCGCAGACCAAAATAAGATTGAGCTAGATTTGACTGCTATGGTGCAATCTTGATCACATCATATCCAAATGAGTTCCAATTATTACCATAGGTTCGCAATGAGTAGTGATCTAACAACCTCAAATCCTAATTTCATAAATTCTCTAGGGAATCTTAAATCATAGTTTCTATTTAAAATAGAAGATGTGCAAATAGTGATTTATACATCGATTGTCAACTAATGATCTCCATAAATTCTGATAAATTCACTGTAACATAATAATGGTCTAAAAATATCAAAACCTAAGTTTCACATTTTTCCAAAGAGTATTTAATCATAATTTCTAATTAAATCAAATGGGGGTGCAAATAGTGATTTACACTACAAGTACCATCTACAAATCTCTATAAATTCTGATAAATTCACAGTAACATAATATTGGTCTAAAAACCTCAAACCCCAAGTTTCATATTTTTACAGGAACTATTTAACCATAATTTTTATTTAACATAAATGGGGTGCAAATAAGGATTTACACTACAGGTACCATCTATAGGTCATAATAAACTCTGATAAAATTACAGTAGTATGATACTGATTTAAAAACATCAGAGCCTAAATTTCATAATTTTCCAAAGAGTATTTGTCTAAAATATTCATTTAATACAAGTGGTGTGCTAATAGGGTTTACACTACAACTACCATCTAGAGGACACAATAAATTCTGATAAAATTACAGTAGTATGATACTGATTTAAAAACATCAGAGCCTAAATTTCATAATTTTCCAAAGAGTATTTGTCCAGAATATTCATTTAATACAAGTGGTGTGCTAATAGGGGTTTACACTACAACTACCATCTAGAGGACACAATAAATTCTGATAAAATTACAGTAGTATGATACTGATTTAAAAACATCAGAGCCTAAATTTCATAATTTTCCAAAGAGTATTTGTCCAGAATATTCATTTAATAAAGTGGTGTGCTAATAGGGGTTTACACTACAACTACCATTTAGAGGTCACAATAAATTCTGATAAAATTACTGTAGTATGAAACTTATTTAAAAACATCAGAGCCTAAATTTCATAATTTTACATGGAGTATTTATCCATATTTACCATTTAATACCAATGGGTACTAAGAGGAATTTATATAACAAGTACTATATAATGACCTCAATAAATTCTGGAAAAATCAGGAGAGCATAGAAATGATCTAAAATCACTAAGTCCTAAGTTTCATATTTTATATCATTGGTTTGATCCATATTCTCTAATTATAACAAATAAGCATATTCCACCACTTTCCAAATGAAGTACCATTTATATGAAACTATAAATCACAGGAAAATTACTAGGTAATTGTAATGATCTAAAAAGGGCCTATCCAGAATCTCGTAATTTTCTAAGTTGATTTTATGCATGTTTGCTACAAGATAAGGAATTTACAAAAATGCCTTATGCCATAAAAGCCTACTTTTTCTCCTCCAAAAATTCTACCAATAATCATAGGGGTTTTCAATACTGAAATAATGAATCACATTTAATTTCATAATTTTCTATAAAACTATTCTCATTGAATTCATAAAAAATTCAAAGGGGCAAAAATGTAATTGGTGCTAACACTGGTATGAAATAAATTTCATAAATTCCCAATAATTCACCAGAGGTCTAAATCAACATTATAGACCTATGACCAAAGATTTAGAATTTTCTAGATTCAATTACTCATTTTTATTTCATTAATTTGAAAGGGGCTAATTTTGAATTAAAACATAAAACCCCTAAAATTTTGACTCCAAAAATTCTACAACTTCAGAGGATGATGTATTCCATCCACACCAACTCATATCCAGAGTTTCTAGGGCATCTAATGGGGCAAATGGGCCAAAATCACCTTTTCCTATTTTTGCTAAATGCACCCCAATTTCCTCTTAAACACAAACTTTATTTTTGAAGTTCAGATAAATATACTCATGCAATTGTGATGAAATTTTAACCAGTGTCCATACATGTCCTAAATGAGCCCTCACCAAAATTTGGGATCATTAGGAGTTATATAACTCCAAATATTCAATTTATTTGATTTTCCATGTTTTAGACCAAACCTTAGACAAATAATTTCTTAAAAATCTGATTTTTGAACCTAAGCTAGGTATATGGCACATGCATGCATGGCCAAAATCTCAAGTCCATCAGACTTATATTTTAGAGTGAGCACACTAATTAATTTCTAGTTCATGTTTTGACCAGTCTCACTAAAATGAGTACTGGAAACCTACAGTTAACCAAATGACATGAATTTACTTTCGTATGAAAGTAGACGTCCAGATCTACAATTCCTATCTCTGGGGATTTTTCCAAATATGGCCTCTAAGGGATTCAAAATAAGCCTACAAAAATAGGGCAAAAGTGTGACAGAATATATATATAAATCCCTAATTATATGACATTTATTAAAAACACTGTTCATCGTCCCTGTCCAAAAAAATAGAAAAATGCAATTTCCTGGAGCGTTTTCTTCCATGGATTCCGGCCACCACAAGAGGTTTCCGGCCAATCCACCAAGCCACCACCTCCGTCCGGGGTAGGGCTATCGACCGGCGGTGAGAACTCGGCCGGAGGTGGCCGGAGTAGCTCTCCCGCCGTTTTCATTTTTCAAGCATGAACATGTACAATCTGAAATGGTGGATCACCATTTCTTCATTGTTTTTGAAAATGGAAGGAAGGGGAAGCTAGCACGGATGGAGAGGGGAAGGAAACTTGCCTCAATCAAGCTTGATGGTGGACTTTTCCCGAAATTGCCATGGCCGACACCTCCATTAGAGCACCTTGCTGATCTCCCAATTCAGTATCATTTCCTTCACTTCAAAGCTCCATCCCGACTCCTCTCAGGCTTCTAAAGCTGATGGTGACCTCAGTTGAGAGGGATGGGGAGTATTAAGAGGGTTGCCATTAAGGCATTTTCGGCCAGCTCCTTGGCCGCCCCTTCCAGCCAATGGAACTCCATCCCCACTGCCCTAAACTGAGGGAAATTACTCCTCCAGCTCAGAGGAGAGCTTAGGGAATGCAAAGGGGGTGCCATTTGGCACCCATCCCTTCAATTCCTCCTCCTTGTTTCCTTGTCTTCTTCCTCCAAATTTGTCACTTGGACAAAGCCTCCTTTTTTTGCAATTTCGAATTTTCAGCATGCTAATGGTCTGTTCACCATGTGGGCTGACCACTTGAGCCATGGGATTGGGCTAAAACTACTTGATTTGAGTTTTGGGCTCACTTGACCCAAATAGGCCAAATTGAGGATTTTTGGGTTTGGGCTTGACTCAAGCTCACACCACTTAATATGACTGACCCACATTATTGTCTTGGACCCTATGGACCCATTCCAAGAGGAATTGAGTCATGGTGGGGTCATATGGGGCTTGATTGCACCTATTTGCCTATAGGGGCAATTTGGGTATTTTGGTGATTTTGCCCTAATTCTCCAAAATTGAATGCGCACCTTGGCTCATCTAGGTCTCATTTACTTCCCTTGGTGTTTATGGAGGGTTGTGCTAGGTCAATTTTGCAAATTGAAGGTCAATTTAGGGTTTTATCACAAATAGATCAATTTGGGGCTTTTTAGTAATTGACCTAATTTCCCAAATTGGTAGCCCTATGATGGGGATTTTGGATCCATTAGGTCCCCTGGGGAGGTTGCCATATGATGGTGGGTCCAATTTGTTCATTTGGAGTTCAATTGCCCTCATTTATGGAGGTTTGACCTAGGTGGCCTAAAGTTGACTTTAGCAAATTTGATCAATTGGGTTTGACCCCAATGGGTCCTAAATGACCCAAGGGATTCCTTAAGGTGTTTAGGAAGAGTTGGTGAGGTCAATTTGTCATTTTGGAGTCTAATATCAAGTCATAAGCCTTTGGAGTCACATTTGGCTATTTGCACACCAAGGTGATCTTCACTTATTCACCTATCTTAGGGCCATTTTGGTCTCTTAGAGGAATGTCATGACCCTGACATGACAAAATGCACTTCAGGGGTCTAGTTATTCTGGGGATGTTACAAATCCTAATAAACGAAGAAACAATTTCGTCCCCAAAATTTAGGTTGGGTCTACGAAAGTCTGAGTTCAGAATATACCCAGAAGATTTGATAGTTCATGTGCAACATGACTCCCGACTATTATTGGAAACGGTTAGGTCTAGTTCACATCGCCTCATCCTCAGTTTTCTCCCAAGTGCACTTTTCATTAAATTTTACTACGTCCGTAATCACGATCTTCTTCCTGATGGTGTCCTTAAATATTTATCAGTTTGATGAAGATATACATAGTGGAGGGAGGGCATAAGTTGAAGTAAAATTGCATATAAACAAGGCGAGTGTAGGAATCCATCGAGTCTTATAATCCATAATATGATGTCTGTACCCTTATTTGTTACGTGTTTGCAATTAGAATTTAGACTTGTCTTCCAAGATCATGATATGCATATGGCTTGGGCAATATTGATTCTCTTAATTTTCATGACATCGTCACTCTTTTAATACTCTATGTCAACGTTTAATCATGCTTCTAAGATCCGAAATGATATTTAGTAAATGTAAATATGTCATGGTCATTTACTAAACTAAAAGGATATTCTAGTAATAATCAAGCTCAGTTCTGGTACTTAAATTCATGTGTGTCATCAATTCTGAGCCTCATAAAATTCATATATTGTAAATCCTCCAAGATTAATTCTTGGAGTGCACCCAATCACATTAACGTCCTGAAACCTCATTCCTATTTTTTATCCCAAATCATGTGTTATTAACGGTCAAATCTACAGTCCTCATTTTTGTTAACCGCAAACCAAGCTCAAACTTTTGCACGAGACCAATCACCTATGAATCAACTATCGTGAATATGTCGTAAATCGGTCTCTAAATCATTCCCAGAGTTTTGTAAGTGATAATTCTACAGATTTCAACTTTTCGTAATGTCATATTTGTTTTTGGCCTAAGTCTTATTCCTTTCAAAATCATGGGGCCCCCAATTTGTACACCAAGTATCAGTTATCATGGGCCAATCAGTTTTACAAAATTTCCAGAGACTAATCATGATCCAAGACAGTGTTCAGTAGAATTTCATAGTTTTTCTCCTTATAATAATTCCAAAGTGGCTAAGGGTGCAAAGCCAATTTCGTGAAGGAAGTATGATAATTAATCAATAGTTAACTATAATAAAATTTTCAGAGGTTCAATGGAGACCACAAGTTTATCCACTCATTTCTGTAATATTCCAGATTTTCAAAAAAAAGATCCAGGGAAACTTGACCCCGGGAACTCTCAATAATGCTTAATGTAACAAAAGTTCACAAGCCCTAATTTCCTACAGAACTCAATCTTCAAAGTCTCTGATTCCTTTAGAGATGAAAGATCTCTTCACCGTAAGTGCATGTTTCAAATTTCAAGAGAATTGATCAAGGAGATGATTATTATTAATAAAACTCTATGTGAGTAACAACATGTGTATTACCCTAAGTTACCTTGGTCTTATCAATCCTTAGGTGTACCACAATCATATGCAATGTAATTATTTCCAAAACCATAGAACTTTATCTCCAAAATTCCAATTCTTGGGCAGCATGTGTATCGTACTAAATTTACACGTACAGTGTAAAATTCAAATTATCTGGATAAGTCAGATGATGGGGGTACACAGATTTGGGTCTAGGGTTCACTTTATATACCCTGCACCAAAATAGGTGCCCAGGGAGTTTTATTGCAGAGACTTTTATGTTTCTAAAACAATCCAAGTTAATATTCTAGCGGCCCAATAAACGAAGAAACAAGATTAGCCTCCCGTAGATCTTGTGCTGAGTTTCTTATATCCGACAATTTGGACATTTCAAGTGTGTACTTAATCCTTATAGGTATAAAGTCCTTGAGATTTGTGTATATGGTAAGGTTCTCTATCCTCAAAAATGCCATTTATCGTAATTCTTTCCCAAGGATCGAGTGCCTATTAAGTGGTCTTCTCTAAGTTGGACTTCTCATTCCACATTTGACATCCCTTCTTTGTGATGGTTTTTCGAGGGTGGAAGTGTGGAGTATTAGCTTCTAAGCACATAAGTGAAGCCTTACGAGTCTCATATTAATCTGATAGTACAATCACAAACACCAAAACCACTTAAGATTGTCCTATTTGTTTGTTTGAGGGGTGTTAATATCACTTAGGAAGTGACATGGGTATATCAGAGAGTAAGCCCTGAACACTTACACACGCTTTCAACTCCTTCTTTTAGTCATTTTGGGGGTATCCTACTACTTGGTCAAAATATACTCGAGGTTGATGTCGGACTAGGATACCTTATGAGATGCCTTGCTAAGTCAAACCAATATGGTGTACTAGTCATGTTGGCCTAATCTCATCGTTAAGTGGACAAGGTTATGTGATTTCCCGTATGGGCACACCATTGCTTCCGCTGCTAGTTTGTCCTCAAACTAACTCGAGCGGGGGTTGCCCAGGGTTTGTGGACTTCTTTTACCAGGATCGAAAGTCGGCTAAGCTGATACCAGTTTGTAAGACCCTCTTTTTTTTGCAATCTTTCCCAGGTCTTACCGCCCAGAACCGCCATCTTGCGGCGACACCATTACACCCAATGGTCGCCGCCACATGATGCTGATCCTGCCGGCTAATCATCATCATCCAGACCAACCATAATCACAGTAATTGAAGTAATAAATGAAACAAGTCCACAAAATCACATTATATATTTATCATAATACAAGATAAAGACGTCCACGATGAGAAAGAACTAAAAGAATAGGGTCTTACGCCCACTACATGATCAAAGATAGTGCAACAACACTCTCACTCTACATCTATGCAGAAGATATCAACTCTGTCTTCAAGCATCTGTAGTTGCTGCTGCGACGTCGTGTAGTGTCTGCTCTACTTCATCCAGTCCTCCTGTATGGGGTCCAACTGTTCCGACGCATCATCCCTAAAATGATGAGGTCCACCGACCGTCAGTCTATAAGACTCAGCATATTCCTCACCACCTCCACCCGCGACTCCTAGGCACCGTGCGGGAGGAGGAAGCGGAGGACATCAAAGGGTAATTCAAAAGCAGGTGACAGTGGCGAGACTAGCAAGTATATAGAAACTAAATAAGTAATGAATGCATCTCTACCCTAGCAGGAGTATGTGTAAAGGCAATAAGTAAAGAGCGGTATAAGTAAAAGAGCAGACATAAGAAATAAGAGCAGCTACAAAAGTAACCTAAACTTATATGCACACACAGAAGCACATAAGCTAAGGGATCTGGCAAGAAGTAAACTCATCATATAAAAGAGCCCATACTGATCTATACGATGAGGTATCTGTTTGTGCAGAAATGCTATGCTATGATGTGCAATGCAATGATGCAATGTTTGTATTATTATTTCATACACATGCAACTCACCCACACGACTCTGTACGTACAGACCTTTAGTTCCCAATTTTCAGAGGTAGCTAACCTCTCGGGCACCTCCCGTCATGGTCAAACGGTGGCAGAGGAGCGGGAATCTCCTCACCTAGGTGGGTAAGTCACACTACCAGACCTAGGCCCTAATGTACGCTGTGATACCGGTACCTGGTACTCACGAGCTCCTGCGTACTAAACTAAAATGGCCAGGCAGGGTTTAGGGAATCCGTCCCGTCGGACGCAAAGAAGACAACCTGGCCCCCATAAAACCACTAGCACTGCCGAGTCAATGAACTGTTGTTGGTGTGACGACTAAGACAGAACCGAAGACCCATCACATCTTATACACAAGCAACATGTATTAGCCATTTACTACCGAGCCTCCAGCTCTTAATTCTACATCAACATTTATAAAGTAGAGCCTACCGCTCGCCAGACTATACCAGTCTTATATTTAAACTATGAGTCTACCGCTCGCTAGACTACACCAGTCTTATATTTAAACTACGAGCCTATCGCTCTCTAGACTACACCAGTCTTATATTTAAACTACGAGTCTACCGCTCGCTAGACTACATTAGTCTTATATTTAAACTATGAGCCTACAACTCGCTAGACTACACTAGTCTTATATTTAAACTACGAGCTTACCGCTCGCTAGACTGCACTAGTCTTATATTTAAACTACAAGCCTACCGCTCGCTAGACTACACCAATCTTATATTTAAACAACGAGCCTACCGTTCGCTAGACTAGACCAGTCCTTCCTTATATATCCCGAGCCTACCGCTCGCAGGACTATCCCAGTCCTTCCTTATATATCCCGAGCTTACCGCTCGCAGGACTATCACAGTCCTTCCTTATATATCTCGAGCTTACCGCTCGCAGGACTATCCCAGTCCTCCCTTATATACCGTTCCGGTTTGGAATGGAAGTTAACTTGTAAAGTTCTCCTACTTAACTAATCTTATCTATAATTTAGTTGATCTTAGAAGCTTTGGGGTTAGCCTTGGACTTCCGGAGGGTTACCCGGTGAGGGGCTCGCACTGGTACTAGGAAGTGTGATGGGTTGACACCCCGAACTTCCTCTTCCCAAGGCACTTAATCTTGTTGGTATCTACCTCTTTTTACATGATCCCCATTTTCCTCTCCAATTACATTAAATCTCTAAGATGAGTTAAACTTGGCACTTAGGAGTGGAGGAGTTCTTTTGAACTCCAACACCACCAACTGTGACTGGGTGCTGACTCTCCCCTCGTCACATTCTAAGCTCGAGTTCCCTTCTTCACCTAGGAACTACACACATACACCTAAATTTCTCATCCTTATTTGGACCCACACTCCTATTCTTCGTCATCCTTAATCCAGGGTTTGCCTTAGATACTTCTCGACTTCGCCCTTGAGTATTTACCTTAAGAAGGCTCACCCGGCTAAGGGTAGTTTTACTTCTATATAATCGTTTTAACACTGATGAGTTGCTTGTGGGGCCCTTGATGAGGTCTAACTTCTTTTCTTATCATTGTAAATTCCTACACTTATAGCTTTGTTAAACGCACCCCAACCCTAATTTCCCACGGTGCCCTTAGAGATGCTCTTCCAAATAATCTGAGCCTTCATAATAATCAAAGAGTTAATAGTTCTATGTGTGAAGGTCAGTGGTGGTCTAAATCATATAAATTATTTTTACTATTCGCAGACCCAAATAAGATTGAGCTAGATTTGACTCCTATGGTGCAATCTTGATCACATCATATCCAAATGAGTTCCAATTATTACCATAGGTTCGCAATGAGTAGTGATCTAACAACCTCAAATCCTAATTTCATAAATTCTCTAGGGAATCTTAAATCATAGTTTCTATTTAAAATAGAAGATGTGCAAATAGTGATTTATACATCGATTGTCAACTAATGATCTCCATAAATTCTGATAAATTCACTGTAACATAATAATGGTCTGAAAACCTCAAAACCTAAGTTTCACATTTTTCCAAGGAGTATTTAATCATAATTTCTAATTAAATCAAATGGGGTGCAAATAGTGATTTACACTGCAAGTACCATCTACAGATCTCTATAAATTCTGATAAATTCATACTAATATAATATTGGTCTAAAAACCTCAAACCCCAAGTTTCACATTTTTACAGGAACTATTTAACCATAATTTCTATTTAAAATAAATGGGGTGCAAATAGGGATTTACACTACAGGTACCATCTACAGGTCATAATAAATTCCGATAAAGTTACAGTAGTATGATACTGATTTAAAAACATCAGATCCTAAATTTCATAATTTTCCAAAGAGTATTTGTCCAAAATATTCATTTAATAGAAGTGGTGTGCTAATAGGGGTTTACACTACAACTACCATCTAGAGGTCACAATAAATTCTGATAAAATTACAGTAGTATGATACTGATTTAAAAATATCAGAGCCTAAATTTCATAGTTTTCTAAAGAGTATTTTTCCAGAATATTCATTTAATACAAGTGGTGTGCTAATAGGGGTTTACACTACAACTACCATCTAGATGTCACAAAAAAGTCTGATAAAATTACAGTAGTATGATACTGATTTAAAAACATCAGAGCCTAAATTTCATAATTTTACATGGAGTATTTATCCATATTTACCATTTAATACCAATGGGTACTAATAGGATTTTATATAACAAGTACAATATAATGACCTCAATAAATTCTGGAAAAATCAGGAGAGCATAGAAATGATCTAAAATCACTAAGTCCTAAGTTTCATATTTTATATCATTGGTTTGATCCATATTCTCTAATTATAACAAATAAGCATATTCCACCACTTTCCAAATGAAGTACCATTTATATGAAACTATAAATCACAGGAAAATTACTAGGTAATTGTAATGATCTAAAAAGAGCCTATCCAGAATCTCGTAATTTTCTCAGTGGATTTTATGCATGTTTGCTACAAGATAAAGAATTTACAAAAATGCCCTTATGCCATAAAATCCTACTTTTTCTCCTCCAAAAATTCTACCAATAATCATAGGGGTTCTAAATACTGAAATAATGAATCACATTTAATTTCATAATTTTCTATAAAACTATTCTCATTGAATTCATATAAACTTCAAAGGGGCAAAAATGTAATTGGTGCTAACACTGGTATGAAATAAATTTCATAAATTTCCAATAATTCACCAGAGGTCTAAATCAACATTATAGACATATGACCAAAGACTTAGAATTTTCTAGATTCAATTACTCATTTTTATTTCATTAATTTGAAAGGTGCTAATTTTGAATTAAAACATAAAACTCCTAAAATTTTGACTCCAAAAATTCTACAACTTCAGAGGATGATGTATTCCATCCACAACAACTCATATCCAGAGTTTCTAGGGCATCTAAAGGGGCAAATGGTCCAAAATCACCTTTTCCCATTTTTGCTAAATGCACCCCAATTTCCTCTTAGACACAAACTTCATTTTTGAAGTTCAGAGAAATATACTCATGCAATTGTGATGAAATTTTAACCAGTGTCCATACATGACCTAAAGAAGCCCTCACCAAAATTTGGGATCATTAGGAGTTATATAACTCCAAATATTCAATTTATTTGATTTCCATGTTTTAGACCAAACCTTAGAAAAATAATTTCTTAAAAATCTGATTTTTGAACCTAAGCTAGGTATATGGCACATGCATGCATGGCCAAAATCTCAAGTCCATCAGACTTATATTTTAGAGTGAGCACACTAATTAATTTCTGGTTCATGTTTTGACCAGTCTCACTAAAATGAGTACTGTGGAACCTACAGTTAACCAAATGACATGATTTTACTTTCATATGAAAGTAGACGTCCAGATCTACAATTCCTATCTTTGGAGATTTTCGAAATATGGCCTATAAGGGCCTCAAAATAAGCCTACAAAAATCGGGCAAAAGTGTGACAGAATATATATATAAATCTCTAATTATATGACATTTATTAAAAACACTGTTCATCGTCCCTGTCCAAAAAAAACAGAAAAACGCAATTTCCTAGAGCGTTTTCTTCCATGGATTCCGGCCACCACAAGAGGTTTCCGGCCAATCCCCCAAGCCACCACCTCCGTCCTGGGTAGGGCTATCGACCGGAGGTGGCCGGAGTAGCTCTCCCGCCGTTTTCGTTTTTCAAGCATGAACATGTAAAATCTGAAATGGTGGATCACCATTTCTTCATTGTTTTTGAAAATGGAAGGAAGGGGAAGCTAGCACGGATGGAGAGGGGAAGGAAACTTGCCTCAATCAAGCTTAATGGTGGACTTTTCCCGAAATTGCCATGGTCGACGCCTCCATTAGAGCACCTTGCCGATCTCCCAATTCAGCATCGTTTCCTTCACTTCAAAGCTCCATCCCGACTCCTCTCAGGCTTCTAAAGCTGGTGGTGAGCTCAGTTGAGAGTGATGGGGAGTATTAAGAAGGTTGGGGAGTATTAAGAGGGTTGCCATTAAGGCATTTTCGGCCAGCTCCTTGGCCGCCCCTTCCATCAAATGGAATTCCATCCCCACTGCCCCAAACTGAGGGAAATTACTCCCCTAGCTCAGAGGAGAGCTTAGGGAATGCAAAGGGGGTACCATTTGGCACCCATCCCTTCAATTCCTCCTCCTTGTTTCCTTGTCTTCTTCCTCCAATTTTGACACTTGGACAAAGCCTCCTTTTTTCTCCAATTTCGAATTTTCCGCATGCTAATGGTCTGGTCACCATGTGGGCTGACCACTTGAGCCATGAGATTGGGCTAAAACTACTTGATTAGAGGTTTGGGCTCACTTGACCCAAATAGGCCAAATTGGGAATTTTTGGGTTTGGGCTTGACTCAAGCTCACACCACTTAATATGACTGACGCACATTATTGTCTTGGACGCTATGGACCTATTACAAGAGGATTTGAGTCATGGTGGGGTAATATGGGGCTTGATTGCACTTATTTGCATATAGGGGCACTCTGGGTATTTTGGTGATTTTGCCCTAATTCTCCAAAATTGAATGCGCACCTTGGCTCATCTAGGTATCATTTACTTCCCTTGGTGTTTATGGAGGGTTGTGCTAGGTCAATTTGCCAAATTGAAGGTCAATTTAGGGTTTTAGCACAAATAGATCAATTTGGGGCTTTTTAGTAATTGACCTAATTTCCCAAATTGGTAGCCCTATGATGGGGATTTTGGATTCATTAGGTCCCCTAGGGAGGTTGCCATGTGATGGTGGGTCCAATTTGATCATTTGGAGTTCAATTGCCCTCATTTATGGAGGTTTGACCTAGGTGGCGTAAAGTTGACTTTAGCAAATTTGATCAATTGGGTTTGACCCCAATGGGTCCTAAATGACCCAAGGGATTCCTTAAGGTGTTTAGGAAGAGTTGGTGGGGTCAATCTGTCATTTTGGAGTCTAATATCAAGTCATAAGCCTTTGGTGTCAAATTTGGCTATTTGCACACCAAGGTGATCTTCACTTATTCACCTTGGTTCTTAGGGCTATTTTGGTCTCTTAGAGGAATGTCATGACCCTGACATGACAAAATGCACTTCAGGGGTCTAGTTGTTCTGGGGATGTTACAAAGTGAGCCTCCACTACAAGAAAATTGACATTTAGTGACAAAAATTTTGGTCACTAAATATTACGGTTTGGTCACTAAAGATATTTTGTGACCAAATTTAATCTGTTACAAGGCAGTTGCAAAAGGGGCGTCACAGATTATCCTTAGTGACCAAATAAACTTCCTTCACTAAATATATATTTTTAGTAACAATTAATTTTTATCACTAAATGTACATTTTAGTGACCACTAATTTTCTTCACTAAATATACACTTATAGTGACAACTAATTTTCGTCACTAAATATGCATTATTAATGACAACTATTTTTCGTCACTAAATGTACATTATTAGTGATAATTTTTTTCGCCACTAAATATATTTAGTGACCACATTTATTTAGCCAATAGTTGCACAATGCAATAATAATGATTTTTGGTTACTAAAATTATTTATTTCATCATTAAATAAAACAATAAATAAATTATTCATTTGCTAAAAAAATCTCATGAACTAAAGAGAATGTTCTTTTGCCCCTCAACTTGTTGAGGGCCCGAGCTTCACAAGAGACCAAGAAATTGGTTTCAACAATTGCCTCTCTGATCGCGCCAGATTATTCTCAAGTCAACTCTTTTTTGTCATTCGTTCTCTCACAGTACCCCACCCTATCCGTCGTCTCCCTCAACATTGACGAAGCTATGAAATATATTAGGGCGGTAGCGATGTGGATCATATTACCTCCAAAGATGTTTTCATAAGAAACAAGAATATTGATAGGCGCAATACGCGCATTCTCATTAGGAGAGAGTAAATGAATTTTTTATGAAAGAAACTCTAAAATTTTGATAACTAGTGACTAATTTTTTTGGTCACTAAATAAATAATTTAGTGACTAAATTATTTTTGGTCACTAAATACTTTCGAAAAATTGACTATAGTGACAGAACTTATATTTAGTCACTAAAGATATGTCTTTAGTGACCAAATATTTATTTGGCCACTAAAATGTGTCATTAGTGGTGAACTATATTTCGTCACTAAAAATGTGTTTTTAGTGACGAAATATATTTCGTCACAATGTTTTCGTCACTAAATGTCAGTTTTCTTGTAGTGCTCACAGAACTTTTTGGACATCAAAGAATCCATTTCTCTCTTCATTGGCTGCAACAACATCATCTTGAGAAGCAAATACAATTTATTTTACCAACCATTTCTTGTTGTTAAAGCCAATGTTCACATCAGTATATTCTTGTTTTTCTCATTTTTCATATTTTTAGATTTGGATAATAAATAAATAAATGTAGTAAGTAGGATGCTTTGAATTAATAGTTTCAAGAAGAAATGTGATGTTATATGCTTACTGCGATGGTGATGTCATGAGCTTGTTTGTTCGTCCAAGTCCAAGCCCAAGTCCGCGGGAATGGAGGAATATGAATATTGAAGGTCGTGCATCCGCATCCGGATGGAGATAGATTAATTGAAGGTCATACTCAAGCTTCTCTGTTATACATTTGTGTTGTAATTTTTCTATTTTCTGGAAGAATTAAGATTCAGAAAAATGAATGATCTTTTACTTTATTAGGCTTAATATTGTTTTAGATCGGCTCATTTTCATTTTTTTAGATTTTACAGCCTAAAATTGTTTTACTGCAAAGATATTATTTCTAGTTATTATTTTGAGTGGTTATTTTATGCATTGAGTTCAGTGACAAGGTAAACCTACTAGTTCCTCCTTCCTGCTAGGGTCTCATGACAAGCTTTAATATAATAGTACTTATGTACGCATGCGATTGTGTCATCTTGGGCGATATTGAGGTATTTGGAAGGCGAACTTAGTTGTTTACTATTCATATTCACCTTAAGAAGAAAAGGAAAAATATTAATCTATTTGTGAAAACTTATACAATCAAATGTATACATACAATTTGTTTATACATTCAGATATTTATATCCAATACTAAGAATAAAAAACATGATATATGTGTCAGTTGAATGTTAACGATATTTATATAGGTATCTAAATATATTTAATAACATTGAAACGATACATAGAAGAATAGTAAGCTCCTTGCATGAGTTGCCCCTTTACAACACATCATTCCAAAAAGAAGACCGAACAAGTCAGACCCTTAGAAAGGAGTTTATTATTATTATTATTATTATCACCATCATCATCTGAGAAATTGTTTTCTAGCATTTTATACTTATATGTTGAAGTCGAAGATGGAGATGTAAGGGAGTAGATCTCAACCAAGAAACTCATGTAATATTATGCACTAGATGTAATATCATTGGTTTTGTCTTGACCTCATTATATTATGCTTTCATGCAGGCGATGTAATCTGGGGAGGGAGAAGTTGGAAGGCTTGTCATACAATCACGGAGTAGATGTGTAGTTGTAACCCAAGAATATATTGCTATTATTATTGCATCTCTTAAACATTTACGCATGCGGTTGTGTCATCTTGGGCGATATTGAGGTATTTGGAAGGCAAACTTAGTTGTATACTAATCATATTCACCTCAAGAAGAAAAGGAAAAAAATTAATCTATTTGTGAAAACTTATACAATCAAATGTATACATACAGTTTGTTTATACATTCAGATATTTATATCCAACACTAAGAATAAAAAACATGCTATATGTGTCAGTTGAATGTTAACGATATGTTTATAGGTATCTAAATATATTTAATAACATTGGAACGATACAGAGAAGAATAGTAAGCTCCTTGCATGAGTTGCCCCTTTACAGCACATCATTCCAAAAAGAAGACCGAATAAGTCAGACCCTTAGAAAGGAGTTTATTATTATTATTATTATATTATTATTATTATTATGACCATCATCATCTGAGAAATTGTTTTCTAGCATTTCATACTTATATGTGGAAGTCGAAGATGGAGATGTAAGGGTGTCGATCCCAATCAAGAAACTTATGTAATATTATGCACTAGATGTAATATCATTGGTTTTGTCTTGACCTCATTATATTATGCTTTCATGCAGGCGATGTAATCTGGGGAGGGAGAAGTTGGAAGGCTTGTCGTACAATCACGGAGTAGATGTGTAGTTGTAACCCAAGAATACATTGTTATTATTATTGCATCTCTTAAACATTTAAGCTATCAATATAGCTTTTTTGTTCTGTACTTCAGATCAAGCTATCTGTTTTTGCCATATTTAATTAGTATTACAGCTTCTATTTGGGTTCCTATCTGCGTTAATTTCTTCTTAAATTTTATCTCTTTATGATTAACATTAATTTGTTTAGCTGTTGCGAAGAGGCCTTGAGTTGTGATGAATGCGAGTTATTATGTTCAGCCACCAGCCCGAATTATCGCCAATTACAATTGCATGGTCGGGTTTATTATTGCTGCAATATATTTGTTGGAGGTTTAAATTTGTTCTCCCATTGTATATAAACCTTTAAAAAAATATTGCATTTATGGCGTTTATAAGAAAAAGCGCAGCAGTAGACTAATGAGCAACCTATTGCAGCGTTTTTAAAAAGTTGAAAGTGCACAATGTGCCTCTGAGTATTCTCTAGAGGGGGTGAATAGAGATTTAAAATCTTTTCTATCCTAACTGAGCATACAATAAAAATACTAAGGGATTCTGCTTCAACAACACCAAGGTGCAGAATAAATTAAGTGTTGTAAGTATAAAAACAGAAACACAGTAAGCTATAAAAGGGACAGTACATAAAATGAACAATCAGAAGACACTAGATTTTATAGAGGTTTCCCAAATTGTGGGTAGTCCTCTCTTCTACCTCCCTGGTAGGATTACACAATCTGTGTCTGAGTATTTTGATAAGAAGACTCTTAGAACCAAAGATCTTTTGATAAGGAGATCTTGAACCACTCAGATCTTTTGATAAGGAGATCTTGAACCACTGAATCCTTTGGAAGAGGGATTCTTAAAACTCTGTTACAGTAGTAGAATGGAGTAAGAAGAAGGAAGGAAGTAGAAGATAAAGAATTCTGTTCTCAGAATTCTGTAGAAGTTTTTCTCAAGTTTGGCTTCTGTTTTATTTCACTGGATCTGCTGATGATGAACCCTTGCTTATGATTGTGATGATTTGCAAGGGTTATGTTTCTCAGATCATTTTCTCTGAAAGCTTCTTATAATCTGGCTGCTGTGAGATGTAGAAGAAGAAGCATCCCTGTATATTTCCTGTGCAGAGAGAGAGCCTTGATTTCTGTGTATGTCTCTTAGGGTTGAAGGAGAAAGAAGACGAGAGAAACCCTAAATGACAGCCCAGCTTTTTGTAATGAATGCTCTGTATTTTACTCCTCTTCTCTGCTTACTTATTGTCCATCATTGAGTTTTGAATTTCTTTCTAATTTTGGATAGACCTGAGAAGGAATTTTGATTAGGAACATTAATCCCTCTTTCTTCTTTTGTTCTCGACCCGTCCATCGTATTTGAGAAACATTCCAAGAATGTTTTTGCCCTTCTGGAATGCTTCATTCCTTTCTTGGCAATAAACAAGTCGTTGGAGAACTGTTTTCAATCTGGTGATCCTTCTGAAAAGGTGTTAGAGAGACAGCTGGAAAGACTTTCTTTTTCAAACTATATTCGACGATGCGTCGACTTCATCAATCTTCATGTCGACGCACCTCAGAGTTCTTATCGACATGGCTTCAAATTTCTTCTTAGCTTTGGATGAAATCAGATGTCGACGTCACGTCGATATCATATCGATGTACCCTTCGAGTTGAAGCATTGTACTTGATCTCTTAACTTCTGCGTTGAATTGTAGTCGACGTTGCGTCGACTTCTCAGATAGCTTCGACTGGCTCTTCCTCCTACGTTGAGATCCTTTCGATGTTGCGTCGACTTGACTTTAAACTTCAACAGACTGAATAAGTTGCTCCGACTTTTAGTCAGAGTTACGTCAATATCCAATTGAAGTTGCGTCGACTTTTATTCGACGTAAGTCTTAATTCAGCTTGTTTTGTGATTATTTTGACTTGGCCCTGACACTCTAAGTTGAGTGTGACATCCTAAGACATCTAATGATCAGTTTACCCTTACTATACAATGTGGGTTATAAACATAAGAGGTAAAATCACTTTTAATTAATTTGTTAAGTTAAATCAAAAAGAGTTTTTCCCAACAATCTCCCCATATTTATCTTAACAAATTTTACAGATTGTTTTAAAGTGATTTTACACATTCTTTTATATAAACAAAAGTACATACAAGACAAGATAGAAAATAAAAGTCATAAATGAATGGACTGGTAAACAGAATAGCTTATGATTAATATAAGCAAATGTTTATCAGAATTACCCAAGGAATGGTCTACTTTCTTCCCTTAATAAAAGTAGATAAGCCTCATAGACCTTTCTAAATTTCCTCTCCACATATTTAAAATTTGTTGTTGTGGCTTTCTCTGGGTTCTTCTTGTAACATCCCCAATCCTTCTAGACCCCTAGTTGGTATTAGGGCATGGGTTGTGTGCAGATTGGCCACTAAGGCCCTTGGATCAAGTGGAGTGTGCTAAGTGCACACCAAGGGCACAAAATCTAACATAGTCCAATGTCACTCCCTTAGGCCAATTGACCCTCAATTCACCAAATTGACCTCCTCCATACCACCCTAACCACTAAGGAATACCATAACCATGGAAATTGCACTTGGGTGGGACCCAATTGCATGAATTTGGTCAAAGTCAAATATTGGTCAGCATTAACCAAACTAAGTCAATTAGGATTCAATTGACACCAGATGTTCAAATTAACCTTACCACCACACTCTAAGCACTTTAAGGAACTCATTGGACCTGAGACCCCCATCCCTTGGTCAACCAGTTGACCAATTTGACCAAGGTCAACTCTAGCTTAATTTAGGTCAAAATCACACCTTAAGGCTAATTTAGCCAAAATGGGGCCCCACCATGGACCAACCAATGTTGGGTGAAGTTAAGGGACCCATGACCCCCAAGTGGGGTCAACCCACTCACCTTGTTGACCAAAGTCAACCCTAGGTCAATCATGGTCAACATAGCCCAAAATAAGTGACTTAGCCCTCATACACTTGAACCAAGCTCAAACCAAGTGACCCCACCAAATATCTTCATCCAATTAATACCCTATGGCACCTGGTTATGAAGGGCAAAGGTCACATGTGTGCATGATTCATTAAAAAGAAAAGGAGGAGAGAGAGGGGACAAAAAGAGGATTGATAAAGCTTTGCCCCACCCACACTCCAACTCAATCAGCCTAGGGCCTTGGGTGATTGCTGGGCACCTGAGAATAGGACAGAAGGGCAGCTGTACCACTGATTGGTTGGCCAAAATACCAAAAACGTGGGCCTCTTAGTTCAAACTCCCTTATACTCTCCTCGCCACTCCCATTTGAGCATCTCACTAGCTTCAGAAGCTGGCAAGCAGTCGAAATCGACCTTTGGATCAAAGTTTTTTGTGGAGAATGAAGGAAATGGGCAAGGTCGCCGGAGAGGAGCATTTCCATGGCCAACCGCCGCCACCGCCACCGCCAAGCTCCATATTAGGTTCGTTTCTCCTCCTCTCCCTCCATGCTAGCTTCCTATCTCATTAATTTGAAGGATAGGTCTCAATTGAGCCAAATCCAAAACCTCAAAACCATGGAAAAAGATGATTTTCGGCCATGCTAGGATCGCCGGAAAACACCACCTCCGGCCGCCATGTCACCGGGAATCCATAGCCCCGACCACCACGAAGGTGTTGGTGGTGGTGGTTGGCCGGGGAGGGGCATGGATGGATGGGAAATAGGAGAGCAAGTTTGCCCAGCTCTGGCTGATCTCAGTCGTTGGCTGGAGGAAGAAGATGAAGGGGGAGGGTCGGATATGCTTTAAGATCCGTGCAGATCTTAATTTCTTGGTATTAATTTAATTCAAATCTTGGATTTTTCTGCCTCTATTTATCAGTCCACTTCAAATATTAATTAAGGCCTCTTAATGGCTGAATTAGAAAAAGTGCCCAACATGGAAATTGTAGGCCTTGGTCTTTACTTTAATTAAGGCTTGAGTTCAGGTCATTTGGTGACCCACAGCTCCCTGGGGAGCTGTTTTACTAGGACTGGTCCTACTCTAGGTCAGTCCACTAAAATAATTACCTAGCCCAAACCCCTCAAGCTTTGAATCTTATCTTTTAACCATGGGTATGTATACCCTAGGGGCACCCCCTGCCCAAACGACAACCCTTGATGAGCTCTTTTACCTAGATTTTTTGTGGTAACTAGGATATTTAAATAAAATTGATTTTTGGAGCATCTGAAGTCCAAATGACACCAAACTTTGGTGGCATGCTCTTTAGTACATGCGTAGTGCCTGCCTAAATTTTCACTCCATTTGGAGTTGATTTGCTATGAAAAATGGGAAACCCTAAGGAGGGCTTTTAAGGGTCACATTAGGGTTTAAGCCATTTTGAGGAGTTGAGTGAGTTAGCCTCCTCCACCATGATGATTTTGTAGGTATTGTTATGCAAATGCATGTGACACACCCTAATGGAGCATTTGGAGCCATTAGGGTGGTGTGACCTAAAGCCCTAAGGACAAATTCTTAATGTGGCATTTTTGGGGCTTGTGAAGGACATATGACCAAATGTCCTTGCCTTGGCTCAGAACTTTGTAGGCATATTTTTAAGAGCATAAAATAACTTAGGTAATTTAATGGGAATTTTTAGTGTCATTTAAGTATTTTTCTCCAAATAAATGAGATTGCCCTTTTTCCTTAAATAAATAAAGTGCATGGTCATATGACCTTGTATGGCTTTGAAACTTTATCAGTGGCTGAATAAGGATGAAAATGGACTATAGTAATTTTCTTATGATCTATTGAAGCATTATACCTTGAGTAGGATTTTTTAAGTGCTTACTAGCTTAAAAGAATTTAATTATGAAAAATGTCAAATAATTGGGTAAAATTATGATACTTGGATATCTGTCATTTTATGTTGTCATATGCCCATGATAATTGTTTGGAAGCTTGTAGATTTGTATTTCATGTACCTCATGTAGAAATTGGAATTAACAATATTTGGATGTAAAATCATTTTAAAATGACAAATCAGGGGACATGATTATGAAACTTGGTTATCTGTCATTTGAGGTTAATATATACCCATGATAATTATTTGGGAGCCTGTAGATTCGTATTTCTTGTACCTCATGTAGAAATTGGTATTTACAACACTTGGATGTTAACTCTTTTTAAAATGTCAAATCATATGGTAATGACACAATCCTTTGGCAGAGGACTCTAGATCCCCTTCTGGACACTTGGTAATATTTTTAGAATTTTCAGATGTGAAATACTATTTTTACTAATTATAGTGGCATTTTGGTAATTATACAACTATGATGATTTAGTAGGCCAAATGACATCCTAGGGTCATGGAACTCAGTGAACCACCTTGATATGGTATATTACCTTACGGATAATTTTCATGTGGCATGTAGAAGCATTTTGAGGGTAGTTCATGTGTAATTTGACTTAAGGCCTGAACTACTTTAAATTATAATAAATAACAAATTAATATGGAAAATTATGTAAATTGGAACATACCTTATTAAGGTCCGTGGGAGCCTAGGATAATTATACCATACCTTGGTGATGAGTTTTTAGAAGGATTCCCTTATGAGGTTTGAGGTTAGTTCAACTTAGTGGTCTGCGTTTAGTAAAAACAGAATTTTGAATTTTAGGCAATTCAGACCCCTAGGTAGTGTTTAGTACTTATATCCATTCAGTATTTGAGTGATAACTCACAATGATTCAAGGAGGGTCAAACCTAGGGTTAGCTGTGAGTTATGGAGGTACGTCCAACCCAATTGGGTGGGACGGGTGTTGAGCTAAGTCACTTAAGTATATGAAATAATGAAGGGTGAACCAAATATTAATCACCAACTAAAGTAATTGTCTTGAGGAGGATGGTGGGGTTGAGCCCTTTGAATCTGTAGTACCGTTGGGAACCCCTTCACGGGGTACACCGCGGGAAGTCCAAGATTCACCCTAAATATAACACTAACTAAATTGTAGGCAAGAGTAGCCTAAGTAGGTCTGCAAACTAGTATGGATCTCCTTCGGGAAGGAGATGGTTTGGATCAACTTGTGTGTTAGTCCCTAAGCCGGAAGCTCGGGTGGATTTGTTAACACCCGTTACTTATGCAAATAGTGGAGAGTCTTCGGTACTAGGCTGGTCGTGTCACCGACGGTAGTACGTTGACTCAGGTGAGGGTGAGGTTTAGAGGGCCGGTAAGTTTGTGTACCGCAGTCTGGAAGACAATCCCTAATAACCCACCCCGACCTTAAAGTCTGGTGGATTCCAGCAAGAGTACGTAGGAGCTCCGCTGTTGTGTTCTTAGCCTGAGGCGTACATGAGGTCTAGGCTTGGTAGTGACCATACCCGCCTAGGATGTGGAGTGCCCGATCCACTGCCACTGTGAGCCACGACGGTCGGTACCCGAAAGGTTGGCTTCCTTTCTAACAAATTGGGAACTATAAAGGTCTGTGCGCATGGAGTCGTGTGGGTGAGTTGCATTGCATGACTGCATAATACACATCATAAATATAACATAACATAAACACATCTGCATACCCCATCATATAAATTAGTATGGGCTCTTTTATATGATGGGTTACCTGGACATCTTAACTTATATGTCGTATGGGCGTTCATATAAGTTAAGGTACGAAACTGTGATGGTAGATTAGTTTTAGTTACTGCACCGTAATTTTCTTTCTATTACTGCTTTACTTCATGCTCTACTTTACTGTCATTTATTTGCACTATACTGCTAGCTAGTTTTACTGCTTTACTCATACTTGTTAGATTAGTGTCATGTCACCTCCTTCTTGTTTACCCCTTGTTTGTCCTCCGCTTCTTCCTCCCGCTCGGTGCCTAGGAGTCGTGGAGGGAGGCGCGCACAAAACAACTTAGTCTTTATGACTAATGGTCGGTGTGACCGCAGGAGTCCGAGGAGACAGAGTTTTCCCGCGCGCAGCTGGACGAGATGGCAGGACCTAAGCAGCAGATGCAATGTACTACCACGACGCCACAGGTTGATGACTGGATAGTTAAACTTCCTCATTTGAGTGTTTTGTTGTAGTTTCTGCATGTTGTAGAGAGAGAGAGAGTACTTATTGTGGATTTGTATCGGGCTTAAGCCCTCTTTGCTTGTACTTCTCTTTTTGGACTTTCTGTTTCATTATATATTTATATGATGATGTGGTTGTGGACATGCCTTTATTTCTGTACTTCATTTCGGCATATTTTACTTATGATCGTATAGCCGGCAGAGTTGGTGCTGAGCGGTGTTAGCCAACACGAGTGTTGGTGGCACCGCAAGGCAGCGATTCTGGGCAATGATCCACCTCAACCATGCGATGCGGGAGAGGTTCGAGTTTTCATGTACCCGAACGGATCTTGAGAAAAGAGATCTTACAAATGGTATTACTGAACGAACGATCATAAGAGAACAGTCCACAACATACTGGTCACCCCGCTCGAGTGTAGTTTGCGGACAAACTATGCAGCGGAAGCTGTGGTGTGCCCATGTATGAAATCACATAAAATAGTTCACTAAGCTGCAAGTTAGGTTAAATTTTGACTTACTTAGACAATTTAGTGACGCGTCCTAGTCTAAAGAGCGACCTCGGGTCTAGATTTGGTTGAAAGTTAAGGATACCCAACGTAGCTAAGGGAAGAAGTTAGTATAAGTCTTGACGTTGAGACTTTCACGCTAAAGGTTACGCTTTACTACCAAGTGGTAGGACCATCTCGAGGAGATCGGGTGTCTGTAGTCTTCTTTAGAGTAATAGAAGACCCATAAGCATAACCCCCTTACCATAACTTATAACATTGAGAGCCTAAGTCTTAGCATAACAATATGTCTCAGGGTGGAACACCAAGTCAGAGAATATATGCCCTAAAGTTTATGTACGTATGTAAGATGAATATACCGCAGAAGTATTGAAGAGACTTAGCCCAAATCGGTATGGGCTTATCCTTTTGTTTATTTTGCTAATAAAATACCAACTTGGATTGCCCCTAGACTTTATTTAGAAAATGTTGTGACATTTACGTAGTAAGCTCGAGGTTTGGAGTATTCAATGATACTCGGGTGATGACGAGATCTTATTCAGACACTTTTGGTTTGTGGACCAACCCTCGTTAGATGTTTGAGACCCTTGGAGAATTACTTCACCTTAAATAGAGGGGATTGTCTATACCAAGTTGTGACTGCTGTAGTTTTACTGGCAAGTTAGGTGAATAGTGCACTTCAAGCGTGAGTGTGTACTCATCTTATTGCTCTAAGGCTGGATCTAAGCCGACAAAAGTGATCAACTTGTTAATCATTTGGTTATACGTAAAGGGTTGTCCAGTGTATGGGCATAAGACTCTCGGAATCAAGAAAGTCAGGTTAAGAATTTAGGGAATTTCACTAACTTCCTGATCCAAGCAATGTTGTCTTGTCTTTTATAAGGACGTTTGGTCATCAAGCTCTTACCGGTCACAAGGAAAAACGTCATAAACGGCAAATTCAGTGCAAGACCAAGTAAAATTTAGAATGGATAGAAGTAAGACTGGGCTATAAGTTCTCATGACCATAGGAAATAATCAGCTTATCGTAACAAACTTGCTAGTGTATTGTTGTAAATACACCTTCTTAACCTCGGGACATCAATTTGTAGAGTTATCGGAACAATTAATAAACATTGACGTCCGATCAAATGTCTCATTTTATCAAGTACTGAAAACAAGAAGAATACCAGGTTTAGTAGCTTGGGATAAATGTGTCACGTCGTGAAATTTTGATGATTGGAATCAAGTTTTCGCAAGTTAAAAATTACAACTAGAGTTTCTTGCACTTCAGGGCTTTCAAAGGTAATTTTTTCAGATAATATTTTTAATTAAAATTCAAGCCCTCTCCTTGGTGTAAATTTAGTTAAGATCATTTTACTCTTAGAGTTGGTTTATATATAACCAGAGAGCTTAGGAAGGTGACCCTTTGGATCTTATAATATGATGATAAAACTATTTAGGGCTAAGTGGAGGATCTTACGATGTTCGAATCTCGGGAAAAATGACAACGACCATCATGTACTAAAATGTTGAGGATTTGAGAGTTAAAACAAATGGTTAGGTGTTGTTACTATCAACTCCCGCTTGAAACTATTAATATTACCTGATGATATTTATCGACGTAATTTTTGGACGACACAACTAAGAGAAGGGTCGTTATGATGAAGTCTTTAAGTCATAGTTTAAAGCTTAAGTGAGATGAGACCACTTGACATTGGAAGTTTAGCCCACTCGATATTGGAAATCTAAAGTGAAATTTGACGAATGATATATTGAAGATATATAATTTATATACAATCCTCCGATCTTAGGAACCAGAACTTACAATTTCCCCAAAAATTATAATCACATTTATGATGATTCAAGAATAAGGGAGACAGGTTTGATTTCCAGATATAAATGGTGAAACTCCTCGAGGATTAATGGGTTTTAATGAGACACCCTTCACGTTGAAATCAAATTGTGTCAAAACATGTCATGATAAAAAGGGTTTTACCCTCGTGAGTTATGAACCAAATGGATATGGAAAGTAGTTGGGGTCATTTCACGATCATCAGTTTTAAACTACAGACGTTATGTGCCTCAAAGAAAAACATGGAGGATATCTACATTTATTTAACGTGAGGAAGCGTTAACCTCATGTAACATTCGTAGGACATAAGAGACTCTGGCCCAAGTGTAATCAAAGTTTATATTATTACTTTGTAGCTGATAAACCTGACCTTGTATCCGCGGAGTCGGAAATTGTTTATCAGCAGAGACCTCATATGTTAAGGGATAAGGTCTCTTGGTGTAGGTGGTGGTGAACACCTACGTGTAAAGGAATCGTATAGTGAAGAATCAGAATAGACAATGATGGTTGGCTAAATGATCGCGTCCTGGCCAATCGGTTTATGAGCAGAGTATTATGTAAGCATGGTTCGTGAATATAACCTTATGAAGTTAAGTTGAACTCGAAGGATTTCGGTGCCACCTAGCGCGGCTTGATAGCATAAATTAACTCTGTAGGATCTTATGTATTACAGATTGATCTTCCTCCAAGGGGTGTAGTGATTTTGGTAACACCCACACCTGGTTAGCTTGTTATGATTTTGAAGTGTTTATTTCCTATTTATTACCGGGATGGAGCAAGTAGAACCCGCATTGTGATTAATGGCACGATGGTCTGAGCGGCGGGACAAACCTTCAATTAACCCCTGGTAGGAATATTGCCGACAATCTTAGCAAGGAATAGTAGAAGTGCAAAGACTGTTGCTCCAGTTTGAGTTCACATATAGTAGAGGTCCGAGTTCTTCCGTGGAAGGAGATTCTGATGTCCGATTATTACAGTTCAACCATGGGCAAGAGGGGCACAACTGGGTGCCCTTGGACTTCATGCAACAACGTTTCCCGGAACTCATCACCTTAGGTGCAAATTAAACGTCTTTGAAATCCTTTATTCTTATAAGTACTTGCAACCCGTAGACCCGAACCTAAATTTCGAGGACGAAATACTTCTTTTGTTTATTGGGATTTGTAACATCCCCAATCCTTCTAGACCCCTAGTTGGTATTAGGGCATGGGTGGTGTGCAGAGTGGCCACTAAGGCCCTTGGATCAAGCGGAGTGTGCTAAGTGCACACCAAGGGCACAAAATCTAACATAGTCCAATGTCACTCCCTTAGGTCAATTGACCATCAATTCACCAAATTGACCTCCCCCATACCACCCTAACCACTAAGGAAGACCATAACCATGGAAATTGCACTTGGGTGGGACCCAATTGCATGAATTTGGTCAAAGTCAAATATTGGCCAGCATTAACCAAACTAAGTTAATTAGGGTTCAATTGACCCCATATGTTCAAATTAACCTTACCACCACACTATAAACACTTTAAGGAACTCATTGGACCTGAGACCCCCATCCCTTGGTCAACCAGTTGACCAATTTGACCAAGGTCAACTCTAGTTTAATTTTGGTCAAAATTACACCTTAAGGCTAATTTAGCCCAAATGGGGCCCCACCATGGACCAACCAATGTTGGGTGAAGTTAAGGGACCCATGACCCCCAAGTGGGGTCAACCCACTCACCTTGTTGACCAAAGTCAACCCTAGGTCAATCATGGTCAACATAGCCCAAAATAAGTGACTTAGCCCTCATACACTTGAACCAAGCTCAAACCAAGTGACCCCACCAAATATCTTCATCAAATTAATACCCTATGACACCTGGTTATGAAGGGCAAAGGTCACATGTGTGCATGATTCATTAAAAAGCAAAGGAGGAGAGAGAGAGAGGGGACAAAAAGAGGATTGATAAAGCTTTGCCCCACCCACATTCCAACTCAATCAGCCTAGGGTCTTGGGTGATTGCTAGGCACCTGAGAATAGGACAGAAGGGCAGCTGTACCACTGATTGGTTGGCCAAAATACCAAAAATGTGGGCCTCTTAGTTCAAACTCCCTTATACTCTCCTCCCCACTCCCATTAGAGCAAGTTTGCCTAGCTCTGGCTGATCTCAGCCGTTGGCTGGAGGAAGAAGATGAAGGGGGAGGGTCGGATATGCTTTAAGATCCGTGCAGATCTTAATTTCTTGGTATTAATTTAATTCAAAGCTTGGATTTTTCTGCCTCTATTTATCAGTCCACTTCAAATATTATTTAAGGCCTCTTAATGGCTGAATTAGAAATAGTGCCCAACATGAAAGTTGTAGGCCTTGGTCTTGACTTTCATTAGGGCTTAAGTTCAGGTCATTTGGTGACCCACAGCTCCCTGTGGAGCTGTTTTACTAGGACTGGTCCTACACTAGGTCAGTCCACTAAAATAATTACCTAGCCCAAACCCATCAAGCTTTGAGGCTTATCTTTTAACCATGGGTAGATATACCATAGGGGCACCCCCTGCCCAAAGGACAACTCTTGATGAGCACTTTTACCTAGAGTTTTTGTGGTAACTAGGATATTTAAATAAAGTTGATTTTTGGAGCATATGAAGTCCAAATGACACCAAACTATGGTGGCATGCTCTTTAGTACATGAGTAGTTCCTGCCCAAATTTTCACTCCATTTGGAGTTGATTTGCTATGGAAAATGGGAAACCCTAAGGAGGGCCTTTATGGGTCAAATTAGGGTTTAAGCCATTTTGAGGAGTTGAGTGAGTTAGCCTCCTCCACCATGATGATTTTGTAGGTATTGTTATGCAAATGCATGTGACACACCCTAATGGAGCATTTGGAGCCATTAGGGTGGTGTGACCTAAAGCCCTAAGGACAAATTCTTAATGTTGAATTTTTGGGGCTTGTGAAGGACATAGGACCAAATGTCCTTGCCTTGGCTCAGAACTTTGTAGGCATGTTTTTAAGAGCATAAAATGACTTAGGTAATTTAATGGGAATTTTTAGTGTCATCAAAGTATTTTTCTCCTAATAAATGAGATTGCCTTTTTTCCTTAAATAAATAAAGTGCATGGTCATATGACCTTGTATGGCTTTGAAACTTTATCAGTGGCTGAATATGGATGAAAATGGACTATTGTAATTTTGTTATGATCTATTAAAGCATTATACCTTGTGTAGGATTTTTTAAGTGCTTACTAGCTTAGAAGAATTTAATTATGAAAAATGTCAAATCATTGGGTAAAATTATGATACTTGGATATCTGTCATTTTATGTTGTCATATGCCCATGATAATTGTTTGGAAGCTTGTATATTTGTATTTCATGTACCTCATGTAGAAATTGGAATTTACAACATTTTGATGTAAAATTATTTTAAAATGTCAAATCAGGGGGCAAGATTATGAAACATGGTTATCTGTCATTTGAGGTTAATATATACCCATGATTATTATTTGGGAGTCTGTAGATTGGTATTTCTTGTACCTCATGTAGAAATTGGTATTTACAACACTTGGATGTTAACTCTTTTTAAAATGCCAAATCATATGGTAATGACACAATCCTTTGGAAGATGACTCTAGATCCCCATCTGGACACTTCGTAATTTTTGTAGAATTTTCAGATGTGAAATACTATTTTTACTAATTATAGTGGCATTTTGGTAATTATACAACTATGATGATTTAGTAGGCCAAATAACATCCTAGGGTCATGGAACTCAGTGAACCACCTTGATATGGGATATTACCTTACTAATAATTTTCATGTGGCATGTAGAAGCATTTTGAGGGTAGTTCATATGTAATTTGACTTAAGGCCTGAACTACTTTAAATTATAATAAATACCAAATTAATATGGAAAATTATGGAAATTGAAACATACCTTAATAAGGTTAGTGGGAGCCTAGGATAATTATACCAGACCTTGGTGATGAGTTTTTAGAAGGATTCCCTTATGAGGTTTGAGGTTAGTTCAACTAGTGGTCTGCGTTTAGTAAAACCAGAATTTTGAATTTTAGGCAATTCAGACCCCTAGGTAGTGTTTAGTACTTATATCCATTCAGTATTTGAGTGATAACTCATAATGATTCAAGGAGGGTCAAACCTAGGGTTAGCTGTGAGGTTGTGTCAGGGTTAGTGTATGAGTTATGGAGGCACGTCCAACCCAATTGGGTGGGACGGGTGTTGAGCTAAGTCACTTAAGTATATGAAATAATGAAGGGTGAACCAAATGTTAATCACCAACTAAAGTAATTGTCTTGAGGAGGATGGTGGGGTTGAGCCCATTGAATCCGTAGTACCGTTGGGAACCCCTTCACGGGGTACACCGCGGGAAGTCCAAGATTCACCCTAAATATAACACTAACTAAATTGTAGGCAAGAGTAGCCTTAGTAGGTCTGCAAACTAGTATGGATCTCCTTCGGGAAGGAGATGGGTTGGATCAACTTGTGTGTTAGTCCCTGAGCCGGAAGCTCGGGTGGATTTGTTAACACCTGTTACTTATGCAAATAGTGGCGAGTCTTCGGTACTAGGCTGGTCGTGTCACCGACAGTAGTACGTTGACTCAGGTGAGGGTGAGGTTTAGAGCTCCGGTAAGTTTGTGTACCGCGGTCTGGAAGACAATCCCTAATAACCCACCCCGACCTTAAAGTCTGGTGGATTCCAGCAAAAGTACGCAGGAGCTCCGTTGTTGTGTTCTTAGCGTGAGGCGTACGTGAGGTCTAGTCTTGGTAGTGATCATACCCCCCTATGATGTGGAGTGCCCGATCCACTGCCACCGTGAGCCACGACGGTCGGTACCCGAAAGGTTGGCTTCCTTTCTAACAAATTGGAAACTATAAAGGTCTATGCGCATGGAGTCGTGTGGGTGAGTTGCATTGCATGGCTGCATGATACACATCATAAACATAGCATAACATAACACACATCTGCATACCCCATCATATAAATTAGTATGGGCTCTTTTATATGATGGGTTACCTGGACATCTTAACTTATATGTCGTATGGGCGTTTATATAAGTTAATGTATGAAACTGTGATGGTAGATTAGTTTTACTTACTGCAATTTTCTTTCTATTAATGCTTTACTTCATGCTCTACTTTACTGTCATTTATTTGCACTATACTGCTAGCTAGTTTTACTACTTTACTCATACTTGCTAGATTAGTGCCATGTCACCTTCTTCTTGTTTACCCCTTGTTTGTCCTCCACTTCTTCCTCCCGCTCGATGCCTAGGAGTCGTGGAGGGAGGCGAGCACAAAACGACTTAGTCTTTATGACTAACGGTCGGTGTGACCGCAGGAGTCCGAGGAGACGGAGTTGTCCCGCGCGCAGCTGGACGAGATGGCAGGACCTGAGAAGCGGATGCAGCGTACTACCACGACGCCACAGGTTGATGACTGGATAGTTAGACTTCCTCATTTGAGTGTTTTGTTGTAGTTTTCGCATGTTGTAGAGAGAGAGAGAGTACTTATTGTGGATTTGTATCGGGCTTAAGCCCTCTTTGCTTGTACTTCTCTTTTTGGACTTTCTGTTTCATTATATATTTATATGATGATGTGGTAGTGGACATGCCTTTATTTCTGTACTTCATTTTGGCATATTTTACTTATGATCGTATAGCCGACAGAGTTGGTGCTGAGCGGTGCTAGCCAACCCGAGTGTTGGTGACACCGCGAGGCAGCGATTCTGGGAGAAGATCCACCTCAACTGTGTGATGCGGGAGAGGTTTGAGTTTTCATGTACCAGAACGGGTCTTGAGAAAAGAGATCTTACACTTCTGGATTCTCTCATGTCCCTTGAAAAGCTTTTCCATATCAACTTCAGTTCCAGGATGAACATCTTTAAGTTTGAAGACCAGACCAAGAACTTTAGCAGTCATCAGGTTTATGTCTTCAAATTCTAAGTCATCTGACCCATGATCTGCATTAGGATTTGGTACAATAAAAATTAATTGTGGTTTTCTAGAAGTTGAAGTTGTCTTGAATATAATGTTCTTTTTCTTTACTAGTGAATGTCAGTGGATATGTATTGAAGGTTGATCTTACCCTTCTCTACATTATCCCTGAGAAAGTGGCATTTTATCTCTTTGTGCTTAGTTATGCCGTGGAGAACAGGATTGGAAGCTATTGAAATAGCACTAGAGCTGTCACAATATATTATGGAATTGTCGATGGAAAAGTTGTAATCCAACAACTGATTTTGCATCCACAATATTTGTGAGCAACAGCTTCCTGCAGCTATATGCTCAGCTTCAGCTGTAGAAGTGGATACTGTGGTTTGCTTCTTGCTAAACCATGAAATCAGTCTAGCACCCAGGAACTGACATGTTCCTGAGTTTCTTTTTTTGTCCATCCTGCATCCAACATAGTCTGCATCTGAATAGCCAACTAATTCAAATCCAGATTCAGCTGGATACCACAAGCCAAGTTCAGGTGGGATTCCTTTGGGTCAACCTGAAACCTATCACATATATAGTTAGCAAATATTATATCAGGTCTGCTAGCTATCACGTAGAGAAGAGAGCCAATGGTTGCTTTGTAAATCTTCTGATCAAAGGACTTACCCTTTTCTTCTCTATCCAAAACAACATTAGTTGTCATGGGGGTTTTCATAACAGAGGCATTTTCCATCCCAAATCTCTTGATGAGTTCTCTGGTATACTTGGATTGAGATATGAAAGTGTCATCTGCATTTTGTTTTACGTGAAGACCAAGGAAATAAGATAGTTCCCACTGTTGGATCTTACGGCGCCCTTAGAGGGGGGTGAATAAGGGAATAAAATTTGTTGTTACTTTTTACTAAATTGTTTAGAGAAACTTAGAACAAAATAACAATTTATCTTAAAGAAGGAAAACAATTGTAATTTGCAATTCTAAAAGTTATGCCAAATGATAGAAATCAAGTAAACACAAAAGAGACATGATTATATTATATGGAAAAAGTGTTTACATAAATTTGATTTCTATATCACTAGAAATCGGAGGCGTACAAATGTAAATTTCTTTTCCTTTTCTATACCGACTTGTATCCCCACAAACCGGTTGGTTTAGCCTATCCTTCCCCGGATAAGGCCTCAAGCCGCTCTAGCCAATCCTTCCCCGGATATGACCTCAAGCCCCCCTAGATCTAATCACCTAGAACTAGTCGCCAACACAAGGTAAATTTCCCCCTAAGTCCTACCCAGACCTAGTCGCCAACACAAGGCGAATTAACTTAACGATTACAAAAATTATGGAATGAAAATTAATATAACAATAATGAAACTCCCTATATGAGATCTCTAAAGATGAGGATGAAGGATCGCTGTAGCATAAGCGAGGTTGAAGCGATCGTTCTTCGGATGCAGCGTGGTGGCTTCCTTCTCCAGAAATCCTCTTTGAATTTGAGTGGGAGATGAACTTTCGGCAGGGTAGCAGCTCTGGAAATATGGCACAAGTAATCTCTCTGGAAGCACTCACTCAAAACGAGAGAGAGCCCATCATTTTATAGAACTTGGAGATAGCGCCTGCGTTAGCTCCTAGCGCCTGCGGTAGCGATCGTGTGGAGCGGTTGCGAAACCGTCGGCGGCGTGGAACTGTGCACGAACTTGAGATAGCGCCTGGCGGTAGCGCTAGCGCTGGCGGTAGCGGTTGCGAAACCGTCGGTGGCGTGGCAGAACAAACTTTCGTCGAACGGAATTTTTGTCAAACGAAGTTTTCGTCGAACGGAGTTCCACATTCGTCGAACGGAAATTTTCGTCGAACGGAGTTCCACATTCGTCGAACGGAAATTTTTGTCGAACGGAGTTCCACATTCGTCGAACGGAAATTTGGTCGAACGAGCTAACGCCTAGCGGTAGCGCATTGTTTGAGATTTTTGAATTCAGCTGATTTCTACCTGTGGAGTATTGCACATATAGTTCCTGCACAATATAAACACACGACAAGCAAGATCAAATACAATTTGGGATTTGTTATTCTCAAACAAAGGGATGTGACACACATGTCCAACAATCTCCCCCTTTTGATAATAACAAATCCACTTAGCAAGAAATCAACAATAGTGTTTATAGTATAAGATAAGCAAGATGATAGTCCAACTATAGTATATGATGTGCATACTCCCCCTATCTTAATGCTCCCCTTACATAAATGCAATTTATGTTTTACTCCCCCTATCTTAATCTTCTATATTTCTCCTATATATATTTCTTCAATCAATCTCCCCCTTTTGGTATTATCAAAAGAAGGTGGGGTGAGGGTAGTAAGGAGGCTTTTCTTATTAATGATAAAGCATGATCGAGCTTTTTAATATAGATAATGATAAAGATTTTAAGCATAGTATATAAGAGATTTCAAATTAAAAAAATAAGAGTTGTAAGCAAGCGGAATATTATAAGAAACATCTTTTTGTAAGCATGAAAAAGCATAAGTAAAAATATGAGTTATAGTTCAAAATTGAAAGATGTTTTAACCTTTTTGAAATCTCAAAGTTTTTCATAAAGATACCAAGCATGAAATGAACATATCAGCAACTCAAGTTGATCACTGCTTATCCACTCCAACAACCTACCTCTGATACCATATTAAAATTTTTGATTTGAATCGTTTAGGAGTAAGCAGGAGTTGCATCAACTGAGTATAGCCAAACAACCACAATATGCCACACAGCAACACAAAGCTTTATTGAATCACAATACTTAATTACAGTGCGAGGTATACATGGCGATACATGATTCATAAGAATCACGAAGGAGAGAAGAACAAAACACCAAAAACAGAACTGGCGGCTTGACAAGCAGAGACCGCACAGACCGCACAACTCCAGAGATCACCCGGCTTGACCTGAGACCGCGCGAACAGAAAACAGACAGACCGCCTGCACTGCAAGACCGCCACCTCAGACCGCACGAAGTGGAGCTTATTGAATTGAACGAAGAACAACTGTCGCAAGACCGCAACTCAGATTACCTGATCGCCGAAGGTCGCCTGATCGCTGAGCTCGCTGCGAACAGCACAAGAACACCATAAACCAGTTCGCAGACAGACCGCTGCTGAACTGTTTATCCAAGCCGCTGGGAATCACCAAGGAAGAAGACTGCAACCTGCTGACCGTAAACCTGCAAACACAACAAACAGTCAACTCACTTCCGAGACCGCCCGACCTCAGAGTTGAGACCGCACGAATTAACCCAGGCTCTTGTTCTTACAGTTCTCGTTATGAATGACGGGCCATGCACCCTATTTATAGGCGACAAGACGGATGTCATCACCGCCACAAAAGAGATACAATCACCACCCGCCAGATCGCCAGCGGTCTCAAAGAGCAAACCGCGCGATCACACCACTTGGACAACCTTCCTCCGAGACCGCAGATCAGCAGGCAGACCGCGCACAAGCCGCGCGGACATAAGCCCCTCCCTCCTTAGATCGCCAAGAGCAGACAAGGAACATCTGGCCGACTTCAAACAAGTCGCCAGATCGACAAGCACAAACCGCCCGGTCACAGCGGTTATACCAGAACAGACCGCCCGGTCTTCTACAAAGAGGATAGACCATCCAAGCAGAACAACCCGGGACAAGACCGCAACAACCAGAACAAACCGGCCAACCAGCAGACCGCCAGAACCAGACCGGTAGAGCCAGACCGACAGGTCACCAACACAGACCGCCGGCCACCTTCCACTTCACTTCAACAATTTCAACATGTATCTTGTAACTTTTATATCTTTTTCAGTAGAGAAATTCGTCGCAGTGGTTGGCGACTAGGTCGTGAGTGACTTAGAGGGAAATTCGACGTGTGGTTGGCGACTAGAGCCTTGCAAGGACTAGGGAGAATTCGTTGTGTGGGTGTGGCGACTAGGTCTTCGGATTAGATCTAGGGGTGCTCGAGGCCTGTCTGGGGATAGAGAAGCTAGAGCGGATTGAGGCCGTATCTGGGGATAGATCGGCTAAAGCCAACTGGTCCTTGGGAGAAGGGTCGGTATAGAAAACCAAAATGGTTTTACGCATTCGCCTCAATCCCAAGCGTCATTGGGATAGGATTTTGTAATCATTTTTAAAGCAATAATACTATGTGTTTTTTCTCTAATATTGTCTTGCTATCTTTGATTGTTGAAATCTAAACGAAAAGACATTTTCTGTCACTTACGTCGAGCGGTAATATTACCGTTGGCGGTAGCAACAGAGTTCACATCTCTCGTGCTTGGTACAACCTATTTTCATACAAAGCTTACTAGTGTGTCTTAGCTGAAATATTTTCATAAAAACAGTCAACATATTTGAATAAACTCAATTAAGTCTGAAAAGTTTTAAAACTCTATGTGGTCTCTTCTTCACAAAGACGATGGCAACTCAAGTTGATCACTGCTTATCCACTCCAACAACCTACCTCTGATACCATGTTAAAATTTTTGATTTGAATCGTTTAGGAGTAAGCAGGAGTTGCATCAACTGAGTATAGCCAAACAACCACAATATGCCACACAGCAACACAAAGCTTTATTGAATCACAATACTTGATTACAGTGCGAGGTATACATGGCGAGACATGATTCATAAGAATCACGAAGGAGAGAAGAACAAAACACCAAAAACAGAACTGGCGGCTTGACAAGCAGAGACCGCACAGACCGCACAACTCCAGAGATCACCCGGCTTGACCTGAGACCGCGCGAACAGAAAACAGACAGACTGCCTGCACTGCAAGACCGCCACCTCAGACCGCACGAAGTGGAGCTTATTGAATTGAACGAAGAACAACTGTCGCCAGACCGCAACTCAGATTGGCTGACCGCGGAAGGTCGCCTGATCGCTGAGCTCGCTGCGAACAGCACAAGAACACCATAAACCAGTTCGCAGACAGACCGCTGCCGAACTGTTTATCCAAGCCGCTGGGAATCACCAAGGAAGAAGACTGCAACCTGCTGACCGCAAACCTGCGAACACAATAAACAGTCAACTCACTTCCGAAACCGCCCGACCTCAGAGTTGAGACCGCACGAATTAACCCAGGCTCTTATTCTTACAGTTCTCGTTATGAATGACGGGCCATGCACCCTATTTATAGGCGACAAGACGGATGTCATCACCACCACAAAAGAGATACAATCACCACCCGCCAGATCGCCAGTGGTCTCAAAGGGCAAACCGCGCGATCACACCACTTGGACAACCTTCCGTCCAAGACCGCAGATCAGCAGGCAGACCGCGCACAAGCCGCGCGGACATAAGCCCCTCCCTCCTTAGATCGCCAAGAGCAGACAAAGAACATCTGGCCGACTTCAAACAAGTCGCCAGATCGACAAGCACAAACCGCCCGGTCACAGCGGTTATACCATAACAGACCGCCCGGTCTTCTACAAAGAAGATAGACCATCCAAGCAGAACAACCCGGGACAAGACCGCAACAACCAGAACAAACCGGCCAACCAGCAGACCGCCAGAACCAGACCGGCAGAGCCAGACCGACAGGTCACCAACACAGATCGCCGGCCACCTTCCACTTCACTTCAACAATTTCAACATGTATCTTGTAACTTTTATATCTTTTTCGGTAGAGAAATTCGTCGCAGTGGTTGGCGACTAGGTCGTGAGTGACTTAGAGGGAAATTCGACGTGTGGTTGGCGACTAGAGCCTTGCAAGGACTAGGGAGAATTCGTTGTGTGGGTGTGGCGACTAGGTCTTCGGATTAGATCTAGGGGTGCTCGAGGCCTGTCTGGGGATAGAGAGGCTAAAGCGGATTGAGGCCGTATCTGGGGATAGATCGGCTAAAGCCAACTGGTCCATGGGAGAAGGGTCGGTATAGAAAACCAAAAGGGTTTTACGCATTCGCCTCAATCCCAAGCGTCATTGGGATAGGATTTTGTAATCATTTCTAAAGCAATAATACTGTGTTTTTTCTCTAATATTGTCTTGCTATCTTTGATTGTTGAAATCTAAACGAAAAGACATTTTCTGTCACTAACGTCGAGCGGTAATGTTACCGTTGGTGGTAGCAACAGAGTTCACATCTCTCGTGCTTGGTACAACCTAGTTTCATACAAAGCTTACTAGTGTGTCTTAGCTGAAATATTTTCATAAAAACAGTCAATACATATTTGAATAAACTCAATTAAGTCTGAAAAGTTTTAAAACTCTTATTCACCCCCCCCCCCCCCCCCCCTCTAAGGGCGCCTACAGATCCAACAGACAGTATCGACAAAATTCATGTAACGAAGGATTACTTAGAAAAACTAAATCTGGGTCAAATTGGGACAAAAGCTCGAGGTGATGTTGAGGTAAATACAAAGGAAGACCAAATGGAGGAAGTAGAGTAGAAGTTCAGCATGAATCCTTGCAAAACTGGCAAAATTAACAACGTGGACACAACTCCACCACTGGCCTTCTCTGAAAAGAAGAACAATAACGCAGATAGGACACTGTTTTTCAGTAGTGCGAATATTGATAGCTTACTAGCAGGCATCCTTGCATTGCAACATGTGCACACCTTTTAGTAAAGTAAATAAAATTATTGTACGTGGTTACTGCCACCTTTAATATAATGAACCATTATTGTACGTTTTAAATAATGAGTGATGACATGTAATGGAGAAGGATGCATATATAAGGGAACCTCCGGCTTTGTAACAAGGCATCGGAAAATAAAAGAGTTTAAGTTTTCTCTTTGAGTTCTTAGTTTTTCCTTCTTGCTCTCCTTCTCTAGTTTCCATCTTTCTATTTCGAGTGAATGAACCCTTGAGTGATAATTCCTGGCCATGAAATTACTCATGCAGACACGCAGACACTCGCAGACGCACACACACGCAGACACACGCAGACACACACACACACACGCGCAGACGCAGGCACGCAGACGCAGACGCAGACATGCAGACGCAAACACGCAAACACGCAAACACAAACACACACGGGTGGAACAAGGAGGAAGCTGGAGAATTCCATTATAATTTCATCCACACACACACATGGGTGGAACAGGGAGGAAGCTGGTGAATTCCATTATAATTTCATTCATCTCCATTTCCTGATTACATTCCTTTCCTCTGGTGTTATATATCCAACCAAGGAGAAACATTTCACTGAGTGCATTCTTGATTAGGCTTAGTATTCCTAAGCGTTACATTTAATTAGTGCATTGGTAACTGACTAAGCTCTTAATCTTCTGCAGGACTATGCTCTTAGAGTTCCCAGCACCCTCTGTGCATTCAACGCACTGTGCTACTTTGCCACCCCAACATGCACCGAGTACGAGCCTCCCAACACTCATTGCTGTAAATTTCTCTCAACCTACAAGGGAACTTGAACCCACGTCTCTCTCATCCCATTATGCAAAAAAAAGTTATCTTCCTTAAGTAAAGATTTCTTCTTGGAGCACAAAGCATTACAATTAAGTTCATTACTATAAATAATTAAAACATAGCGCACGAAAGTTTCCATCAAACAATCTAACACAATACATGTCTACACAATGACATATCACAGCTAAAAGAAGCACCTCATTTTAAAACACAGGTATGAAATAAGCAACCATGACAATTGCAAGTGATGAAAGTGTGGTGTTCATCAGAATGCGTCCACCATCATTTCTGAAGAAGGAAGCTTGGTAGATGGGTAAGTTTATAAGCACCAAAGCCGCACACAATAAGAATTGCAGAAACAGTGTGTCCAAAGATCCAATTCCTTCAACCACAACCACTTTTATGGCTCCTCCAACCAAACAAGAGAGATTAAGCATCGCCACTGTCGACAGTATCGTGAACATGGGCGAAGTCAACCCGAACTCCATAATCTCTTGCTCATACCTCTTAGAAATCTCTTCATCCACCACCTTTGGGGTAATGACAAAGGATGAATCGGTGATACCGAGTAGCATTAGAATTGTATCCACCAAGGCGAAAAGGTATGAAGTAGTTCTCTTATACAACCACATTCTTTTGTCATTCCACCAAGCCATCAATGTTCCTCCACTGCCGATCCACTCCCACAAATTAGCAACAATGCTTATAGCAATCACAAATGCAAATGGAATGAACCAAAAGCTAAAAACCTGCACATAGATATAGTAGAGAATTGCTTAAGAAGAGAGAGAGAGAAAGAGAGAGAGAGAGAGAGACGTAGATAGCACATACACTGGGGAATAAGGAAATTCCATTGAGAAGGCTAATAGAAGGGATGACAACATAGATTAGAGTCGGAATGGAGTTGACTGCCCACAAGCAGTACATCGTGTATCCCATCTGAAGGCCGATCTTAGTTCTTCTACTTCCATAAATTAAGGGACAATACTTGGAAAGGAAAATTTGAAGGTCGCCTTCGGACCATCTCTTGTGTTGTACCAAAGCCTGTGAGAGAGTCGTGGGAGCGAGGCCGAGGAAAGCCTCTCTTTTAGGACAGAAATACACTGATTTCCATCCACGGCATTGGATGGAAAATCCAGTGATCACATCTTCCACTGGACATCCATACATCAACCCCACCTGCAGGTATGGTCACAACCATTAATTCTCTTTCAGTGATGACAGTATATATGATAGTATATATATATATAGAGAGAGAGAGAGAGAGTTGAAGAACCTCTTTTCCCCATTGAGTGTTGTTTTCAAAGGAGCACGTTGCGAGATTCTTGCTTCTTTCCTCTAGAGTGCTAATACTTGCTTCATGAATCTCTGGTCTTTCACATTTCAGCTCTATTTTGCTGAGGATATTGTATTCTCTTCCATTTATCAGACATTCTCTCCTATGGAAGCAACATGAACCTGTGTAAATTGGACCTCCTTGGCCATCCAGTCCGGGGAAATCCACCTTCAAGACAATAGATTTCATGAATTAATCTTTAAAAGGTGCATAATTTCTTCTTCTTCTTAGACTGCTTGGTAACTTGAGTTAAGAATGGGTATGAGGTCAAACCTTAGTGATAGTATGTATGGAGCCTGAATACAAATCATGTTTGGTGAGGTTTGCAAATGATTGGGGAAACTGCACAAAAGCATACTCATGACCACTCTCTTCATCCATGAAGAAGCACAAAGCATCCCTGATTGATCCAGCATTATTCGCATACATATCACAGTCAATGGTGAGAATGATTGGTCCATTGCTTATCTGTCCAGAAACTCTCAGCTGCAAAATTCAAATGGAAAGTTAAACCTAAAGTACGGAAATCATCTTATATAATTTCATCTACATTATCCCATGTCTAATTAACGTATCTATTATACATGCCCAGAACCATTAAAATCTATTTTTATTATCTTAATCATCAATGGATATATTTTGCATATTCATTAATATATCAAAATTCTATTATCTTTAGTCAAAAAGAGCGTTTTAGATTTTACCAATGAGTTCAGAGCCCCGGCTTTAAAATTATGGTGATATTTCGGGCGTTTCTCACGGGCCACATAAACTAATGTGGGCATTGCAAATCCTTCAGAGTCACGAGCATTCTCGTCTCTTCCATCAATTAGTATCTGCAAAATAAAACACGATTAGCACACGGCTTCATGGTGTTAGATTGCGTTACAAATTTGCAGAGTTCAATCATACAAAAACTCCAGAAGAAAAGAGAAAATGACATGCCTTGACAATGGGTTGGTGATCTTTGGAAGTTGTTTTGGAGCTCCACTCTGAAAATCCTTCATGCTCCGCCTTAATCTCATTCGATATGTCGTCATGTTTCATCGCCGCATCAATCCGAAGTTCCATATCTTCGTACAATTTCTATACACAAAAGAACATCATAGATTTATCAAAAATCATTCCACTTGAGAAGTTTTGAAGAAGTGAAATTAGACCTCCTACGTACCTTCACAACTGTCCACTCTGAGAAATTTGAATTATGTACAGTTGCTGATGATTTTGAGAAGAAGTGGGCGGGAGACATAGGTTGTACATTGAACTTCTTACAGAAAGGAATCCATGATTTTGCAAATCGTGATGCCTCGAGAAGAGCATAGAAAGTGAAGATAGAACCACCATCATCAGACACATAAACACTCTGTTTCTCTGGTGGATAGTCATAGGCCATGACTGATAAAACTGTATTGATTACTATTTTAGGGGGCTCTAATGTTGGATCAGCAGTGCAAATGAAAACATCTATAGAGGGCAGTTTGTCCTCAAATCTGTGAAATTTGCATAACAAATATAGCCAATCTTAGTTTCGAATGAAATGAATATGATTACACGCCGTGAAACAACCGATCTATTAGCAATAAGTAAGTCGAAACATACCAAAAAAAGGGATCCGCAAACAACCATTTTGTTTATTACGATGGATGTTTGTTTATTTTTATGGGTTATAAGAGGGATTTGGGAGACCATCAAACCATGTGATATGGTAAAATATTTGTGAGAGTACACAAGAAGTTAAAAATTAGCATGTGTGCAAGAACATATCAAAATGTTCGTAATATTGTCATAATAAGCGTGTAAATACTCCCGTTGTATCAAATTTCCGTTAACTCCTAAATCATTAGTTCATTAAACGTGAAAATCTTAACGAAACATACAAAAACTTGGGCCGTATACTCAATAATAATGAGCTAGTAAAACTTAAGAAATCAAGTTAAAAAAAAATTCAGGCTAGGCATAAAGAAGGTGAGATAAATTATCAAGACTTATAAGAGGGTAGAAAAAATTCAGGCTAGACTGGCATATGGAGAATGTTAGTTCTATTATTATTAATATGTCCGCGCGTGTCAGGACCGACTCGGAACGACCCGATGGGTTCCGTGTCACTAGAGTTAGGCTCTACGCTGGAGATACTATATAAGGTCATTCCACATCTGATGAGCCTTAGTGGACTATCTTGAGCGGAGCCTCAACATTCTCAAGATAGGAATTAGGGTTTTCCGCTCTCCCGTCCGTTCCCGTTTTTTTTTCCTGCGCCGTCTCTCCCGATTTTCGCGATTTCTCAAAGCCGATCGGGAAGGAGAAGTTTCGATCCAGTGTTTTGCGATTCGCCCCGCCCGTCTGTAGCAGCGACGCTATCGACTCCATTGCTCCCGGGATCGCCGCCAATCGCGACCTAGATCTGTGCTCGCTCTCCCGTCGGCGCCTAGATCGCAAGAGGGCGCTGCTGCTTCATATCGCTGGAAACGGAGATCAAAGTTCTTCTCCAGATCGACCTGTTCACGATTTCCTGGAGCTCTCATGCTGTTTCCTGGAGTCTCGCGATTTCACCTCGCCGATCTACAGATCTACAGGTCGCTGAAGGAGAAAAGCAGATCTACAGATCTCTCGTTTCCTCCTGCCTTCTGCAGATCGCAGAGTTGTTGTCGCTCCTCGTCTGTCGATCGTGTAGGTCTAAGGAGATCGTGATTCCTGTGCTTCCAGATCCAGATCCAGAAAACCTCCTACTTAGGTGTCAAGATTCCTCTTCCTATGCAAACCAAGCCGCTCGCCATTCTTGCAAGGAGGAGTCCTGTCGATTGGAGGGAGAGATCTTATCTTTAATTTTTTGGCTGTAGCTCTCTTCCAGATCCCGCCATTTCTGTTGGAGGAATACTATTTCTTCTTGTTCTTACAGCCATCTGCTGGGAGAAGCCAAGTGTTGCCTAGATCCAGAATTTCCCTTTTGGAAGATAAAAATCATTTTGCTGCTCTTTGGGTTTTCTTCACAAGCATCAGAGTACTATGGATCTCATTTGATTGGAGGACAGTATTCTTCATTACCTGTTGGAGGAGACATCCCTGATCCAGTGTGTGAATTCGTTCCGTTCTAAGTTTGGAGAAGTTCTCAGGAGTAGCAATCGAATTTTCTGGATTGGATCCGAAATTTCCCGGTCGTCTTCGCGCGAATCAGGTGATTTTGTTTCAGTTTTCTGTTCTAGAATTTATTTCTGTTTTAAATCTAGTGTAATGACGCTGAAAAGTGCGTTCGATGTCGCTAAATTGCAGTCTTTTGACGCCACTGATTTCCTCAGTTGGAAACTGTATGTCCAACTAGGAATGAAAGAACGTGGAATTTTCTACACTGTTCTTAGCGATTTCGCCACTACTCGTGAGGATGTGAATGAATATCAGTGGAGTAAAGACGAGAATTCTTGCAGGAATTACCTTCTAAATTCCCTAAATTCTCGCCTTGCCTGGACCTACAGAGCATGTAAGACCGCGAAAGAGATTTAGGACCGCGTGAACGCTCACTTTCAGTTCCTAGAACTAGAAATTATGCGTCACAAGCTAAAAGACGAACCGTCTGAAACGGCTGATAATCAATTTGCGAGTCTAATTTTGAGCAAGCTGCCTCCCAAACAGAATACTGCAAACATGGTGGTCGATACTTCTGATCCCAAGTCCTTTGTGGCTATGATCGGGAGCAATCACCGCAGTGCGTCTTCTGAGTGGTGGCTGGACAGCGGTGCTACCTGTCATGTCACAAATGACAGAGGTCTTCTCTCAGAGGTCAGAGCAGTCCGAGACAGAGTTGAGAACTGCAATGGAGGAGAGACAGTCGTCACTCATGCTGGGACGGCAAAGCTCGTCCTCTCTTCAGGTAAAATTTTATTTTTGCAAAATGTTAAATTAGTTCCTAATTTAATTAAAAATTTAATTTCTATGAGTTTGTTAGAGAAGTCTGGAATGTCCTTCACAGCCATTAGCGGTAGAATAACATTGTCTGTTAATTCACATTATTTTGGTTGAGCTTACTTAATCAATGGAATGTATAGACTTAGCCTAGAAAATGAGTGCATAAATCAAGTGAGTTCGTCTCTGTTAGATCCAAAGCTACTTCACAATAGACTTGGACATGTTCACTATAAAAAGATGCGCGATCTAGCTAAGAGTCACAACATTCCGTTAGATTTCTCTATTCGATTTGATAGGTGCGAGTGTACAACCCGTATTCGCCGAGTGAGCCCCCCCAGCCAACTGGCGAAACCTGGGTCGTCCGGATCATTCGCCGGGTCACTCGCCCAGGCTAAGGAAGGTAAAAATGCCCCCGGGTTGGTGGGGGTAAGCTGTAGGAGAGAAGGCGCTAGGCGAGTGGTGCCCTCACGGACCACTCGCCCAGAAGCGTGGGCATTCGCCCAGCCAGGCGGGTGCCCAGCGAATGGTGCCCTCACGGACCATTCGCCCAAATGGGTGTGAGGGGAAAATGACCATAATACCCCTGGTGGGCTGCAAATAGCCCTTCGGAACAGCGGAGTTAGGCTATTAGTAGACCAATTTGGGGTGCTGTTAGTAGAATTAAAAGGCGGATTCATGTTATCTGCAGACCAGCCTAGGAAAACTATAAATAGACCCTTAAGGGCACCTTGGAGGAGATCCGATTTTAGAGAATCCTCTCCTCTAGGCTAGTTTTGGTTGGCAGCCAGTGCCCTCCAAGGTGCCCGGTTGAGCTTTGGTTTGGGAGGGGAAGCTCTCTAAGATCTTCCGGGTGTGTGGCGGGACCTCCTCGCTTCAGCCTTGGGTCTATTCCGTTTCCAGCATCCACCGTCAAGAGAGTCTAGTGAGGGAGAAATAAGCATCGGCTACACCCCAAGTGGGTCCGAACTCAAGAGACCAGTTGCTGGTTTCAACATTTTTGGTGCGGTGAGCGTGGACCGTAGCCGGTGAAAGAAAATCCCAAGCCAGTTTCGATGACGGGAGATGGAGGAAATGGTTCTGACTCAGGTCACTCGCAGCCACCCGCGGCAGGGGAGTGGTTGGAGATGTTTGAGAAGTTCAAGCGAGAGGTTCTGCAGACAGTTCTCGCGGCAAGGAGCGAGTGCGAGACCCCGGCGGTCCCAGTGGTCCCGCCTTTGCAGATTGGCGAGAACGCACCGGGGCAGCGGCCGGGGAAGGAGGTGCCAGCAGAAGGAAGCGCGCGAGATCTCCCCGGACGGCAGCTGTTCAGCAGTCCGGTGAGTGCCGAGGTGTGTGAGTTGGTCCCGCGCGAGAGGACCACTCGCCGAGCAGGGGAAGGGAGTCCCTTTTGCGAGATGATCCTCTCGGCCCCAGTGCCAGAAGGGTTTCGTGGGCCGGAGATGTCCTACTACACAGGCAAGGAGGATCCGGTTGTGCACCTGCAGTGGTTCGAAGACATGACTTCAATCCTTCCCATGTCGGATTCTTTCCAATGCCGACTCTTCGCGACCACCCTGAAGGAGAAAGCAAGGGACTGGTTCCACCAGCTCCCCACAGGTTCCATCTACGCGTTCGATGATCTGCGCCGAAGCTTCCGACTGCGTTTCTCGACGTCAAAAAAGAGGAAGAAGGATGCGGAGGCTCTCTTCAAGATCAGACAAAGGGAGGGGGAATCCCTGGCCAAGTACGTAGACAGGTTCCAGGAGGAGATACACCTAGTGCAGGAGGTGCCGGGATTCGCCCTCCAGATGGCATTCATCGTAGGGCTGCGAGAGGGGTTCTTCAAGATGGACCTGAAGAGAAGACCTCCTGTATCCTTCGAGGAGTTGATGGAGAGAGCCGCAGAGGAGATTGAAGGGGAGGCAGCCAACCCCGAATTCTACAAAAGGTTGGCGAAGATGAGCGAGCCCGAGGCGAGGCAGCCAGAGGGAAGAAGGCGAGAGGAGCCCAGGGGTCAGGGGTTCGAAAGACCACCTCGGGTTTGGAGGAACCAAGAACCCAACAACAGGTTGGGCTAGAGGAACCAGGAAGGACCAGCGCGAGGTCAGGATGAAAGGTGCCAAGGAAGGGAGGCAGGAGGAGTGAATCAGGGGTGGAGGCAGGGTCCCAGACCCCCTCACCCCCCGAGGGAGCAAGCCATGGCGGTAGGCTGAGGGAGAAGAGGTAGAGGAGCGAGAGGAGGAAGAGGAAGAGCGGGAAGAGAGGACAGGGTGGCGTTGCCTTACTGTGACTTTCATCAGGAAGAAGGTCACGCGATCGCCACCTGCCCGGAGTTCTTGGAGATGAGGGAAAGAGGACAGCCACGGCGGCAACAGGCCAGAATTGAGGAAGTGCTCCCAGAGGCAGAAGAGGACCGGTGTGAGGATAGGGCAGATACAGGAACCAGGGGGGAATCGGGGTGATTCACGGTGGGGTTGGGATAGAGGCCTCTCGCAAGAGAAGCTTCCAGGCCATGTTCCGAAAGGACGTCGCGTCGACTTCCCAGACCCCACCCCCCCTCTGAGAAGCTCACCTTCTCCTCAGAAGATATGCCAGATTACGAAGACCCATTCTGCGACGCCCTGGTGATCCAGACGGCGATAGAAAACTTCACGGTCTCCCGGATCCTGGTGGACAACGGGAGCTCGGTGAATGTGATCTTCAAAAAAGCGTTCGACGCGATGGAGGTAGAAAAGAAGAGGGTGCAGGCCTCCGACGGACCACTGTTTGGTTTCTCGGGGGAGCGGAAGGAGGTCGAGGGAGGTGTAGGTCTCCAGGTGACGCTAGGAGGAGTCCCAAGAAACTGCCGGTTCGTCATTGTGGACGCTCCGAGCAGCTATAACGCCATCTTCGGACGACCCCTCATCAGCGCCTTCCGGTGCGTGCCCTCATCGTACCATCAGTGCTTAAAGCTCCATAGTGGAGGAGTCCAGATCCGCGTCCGAGGAGATGCTAAGGTGGCGAGGCAGTGCTACGTGACTGCCGTCAACACCATTTCATGGATGGCGGATGCCGAGAAGATGGATGAAGAGATGGCGAGGCCGGAGGGGCCAGGAGAAGAGGTGGAGAAGAGAGAAGTAGGGGGAGAGGGCGATGCCCGAGAGGACGAGTTTATGGAGGTCGCTCGTGAGGAGCAGGAGGTCGAGTTGTTGGAGGTCGCTCGTGAGGAGCAGGAGGTCGGGCCGGTGAAGGCGGAAGGAGCTGCAGAGGAAAAGGCCCAGGGAGAGAGGCGAGAAGCAAAAGGCCAGTGGGAAGAGCCAACCCGGCTCGAGGCGGCAGAAGAGGTGATAGAGATGGAGGTTACCACCCAGGCAGGAAGGGTGGAGAAGGTGCGGATCAGCGGGGGCCTCGGCCTGGAAGACCAGAGAAGGATGCTGGAGTGCATCCAGAAGAACGTGGACATCTTCGCATGGAGCGCATCGGACATTCCAGGCATCGAGGCGGACGTGGCTTGCCATCGTCTCAATCTCGATCCAGAAGCCCGCCCCATCCGGCAGAAGAGAAGGACTATAGCCGACAAGCTCGAAGGACCGATCCGCGAGGAGGTGGCGAAACTCCTCGAAGCAGGTTTTGTAACAGAGATCCAGTATCCAGGCTGGGTCTCCAATGTCGTAATGGTAAAAAAGGCCGATGGCCGCTGGCGTATGTGTGTGGACTTTTCATTGTTAAATAAGGCCTGCCCTAAGGATTGTTATCCCTTGCCTCGGATCGACGCGCTGGTTGACTCAGCCGTCGGTTTTTCTGTGATGAGTTTTTTGGATGCTTTTTCAGGTTATCACCAAATAAGAATGCACCCCCCGGACGTCAGAGATGTCTCATTCATCACCAGGGAGGGATGCTACTGCTATAAGATGATGCCCTTCGGGCTGAAAAACGCAGGAGCAACCTACCAGAAGATGATGGATCGGGTATTTAAGAAGCAGAGGGGAAGGAACCTGGAGGTCTACGTGGATGACCTTATGATAAAGAGCAAGTGTGTGAGCTCTCACATCCGGGACCTCGAGGAGACCTTCGCCACCCTACGCAAGTACCAGATGCGCCTGAACCCCCTGAAGTGTGTGTTCGGGGCCAGCAAAGGGAAGTTCCTGGGGCACCTTCTCACCCCCTGGGGGGTAGAACCTAACCCGGACAAGGTTAGGGCTATAATGGAGCTGGGGTCGCCACGAAACGCCAAGGAAGTTCAGCGCTTGACCGGAAGACTCGCCGGGCTGAACAGGTTTCTCTCCCGGGCCGGGGAAAGATGCTCCCCCTTCTTCAAAGCACTACGAGGCAACCAGAAGTTTGAGTGGACAAGAGAATGCGAGGAGGCCTTTCAGGCCTTGAAGAGCCAACTCACCAAGGCTCCGCTACTGCAAAGTCCCAAAGAGGGGGAGGATCTACATCTATATCTCGGGGTCGGGGCGGAGGCCGTAAGCTCCGTCCTGGTTCATGAGGAAGGCAAGAAGCAGCTGCCCGTCTACTACGTAAGCAGGGTCCTGAGGGAAGCGGAGCTCAGGTATCCAATTTTAGAGAAGTTGGCCTTTGCCCTGGTCATCGCAGCAAGGAAGCTCAGGCCATACTTCCAGGCCCATTCGATCCAAGTAGTGACGGACCATCCTCTCCGCCAGATCTTCGAAGGAGTGGAACACTCAGGAAGACTCGCAAAATGGTCAATAGAGCTAAGTGAATTCAACATTACCTTTGTCCCTCGATTATCTATGAAGGCGCAGGTGGTGGCTGATTTTATGACAGATTTCGTGGCCGAGATGAGAGAAGACGGAGCCCCTCGTCACGTTCCGTGGAAGCTGCTGGTGGACAGGGCTTCGGGCAAGAATTCTCTCGGAGGAGGGGTGGTGCTGGAGAGTCCCCACGGAGTAAAGATAGAGCAGACACTAGTGATACACTTCCCAATCACCAACAACCAGGTGGAGTATGAGGCTGTAATCGCCGGTCTGCGGTTGGCCCGGGAGCTCGGGGTCCATGACGTGGAGGTCCTCACTGACTCCATGATAATAGCTTCTCAGATAAGGGGAGAGTTCGAAACAAGGGAACCTGTGCTCATGAGGTACTTAGCCAAAGTCAAAGGTCTCGTGGGGACGTTCAAAACTTTCTCCATCCGACATGTCCCTCGAGAAGAGAGCACCCCGGCAGATCGGTTGGCAAAATCTGGTCCACTAGCCTGGGGGACCCTGACGGACCTATTCCATCCTTCGATTGAGGAGGGAGAGCTCATGGAAGTCGAACAGCGGCCCTCCTGGAAGGATCCCTTCGTCACCTTCCTTGCAACGGGAAAATTTCCGGAAGAAGTTCCGGACCAGAGGCGCTTCCGGTATAAGTCCGCCTACTATGTGCTCCAGGAGGGTGACTTGTATCGGAAGACCCTCTCGGGCCTCCTGGCCCGATGCATCTCGGAGGAAGAGGTCCCAAGGATCTTGGAAGAAGTTCACTCCGGCGAGTGCGGCAGCCACTCGGGGAGCAGGATGCTGGAAGCAAGGATAATAAGGCAGGGGTACTTCTGGCCAACCCTAAATAAAGACGCGGCAGCCTTCGCCAAGAGATGCCAGAAGTGCCAAATGTTCGCCCCGCTTCAGCTCATGCCAGCTCAGAGGCTAAAGAGTATCACGGCGCCCTGACCATTCGCCATATGGGGAATGGATCTGGTAGGAGCCTTCCCCCCGGCTAGTGGACAGAGGAGATTTCTCATAGTCATGATTGACTACTTCACAAAGTGGTTGGAGGTCAAGGCGTTGGCTAAGGTCACCTCCCAGGTAATCCGCAACTTCGTATGGGGGGAGATCATTTGTCGACATGGGCTTCCGCAGGCCATAGTCATGGATAATGGGCCGCAATTCGCAAGCGAGGAATTCATCGGCTTCTGTGGCCAGTTGGGGATAGACCTTAGGTTTGCGTCCGTTCACCATCCCAGGAGCAACGGACAGGTGGAGGCGGCGAACAAGGTCATCGTGAACTTGCTCAAAAAGAAGGTGGAAAATCTCAAGGGCAATTGGGTGGAGCAGCTCCCCTCGGTCCTTTGGGCTTTAAGGACCACCCCCAACACCGCCACGGGAGAGACCCCTTTCAAGCTCTCTCACGGTTGCGAGGCCGTCATCCCCATAGAGTTCGAGGTCATGACACCGCGGGTGAAGGTCGCCACAAATGGTGAGGAAGATTGGAGAGCCGAGAACGAGGAGGAGTTGCGGCTCTCCCTCGACCTCATCGAAGAAGCTCGGGATCGAGCAGCCATCCATCAAGAAGAGGTCAAGCGGCGGATGGCCAAGTATTTCGACAGGCACGTCAGGATCAAACAGTTCGAGAAGGGAGATCTGGTACTCAAGAAGGTCGACGCGGCTGGGAGGTCCGCCGCAGTGGGAAAACTTAACCCCAACTGGGAAGGCCCCTATGTCGTGGAAGAGGCACTAAAGTCCGGGGGGTATCGCCTTCAAAATGTGGAGGGCCAACCCCTCAGCCACACATGGAGCGGCGACGACCTTAAACGTTTTTATCCTTAGTACCATGTAATAATGATGATTTTTTGAATGAAAACATTTTGTTTAAACTATGTGTATGAAAATGATGCTACAGCTCGCAGGAGAGACCCTGGACGTTCCAGAGGTTGGCCCCGAGCAGACCCGCTGTCCAGGCTCTCATCTAGCTGGCAGGTCCGAAGGCTCACTCGGTGGCAGGTTCTATGTTCCAGAGGTTGGCCCCGAGCAGACCCGCTGTCCAGGCTCTCATCTAGCTGGCAGGTCCGAAGGCTCACTCGGTGGCAGGTTCTATGTTCCAGAGTTTGGCCTCGAGCAGACCCGCTGTCCAGGCTCTCATCTAGCTGGCAGGTCCGAAGGCTCACTCGGTGGCAGGTTCTATGTTCCAGAGGTTGGCCCCGAGCAGACCCGCTGTCCAGGCTCTCATCTAGCTGGCAGGTCCGAAGGCTCACTCGGTGGCAGGTTCTATGTTCCAGAGGTTGGCCCCGAGCAGACCCGCTGTCCAGGCTCTCATCTAGCTGGCAGGTCCGAAGGCTCACTCGGTGGCAGGTTCTATGTTCCAGAGGTTGGCCCCGAGCAGACCCGCTGTCCAGGCTCTCATCTAGCTGGCAGGTCCGAAGGCTCACTCGGTGGCAGGTTCTATGTTCCAGAGGTTGGCCCCGAGCAGACCCGCTGTCCAGGCTCTCATCTAGCTGGCAGGTCTGAAGGCTCACTCGGTGGCAGGTTCTATGTTCCAGAGGTTGGCCCCGAGCAGACCCGCTGTCCAGGCTCTCATCTAGCTGGCAGGTCCGAAGGCTCACTCGGTGGCAGGTTCTATGTTCCAGAGGTTGGCCCCGAGCAGACCCGCTGTCCAGGCTCTCATCTAGCTGGCAGGTCCGAAGGCTCACTCGGTGGCAGGTTCTATGTTCCAGAGGTTGGCCCCGAGCAGACCCGCTGTCCAGGCTCTCATCTAGCTGGCAGGTCCGAAGGCTCACTCGGTGGCAGGTTCTATGTTCCAGAGGTTGGCCCCGAGCAGACCCGCTGTCCAGGCTCTCATCTAACTGGCAGGTCCGAAGGCTCACTCGGTGGCAGGTTCTACGTTCCAGAGGTTGGCCCCGAGCAGACCCGCTGTCCAGGCTCTCACCTAGCTGGCAGGTCCGAAGGCTCACTCGGTGGCAGGTTCTACGTTCCAGAGGTTGGCCCCGAGCAGACCCGCTGTCCAGGCTCTCACCTAGCTGGCAGGTCCGAAGGCTCACTCGGTGGCAGGTTCTATGTTCGAGAGGTTGGCCCCGAGCAGACCCGCTGTCCAGGCTCTCATCTAGCTGGCAGGTCCGAAGGCTCACTCGGTGGCAGGTTCTACGTTCCAGAGGTTGGCCCCGAGCAGACCCGCTGTCCAGGCTCTCACCTAGCTGGCAGGTCCGAAGGCTCACTCGGTGGCAGGTTCTATGTTCGAGAGGTTGGCCCCGAGCAGACCCGCTGTCCAGGCTCTCACCTAGCTGGCAGGTCCGAAGGCTCACTCGGTGGCAGGTTCTATGTTCGAGAGGTTGGCCCCGAGCAGACCCGCTGTCCAGGCTCTCATCTAGCTGGCAGGTCCGAAGGCTCACCCGGTGGCAGGTTCTAAGTTCTCAAGAGATGATCTCAAGAGCATTCGCATAGACCACGCGCCGGAGAGGGGATCACACCCCTCTCATGACTACCTAAGCGAAACCCTGTGATGCGCGAATGGTAAGGTTCACTTGGTAGCAAGAGGTCGAAGGGGAACGACCGACCTAAGTCGTCTTCGAGCATTCGCGGGGTGGCCAAGACAGTCGCATCACGACCTAACGTCCTAATGAGCCTAACGAGGTGTGGCGGCGAATAAGAAGAATCGACGTCCTAATGAGCCTAACGAGGTATAGCGGCGAATGGGAGGAAAGCTTAGAATAACACAAATTGTAGTCAATATACACATCTTTTAAAGACACTCGCCCGTTCAAGATTACAGTCAAAATGATAAATGCAAAGAAAGAAAATACGAGAGGCCCTTCTCAAGGATCAGCAGATTTCTCGCTTGAAGATCCGTCGCTCTCGCCAGAGTCTGGAATGAGGGCGTCTTCTCGCGGCTCGACGTGGTCGTCCTCAGGAAAGGGGATTGGAATGTAAAGCTCGGGGACGACTTGGCGAGCGGAAAGGCGTTCGGCTTCCGCCTTCAGGTATCCCGCTCGCCGCAGCACCTGCAGCGCATGCTTGACGGCATTCTGCGCGTTCTCTTGCATCAGCTGCTCCAACTCGTGATGGGGATAAAAATGGCCCCCGCTCCCCGGGTCGAGTGCTGACGCACCAGCCTCTCGCAATCGCTGGACTTCGGCCTTGGCCAGACGGATTTCATCCTCAAGGCCGGCCACCCGAGCGCGGAGCATCTCGGCAACCGTGGTATCCTGAAATTAATAACAAGGGTAGTAAGAATAAAGTTGTCAATCGGCAACAAGTCACTCGCGGGAAAGGAGAAAACATACCTCTGCGACAGGGCGGTTGGCGAGAAGAGTCTCCGCAGCCGCCAGCTTAGTCCTAAGCTCCATCGCCTCAGTAGAAGCAACGGATCGGGACTCCTCAACCGCCGCCAAGTCCCGCGCCAGTTTGATGCTCCGGCGAGAAGACATGTGCGCGAGCTCGAGTGCCCGCAGCATGGCCCTGGCACTCTCATGAGCGAGAACCTGGGTCGTCTCGGCATCATAGACTTCGGCGTCTTCTCGGCCGTAGAGGGCATACGCGATGGCGTAAGCCTCACCGCTGGCGAGATCGCTCTCTATCCACGACGGATGGAGGGTGGAGAGCGAGACCCGGTTAGCATTCCTGTCCCACTTCACCAGGGGAGCCCCCGAGGGGTCCCTGTACTTCTCGCCACTTGGGAAGTTGCGATGGTCCCTGGGAAGTGGGGGCGGCGGCAACGACAGTCCCGCGCGAGGGGTGGTCTCTCCTGGCGCACTCGTCCCCAGGGCTTGGATCTGAGCATCCGCCCCGAGGGTCTCGTCCAGGACCCCCTTCCCCTTGGCGGAGGGGGGGTTTTGGGGCTTCTTGGAAGAGGAAGAGGTCAGCACCGCTGGCTTGCGCTTCTTTCCGCCAGGCTTGGAGGAAGAAGGTTCCTCCCGACAGGCATCCGCGGCGGCCTGTGCGAGAGAGAGGGTAGACCCGGAGGGACGCGGCGGATGAAGGGGAAAGTGGCGCACACCTGCATAATATAGTCAATGGTTCTAGCGAATGATGTAAAAATCACAAAACGAAAGCGAATGAAGTCTCGAACACTTACCCTCGCCCTGCGGAATGGGTGGAAGCGAGTTGACGTTTCGCCGGAGATGGACGAGATCCATCCCGTGCTCCAGGATGTATTGGTGAAGTTTGGCCTCGTGCCCCCCTAGGGTCGGGGGGCGGAAGGTTGACTCCTCCTCCTGCACCGGCGCGAGAAGAGTGTTCCCCAGGCTCCCGCTTACAAAAATAAAGCGGCGAACCCAGTCATGGTTCTTGTTCGGGAGCCCGTAGTGCTTTAGGGGGCTCAGTCCCGAGAAGAACGAGATACCATGGGTGCAGCGAAAGGTATAGAGCTTGCGGAAGACGGGCAGCGAGAACTTGATTCCCTCCTCTCGCAGGTAGCTCGCGTACCCAACCAACATAGCGATGGAGTTGGGGTTGAGCTGGCCAGGCACGACCCCGTAGTACCTGAAGGTCTGGCGGAGTTCCGGCCAGATCGGGAGGCGGAACCCCACCTCGAAATGCTCTAGCGGGATCGCAAGAGCACAAGGCGAGAGGGAATTCAGGCGCTCATCCGGCCTGGGCTTTCGCGCCTCGAAACCCGGCGGGACGTAGTCGGCGACGGCAGTCAGGTAGGCCTCCTCGGAAAGGTCGCAGGAATCGAAGACGTGATTGGCGAATGCGCTGGCGCACTTGGCCCTACCTTCCGCATCGCCACCCATTTTTGCGAGTGAAGAAGGAAAGAGGAGCAACAGATAAGGAAGAAGCGCGAGTGCTAGCGCAAGGAAAGAGAGCGGATGGTTAGGTATTTAATACGGTGGTTGAAAGACCTATTTATAGAGGGACTAAACGGCGTTTGGACTTTCGAGACCTCGGGTGTGCGGATAGCCACCGCGCCCTCCCAACACCTCGAAGCCCGAGCCGGTCCCTCTCGCCCATTAATGGCAAATGCCCTATGTCTATTCATTCCGCGGCTACGCAACGAGGTTGGAAGAGCATCCGGCTATAAGTTATCACTCGGCAATACCCAAGCAAAGCTATGAGATACGAAAAACGAATAAAGAAGCATTCGCAAAGCATAGAGATTATTACAGAAAAATAACGTTCAACATTCGCAGCATAAAGTAAGAAAAGAAAACAATAAGAGGGGTGGACGTTGGGTAGGTCAGGTCTCCTCCCAGACCCACCGACCTCGCTTTCGCGACCCAGCTTCCATGGGCATTCGCAGGCGGTAATAAGCGAGTATATTGGTGATCTCATGGGAAGCCAGTTGGAGTTGGTCCCGGGCTCGCGCGGCGTGTGTTCCGGGAGACAACTCCCCTCCCTCACCCCCTAGCCGCTCCACCTCCGCGAGAAAATGCGAGTGACTTCGTCGAAGGTCCTTCAACTCACGCGCGACTCTCAGCCGCACGTCGTCCACCTGGCTGGCCACGTTTCGCTGGATGTGGATGAGCTTCCCCAGGACCTCCGAGATCCGATCCTTCAGGGTCGCCTGATCCGAGGAATCACCCAGGAAGTCAGCAAGATCCCCAGGGGAAGGGAGAGGCGAGAGCATTCCCTCCCCCCCCCCCCCCTCGTAGTAGGAGTCGAAGGGGGAGGCTTCTCGATAGCCTGCGGAATCACAACTAGGTTAGTGGTGATAAAGTATGCGAGTACAATAGAGGCGGGTGAGTGAACTGACCTGGGGTGGGATCCGGGTGACCCGAAGGACGAGACGAATGGGGGTGCGTCCCAAACAGCCAGGCGGGAGGTAAGACCTTTCCCTTTCCTGGACGGTAAGGCTGTGAAGAAGGAGCCGGAGCATCCGCACGGTCATCAGCACGGAGGGGCTGATCCAGCTCTTGCTCAGGGGAGACCCTCCGTTCATTCGCGGTGACAGCGGGGTTCACCTGAGCAGGGGGACTGGGAGGAATGGAGTCCCGCAGCGGGACGTCAGGGTTGAGGGCTGCGAAAAGGTAATGATTAGTAGCCGACGACATAAAAGGAAAAAGCGAGAAGGTTCACAACTCACGGGGTTGAGGTACAGTCTCCCCAGGAGGAGGCGGAGGAGCAAGATCCAGATCGGGAGGAGGTACCTCGTCCGCGGGAGGTGGCACCACCGCACTGCTCAGAACGGCCCCATGGCCGTCCTCAGGTACCAAAGCCCCCTGCGAATGGTCGGAATAAGCGCAGGGTAAGGGACAGGAACTAAATGGAGACAGGAAGAATCCTCATACCAGCACCGCGGGGTCCGGAAGGGCATCCGCCAGCGTGTTCGCCGGTGGAGTATCCGCCGGAGACTCCGAGGCAGCCTCGCCTCTCTGACGATTCAGCCGAATCGTCTTGGCTCGACGCGAGACATAGGGGGCGCTCGGATCCCGTTTAGACATTAGCCAGGAAGCAAATTTGGATTCCCTGGGGGCAGTCGCAGCTTGGGCCGCAGCTAGGCGGTCGATCATCTCTCGCGAGAGGGGTTTCGCAGAAGGTTTGTGGAAAGACATTAGGAAGTGGAGAAACTCCGAGCCAAGATGAGAGAGTGGTCCAGAGAAACCTGACATGAGGGTATATATATAAGGTGGCGGTGGGACCCACGGAATCTTATGGATCCAGTCAGCAAGCACTCACCGAATACAGGGTTGGACTGTTCTTTACGACCGTAGGAACCGCTCGTAAAGAGCGAGGATTGTGTACAACCCGTATTCGCCGAGTGGGCCCCCCCAGCCAACTGGCGAAACCTGGGTCGTCCGGATCATTCGTCGGGTCACTCGCCCAGGCTAAGGAAGGTAAAAATGCCCCCGGGTTGGTGGGGGTAAGCTGTAGGAGAGACGGCGCTAGGCGAGTGGTGCCCTCACGAACCACTCGCCCAGAAGCGTGGGCATTCACCCAGCCAGGCGGGTGCCCAGCGAATGGTGCCCTCACGGACCATTCGCCCAAATGGGTGTGAGGGGAAAATGACCATAATACCCCTGGTGGGCTGCAAATAGCCCTTTGGAACAGCGGAGTTAGGCTATTAGCAGACCAATTTGGGGTGCTGTTAGTAGAATTAAAAGGCGGATTCATGTTATCTGCAGACCAGCCTAGGAAAACTATAAATAGACCCTTAAGGGCACCTTGGAGGAGATCCGATTTTAGAGAATCCTCTCCTCTAGGCTAGTTTTGGTTGGCAGCCAGTGCCCTCCAAGGTGCCCGGTTGAGCTTTGGTTTGGGAGGGGAAGCTCTCTAAGATCTTCCGGGTGTGTGGCGGGACCTCCTCGCTTCAGCCTTGGGTCTATTCCGTTTCCAGCATCCACCGTCAAGAGAGTCTAGTGAGGGAGAAATAAGCATCGGCTACACCCCCAGTGGGTCCGAACTCAAGAGACCAGTTGCTGGTTTCAACAGCGAGGTTTGTGCCTAAACCAAAATAACTAGAAACCCTTACAAGACCGTTTCTAGGAGCACACAACCTTTGGAATTGATTCATTCCGACCTTTGTGACTTTCGGAGTCATGCCACTAGAGGGGGAAGGAAGTATCTAATTACCTTCATAGACGATTTCTCCAGATTTTGTCATGTCTACCTATTGAAATCGAAAGACGAGACATTCGAGACCTTCAAAATCTTCAAATCTCGGGTAGAAAACCAGTTAAATCTGAAGATTAAGAGGCTTAGAAGTGATCGAGGAGGAGAATACACTGCAACCGAGTTTAAGGAGTTTTGTGCTACTGAGGGCATAATCCTTGAAACTACAGCTTCTTACTCACGCCAATCAAATGGAGTTGCTGAGCGTAAGAATAGAACTTTGACAGAGATGTTAAACTCTATGCTCCTGACCGCTGGCATGCCCAATTCATTCTGGGGGGAAGCAGTCTTTACTGCAAATCACATTCTGAATAGAGTGCCTCACTCAAAGCTCAGTTCTACTCCTTATGAGCTGTGGCACGGTCATCCTTGTAGATATGATACTCTTAAGACTTGAGGCTGTATCGCCTATGTGTGTATACAAGACCTTAAAAGACCTAAGGTGGGACCTAGAACGACAACATGTGTCTATCTAGGCAGTGCAGAAGACAGTGCAACTGCCGATTTCTGGATCTATCCACTAATTCAGTGATAGAGTCTAGAGATGCTATCTTCTTTGAGCATAAATTTATCAAAGATCATGGCCTGATCGTTCCTGGATCTACTGACATGATCTCAGAGTCTACGGTAGAACCCGAAGCTGGCCCCTCTGGCACTGCTCCCCAACCTCGAGAGGTCGAACTTGTTCCTCTTAGAGTATCTACAAGAGAAAGAATCTCTAAGGATTTTGGTGAGAACTTCGTCACCTACCACTTAGAGGATGATCCATTTTCCTATCAGGAAGCGATGAGATCGAGAGATGCGTTAATGTGGGGCAGAAGCCATCGACGATGAGATGAACTCGCTGCTACAAAATAATACCTGGCATCTAGTAGACCTACCGAAAGGAGCTAAAGTCCTGGGATGCAAATGGGTACTGAAGAAGAAACTACATAGCGATAGGTCTATAGCCAGATACAAAGCACGTCTAGTAGCTAAGGGTTATAAACAACAGGGGGGAATTGACTATTTTGATGTCTATTCACCTGTCTGTCACATATCTACTATTAGAATTCTTCTAGCCTTAGCCTCTATCGAGAATTTCATCGTCCATCAGATGGACGTGAAAACAGCCTTTTTGAATGGAGAGCTAAATGAAGAGATCTACATGGCACAACCTGAAGGTTATGTCCATACAGATCTAAAGGATAAAGTGTGCAAACTTGATAAATCTATCTATGGGCTTAAACAAGCACCTAAGATGTGGCACATGAAGTTTGATCAAGTGGTAAAGAGCTTTGGATTTCAGTCCAGTCTCTCAGACAAGTGTCTCTATTACCGCTCGATGTCAAACCAAACAGTCATCATATGCCTATATGTGGATGACATGTTGATCATGGGGTCAGACCTAGCTGTCGTGAGGGATATTAAGTCCGCTCTCGCCAAAGCGTTTGATATGAAGGACCTTGGTCCCGTCGATACCCTACTAGGTATGAAAGTAAGAGTAGACAAGGGATGTGTCACTCTGAGTCAAGCTCACTACATAGAGCAGATTCTTAATATCTGGGGTTATAAAGATTGTAGGCCTGTTGAAACACCAACTGATCCGAACGTCAAGCTGAGTCCGAATGAAGGAATAAGCGTTGATCAAGTCAAGTACTCAAAGATCATTGGAAGTCTCATGTACGCCACAAGCTGCACCAGACCTGACATTGCTTTCTGCGTAAGCATGCTAAGTCGTTTTACCAGTAGTCCAGGCAAAGAGCATTGGGATGCCCTAGATAGGCTGAAGTATCTCAAAGGTACTAAAGACCACGCTCTGTGCTACACTGGTCACCCTCCTACTTTGGAAGGGTACTCTGATGCCTCCTGGTATTCAGAAGTTGCAAACAGCAAGTCCACAAGTGGATTTATATTCACATTGGGTGGCGCTACAGTTACTTGGAAGTCCAAGAGACAGACATGCATAGCTTTGTCGTCTATGGAAGCCGAGTTATTTGCCTTAGCTTCAGCTGGTGAAGAGGCAGACTGGATCAGGAATTTGATCTTAGACATTCCCTTGTCTAGAGTTCAAATCAATTCTTTAAGCATATACTGTGATAATCAGGCTGCAGTCCAAGTTGTTAAAAATGTCCTCTTTAACACCAAGAGAAGACATGTACGACTGAGACACGTCCTATTGAATTATCTTAAAGAACAAGGCGTTATTACTTTGGTCGACAAAAGGAATGCCCCGGTCTCGGGGCATTCCTTTTGAGCATTGGGCATTCCTTTTGCCCCGAGACCGTTCAATCAAAACAGTGGGGGAAATGGGACTCAAAGCGGTTTAAAACCAGCCTAAGTCTGAATGTTTTGATTCCTTCTTTTGTCAAATCAAGCATGTTGTGCTCCGTTGATACTTTGGTTGCTGAGTACGAATTTTTGGTTGGTTGTTTCATTCCACATTTGATGATAACAACCTCATCCAGATTCGTCTTCCTTAACTTGGAGGAGAGTGTTATTCCACATTTGATAACACGATCTAACTTGTTTTGGACCTTCTCCTGTTGATTGGTTCCATTCCACATTTGATGAGTTCAAATTAACCCTAGAAGAACAGTAACCATGATATCACACACATGAACACAGATATAGCTGCGTTGTCCAGAAGTCTGAAATCGTTTCGCTTGGAAACAGTTAATAGATTTTGCGGTTAAACCTGAAATACTCTACCTATATCCTCTAAGCATAATTTAAAGTACTACGTTCTTATATATAGAACTAGATACATGTACAATTTCCATAGTTGAATTCATTCTGAATGAAATTATTCTGAATGAAATTCTCTGTTGGAAATTATAAGAAATGCTGATGCCAGGAGGAGCACATGCAGACTGGGATCCTGAGAAGGATGATATGCTGGATGGTGGTTTCTAGAGTATCTGTTTGGTTTTCTTTCTCTGACTTAGAGCACTGATTAGCTCTCTTTACCTGTTTTGTTTGGACTATTTCCTGCTCTTTTGTTGATCATGAGACATTAGGTCTTCTGGTACTTATTTCTCTGATTGCACTTTTGACTTTCATGTAATGCTGCTTAGTTTATGTTTTATTCTTATGCGTGCATACATACTTCTGTTTTCTTCAGTCCAATATGTTATAACAGGTGCTTTCAGACACGGTTGTGTAATGAGTCGAACTGGTTGAACACTACACACACCAACCCTTTTCCAACGTCGGTATACCGTGGACATAGGAGGAGATTGTTAGTTCTATTATTATTAATATGTCCGCGCGTGTCAGGACTGACTCGGAACGACCCGATGGGTTCCGTGTCACTAGAGTTAGGCTCTACGCTGGAGATACTATATAAGGTCATTCCACATCTGATGAGCCATAGTGGACTATCTTGAGCGGAGCCTCAACAGAGAATGGGATAAGAAAAAACAAAGTGTTAAATTCAACTTTTTCTCACACACATAATAGAAGGGAAAATTTTTTGGTCTGATAGGCGGACCTAGAGGAAGTTCCGCTCGGGCACCAAAAAATTAATTTTAATCTTACAAAAAATTATTTTTTCTAAAATAATTATAAAAAATTGATTATAAGACTATTTCTTGTTTTAATTTTTACTTTATTTGGGTCAGCCATGGAGCAGTTATAGGAAAAAGACAAGAAGGGAGAAGTTAATCCAGAGGAATATGAAAACACAAGCTTTAGCTTCTTTTTTAAAGTAGGACTCACTGTTTTTTAAAAGAAAAAATTCTAGGTAGGTTTCTCTCACCTAAGATTCTCTCACCTAATATCATGGTGAGAGAAGCACATCTAAGCCGTTGGTTCTCCATGATTGATCAAAATACTATTATATTTCTGAATTAAAAATACTGTCAATATTCTTAGATAGCAGATCCGCCGTAGAATCTGTAATCATACAGCTGTATTTATCCCCCACCTAGAAAAAGGTGAGATAACGTACCTAAGTATTTCTCTTTTTAAAAGGTCCTCAAAACTCCTTTCCGGGCACCACTATTCTCCCAAAGAGAACCTTCATCTTCACATTATAGGCCAAATTTATTTTGTTTTAAAGTTGACCGAAACTAAAAATATAGAATTTATAAAGTTTAAGAGAAAAAGGGTTTTGTTTATTTATATATATATTAAAAAAAATGTATTTCTATTATTTTTCATTCTGCTTTACTCGCAGCATTTATTTCTAATTACGCCTTTTAAATATAATTAATATTACTGTAACAATACTACTGTAATATCAAAATATAATTTAAATATAATTCACTGCCTAAAATATAATAATTAATATATTATTTTTAACCAATAGCTGCTCGTATGTAATCCACGGTGCAATACAAATTATCGAAACTGAAGAGAGATGAAAAAGGTGGTTATATTTGCAGGCCCTAAAGAGATAGTTGCAACCCAATTTTTACGAGTTATTACGCGCCTTTTGAAAATACTCTTTGCCCATGCATTTTTAGGAAACGTGTTCAACATGAAAGTTGTAGATTTCGACGAGATCTACAACTTTTATGTTGAACACTTTTCCTAAAAATGCATGCACAAGACGTATTTGCCGCCTTGATTGAAACATGGGCGTAATTATAGCGAAGTTTTGGAAGTACGTCTTGTGCGTCCATTTTCAGGAAAAGTGTTCAACACAAAAGTTGTAGATTTAGTTGAGATCTACAACTTTCATGTTGAACACGTTTCCTAAAAATGCATGGGCAAGGAGTATTTTTAAAAGGCCGCCTTATAACTCGTAGAAATTGGGTTGCAAATGGCCTGTAAATATAATTATGCATGAAAAATAGCTGGCAAAGGATACGGAGAATCGGACAAAAACAAATATATATATATAAACAAATACATGTGGCTGTAACTTTATTCATATGGAGTATGGACAAATAGTACCGGACGCTACATGACAGGCCGGGCTGATTATTTTCACATTATCTTCACCTTTGAAGACCAAAACTTGATGACCAAAACAAAAAAGTAGGGACAAACAGTACCGGACGCTGGACGCTACACGACTAGGTCCGTCGGGGTTGTGAAGGATGACTTGGCTTCGGGCTAGCAAGTAGGGCAGCGACGTCGGGATAAGACAAGTGGGGTCGGGTAGGATTTTTACTAGGTTGCGGTTAAAATATGAGGACGGCAGGAAAAAGTAGTTTTTTTTGAATTTTTGAAGTGCGACTAGCTAATTACGGGTTGCTGCTAACAATCACCGTAAAATTAATCATAAGGTAGAAAGATTGGTGGGGCAAAGCGGATGATGGCTGAGCTTTGATGGAAAGGAGGGGAAACCGAGAGGTCGCGGCAAACTTTAAGCGTGGACGCTCGATTGTATCAACCGACGGAATGAGGAGGAAGGGGTTACTTGATTTACACCTAACAAATTTTAGGATAAATAAAGGCACTTATATTTGCAATTGCTACGTAGATATTTGCAACCCCAAATAATTATTAATTAACATTTTATAGCCTAAAATCGATCCTCTATGTGTAGCCCTTTCTAACCTACACGATCACGCCGGAGACTGTTGGTTCCCGCGCCGAAGACCGTGGGTTCCCTTCGCTTGCGGACGGATACCGCCGCCCAAATCCCACCGACGAGCTGTTCATTTGCGTCTGCCACCTCCTCCCGTGTTCTATTACGAGATCGAGCAAGAGGAAATGAGAAATATTCCGTCGCATGCTCCGGCGTCTGAATCGGAAAATCCCAACACTGCACTCGCTTCCGGGGAAGTCAAACCGTTCGCCACCGATATATGAATCAGAAAATCCGCTGAGAGAAGGCGGTGAACTCCTCGAAGCAGCTTACCTGTTCAAGAGCTCTCTCCTTAATGTTTAGCTGAGTATTTTAATCCCTTTCCTTGAAATCATTCGTTCCTATCATCCATCTTGCAGCAATTGGGATTGAATTCAGTGCCAATTTTGCGATCTCTCTTTTTAGTTCACATCACTGTTCAGTGATGATCTCCCACGGGGATCTTGCACATGGAAGAGGAAGAGCCCGGGCAGTCTGATGATGGCAATTGATTTTCGAGCAGCGATGGATCTCACACAACGAGGAGGAAGACTGCGCAGTCGATGATCTCGCCCTGGGACGAGGAAGAAGAAGCCTGCAAAAATTGATTTTCGGCATGATTTTGCCGGCGCAGCAGGGTGGCCGGTCTCCGGTGGTGGACAATGGAGGTGAGCATGTCGGTATTTATTTGGGAGGGGATGCAAATAGAGGGTGAGTTTTAATTTATTAGGTATTATTTTTTTAATTAGAGGAATGGAGATATAGATTTGGAGAGAATTTTCTGTACGCGTAGCATTTGATGGGATGATGAGGGACAATATTTTTAGTTGAAATTACGACTGTAACTGTATTCATAATTATATTTACAGTCGTAAAAACGTACCTAATTTACAACTACAACTGTATTAAAAAATCACTTTTTAACACATGTTTTTTCAGACTGCAACATTTACATATGAGATCTTAAAATGATCATAAAAATATGTAAATTAATATTCTGTGATTTATATTTAAAAAAACAGTACTTTGGGCTAAAAATACAATCCGCGCACAGAAAAATAAAAAATTTACACATACAGCAAATTTTTCCATAGATTTGGGGCGTACAAATATAAGCCCTATAAATAAAATACTAATATAAATGAGTTTTTAATTTTTAGGATATATAATATATACAATACTATTATAAATGAGCTTTAATTTCTTTTTTATTGATTTGCGCCAAGAAGGGCTGCCTCTTAAAAAAAGAATATGTAGGCATGAGGAGAATGAGATGAATTATCAAAATTCGAGAGAAAGTTGAAGAAAACGCAGGCTAAAGGCGAGGGATGAATGGGACACTAAAGAAAATATATAGACAAATACGCGTGACTACAACTTAATTTATTTCTATGGACAAGCACTACCGCACGCATCCATGACAGTGAGTTCTGATTTTTTTTATCTTAGTGAAAAAAAAGACCAAAACGTAGTCTCCGTTTGGCGCAAATTTTTGGTAGGATGAGTTTGGACAAAAACGTAGCGATCATAGAATAAACGTTTGGCAAGACAATCGTTATGCCCGCCACCAAAAAAGAAAATTAGTTTTGAACATAAAAGTAGATGATTTAAGTTACTTAGGTAAGGTCAGGCATTCATGAACGACAGCTCGTAACCATCACGTTCAGCTATGACGTGCCAAACGGAGCCCTAGTGAAAAACATACAAAAAAATTATATAACGAAAATTTATTTAATTCTTTGCTAAGTAAAATAGAAATCTCCTTGAAGCTTCCTCAAAATTAATATTTAATTTCCTCTCTCATAAATTGTTTTAGCTACGCTTCTCCACTAGAGTCTCCGCAGGCCAGTTTAGCGGCAATATCATTGATTCCACTAAGCTCAACACCATGCAAAGATTACTAATGTTTATTTTCCCTCGTGAAGGGGACATGACACCGCAAGCAAGCTGACCAGCTAGCAACTTCAATGAGAAATATTGTCACTGGACCAATTAATTGATCATCGCCGTGCAGGAAATAAGAGGAGGGGGGAGGGGAAGGAGGGGAGTACCGATCGGAGAGTCTGCCCTTGAAGGTATGGCGGTAAACCGGATTGAAGCGGACGGAGAGAGTAAGAAACCAGTAGAAGGAGAACCAGATCTCAGCACAGAAAAGCGCAATCCAAGCCCACCTCCCCTTCTCTCCGGCCTCCGGCACATGCGAGCACCTGTACGCCCAAATCAGGGCCAACCCCAGTAGAATAGAACACGCGTACGACCAAAACCACACCCTTCCTTTCCCTAACCGCTTCACCTCAAAAAGACGCCCTTCCATTCGGAAGATTTTTTGGTGCTCTCTAATTTCTACTGCTCTTCTCAGCCTCTCTCTCTATTTATCCGCTCCAGGACTGCATTAGCATGCGATAGGAGTATCAATATTTTAAGGAGAGAGAGAGAGAGAGAGAGAGAGAGAGAGAGAGAGAGAGACGGATTGGTATTTGGTAGGGATGGGGTCTCTGTGTTTGGCTTATTAGACGACAAGAGAGAGGAAGACCCAGAGATAGAGAGAGAAAGAGAAGGGGAGAGAGACCCAGAGATTGTATTCATAAATTTTTTATATTCAACCAATAATTTTTGATAAAATTATATCTACAAATTATGATGTTATAGGCAAAACATGTACTTAAAGCCATGTCTCATCTCTACGGCCTTCATCACATCAAGATCCCCGACTTTGTCATCCCCCGAGCGCAAAAACTCGGCGACCTTCACAAAGCTCAAGACCCTGAACACCTACGGCTCGACCCTTGGTTTTCTGCTCGCGGAGGAGGATACTTTTTCTCCTCAACCATCGGCTTATGCCGCGCAAAATACAAAAGAAGTTTCTTCATCTTCGCCTTAGTGCAGGTGGCGCAACCTTAAAAGAAGAGAGGTTTTCGTATTTTTTTCCAAATTTATGGTTCCTAAATATTTTACATAATTGTCCGTCCTTTATTAAAACTCTAAAATAGGGATATTATTATATATTATATAAAACATAATATATATGAGAGACCGACAGATTTCCAACCTTAAAGCGGTTCATCTCCGAAAACTCCTGAAACTTCTTTCGTGAGATCAAAGGAGCAGGTCAAACTCATTCTCGTCGGAGCTGGCTGCAAACTCTCTCGGTTAGAAATAACAACTAATGTAATCAAATTATTTTAATTATGTGATTTATTGGGTTGTTGATCGAGCCGGTTGAGTTTCATATTGTATAGATGGTTTGGATTGTGTGTGTACGTCAAGTGATGAGTCCCTATTATATACATATTTTCGGACTCATTTAGGCTAGTTTTTCTGGTTTTGTGCTTCAGTTTCGTTCATATTTCCTTTATTCGTGCTTTTATTAGAGGTATATAGTTGTGCCTGTTTTTGTGTGCAATAACGCACTTTGTTGTTTGGGGTAAGCACTTCGTGCTCCCCATTGTATTTTCTGTATTTCTGTGCTGCTGGAAGTATTTCCCCAGTGTGTGCTTGAGCCGTAAATGAGGGCTGATCCCCCATTGTGCTAGAATTCATTTCTGTATGAATCACACGGTCGTGCGTTTTCTTGGCGCACGGTCAGTTGCGGTCGTGCGTGCATGATGTCCAGCAAAATGGAGCCTCGGAGTTTACTCGTGCGTTTTAACGCACGGGCGGTGGTGATCGTGCGTGAGCAAAACGCACGGGCGCTGGCCTTCTTCCCATGCACGCCTGCTGAGCTTAAGTATCGCACGGTCCACGCACGGTCGTGCGTTCGACCGTGCGCGACCAATTTTCTGACGATTTTCTATAAAAGCTGCAGTTTCGACCTAAACCTGGAGAGATCCGTACGCGCCGTACAGCAGCGCGATTCCGCCTTTTCCACCCGGGTTTCGTCCCTTTGGCCTCCTCCTTCATCCTAGGGCTTCAAGAGAGATCTATATGCCATCACCTTCAAGCAAGAGGATGCTTGCAACCTCCTCCGGATCGTGAGACGAAGAAGACGGGTCCATTGGAGAGTAGTGACATCTCTCTCTACCCCGGACGCAGTTGCTGACCGAGCTTGGACGCGGGTTAACAACCCAGCGATTTCAACCGTGAATCTTCAACAAGACTTCGGATTCGGTCGATTTCTTGCCTTGTACTTCTCTTATTGTTGTGTATATGTGTAGATCTCATTATTATGATGAAGTAGAGTGCATAAACTTGTTTATATTTCTTGATTTCATGTCTATGTGATGTCATTTTATGTTTATGTTGCTTGAGGTGCGCCCCATTCCATCATCCATCCCGCCATCGCGTTCGTTGCCACACTAGCAATTGCTAGTGGCGTGCGTGTCGAAGAGGTGCTTACGACCCTCATTCCATTTGCCTACTCGTCCATCCGCCCTTACGAAGTAGCGCGCTCAAGGCCTACGTAGATTCCATTCCGCCAAGCGAAGCTTTGCATAGCGGTATCGCATAGGAGTAGTGATAGATTTTTCACTTTATTTTCCACAAACCAAATCAACCCCCCCCCCCCCCCCCCCCCCGTTTCCGCAATCCATCCGCCTTAAAGGACTTCGATCTCAAGTCCTTCCTCGATAGATAGCTCCACCTTACTGTGTTCCCTCGAGATTCGATACTCGGGGATTACTCCTCGTTTTATATTACTTGAACGATCGGTGCACTGCCGTTTCGTGTCACAGTCGAGCTACCGCCTATAGCGGTGTGCGAGATTTGCGCCATCAAGTTTTTGGCGCCGTTGCCAGGGAACACAGACGTGTGAGTTTTCTGGAGAGGGGGAATCTGAGATTAAAGCCCTTTCCATTTGTTTATCGCATTTTTGTTTTATTTCTTCTTATTCTGTTTTACTGTTTATATTAGGCTGTTAAGTAAATTTTTGTTGGGTGTATTATTTTGCACAATAGTTTTCTGCATTTTGAATCATTTTATCTTCACAAAATGTGGTCTGCATTTAATATTCGTTGCCATTTTTGTGGAGATATCTCTCACGCTAGCGATAGATGTCCAAAGGGAGATAGTAGCCCTAGCACTACCAGTCTAGCATATGGAGCACCGACTTCGTCTGGTACTCCATATGGTGCGCAGAAGTCTTATGGCTATTCTGCCACGCCTTTATCGTCAATCTTCTTTTCGGCATCAGCACACGCTGTGCCAAAGAAGCCCATTAGGCAGTGCTTGTTTTGTCAGAGCATGGATCATGCCCTGAAGGATTGTGTCGAGTATCTTCTCCAATTGGACGAGGATGACGAGCCAGATATCCGGATCGTCCCGACTCCTACCTCTGGCGGCACACCTTCGACATCTGGTTATGTGGCCATATCACCTTCATCTTATGAAGGGTATGATGTGGACACGGTCACCAAATGTGTGGCTGATCTGGGCACTGACATGGCTGAGCCCATCTCCCCTGTACATCCATCACCTAACGTAGATTTGATTCTTTGTGAGGAATCAGTGCTGGACTTTTATCCAAGCACCCCTCCTCCCCCTGTTGTGCATACTACTATACTCATCTCTGATGACATTGTTGAGGATGTGTCGCAGGATGAAGCTGGCGATCTATGTGTTATGCCTGCTCCTATGGAGGAGGACAACCTTCTAGGTGAAGAGGAGCTTTCCTCAGCACCGGTGGAGGAAGTCCAAATCTTAGGCATGGTCACTGTCGATCCCGCCGAATCTTGTGGCATTGATGACAATGCCGACATCATTTTACTTTCCCAACCTATTGGGAGTGAGTCCGGGACCACTCCCCCGCTCGTTTTTTATTTATGTTCTTCTTCTCTTTTATTTCTTGACCCCCCTTCTGCTATATCTGAGCCTGTGCAGGTTGAGTCTCCACTGGTACATCAGGAGGACTTGGAGCTTCCAGCTCAGGTCAATGATGATAGCATCCTCATGTGCGAGGAGGTTGATCCCTCCTCCAATGAGGAAGCTCCATCATTGATCTCTTTCTCCTGCCACCTCCCTGAAGATGACACCTTGCTAGGCAAGGATTTATTTTGTGGTGAGATGAGTGAGGACCAGGCCTCCTCCTCTTCTTACTTCCTATTCCCGCTACCTGTGTTCAGCAGGTATCTTTATTTAGGTAGGGGAATAACTGTTTTATCGTCGTATCGGTACCCGCTACCGACACGGGAATTAGAACAGCTGCCTGTCCACTTCTCTTTTCATACTCCCATTAGCTAAGACCCTCACCTTCCTGAATAAGTCGTGCTGGGATGACAGTAACCCCAGTAGTTATCTTACTTTTTCTTGTCTTTTAGTTTATCGCCTACTCTAACGAGTTAGTTAGGTGTTATTTTAGTTTTCTTGTGCGGAGACCACCCTTTGCAGGTATTTTCTATTTGTGAAGGCGGTGGTCGTGATTCTTCGTAGAGCTTCACTACAGGCTTCCGGAATGCTTACTTGCTGAGCATTGGGTGCCCTCTTCCCCTAACTTTGTTTTAGAATATATTAATGCATAATTTAAGTCTGAGGGAGATATTTTTGTGTACCCACTCACGTGCACATTTATTTAGCATGCTAGAAGTCTCATTTCAAATATTTTTGTTCATTTTGTCTGCACACAAAGCACCCACTTGAGAGCGAACTAACTTGTATGTGTAATTCCGTTCATACTTATTTTGGTTGGAATGTGAAATAGGATGTTAGCTTAGGAATTGTAATTCGGAGTACAATGTTGACTCTTGTAGTGCTCTAGTCGCATCCGCATGCTCCCATAGAAATTTGAGTAAAATTAGATTATCTCTATGCTTTTAATTTACAATTAGTATTCTTGCGTAATCTTTGATTTACTTTACTCATTTGGTGAATGCGGCTGAAATTTACGGTAGCACGGTGTTGTGTGTAAGCGAGTGCTAGTTATGTGTTGCTCGGGTCGGAAGGAAGGTGTACCTTTCTCGTGGGCTAAGAACTTTCCCCAAGCGACTCTTGAAGCATGGGTGAGAGCAACTCATCTTGTTAAATATGATGTAGGCCTTTGTTTTGGCTAGTTTGAGCCTTGTTTTCCATGACCTATGCGCTTACCTTTGCAAGCCAAGTTTGTGTCTACCCCTCTTTTGTTTCAGCTCCTCTTTCAATCACCAAAGCCCGAAGCTTATCCAATTATCGCAACCAAAATTGTGTTAACTGAAATTACATTTCATATTTGGATGTGATGCTTGGAACCTTTGCGATGTGAAAGAATGATCTATATTATTTGCTGAACACCTTTTTGTAAACCAACCGGGGACAAAAGAAAAAGAAAAAGAAAAAAAAGAAAATAATGAAGTTAAAATAAAAAAAAATAAAAAAAAAGAGTTAGAATGAAAAGAAATCCCCTTGAGCGTAATAGAAAATTCAGTTGGTATTTGCTGGATTAGGCTGTGTGCACACCCAGTTTTCAAGCTAAGTCTGGGGGTGTGTCACACTAGCATCGCTTGTGGGCTTGTTTTGGGTTCAGCGTTATCCTTAGACTCAATTGGGTTGCGTAGCCGTCTCGTTTATCATTGAATATCATACCGTAACCTAAGCCTCATTATAACCGTAAAGCCCTATTGATTTAACTTGTGAGTTTTCTAGCGTCGTGGAGAGAGTGTAACCGGGCAAGCTTAGGGTTCTTGTCGTTGATGGATTTCAGCGAAGTTATTCCCTAATTCTGGTCTTTCGCAACACCCTCCTGAGTGGCTTGTTTACTTTCACACCGGGCACGGCCGCATAAATTCTTCACGAATCACCATCTGAGTACAAATAAATCTCTTTTTACGCATTTTTACTTTTGTAAATTTGTTAGTATAGTTAGAATCTTCTTTTTCAGAATTTTTATGTGCATGTGTATGATACTTCGCATCTTACTCTGTCTTTGCAATTTTCTACTCTAGCTACCTTTTTCATACTCCGCCGAATTTGTTTGCTCGGGACGCGCAAACAGGTAAGTCTGGGGGTGTGATGAGTCCCTATTATATACATATTTTCGGACTCATTTAGGCTAGTTTTTCTGGTTTTGTGCTTCAGTTTCGTTCATATTTCCTTTATTCGTGCTTTTATTAGAGGTATATAGTTGTGCCTGTTTTTGTGTGCAATAGCGCACTTTGTTGTTTGGGATAAGCACTTCGTGCTCCCCATTGTATTTTCTGTATTTCTGTGCTGCTGGAAGTATTTCCCCAGTGTGTGCTTGAGCCGTAAATGAGGGCTGATCCCCCATTGTGCTAGAATTCATTTCTGTATGAATCGCACGGTCGTGCGTTTTCTTGGCGCACGGTCAGTTGCGGTCGTGCGTGCATGATGTCCAGCAAAATGGAGCCTCGGAGTTTACTCGTGCGTTTTAACGCACGGGCGGTGTTGATCGTGCGTGAGCAAAACGCACGGGCGCTGGCCTTCTTCCCCTGCACGCCTGCTGAGCTTAAGTATCGCACGGTCCACGCACGGTCGTGCGTTCGACCGTGCGCGACCAATTTTCTGATGATTTTCTATAAAAGCTGCAGTTTCGACCTAAACCTGGAGAGATCCGTACGCGCCGTACAGCAGCGCGATTCCGCCTTTTCCACCCGGGTTTCGTCCCTTTGGCCTCCTCCTTCATCCTAGGGCTTCAAGAGAGATCTATATACCATCACCTTCAAGCAAGAGGATGCTTGCAGCCTCCTCCGGATCATGAGACGAAGAAGACGGGTCCATTGGAGAGTAGTGACATCTCTCTCTACCCGGACGCAGTTGCTGACCGAGCTTGGACGCGGGTTAACAACCCAGCGATTTCAACCGTGAATCTTCAACAAGACTTCGGATTCGGTCGATTTCTTGCCTTGTACTTCTCTTATTGTTGTGTATATGTGTAGATCTCATTATTATGATGAAGTAGAGTGCATAAACTTGTTTATATTTCTTGATTTCATGTCTATGTGATGTCATTTTATGTTTATGTTGCTTGAGGTGCGCCCCATTCCATCATCCATCCCGCCGTCGCGTTCGTTGCCACACTAGCAATTGCTAGTGGCGTGCGTGTCGAAGAGGTGCTTACGACTCTCATTCCATTTGCCTACTCGTCCATCCGCCCTTACGAAGTAGCGCGCTCAAGGCCTACGTAGATTCCATTCCGCCAAGCGAAGCTTTGCATAGCAGCATCGCATAGGAGTAGTGATAGATTTTTCACTTTATTTTCCACAAACCAAATCATCAAGCGTCATTCGATTTATGTGGTTCACCCCAAGACGGGCTATATCCATAGGCAGCAGCAGTTCACTTTTCACTAGATAGGGAAACAAAACGATTACAGGGAAGAAGATGGATTTTGGATTTCTGATTTCTGAATGCACCTAACCCCGGAGCAAAAAAGTATATAACACTATGAATTTACAAAATACCATGTGGGTCGAGATCAATTCCAACGTTGTCTTTGGGTTAAGATTCGAGACATATAATTTAAAAGTGTTGAATTAACACTTTAAATACTTCTCTATAGGAGGTGAATAGAGAAGACGCTCAAGCTAACTAAAATTAATTCTTGTTTGCTTATAATACATTCACAGATGTTTTGGGAGTTCAGTTATATGGTGTATATCAGATATTATCAAATAAATAAACACAAAAAATCAAAAGAAGAAATACAAAAGAGAAAAAAAAAAGACATCGAGAAGATAGGGGATTTCATAGAGGTTCAACAAAAGGCATGTACTCCTCTTTTCCACGGCTCCGTGACACTACAACAAAATCGTTATACGGTGATATTTTTTTATGTCTTTAGTGATGTTTTTTAAACGTCGCGATAGTTTCCGTGACGTTTATAAAAATGTCGCAAAATCGTCGTGATTGCAGTCGTCGTCGTAGCTCTTTGTGACGCTTTCACAAAAAACGTCACGGTTGATAGTTACTCTATCGTGACACTTTTCTAAAAAGCATCAAGATTGACAATTGCTCTACCGTGCATAATTGACCGTTGTTCTATCGTGATATTTTTTCAAAAATGTCATGATTGACAGTTGTTCTACCGTGACACTTTTCCAGAAAATGTCATGATAGATAATTTATCTATCGTGACACTTTCTAAAAAAACATCAGAGAAAATATTAACTCTACCACGATGTTTTTTCAATGTCACTATAACTAAAACTCTACAATAACGCTTTACAAAAAGTGTTGTAACATTGCATTTTAAGAAAAAATTTAAAATAAATAGAAATTTATCATAATCTAAACTCTAAAAAATAATTGTGCATATAAAATCTTAATTAAAAATATAAATATTATTTTTTATAAAAATAATTTCATATTTCAATTATTTTTGAGAGTGATATTAAGATATGTTGAGTGATTTTCTGAAACTTGTCCAAATAATATATTTCTAATTATAACAAAAGGAATGAAATATTAATTAAAATACCCACATAATACATCATCATTAAGATTGAAGAGTGTAAACTTGCAAAAGATCACATTAATGATAAACCAAACTTGTTTCAAGTAATATAAGCTTGCAAAAAAAACATATAATCATTCAATATATACATTGTTTTCAATATAAAAAAAACTCATGAAACAAAACAAGCACCAAACAACTTGAAGATTTTCTTCTTTAACCATTGGCTTCATTGGCATTGTATTGAAACATGCATGATGAGCATTCAACTTCGTTCATACACCATCTACCACGTCATCTTTTCAAACTTCAAGGATAACAAACAAAATTGATCAATTATCTGCATAATAAACAAAATTGAAACACAGGTTGAATATTAATTCTAAAGTAAGGTTAAAATAAATAAAACTAGGAAAAGCACCATAACAATGTGGAGAACAAAAAATAAAGAGGCCACATGTATCCACATGAACGAATAAAAATAAGACAAATCAAACAATCCAATATTGACAACAAACTCAAAATGAAACAAGCAGGTGGGGTACTTAAAAAGTTAGTCAACTTTCCACATAATATAATGTAATGAGTAGTTGCATATAATGAATATTTGTCATCACAAACTGTATGAGACGTTTTTAATTGCAAACTGATGGCAGCAGCTTTGCGCAAAACAGTAGTACTGACAGCAGCTTTGCGAAAAACTGCAGTGGAAGCAATTTGCGCAAAGCTGCTGCCGGCAGTGGCAGCAGTTTGCGCAAAGCTGCTGCCGGCAGTGGGAGCAGGTTGCGCAAACCTGCTGCCGGCAGTGGCAGTAGGTTGCGCAAACCTGTTGTCGGCAGTGACAGCAGGTTGCGCAAACCTCCTGCCGGCAGTGACAGCAGGTTGCGCAAACCTCCTGCCGGCAGTGGGTTGCGCAAACCTGCTGGCAGCAGGTTTGCGCAACCTGCTGGCAGCAGGCCTGCGGGCAGCAGGTTTGCGCACACCTGCAGCATGTTGCCCAAACCTGGCAGCAGGCTTGCGCAATCCTGGCAGCAGGCTTGCGCAAACCTGGCAGCAGGCTTGCGCAAACCTGACAACATGCTTGCAGTTTGCGCAAACCTGCTGCCCGCAGGCCTGCTGGCAGCTGGTTGCGCAAACCTGCTGGCAGTAGGTTGCAAAGGGTGATGTTATAGGCAGTTCAAATTTAGTTATTCGCACCCCAAAAAACATCTAATCCAAATCTCAGTAAATAGTGACTGCCGGCAGGAATAGTGACTGCTTGTGAGTTTTGAAAATATATTTTGAGTTCAAGTAACCTAAGTAAACTATGATACTACCTTTTAAATAGTACTCTCTACATGCGGTATCAGAATGAAAACTGATCATGCATCACTCAATCATGAAAAAATAAATAGAAGAGAGAAACCAAACCTTGATTCGGATTGGAATTTGTAGTAGAAGATAGTGTTGGGTTGTTGTTAGGGGTAGACACATTTGTATTTGATCTTTAAATATAAGTCATCATTCTCAAGAACTGCACACATAATAAATATTTATTAAACTATTGTAATTAAATTAAGCATTATTAACTGGATTTAAACACAAAATTATTACTTGGTCTGGTGATAGATGTATCCCTTGTCCCACTGATGTTCCAGATGAATCTTCCCTAGAATCTTGCTGCAACCTGGCATCCACAAGATGATCTATGGTCTTTTGCATGATAGACATTTGTAATTTCAATTGTTCAATCTCCTGCAACTCTTCTGGATTTGTCTGATTCAAACCAGTTGTTGATGGGGACCATCCCTTCAGCCCCTCTCTTTTGCCCACCCCAGATGATGAAGACCCCTTCACCGAGCCTCATTTGGTAGGGGATGTTGCTGATGAAGACCCCCACATCCACTTGGTTGGGGATACTGATGATACTGCTGCTGGCCTGATGATCTTGATGGAGGTCGTTGATCCCCGACATAGAGAGTTCGTGGATTGGGACGGTCGTTGCCGCAAGTTCAAAGACACGTCGTTTCTTCGCCTTCGCCGCGACGTTCTACGCCAACGCGGCGACGTTCTTCGCCATCGCCGCTACAACCTCCGTCCGCGACACAAGAACATTAATTAATAATTATAATAATTTAATTATAATTATTAATTAATTTTATCATGCTTTTAAAATAAGAATATTTTGATTAATAATTATCCTTATAAATATTAATTAAAATTGTCATGCTTTATTTTATTTTATTAGAACTTGTCATGTTTGTTTTATTGTTTTAATTTGGACTGCGTTTAACCGCTGTGATTGTAAAGCCTATATAAGGCTATGTTTTGGAGGATTTGGTTTAACAAGGAATGAAATAAGAAATTGAAAGCCCTAATTCTCTCCTCTTGATTTTCCCTCTCCCTCTTCCTTGGCCGCCCCCTACCTTCTCCCCCTCTCCAAGTTCGTCCAGGCCGAACCCCCTCCTCTCCTCCTCCTTCTAGCTGCCGGCCGCCCCCTCCTCGTGGAAAGCCGCCCACCCTTCTCCCTCTCTCTACCGTTTCTCCCTCTACATTCTCTCACGCATCAAAGCGGTCTTGGGCTTGTTCGTAGCGGCGGGATTTGAAGGCGACAGTGCACATCTTCAAGGACTCCCCTCCGGCGACCACCTCCGTGAATAACGTAGGACTTTCTACAACCCGGATCTACTATTCCGGGAGGGTAACGCTTTCTACCTCTTGAGCGATTCTTCAATAGTTATTTGTGGTGGATAGGAATTGTGACGAATTTTTCGACATTGATCTTTTCGCGATCCTTCTCATTTGTGATAGTTGAATGATCTTGAATTATTTTTACTCGACGAGGAGTGGCGATTCTCTTTTGCCTTTGTTGGGGAAGATCCTCCTATTTCCGGAGTTTTGTTTTTTCGGAGGATCTTCTCGTGGTTGTCTTTGCGTGATAGTTGTGAAGGATCCACCCATAGGCAGCTGCGTTTGTTCATCCGATTAGGTGTTATTTAGAAACGATCTCGCGACCCAATCGATCGCGCAAGTGAGAGCGTCCCGAACATCCAAGCCTACATCAATTTGGTATCAGAGCTAGGTTCGTGTCAATTTCTAAATTGATACATTCCTTGGGATTTTCGTAGAACGACGGCACTGACAATTTTCACACGATTTGGCATTCAAAATTTAAAAATAAAATTTCGTCGGTCTGCGAATAACGGTATAAAATTCTCATTTTTTTTGCGAAATTCAAAAAACAAATTCTGGATATTCTACTTATTATTTTCTGTAAGAAAATCAAAAAAATATTTTCACTTACCTTTGTTATTAGGCGGGAATAAAATTATCTTTCGTAAAATTTTGGCATGATCTAAATTTCTGGTGTGCGAATAGCGGCCTTAAAATTTTTATTTTCAGCGAAAATTAAAAACAAAAAAATTTTGCAAATCTGCGTACTATTTTCTACACGAAAATAATAAAAAAAAATTTAAATTCTGGAAAGTCAAATTCAAAATTCAAATTTTTGAAATTCAAAAATTCAAATTTCTGAAATTCAAAATTCAAATTCAAAATTCCAATTTTTTGAAATTCACAATTCAAATTTTTGAAATTCAAAATTCAAAATTCTGAAATTCAAAATTTTGAAATTCAAAATTCAAATTCAAAATTCAAAATTTTGAAATTCAAAATCCAAATTTCTGAAATTCAAAATTCAAATTTCAAATTTTTGAAATTCAAAATTCAAATTTTTGAAAATTCAAAATTCAAATTTTAGAAATTCAAAATTTAAATTCAAAATTCAGAAATTTTCTGATTGGTCTAAATTTAGTAAAAACCTCGGAATTTTAAAACTTGTCAAAAAAATCTAAAATTTTTTCTGTAGCTTCCTGCTCTTATTTCCAACAACATTAACACAGAAAATTTTTTGATTCAACCACGTTAGGTTGGCCTGAAAATTGGAGACATTATAATTTTGTCCGTGTCAGCACATGAACTTTCACTAGTAATGACTACTAGGCTGAATCCGGGGTATCCCCCGACACTCTCACGAATAACAGCACCACCGGCTAATTTTTAAAGGAGTTAAGTAAGGGTCGGAATGACGCTGTGAAGGTGATTAGGCTCAGCCGCGACCTGAAACACCGATTTCGAGCAAATTTTAAACACAGTGAGAAGTGGTGCAGGCTCGTGGTGGATAGTGTTTGCCATACTAATGCTATCACGGAGAATGCAGTATCTAGGATGTTGGTGACCACTGCGCCACATCCTTGCCCTTATCGTCTCGTATGTCCGGATGAGAGCACTATCTTAGTGTCCAGGCGATGTTTGGTGCCCCTCACCATCCAAGCCTATTCTGAGCTGTCCTTCCTATGAAGGACTTCCATATTTTGCTGGGACACCCGTGGCTCGCTAGCCATGACGTTAGTTTTGACGCCCAGAATAACACCCTAGACTTTACACATAGGGGTCAACTAACATATCTTAGGTCCAGCCCGCCCAGGAAGCCCAAAGTCCCCTCTGGAGACGCTCGCGGCACGGTTGAGTCGACACCACCCGGTGCAGACACACATGGGGATTTTGACACTGTCAGTCAAAATCAACCCTTAGTTTGTGTTAGCCACTCTGAGGCAAACACACCGAGTTTGAGTATGGGGCCCGAGCCCGGCCCTGTTAGTCCCAGCCTGCCCATAGACATTGTCCCAGTTGAGGCATCCTCGACTGACATAGTGCCTGAAATTGATGCCGCTCTGATTAGCCAACCTCTACTTGATCCCGTTAGCCTTAGGGAGCCTTCTGTTGGCCAACCCGAGGACATTCAGGAGGTTGAAGAAAATTCTGAAAGTGGGCTGAGTGAATCTGATGCTGATGGTGAGACGGTTGAGGAGATAGGGCGAGCCTTATCAACTCCTCACATTTTTGATGGTGGGATTAGGGCTCATGCATTTCCTGTGTCATTTAGTGGGGAGGACAAATGGTCCAATCCATTATCTGTGGGTAGTAGTTGTGTGGGCACATTCTCTGCACTAGTGGACCCTAGGCTAGTGTTAGCGCCCCCACTGAACCTTCACCCATTTAAGCTTGCTTGGGTTTCCCCTACTTCAGCCCCTATCTGGAAGTATGGCATGGAGCCCGTTACCACCGCGGGGCGGGTTGAGTGGTTTCGTTGGGTTGTCTTTCCCATGCTAGCTGATCTTAATTGTTGGGATCGCCCTAGAATGAACCTGAATTTAATTTCATATAATGAATTAGTAGGTGTTTCAAGAGGTCTTAATCCACCCAAACATGATGAATTGGTGCTAGCCGACCCATCTGGGTCCATTCACTTTGTAGTCACCGCATCCATTGGAGAATCCCGCAATAAGGAAGACTCGGTTTTAGTAGATCATTCCCCTAGACAGTTGCCAATTGGCAACTTAGACGACAATGTCAGTATTGTCTCCACTATTCGTCGAATAGTTGTCGTTCTAGAAAATTTTGCTTTACATTTGAGAGTTTTTGCTGAGAGGGGCCCAAACCCCATTTTCAATGACTCGAAATATTTTTCACTCTTTCTAGCTCCACTGCATCTAGCTCCCCCTTCGTTCTCCTCCACAAAAATTTCTATTGGGTTGAGAGGTGAGTGGGGTAGCATGTTGTTCACTCTCGTGGTGATCTCCGGAGGTAAGATGTCTTTTGATATTGTAGCACTTTCCCCTTCTTTTTCATATGCTATGATCAAGGTCCCCGGGGCCAACTTTTTGCTTGACAGGTTGCCACAGGTTGAGGACTCGTTTGGGCCATGCTGGGCCCTTTGCTGCTTCCTTCCCCCATGGCCGGATGGGCCACCTTCATGGCCCGCTCCCTCGGATGTACTCCTCCAGGTTGCTGCTCTGCCACGCCGGCTCCTTCGAGCCCACTCATCGGTGATGAGTGTTTTTGAGTGGGGGAGGATTGATGGGGACCATCCCTTCAGCCCCTCTCTTTTGCCCACCCCAGATGATGAAGACCCCTTCACCGAGCCTCATTTGGTAGGGGATGTTGCTGATGAAGACCCCCACATCCACTTGGTTGAGGATACTGATGATATTGCTGCTGACCTGATGATCTTCATGGAGGCCATTGATCCCCGACATAGAGAGTTCGTGGATTGGGACGGTCGTTGCCGCAAGTTCGAAGACACGTCGTTTCTTCGCCTTCGCCGCGACGTTCTACGCCAACGCCGCGACGTTCTTCGCCATCGCCGCTACAACCTTCGTCCGCGACACAAGAACATTAATTAATAATTATAATAATTTAATTATAATTATTAATTAATTTTATCATGCTTTTAAAATAAGAATATTTTAATTAATAATTATCCTTATAATCATTAATTAAAATTGTCATGCTTTATTTTACTTTATTAGAACTTGTCATGTTTGTTTTATTATTTTAATTTGGACTGTGTTTAACCGCTGTGTTTGTAAAGCCTATATAAGGCTATGTTTTGAAGGATTTGGTTTAACAAAGAATGAAATAAGAAATTGAAAGCCCTAATTCTCTCCTCTTGATTTTCCCTCTCCCTCTTCCTTGGCCGCCCCCTACCTTCTCCCCCTCTCCAAGTTCGGCCAGGCCGAACCCCCTCCTCTCCTCCTCCTTCTAGCCGCCGGCCGCCCCCTCCTCGTGGAAAGCCGCCCACCCTTCTCCCTCTCTCTACCGTTTCTCCCTCTACATTCTCTCACGCATCAAGGCGGTCTTGGGCTTGTTCGTAGCGGCGGGATTTGAAGGCGACGGTGCACATCTTCAAGGACTCCCCTCCGACGACCACCTCCGTGAATAACGTAGGACTTTCTATAACCCGGATTTACTATTCTAGGAGGGTAACGCTTTCTACCTCTTGAGCGATTCTTCAATAGTTATTTGTGATGGATAGGAATTGTGACGAATTTTCCCACATTGATCTTTTCGCGATCCTTCTCATTTGTGATAGTTGAACGATCTTGAATTATTTTTACTCGACGAGGAGTGGCGATTCTCTTTTGCCTTTGTTGGGGAAAATCCTCCTATTTCCGGAGTTTTGCTTTTTCGGAGGATCTTCTTGTGGTTGTCTTTGCGTGATAGTTGTGAAGGACCCACCCGTAGGTGGCTGCGTTTGTTCATCCGATTAGGTGTTATTTAGAAACGATCTCGCGACCCAATCGATCGCGCAAGTGAGAGCGTCCCAAACATCCAAGCCTACATCAGTTGTTCTTGAGCGACGTGATAAATTAGGGTATATCTGAATCGCAGTGACACCCATTCCCATACCACGACATCAGCCATAGTATTCCGCTCCAAATGTAGATCTAAAGAAGAAATAAAAATATATTGTATAATACTATAAATTGAAATAAAGTGTAATAAAATATTTTTTACCTAAAAGCACATTCATGAATTTCATTTATTGGTGTGTCGGGAGGATGCTGAGATATTTGTGCCTTTATAGCCTTGTCCAATGCAACCTATTATTAAAAAGTACACAAATGAAATCTTAAATAAACAATTTGGATATTATTTAAATGTTTAAATAATTTAGCTAAAGAACGAAACACTTACTTTTTTTGATATTGCATCATCATTCACCAAAGTTTTCCCATTTTTCTTGCTTGTGCGACTATCTAAGAATAAGTCAATGCGAGTTGGCTCTCTGCCCAAAATAAATTATTTAGCTTTTTGTAATAAAGTAAGAAATAATAAAGAATATATATATATATATGTATATCAAGTCTTTTTTTCGATTAGCAAGGCTCATCCGTCCAAGAGTATGTGCACCAATATTTTTTTTGTGACAAACTTTATTTCTTCCACTTATACTCTGCCACATCAGAAAAGTCATACTCTCAAACTTTTAATATATTGGAAATTTAAACAAAAATGTTGGAAGAATAAACAAATAATGATACAATACCTTTCCTTTTGTAGAATACCAATATGTCACAATGTCAACAAATTGACTCTCTGGCATATCTGTTGGACCACCTCATGCAATAAGTGCTTCTAGAGTATCTAATGGTTCATAATATTGTTTTTTAAAAGTTGACTTCCAATTCCTAAAACTTTCTCTTATAATTTCCATGATAAGCTTTTTGTCGGTCTCAAATACGAGAAATTTTTGCTGCAAGACTAAAACATAAAGCTTATAAAATTATTGTTATATTCAATGAAATCATGATTTTTGCTTATGTGCACTTACCTTAACCATACTCCATGCAGTTTCCTTGCTATATCGAGACACATGCGTCCAAGATAGAGGGGTCATTGGAAATAATGATGTATTTCGTGCAAGTGTCCCTAAGAATGATGAAAGTTGAGGTGCGGCACTTCCAACCAATTGCCCATGTTTGTTTCGCTCCAATAAGATAACTTTATCTGATGGCATAAGATGAATATCCTTACATGTCGTTGCTCCTCGTAACTTTTTACTTCTATTTTACCTACGTATTAAATTTTTGAATATTCTACTTGCATTTATAGAAAATTATATAAAGAAAAACATGCACTATTTACCTGAAGCCTCTAAGACATATAACCTCCGCTATATAACCCTCGGCAATAGAACCTTCTGGTTTTGCTTTATTTCGTACATATTTCTTATAATGTCCAAGTTCCCTCTCGATGGGATACATCCATCTAAATTGTACCGGGCCACCCAAAATAGCTTCTTGTGATAGATGAACCATGAGATGAATCATTACAGTGAAGAATGAAGGGGGGAAAATTATTTCGAGCTGACATAAAGCCGAGATAATGCTGTTGGAAATATTGCCCTCAATGTTCCCTTGATTTGAAGAGGCATCACTCACAATGCTAAGGACAAATTGTATTTAATACATTCTATTTTGTCTTAAGTATAATACAAGGAAATGATATTCCATACACACTGGAATAGATTCAACTCCTAAGAGATGAAGAATTATCTCAGCAGAACCGCTGAGACGAAAGGTTGAAACCGCTGAGACGAGCTCACTGTCTCAGCGGATCGCTAAGTCGGGGAAGAAGCTGTAGATAGAAGAAACAACTGAGACGACTGTCTGTCTCAACGGATTCGCTGAGACGGGAAAGGAGCCACAAAGTAGAAGAGATCTGCCATGTTCGTCGAACGCAGAGACAACAGAAGCCAGCCCTGAGACTTAGTGTGATCGTCGAATTCAGAAGGCAGTTCGTCGAACGCAGACAGAAAGGAAGAAACAGCTGAGACTTGGCAAAATCGTCGAACACAGAGTTGGGCAAGTTCGTCGAACCCAGTATGGCGAGTTCGTCGAACGCAGATCGTGAGCTCTGCCTGTGACGCAAGTTGCAGAATGTCAGTGTGGGGACCACTAGTCTCTCCCATACTTCTCAGAAGGACGGCTGAGAGCCGTTGAAGATCAGAGATGTATAAAAGAAGAAATTAGGGCACTTATGAAAAGGGTCGGTTGCGTGCCAAAAGAAATCAACTGTTCCATTGACGGTAGAAGCTCTCGTTTCTCTCCTCCTGCTCACTGAACAAGGAAGAAGAAACTGTGAGAGAAAGTTAGCTCCTTTACAAGAAGGAGCAAGGTGATCTTCCATCCTTCATCTGAAGAGGAAGATCAGATAGTAGCTGCCATCAACATCTCCAGCTACAAGGAAGCACAAGCTGTGCAGGAACTACAGGAGACTTCCTTCAACTGCTGTCTGCTGTAGTAAGAATTAAACTCACTTTTCTGTAGGGCAACTTGCCTGAGTTTGTAGGACCATTTGGTCTGAGGTTGTAGGAACCTTTGGGTTCTGAGTTGTAGAGCTGAAGGCCTGAGTTTGTAGGATCTGTTGATCTGAGGTGTAGAGCTGTGAGGACAGCTTGAGGTAGGATCTGTGAAGATCTGAGGTATGGCTATTTAGCCTGAGCTGTAGGGCATTATTGCCTGAGCTGTTGGAGGTGGATTCCTCTGAGGTAGGGCTTGTTGGCCTGAGTTTGTAGGACCAGCTGTGGTCTGAGTTGTAGGATCAGTGGCTGATCTGAGGTAGGGCTGCTGTGCCTGAGGTAGGGTTGGGAAAACCAGAGAGATCCCGAGGGATCTGTGTTGTAGGCTCTTGGAGCTGAGTTTGGAGGAGTTGGCCCTTTTTAACACACTGTTAGAAGGGTGAAGGGGGAAAGTGGACTACTCATAGACACACTGTCTTGGGGAACCACTATAGATACTTGTGTGCTTTCTGTATGTTTGATCATTAGCTTGCTCTAAACCATAAAACAGATAAACTAATTAAAAGAAAACAAAAGAAACCTATTCACCCCCCTCTAGGTGAATTAGATCATATACCTATAATCTTTGAAGTGGTATCAGAGGGAGGTTGGTCAAGAAAGACTTAACAGTCTGACCAGATCCTACATAGGTATTGATTATTCTGAATCAAATGGCTTCAAGTGGAGTTCAGAAGGAAATGGGTTCAATGAAGCTCCCTATCTGCAAAAAGGAAACCTTTGGCATCTAGAAACAAAGGGTTAGGCTATTCATGGAAGCTTCAGACCCTAGAATCTATATCACTATTCAGGAAGGCCCCTTCCTTATCACAAAGCCCTCCACCATTGATCCTACTAGGCAGGTTGGCAAATCTTACACTGAAATAACAAGGGATGAGATAACATTGGCTACAATGGATAAAAGGGCTCAAAATATTATTGTCAATGCTATTGATGATTCAACTTTCCAGAATTTAGTGCACTGTGAGACTGCAAAGGAGATGTGGGATACACTGATTGTGTATATGGAAGGAATTGAAGAAGTGAGGAATGATAGGAAATCCCTCCTCAATCAAGAGTATGAAGCCTTTAGGCAACTAAATCAGGAATGCATAGCTGACTATTATGAAAGATTTTTCAGAATTGTTAATGAGTTGAGGACCTATGAAAGGAAATTCACTCATTATGAGTTGAATGATAAATTCCTAAGATCTCTAACTAGAGACTGGGATACCAAAATATATGCCATCAGGGAAGTGGCAAAGCTAAGTGAAACTCCTCCTCACACTCTGTTTGGAAAGTTGCTCTCATATGAGATGCAACTATCTGCTAGAAAAGAAGAAGACATCTCCTCTAGGCCCCATGCTAGGGAGACGTCTGTGGCCCTCAAGGCTGAAGGGTCCAAGAAGAGCAAGACAAGAATTCCTACCCCACCAAGAATGGCTGCTAACACAGACAGCTCAGATCACTGCTCATCCGAAAACAGGTCCTCTGATGAGGAATCTGCTTCCTTCTCAAGGCAATTCAAAAAGTTGATGAGAAGCAAGCAATGGAAGAATAAACCTTCCTCCTCTTCAAATCCTAGGAAGGATTCAAGCAGAGCAGACAGGCAGCACCCCAAAGGGGACATGTATGACTCTAAACATGTTAAATATGGTTTGAGTAATGTAATTTATTATTGCTGCAGTAAGCCTGGACATGTCATTACTGAATGTCCAGTCAAAAGAAAGGATAAGGATGATAGCAAGCCTTATCACAAGAAGGAAAGAAAAGTGAAAGAATATAGGTATTCTAACTAATTCACCTAAGGGGGCGGTGAATAGGTATTTTGAGTTTTACTTGATAATTATGGTCAGTTAAAACTATTCTAATCAGAGAATCAAGCAACACAGAAAAACACAAAAGTGTTTATAGTAGTTCCCCAAGACAGTGTGTCTATGGGTAGTCCACTTTCCCCCTTCACCTTTCTAACAGTGTGTTAGACAGGGCCAACTCCTCCAATCTCAGCTCCAAGAGCTTACAACACAAGTTCCTCAGAACTTCTCAGATCAAAGATGATCCTACCTCAGGACAAAAGTCCCTACAACTCAGAGCTATCACCAGCTCCTACCTCAGGCACTGCTTCCCTACAAACTCAGAGGAATACACCTCCTACAGCTCAGACCACCTCCTGGTCCTACCTCAGGCAACAAGCCTTACTCCTCAGGCTAAACAGCCCTACAATCTCAGGCAAACCAGCCCTACAGGCTCAGGCCAATAAGCCCCACACACTCAAGCAAATGCCCTATAAACTCAGGCAAAAAGACTTACAGAAAAATATATTTTAGAAATTTTCTACAGCAGAAATACTCTCCTGTAGATCCTGCACAGTTTGTGCTTTCCTGTAGCTGAAGATGTTGATAACAGCTACAACCTGATCTTCCTCTTCAATAGAAGGATGGAAGATCACCTTGCCCCTTCTGGTGGAGGAGCTATCTTCTTCTCTCAGTTTCTTCTTCTTTTTCAGTGATCAGGAAGAAAAACGAGAGCAGCAGTCGTCAATGGAGAAAAGAGATTTAGCAAGAAACCGACACTTAGAAAGTGCCCTAACTTTTTTCTTTTATACTTCTTTTATCTTCAACGGCTCTAAGTTGATCTCCCAAGAGGTATGGGAGACATTGGTGGTCCCCTGTAGCTTTTCTACAACTTGTCCTAGCTGCAGGACCCGCCGCCCTGCCTATCTGTAGAGAAGGTCTGCGTTCGACGAACGCGCTACACTCTGCGTTCGACGAACCCACTGCATCATGCGTTCGACGAACTCGCCAAACTCCGCGGTCGATGAACTTGCCAAACTCTGCGTTCGACAAACTTGCCAAACTCTGCGTTCGACGATCTTGCCAAACTCTGTGTTCGACGAACTTGCCAAACTCTGCGTTCGACGAACTTGCCAAACTCTGCGTTCAGCGATCGGCACTCTGCGTTCGACGATCTGCCTTGTCTCTACGTTCGATGATCTGCCTTGTCTCTATGGTCGACGAACTCGCCCAAGTTTCAGCTGATTCTTACTTTCTGTCTGCGTTCGACGAACTACCTTCTGAGTTCGACGAACATGCCAACTCTCAGCTGATTCTTCTATCTTGTCTCAGCGTTCGACGAACTGTGTTCTGCGTTCGACGAACATGCCAATTATCAGCTGTTTCTTCTATCTCATCTCAGCGGTCGACGAACTGTGTTCTGCGTTCGACGAACGGCTCTTTGCGTTTGATGAACACGCCCTTTGTGCCTTCTCAGCGGCTCCTTCTCTGGTCTCGTCTCAGCGGTCGACGAATAGTGTTCTGCGTTCGATGAACGACACTCTGCGTTCGATGAACATACCCTTTGTGCCTTCTCTGCGGCTCCTTCTCTAGTCTCGTCTCAGCGGTCAACGAACTGAGTTCTGCGTTCGATGAACGGCTCTCTGCGTTCGACGAACACGCCATTCTTTCCAATCTGCACGCTACTCCTTTCCCATCTCAGCGGTTCAGCTGAGACATTTCTTCATCAATTTAGGAGAAGATTTCTCCTAACCTTAGGTCTTGATTAACCCTTTCTCTTGAGTCACCTAAGCCTGTTTAACTTACAAAAATAAAGCTTTATCAAATACAATATGTTCTTAGTATTGGAAGTGATACCTCTTCAAATCAAGGGAACATTGAGGGCAATATTCCCAACAATCAACCCCTATTTGAAGAAGGCAGAACATCCCCAATGCTAAGGTACATAGCCAACAAAAATATATCATGATACCACTTGAAGGACATATTATGTAAATGATCTATAAGATAATCATGATAACATAGCTTCTAGATAACAACATTGTTTATGCTAACAACTTCATGACAAATTATATAAAGCTTTGACTAGCATAGAGGGCATCTCCCCCTTTCTAACTCAGATTGAATAACATATCATGATAACTAACTTAGAGGGCTAACACTACTTTGGTCTTAGCAACTAGCATTCTATCTCCTATTTGCATCTAGCAAGACAAAATTTGGTCTTAGCATTGGACATCTCCCCCTTTCTGGATTCTTCAACCTTTTTCCCATTAGGGAATAGGATTCTTCAACCTCTACCCTTTTCTAGATATTTCTAATAAATCCTAAGATAGATTAAAAAGCATTTTCCAAATCCTCTTTTAGGACAACCTACATCCTCTCTGACCTGCTGAGCATTAGCTATCTTCCCCTCAACTTATAGCCAACTCCCCCTCAATTTGAGCAGGAGCTTGCTCCCCCTTAATTGGAGCACCTCTATTGACCCAGACATTTCCCTGCTGATTAAAAGAAAACTAGAATTTTAGCTGATCCAGATGTTTCTGATCCAGCTGATCATTTTAAACTATTCTACATTTAACAACTTAGGGAGATTATCTACCCTATCAGTGGATTATGCCTATTAAAGGAAGATCAATTCAGATATTAATCTATCATAACTTTACATTTTATGATAAATTGAATAGATAAAAGCATAAGCAGTTTAACACAGAGAACATATATTCAGAAATGAACTCATTCTAAATTCAGCATGCCTAAGTCAATTTTAAAAGAATTAAACTTGGCCTCATCCAGTGGCTTAGTGAAGATATCAGCTACTTGATTGTCTGTAGGGACATATTCAAGTTTGATATCTTCACACTCTACATGCTCTCTAATAAAATGATACCTAATTTCTATGTGCTTGGTCCTGCTATGGGAGACAGGATTTTTAGCAATAGAAATTGCACTGGATGAGTCACACAGCATGGGAGATTGTCTTACCTTGATGTTGTAATCTTCCAATTATTGTTGGATCCACATAATTTGAGCACAACAGCTACCTGCTGCAATATACTCTGACTCAGCTGTGGACATTGCCACACTGGTTTGCTTTTTGCTGCTCCATGAGACCAGCCTCCTCCCTAGGAATTGACAGGTGCCACTTGTGCTTTTCTTGTCCTCTTTGCATCCTGCAAAATCTGCATCTGAAAAGCCTATCAGTTCAAAATCATTGTTCCTAGGGTACCAAAGGCCAAGATTTAGGCTTCCCTTGAGGTATGTCAAGATCCTCTTCGCAGAGGTGTAGTGAGATTCCTTAGGACATGCCTGATACCTAGCACAAACACATGTAGAATATATAATGTCCGGTCTACTGGCAGTCAAATACAACAATGATCCAATGATACATCTGTACATGGATTCATCAAAGGCTTTCCCCTTTACATCCTTGTCTAATGATATATTAGATCCCATGGGTGTTCTCATGGTGGAGGCTGACTCCATCCCAAATTTCTTGATGAGCTCCTTAGTGTACTTGGTCTGGGAGATGAAAATTCCATCATCAGACTGTTTCACTTGGAGCCCAAGGAAATATTTGAGCTTACCCATACTGCTCATCTCAAACTCCCCCTGCATTAGATTGGCAAATCTCTTGCAGAGGTTGTCATCAGTAGACCCAAAAATTATGCCATCAACATAAATTTGGACTAAGAGACACTTGCCCCTTGTTTCCCTAAGAAACAATGTGCTATCAATCTTTCCCCTCATGAACTTGTTCTTGAGAAGAAAGCTGGACAAAGTCTCATACCAAGCTCTTGGAGCTTGCTTGAGACCATAAAGGGCTTTTCTAAGAAAATAGACATGAGATTTAAGAGTAGGATGAACAAAACCTGACGGCTGCTCTACATATACTTCCTCTTTCAGATTTCCATTTAGGAATGCTGATTTGACATCCATCTGGTATACTTTGAAGCCCTTGTGAGCAACATATGCAAGGAATAGTCTTATGGCCTCCAACCTTGCAACTGGGGCAAAGGTTTGGTCAAAGTCTATTCCTTCCTTTTGCCTATACCCTTTTGCAACCAGCCTTGCTTTGTTTTTGTTGATTGTCCCATTCTCATCCAACTTATTTCTGAATATCCATTTGGTGCCAATGATGTTGTGTCCTTCTGGTCTTGGCACCAACTTCCATACTTTGCATCTTTTGAATTGCAAAAGCTCTTCCTGCATAGCCTGAATCCAAAATGGATCCAAGTTGGCCTCTTCAAACTTTTTAGGCTCTACCTGTGACAAAAAACTAAGGAACAAGGCCTCATTGTGAGCCCTGCTCCTAGTTGTCACACCTTGCTAAACATTCCCTATTATCTGCTCTATGGGATGATCCCTTAGATGTCTGGTAGCTGCAGTCATTCTGTTCTCAGCTTGCTGTGCTGTTTCTGCAGGTTCAGCAGTTTCTTCATCAAGGTTGACTTCTTCCTCTTCAGGGATGGCAGCATTAGAAATAGTTTTGCTGCAGCTGGGAGTGTCTTGTATAAACATCCTTTCCAATTCCTGTTCATTTCCTGTCAAAACAGAAGATCTAGACCAGCCTTTATATATTAGGCTGGTCTCATCAAAAACAACATGCATAGACTCCTCTACAACATGAGTTTTCTTGTTGTATACTCTATAAGCTCTACTATGTGAGCTATAGCCAACAAGAACACCTACATTGCATTTCTCTGCAAACTTTGTTAATTGGGATTTTCCATTATTTAGAATGTAGCATTTGGAGCCAAAGATTCTAAAATATGAAATTGTAGGTTGTTTGCCTTTCAGAATTTCATAGGGGGTTATCCCATGAACCTTATTGATAGAAGCTCTATTGAGAACATGACAAGCTGTATTGACTACCTCAACCCAGAAATATTCTTGGAGTGAGGAGTCACTAAGCAGTATTCTCCCATCTTCTATCAAGGTCCTATTCCTCCTCTCAGCCACACCATTTTGTTGTGGAGTCCTTGGGGAGGAGAACTATTGGGTGATACCAAATTCTTGACAAAATCTTGTCATTACATCAGATTGAAATTCTGTGCCATGGTCAGTCCTAGTCCTGACCACAGCACATTGTAGATCATTCTGAATTACCTTGACATGATTGATAAAGACATTTAAAGTATCAGATTTCTTCTTAAGGAAGAATACCCATGTATATTTTGAGTGATCATCAACAATCACCAAAGTATACAACTTTCCACCTAGGCTCTGAATTGGCAAAAGACCAAACAAGTCCATATGCAAGAGATAAAGACATCTTTCAGTGTCTTTGGAGCCAATACTTTTAAAGGTGGCCCTAGTTTGCTTACCCATTTGGATGCATGACATGGACCATCTTTAATACATTTTAAATTTGGACTATTCCTAACAAGATTTTTAGAGAAAAGTCTATACATTGTCTTGTAGTTAATATGAGCAAGTCTCTTGTGCCATTGAACACAAAAAGACTCATTCTCATTAGCTACAAGACAACAGAAGTAAGATAATTACTGCAAATGAAATCTAATCAATAAATATTTCCACTCCTAGTGCCTGAGAGAATAGTCTCTAAGTCATTTGACTTTTTGATCAAGCACTTGTCATTGTGGAATTCAATGACATAGCCTAAGTCACATAGTTGACTTATGCTTACTAGGTTGTGTTGCAACCCTTCAACATAAGCTACCCTTGTGATTGTAACTATGCCATTGGAGACCATACCATAGCCTTTGGTGACTCCTTTTTCAGCTCTTCCAAATATAACTTTGGGTCCATTCTTCACAGGCTTGTAATCCTATAGAAGACTCCTAGTTCCTGTCATGTGCCTTGAGCACCCACTATCCAAGTATCATATTTGGTTGAGACTGGTACTTGAACTACCTTGCAAAGAAAGATTTAGTTATCCTTAGGAGCCCAAAAAGCTTTGGGTTCTAGGTGCCTGTTAGTTTGATGAGATAATCTCACACTTGCTACACTCCTAGCAGGAAAGCTCTTCTTTGCATTAGGTACATTGGGATTGTACCAACAATCTATGGCAAAGTGTCCCACCTTGCCACAGCACCAACAATCATGAATATTGTATCTCCTTTTCTGAACATTTTTCTGAATTGGTACAGCATTGTGCACATGTTCAGCAGAAGAGACTGCAACATTCTTCCTGTTTCTTTCAGCAATAATCTGACTGAAGGATAATCTGTGGACAGTCTTGCTGCTCTTTGTCCTAATGGCCTCAGCTTGCTTTGGCTTGGCAGCCATACAAAATCTGATGGAATCAGGCACTGAGCAGCAGGCCTTGTCAACAGATTTGACAGCAGCCTTGCTTTTTGCTGAAGCTAATTTGGAAGTGCTTGCTTCCTTGTTCTTGATTGAAGGTGCTGAAGCACCAAACACAAATGGTCCAGATTGGACCATTTGTATTTCCTCATGGGGAGCTTTCATTACACTCAATCCCATGCCCTTTCTTTCACTATAGGAAGGAGTATTTTCCTTCCTATAGGAACTCCCATTCTTCCAGTGACCATAAATGCTTTCATGGTCATACCTGTTGGAAGGAAGTAACACCTTTTGAAAGGTGGTTTGAGGCTTAGCCTTCTCCTTGCTCTTTCCCCCACTCCCTTCTCCTACTTCCATCTTATTGAATCCAAGTCCTCTCCTATTGGTTTGAGAGGAGAAGGTGTAAATAATGGGAAGCACAGATTTGGGCTTGGAGAATTGAGCCACCAGGCTCTTCTCTTTCACCAGATTCTCCTAAAGTTCCTTAATGACCTTGTTCTTCAGGGAAATAGTGCTCAATTGAGCAATTGTCATACCCTTTAAATGACTTATTTGTCTACTCATCCGGGCCACTAGGGAGGTAGGTCTAGTGTAGTCACCTTCAGTCATCTTAAGGGAGGCAATTTCCTGGGCTTGCCTCTTGGCAAGCTTCTTGCTCTCTTTCAGAGCAAGAACCAAGATATCATATTTGTCAATCAATTGATTGACATCTACTTTAGATTCAGAGTCACTTTCATCAATTGATGAAGGTGCAACAGAATCTAGACCAGTCTCATAATCAGAAGAGGATATAGAAAGAATTAATACCTATTCATGTTCTGAATTATTTTGACTGTCCACTTCATCAGTGATGGCCATGAGGCCTAGCTGAACATTGTCCTCTTCATCCTCCTCTGTATCACTATCTGAGTGTGATAGAGGGGCCCTGATTCCTATCCTAGCAGCAGGATAGTCTTCATCCTCCTGAGCAGCAAACAACCCTATGTAGGCTTTCTCTTCTTCATCTGAATCAGAAGATGAAGATTCAGATTCACTCCAGCTCTTGCTTTTCTTGGCTAGAAGGGATTTTTCTCCCTTCCTCTCCTTCTTGTGACGAGGCTTCTTTTCACCTCTTTCTTTCCTTTTGATTGGGCAGTCAGCAATGACATGCCCAGGCTTGCTGCAGCAATAGCAAACAATGTTAGTTGAAGCATGTTTACTAGTTTTGGAATCATACCTGTCCCCTTTGGGGTGCTGCCTTTCAGATCTAAAATGATCCTTCTTGGAGTGTGATGAGGAGGAGGGCTTGCTCTTCCATTGATTCCTCCTCCTCATCTTCTTGAACTGCCTAGAGAAGGCAGCAAACTCTTCATCAGAAGAAGAGCAGTCTGGAGAGCAGCTCTCAGACTTCTCAGATTTAGCCTTCCTTCTTGGAGGTGACTGCAACCTGCTCTTGCTCTTCATTGAGCTATCAGCTTTGAGATCTATAGTTCTCTCCTTTGTGTGAGCCTTGGAGGAAGTATCCTCCTCTTTTCTTGCAGTCAGTTGCATCTCATATGAGAGCAGTTTCCCAAACAGTGTATGGGTAGGGGTTTCTCCAAGCCTTGCCTCTTCCCTGATTGCACATATTTTTGTGTCCCAATCCCTAGTTAGAGATCTAAGGAACTTGTCATTCAGCTCATAATCAGTGAACACCCTCTCATAGGTTCTTAGTTCATTTACTATCCTAAAGAACCTTTCATAGTACATGGAGATGTTCTCCCGGCTCTGCTGTCTGAAGGCTTCATATTCCTGATTGAGGAGTGACTTTCTATCATCCCTCACTTCAGCTGTTCCTTCCATATATACAACCAATGTGTCCCACATTTCCTTGGAAGTTGGCAGTGTACCAAGTTCTGAAATGTAGTGCCATCAATTGCATTAACAATTATGTTCTGGGCCCTTTTGTCCATAGTGTATAGTGCAATTTCATCATTGGACAGCTCAGTAAATACCTTGAGTACTTTTCTAGTAGGGTCAATAGTGGAGGCCTTCTCAAAGGTATAAGGACCATTTTGACTGTTACATAGATCATTGGGTCTGAGGCTTCCATGCACAGCCTCACCCTTTGCTTCCATATGCCAAATTTTTCTTTGGAGCATATGGGCAACTCCATTGACCCCAACTCCTTCTACATTCCACTGGAGGCCATTTGAAATCAGCAATACCTATTTAGGAACTGGTCAGACTGTTAAGTCCTTCTTAACCAACCTCCCTCTGATACCACTTGAAAGAATATATGTATGCTAACTAATTCACCTAGAGGGGGGGGGGGGGTGAATAGGTCTTTTGAGTTTTACTTGATAATTATGGCCTGTTAAAACTATTCTAATCAGAGAATCAAGCAACACAGAAAAACACACAAGTGTTTATAGTGGTTCCCTAAGACAGTGTGTCTATGGGTCCACTTTCCCCCTTCACCCTTCTAACAGTGTGTTAGATAGGGCCAACTCCTCCAATCTCAGCTCCAAGAGCTTACAACACAAGTTCCTCAGAACTTCTCAGTTCAAAGATGATCCTACCTCAGGACAAAAGTCCCTACAACTCAGAGCTATCACCAGCTCCTACCTCAGGCACTGCTGCCCTACAATCTCAGAGGAATACACCTCTTACAGCTCAGACCACCTCCTGGTCCTACCTCAGGCAACAAGCCTTACTCCTCAGGCTAAACAACCCTACAATCTCAAGCAAATCAGCCCTACAGGCTCAGGCCAACAAGCCCTACACACTCAGGCAAATGCCCTACAAACTCAAGCAAAAAGCCTTACAGAAAAAGATATTTTAAAAATTTTCTACAACAGAAATACTCTCCTTTAGATCCTGCACAGTTTGTGCTTTCCTGTAGCTGAAGATGTTGATAACATCTACAACCTGATCTTCCTCTTCAATAGAAGGATGGAAGATCACCTTGCCCCTTCTGGTGGAAGAGCTATCTTCTTCTGTCAGTTTTTTTTTTCAGTGAGCAGGAAGAAAAACGAGAGCAACAGCCGTCAATGGAGAAAAGAGATTCAGCGAGCAACCGACACTTAGAAAGTGCCCTAACTCTTTCATTTATACTTCTTTTATCTTCAACGACTCTAAGTTGATCTCCCAAGAGGTATGGGAGACATTGGTGGTCCCCTGTAGATTTTCTGCAACTTGCCCTAGCCGCAGGACCCACCGCCCTGCCTATTTGTAGAGAAGGTCTGCGTTCGACGAACCCGCTGCATCCTGCGTTCGACGAACTCGCCAAACTCTGCGGTTGACGAACTTGGCAAACTCTGCATTCGACGAACTTGCCAAACTCTGCGTTCGACGAACTTGCCAAACTCTGCGTTCGACGATCTTGCCAAACTCTGCGTTCGACGAACTTGCCAAGCTCTGCGTTCGACGAACTTGCCAAACTTTGCGTTCAGCGATCGACACTCTGCATTCGACGATCTGCCCTGTCTCTGCGTTCGACGATCTGCCTTGTCTCTGCGGTCGACGAACTCGCCCAAGTTTCAGCTGATTCTTCCTTTCTGTCTGCGTTCGACGAACTACCTTCTGAGTTCGACGAACATGCCAACTCTTAGCCGATTTTCTTCTATCTCGTCTCAACGTTCGACGAATTGTGTTCTGCGTTCGACAAACATGCCAATTATCAGCTGTTTCTTCCATCTCGTCTCAGCGGTTGACAAACTGTATTTTGTGTTCGACGAACGGCTCTTTGCGTTCGACGAACACACCCTTTGTGCCTTCTTAGCGGCTCCTTCTCTGGTCTCATCTCAGCGGTCGACGAACAGAGTTCTGCGTTCAACGAATGACACTCTACGTTCGATGAACACGCCCTTTGTGCCTTCTCAGCGGCTCCTTCTCTAGTCTCATCTCAGCGGTCGATGAACTGAGTTCTGCATTCAACGAACGGCTCTCTACGTTCGACGAACACACCATTCTTTCCAATCTGCACGCTGCTCCTTTCCCGTCTCAGCGGTTCAGCTGAGACATTTCTTCATCAACTTAGGAGAGATTTCTCCCAACCTTAGGTCTTGATTAACCATTTCTCTTGAGTCACCTAAGCCTCTTTAACTTACAAAAACAAAGCTTTATCAAATACAATATGTACTTAGTATTGGAAGTGATGCCTCTTCAAATCAAGGGAACATTGAGGGCAATATTCCCAACAAAAAGGTGAGAAATCCTTTCTATCCAAGAAGGACAAAAGCTGGAGTGAATCTGAGTCATCATCCTCAGACTTAGATGATGAAGAAGAGGCCTATATTGGGCTGTTTGCTGCTGAGGAAGAAGAGGACTTCCCTGTAGTAAAGGTGGGCATCAGGGCCCCTCTATCACATTCAGACAATGATATGGAGGTGGATGAAAATGTTGAAGAATATGTTGGCCTAATGGCCATAACTTCAGATGATGAAGACTGTCAGGACACACCTGACCAGGCTAGTTCAAATACCAGCCTTGGGCAGATTTGGTATTTGGATAGTGGGTGCTCAAGACATATGACAGGCACCAAGGGATTACTGCAGGAGTACAAAGCAGTGAAGAATGGACCCATAGTCATCTTTGGGGGTTCAGAAAAAGGAGTCACCAGAGGTTATGGTATGATCACAAATGGCATAGTCTCCATCACTAAAGTGGCTTATGTTGAAGGGTTGCAACACAACCTTGTTAGCATAAGCCAACTGTGTGATCTTGGCTATGTCATTGAATTCCATAATGATAAGTGCCTAATCAAAAAGTCTAATGACTTGGGAACCATACTATCAGACACTAGGAGTGGAAATATTTACTGTTTAGATTTTATTTGTAATTCATCTTCCTCTCCTGTGTGTCTTGTGGCTAATGAGAGTGAGTCTCTATGTGTTCAATGGCATAAGAGACTTGCCCACATCAACTACAAGACAATGCATAGACTATTCTCTAAGAAATTGGTTAGAAATAGTCCTAATTTAAAATGTGTTAAAAATGGCTCATGTCATGCTTGCCAAATGGGCAAACAAACAAGAGCCACTTTTAAAAGTATTGGCTCCAAAGACACTAAGAGATGCCTTTATTTATTGCACATGAACTTGTTTGGTCCTATGCCAATTCAGAGCTTAGTAGGGAAGTTGTATACCTTAGTGATTGTTGATGATCACTCAAGATACACATGGGTGTTTTTCCTTAGAAAGAAATCTGATACTCTAAATGTCTTCATAAGCCATGTCAAGGCCATTCAGAATGATTTGCAATGTTCTGTGGTCAGAACTAGGTCTGACCATGGCACAGAGTTTCAATCTGAAGCCATGACAAGGTTCTGTCAAGAACTAGGTATCATTCAAGAATTTTCCTCCCCAAGGACCCCACAACAAAATATGGTGGCTGAGAGGAGGAATAGAACATTGATAGAAGTTGGGAGAACATTGCTTAGTGATTCTTCTCTCCCATAATATTTCTGGGCTGAAGCAGTCAATACTGCCTGTTATGTTCTCAATAGAGCTTCCATCAATAAAGTTCATGAAATTACCCCCTATGAGATTCTGAAAGGCAAATAACCAACAATCTCATATCTTAGGATCTTTGGATCAAAATGCTACATTCTAAATAATGGAAAATCTCAATTAACCAAGTTTGCTGAAAAATGCTACTTGGGAGTTCTTGTTGGCTATAACTCACATAGTAGAGCCTATAGAGTATATAACAAGAAAACCCATGCTATTGAAGAGTCCATGCATGTGGTATTTGATGAGACCAGCCTTATTTATAAGCGTTGGTCCAGTTCTTCTATTTTGACGGGATGTGAAAGAGCCATGGAAGAACTATCTATGCAAGAACCATCCAGCAGCAGTATGGCACATACTGATGCAGTAATTCTAGAAGATATAGGGGAGCAAGATGCTGAAGAAGCTGCTGACCCAGTGGAAGAAATTCAACATGTAGAGGAGAGACTGCCTGTAGGCACAAGATATCTAAGGGATCATCCCTTGGAGCAGATTATTGGGAATGTTCAACAAGGTGTGACAACTAGGAGCAGAGCTCATAATGAGGCTTTGTTCCTCAGTTTCCTGTCACAGGTAGAGCCTAAGAAGTTTGAAGAGGCCAACTTGGATCCATTCTGGATTCAGGCAATGCAGGAAGAACTCTAGCAATTCAAAAGATGCAAGGTATGGAAATTGGTGCCAAGACCACAGGGACACAACATCATTGGCACCAAATGGATCTTCAGAAACAAGATGGATGAAAATGGGACAATCATCAAAAATAAAGCAAGGCTGGTGGCAAAGGGGTATAGGCAAGAGGAAGGAATAGACTTTGACCAAACCTTTGCCCCAGTTGCAAGGTTGGAGGCCATAAGGCTATTCCTTGCATATGCAGCCCACAAAGGCTTCAAAGTGTACCAGATGGATGTAAAATCTGCATTCCTGAATGGAAATCTGAAAGAGGAAGTTTATGTAGAGCAGCCATCAGGTTTTGTCCATCCTACTCTCTCATCTCATGTTTATCTACTTAGGAAAGCTCTATATGGTCTTAAGCAAGCCCCCAAGGCTTGGTATGAGACATTGTCCAGCTTTCTCCTCAAGAACAAGTTCTTAAGGGGAAAGGTAGATAACACATTGTTTCTTAGGGAAACAAGGGGCAAGTGTCTCCTAGTCCAAATCTATGTTGATGACATAATATTTAGGTCTACTGATGACAACCTCTGCAAGAGATTTGCCAATCTAATGCAGGGGGAGTTTGAGATGAGCAGTATGGGTGAACTTAAATATTTCCTTGGGCTCCAAGTGAAACAGTCTGATGATGGAATTTTCATTTCCCAGACTAAGTACACCAAGGAGCTCATCAAGAAATTTGGGATGGAGTCAGCCTCCACCATGAGAACACCCATGGGATCTAATGTATCATTAGACAAGGATGAAAAGGCAAAGGTCTTTGATGAATCCATGTACAGGTGTATTATTGGATCCTTGCTATACTTGACTACTAGTAGGCCAGACATTATGTATTCTACATGTGTTTGTGCTAGGTATCAAGCTTGTCCTAAGGAACCTTACTACACCTCTGTCAAGAGGATCTTGAGATACCTCAAGTGCAGCCTAAATCTTGGCTTTTGGTACCCTAGGAACAATGACTTTGAACTAATAGGCTATTCAGATGCAGATTTTGCAGGGTGCAAGGAAGATAGGAAAAGCACAAGTGGGACTTGTCAATTCCTAGGGAGAAGGCTGATCTTTTGGAGCAGCAAAAAGCAAACCAGTGTGGCCATATCCATAGCTGAGTCAGAGTATATTGCAACAGACAGCTGTTGTGCTCAACTTCTGTGGATCCAACATCAAGTGGAAGATTACAAGATCAAGGTAAGTCAATCCCCCCTGCTGTGTGACTCATCCAGTGCAATTTCTATTGCCAAAAATCCTGTCTCCCATAGCAGGACCAAGCACATAGAAATTAGGTACCATTTTATAAGAGAGCATATAGAATGTGAAGATATCAAACTTGAATATGTCCCCACAGACAATCAAGTAGCTGACATCTTCACAAAGCCACTGGATGAGGCCAAATTCAATTCCTTCAAAATTGACTTAGGAATGCTAAATTTAGAATGAGTTCATTTATGAATCAATATCTGTTGTTAACATGCTTATGTTCTCATCTGTTATGATAAACTATACTGACAACATGTACTGTTAGGATATACTGACATCTGAACTGATCAAATTTACAGTAGGCATAGGCCATATGATAGGGTAGACAATCTCCCCAAGAATGTTGAATGTAGGATAGTATATAGTAGAATGATCAGCTGAACCAGAAAAATCTGGATCAGATGTGCTTCTGGTTATCCTTAAACAGCTAAAAAAAAAAATTTGGGTTCGACGAACTCTCTTCTGGGTTCGTGAAAGTCGAAGCTTGAGCTCGACGAACTAAACTCTGAGTTCGACGAATTCAGGAATATGATGTAATGTCATTTACAATTACAACCATAAGGTCAATACTATTGCTCCAAATGAGGGGAAGCAAGTTCCTGCTCAGGTTGAGGGGGAGATGGCCAATGCTGCCCCCAATCCTTAGAGGAAAAATTGTTGAAGAAACCAGAAAGGGGGAGATGGCCAATGCTATGACCAAATCCGTGTTAGCCCTCAGAGCTAGTTATTATGAATATGATATATAATCTGAGTTAGAAAGGGGGAGATAACCTATGAAACAATATTATTTTAGGGTTTTAGGATATCATGAATGCTAAATAGAGTATGTGTCATGATAGGTTTTTGTTGGTTATGTACCTTAGCATTGGGAATGTTCTGCCTTCTTCAAATAGGGGGAGATTGTTGGGAATATTTTCCTCAATGTTCCCTTGATTTGAAGAGGCATCACTCATAATGCTAAGGACATATTGTATTTAATACATTCTATTTTGTCTTAAGTACAATACAGGGAGATGATATTCCATACACTGGAATAGATTCAACTCCTAAGAGATGAAAAATTGTCTCAGCAGAACCGCTGAGACGAAAGGTCAAAACCGCTGAGACGAGCTCACTGTCTCAGCGGATCCGCTGAGTCGGGGAAGAAGCTGCAGATAGAAGAAACCGCTGAGACGGCTGTCTGTCTCAGCGGATCCGCTGAGTCGGGAAAGGAGCCACAGAGTAGAAGAGATTTGCCGTGTTCGTCGAACGCAGAGACAACAGAAGCCAGCGCTGAGACTTGGCATGATCGTCGAATTCAGAAGGCAGTTCGTCGAACGCAGACAGAAAGGAAGAAACAGCTGAGACTTGGCAAGATCGTCGAACATAGAGTTGGGCAAGTTCGTCAAACCCAGTATGGCGAGTTCGTCGAACGCAGATTGTGAGCTCTGCCTGTGACGCAAGTTGCAGAATGTCAGTGTGGGGACCACTAATCTCTCCCATACTTCTCAGAAGGACGGCTGAGAGTCGTTGAAGATCAGAGATGTATAAAAGAAGAAATTAGGGCACTTATGAAAAGGGTCGGTTGCGTGCCAAAAGAAATCAACTGTTCTATTGACGGTAGAAGCTCTCGTTTCTCTCCTCCTGCTCACTAAACAAGGAAGAAGAAACTGTGAGAGAAAGTTAGCTCCTTTACAAGAAGGAGCAAGGTGATCTTCCATCCTTCATCTGAAGAGGAAGATCAGATAGTAGCTGCCATCAACATCTCCAGCTACAAGGAAGCACAAGCTGTGCAGGAACTACATGAGACTTCCTTCAACTGCTGTCTGCTGTAGTAAGAATTAAACTCACTTTTCTGTAGGGCAACTTGCCTGAGTTTGTAGGACCATTTGGTCTGAGATTGTAGGAACCTTTGGGTTCTGAGTTGTAGGGCTGAAGGCCTGAGTTTGTAGGATCTGTTGATCTGAGTTGTAGAGCTGTGAGGACAGCTTGAGGTAGGATCTGTGAAGATCTGAGGTAGGGCTGTTTAGCCTGAGCTGTAGGGCATTATTGCCTGAGCTGTAGGAGGTGGATTCCTCTGAGGTAGGGCTTGTTGGCCTGAGTTTGTAGGACCTGCTGTGGTCTGAGTTGTAGGATTAGTGGCTGATCTGAGGTAGGGCTGCTGTGCCTGAGGTAGTGTTGGGAAAACCTGAGAAATTCTGAGGGATCTGTGTTGTAGGCTCTTGGAGCTGAGTTTGGAGGAGTTGGCCCTTTCTAACACACTGTTAGAAGGGTGAAGGGGGAAAGTGGACTACCCATAGACACACTGTCTTGGGGAACCACTATAGATGCTTGTGTGCTTTCTGTATGTTTGATCATTAGCTTGCTCTAAACCAGAAAACAGATAAACTAATTAAAAGAAAACAAAAAAAAAACCTATTCACCCCCCTCTAGGTGAATTAGATCATATACCTATAATCTTTCAATTGTGATCTTCAATCTTTAACAAATCAGAAACATTTAGTTTTTTTGAACATAATTCTCTAAAGAACATGGAAACCTCCATCAATGGTGTCACTATATGCCTTGATAACACTGATCTTAAACCAATCGACAACAATTGTTGCATTATAATGTGATTATCATGGCTCTTTAAGCCTTGTATTCTACATTGCTTCAGTTTAACACAACATGATATGTTGGAGGCATATCTATCAGGAACTCGTAATGACTTTATCATTCCTACAAAAGTATATTTCTCCGTCTTACTCATGGTGAAGCAAGCTGGAGGAATAATCTCAGTGCCATCATCTCTTTCTTGGAGCCATAGTTGTCTTAGAATACCAAGATCCTTGCAATCCCTTCTAGCACGCACATCATCCTTGGATTTGATCGGGTCACCTAATATAGTGTTCAAAATATTATCACACACATTTTTTTCTATATGCATTGTATCAAGACAATGGCGGAGTAAATTTGTCTTACAATAAGGAAGATCAAAAATATACTTCTTTTTTCCAATACTTAGTAGTTCCTCCTGACTGATTTGTTCTACCAAATACAACATGAAGATTTTGTGTTGCCTCTGATACTCTTCGTCCATTAAGAGATTTTTTACTACCAATACGCAATTCATGGCGACCAAACTTTCTTGCTTTCCGATATGGATGATCAATTGGCAGAAATCGACGGTGAGCCTGATAAACTATTTTTTGAGTATTCTTTAGCCAACATGATTGAGTGTCCAACCCGCATGTTGGGCATCCAAGTTTGGAATGTGTGTTCCATCCTGATAGATTGCCAAGTGCTGGAAAATCACTAATAGTCCATAATAATGCAACATGCAATGTAACGTTTTTCCAATATAAAGCATCAAGCACTTCTACCCCCACCTCCCATAACTCATCCAACTCTTTTATTAATGGTTGTAGATACACATCGATGTTATTTCCCGACATCTTTGGCCCAGGTATCAAACCCGACATGATGATAAATCTTTTATTCATGCACTCCCAAGGTGTCACATTATATATCACTAGCATAATTGGCCATGTGCTATGTGTGCTGCTAAGATCACCAAATGTATTGAATCCATCGGTTGCAAGTCCTAAATGAATATTTCGAGGATCACTTGAAAACTCTTTGTGGCGTTGATCAAAGTCTTTCCATGCCAAGCCATCTCTAGGGTGATGCATTAAACTGTCGTGATTAAGCACTTTGGCATGCCACTGCATCATCCCGGCAGTTTGCTTGCAAAGAAATAGTCTCTCCAAACGTTCTTTCAATGGAAAATATCGAAAAACATTTTTGGGAGTCTTTCTCATATTGATCACAACTTGTTGCTTACGTTTTCTCGATCGATGGGTCAATTGATCATCTTGTATTTCAACCCATCGTGATTGCCCGCATATATGACAAGCATCATCATTTTTGTGTATGTCCAAAAATAATGAACAATCATTTTCGCATGCATCAAGATAATTAGCTGGCACTGATTCATATCCGCCTGACATTGCACCCTGTAGAACCTTCAATAACATATCAAAATGTACATTACTCCAATTTCCAAGTATCTTGATATGGAGGAGATTCAATAAGAAAGATAGTTTTGTGTACTCTTGGCATCCTTCCCACAATGGCTTATTTTCCTCTAAGAGAGTCGTGTATAGATTATCCGCATCTGCATTAATTGGAGCTTGAGGATTCTCAAAATGTGTGTTTACATCGATATCACCATAGAGTAATTCTTGTCCATGCAAGCTCTCATTATTTGTTAAATTAGGAATAGCGTCATGCAAAAGTTCATTCATCAGATCACTAGAGTTGTTGTTATGGATCAGAGGGTCTGCATTAAAAGGGCAATTATTACTTTGTAAGACCCCACTGTTAGCTAGACGTCCATCGTGGTAAATCCAATCTGTGTAGTTCTCCATAATTCCATTCCACACAAGATGCCCCTCTACCTCATCTCTATCCCACGTTTTTAGATTTACACACTTTTTACAAGGATATGGACACTTCTCACCAATTGGTGTATATGAATATTATGAATCTAGCAACAATTTTACGCCATCTAAATATCTCTTCGAATGGCGTAACTCTCTCATCCATCTTCTGTCCATTGTTAATAATGAATCAGATTAGTGCCTATATAAGAGAACAACAAAATGATTAAAGATTATTCTTCAATTCTAAAAATCTTTATCAGTCCACTTCAATCCCCAAGATGTAGGAGAAAGAATGTGGCAAAAAAAATTGACATGGAAAGGAAGAAACTATGAATCTGGAATAATGATTATATCTCAATACTTGAAAGTAAGCAATCTCAACTAGCAAAATGCAAATATAAGATTCTTCTATTCCATATTTTACCTTTTTTTTATTTCCTGTTAAGAAAGCAAAAAAGAAAGCAGAAAATATTTTATATTAAAACTCAAAAATATCCCTCGAGATCCCTTGAGAATATTTCTATACATATGAGAGTCGATAACTAAAAGAAAAATGCGAAACCCAGATTCTCATGAAGTAAAACATGGTTGCAAGAAGATACGACAATGAAAGGAAAAAGAAGATATGACATTTGAGAAGCAACTAAGGAAGCACAAAAGGAAAGCTAGTTTGATAAAGAAGACACGTTCTCTACAAAACAAATGAAACGACTTTGCAAATAACATTTCAATTGATTTAGCCAACTTATATGAATAGTTAATTCAATATAACTAAGATAATAGTCATCATGAGCCTATCTCAAAAAATTGGGGGGCATGTGCAACAGAACAAAGACAAAGTGTAGTGTTCAACTATGATGCTTGAACTAATCAGCAACTTCTATGAGACAGTAACCCATTAGAGATGTCTAAGGGGGTTTACATTATCATTTCTGTAACTGGGACCGTTTGGTTCAACTTGTATCAAATATGCAAAGATGTTTTCCTAATGTAATACAGCTAACCTTCAACAGAAGAGACTACAATAGAATAAGGGCAAGGAACATCAAAGAGGTAAACCTTGTATAGCAGGGCAGAGCATATGCAGAGTGAATCCACGAATGTCAAACTGCAATTATGGTCCGTGCCATCGGCAAAAAGCCGAACTGTGGAGCCGCGACGACATTCCACCGTATTCGCACAAAACGATTTCTACCCCACCAAATGGGGGCATAATTTATAAAATTCCAAGGTTCAAAGATGGGCTTCAACACTAGTATGAGAATGGTCTATATGGCAAAGCAAAAATAAATGAAATGGCACAAGTACAAACTTACTCTAATAGTTAGATGATCAACCAATGCTTCGTGGAGAGGACACCCAAAATTGAAGTTCAAATAATGTTGTCCATCGGGTGATTTAAACAAGAAGTTCCTTGGTTGACAATCTAAATACTCGCATCCACCTTAATATTTTTCATTATAATGAAATCTATGCATTATAATGAAATTGCCCTTAATATTTTTCATGCATTGCTATCCCCAAGAACTGAAACTAGTGATTTCTTGTATAAATTGTTTATAATTTACACTGTCATCTAGATGAAATTTCTGGACTTCTACAAATTGTTCTCCCTTCTCCAATGGACAACCATTTTATACCGTGCTTTTGAAAAGGCTAGAAAGAATTGAGCCATAAAATTGAGCTTATATTTGAGAATTTATCTTTTGCAGGGAAAATTTGAGCACCAGTATGAGCAATCAAAAGAAGTCCAGTAGCAGTTGAAATTAAAAGTTCGTGAAATCTTAACTGAGCAGGAATGGCGTCGAAGGAAAATGCAAATGAGGGTACCCTTAAAATTATCTTGGTCATCATCTCATTGAGAAACTTCTTGTTTGGTCTTTTACTGTCTGGTTGTGTGTTTAACATATATCAGAAGAGGAAGGGAGATTGAAGAAAGATGAAGAAGAAACAAAGGAGGTGTGGAAAAGGAAGCGTGAGCACGAGGAACAATGGGAAGGAACAAGAGAGCAGAGGGTAAGAGTAATATCTTTGCAACATTGTAAAATAAGCCAGAAATGATAAGATTTGTGCATGCATATAATAAGGCTCGTCATATTTATGAAGCTGCATCTGTTAGGCTCGAGGTCTAAGAATGTGAGCTTAAACCAATTTTCTGCCCAAATACAGTGTTCTAGTAGTATGACAATCCTATCAAGTTCCATTCATCCTGCAACTCATTAAAGTAAATGTGGATGGGGTCAAGTGATAAGTACACATTAGCTGTAGCGCCCTTTGATGATATCTTGCCTTTGTATGAGTATTTTTATGTCTAATTCCCAATTAGCTACATGAAAATAATATGTTGGTGCAGAAATATTATGTTGGCAATTTCTTGGGTATATTTTGGTTTAATAGATTTCATTATAATGAAGAACTCTCTTGCCCTAGTTTTCTAAGTGCAATTTCAGAGGCACGGTGATTAGAATGTTCTTAGATTGGATAAATTAGTTCAAAAGATCTCTTGTGTGAATCTTTTCCATACCCTAATATCTAAGGTTTTGGAAGGGGGGGGGGGGGGGGGGGTTACATTTACTTTTAGATATGAAATAATAACCTCAAACGAATTAAATTTCCTTGAAAACTTAAGCAAGAGTTCAAGATCACCTCTCATGAATTTAATTGTCTATAACATTTCTAGCATGCCAATTAATATCATGATCTTTGAAAGCCCCAAATTTTTAGAATGGTGAAAATATACTTAGTTATGATATCTTGATTATGATTAAATTTTAGTTCTAGCATTACCTCTTTGATGTGATATAACTTTTCTTTTTTGAAGGACACATGATCTCAATGTACGAAGATAATAGAATATCATGAAATAATTTGGAGAAGGGTCAAAGAATCTTGGATGCAAGTTGTTTTGCTTCATATTTTTTTTATTTATACAAATGTATGATGGTTCAAACATGAATTGAAATTTTGGAGGATTTTTAAGTCAATTTTCACTATAATTCTTAGCATGCATAAGTAATCTAAATGTGTAAATTATGTGAAATGTTGGAGAGTTTACATGTGTATTGTTTTGGTAATCTCTAGTATTCACCATTAATTTAATTAAGAAATTTTCTGAAATTTTCAGAAGATTTGCATGCTAGTTCTCATGTCATTTTCTTTTAGCAAGCGTGCCAAATTAAAATGGATATAAAATTTTTTCTTTATGATATTGAGATATTATTACATTAACAAAATTCATAGTCATATGAGTCATGATGCCAAAATAGTTGAATGCGCATAGTTACCATGTATTAATGTGATACTCCTTTAAGTGAGCTTATAAACTATGGAACATGAATACCATTACCTTGGTTCATCATATCAAAGGATTGGGGTCAAAATGAACCCTTAATCAATGCGAAACTCTTAAATTATGAGAGCAACTAGCAATCCTAATCGCTGTTTGAAAATTATTTAAGCCGTAGGAGCATATTAAATTTAATAGTTGAGTAAAACACACAAATTAGACGAGTAACTATTAACCCATATGCTATAAGCTTATTAAACTTAATGTTTGATTAAATTACATAAGTTAAAAGACCATCCAACAACCCTTACCGCTGTTTGAGAATTATTTAATCCCCAAGAGCATAGTAAACCTAATATTTGTGTCATTGAATATGTGTAATATAGATGAAAGAGATCATAGGGGAAAACAAGAGGACCTTGAGCAATATCAAGTAAGCCCACTTCCTGCGAGTAGAATCAGGAATTACTTGGATTGAGTAACAGAGCGAGCCCGGAGTGGTTTGGCGTCGGCAATGGAAGAAGGATGGAGGTGTTCTGTCCGAAGCCAAAATCACAAGGAAGAAGCGCAGCTCTGCCCTGGAGCCGAAATCACAATGAGGAACCGAAGAAGGATGGAGGCATTATGCACTGAATCGAAAAAGAATGGAGGCGTTCTGACCTGGAGCCGAAATTAAGGAAAAACCGCAGTTTCTCGGCCGGGGATGATCACTTTGGGAGAGGACCAGGGCATCGAACAAGGACGACGCCGGAGGCGAGGGCTTCTGGAGAGGGGTTTGTCGAGGGTTTGTGTGAGGGCGAGGGCATCAACGCGGGTTTCCGGCTTTTGGTCTTCCAGCGGGAGACGGGGAGAGAAGTGGAGGAATAGGAAAGGAGAAAGTATTTTTGTGGCCGTTTATGGAGGGGTGGTCTTTTTTTGCCACTTTTTTTTTGTTTGCCGCTTATGTAAAATTTTTCCCGCTTATTTTTTTAATAAAAATGTCGCCAATTTCATATCAAAAATATAATATTTAGTGGTGTTTTTAAAAGCGAATAAAAATGCCGTCATATCTCTGTTTTATATTAGTAAAAATTTTGTGTTCCCACCAAATATGCATATTCCGTTATATAATATAGATAAACTGCAATGGTCTTGATTCTTGCGGGAACGGAAGGGGATTGAAGTGGTGGAAAGCGAAAATGAGTGGATAATGAAAGGGAAGTGACGTGCAATGACCTATGTTTTTGTTGACGCTTTTAATAAAAAGCAGTGAATTCCACCTATTGTAAATTCTATAATGACTTTTTAAAAGTGCCGCAAAAAATGCCTCGTATTACTACTTTGTATATTTTATTTTTATTTTGGAAATGTATATTTTATTTTTAAAAGTGCCGCAAAGCATGAAATTTTTGGAAATGTATATTTTATTTTTATTTAAATACATGAATTTTGTAACAAAACAATTCAGTGTTATTTTTGCACTAACAAAAATAGTTGCTATTTTTGAAGATAAACACAAAATTCATATATGTAGGAGCATTTGATATGAGGTTATGATCTCTCATCTTAGACTTTGTTTAATCGACTCGTCATTGATCGATGCAGTCATCTTCATCGTTACGCAACTCATGATGCTTACAATATTGGAACGTTCACCTAACGCCTCATCGATCAATGTAAACATATTCTCAATACAGAAAGATATATCTTGGTATGATTGCAGGGTATTCCATAACTAGTAACATTTGACAAGATCATTGAGCTACATGCCAAAGAATACATGGCTATATGATATGTACGTATGTATGCCGACCCTAACAGTTATGTACGTTTGTGGAGACATATATAATATCCACAGTGAACACATTCATATTATATATATTTAATTACTCGTATCAAGCTTACGACCGAGATCGTCACTATCATCAATATATAACTTCACTACCATCAAAAATATCATTATTAGAACTTTAACAAAAGATTGTATATGTTTTGATGACGCCGGGCTCACGGTCGTCTGCCGCAGCCGTCTCCCGACCATGGGAGTGCGGATAGTCAGGTGTATGGTGATGGGTGTGCGCATAGCAAAATACCCTATCATGGCGATGCACATAGTCAAGCGTATGATTATAGGTATACGCATAACAAACACACCCATCATGAGGGTGCGCATAGCCAAGCGTAGTTGTGGGTGGTGCTCATAGCAATTAAATACCCCATCATGGGGGTGTGCATAGCCAAGCATATGGTTATAGCGCATAGCGAAATACCCCATCGTACATGAATGGGTGTGTGCATATAGTTATGGGTGTGCACATAGCAAAATATCCAGCCATCATGGGGTGCGCATAGCCCCAAGTGCATGATTATGAGTGCATGTGTGCATAGCAAACTACCCATATCATTGGAGTACGCACATAACCAAGTGTAAGGTTATGGGTGTGTACGTGCATATAAATAAGGCTGATATATATCATCAACTTAAACATGCATAATGTGCGTCGTATACGTACTTCATGTATTTCATGCATCATGCTCACTAAGTACATGACGTGATTCATGTTCAATCATTTGATAAATGGTAACTATATCACTCATATCCCTTTTAACAAAAGATCTTCTGAAATGTTAGATAACAAATTTTGACAGAAGATCATGTGTCTTAATGACGTTTTTAAAAAAAATCGTCACGAAAGATAAACATGTATGCTGACGTGTTTTCATGCAAAGCGTGGCTAATGCTATATTTTTATATTGGCGATGTTTAAAAAAAAATTGTCGTTAAATGTAAACTAACAACGACGTTTTCAAAAACATCACAATAAAAATATTACTTTAGTGACGTTTTAAAAATAATCGTCGCAAAAGCTAAACACGTATGGTGACGTTTTCCCTAAAAAATGTAGCAAATGCTATTTTTTCCATTAGCGACGTTTATAAAAAAAATCGTCGCTAAATATAAAACTAACAACGACGCTTTCAAAAACGTCGCAAAAAAAAAAAACGTCGTCGTTGAGACTATATCTTGTAGTGTGAGCTGGCACTGCCTCTTCCACAAGATGACGAGTATTTTCCATTGGAGACTACAAACCCATAAATTCTTTTTCACTGGAAATTTAAAACCATGTGGAGCTCTTTTGAATGGAGATTCTGATAACCCTTTACAATAGTTCTTTGTGATTATGAAGGCTCACTACAACATTTTAGGTCTATGACAACATTTTTTTGCTGCGTTTTTAAGTAAAGCGCGGTTGTAGAGAGAATTATTGGCATCGGTTTTCATAAAACTGTGGCAATAGATGGTGAAATAGGAAAAATTAATATAGCGCTCATTTTTCGTGCTATTCCTCCACTGCCCTAAATTTCCGGCTTATGAGCTTTGCGCGCGGAAGGAAAGGCGACATCGCAGATCAGTCTCCACCGTCCTCCATTCGCATAGCTTCTTCCTCCTCTATCACGCCAGTGAATCTCTCCGAGAGACCATTATCTTCGATCTCAGTAGGAGTATGCCTCGCATTTCGATCTAGATCTAAGGTTCCCCGCTTATTTCCACTGTTCTCTCTCGTAGCCGTCAACGACATCTCGCGCAGGGCCCTATCATCGTCGCAAGAGATAGAGAGAGAGAGTGAGAGAGAGAGAGAGGCGGTGCCAAAAACAATACATCGCCGGCATCGCACACCGGAAACCTTTCCTGACCGGATGAGCATCTACCTTCTCCACACACCTCCTCAACGACTGATCCAGGGCAAGGTAGTTTGATTTTCATGTTTAGGTTTCCTTTTGCGATTTTCATGTTTAGTTCGATATCTGTCAAGCTTCTCTCTTTCATGCTCTTTGTCTTCATCAAAGATTTGCTTGATTAAGAAGTTTCACATCAAATATATGGTAATTATTGCTATCATTTGAATGTTTTTTTTAACTTAGTGTATAGTGCTTTGACTTTACATCCTGTGAGGAAAGCTCAATATATGCTTGAGAGTGCGGTCATAATTTAAAATGAGGCTTGGATAGTTGGACGTCCGAATTCCATTTCCCCAAAATAATGTTTCATACCAAAATGCCTCGGCTTGTATCTTGGTGTGTATGGGAGTTAAATGTTGAAAACCCCCAAAATATTTCATTGAATGTAAATGCATGGCCACCGCTCTGTTTCCTTGAATAGTTCCGCACCGCTATTACTCAAATATCATAACTTTCCCAAATAAAGTATTTCAACCGATCAATCGACGAAGCTTCATTTGAAAGTTTAATAGAACTCTCGCATTACCCTTTTCACTTGAAATTCACCATTTTGTTAAGAAAAATGAGGTATTGAAAAGATTGACACCCATCTGTTCGTTCCTGACAACAATTATGAAGGCAACAAATGATTGCAGGTGTGTTTGCCATAAATAAAATTTTTAAGGAAATATGTATAGTTTAGGCATAACATCTTTGATATGAACTGTTGAGATTTATTTGTTCGGATCCAATTCCATCCATCAATTATTTAATTCTATATATATATTATATATATATAATGATAATATATATATATATATAGAAAATATTTTAGGTTTTATTAAAACCTGTAGGTATAAATATGCCTAGTTATGTTCACGTGAAGAGGTGTAGCCGCATAGATTGAAAGCAGTCGGCCGCCAGGGAGGATTTAAAAGGAGAGCCGCCTGTAGCTATATTTTGTCCACCCACTCCTTTCTCTCTCTCTCCCGTTCTCTCTCTCTCGTTCTCTCTCTCTCTCTCTCTCTCTCTCTCTCTCTCTCTCTCTCTCTCTCTCTCTCTCTCTCTCTCTCTCTCTCGTGCGACGAGGAGGCCGCTGGCCTCGTGGTGTTTCGCCATTGGAGAGGGTGGTGTCACCGGTCTTGGAGGTGAGCCGCCGGCGTTGGAGAGGGAGTCATCGTCGGGCTTGGAGGAGATCGCAGTAGACGTTGAAGGCATGCGCGAGTGCAGTTAGCCTTGACGGCGTTTGATCTCGGTGGTTGCGTTTGTCTTCGGTGGTGGCGTTGGTCTCCGGTGGTGGTTGCGGTTGAACGTCGGACCTCGACGTTGAAGGTTCCAGTGAACCTTGTGCGTCCGCTAGGCAGATTGCAGTCCAGATCTTCTACTCACCCGCGGATCGTGCGCGTCCGGCGCATCTGCGGTGTTTCACCGGACGGTCATTTCTTCTCCTGTTATTTCTTATAATTGCATTTATATATTGTTTGATTTAATATATATTTGTGATTGTGCGCTGGCGGATTTTGCCGGGCGCAGATTTGTCCTGTTTTGTATTCTTGTTTTGTCTGCAGATTTTATAGTTGTGCCTGCGTTTGTACCGGATTTTACAACAAGTGGTATCAGAGGCATGTTCCGTGTAGGTGACTAATTGGACGTTCCAGTTTTAGGTTTGGGTCAGCGGTAGGTGACGACATCGGTCCGCTCCCTATCTTCCCAGATCTGATCCGTGAATTAATCAGATTACTTAGAGGTACTGTAGGCAGCTATGACAACGAAGAATACTGTTTTGGCCAGGTATTTGGTGGAGAAATTTGACGGTAGCGGGAACTTTTGCCTATGGCAGATTCGGGTTAAGGATATGTTGGTTGAGCATGGGTTGATCCAAGTGCTGCGGGGGCGTGATACTTTGCCCGCTCCGGTGAAGGATTCTGAGTGGACTGAGATGGATGAGCGTGCAACTAGCGCAATTCGGATGTGCGTCAATGACAAGGTGTTGTTCAACATCGGTATTGAAGAGTCCACTGTCACGTTGTGGGAGAAGCTTGAGGGACTCTACATGAGCAAGTCGTTGACCACGAGACTGTTGCTAAAGCAGCGACTGTATGACCTGAAGATGTAGGAAGGTGGTAACCTGCAGGAACACTTCAACGTGTTCAATGGACTTCTTAGCCAGTTGTATGTGGTTGGTGTGTAGGTGGAGGAAGATACCAAGACCTTATTGCTTCTTACCTCGCTCCCGGCGTCGTATAAGCACATGCAGATCACTCTGATGTATGGGAATGATACAGTAGACGTGGAGCAGATCACATCTGCGTTACTATCCAACCAGATGCTGTCGAACCCCGCTCCTGAGGTTGAGCATGCTTTGAAAGTAGGAGGACAACGAGGGAGACAGTTTGAGAAGGGGTCTGGGAGTGCACAGTCCAGATCCGCATCGAGGAAGGCAGTGACGTGATACCATTGCAGGCAAAGTGGTCATATCAGGAGACATTGTCCGCAGCGTGCACAGATTTCTGGGGAAGTCCAGGATGCTGGCAAGGCGAAAGTATCTACGACAGATGATAGTGATGTCTCTCTCCTCATCACTGAGAGTCCATGTGACTCGGATAGCTGGGTATTAGATTCTGGTGCTTCGCAGCACATTTGCTCAGATGCGGGGATGTTTAGTTCACTGGAGGTGACGACTAGGTCAGTCTTTCTGGGTGTTGGCTCAGCATGTGAGGTCACATGGACAGGGATGGTGAACATTAGGATGCATGACGGAGCAGTGCGTAGGCTTGAGCGGGTACACCTGGTACCCAAGCTGCGCAGGAATTTGATATCACTGGGCAGACTAGACTCCAGAGGATGCAGTTTTGCGGCGAGAGATGGAGTTCTGACAGTGACGCGAGGGCGCACAATGCTCATGCGAGCTATGCAGTACGGTAGTCTATACCGGCTGATGTGGACCACAATGCGAGGTGGTGTGCCCATGATTTTTGCGGCCGACATAGTGGATGGTCGAGGTGGTGCAGGGGATCGCCCTTTTGGTAGTCTGACTAGGCGAGTCAGATTCAACGATCCAGTTGCGTCGACATTCATGGGTTGAGCCCGGGCAGGGATGAGTCAACTGGAGCAGGTCGGCTGACGCCTCAGGACTTTGAGGTGGTGCTTTGCGTAGTGTTGCTTCGCACAGTTGGTGCTTCGTGCAGGTGGTGGTTCCGGATCCTGAACCAAGGTGGTGGATTGTTGAGATTTATTTGTTCGGGTCCAATTCCATCCATCAATTATTTAATTCTATATATATTATATATATATAATGATACAATATATATTGAAAATATTTTAGGTTTTATTAAAACCTGTAGGTATAAATATGCCTGGTTATGTTCACGTGAAGAGGTGTAGTCGCATGGATTGAAAGCAGTCGGCCGCCAGAGAGGAATTAAAAGGAGAGCCGCCTGCAGCTATATTTTGTCCACCCACTCCTTTCTCTCTCTCCCGTTCTCTCTTTCTCTCTCTCTCTCATGCGATGAGGAGGCCGCCGGCCTCGTGGTGTTTTGCCGTTGGAGAGGGTGGTGTCGCTGGTCTTGGAGGTGAGCTGCCAGCGTTGGAGAGGGAGTCGTCGTCGGGCTTGGTGGAGATCACCGTAGACGTTGAAGGCGTGCGCGGGTGCAGTTAGCCTTGACGACATTTGATCTCGGTGGTGGCATTTATCTCGGGTGGTGGCGTTGGTCTCCGGTGGTGGTTGTGGTTGAACGTCGGACCTCGACGTTGAAGGTTCCAATGAACCTTGTGCGTCCGCTAGGCAAATGCAGTCCAGATCTTCTACTAGCCCGCGGATCGTGCGCGTCCGGTGCATTTGCGGTGTTTCACCGGACGGTCATTTCTATTGGATCTTACGGCGCCTTTAGAGGGGGGGGGGGTGAATAAGGGTTTTATAAAATTTAAATCTTAATTAAAAATATCAGAGTTTACGACTGAAGTTTCAGAATATTTTATAAGAAAATATATTTAAATATTCCAGATAAGATTATATTGACGATTCCTTTTTAAAGAAGAGAAACAAAACTTTTTGTTAAGTGTTGCTAACGCCTGGCGGTAAGGGTTAACATTGTGCGTTAGCTCTCCAGGAAATTTTCCTTATCACAAAAAGATTGCCACAGTGATTTTACTTATGAAATCTTAAATGAAATACAATTCCAAAAAATCAGAGATAGTAAAAATAAATATTATATTTCAAAGAAATTGATTATACAAATGCTTTGATGAAAATATAATTTAACACATTCTTGAAGAAGAAATAAAATCAATTAAATAGAACATTAAAAGACATAATTTTATTTCATAATAAATTAATTACACAAATTATTGATTTCTATAACGCTAGAAATCAAGGTGAGAATATAAAAAATCTATTTTTGATGATTCACCGGTCCTTCTTCCAAGGACTGGTTGGTTATAGCCTATCTAATCCCAAATAAGGCCTCTAGCCACCCCTAGATCTAACCTTGACCTAGTCGCCACGCACAAGGTGGCGAATTACCCCCAAAGTCGCACAAGGATCTAGTCGCCAACAACCGCGACGAATTTACCCACGGAATCCTTCCCGGAACCCGACGTTCTCCCCGAACAATTTCTCCACACCAATTACAAGAAGAATAAAATAAAAGATTACAAGATAAAAATAAAGTACGAGAAACTCCCAAAGAAATTCTGAAGGTGAAGAAGAAAGCGATGTAGACGTTGGCGTTCTTGAAGCGATCGTCCTTCGTATGGAATATGCATTCCTTCTCCTTCAAAATCTTCTTAGATCTTCATGTTAGCCCAAGGGAGATCTCTTAATTGCTGTAAACGAGCCTCTCTCAAAAGTATCAAAATTCTGGAATCATCAATCATAGATTGAGAGGGGTTGCTCTTTAAATATGCACGAGACATAACGCGTGGCGTTAAGAGTTAACGCCAGCGTTAGCGATCATATACAGTCGTGGCTGAGACCGTGCAACTGCCGAGATCGTGGCACATCGTGGACTCAACACGAGCATTAAGAGTCAATGCTGGCGTTGTCTCTTGGTACTCGACGATACTTCTTCTCGATGCCATTCCATTCTTGATGACATCCCTTATCGACAATAAGTTAACGCGGGGCATTAACTCGTTATCTCTCTTTCCAGAGAATCGTCTCCATTCAGTATACTACTCATAGGGATGTGTAGTTATAGTTCCTGTACAACCTGCACACTATAAACACATAAAATACAAGATCAAATACAACACGGTATTTGTTATTCTCAAATCAAGAGATGCGGCACATCGGCTCCAACAATCTCCCCATTTTGATAATAACAAATACCTATATGAGAAATTAGTGAGATTAAGACAATTTGTGTTTATAGATAAGTGCGGTAATAAGATATGCATGAATAACAGGTCAAAAGCGTGATAGATTTGAAAGCGATAATGCATACTCTTTCTTTATGAAGTCCTCCCCTACATAAGTGTTCACTTATAATTTACTCCCCCTAAATATCTATTTTACTAGATTTCTCAATTTCTTCTCCCCCTTCTATATTAGCGAAAGTGGGTAGGGATGAGTGTATATCTACTCAGATTTATTAGGAACCACTTATTGAAGGATTGCCATGATCGAGCATAGAATACTGTATGCACCTTCTATATGAGTACTCCCCCTACATAAATACTTTCTTTGAGTTTGAAATCATTATAATGTACTCCACCTAAATATTAGATTTATGTAATTTATTCTCCCCTTTTGGTAGTATTAAAAGAAGGTTTAGGTGAGAGTGTGCAATAAGGAGTAATATGTTTTATGTCGAGAAGAAAAATAGGATGCAATCAAAAGCTCGTTAAATACTACTTGTTAAGAAAAATATAAGCATGATGGAAGATATAGTAGTAAGCAATATAGCTGACATGATAAGCATTCAATTTTAAGATACCACTTGTTGAAAAAAGAATACCATGGTGTTAAAAAAATAATAGACATTAGTGAGCATATGTGGTAAACTTAGCAGAAGAATATAATAAGCACTCTTAAACATAAACATCATTTTAGAAGGTAAAATCATACAAAGGATAATGAGTTTTAAATTTGAAAAGTTGATGTTTGACTTATAGATTCAAGAGATGATATTCCATTAAGATAAAATTATAAGCATGATTTTATACTATCAAGAAAAGATACAAAAACTACAATATAATAAAATTTGCATTTCAAGTAAACATAAACATTGTAGCGGTCATGCTTTGTTATCTAGTGCATTTACTTAAGTTTGTAGAGAATAGTGTAGATGAGCATTAGGATCCAATTCTCATGAGTAGAAGTTTTATGAAAGATAATGATGCGCACAAAATAGTGTTTTGATAAAGTATACATGTGAATTAATCAAAAACACATGACATATATAATGAAATAACACAACATTAAAATACACAAATAATATTACTTCCATAATATTTCGATGCACATAAATAAAGAGTACAACTACCAAGGTGCTCTGCACACACAATGCTCATTAAGACTTATCAGGGTGCAAAGTAGTGCTTGGGGATCACTTTTATAGTTTTTAGCTTTATTTTTTTTTGATTTGGTGTACTAAGAGAAGTGGTGTAAAAATTGTTTGCTACAAGACACTTTATAATTCTTAGGTGGAGTTTTTCTTGTCATCTATTTTATTTAATTTTGATTTTTATGACCAAGAACTCCGAATTCACTTGTTTTGTAAACATAACATTTGAATTTTAAACCACATTTCTCTTAAGAATAAGTGCATAGACAAAAAATTGTAATAACCAATTCAATGTTGTGTAGGTAATCTATTTAAGCATTTTAATTACTTATGTTATGACATTATACAATCATACAAGAATAAGATTGTAAACACATGTAAGTTATCAAAAATAAGTGAATGAATGTATCATTATATAACATAATACATTACTCATACTTAAAGGCATGCTAAGCGTTTCTACGCATGTTTGTCTACAATCAATTTTATTGCACATAACAAGATAATTTTCAAGGCATGACAAATACAAAACAATGTTTTTTAAGAAACTTGAAAGTTAAATTAAACATTGTATTTAATCTTTAATTGATATAATTAATCATCCTTGATAATGGCAATGAATAACAATCAATTTTTAAATATTTTTTAATTTTTATATAAGTACAAAACAATAATCACACATAAAGAGAAAAACATATTTTTGTTCTTTGAAATTATTTTGAATTTTTTTTTAAATATTTTATGGAAAACATAGAAGTCTTTTTTAGCCCTATCAGTAAATAATATTCTATGCCAGAGAAATAAACCCAAAATAATACATAAACAAAACAGAATTTTTTTCCAAAAAGAAAAAATTTATAGCAAAGGGGCTAACGTCAGGCGTTAGCTTCTTAACGCCAAAACATAACTGCATTTCTTGCTTTAATGAAAAATGTTTTTCAAAATTCATTTGTATTATAAAGAGGTCTTCCTTCAGTTGAAATTTCAGACTTTTTTAGAGATGATTTGAAGGCTCTTTTAAGCATGTTTTTGATGATTTTTCAAATACTTGTGTTTTATCATTAAAGCTCAAAATAATAAAATATGCAAACACAAGATGCAAAGATAGAACAAAAATAATATGCATGATTTAAGTATAAAGAGTGAGATGATATTCATGCAATGAATATAATATAAGTATATACGTATATCTAAGATCAAGATACCTTAACTACATGACTACACACTAGCCCCGTACAAAGTGACGGATGTGCATGAGGAGCTGCACACATGCCGTAGGTTGGGGTGTTAATCCCATATGCATACAAAAGATGACACTCAACCTAGCACTCTTTCCCCCCAGTGCCTCGCAAGGCCCTACTGGAACCCTCCCCGGTTAAGGACAAGACATGACTTAGAGGTTAGGTCTCTAATGCACACAATCCTATGCCCTCGCTATTGTGTGACACATGTCATAGTTTTAATGATTATGGACATACTAAGCGTGTAAGCCTTAAATATATGAACAATGGTATAATTGCATGATTAGTTTTGGATTTACAATTATATCGAAGATTGTTGATTTTAAATCCATTTAGAAAATTTTTATTCATGCAAAATCACTACAAAGGAAATTATGATTTTCATATTTCAGTAATATAATTTACTTTAGCATTGCATGATATAACTAACATGGACATTGATTTCTACCTATGGTAAGTGATGATGCTAGTATGATGAGTTAGGATAACATGGTGCAAAACTATGTAAAGATGGACAAAAATATATAATTGAGTTGCATGTATTCAAACATAGAGTTTTGAATTTTCATAGGCCTAGAATGAAGTGACAATTCTATTTGATTTCATCTTGTTAATGTCAAGTTGATTTTGAAGGTCTAAATCTGATGAGATTGATGCAAATAATATAGATGCACATCACACACACTAAACAAGATATGAAACTATATTACCAATCACAATCATATATTTCATAATTCCTAAGGTTGATAGAATTAGATGATTTAAGATAGGTCTTGATAGATCATGAATTATGATATATGATTATAGTGAATTTTAGCAGAGGATATCAATAGTTCTTGGTGGTGATTGTGAAACCATATTCATCATTTTTGTAGTTTTTCAATTCTGATTTTTCTAGATTATGATTTCCCATTATAGGGGCTATTATATGCAGCAACGAAAATTTATAATCATTCTTAGACATTTATAGACCCCTAAAAGTCCATTTAGACATTTATAATCATTCTTAGACATTTAGACATTTAATTTTTTAGCCTAAGACCCCTAAAAGTCCATTTAAATCCAATTTTGAAAGTAATTTCATTAGTCTTTATAATATCATTTAGCAAATTTAGCATTCAATTTATAATGATAATATACGACATTTATAGACAATGAATTTAATAAGGATAAAACATATAAAAAGAAAAGATAGATCACTTGAAATCTTTATGACATTATATTTAATTCAATTCAATTTGATTTGATAAACATTAGGCTTAAAATATGAAAGTCATATTGCATAATATATCTAAGTGACCTTAGCGTGTTGTCTCAAAATTAAGAAAACAAACAAAAGAAATGACATTAAGCATATCATGAAGTAGAGTTTTGATATTTCATTTATAATTAATTTTACTTCATGCAAATGATTGGATACTAACGAATGAGAGATTTAGGTATCCAAAGGGGTCCAAGTGGGATGGTTCCTTTGGGTACCCAAATACATCATGTTGGCTTTTGGGGAGATAGTGATGAATGGGCCCTTACAAGTGGAGTTAGTGTTTTATTTTTAATTTTGGGCCTCCATTCATACTTTGGTTGATTGTTTTTCAAATTCATATTATGATTATATGACATCTTTTTGTGGTGATAGTTGGTTGAAAAACAATTTGTTTAGGAATTATGTTTATTGACATTGTTTTTCAAAATAAATTGATGTTGATAATCATAAGGAGTTGTAGAATAATCATTCTTAGAAAGTTTATAAAAGTGATGGTCTTTCTTAAGAATTGAATGTTGAAAGAGTGAATGAATATGGGCATTAGTTAAGAAGTTCTTATTTAATTGTTGATTTTCATTTCCACTCTTACTTATAGACCTACTCTTATAATGTGAAGTTAAGCTTTTGGACTTTTGATGATTTGATAAACTAGAAATAAGAGATTTTTTGGTACATGAATTTTTTTTAATAAACATTTTTAATGATTCTAGTTTATCTATTAAAACATCATTTTCTTTAATCAATTTTTTATTATGCTCTTTTGAAGTTAAAAGACCTTTTTCCAAAACCTTGAGTTCTTCTTTAAAGATATTATAATCAAAACAAGGTTTGGCATTTTCAATTAAAGAGCATGAAAGAGAATTTGAAACATCAATATAAGATTCCACTTTAGCGTTTTCTTTTAAGGTTTTATTTTCTAAACGTAATTTGGAATTAGCATTTTTCAACTTTGAAATTTTACGTTTAGCAAATTTAAGCACACAAAATATAGAAATAGAATTTGTTACAAAAAGAGAAGATTTTGATTTTCTTACATTGCATAGGATGAGGCAAGATTTGAACCAAAGGTTCCTTTGACATCGTCTTGTCATTCCTCTTCCATATTTGAGTTTCCGTCTTCTCTTTTTCTTGATGTGTTGCCATCATTTGAGTCCAATATTGTGACGTTGAATTCTTCTCTCTTAGATAGATCTTCCTCCAAGCATGAGTCCTCATCGGTTTCTTCTCTTGGATCCATAAGGAGTTGCTCTTGTTCATTATCTATGGAAGGAACACTATAAGTATTCTCAAGAAATTTTCAAACTTAATAAGCGGTAGGAAGCAAATAAATAAGTTTGAAAATATTTTGATCAAGTACACAATATAGACTATTCATAGATTTGGCATTTAAAAATATTTCATGTTTAATTAGAATAATTGGGAGCATTTTAATTGTAATATTCCAAACTTCAATATCCAAAGATTTAAGAAATTTTTTCATAAGAGTTTTCCACACATTATAATTTTCACCCATAAATAAAGGTGGTGATAATGATTTTTCATTTTCATAAAACTTATCCCCTCTAGAAGATGCGAGATCATGAAGCGCCATTATTCCCGGTTGTGTAGTCGTATTGGAATAACCTACGCTCTGATACCACGTGTTGGATCTTACGGCACCCTTAGAGGGGGGGGGGGGGGGGGGTGAATAAAGGTTTTATGGAATTTAAATCTTAATTAAAAATATCAGAGTTTGCGACTGAAGTTTCAGAATATTTTATAAGAAAATATATTTAAATATTCCAAATAAGATTATATTGACAATTCCTTTTTAAAGAAGGGAAACAAAACTTTTTGTTAACTGTTGCTAATGCCTGGCGTTAGCTCTCGAGGAAATTTTCCTTCGCACAAAAAGACTGCCACAGTGATTTTACTTATGAATTTTAAATGAAATATAATTCCAGAAAATCAGAGATTATAAAAATGAATATCATATTTCAAAGAAATTGATTATACAAATGCTTTGATGAAAATATAATTTAACACATTCTTGAAGAGGAAATAAAATCAATTGAATAGAACATTAAAAGACATGATTTTATTTCATAATAAATTAATTACACAAATGATTGATTTCTATAACGCTAGAAATCAAGTCGAGAATATAAAAATCTATTTTTGATGATTCACCGGTCCTTTTTCCAAGGAACGGTTGGATATAGCCTATCTAACCCCAGATAAGGCCTATAGCCACCCCTAGATCTAACCTTGACCTAGTCGCCATACACAATGTGGAAAATTACCCCCTAAGTCACACAAGGACCTAGTCTCCAACAACCGCGACGAATTTACCCACAGAATCCTTCCCGAAATCCGACATTCTCCCCGAACAATTTCTCCACACCAATTACAAAAAGAATAAAATAAAATATTACAAGATAAAAGTAAAGTAAGAGAAACTCCCCAAGAAATTCTGACGGTGAAGATGAAGGTGATGTAGACGTTGGCGTTCTTGAAGCGATCGTCCTTCGTATGGAATATACGTTGTAGACCTTCTCCTTCAAAACCTTCTTTAGATCTTCATGTTAGCCCAAGGGAGATCTCTTAATTGCTGTAGACGAGCCTCTCTCAAAAGTATCAGAATTCTAGAATCATCAATCATAGAATGAGAGGGGCTTCTTTTTAAATAGGCACGGGAGATAACGCGTGGCGTTAAGAGTTAACACCAGCGTCAGCGATTAAGTTAACGTGGGGTGTTAACTATAACGCGGGGCGTTAACTCTCTTTCCAGAGAATCGTCTCCATTCAGTATACTACTCATAGGGATGTGTAGCTATAGTTCCTATACAACCTGCACACTATAAACACACAAAATACAAGATCAAATACAACATGATATTTGTTATTCTCAAACCAAGAGATGCGGAACATAGGCTACAACAATTTCTTCTTCTGTTATTTCTTGTAATTGCATTTATATATTGTTTGATTTAATATATATATTTGTGATTGAGCGCCGACGGGTTTTGCTGGGCGCAGATTTGGCCTGTCTTGTATTTTTTTTGTCTGCGGATTTTATAGCTATGCTTGCGTTTGTACCGGATTTTACAATAATGAACAATTCGAAAATGAAAACTCAAATAACATTTCATATATAATTAGGATAAAGCTAATGATAATGATGATGCGTGATAGACAACACACAAATTAACTAAGTACATAAATTGCTTCTTAAATTGTCTTTGTTTCTAAAATCCCCAGCTTCTAAGATTTATAAAAAATAATAGATATCACTTTTTACTTCAAATTTGTTGGTTTACACTGCTAATAGATATCAGACGAAAGCAGTGATGACGAACCCAATAATGATCAACAAGCAAATAATCTTAGTGCTGATGTCCAGTTAACTCCAGTTGACTAAAATACTTTTCTTTTTCATATGATTTATTAGGACTTCAAGTACTTTAATCAAAATTTTATCATATTCTTAGGCACAAGTAGAAGTACAAAAACACGAGGACCAACAACATGCAAGGAAATCCATCTAATGCCATCTAATCAAATTATCCCATTGGAGCGAAATAAGTTTGGGCAATTTGTTGGAGATGGTGCAACACAATTTGTATCATTCTTAGGAACTCTGGCACGGACCACATCATTATTTCCAATGACATCTCAATCATGGACACATGTGTCCCAATATAGTAAGGAAACATCGTGGAATTAGATTAAGGTGTCAATCTTCAATGAATTACATTTATTTTCATTTAATAACACTTTATTGTTTATTAAATTTAGCTATTATGCACATGTAACAATGATTTCTTGTATTTGAGGTTGATAAGAAATATATAATGTAACTGCTGTGAGAAAGATTAAGGGATTACAAGACACATTTTAAGAGCAAATATTATGACCAAATAAGCACTCTTGAAATAGTTATTGCTAAGGGTGGTCCAACTGATATGCATAAGAACCAATTCGCTGATATTGTAGCTTATTGGTACTCTCCAAATGGAAAGGTAATGTATACTTATCAATCTTCTTTTTAATCTTACTTTTTTTAGTTCACATTTATTCATGTTGAGAGGTTCTGATTATGATTGTTGGAATGTGATAGAATATAAGCGAGAAGAATAAAACATGTTGCGATAAACAAAAAGGTGTACATGCTCTTGGTAGGACGAGCCTTGCCAATCGGAAGAAGGATTTGGTATGTTTTATGAATGCATGCATATTTATATCATTTATTAGGTTTAACTAAAAATATTTTTTCAAGGAAATCGAATTGGGTAGAGAGCCAAGAAAAATTGAATTATACTTAGATAGTTGAACTAGCAGAAAAAAGGGAAAATTTTAGTGGATGATGAAGCAATATCAAAAAAGGTGAGAGTTAATAAAATTTGCAACTTTTGCATTCTAAAATAGCATATAAAATACATATTCTTAGTTTTATTTTTAACTCTTAAGGATGCATTGGAGAAGGCAATTAGTGCAATTCACGAAGCTGCTTTTAGGTAAAAAATTGAATTATCATAAATTTTTTTCATTTGTGAAATCTATAATTCCATAACATTTTATTTTATTAGGTTAACATTTGGACCAGAATACTATGGTCGTTGTCGGGTTATGGGAATTGGTGTAACTGCTTTTTAGATGTTCCCAGATCTATCACGTCAGCCAAAAATAGCTTGTTATAGCCATACCTATTCTGGGCAGACGCGTGAGATGGATGAAATGAAATTACAAATGTCTAATATGGAAAAAATGATAGATTATCTTATGGAGGCTATGCAAAAGAATCTAATAATGAACCTTCAAGTGATCATACTACAAGAGTTGATCCTGATGATGGTAAAGTTAGGACTTTAATCAAATTGTACAATAAAATTTGACTTCTTAACAAAACTAATTAATTATTAATGTATCTCAGGTTGTTGATGTTTTGTGAATATTTTGCTAGCTTTTCAAGAATGTCATAATTCAAATGTGGTGTAATTAAGCAGGTAAGTTTATGTTTATTTAAAATATGTCTGTACTATCATTTTTCTTATTTTTAGATTTGGATACACTAAAAAAAGGAAAGTAAAACAATGTTGATATTTAACAAACTTAGAGAGGAGGTCCTGATAAATGACCCTAAAAATAATTCAAAAAGTATATTCAGATCCATTGGATGGACAACATGCATCTCCAACTAATGGCCAAGATCTTTTGTGCTATCAATTGGATTTAACCATTATTTCATGTTCTGTGTACAAGAAAACTTACATACAGTTCTACACTTCAAAGGTTATATATAAATTATAGTGATGCAGTTTCTGAAGAAAACTTGAATTGCTCTCTGAGACATAAATCACAAACCTTAATTTCTGAAGAAAAAAATCTATTTTTTTAACACACACATACACACACAAATATATATATATATATATATATATATATATATATATATATCCAGTGAGCCTCACAGAACTTTCTGGACGTCAAAGAATCCATTTCTCTTCATTGGCTGCAATAACATCATCTTGAGAAGCAACTGCAATTTATTTTACCAACCATTTCTTGTTGTTAAAGCCAATGTTCACATCAGTATATTCTTGTTTTTCTCATTTTTCCAATTTTTAGATTTGGATAAATAAATACAGTAAGTAGGTTGCTTTGAATGAATAGATTCAAGAAGAAATGTGATGTTATATGCTTGTTGAGATGGTGATGTCATGAGCTTGTTTGTTCGTCCAAGTCCAAGCCCAAGTCCGCGGGAATGGAGGAATATGAATATTGAAGGGCGTGCATCCGCATCCTGATGGAGATAGATTAATTGAAGGTCATACTCAAGCTTCTCTGTTATATATTTGTGTTGTAATTTTTCTGTTTTTTGGAAGAATTAAGATTCAGAAAAATGAATGATCTTTTACTTTATTAGGCTTAATATTGTGTTAGATCGGCTCATTTTCATTTTTTTAAAATTTTACTGCCGAAAATTGTTTTACTGCAAAGATATTATTTCTAGTAATTATATTGAGTGGTTATTTTATGCATTGAGTTCAGTGACAAGGTAAACCTACTAGTTCCTCCTTCCTGCTAGGGTCTCCTGACAAGCTTTAATATAATAGTACTTATGTACCCATGCGATTGTGTCATCTTGGGCGATATTGAGGTATTTGGAAGGCAAACTTGGTTGTATAATAATCATATTCACCTCAAGAAAAAAGGAAAAAAATTAATCTATTTGTGAAAACTTATACAATCAAATGTATACATACATAGTTTGTTTATACATTCAGATATTTATATCCAACACTATGAATAAAAAACATGCTATATGTGTCAGTTGAATGTTCACGATATGTATATAGGTATCTAAATATATTTAATAACATTGAAATGATACAGAGAAGATTAGCAAGCTCCTTGCATGAGTTGCCCCTTTATAACACATCATTCCAAAAAGAAGACTGAACAAGTCAGACCCTTAGAAAGGAGTTTATTATTATTATTATTATCACCATCATCATCTGAGAAATTGTTTTCTAGCATTTCATACTTATATGTGGAAGTCGAAGATGGAGATGTAAGGGAGTCGATCCCTATCAAGAAACTCCTGTAATATTATGCACTAGATGTTATATCATTGATTTTGTCTTGACCTCATTATATTATGCTTTCATGCAGGGAATGTAATCTGGGGAGGGAGAAGTTGGAAGGCTCGTCGTACAATCATGGAGTAGATGTGTAGTTGTAACCCAAGAATATATTGCTATTATTATTACATCTCTTAAACATTTAAGCTATCAGTATAGCCTTTTGTTTTGTACTTCAGATCAAGCTATCTGTTTTTGCTAAATTTAAGTAGTATTCTAGCTTCTATTTGGGTCTCTATCTGCGTTAATATCTTCATAAATTTTATCTCTTTATGATTAACATTAATTTGTTTAGCTGTTGCGAAGAGGCGTTGAGTTGTGATGAATGAGAGTTATTATGTTCACCCACCAACCCGAATTATCGCCAATTATAATTGCATGGTCAGGTTTATTATTGCTGCGATATATTTGTTGGAGGTTTAAATTTGTTCTCCCATTGTATATAAGCCTTTAAAAATATTGCATTTGCGGCGTTTATAAGAAAAAGCGTGGCAGTAGACTAATGAGCAACCTATTACAGCATTTTTAAAAAGTGTTGTTATTGCCAAATACATACCACATCGCAGGATTAGTTCAGATTTACCACATCCCAGGAAGTGTACCTAGACAGTGGATGCTCCAGACATATGACTAGAGATAAGAATTTGTTGGATGAATATGAATCAAAAGATGGACTCAAAGTAGTCTTTGGATATTCAAGTTATGGTCAGAGTAAAGGCTATGATGTGATTCATGCTGGTGCTATAACCTTTACCAAGGTAGATTATATTGAAGGTCTAAAGCACAATATGATTAGTATCAGTCAATTGTGTGACAAAATTTTAAGAGTGTTCACACAAGACATGTGCTTAATAATTAGCAATGAAACATGTATCGTTACTTTATGTGGAATTAGAAAAGGTAATTTGTATCTTGTAGATTTCTTTTCTAACCATGCTGAAATATGCTTATTTAATTCTTCTATTTCAAAATCTGAATTATGGTATACATGTATAATACATTTGAATCCGATAAGGCAAGTGTACCTATCATAATATAGTATATGATATTTTAAATAAAAATACCAAGTGTCGTATTTCCATGGGGTTGTTGATTACTCCTACTCAGTAGATTACTATTATTTTATCGATGAAAACTTGAGAAGGTTTTGAAAGAAAAGTGGAATGGTTTGAGTCTAAGTAAAATTTGGCGATTTAAAGGATTAACACTTGATCTAGAATCTCTTTGGAATGAAAATAAAATAGCTAACAATTGATTCTCAAACTTTCAAATAAATAATCTTGATCGTGGATGTTCCTAAATTATGATAGCACCTCTCTCGAGGAATACTACCACCTAACCTTAAGTTGATCGACCAAAATCCCTTTCTATAATCAAAACCTCTAAGAATTGCTTTATGAAGTGAACCCCTCTATTAGATTTGACTCCAATCCAAAAGATTTATGTATTTCAATCTCTAGGGGGTGCATGCAACTCTTCTTACCTATGAGTGATCTCCTTTAATTCACGGATATCTCGACCAACTAGAATGCGTATCTTAGATTAAAAGACATACATCGACAATATGCAATTAACATAAGACTATTCAATGGCAAATCAAGTTTTTTTATTAAAAGAAAGCTTGTAAATACAAAGATCGTTACATAATTATTTTATTCCAAAGTTCATCTTGATCAAGTGCTAAATGAAATTTAGCTACTTATCATGATGGAAAAATATAAAGAGAGATAGAGAGAGACATGATTATAAAATCTAAGTAAAAGGACTTACAAGAAAAACTATAATTGCAAGAAAGGAATACTTAAAATTCTCCTTTATAAACTAGAAAATAGTAAAAGAGCAGCTAAAACTGTATAATTGAAGCTACAAGTTCAATCTTGAACGCCTAGAAATCTCCTCTTCTTATAGCTAGAAAATCTGGATTACACACCCTAAGTACATGGCGTGTACCTAGGGCATGTAACTAGAAAAATTGCCAACTTGAAAGCTCGGGAAATGTCTTGTAGCGAAAGCGTTGTTCTGGTTATAAATTGAGGTGACACGCCCTGTGTACAAGATATGTACCTAGGGCATGTTCTTCACGAACTGTAACTTTTACCCACCACGACATGCCTGAGGGTCTTCTTGTAATGACCCCCTCCCGATAATTGGTCACAACCGAGGGGATCGTTATGCCCAGATCAGTTGTCATACGGTAGTGTTAGCTAAAGCGTTAACCTCCACTATATGAAACTTGTTCTATAAGGCGAGCTATCATTACATCATAGTAATACCCAACTGTAACAGAAGATAGAAGACAAAGATGAAGTCCAAATCACATTTTTGATTCATAACAAGGGTTTGGATTACAACAGAAGACTACGGCTAAGACATGCCCAAATCTAGGGTTAACAGGTTCCCTTAAGTCAAAATTGGGGCTATTGTATGCCCTGATAAACTATAACCACTACATGTTTATCTATAACATGCTGAGATACATAGTACAGAGGCACAATCTCACTTCTGTTGGTACTTCCTCTACTATGGGAGTTGGGGCTGGGTCCATGATAACGAGCATCTCCATCTCTATCTCATAGATCTTTGGTTGGGGCTTGTACTGCGGGAACTACTGCGGCTGGGGTTCCTAGAGGGGGTTGTCACAAATTGTTAGTCAATTTGACTAAGCGGATTCCCTTCCTTTCCCTAGATTGAAAGATTAAGGAGTAGTCTAATTACCCGGGGGGGGGGGGGGGGTTAATATTAAAATATTCTAGTCTCTTTAAACTAAGTGAACTGTTTTTTAATTTTGATAAAGAAAATGCACACATCATAGAATAGCACACAAAGATTTATAGTGGTTCCCCAGATTATGGGTACTCCACTGCCCCCTCCACCTGTCTAGCAGTGTGCTAGATTAGGACAACTCCTCCAATATCTCAGATCAAATATATTACTCCTCAGAGTCCTTGACTCCTACAACTCAGGAACTTAACGAGTCCCCTACCTCAGATCCACTTCTTGGATCCTACCTCAGGTGCAAGAAGCAGCCTTAACTCAGTTTGATAACACACATACAACTCAGATTCACCCCTGAATCCTACCTCAGGTCTTCACAAGACCCTACCTAAGGCTAACCAAAATTCCCTACACTCAGGCATTCTCCCCAGTCCAACACTCAGGCTAACAACACAAACCTACCTCAGATCTCAGATAAATCTTACAACAAAAGAAATAAATAAGTTGGTTTACAAGATTTAGACTCTAAAAAATATTGTTGTTGTATCTTGAGTCTTCTTATGTCTTTTTAAGTAGAAAGCATTCAGCAGCAGCACTGGATCAATTAATGGATGTGCTTTTATACCAGGATCAGTGCTGAGCTTCCTTGAGAGTAGAAGTCTTCTTACTCTCTAGAGTGAGAGCTTTCTTTTTCTTGAAGCTTGACTTCTTATTCTTGAGAAATCTTGCTTTTTCTGTTATATTGCTTTTGCGGCCGACAAGCTTTTTCTTTCTGATTTCACAAAATGATCAAGATCAAAGGTTAGGGTTTGCTGACCTTCTCTTATCCTTTGATAACCCTAACACTTCAAACGGTCGAGACCTTAAAAGGTTTGTCTCAGAGCACTATTCAAAAGTGATTGATTTGACTTCTGCTTTTGTCATCTCAGTCAATTTGAAATCATGTCTTCTGAGCTTGACAAGATGATATCATTGTGTGAAGATAGTTAACGCAATGATAAATGTCTTAGCAAAATTTTCTTGAGCTCTTGCAACGATATTGTCGTATGGAGCATGTTGAAATGACGATAAAGGAGTTAGTAAACTTTCCTTGAGCTTTTACAATGATATCGTCATGTGAAACTTCTATACACGATGATAAATGACTTAGCAGATTTTCCTTGAGCTCTTACAACAATATCATCATGTGAAGCTTGTTGACATGACGATATCGTCGTGTTCTTCTTATTATCATGCCAATAGTTGACTGACTCTTTCTGCTCCCCTCTGTGAGTGATCACAACGATATCATTGTATGAGTGTCACACACACAATGATATTATACTTAGAGATATTATACTTGATCTCCAAACATGCATAAGATGAATGATTTCCCATTCTGCTTATATCACATCAGATAGATATTAAATACATAATGTAAATATCATTGACTGAGGGACTTCTCCAAATATGGAACATTTTGGGCATTGTTCCCAACAATCTCCTTCTATTTGAATAAGTCATAATCCAGTCAATGATAAAGCATAATAATGAATAATAACAGGAAATAAGAACAGAGAACAGAAAATATGTTGAACATAGTAATGCACAACACAAAAAATATCACCAGCATATCATATATTTTAAGTGTTGAAATGTTTTGAAATTTAAAAAGTTCTACATTTGCCTATTAAATATAATCCAACTATTCTTTATGTTCTCTGATGACTATTCCACCTCTTGCCTTCTTGACAACAACCTCCTTTTTATTTTCAGTCTGTCCTGTGAAATAGACATAAGGCTTTGGATGATATCTTGAAGGTTCTTGAAAGTGCACAGTGTGTCTCTGAGAATCCTGATGAGTCCCAAATATATACACATTTATGGACTCATCTGGGCCGATTTTCTAGTTTATGCACTTCACTTTAGACTTGTTTTCACTCATATTTGATGCTCCTTGCTAAGTGCACCTCTAGGCCCGTTTTTGGTGTTGTTTCTTGTTTTTCATCTCTAGTAGTCTTCATGCATCGTTAAGTGCCAGTTTCAGTGGCAGGACTGGTGTCGTATGCTGGAGCAGGAGTCGTGCAGGTGTTCCCGGTACAATTCTGTACAGGAACACTGCACACGATCACTGGCTCCTTCGCGCACGACCACTGGTCGTGCGCCTCTGCTCGTGCGCACTTAACGCCCATTTCTTGAGTTCTGTTTGGCTTATCGCACGACCACTGATGATAGTGCGCACGACCACCAGTCGTGCGCCATTGATCGTGCGAACATTGTATTTTATAATTTTCTTCCCTTGCAGGCTCCGTCCAGTCAGGCGCACGATCACAGGATTTTAGTGCGCACGACCACCGGTCGTGCGCCACTGATCGTGCGCACTGTTTATTCCAGCGCCTATAAAATGACCTGCTCGCGAATTAGGTCGGGATCCCGATTTTATTCCGCCGTTTTCTCGCTCCAGGGCTCCGATTTCGCCCCTCCACCGCCGCCCACCATATGGAGGTGCTCCGGGCTTGTTCTTCACGCCAATCTTGAGCCGGAGCTTCCTCTCGGCCTCCTCCTTCATCCAAGTGCTCCAAGGAAGGTTTAGCCGCCATCGCCATCAAGCAAGAGGAAGTTTGCAACCTCTACCGGATCGTGACATGAAGAAGACGGGCTCATTGGAGAGTAGTGACAGCTCTCTCTACCCCGGACGTAGTTGCGGACCGAGCTTGGACACGGATTGACAACCTGGCAATTCCAACCGTGAATCTACAATGAGACTTCGGATTCGGTCGATTTCTTGCCTTATTCTTCTCTTATTGATGTGTATGTAGCTAGAACCAACATTTTGATGAAGTATATTTTTACTTGTTAACATTAGTATGAAATCATGTCTATGTGATTGAGTAATCTTGTTATATTTTCATTTGAGGTGTGACCCGTGGTGTGGATTGTTCGTTGTGTTGTGCCGCCCTAACAATTGTTAGTGGTGTGCTTTGCGAAGAGGTGCTTACGACCCTCATTCCGTTAGCCTACTCGCCCATCCGCCTACCGAAGCGTGACATCGCGGCCCGTACTCCATCCCGCCTAACGAAGTAGTGCGCTCAAGGCCTGCATAGTTCGATTCGCTTGCCTACTCGTCCATCCGCCCTTACGAAGTAGCGCGTTCAAGGCCTACGTAGTCTTCCATCCCGCCGAGCGAAGCATTGCATAGCGGCATTGCATAGGAGTAGTTGTAGCTTTTTCTCTTTATTTTCCACAAACCAAATCAACCCCCGTGTCCGCAATTCATCCGACCCAAAGGACTTCGATCTCAAGTCCTTCCTCGAACGTTAACTCCACCTTACTGTGTTCCTTGAGAGATTCGATACTTGGGGATTTACTTCCTCATATTATTACTTGACAACGACCGGTTCACTGCCATTCGGATCGCAGTCTCGCTACCGCCTATAGCGGTGTGCAGGATTTGCGCATCAAGTTTTTGGCGCCGTTGCCGGGGAACACAGACGTGTGAGTTGCTGTAGGGGGAGACGAGAGTTAGAAGTTCTTCCATTATGTATAGTCCTCTTGTCATTTTGTTTGTTTTCTATTTAATTTGTGCGTTTATTAATTTTACTATTTCCCTTTTCCTGTTTTAATTTTTTTTTAGGCAAGTTTAATCCAAGGAGTTTTATTAGTTTGTGTAAATTTCCTTGCAAAGAATTTCAGCTTCATTTTATCTGCTTTAATTATTGAAAATGTCGTCATGGGATATTTCACCTAGCTTTAATGACATGGTTTATTATATGGACCAAATGAATGAGTTGAATGCTAGGCAGTGTAGGAACATTGTTTGCTTGTTGTGTCGAGGTGAGGGTCATGAATTGAAGAACTGTCCTAGTCTTTTCAATCCTGACCGCTGCTCCTCCACTCATGACAACAGTGTCCCTATCGCTCATTCTGTGCCCATGGAGGCAATTGTGCCCTCTACCCCTGAGCTTGTCTCGTGCATGGACTCCTCACTCCCTGTGTATGGCTTCACTCCTAGTGATGATGATCACTCATCTGTTAGCCAACAAGGAGAGGAATGGGAGATCCTAGATGCACCTGAGTATGATGAGGAAAGTATTCTTTCCATCGGGGAGGCGTCAGCAGATCTTTTTGCGGAGGAGACAAATCTTTGTGTTCCTCCAATTTTTTTGCAAGATTTTTCTACACACATTCTTTATGATCCTATCAAAGTAAAGGAGTGGGGTGATGCTTCGGACTCGGAGGATGCTCCAAAGTGGGTTGAGGAGGATACTCTCTCTGATGAGGAGGTTTGCACTTCTTCATGGGACGAGGAGGTCCAAACCACCACTGAGGCCCTTAAGTTCTTGGGTTCCCCTCGCCATGATACTTACGATGATGATAGCGATCTATCCTTGGATCCTGTTGGGAGTGAGACCGGGACCACTCCCCCAATTTTTTATTATTTAAGTCATTCTTCTCTTTTATTTCCTAACCCCCCTTCTTCATCTGAGCCTGTGCAGGTTGAATCTTCGCAGGTACATCAGGAGGACTTGGAGCATGATGCTCAAGTCAATGATGAATGTATCTTCATATGTGAGGAGGTTGACCCCTCCTCCATAGAGGAAGCCTCATTCATTTCCTTCTCCTCCTGCTGCACCCCTGGAGATGATACCTTGCTGGGCAAGGATTGTTTTGGTGAGATGAATGAGGACCAGGTCTCCTCCTCTTCTTACTTTCTGTTTCCTCTACCTGCGTTATGTAGGTATTATTATTTGGGTAGAGGAGTAACTGTTCTGTCACCATATCGGTACCTGCTACCGACACGTGTATTAGAACAGTTACCTGTCCATTTCCTTTTTCATAGGCCCATTAGCTAGAACCTTCATGTTTTTGAATAAGTCGTGCTGGGATGACAATAACCCTAGTAGTTATCTTACTTTTCATGCATTTTATTTTAGTCCATCCTGTTTAGTTAGCTGTAGTTTATTGTAGTTTATCTTTTTCTGTTTCTTTTGTTTTGCGGAGCTGACCCCTGCAGGTACTTCTTCTGGATGGCGGATGCTGCAGCTTAGTCTTGGTTTAAACGCCAATCTTCTGGTATGCTCACTTGCTGAGCATTGGGTACTCTCTTCCCCTAGCCCTATTTTGATTTTCCTGTCATATATTATGCGGATTGTTTAGTTTAAGTCTGGGGGAGAGTAGTTTTGTTTATCGGCTCGCATGCACTATTGCATTGCATATTAGAAGATTTCATTTAAAATGTTTTGTTTATTTTCATTGCACACCACAGCACCCACATGAGCGCATGCTTATCTTTTTGTTTTGTTCTAAACAAACTATCTTGGTTAGGAATGTGAATTTGGATGTTAGCTTAGGAATTACTATTTGGAGTGCGATGTTGACTCGAGCAGTGTTCTAGTCGCATCCACATGCTACAATAGAATTTGAGTAAAATTAGATTATTTCTATGCATTTAATTTATGATTAGTATTTGTGCGTAGTTTTAGATTTATTCTACTCAAGTGGTGAATGTGACTGAAATTAGTGATAGCCCGGTGTTGTGTGTATACGAGCGCTATTTGTGTGTTGCTCGAGTCGGGAGGAAGGTTTACCTTTCTCGTGGGCTAAGAACTTGCCCCAAGCGACTCTTGAAGCATGGGTGCGGGCGATTCGTGGAGATAAATGTGATATAGGCCACCTTTTGGCTAGTTTGAGCCTTTGCTTTCCATATCCTATTCGCTCACCTTTGCTACCCAACACTTGTGCCTACCACTCCCTTTGTTCAGCTCCTCCTCCATTCACCAAGGCCTGAAGCTTATCCCACTGTCGCAACCAAGCATATGTTATATGCACTTATGTTCTAGATTTGGTGTGATGTTTGGAATCGTCGTGTTGTGAAGGAGAAGTAAACTCTATTTGCTGATTTTGAACCAACCGGAGGATAAGAAAAAGAAAAAGAAAAATATGGTATTGAAGTAAAAATCTAAAAAAAATGTGTATTGAAAAGTTATCCTCCCGAGCGTTTTAAAAAAAATCTGTTGGTATTTGTGGAGTGGGCCGTGTGCACACCTAGTTTTCATAATAAGTCCGGGGGTGTGTCACACGTGCTTTGCTTTTGTTTTTGCTTGGTGCAGCGTTCCGTTGACTCATGTTGGTTGCGTAGCCTTCGTTTTTACCCTTGATTATCATACCGCAACCTAAGCCCCAATATAATCCTAAAAGTCCTATTGATTTATCTCGCGAGTTGCTAGCGCCGTGGTGAGAGTGTGACCGGGCAAGCGTATGGTTCCCGACGTTGATGGATTTCAGCGGAGTTATTCCCAAACCCCGATCTTTTGCAACACCCTCCTTAGTGGCTTATTACTTTCACACCGGGCATGATCGTCAAATTCTTCACAATTCACCAACTGAGTATTGATAAGTCTTTATTTACGCTCTAGTACTTTCGTAAATTAGTTAGCATAGTTAGAATCTCTTTTTACGAAATTTTTATTTGCATGCTTTTGTTACTTCGCATTGTACTCCCTTGCGTAATTTTCTTTGCTAACGACCATTTTCACACTCCACCGGATTCGTTTGCTCGGGACGCGCAAACAGTTAAGTCTGGGGGTGTGATGAGTCCCAAATATATACACATTTATGGACTCATCTGGGCCGATTTTCTAGTTTATGCACATCACTTTAGACTTGTTTTCACTCATATTTGATGCTCCTTGCTAAGTGCACCTCTAGGCCCATTTTTGGTGTTGTTTCTTGTTTTTCATCTCTAGTAGTCTTCATGCATCGTTAAGTGCCAGTTTCAGTGGCAGGACTGGTGTCGTATGCTGGAGCAGGAGTCGTGCAGGTGTTCCCGGTACAATTATGTACAGGAACACTGCGCACGATCACTGGCTCCTTCGCGCACGACCACTGGTCGTGCGCCTCTGCTCGTGCGCACTTAACGCCCATTTCTTGAGTTCTGTTTGGCTTATCGCACGACCACTGACGATAGTGCGCACGACCACCGGTCGTGCACCATTGATCGTGCGAACATTGTACTTTATAATTTTCTTCCCTTGCAGGCTCCGTCCAGTCAGGCGCACGATCACAGGATTTTAGTGCGCACGACCACCGGTCGTGCGCCACTGATCGTGCGCACTGTTTATTCCAGCGCCTATAAAACGACCTGCTCGCGAATTAGGTCGGGATCCCGATTTTATTCCGCCGTTTTCTCGCTCCAGGGCTCCGATTTCGCCCCTCCACCGCCGCCAACCATATGGAGGTGCTCCGGGCTTGTTCTTCACGCCAATCTTGAGCCGGAGCTTCCTCTCGGCCTCCTCCTTCATCCAAGTGCTCCAAGGAAGGTTTAGCCGCCATCGCCATCAAGCAAGAGGAAGTTTGCAACCTCTACCGGATCGTGACACGAAGAAGACGGGCTCATTGGAGAGCAGTGACAGCTCTCTCTACCCCGGACGTAGTTGCGGACCGAGCTTGGACACGGATTGACAACCCGACAATTCCAACCGTGAATCTACAACGAGCTTCGGATTCGGTCGATTTCTTGCCTTATTCTTCTCTTATTGTTGTGAATGTAGCTAGAACCAACATTTTGATGAAGTATATTTTTACTTGTTAACATTAGTATGAAATCATGTCTATGTGATTGAGTAATCTTGTTATATTTTCATTTGAGGTGTGCCCCGTGGTGTGGATTGTTCGTTATGTTGTGCCGCCCTAACAATTGTTAGTGGTGTGCTTTGCGAAGAGGTGCTTACGACCCTCATTCCGTTAGCCTACTCGCCCATCCGCCTACCGAAGCGTGGCATCGCGGCCCGTACTCTATCCCGCCTAACGAAGCAGCGCGCTCAAGGCCTGCATAGTTCGATCCGCTTGCCTACTCGTCCATCCGCCCTTTCGAAGTAGCGCGTTCAAGGCCTACGTAGTCTTCCATCCCGCCGAGCGAAGCATTGCATAGCGGCATTGCATAGGAGTAGTTGTAGCTTTTTCTCTTTATTTTCCACAAACCAAATCAACCCCCGTGTCCGCAATTCATCCGACCCAAAGGACTTCGATCTCAAGTCCTTCCTCGAACGTTAACTCCACCTTACTGTGTTCCTTGAGAGATTCGATACTTGGGGATTTACTTCCTCATATTATTACTTGACAACGACCGGTTCACTGCCGTTCGGATCGCAGTCTCGCTACCGCCTATAGCGGTGTGCAGGATTTGCGCATCAAATCCTCTAGAGGGGGGGGGGGGGGGGGGGGTGAATAGAGATTTAAATTTATTTCTATCCTAACTGTGAAAACAATAAAATTAATCTAAGGATTTATGCTCACAAAAGATCTCAGGCAGAATAAACTTGTGCTGAAATGTAAAGCAGAAAATAGAAGAATAAACTAGCTATAGAGACATCATAGAAAATTGGCAACCAGAAGGCACAAATTTTTTATAGAGGTTCTCCAAAATATGGGTACTCCCCCCTTCTACCACCTGGTAGGGATGCACCACAGTGCCTGAGTCTTTTGATAAGGAGACTCTTAGAACCACTGATCTTTTGACAAGGAGATAATGAACCGCCAGATCTTTTGATAAGGAGATCTTGAACCACTAAATCCTTTGAAGAGGGATTAATAAAACTCTTTTACAGAATGAGAAAGAAGGATAAGAAAGAAAGTTGTAGGAATTTTGTTCTCAGAATTCTTGAGAGGACTGTATGAATAACAACCTATTATGTTCCACAAGGTCTGCTCTTGATTAGCCCCTGCTTTAGATAGTGATGAATTGTAGGTGCTTTGTATGTCAGATCCTTTCTACTTCTGCTGATTTAGATCTGGCTACTAAGAGATTGTGATGAACAGCAGCTTTCAGATCCTCTATTCTATTTGATGAAGAACAGCAGAGCTTTCTTTTCTTTTCTTTTCTCTTTTCTGTGTTAGGGTTCCCGAGAGAGAGGGAGAAGAGGAAGCACTAGCAAGAAGGAAGATGGCTGATTGTGATTAATGTTGTATCTCTTTCTATCTTTTCTTCTCCTTTTATTCTCTGTATTCAATTTTCAAATTTCTTTCTCTTTCTGGTATGCCTTGATAAGGTGTTCTGCCTATCACTTTCTCTTTCTTTTCTTTTTAATTCTCGGCCCGTCCACCTAAAAGGAATATGTTTCCAAGAAACCTTTTTGTCTCCTTCTTTAATGTTCCTTTCTATTTCAGGCAATTATTAAACCGTTGGGGAACGGTATTGAAGGATGTGGGCCATGAAAGAAGGATCAAAATGACAGCTGAAAAGTTTAACTTTTACAGACTGTATTCGACGTAGCATCGAGTTCATTTCCTCTCTTATCGACGCAACTTCGAGTTCTTGTAGAAGCAGCTTTGATTTCATCTATGCTCTGTTTGAACTCTGCTAGTCGATGTTGCGCCGACATCTAATCAACGTGTCCATTGAGTTGATCTGTTTGGTTATGAATTTCTTCTTCTGCGTCGAGATGAAGTCGACGTTGCGTCGACTTTAGATGGCTTCGACAGATAACCTCTTCTGCGTCGAGTTGAAGTAGAAGCTGCGTGGACTTCTCCAGTTACTCCGACAAGTCCCTGACCTCTACGCCGATATCTATTCGACCTAACGTCGACTTGAGTTACTTCGACAGAAGGGTTGAACCACTTGGACTTCTAGTCAGAGCAGCGTCGCTATGGACTCGATGTTGCGTCGAATTTTATTCGACGTAAATGTTAACTTAGCCCAATTTTGCTTCCCTTGATTTGGTCCTGACACCCTAGATTGAGTGTGACATCCTAAGACATCTAATGGACAGATTACCCTCACTATACAATGGGTAATTCAAACATAGTAGATAAAATCACTTTCATATAATTTGTTAAGTTAAATCAAGGGTTTTTCCCAACAGTTCTGCTCCATCCCGTGGAAGCTTTCTAGCCAGCTTATCTCTTTTGTAGAGCCTTCTTATTTCTTCTTGATTCTCATGCTTGGTCCACTCTTGAGTGTTGTATAGTTTAGCTTTGTTAGTTTTCTTTGTCTTGATATGGTCCCATGCAATTAAAATGTTTTCCCTTGACTTGGGGCTCTCTTATAATCATGTTTTCTTTCCATTTCCTCAATGTACCTATTCTTTATTAATTTGATTTCATCCTCCTTAGATGCAATATCCTTCCCTTTGCCATGTTTAGCAGTAACATGCACTTCAGATGTCGTAGGGGAAGTAGCAGGCACTTTAGCAGGTTCATCATAATTGATTAGGGGTAAGCCCAGTGCTTCCCTTATAGAATTTGAGGTCCAGATGGCATGATTACCACTGGCATTTATCATTGATCTCTCCCCCTTTAAGACTTCTTTAGATATTTCATTCTGCAGATTGGCTTGAAGATTGAGGATTTTATCCTTCAGCATGTTGATTCCACCAGCCAGGTGATTCTTTATTTCTAAAAGATGGTTGTTCAGCTCTTGACTGCAGAAGTCCATTCTTTTTATAGTGGTCTTTCTATGTTCAACCATGTTCCTTGCTGAAGCAATGAAGGTATCCTCCAGATTATCAATAGTTGCACATTGATTTTTGATTATATCTGTTAGATATTTCTGTGCCAACTCCAACTGTTGTGCAGTGTCATCAACTGCAGGGGCTGCTCTCATAAAGAAATTGAAAGCATGTTCTTTAAGAAGGTTCATTTCTAACCTCTGACATGCAGTTTCACTAGACAGATCTCTTCTTAGATCAATGATAGCAGTATTAAAGTAAGTTACAATCTTAGTTCTTTGCTCATCCAGGAGCATCTTAATCTGATTTATCATGGAGGATTCTTCTGGCATTTGTCTTGAGGAGGAGCTTGGTCTTTCAGGTTCAGGCACATCTTTCTTCTTGATTATTTCATGGAGAATTTCTTCCATTCCATTCGCTTCTTCAAACATTAAGGAAGGAGATCTTCTTATAGAAGTTGGTCTCTCTTCAACCTCAGTAATGGTTGTAGCTTCAACATTTATCATCACCCTCCAGATGTTGTCAGCAGACTTCTCAGGACTTATCTTCTCAGGAACTCCAAAATGGTCCTCTTGGACCTCCAATCCAGTGTGGTTGGCATCATCAACCTCAGTGATTTGATTGATCACTTTTAGTACCTGAGCAGGGATCTCAATGTCATGCTACCCCTCACTTACAACACTATCTTCACTTCCTTTGACAGACATATTTCAAAGAGTCATCAAGATTGTTAGCAACCTCCATATCTTCACCATAAGCATCACCTTCAGTGGTACTTGGTTCATTGCTTCGTAATGAAACTTGGACTGTAAAATCTCTTTACTCTACCTCCCCCTCAGAACTTGAGAGATTTTGATCATGTACTGACTGACTTTCTGAGGAGGCGCTTTCTTCTTCACTTTCGTCATCTTCCACAACTTTCTTCCCCTTTGGGGACTTTGACAAGACTTTCGCCCACCTCTCTAGAACCTTAATGTCCATTCTTCTTATATGATGAATTTTGCCTCCTAACTTCTTGTTGAGATGATCAGGATATAATTGCAGCAAGAAGAGGGATAGAACTCTTCCAAGGTTGGGAGCTTGAATACTCTCTTGAATTTTCTGTAGAATGACTTGGGCCCAGTTGGTTTTATTTATTAGGATTATCTTGGCCATTAGTTCAAACATTGGCTTAGAAATCCTATCATAGGACCCCACTTTGTAGAGAAGGGCTTTCCCAATAATATCAGCCAAACAACTTTCCTTGCTGATTGAAGTATTTTCTTTTTAAGGACACATAGGTCTTTTTAGAATGCCCACACCACTCCAGGGCATCATCTAGATCCTGCTTTGAGGCCTCCTCTTCTTCTTCTTCAATAGAAAATCGAGACGGGTGAAGCACTTTGGCTAGCCTCTTGGAGTTTACTTTCACTTTCATTCCATTGATTCTACTCTTGATTGTTTTCCCAGATGAGCCAATTTTGGCATTAGAGTAGAACTCAAGTACTTCCCTTATCATGATCACTGTAGATTCTGATAGTACAAACAATAAGTCTACGACATCTAGCCGTCTAATAATTGCTTGAATCTCCTCAGAGGCATTCTGAAATCCATTTCTCCCAACTTCACCGCCTTAATACATATATCCTTCTCCCCTTGGAGCCATTCCTTTGACACTTGATGTTGAGCCGAGCTGTATCGATTTGTTTACTGTCGCGAGACGAAGAGCACACGATGGATTTTTTAGGGCAAATGTAGTTTATATATATTATTTTGGAAAATGAAAAGTCGTGTACCTGTGGTTTGATCAATGTGAGATCTAGTGGCTGAGATTAATTCATTAAGAATTTTTGATTTGACAACTAGGCAAAAGGTTATCGTTGTGTCATCACGATGAAATGGAAAAAGGTTATCGTTTTGTGAACAAAACGATATGGCCTCTGATTGCTCTTATGTACATAACAACAGATACTCCTCTTTTGTGATTTACTCCCAGCTTTCCCAATAGCAAACTACATGCTTTGTTACTGTGCTAGCACCCACTAAAATAAAATTGTAATAATATTAAACAATTAAGGGCAACTCTACAGGAATTATTCTAAGTTGAGCATGCCCAATTCAATTTTGAAGAAATTAAATTTTGTTTCATCTAGAGGTTTAATGAATATATTTGCCACTTGTTTGTCAGTGGGGACAAACTCAAGGCAGATGTCATCCTTCTCAACATGTTCTCTGATGAAGTGATACCTAATTTCAACATGCTTAGTCCTACTGTGTGACACAGGAATCATAGCAATTGAAATTGCATTTGATGAGTCATAGAACATTGGAGTTTTACTTAGCTATAGATTGTAGTCCTGCAATCGATGTTGGATCCAAGCAATTGTGCACAACAACTCCCAGCTGATATGTATTCTGACACAGCTGTTGAAATAACAACACTGGTTTGCCTCTTTCTACTCCAGGAAATCAGTCTTCTCCCAAGGAATTGACTTGTCCCTGAGGTACTTTTCCTATCCTCTTTATAGCCTCCAAAATCTGTATCTGAGTAACCTGCCAGTTCAAAATCATTATTCCTAGGGTACCATAGGCTAAGATATGATGTGCCTTACTGCATCTCAAAATCCTCTTTATAGCTGACTAATGAGATTCCTTAGGGCAAGCCTGGTACCTAGCACATACATATGTAACATACATGATATCATGATTACTGGCAGTTAAGTAGAGGAGGGAGCCAATTATGCACATGTACAAGGTTTCATCAAAAGATTTCCCTTTCTCATCCTTGTCAAGGGATATATTTGACCCCATAGGAGTGTCTATATTAGAGGCACTCTCCATTCATAATTTCTTAACTAACTCCTTGGCGAACTTCAACTCTTGATTGTTTTCCCATATGAGCCAATTTTGGCATTAAAGTAGAACTCAAGTACTTCCCTTCTCATGATCACTATAGATTCTGACAGTACAAACGGTAAGTCTATGACATCTATCCGTCTAATAATTGCTTGAATCTCCTTAGAGGCATTCTGAAATCCATTTCTCACAACTTCACTACCTTAATACAGATATCCTTCTCCCTTTGGAGCCATTCCTTTGACACTTGGTGTTGAGCTGAGCTGTATCGATTTGCCTACTGCCGCGAGACAAAGAGCACGCGATGGATTCTTAGAGCAAATGTAGTTTATATATATTATTTTGGAAAATGAAAAGCCACGTGCCTGTGGTTTGATCAATGTCAGATCTAGTGACTGAGATTAATTCATTAAGAATTTACGATTTGACAGCTAGGCAAAAGATTATCGTTGTGTCATCACGACGATATGGCAAAAGGTTATCGTTTTGTGAACAAAATGATATGGCCTCTGATTGCTCTTATGCACATAACAACATATACTCCTCTTTTGTGATTTACTCTGAGCTTTCCCAATAACAAACTATATGCTTTGTTAGTGTGATAGCACCTACTAAAAGAAAATTGTAATATTATTAAACAATTAAGGGCAACTCTACATGAATTATTCTAAGTTGAGCATGCCCGATTCTATTTTGAAGAAATTAAATTTTGCTTCATCCAGAGGTTTAATGAATATATTTTGCCTCATCCTTGTGATGGGATATATTTGACCCCATAGGAGTTTTTTTGTTGGAGGCACTCTCCATTCCAAATTTCTTAACAAACTCCTTGGTAAATTTAGTCTGGGAGATGAATATTCCATCTTCAGATTATTTCACCTGGAGTCCTAAGAAATACTTAAGCTCTTCCATACTACTCATTTTAAATTCCCCTTGCATCAGGTTAGCAAACCTCTTGCAAAGGATATCATCTGTAGACCCAAATATTATGTCATCAACATATATTTGGACTAAGAGACTCTTTCCCTTCACTTCCCTTAGGAACAAAGTTTTGTCTATCCCCCCCTTGAGAATTTATTCTTAATAAGGAAGGTAGACAAAGTTTCATACTAAGCTCTTGGAGCTTGTTTTATGCCATATAGAGCTTTTCTATGATAATATATATAATTAGGAAATGTTAGATTGACAAAACCTGAAGGTTGTTCTACATGTACTTCTTCCTTTAGACCACCATTCAGGAAGGCTTGCTTCACATCCATTTGGTAGACCTTGAATCATTTGTGGGTGGCATATGTAAGGAATTGTCTGATGGCTTCTAGCCTTGCCACTAATGCAAAAGTCTAGTCAAAGTCAAAAACTTCTTCTTGTCTGTAGTCTTTTGCTACATGCCTTGCCTTGTTATTCACAATAACTTCATTCTCATCCATCTTGTTCCCGTAGACCCATTTTGTTCCAATTATGTTCTGTCATTGGGGTCTTGGAACCAACTTCCACACCTTGCACCTCTTAAACTGATTCAGTTCTTCCTGTATGGCCATTATCCAGAATGGGACTCCATTTGCTTCTTCAAATTTCTTTTAGTTCTACCTGGGAGAGGAAGCTCAAGAACATTGCTTCATTGTGAGTTTTGCTCCTAGTTGTGACTCCCCGACTTGTGTCTCTAATGATCATATTTCTAGGATGATCTCTCAGGTGTCTGATAGTATGTGACAACCTTTCTACAGTTTCATGTGCATCAGCTCCAACTTCATTTCCAGCATGCTATATTTCCTACTATATTTCTTCACCAGCAACTTGTGTTCCACCCGATGACTATCCATGTTCTCTGACTATTGCATCCGGTGAGGTGATCTCACTAGCAGTAGGCCTGCCATCTATAGACAACTCTCTCATTTTTTGTTTAGTGCCTGCATCATTAGAGGAACTAGACCAGCCCTTGTAGATCAGGCTAGTCTCATCAAATATGACATGAATGGACTCTTCTACAACTTCAGTTTTCTTATTGAACGCCCTATATGCTCTGTTATGGGAGCTGTATCCAACAAAAATACCCTCACTTATTTTCTTTGCAAACTTTGTCAGATAAGATTTTCCATTATTTAAAATGAAACACTTGCTTCCAAAGATTCTAAAGTAGGATATAGTATGGTTTCTGCCCTTCAATAGTTCATAGGGAGTTTTCTTGTGATCTTTGGTGATAGATGCCCTATTCAGCACATGACATGCTGTTTGGATAGCCACAACCTAGAAATATTCTGGTAATGAGTAGTCACTTAACAGTTCTACCAACCTCAATAAGGGTCATATTCTTTCTCTCAGACACCCCATTTTGTTGTGGGGTTCTGGGAGAAGAGAATTCTTGGGTGATACCTTATTCTTGACAAAAATCTATCATTACACCAGACTAGAATTCTGTTCCATGGTCACTTCTTATTTTGGCCACAGAACAGTCCATTTCATTCAAGATAGCCTTGACAAATGCCATGAAGATGCGAAGAGTATCTAAGTTCTTTTTGAGGAAGAAGACCTATGTGAATCTAGAGTGATCACCGACTAACACAAGAGTATATAACTTCCCTCCTAAACTGTGAATTGATATTAGACCAAAAAGATCCATGTGCAATAAAGGCAAGCACATAATATAATCCTTGTGAGCAATGCTCATAAAGGTTGTCCTAGTTTGCTTGCCCATTTGACAAGCATGACATGGACTATCTTTAAGGTATTTTATATTTGGTCCATCTCTAACTAGATTTTCAGAGAATAGCTTACTAATTGTCTTGTAGTTAAGATGAGCTAATATCTTGTGCCACTGCACACAAAGAGATTCTTTCTCATTAGCTACAAGACAGATATACATGGAAGAATTAGAACAAATAAAATTTAAACAATAAATATTTCCGCTCCTAGTGTCTGAGAGGATTTGTATCCAAGTCAATTGACTTTTTGATAAGGTACTTATCCTTGTGGAATTCAATGACATAGCCTAAGTCATATAGTTGACTTATGCTTATGATGTTGTGCTGCAACCCCTCTACATAGGCTACTTTTGTGAAAGATACTATGTCATTGGAGATCATATCATAGCCTTTAGTAACCCCTCTATATGAACCTCCAAAGATGACTTTTGGTCCATTTTTCACTAGGGCATATTCCTTCAGAAGGCTTCTTATTCCAGTCATGTGTCTGGAACACCCAATGTCCAAGTACCATATAGACATGTGATTCACCTTTGGACATACCTGTAAGAAAGAACTAATTTATCTTAGGAACCCAACCAACCTTGGGTCTTTGGTTCTTATTAGCTTTTGGAGCAGATTTTTTATTAAAAAAATGCACTAATAGAATTGACTTTCTTTGCCTGTGGCACAGTAGGATTATACCAACAGTCCAAGGAAAAATGACATACCTTACCACAACACCATCACTCATACTTATTATACCTTCTCTTCTAAACAACTTTGGGTATTTGATGTGCATGCCCATGTTCAAGAGAGTAGGCCTTAGCATTCTTTTCATTTCTTTGAAGGATCTTGTGGCTGTGTACATGATGTGGAATGGACTGCATGACCACAAGATTCTTCTTAGGGATATGCCTTTGCGGAATGGCCTTTCCCTTACCTTTAGCTGATTATGTTGGTGTTGTTGAACCATTACAAATGACCCATGATGTTTCATTTGTATTTCTTCATATAGAGCTTTTAGTACACTAGACCCAAGGTCTTTCCAACCTTTATAGTGAGGAGCATTGCTAGCCCCACTAGAGGAATATCCATTTTTCAAGTGACCATATATGATATCATGGTCATAATTGTTGGATGCCAGAAGCACCTTTTGGAAAATGGTCTGTTGTACTTTATCTTTTCCATCATTGACTTTCTTTGCCTCAGCCTTTTTATTATAACCTAAGCCACTTTATACTGGGCATAAAAGTTATCAATGATTGACAATACAGTTTGTGGCTTGGAAAACTTAGCCACTAACATCCTCTCATTGAGGAGCTTCTTCTCAAGATCCACATTGATCTTGTTCTTATTGCTTATGGTCCCAATTTGGAAGATTGACATCACTATCAACTTGCTAATCTCTTTGCTCATTTGTGTCAGCCTTTCAGCTGCCTCATCACATTCAAATTGAGCAAGTTTTAGGGACTCAATCTCCTCATTAGTGCTTCCAAGAGAGCCCCATATTCTTAGCAAGCTTTTTTCTCTTCTTTAGTGCTTCCAAGAGAGCCCCATATTGGTTAATGTTGGGAAAAACATCCTCTTGATTTATCTTACAAATTCTGTAAAAGTGATTTCATTATCTAGGATTTATTACTCATATTGTATAGTGAGGGTAATATTATCTTTAGATGCCCTAGGTTGACATTCTCACCTTAGAGTGTCAAAGCCTAGTCAAAAGAAGATCAAAACCAGTTGAGTAAAATTTGCATCAAAATGAAGTCGACGCGAATTCAATTAAAAGTCGAAGTAATTTCGAATAGAAGTAAAGATAACTCAGACTGGCAGTCGACGATTCATTGGAAGTTGACGCAACATCGAATGGTATTCGACGTAGAAGTCAGCCTGAAGTCTACGTTCTTTATCTCGACGGATACATAGATAAGTAATTGACGCAACATCGATAACTGAGTTCAATTCAAAGCAGAGGTTTTTTGAAGCCAATTTCGAAGCTACTTCTAGTAGAATTTGAAGGCATGTCAATATGAAGCCAGAAGTTATTGGACACAATGTCGAATACAGTCAAAGATTTGGAAAACTTCTTGGAATGGATCCTAATGATTATTCAGAAGGTATATATGGAAGATATTTGAAATATAACGGGTCACACATGTACAAGAAGAGAAATAATCATTCAAGAGATTCAAATGTGATGAAACTGGAAGTTATATGTAAGGTTATTGACGGGCTATCAATATAAATAGAAAGAGTGCAATTATTCTTTCTGTACATTCCAAGTGGAGAAGGATCAAAAAGGGAAAATCATTTAACACCAATTGAATTGAATCGACAGAAGATATACATAAAGAATTCCAAGAGGGAGCAATTAATTCTTCTCTTCTATCTCTCTTTCTCTCAGCCTACCCGAAAGAATTCTGGCCTGCAGATTCCTTCTCCCAATCTGCAGAGATTCAACTTCATCCTTTCTTTGAAAGAAGATAATCAAGAGCAAGATCATTTGTGAAAGAATTGGGTCGTCTATAATAACACCTGGGGGGGGGGGGGGCGTGATTAGGTCTTTTCAAAAATGATTAGTACTTTCAAAATTTAGGGACACACACAACAAAAACACTCATAGAAAGCACACAGTGATTAATAGTGGTTCCCTCAAGACAATGTGTCAAGAGGTAGTCCAATATCCCTTCCACCTATCTAGCAGTATGCTAGACTAGGCAACTTATCCAAAACTCAGATCACTATCCAATCAACACGATCATACAACTTAGATCCACAAAGGATCTTACCACACAGATCCACAAGGATCCTACCTCAACAATCACAGAGAATGCTTACACTCAGGTACCTTATACCCTACGATCTTAGGAAACAAAGACTTCACAAAGCTCAGGCTACACAAGCCTAACAAACTCAGATCTTCTTCAAGATGCTACAGACTCAGGTTCAACTGAACCCTACAGAAAAGATGAGATTGAATATATTGGAGTAGATGGAAGAAACTTCAATGTAATAACTTTCAGTAGAGTCTTCTTCTTCTGCAGGTGATAGCACCAGCAACCTTTTGAATTCAGGGAGTCTTCTTAAGAATCTTCCTTTTAAAAATATCAGATCAATTTGCTTGCACATGAAGATGATTCTTTCTTGTTGTTCTTAACAGGAAAGTTGATGAAGAATAATGTCTTTTTCAGAACTTCTTTTTCTTTTTGTTAGATTCCTCTGAATTCGAATTTGCTCAATATTTATATTCCTGTCCACACTTAGAAGGAAGACTTCAATTATTTAATTTGATAAATTTAGATGGCCCCATAAGAAATTAAATATGAAATGACACAATAAAGGTCACAAAGAGATTTCCATCTTGGGACTTGCATATTTGGAAGTATTCATTCTTCTGTATTTATTGCTGTCCAACGGCTATAAGTCCAGAGAATATAGAATAAATGTTTCTTAATTAAAGGGCAAGATAAGTGGCGGTGTATATTCCCTAGATATCTATTTCCAAGAAAGTCTGCGCTATAATGCAATTTTTTAGTCGTCAGAATGATTAGCAGCCATTACGATGATATCATCTAGACGACATGTGATCTTCTCGTCAATATTGTCGAAATACACCAATCTGCAAGACTTAACTTAGTCTTTAATACAAATTGTTCCTTCAAGTCGATATCATCTACACAATATGCTTCATGTCTGCTTGAGTTAGCTTAGTATTTAAAATCAGATGACTTATTCAAGTCGATATCGTCGAGATTATCTAGACGATATGCTTCTTGTCTGCTTGACTTAACTTAATATTAAAAATCTAATAACTCCTCAAGACGATATCATCGAGACTATCTCAATGATAAGTTTCCTGTCTGCACAACCTTTAGCTTGGTTTTAAGATGATATTTTACTTGGACACTTTTCTGACTTCTTTGCAGTCTGGATTCTAATAATATAGAATTGATTTACCTATCATATTATGAACTAATGTGCAATATCAAAAACAACTTTGTTTATCTATATTTGTGATCCTTCTTCAAATCTGGAAATATTGAAGACAAATTTCCCAACAATCTCCCCATATTTGAAGAAGCAAGAACTCACAATTATTGATAAGTTTGACAACTAAACCTACTTAAGAATGATCAATATATTAAATTAAGGAAATTGACACTTCCATAAAAATTGTCCAAAACATGATTATAAATCAGGCACAATTGAAAAACATAGAGTTGTGCATGTGTGTTTCTAAATTCCATGTTCTTCATCATTCTTCCTGGATAGTTTTGCCTTTGCTAGATGTTCCTGCCTTCCCAAATTTCTCAGCCTCAACCTGCTTTTGCTTTTTCTTTCAAAGGAGTTGTATGGCTTTGGATAGTATCTGAGAGGTGCATGTGCAATATCCTTAACTAAGGGATCTACCATTTTTATATTTAGCCAGTAATCTCTTTTGCTTGCTTCAGTTAACTCATATTATTGCCATTCTTCAGAGCTGTAGAATTTACCACTGTCAATCTTACCTTGTTGATAGAGTGCCCAGGTTTTCAGTATAATTTCCCTTTAGCAGGGACTCCATTCTTCAAAGTTAGGATTCTTTCTTAACTCCTCCATTATTCTCCTTTTAGCTTCCTGCTCTTCATTATCAACATGTTTCCTCTTGCTCTTCTTGGCATGTCCACTAGAGGATTAATCTGCAAAATAGGTTTGATAATTTTCAGGTTGCTCATACTGTTCTGGAAATTCTTATTCTTCTGGCATATTTGGGGGTCCTTCAGGTATAACATGTCCCTCAGGGAGAGGATGTTGGTATGGTACCCCATAACTTATGGTGTCAAGTCCCATAGATAATCTTACTTCATTTGACACCCACATGTCATGATGACTTGATAACATCTCCCCCTTTCTGTCTTCTACAAATAGTTGTTTAGAAATTGTATTTTGTGTGCTCTTCAGTTGCTTAGAGAGAAGGACATTCAGATTTCCAATTACATCCATGAGAGTTCCTTGGGAGGTTTTGATTGATTGATTTAGTAGAGAAGAGAGTTGTTCCTGAGTTTCATGAAGTTGATGCAACAAGGTCTCACCAGTGTTATTGACAAGCTCTTAAGAGACATGAACACTGTCAGATATTCTTTGAAGTATAGTATTTATTGCATCTTATAGATCTGAAAATGTCACATCTTGATTATGGATTGATGATTATCTCTTAAGACATCCATTCTATCCAAGATTGTATTTAACTATTGGCCAATCAGCATTATGGCCTCATTTATATGTACAATCTGTGCACTTGTGTCTGACACAGCTTTTCCTGCAGTATTATATACATTTGCATTTTGAAAGTTCACATAATGAATTTCTTCTTGTAAACTATCAATCTTGTTAGATAAGTTGTCTTTACAATCTTTAATAGCTCTATCCACATATGCCTCAAACTTTGCTCCCTGCCTTTCAAATAAAACTTCCAATTGATGAAGTATATCTTGAGCAATGGGAGTTGGAGGTCTAGGAGAGAGTTCCTCATTTCTAGTACTTGGTGGTGTAGACTGCAAAATTTCTTGAGCAAATGACTCCCCCTGCATGGGTGCAGTCATGAGAATAGAGGGCTGCTCATCTCCAATGTCATGAGCACTGGTATGTTCATCAATGTCTATGTGCTCTTGCAAAGATCTTTCAAATTTTTTTGGCTCTTTAAGGACCTCTTGTACATTACTGGGACTTTTCCCATATTCATCTCCTTCATTATTTAGTTCTGCCTCCTTAGCAATGGTCAAAACTTATTCCATGGTGACATCCACACCAGGGTCTAGACACATTCTGTTGGATGTATCTTCATCATCTCTTAAGGTCTCCCCCTCAGTAGGTGCAGAGCGTGTCTGAACACCTGGTGGCACTTGCTTAAAATTTCATGTTGCAACAGCACCTTGAAGGGTAGATTCACCTACTTCCTTCTTAGAGAATTTCTTCTCCCATCTACCCACAATCTTTATATCTATCCTTTTAAGATAGTGGAGAGGAGTTGTTTCCGTGTCTTTCTGATAGAGAGGAATGCAGTGCTTAAGGTATAGTGAGAGGATTCTTCCAAAATTAGGAACATTCAGACTTTCCTTGATCAAATCAAATAATACTTTGCCCCAATCTACTCTCTTTTCCAGGATAACTCTTACCATTAACTCAAACATCCCTTTGGAAATCCTATCATGAGATCCTATTTTACATAACAACACTTTCCTAATGATATCTGCGAGAAGTTTGCCTTGCATATTCAACTTCATCCTTTGAAGACTTCTATAAGGCTTTTCTTCATAGCCACACCACTTCAAGACTTCTGATATGTCATCATTATTTACAGATTCTTCTAATTCATCTTCATTTAGGATAGTTAATTGTAGGCCTTTAGTCAAACTGGTGGCAGTGATTCTCAAATGTTTTCCAGCAACAGTGGTAAGAATGGCCTTGCAAATCTTACTTGCTTGGGCATTGGCATATAGTTCGAAGACGACAACATTGTAAAGATGGGTTGGCTCTGTGAGAATGAATTCAAGTTCAGAGGAATATAGTAAGGTGATTACCATGTCCAAGTCTTCATCTACATCTTGAAATCCATCTTTCACTAATTCTCCACCAGAGTTCATTTTATCTTCAGACTGCTTTGGTTCCATAGATAATCGTTGAGAGGAAGAAGATGAAGTTGGAATTCTAGGGTTTGTGTGTGTGATTCTCTATGCTTTCAAAGTGTCTCATATATAATAACGTGTATTGGGGAGATAAAAGGGCGCGTACTTGTCGAAATCTTTTCGTATCCTTTTGAAAACCCCGAAAGTACTGCATAATTATGAAGCTGACGTGTCCAATCACGTCAACATGTCATCTAGATTTAGTCATGTCATGGAGCATAGCGTCGAGAATGAAGTGGTGTCATCGTAATCATCAACATGATATTTGTCTGTCACAATGATTTTCTCCAGATGATTTTTCCTCAACTTTAGCTAAATTTCAGTTGTCTTCAATAATGTTCTAAAGTTAGGCCGACTTCAACTTTACTTTTGCTTAATTGACAAGTTGACATAAAATTCTGTCTACAGAGAAAATGTTAGACCTCTTTAGGGTTGACAATGTGAGAGATCCAACCCGTAAATAATATAATTAAATACTTTAACATGTATCAAATGGAATTCAACAACAATTTAGCATTCCCAATTCAATTTTGAATTGATTGAACTTAGATTCATCAAGGGGCTTGGTAAGAATATCTGCTATCTGCCTATCTGTATTGACATACTCAAGGCAGATGTCTTCTTTTTCCACACGCTCCCTGATGAAATGAAATCTAATTTCAATATGCTTAGTTCTACTATGTGTCACAGGGTTTTTAGCTATTAATATGACACTGGAGGAGTCACAAAAGAGAGGGGTTCTCTTAATTTGTAAATTATAATCCTCTAATTGGTGTTGAATCCATAATAATTGGGCACATCAGCTACCAGCTGAGATATACTCTGATTCAGCTGTGGAGATGGTAATGCTATTTTGCTTTTTACTGCTCCATGACACAAGCCTTCTCCCCAAGAACTAACAAGTCCCTGAAGTACTTTTCCTGTCCTCCTTGCAACCAGCAAAGTCAGCATCTGAGTATCCACACAGCTCAAAATCATTTGATTTAGGATACCAAAGTCCTAGGCTGGAAGTACCCTTTAGATATCTCAAAATTCTCATGACTGCTGAGTAGTGAGATTCTTTGGGGTTAACTTGATACCTAGCACAGACACATGTGGCAAACATGATGTCTGGCCTACTAGAAGTAAGATAGTGCAGGGATCCAATCATGCTTCTATACATGGACTCATTATAGGGTTTTCCCTTTTCATCCTTGTTTAGAGAGGCATTTGACCCATAAGAGTTCTCATAGGGGTAGAGTTCTCCATTCCAAATTTCTTTATGATGTCCAAGGTAAATTTGGTGTGAGAAATAAACATTCCTTCCTCGGATTGCTTTACTTGGAGACCTAAGAAATATTTTAGCTCTCCCATACTGATCATCTCAAATTTACTTTGCATGAGCTTGGCAAATTTGTTGCAAAGATTCCCATCAGTTGACCCAAATATGATGTCATCAATATATATTTGGACTAACAAGATCTGGCCCTTTGATTCTCTCAAAAATAAAGTTTTATCAATCTTTCCTCTTGAAAACTTGTTATCAAGAAGAAAGTTTGATAATGTCTCGTACCAGGCCATAGGTGCCGCTTCAAACCATATAAAGCCTTTTTAAGATAAATAAACATATTTAGGATGAGTAGGAGAGATAAAACCTGGTGGTTGTTCTACATAAACTTCTTCCTTCAAATCTCCATTTAGGAAGGCTGATTTGACATCCATTTGGAAGACTTTAAACCCTTTGAATGTTGATAGGCTAGAAAAAGTCTGATGGCCTCCAATCTAGCTATAGGAGCAAAGGTTTGGTCAAAATCTATCCCTTCTTTCTGCATGTATCCTTGGGCTACTAATCTTGCCTTGTTCTTTATGATGATTCCACCTTCATCCATCTTGTTTCTATAGACCCATTTGGTCCCAATGACATTGTGCCCTTGAGTTCTAGGAACAAGTTTCCAGACCTTACACCTTTTAAACTGGTTGAGTTCTTCTTGCATGGCCATCACCCAGGATTGGTCTTGGTTGGCCTCCTCAAACTTCTTGGGTTCCATTTGTGACTGGAAACTGAGATGCATGCTTTCATTTAAGGCATTCCATCTGGTTCTTACTCCTTGATTAAGATCACCAATAATTTGATCTGTAGGATGATCTCTTTGATGTCTTATAGCTGTGGTTGGCACTCTTTGAGGTTCTTCTTCTTCAATTATTTCTTCAGCAGCTGCATCAGTATTCAGATTATGAGAATTTGGTTTTTCAATAGATTCTTCAATGGATTCTTCAGTGGATTTTTGTGCTTCTTCTAGAACAAAATTCTGAGAAGAGTATTTCTATTCCTCAACATCCCTAATCTTTAGTGAATCCATTCTAGCTTCAATTCCTGCACTACATGAATTAGACAAGGGGTGATGTAGCTTGTTGCTCTCATCAAAAACTACATATATTGATTCTTCAATTGTAAGAGCATTCTTATAAAAGTCTCTATAGGCTTTGCTCCATTGGTTATATCCTACAAAGACACATTCATAGCTCTTTTCAGAGAATTTTGTAATATAACGCTTATTATTTTTCAACACATAACATTTATTTCCAAAGATTCTGAAGTAGGCTAGTGATGGATTTTTTTCCCTTTAATCAACTCATAAGGAGTTATGTTATGTTTCTTGTTGATGAGAGCTCTATTTTGCATATGGCAAGCAGTATTGACTGCCTCAGCCCAGAGATATTTTGGAAGTGAGAAGTCTCTTTGTATAGTCCTGCCAGCTTCTATGAGTGTTCTGTTCTTCCTCTCAGCAACCCCATGTTGATGTGGAGTTCTAGGAGAAGAGAACTCTTGCAAGATATCTTGCTCTTCATAGAACTTTGTTATTGAACTAGATTGAAATTCAGTTCCATGATCACTTCTGACTTTGACCACTGAACTGTCTATTTCATTCCGAATTTGTCTGACAAAGTTCTTGAATGTGTTCAGGGTATCAGACTTGTGTTTCAAAATGAACGCTCATGCAAACCTAGAGTGATCATAAACAATAACTAAAGTATATGCCATCCCTCCTAAGTTGTGCACTATCATAGGTCCAAATAGGTCCATATGCAGTAGGTATAGATATTTAGTGGATTGTTTATCCTGTACGCTTTTGAATGATGTCCTGGTCTGATTGCCCATTTGGCATGCATGACAAGGACCCATCTCTACACAATCCATCTTAGGTCCATCTCTTACCAAATTTTCTGAGATTAATTTTTTGACAGACTTGTAGTTAATGTGGGCTAGTCTTTTGTGCCTCTTTACACAAACAAACATCCCATCATGACCTACAAGACATACATGTTCATTCTTTTTAATGTAAATAAAATTTAAACAATAAATATTACCACTCCTAGTTCCTGTTATAATTTATTCAGCATTCTTGGAATCCATAATCAGACACTTATCCTTGTGGAAGGCAACAGAATATCCCAAGTCACATAGTTGACTTATGCTTATATTATGTTATAACCCTTCAATATAAGCTACTCTTGTGATAGTGATGCTACCATTTGGTATCTTACCATAGCCCTTGATTACACCTCTGTCAGATCCACCAAACTTGACTTTGGGTCCATCTTTTACAGGTGCAAACTCCTTCAAGAGGCTTCTAGTTCCAGTCGTATGTCTGGAACAACCACTGTCAAAATGCCGCACAGGAGTCTTGGTGGTCTTTGGACATACTTGCAATACAACTACACTTCCTTAGGAACCCATGCCTTCTTAGGTCCTAGGTGCTTTTTAGAAAGAAATCTGTTAGAAAAGTTAATTGCTAGTTTTCTGGTTCTTATGTTGGTGTCACTTTGAGCAGTTGGATTAAACCAACAATCCAGGGCAAAATGCCCTATCTTTCCACAACACCAATAGTCAAATCTGTTGTATCTAGAATTTCTGATTGTATTTGACTTTGCATGGTTAGACTATTGCAAATATGTCTTCCTTCCCTTCTTGGAACCCGAAGAACCTAACCCAACATGAGGATTTCTTGTGGATTTCATAAGGATATTCTTCTGGGGTGCAGATAGTGCACTTTTCCCAAGGAAGGTTTGTGTTTTGCTTGTCTAGGTGGAAGGAAACTTAAGGCCACCATCTGTCATCTTGCTCTCTTGGCACCCATAAATGTTATTATGATCATAAGAATTTGTGGGTATGATCACTTTTCTGAATATTGTCTTTCCTTGAGATAGTTTCCCACTAGCTTCACTTTGATTATAGCATAAGCCTTTCTTATTGGAATGAGAGAAGCTATCAATCAGTCAAAGAACTGTTTGTGGCTTGGAGTAACTGACCACAATCTTTCTCTCTACCAGGAGTTTGTCCTCCAAATCTTTGATTTGATTATTTTTATGTTTGATTACTTCTATTAGAATATTAGAGCTGATTGTGGATGTTGATAATTTAGCTTTCTCTTGAGTGAGTTCTCTGACTTTCTCAAGTAGCTCATCTCCTTGTCTCCCAGAGAAATGATTTCAGCAGATTGGGCCTTACATAGGGCCTTAACTTTCTTGAGTGATTCAAGTAAAGCACCAAACTTCTCTACATATTCAGAATCAACTTCTCTTATAGTTGAAGAGGAGCAGCCATCAAAATTGATGTCAGATACAGTTAGACAAGCTTTAGGTATTACCTGATCATGAAGGGGTTCATCATCACTTTCTTCATCTAAGAGGTCCATTGCTACCAGATGTCTGTCTGATTCCGAGGAGGAGGATGACTCAACGTCACTATCACAGAGTGTCCTCACTTTCTTGGCCACAAAACTCTTCTCCTTCTTCTTTCTTTTTGAGTACTTCCTCTCCTTACCTTTCTCCTTTCTTTTGAATGAACACTCAACAATGATGTGTCCTGGCTTCTTGCAGCTGTAGCAAATAATGTTAGTAGAAATTTGTTTACTAGGTTTTGTGTCATACATGTCAGACTTATGTCGACTTCCTGATTTGTCCTCTCTTTTTGAGTTAGAGGATGAAGATTTTTGCCTCTTGCTCCGTCTTCTTCTGTTCCTTAATAGTTTCTTGAACTGTTTAGTGTAAAGAGAAAGTTCTCCATCTGAGAACTCAGAGCTAGAGTTGCTGATCACTTCATCTTCTGAATTGCTAACAAGCTCCACTATTTTGTGTCTTCTTGATGATTCAACTTTGAAAGCTACTGGCTTTTCTTTGCTATGACCCTTGGAATTTTCCTCTTCTGTTTTTCTGGTATTGAGTTGCAGCTCATCTGGGAGGAGTTTTCCATATAGTAATTGAGGCTGCATGGTTCCAAGGTTGCCAACTTATCTAATGGCACACAATTTCATGTCCCATTCCTTGTACAGAGATCTCAAAAACATATCATTCAGTTCATAGTTAGTAAATTCTCTTCCATAAGTTTTGAGTCCATTCACAATTCTGAAAAACTTTTCATAGCAAGCAACAAAGTTGTCTTTCTTGTCTTGCCTAAAAGTTTTATAATCTTGGTTGAGAAGGGATTTCCTGTCATCCCTAACTTCTTCAGTTCCTTCCACGTATACAACTAAAGAGTCCCACATTTCTGTTGCAGTTTTTCAATGAATCAAGTTTTGGAATGTGGAGTCATCAATTGTATTGACAATTATATTCTTGGCTCTTTTATCCATAGTTACTAGATATATTTCATCTTTAGTAAATTGAGATACTGCCTTAGGGACTGGAGTTTCTTTTGGATCTACTGGAATAGTCATGGGAATATAAAGACGCTCTTCCAAAGCCAAGTGAACTCTGGGGTCAGAGGCTTCCATGAATAACTTAACCCTTTGCTTCCAGATGGGAAAGTTTTCTTTTGTGCAAATAGGTAATTTCATGGAGCTCATCTCTTTGTGATGCTCACCAGCCATGGTGTGTAATGACTACCCAAAATGAATGTGAGATCTTGTTCTAACCTATAAAGCTTTTTGAACTAAAGCTTCTCTGATACCAATTGAAAGAATTGAGTTGTCTATAATAACACCTAGAGAGGGGGGGGGGGTGTGATTAGGTGTTTTCAAAAATGATTTGTACTTTAAAAATTTAGGTACACACACATCACAAACAATCATAGAAAGCACACAGTGATTTATAGTGGTTCCCTCAAGATAATGTATCAAGAGGTAGTCCACTGTCCCTCCCACCTATCTAGTAGTATGCAAGACTAGGCAAATTCTCCAAAACTCAGATCACTATCCAATCAAGATGATCTTACAACTCAGATCTACAATGTATCTTACAACTCAGATCCACAAGGATCCTACCTCAGCAATCATAGAGAATGCTTACACTCAGGTACCTTGCACCCTATAATCTTAGGCAACAAAGATTTCAAAAAACTCAGGCTACACAAGTCCTAAAAACTCAAATCTTCTTCAAGATCCTACAGACGCAGGTTCAACTGAACCCTACAGAAAAGATGAGATTGAATATTTTGAAGCAGATGGAAGAAGCTTCAATGTTATATCTTTTAGTAGAGTCTTCTTCTTCTGCAAGTGATAGCACCACCAACATTTTGAATTCCTTTAGTCTTTTTAAGAATCTTCCTTTTAAAAATATAAGATCAATTTGATTGTTTAGGAAGAAGATTCTTGTCCAAACTTAGAAGGAAGCCTTCAATTATTTAATTTGATAAATTCAGATGGCCCCATAAGGAATTAAATATGAAACGACACAATAAAGATCACAAAGAGATTTCCATCTTGCATATTTGGAAGAATTCATCCTTCTGTATTTATTGCTGACCAACGACTATAAGTCCAGAGAATATTGAATAAATGTTCCTTAATTAAAGGGCAAGATAAGTGGTGGTGTATATTCCTTAGATATCAATTTCCAAGAAAGTCTGCGCAATAAATGCAGTTTTTTAGTCATCAGAATGATTAACAACCTTTACGATGATATCGTCGAGATCGTCTAGACGACATGTGATTTTCTCATCGATATCGTCGATATACACCACTCTGCAAGACTTAACTTAGTCTTTAAGATGAATTGTTCCTTCAAATCGATATCATCGAGATCGTCTACACGATATGCTTTCTGTCTGCTTGACTTAGCTTAGTCTTCAAAATCAAATGACTTCTTCAAGTCGATATCATCTTGATTATCTAGATGATACGCTTCCTGTCTGCTTGACTTAACTTAATTTTCCGAATCTTATAACTTCTTCAAGATGATATCGTCGAGACTGTCTCGACGATAAGTTTCCTGTCTGCACGACTTTTAGCTTGGATTTAAGATGATATTTTACTTGGACAATTTTCTGACTTCTTTGCATTCTGGATTCTAATAATATAGAATTGATTCACCTGTCACATTATGAACTAAAGTGCAATAACAAAAACAAATTTGATTATCTATATTTGTGATCCTTCTTCAAATATAGAAATATTGACTGCAAATTTCCCAACAATCTGAACTACATCAGTGAAGAAGAATAATCCTTGACCTTTTGCCTATCAAGGATTCATCAGATATGAAGTTTCATCATCCACTATAGTGCTCAAAGATCCTAATGTTTCTGAGAGAGGATCTTGATCAGAAGAATTCTATATCTCCTTTCTTCTGATCTCTTATTCTGATTTCTTATTCAGATTTCTAATTCTTTTTCATTCAAACACATTGTAAATGAGTTTTAAGAATCCCTCTTCATAGGATTGAGAACTGGTTCTAAGAGTCTGCTTATCAAAAGTCTCAGTGGTTCTAAGAGTCTCCTTATCAAAAGACTCAATGGTTTTAAGACTCTCCTTATGAAAAGACTCGAGTGGATGTACCCATTATTTTGGGGAACTAATATAGCTCTTGTGTCTTCTGTGTTTGTGAATTATTTGTGTTTATCTCTTAATTATTTCCATTATTCTGTGATTATATTAATTCTGGTTGGAATCTTGGATGCCTTGTAATTAGGATTAATTTTCTGTGCACTTATTAGTAAAAAGTTTTTTAAACCTCTATTCACCCCCTTTAGAGAATACTCAAGGGAGTTACTATGCACTTTCAATTGTATCTGAGGTAGACTGATTAGAAAAAGATTAACACCTTGATCAAAAGATCCCCTCAATCATATTTTTATATTTCAAAAGAATTTAAAGAAAATGAGTTCTAAGCACTATGCATCCATTATACCACCAGTATATAATCTGAATAAGTTTACAATCTAGAAGGCTAGAATAAAATTATACATGAATTCTATTGATGATGACATCTTTAATGTTGTGTTGTTAGGTCCTCCAATGCCTTACAGAAAGAATGCTAATTGGACCTCAACACAAGAACTGGTTCCCAGAGCTGAGTGGACTGAAGCTGAGAAGAAAGTAAAAGCATGTGATGCTAAAGCTATGAATATGTTAGGCATATGACATATTTCAAAAAGTACAGTCTACAAAAAAAAATCTAGGATTCACTATCCAGATTAGTTGAAGGATGTTCTAATGAAAGAAAGGATAGGAAGTCCCTATTGGGAATATTGCCCCTCGATGTTCCCTAAGATTGGAAGATGCATCACACTCAATGCTAAGTACATATTGTATTTGATAAACCCTTTCTATATCATGTTTATGCAGTCTTAAGTGATTCCAAATATTGGAATAAGTCTCTGGTTTTCACTGTCAAAACTACTGAGACAACATTCTGGTCTCAGCTGAGCCACTGAGACGCAGTTGTATTGCCGCTGAGAAGATTATCTACCTCAGCGGATCCGCTGAGATGAAGTCTATTCTGTCACTGAGACCGGAGCCCGTCTCAGCCCACCCGCTAAGACAATTTCAAATATGAATGTTTCTCTAATGAGATCTATTTTTGGCGCAAGTGACAAGAAAACAAGATAATGTTTTCTATTCTTGTCCATGCAGTGACTAAGCATGTCTTAGAGCCGTTGCAGATTGCAGGGAGTATAAAAGAAGGTGTTAGGTCAAAAGAAGGACTACTGTTTTATCGGGAAGAACATTGTTGTGAGCTAAAGAACAATCTTCATCTTTTTCTTGAATATGAGTCTCTTTCTGAAAGTCAATTGAATATCAGTTGAAAGTGATTGATATAATCAACCACGCTTTGATACCAATTGAAAGTGGAGGTTAGTTCTTAAATTAAAACTTTTTGGGTTATTTCAAAATAGTGATATATATATGTGTAGTTAAGTGAGTTATGAAAAACAAACAAAAACAAATCACAGATATCACAGCACAACAATGAAGAAATAAAACATAAGCCAAGCATCACAGACGACACAAAGAAATATAGTAGTTCCCCAATCAACCTGGGTATATCTACTCTTCTACCACACTTGGTAGGAATCCACTACAGGTTTTTGATCAGGTGCCCTGCCATTAAGGGAGTTTTGATCAGGTGTCCACAAACCAAGTGAGCTTTTGATCAGGTGCTCTAACCCAACTATAGGTTTTTGATCAGGTGCCCTGCCACCAATGGCTGTAACTTTTGAAGGGAGTTATAACCCTTTATACAGGTAAAAGAAAATAGAAAATATATTGTTCTTCTCTTTCTAAGAAGACTCTAGAGATCCAGATGTTGTGGTTGAGAGTGGATCTTGATGATGTTGAAGAGCTACCCCTGATTTGATTAGTGTTGATGTTCAGGTGAGTAAGCTTCTTCTTTTGGGTTTTGTAACTCTTTTCTTCTTCTACAGTTAAGATCCCTGAGCAAATGATCTTGATAGGTGTCTCAGGGTAAAGATGATCTGCAGAGAAGAGTTAGCAAAAAGAAGATAAATAAAATATGTTGTTCTTATCAAGAACTCTGTATATATGCTGCTTCTTTTTGCTTCTCTGTATTTCAGTATATTTCCTTCTTCCTGTTCTGGTTCAGCCTCCTTATTTTCTTCTCCGTACTTCTCTTTGTATATATATTCTGGAGCTGGCTTTTGGGCTGATTTGAATTCTTGCCCGACAAAGGAAAGAGATAATGTCTCTTTAATTTCCTAGATTCCTCGAGAAGATAAATTGCCATCTTTAGCTTTTCTACAATGGCTATAATATTTATTGTCTGCAACGGCTATAATATTAATTTATAAAGAAAAGACGGGCAACAATATATAAATAGAATTAAATCAAAATATTGCTGAGAATATTAGTCGAGCTGAGAATCTCTAAATTATAAAGCTGATAGAAATTCGTCGAGCTCAGCTTCAAGTTCATCGATCTGAGAATTGAATTCGTCGTTCTGAGCTTCTGTTGAAGATTCGTCGAACGCATACTTGAGATCGTCGAACGCAGCTTTTCGTCGACCGCTGAGATGGGATGGATTTCATCGACCGCAGAATGAATATAATTCATCGACCACAGAGCGCCGTTCGTCGAACGCAGAGAGTCGTTCGTCGAACGCATGGAACTTGTATTATTTATATATATTATTTTCTCCTGTATATTATTTATATATTTATTTATCTTAGCCTTCTATCTTAATGGGATTTGATCGATCACAGAATGAATGTAAATATGGATCACGACTCAAATCAAAAACTAAGGTTCCAACCATCTCCCCCTATTTGAGTTGGGATCGTAATCCAAATCAAGACTAGGTTCTGACAATCTCCCCCTATTTGGTTTAGGATACCTAAGCATAAAAAGGATATTGAATAACTTAAAGCATTAGGGTCAGAGATTATAGAAGAATTTATTGTTCTTTTTGAAAAAATTTAACCATAAATTATATTATTTCTTCTTCTTCTAAAATACATTTAAGCAATTCTGATTCCTAGATTTTGTTTTAATAGGATTTTAATAATATGATGAATTGCTACAGCTGTTAATGGATTCTAAGGAATTTTAAGATCAGAAAAACATTGCCTGATACCTTCCTTCTATAGAATCCCCTTAATCAGAAGAGACTCACACTTAGTGCCCTGATCATTTCTGATCTATGCAATCTGAGTAGAATGCTCAACATGATTTTGGAGAAAGTCTGTAAGAACATTGAAGTTATCTGACTTTGTTTTTAAGATAGGAAATTCCAATGAATCATATAACTGCTTATTTAATTATAAAAGTTTAAAATAGATTAAAAAATACCTTATAAATAGATATATTGGCCTTTTTATCTCATTAAAATATAAATTTGAAAAACTAAACTGATTTTGTTGAACATAAATAATTTCTTTTTTCCTTAAAAGATTGTTTAAACTTTTTAGCCTTAATTAACTTAATTTTTAAAGAAATAATTTGTTCTTCTAAGTTTTTCAAATTTTCTTTAAGTTTATTATTTTCAGGAGTTAAATTATTTATTTTTGTTAACTCCTTTATTTCTTTGCCTGATTTTATTAAATATGTATATGTTAATTTAAAATCTGATTTGTATTGTTCTGAAGTAAAATTTAGATTTGAAGTTACCTCAGTTACCTCATCTTCATCAGATTCTGCATCTGAGTGGTGGTTTGAGCCATATATGGCCAACATGAAGAATCTTCTGGCATTTTGTTCTTCTTCTTCACTTAGACTAGATGATGGTTCTGCATCATAAATACATTTAGTGAAAGAAGGTTCAATTACCATCCTTGTGAGGGAGTTCCAGATTGCTCTTGCTGAAGTGTAGTCAGCAACTTTTTGATGAATGTCTTTTGAAATTGATTGAGCTAATATGTCCATAGCCTTTGCATCATCACTTTTCAGCTTCTCTTGAGCATCTGTTGATGTTTGTGAAGATGGAGGTCCTGTCAAAATAGAATTATAGATTTCTTCATCTATGGCATTCATATATAATTTAATTCTAGCTTGCCATAAAGAAAATCTATTTAGATTACAGATTGGTGGATTTGTGATTGAAAATTCTACCTGTGCCATTAGATTTTAGAAAAACCTTTAAAAAAAACTTAAGAACTAATTGATCTTTATGATTCAGGTGTTAGCCTGTATATAAAATCAACAACCCTCTGATACCAATTTGAATTTTTCTTGATAATCGTTAAGATATATGTTTGATAAACTTTTCTGATTTTGTCGATCTCGGGTTGACAAAGTGCAGTGATTTCGTTGATCTCTGATTAAGGAATAGTTATATATATTCTTTGTGTTCAGAGTTTGTTGAACTTTGATTCTGATTATAAGAAGATAATGTTTTATTTCTGTGTTCAGCTTTCGTCGATCTACGTTCGACGAAGTCACTTGATTTCGTCGATCTTGTTTCGACGAATATTGTTGAACACACAAAATTTTAACAATTTTTATTAAGTTTTCTGCTATTTCTTTTTCCTTAGTATAGACAAATTTTGTAGATGTAGTTAAAGTATTTTTCTTTAGAATATGAGATAGATTAGTTAAAGATCCTAAGCTATGTTTGCTGCCATTTAATCTGGCATTTTTAGTGCTTGTAATATTCATTAATTTGATCTTTCTTTCATTAAGAGTTTGTTCAAATAATTTAGCCTTAATTGAATTATTTTTTAAAGGGATAATTTGATCTTCTGATGTTTTTAAAGTATTTTCAGAAGTTAAGTAGTTTATTTCTGTTAACTTTGTTCTGAAAGATGAGATTTCTTTCTCAGATTCAATTAAATCTAAGCAGAGAATTTTAAAGTCATCTTTGAAATTAGTGGAATTAAAGTCAAGGTTAGATACTACCTGATCTGCATCATTTTAAGATTCTGATTCTTCAGAATTATTTCCCGAGGCATTGATAGCCATCATGCAGAAGGTTCTTTCATCTGCATCATCTTCATCATCACTAGAGCTGGATGAAGATGCATGATCTGGACCATTGTTTGAGTCATATATAGCCATCAAGCACTGATCTTTGTCATTTGCATTATTTTCATCTTCAAATGAACTGGATGATGACTTTGACTCTTTTGCAGAACTCTCATTTTCATCAGATTCACTCTAGAGATGGTCGAGCGACCCTTGCGCCTAACCCCGATGTAGCTGAGCCGTAAGGCTATGGTTAGATCTTAGATTTACTCTAGAGGGGGGGGGGGGGGGTGAATAGAGCATTAAAAACTTTTTCCCTTAATTTTATTGCGGAATTAAAATAGTGATATATATATGTGTATTGAGTGAGTGATTTATAAAAACTAAATAAAGAAAACAAAGCACACAACACAACACAACACACAGAAAATAGACAAGCACACAGACGACACAAGGATTTTATAGTAGTTCCCCAATAAACCTGGGTACGTCTACTCTTCTACCACACTTGGTAGGATCCACTAGGTTTTTGATCAGGTGCCCTATCACCAAGGGGTTTATGATCAGGTGTCCACACACCAAGGAGCTTTTGATCAGGTGCTCTAACCAAACCACAGGTTTTTGATCAGGTGCCCTGCCACCAATGGGTTAACTTTTGAAGGGAGTTATAACCCTATATAAGAGGGGATAAGAAGGGGTTATGAAGTTCTTCTCTATCAATATGCTGAGAGAAGAATCTAGTGGATGTTGATATTGTAATGCTCCTCTGTCTGATATGAAATTGTTTGACAGTTGATTGGCTGGAGCTTTCTCTTGAATCAAATGATCTTCCTGTAGCTGATGAATCTGATAGAAGCAGTTCTTCAGATTATTGTTGCTCTTTTGAAGATCTGTACTTGCAGCAGAGATTTGAGAGATGGTGTTGATGTTGTTCTCAGAGAAATGAAATTGCTGCTTGAGGAAGAAGATGAAGATCTGTAAAGCTTATGTTCTTCTTTTTCTTCCTGTAACATTCTTCTTCCTTTTTCTCTGTACAGCTATTCTTGTGATGTTGTACTGTAATGTTCTGTCGTGATAACTATTGGAGTAATACTGTATATCTTCCTTCCTTTTCTTTTTGAAATCTCTGACAGATTTTTAAATGCAAATCCCTTAAATTAAGGAATATAATAATCTGAATAGATATTCTGGGAACTGTAAATCTGCTGTGCACCTTTTTCCTTTTCCATGAACATGTCCTTTTCCGCTAAATGTCAACTGCTATAATCTCGAAATAATAAAAGGAAATATGTTAATCTTACTTATCTGGAAAAATAGAGCTGTTGCAGAAGATCTGAGTTCAGAGAATTGAATAATATAATCTGTCTGAAATTCTGAACTGAAATAAGACATTTCTTCGATCTGAATAAGTTTTGTCGATCTCAATAATTTTCGTCGATCTCAAGATTTTTGTCGAACACAATGTTGAGTTAGTTGACCTCAAATGAATCTGGCTAGAAGAATTAAATTAGTTGAACTGAGAAGATATTTCATCGATCTGAACATCTGATACTTATTCTTCGAACGCAGAGCTAAGTTCGTCGAACCGAGGAATTCGTCGACCGCTGAACTGAGCAAATTCGTCGACCTTAGAACTGAATAATTTCGTCGACCGCAGAGCCGCTGGGACGTTGAGATAGAAGCAAGCTGCTCGTCGAACGCAGAGTGTAAGCCATTCATCGAACGCAGAGACTTGCCAAGATCGTCGAACACAGGAGCATGTCGTTCGTCGAACGCGGGATGTAAGTCGTTCGTCGAACGCAGAGAGCAAGTCGTTCATCGAACGCAGAATCTGAATGCTTTCTTGAGTTCTAATAGCCTAAAATCTTGATCCATTGACTATACATTGGGGTCAACTTGATCCTAGTCAGCAGATAGTGATCCTAGCCCAAATCAGTAATAGGGTTGTTCCAACACTCTCAAGCTGAAGGCAGACAAATCCAAGAGAGAAAGTTTGTTCCAGCTGATTTGATTCAGCAAAACAAGAAGATCTTCTTCCATCTACTAAAGAAGAAGATCAGAAGAAGGAAGGACAGAAGCTGCTGCTATCCAGTTCTGCTTCAAGACAGCATCTGCTGTGCTCAACAACATAAGACAAAGCTGAAAGGTTTACTTATATTGTCTTATGTTGTAAAAAGTATAATCATAAATATCTATAGGAACTTTATTATTCTGAATGTGTAGGGCCTGTGTGCCTGAGCTGTAGGATTTCAGTGGAGACCTGAGGTAGGGCTTCTTGATAGGCCTTAGGTAGGAAATTAGGAGGGTTTCTGAGCTGTAGGAGTTGGAGAACTCTGAGTGGTAGGGGTTCTGGCCTGAGGTAGGTTTTGGAGAAAACCTGAGCGATCCTGGGGGATCTGCGTTGTAAGCTCATTGAGCTGAGTTTTGGAGTAGTTTTCCTTGTCTAAAAACTGTTAGAAAGGTGTAGAGGGAAATTAGAATATCCATAGACACACTGTCTAGGGGAACCAGTATAAACAACTAAGTGTTTTCTGTGTGTTTTATTCTAACTTGCTAGAACATCTAAAACAGTCCAATATAAGGTGAAAAAGCAAAGGAACCTATACACCCCCTCTAGGTGAGTTAAACTAATACCAAGTAAACTATTAAGTGGTATTAGAGGGAGGTTGGTCAAAAAGGACTTAACAGTCTGACCAGATCCTAAAAGGTATAGTCTATTACTGCTTCATGGCTGCCCCTGGAATTCAGAAGGAGATGGGCTCCATGAAGCTGCCCATATGTAGGAAGGAATCCTTTGGCATATGGAAGCAAAGGGTAATGCTATTTATGGAAGACTCAGACCCTAGGATCTACATCACAGTGAAGGAAGGTCCTTTTGTGTTCCTAAAGGCCTCCACTATAGATCCAACTAGGAAAGTGCCCAAGACATATGCTGAAATTTCCAAGGATGAAATTTCCCTTGCTACTTTGGATAAGAGAGCTCAAAATATCATAGTAAGTGCAATTGATGATTCCACCTTCCAAAACTGTGTGCACTTTGAAACAACCAAGGAGCTATGGGATACACTCATTGTGTATACAGAAGGTACTGCAGAGGTAAGGGATGATAGGAAGTTGCTCCTCAATTAGGAGTATGAAGCCTTTAGGCAGCACAACCTAGAAAGCATAGTTGTGTGCTATGAAAGATTCTTCAGGGTGGTTAATGAGTTGAAGACTTATGAAAGGGTCTTTAGCAATTATGAGCTGAATGATAAGTTCCTAAGGTCTCTAACTAGAGATCGGGACACAAAAATTTGTGCCAACAAGGAAGCGGCCAAGCTTACTGATACTCCTCCTCAAACACTATTTGGATAGCTGCTCTCATATGATATGCAACTATCTGCAAGAAAGTAGGAGGAAACCACTACCAGGACTCATGGAAAGGAGAGATCTGTGGCTCTCAAAGCTAAGTGATCCAAGAAGAGCAAGGAGAGAGTTCCCTTTCCTCCAAGAAGGCATGCTGACTCAAAAATTTATTAGCCCAACACATCTGACAGCTCCCTGTCATAAGGGGAGTTTGCTGCCTTCTTCGGGCTCTTCAAGAAGTTGATGAAGAGGAAGCAGTGGAAGAACAGACCTTCCTCCTCTTCGCATCCCAAGAAGGAACACAGTATATCTGGGAGGTTGCACCCCAAGGGTGACAGGTATGAATCTAAACCCGCTAAACATATTTCAAGTAATATTATTTGCTATTTTTGCAGCAAACCTGGACATGTCATAGCTGACTGTCCAGTCAAAAGAAAGGAGAAAGGTGATAAGAAGCATCACCAAAAGGGCAGGAAAGGTGAAAAGTCTTTCCTAGCCAAGAAGGAAAGAAGTTAGACTGAATCTGAATCTTCATCCTCAGATTCTGATGAAGATGAAGAACCATACAAAGGTCTATTTGCATCTGCTGAGGACGAGGAATACCCAGCTGCATGGATGGGCATCAGGGCCCCCCTCTGTCACACTCTGATAGTGACACTGAGGAGGATGAGAATGTCAGTGGATGTTGTGGCTTAATGGCCATATATGATGGTGTAGACAGTCAGGCTGACTCAGATTTTGAATAGGTATTAACTCATTATATTTCTTCTACTGAATATGAGACAGATGCTGATTCTGAAACATGTTCATCTAGTGATGGAAATGGTTCAGAATTCGAGGACGATGTCAATCAATTGATTAACAATTATGGTGCCCTCTTGGAAGCTCTAAAAAAGAGCAAGAAGCTAGCCAAGAGGCAAGCTTTAGAAATTGCTTCCCTTCAGCAGGCAAAGACTGAATGCACTGAGTCTGCTACCCAGCTGGCTCATGTGAGTAGAGAAATTGGCCAGTTGAAGGGAATTACAATTATCCAACTGAGCACCATAAGCCAGAAAAACAAGATCATCAAGGATCTTGAAGAGATGCTTCTCTAGGAGAAAAGCTTAGTGGCTCAATTCTCTAAGCCCAAATCAGTACTGTCCATCATTGACACATTCTCCTCCCAAACAAATAGGAGGGGATTGGGTTTCAATGAAGGGGAAGTAGATGCAGGGAATAAAGGAAAGAGTAAGACTAAAGTTAAGCCTCATACCACCTTTCAAAAGGTGTTGCTTCCCTCTAACAGATATGACCAGGACAATATGTATGGTCACTGGATGAATAGAAGCTCCTATAGTAAGGGAATGATCCTAACTATGGAAGAAGAAATGGCATGGGGATGAGTGCTTTGAAAGCTCCCCATGAGGAAATTCAAATGGCCCATCATGGACCATTTGTATTTGGTGCTTCAACCCCCACATTCAAGGGTAAGGAAGCAACATCTTCCAAATCCCTTTCACCAAAGAAGCAGGCTGGTGGAAATCCTATAATTAACTCTCACTTGATCATATATGATGCTATCAACACCATGTCATCTTCCAAGCTGACTTATGTTGCTGTCAAGAAAATAAAATCAAGAAGGACTGATTATCAGAGGGCATCCAGTCAGTCCCTAGCTGAGATAGCTAGGAAGAATGTTGCTACCTTCTTCACTAAACATAAGCATTCTGATGCTCCTTCCACTTCAAGAAATGTTCAAAAAATAAGGTACAACATTCATAAATGTAGGTGTTGTGGTAAAGTGGGACACTTTGCCAATGACTATTGGCACAACCCTAATGTGCTTATTGCAAAGAAGAGCTTTCCTTCAAAGGCTGTTATAGGTAGAAGTGTTCCTTATTGTGCTAACAAGTACCTAGGGCCCAAAATTAATTGGGCACCTAAGGCTAAGTGAAATATATCTTGTAAGTTAACTCAAGTACCCATCTAAATCAGATATGGTACTTGGATAGTGGGTGCTCAAGGCACATGACATGAACAAAGAATCTTCTGCAGGATTACACTCTTGTGAAGAATGGACCAAAAGTCATCTTTGGAGGTTTTGATAGAGGAGTCACCAAAGGATATGGTATGATTACCAATGGCATAGTTTCAATAACAAGTGTAGCTTATGTTGAAGGGTTGCATCACAACCCTATAAGCATAAGTCAACTATGTGACTTGGGCTATGTCATTGAATTCCACAATGACAAGTGCTTGATCAAAAAGTCAATTGACTTAGAGGTCATTCTCTCAGGCACTAGGAGTGAGAATGTTTATTGCTTAGATTTTATTTGCAATAGTTCTTTATCTCCTGTGTGTCTTGTAGCTAATGAGAGCGAGTCTCTTTATGTTCAATGGCACAAGAGATTTGCCCACATTAACTACAAGACAATGTATAGATTATTTTCTAAAAACCTTGTTAGGAATAATCCAAAGTTAAAATGTGTTAAAAGTGGTCCCTATCATGCATGCCAAATGGGTAAGCAAACTAGGACCACTTTAAAATTATTGGGGCCAAAGACACTGGAAGATGTTTATATCTGTTGCATATGGAATTGTTGTGATTGTTGATGATCACTCAAAGTATACTTGGGTATTTTTCCTTAAGAAGAAATCTGATACTTTAGATATCTTCATAAACTATGTCAAGGCAATTCAGAATGAATTACAATGTATTGTAGTCAAAACTAGAACTGGCCGTGGTACAGAGTTTTAATCTGGTGTCATGACAAAGTTTTGTCAAGAATTTGTTATCACCCAAGATCTCTCCTCTCCCAGAACTCCACAACAAAATGGAGTGGCTGAGAGAAGGAATTGGACCTTGATAGAGGCTAACAGAACATTGCTTAGTGACTCCTCACTCCCAGAATATTTCTAGGCTGAGGCAGTCAATACAACTTGTTATGTTCTGAATAGAGCATCAATCAATAAGTCCCATGGGAAAACCACTTATGAAGTTCTGAAAGGCAAACAACCAACAATTTCATATTTTAGAATCTTTGGTTGCAAATGCTACATTTTAAACAATGGAAAATTCCAACTTACAAAGTTTACTGAAAAATGCAATGTTGGTGTTCTTGTTGGATATAGCTCTCATAATAGAGGCTATAGAGTATTCAACAAGAAGGCTCATGTAGTTGAGGAATCTATGCATGTTGTCTTTGATGAGACTAACCTACTTTACAAGGGATAGTCCAATTCTACTATTTTGACAAGAAATGTTCAGAAGATCCAGGAGCTGTCTGTACAAGACAAACCCATCTCTAGCAGATTCAATTCGGAGATTGAAGTACTTCAAGATGAAGATGATCAGGTTGCTGAAGAAGTAGCTGCTGCAGAAGAAGTATACCAGGATGGTGACAGATTGCCTGCAGCAACCCGACATCTGAGAGATCATCCAAGGAACCTGATTATTGGAGATGAGAACCAAGGTGTGGTCACCAGAAGCAGGGCTCACAATGAAGCTCTGTTCCTGAGCTTCCTATCTCAGGTTGAGCCCAAGAAGTTTGAGGAACCCAACCAGGACACCTTCTGTATTCAAGCTATGCAAGAGGAGATACAACAATTCAAAAGGTACAAGGTATGGAAGTTGGTGTCAAAACCACAAGGACACAACATAATTGGCACCAAGTGGATTTACAGGAACAAGTTAAATAAGAATGGTGTCATCACCAAGAACAAAGCAATGTTGGTAGCCAAAGGGTACATACAAGAAGAAGGTATAGACTTTGACCAAACCTTTGCCCCTGTTGCAAGGTTAGAGGCCATAAGGTTATTCCTTACCTATGCTGCCCACAAGGGGTTCAAGGTCTACCAAATGCATGTAAAGTCTGCTTTCCTGAATGGAAATCTGAAGGAAGAGGTATATATGGAGCTGCTCTCAGGTTTTTTTCATCCAACTCTAGCTTCCCATGTTTATTTACTTAAGAAAGCTTCATATATGGTCTAAAGCAAGGCCCTAGGGACTGGTATGAGACCTTGTCTAGCTTTCTCATAAAGAACAAATTCTTGAGGGGAAAGAAAGATAGTACATTGTTTCTTAGGGAAACAAAGGACAAGTGTCTCCTAGTCCAAATTTATGTAGATGACATAATTTTTGGGTCTAGTGATGACAACCTTTGCAAAAAGTTTGCCAACATTATGCAGGGGGAGTTTGAGATGAGAAGTATGGGAGAGCTCAAGTACTTTTAGGCCTCCAAGTGAAACATTCTAATGAAGGGATATTTATCTCTCAGACTAAATACACCATGGAGCTTATTAAGAAGTTTGGGATGGAGTCAACCTCCACCATGAAACTCCTATGGGGTCCAACATTTCCCTGGAAAAGGATGAGAAGGGAAAACCCTTTGATGAATCCATGCACAGATGTATCATTGGATCCCTATTATATCTGACTGCTAGTAGACCAGATATTATGTATGCCACATGTGTTTGTGGCAGGTAGCAATCATGCCCTAAGGAATCTCATTACTTAGCTGCAAAGAGGATTTTGAGATACCTTAAGGGCAGCCAACATCTTGGCCTTTGGTACCTTAGAAATAATGATTTTGAACTAATTGGCTTTTCAGATGCACACTTTACAGGTTGTAAGGAAGATAGGAAGAGTACAAGTGGGACTTGTTAATTCCTAGGCAGGACACTAATTTCATGGAGCAGTAAAAACAGACTAGTGTGGCCATATCCACTGCGGAGTCTGAATATATTACTGCAAGGAGCTGCTGTGCACAGATACTGTGGAAATAACACCAGTTAGAGGACTACAACCTCAAGGTAAGTCACTCTCCATTGTATTGTGACTCATCCACTGCAATTTCTATTGCTAAGAATCCGGTCTCTCATAGCAGGACTAAGCATATAGAAATTTGATATCATTTAATTAGAGAGAATGTAGAAAGTGAAGATATCTGCCTTGAATTTGTCCCTACTGACAATCAATTTGCTGATATCTTTACAAAGTAATTGGATGAGACTAAATTTAAGTTCTTTAAAATTTAGTTAGGAATGTTGAATAGTCTTTAACATTTCATAGTGTTCATCACATATGTGATTCTGTATCTTAAGCTCTGCTAGGATATGTTGTTATCTAAAACAATTAGTAGCATGATTAATACTAAAAACAATCCTATTTAAATGGTTCACTGTTAGACAGTGAGGTCAGCTGAAACACCTGAGAAAGTTTTAGCTGAACCGCTGAGGCAGCTGAGAAAGTCTCAGCTGAACCGCTGAGACAACTAAGTCATCTCAGTAGCTGACATTACCTTGTCCCACCGGTTTCTCCGTCTCAGCGGATCCACTGAGACGGGCTAGGTTCATTAAATCAATTAAATACTAAGTCAAATCAACACCTCTCCCTAAGGAAAACGTAAACCCAACCTCTATAAATAGAGCAATGTTGATTAAATCATTTATAAACCCTAAACACTACAGAGCCGTTGAGATGACCTTTCCCCCCCATCTCAGCGACTCGTCTCACTCAAGAAATGGCTCCAATGAATTCAAAGGATCTCCTGGAAGGTTATGAAATTATAAGGAATGGATTTCAACATGCTCCAGCTGAAATAAAGGAAGTGATTCAACTACTGGAAGCTAAGGGTTGAAATATTTGTTGTCTGAACATTCTGTGATTCTCAAAACTGAAGTTCTGGAACTTTACAACAATGTTAAGTTATCTCCCTCCAAGTCTGCTTTGAAGTCTTAAATTGGCGGAGAAAGGAAAATGATATCCCCAAAGAAATTGGAAAAAGCTCTACACTTACCTTCATCTAGCCATGATGAAGAAGATGATATTTCTGAAAAGGACAAAGTGAAAGTACAAAAGTGGTGTGAATATAGTGATGCTAAAACAGGCTCACTAAAGAGGAAAAATTTCAATCAAAGAGGAAAGCTCCTTTCTGATATAGTAGGCAAAGCCATTCTCTGCAAACTAGGTTCCCATGACACTATCTCCAAATACATGTTTGAGCTGATGACAAGGATTGTCCTGAAGAAAAAGACTTCCTGGGCTCATGTAATCTTTCAGAGGAGTAAAGAATGTCTCCAAGCCCCTAATTTGGGAAGAATTCTTTCACTTTACCTCTTCAATTCATACCATGATCTGTTTGATACTTCAAAAGGTTCAAACATCCATTATCTAAAGAGAATGGATATCAAAACTTTAGATAAATTCACAAGAGTGCTCCCCATGAGCCAAAACTCTAAGGCAAAAGATAAGAAGAAAAGGCTGAAAATGTTGCTGCTAATCTAGAATCAGACAGCATTCCTGATAAAGGTGAGAATGGTGGAGAAGGGGAAGTTGATTCTCAAGACAAAGGAGATCATGTTGGAGACAACAATGAAGCTCCCAATCCTTTGGACCTCACAACTTCTAAAGATGCACAAAATGTGCATGCTGCATCAGAAGGACATGATAAGGAGCAATTGGACTCTCCTACTGACTTGCAAAGTAAGATTGATCTCATCATCTCCAATCTTGAAAGAAGAATTAGTCTAATCCCTGATGAACCAATAGAATTCTTGGATCATAATCCAGAGGATGCTCCATCTGAGGGAGAGCAAGAATTATCAACTGGAGATGAAGTCCAGGAGCCTGAAGATGATGTTGATAATGTTGCAGCTAATGAGCTTGATGTTGACAGATCAACTGAAAAGATCCGTGATCAATTTGAGGGGGAGCATACAAGGATTCCTGGTCAGGATGAGATAATTCCATCCACCCCAACAGCTGAGACATCCACTCTAGATGAGTGTGATGGTCTTTAAAATCAATAGAAAAGCCTACCTGCTGTTCTGCCAACAATCCCCACACAACCCATCATTGAACAACAACCCTCAACCTCTACACAGTCAAATGAACTTCTTAGAAGTTCAATCAAGACATTGCTTAATGATCATATGTCATCAATGAAGGAGTACATAGATAAATCTATATCAACTATGAAGGATGAGGTGATGACTGAGATCAAGGTCATAAAGGAAGACACAACCTACCTAAACAGCCAGATGACAAAATGCTTTGATCTGGCAGAAAAATCAGTTGTAGCTCAGAACACCATTTTGAGATCCATGGACAAAAGTCTCCAACTCTCAGAGAAAGACATGAGCTATTTCAAGAATTATGTCAGTAAAACTGATGTGGTGATAGAGAAAGCCTCAAATCATATTGAAGAATATGTGTGGTCCACAATAACCACTATGATTGGAGAAGCTGAGAAGATGAGAGATGATCTGAAATCAGATTTGGAAAATGCATTTCAAACCCTATCTAGCTCTATGACAGCTGCTACTCAAGTTATTGAACAGAAGATATTTGAAGAAGCCAGAAAGGGGGAGGAGACCAATGTTGAAACCAATGCTGAACTTGCCCTTAAATTTCTTCAAGGAACAAAAATTGCTCTAAATCTGCCTCTCCTGGATAATTTCAGACAAGAAGATTTTGAATTTTATGCTCAATCAAAGATTGCACAGGATACACAGCTTGCATCCAAAAGGAAAAGAGGAGTTATGCTAGCTGAGGAATTCATGGGCAAAAATTGAAATGATCAAGACAAAGATCCTGATCATGAATATTGGAGTGATGACTCAAAGAACATAATCTTGAATGCTTAGATAAACCATGGTCAGCTATGCAAAAATATTGATAGCATTTATGCAACAGAAGAATGGATTAAGCACTTAAAAAGAAATTCCCTAAGGGAAAGGATATTCAAAGAAAATCTTGTAAACAAAAGCAACCCTAAAAGAATGTCATCCAAATACTTCCCAAAGCCATTCCTATACCTCAAGAGGCAAGAGAAGAAGAAGAGGATTGCTGAGATGAATGTTGCTGTTGCTGCTAGAAAGGATGTTGTTGGAAATCAAGCTAAAAGTTCAAATACTTCAAAAAGAGAAAATCATGAACAAGTGTTTAAATTTTCATTAGATAAAAATGTGCACTGAAAATTTTAATATTATATATTAAAATTTTATCACTAATACAATTGGTCCTTCAGTTGATTTTTGAAATCTTGTGTTTATAGGCTACTTAAAGTCAAGCTTAATATATGTTGTGTATTAATGCTTAATATGTTCTGTGTACTGATGCTCATTATATGTTGTGTATTGCATATATAAGATAACAATAATATTGTTATGTTGTCATGACTTCTTATTTTGCTATCTCATTATATGTCATGATATGTTTATTGTGTTAATGTATCTTAGCATTGGTATATGTTCTGCCATCTTCAAATAGGGGGAGATTATTGGGAATATTGCCCCTCAATGTTCCCTAAGATTTGAAGAGCCATCACACTCAATGCTAAGTACATATTGTATTTGATAAGCCCTTTCTATATCATATTTATGCAGGCTTAAGTCATTCCAAATATTGGAATAGGTCTCTGGTTTTCACTGTCAAAACTGACGAGACAATAGTCTGGTCTTAACTGAACCACTGAGATGCAGTTGTATTGCCGCTGAGAAGACTATCTACCTCAGCAGATCCGCTGAGACAAAGTCTATTCTGCCGCTGAGACCGGAGCCTGTCTCAGCCCATCCGCTGAGACAATTTCAAATATGAATGTCTCTCTGGAGGGATCTATTTTTGGTGCAAGTGACAAGATAACAAGACAATGTTTTCTATTCTTTTCCATGCAGTGACTAAGCATGTCTTAGAGCCGTTGCAGATTGCAGGGAGTATAAAACAAGATGTTAGGTCAAAAGAAGGACTACTATTTTATCGGGAAGAATATTGATGTGAGCTAAAGAACAATCTTCATCTTCTTCTTGAATAGGAGTCTCTCTCTCTCAAGCTGAAGGCAGACAAATCCAAGAGAGAAAGTTTGTTCCAACTGATTTGATTGAACAGAACAAGAAGATCATCTTCCATATACTAAAGAAGAAGATCAGAAAAAGGAAGGACCGAAGCTGCGGCTATCCAGTCCTACTTCAAGACGGGATCTGTTGTGCTCAGCAACAGATGAACAACCTAAAAGGCTTACTTATATTGTCTTTTGTTGTAAAAAGTATAATCATAAATATATGTAGGAAATTTATTGTTCTGAGTGTGTAGGGCCTGTGTGCTTGAGCTGTAGGATTTCAGTGGAGATATGAGGTAGGGCTTCTTGATAGGCCTGAGGTAGGAAACCAGGAGGGTTTCTGAGCTGTATGAGTTGGAGAACTTTGAGTGGTAGGACTGCTGGCCTGAGGTAGGGTTTTGGGGAAAACCTAAGAGATCCTTAGGGATCTGTGTTGTAAGCTCATTGAGCTGAGTTTTGGAGGAGTTTGCCTTGTCTAACACACTGTTAGAAAGGTGTAGATGGAAAGTGGACTATCCACAGACACACTGTCTTGGGGAACCACTATAAACAGCTGAGTGTTTTTTGTGTATTATTCTAACTTGCTAGAACATCTAAAATAGTCCGATATAAGTTGAAAAAGCAAAGGAACCTATTCACCTTCCTCTAGGTGAGTTAGACTACTACCAAGTAAACTATCAGTCCCTTCTCATATCCCAATATGAGAACTTTCAGAAAAAGTCTGAAGAAAATTTTGCTGAAATGTATGAAAGGTTCAACATCATAATCAATGAGCTCAAAGGACTAGACAAGGATATCTCATTGACTGAGATAAATGATAAATTGCTCATGTGCTTCCCAAGCACCTAATACTCAAGGATCTGGTCCATTAGAGAGTCCAAATACCACAAGGAGATCTCCATAGAAGGCCTACTAGGCAAGCTAAAGTCATATGAGCTGCTACTAAAAAATAGAGCTGAGACATAAGCAAAGGAGAAAGTTTCAACTCCTAAAGAAAGGACCATTGCATTAAAGGCAATTGAAGGAGATCCTTCAACCTCTGAAAAAGTGATGTTTAATCTCTTGGCCAGAAGGTTCAGAAGGCGGGTCAAAATTGAAGGCTCCAGAATAAGGGACAAGAGCTCAAGCAAGCCAAGGTTTGATAAGACTCCCAAATAAGAGGTCATGTGCTTTGCCTACAGAAAACCAGAGCACATTGCTACTGAATGTACAGAAGAGCAGAAGGACAAAAGCACTAAGAAGGAGCACCCGAAGCAGTCCTTCAGAAAGAAGGAAAAGAAAAAAGGAAGAGGTTTCATAGCTGAAACCTAGAGTTACTTAGAATCTGAGTCAAGCTCTTCATCTGAAAGTGATGAAGAAGCTACTGCTGAAGAAGCCTGCCTGAAGTCTTTGGAAGACTCCTCTGAGAAAGATCAGGTACATTCAATGGCGCCTCCAAAAGTTAATTCCAGTTTTGATGTCGACATTGCTTCCTTCAATGCTGCTGCCAAAAACTTTAAAGGAATTTTGGGCCTCTTCGAAACCACTGGATACACAAAGATAATCTCCACCAGAAGAAAAATATATGATATCGAATTAACTGAGTTGAAAGACACCATATGTATTGAGATGGATGGGTCTCTACGAGGAAGAATCTCTAATACAAATATCCACATTTCTGAGGAATTGTTGAATCTCACCTTTGACTTACCAGTAGGTGAGGATTCATCTGAACTGTCGGCGGCAGAAACTCAACAAGCAATGCAAGATTATGAACTTCACTAAAGAAAAAGTGATCAATCTCAAGAAGAATGATTTCTCTGAAGAATATAGGTTCCTGGCTGACATAGTAGGCAAGGTCTTACTATGCAAAATCTCTGCTCACGATGTTATTCCCAAACAAAAACTACAAATAATGGGTGTGTTGGTCCTAAACAAATGAATTCACTGGGGGAGGTGCCTCCTAAAGCTAATCGGTCACAAGTATGATCATAAAGAAAACACCTACATGCGGATTATGAGTCATGTACTACATCATAATTACCCAGCAGTGTGCAAATCCAAAGGAGTGCTCATTCCTCCTAGAAAAAGAATAAATATAAGAATTTTCTCAAAATGGACTTGACAAATTCTAAAGCCCGGTCAAATTCCACCATCTCCTCCCTCATCTCCAGTTGCTAAAGAACAAGGAGCATCCATCCCTGATATGCCAACTAATGTACAAATAGATCATGTTCCTCATCAACAACCACTGTCAAACATTCCTATCCAACAAACTCCTACAACAACTCTTCTTGATTATAGAGAACAAGCTTCACCTCCACCTTCTTCCTCCAATGCATCCCCATCCATTGATATTGATCAGGAAATATCTATAGCAGTGGATCTGGCCACTGGGACATTCTTTGAGCTACTACAGATACATTCAAGGAAGTTTCAAAGAAAGTATTCTCGATGGAAAATGAAATAAAAGAAACAAAATAGTCAAAATAGGCAATCAACACATTGATATCTTCCTCCAAGATAACAAGATCTTTCTTAACCTCACTAGCCAGTAAGGTTCAGAAGGGGGATATTATTCAAGAGGAGGAAGTGTCCGCTCCAAATATTTTAGTTACTGCCCCAGAAGTGCCTGCATAAATCCAGGGGGAGTTGCCTGCACAAACTCAGGGGGAGCTCGTCACAGCTGATGAACAAATTCTAAATGAAGTTACTACAACTGCTCATGAAGTTGTCCTCACTATTGAAGATGCTGCATCAACTCAGAGGGAGTTGTCCTCACTGTCATCACTGCTGAAGATGCCAACACATGTCTTTTCTAAAAAAAGAAAAGCTTCTCATAAATACAAAAATTAGTCACAATCAGGTGAGAAGAAGTTGTAAAACTACTCCTATACTCTTCAATGCATATATCTGAGAAACAATTATGGTGGACAATTATTTCCTTATTAAGAAGTATTTCATACTATCTCAGTTTATGTTGTCATCTTTTAACATATGCTTTGATGTATATTCTTCTATTTTTCAATATGATGAAATCACTTAAAAGTATTTAAAATTTGTTAAGATAAATAGAGGGAGATTGTTGGGAAAAAAAAATCCTCTTGATTTATCTTACAAATTCTGTAAAAATGATTTCATTCTCTATGATTTATTATCCATGTTTTATAGTGAGGGTAATATGGTCCTTAGATGTCCTAGAATAACATACTCACCTTAGAGTGTCAAAGCCTACTCAAAAGGAGATCAGAAACCAGTTGAGTTAAATCTACGTCGAAAAGAAGTCGATGCAGCTTCGATTAAAAGTTGAAGTAACTTTGAATAGAAGTAAAGATAACTCAGACTGGCAGTCGATGCTTCATTGGAAGTCGATGCAACATCAAATGGTATTCGACGCAGAAGTCTGTTTGAAGTCTACATTCTTTATCTCGGCGGATACGTCGATAAGGAATCGATGCAACATCGATACCAGAGTTTAATTCAAAGATGAGGTTTTCTGAAGCATTTTTCGAAGCTGCTTCTAGTAGAATTCGAAGGTGAGTCGATATGAAGTCAGAAGTTATTCAATGCAATGTCGAATACAGTCAAAGAATTGAAAAACTTCCTGGAATGGATCCTGATGATTATTAAGAAGGTATATATGGAAGATATTTGAAATATAATTGGTCTCACATATAACGACCTCCCCAGCACGCAGCTCGCAAGGACGACCGCTGACATCCCTAACACATAGCTCGCAAGGTTTCAGCCTCAGTCGGTCTGCATACTGTGCACCCCAACCCCTCTCCGTCCCACCACTTGGTATAGTGGGTTGTTGGAGACGCAACCCCCTTTTCATGAGGAATGGTTCAATTAAGCGGCAACGCAGGGACTTTCCAGGAGGTCACCCATCCCATGACTACTCCAGCCTGAGCACGCTTAACTATGCAGCTCAATTGGTGACAAAGAATGGAAAAACTCCATAGTTAAGCGTGCTCTGGCTGGAGTAGTCACGGGATGGGTGACGTCCTAGGAAGTCCCTGTGTTGCCGCTTAACTGAACCATTCCTCATGAAAAGAGGGGATGCGTCCTCCAATAACCCACTGTGCCATGTGGTGGGGCGGAGAGGGGTTTGGGCGCACAGTCTATAGACCGGTTGAAGCTGAACCCTTGCGAGCTGTGTACTGGAGGTGTCGACGGTCATCCTGGCAAGCTGTGTACTGGAGGTGTCGACGGTCGTCCTTGCGAGCTGTGTGCTGGGGAGGCTGATGCACAAAACTATATCCGCAAATGATAACGACAAGTGTACCGTATCGAAAGTAGTATAGGTTTATAAAACCAAGGTCGTATTAGACTCGGGGTGGTTGAGTACTTTTACTTAAAGAAAATCTCTATTATTTTTTCAACAGAGCTTGGAGTTGGTTTGTTTCTAAAGAAAATATGGTGAATTAGAATAGCAATTAAAACAATAATAAGGACGATTATCACTCAGTCTTGAATCACCTTAGAATAAAAATAACAAGAATAATGTTAGACTCTAATTCTCTTTCAAAGAAATGCTTATACCGTAGAGGTTCCCAAATTCTGAGCGCACCTTGGGTCGAGGATACGCCCAGTTGAGTTTAGGTTGATTGTTGGAACAACCCTAGTTGTGATTTGAGCTAGGATCACTATATGTTATCTAAGGACAAGTTGACCCCAATGTATAGTTTATGGGTCAAGAGTTTAGGAAGAAATTTGGCTGTTAGAACTAGAAATTTCATTAAGTCTAAGCATTCGTCGAACGACGCTCAGCATTCGTCGAACGACACTCAGCATTCGTCGGACGGCGATCGATGAAATATCAAGGAAGCGGTCGACGAAATTCAGCTATCTCTACGTTCGACAAATGGCTGCCAGCGCTCGACAGATCATAGCCAGCGCTCGACAGATCTCAGCCAGCGCTCGATAGATTCCAGCCAGAGCTCGACAAATTCTTTACTGAAGCTCAGATCGACAAATACAGATTCCAGAGTATTTAATTCTTAAAGATCAGTTATTTATCAATTCTCTGAACACAGATCGACGAATCTAACAGATATAATCAATATATTTGGACATATTCAAGTAAGGATATTATATTCTCTGAATATATTCCTTTCTTTCCTTATTCCAAGACAGAAATAGCCGTTGACAATTAATGCAACGGAGTATTTCACGGCTAAGGAATTAAAGGACCTGCCAAAGTCGATTTGTCACTATTGCAGTTCCAAGAAAGAATTTAAGTCTGATTATTCTATTCCAAAAATAGAATATATCAAAGACAGACATTATTGTCTCTCATCTCGATAGATTAAAAAAAAACATATTCTTACAGAATATAGAGAGAGAACAGAAACAAATATAGAGAAAGAAAAAGAAGAACACTTAGCAAAATATTCTCAGTCTTCTTCTTCCTCAAGCAGCAATCATCATTTCTTTAAGAACATCTTTAAAGTTCAATCTCTCAGACATCTGCTGCAAGCTCAAATCGTCTAAAAGAGCAACAAAAAAATCTGAAGAACTATTTTCTCCCAAATCTATCTGCTACAGAAGATTTCTGTTTTCAAGAGAAAGCTTCTCCACCAACTGTCAAATTCTTCAATCAGACATGGGGAACTTTACAACAAGTCCACTAGAGTCTTCTCTCAGCATCTTGACAGAGAAGAACACTATAAAATCTTTATACCTCTCTTGCACAGGGTTAATACTCCCTTCAAAAGTGAACCTCCTTGGTGGCAAGACACCTGATCAAAAAATCTAGTTGGTTTTGAGCACCTGAACAAAAGCTCTGTGGTGTGTGGACACCTGATCAAAATCACCTTGGTATTAGGGCTCCTGATCAACCCTCCTAGTGGACTCCTACCAAGGGTGGTAGAAGAGTGGACTACCCAGATTTATTGGGGAACCACTATAAATTCCTTGTGTCCTCTGTGTGTTTATTTCTCTGTGCTGTGCTGTGTGCTTTTACTTATTTAGTTTTTCTGCTTATATATATATCTCACACTGCTTACACATATATATAACACTATTTTAATTCCGCTATAAAAACCAAGGAAAAGTTTTTAATACTCTATTCACCCCCCCCCCCCCCCCCCCCTCTAGAGTAACTTAAGATCTAACCTCCACTTTCAATTGGTATCAGAGGTTGGTTGATCTTATTTACAGGGTAACACCTGGATCACAAAGATCAATTATATCTTAAATTAATTTAGAGTTTTTCTTTATCTATTTTCTGTTAAAACTCATGGCACAAAACAAGGAATACTCAAGCAAAAGACCTCCTATGTGCAATCTTAGCAAGTTTGCACTGTGGAAAGCAAGGATTAGGCTTTATATGAACTCTATTGATGAAGAGATTTTCAATGTCATTTTGACAGGGCCTCCAGCACCTACAACATCAACAAGCACTGAAGCAACAACAGAAAACACTGTTGTCCCACCTCCTGAATGGACATAAACACAAAAGAAGCAAAGAAGTGCAGATGCTAAAGCCATGAACATTCTGGATCAAACTATGTCTGATGACATATTTCAAAAAGTGGTTGAATGTACTTCAGCTATAGATATTTGGATCTCTCTCAACAACATGGTTGAGGGATCTGCTGATGAAAGGAAAGACAGGAGATCACATCTCATCTCTCAGTATGAGAATTTTAAGAAAGGAGAAAATAAAACAGTAGCTGACACGTATAACAGACTCAGTCTCATAATTAATGAGCTGAAATCTCTGGACAAAGTGATCTCTATCACTGAGATCAATGACAAGATCTTAATGTGCTTCCCCAGCACATGGGATTCTAGAATCTGGCCAATCAAGGAAGCCAGAAGCCTCAATCACTGAGTCTCATAATTAATGAGCTGAAATCTCTGGACAAAGTGATCTCTATCACTGAGATCAATGACAAGATCTTAATGTGCTTCCCCAGCACATGGGATTCTAGAATCTGGCCAATCAAGGAAGCCAGAAGCCTCAATGAGATTACCACTGAAGCATTGTTGGGCAAGCTCAAATCCTATGAGCAACTCATTAAATCCAGGGAAGCTAAAGCATCCACTTCATCTCCAGCAACAAAGAAAGAAAAGAGCATAGCTTTCAAAGCAGCAGATGCAGAAGAAGAAAAGACTCCAAAAGATGAGGAGTTTATGAGTCTCATAGCCAAGAGATTTTAGAAAATGGCTAAGAAGGACTTCAGAAAGAAAGAGTCCAGATCAAGAGAAAAGCAAAGGTATGACAAATCAACTCCTAAAGAGGTTATTTGTTATGGATGCAGGAAATCTGGACACTACCTGACAGAATGTCCAGAAAATCAAAAGAAAGAGAAGAAAAAGGATAAAGAAGAGAAGAGAAGCTCCAGTAAGTCTTCCTCCCACAAGCACAAAAAGAAGGGAGGAGGATTTATAGCAGAATCCTAGAGTGACACTGAATCTGAATCATCATCCAGCTCATCTGATGATGATGAAGAAAATTCAAAGGAAAGTGACCAATGTCTGATGGCAATATATGACTCAGCCAGTGGGTCAGAAGATGCCTTCTCATCCAGCTCCAATGACGATGAAGATGAAAGAACTTTCTGCATGATGACTATCAATGCCTCGGGACATAACTCTGAAGAAAAATCAGAATCTGAAGCAAAAGATGATGCTGATCAGGTGTTGTCTAACTTTGATTTTACTTCAATTGAATTAAGCTGAATTCAAAGTTCTTTGCTTAGACTTACTGAAATCTGAGAAAGAAATAATCTCACTCAGAAGTAAGCTAGCTGAAATGAATAGTATAAGTGAAGAAAATAAAAATCTTAAGAAAGATTTGGCTGCCTCCAGGGAACAGATTGTTCTCATTGAGAACAAGTTGTCTGAAGCTAAGAAGTTTGAAGAATCCCTGAATGGGAGAAGTATCAAACTGATGGACATCACACGAACAGTAAATGCTAGACTTAATAACAAACTGGGCTTGGGTGCTTCATCAAGTGAGCCACCTCTAATTAAGAAGAATATATTATCTACACCCATAAATTCATATATGCTAAAGGCAAAGAGGTTGTAGAAGCAAATAAAGTCATTTCAAGCAAGTCTGTTAAGAATAAAAGAATTTAGAAGAATTCGTCGAACGGAGCTCGACAAAAAGATTTCAATCTATCGAACGGAGATCGATGAAAACTGAAAACAGATTTTTAGTATAGTTATTACATGGACGGCGATCGACAAAATCATGCACATTCATCGAACGGCGGTCGACGAATTTACCCAAATTTGTCGAACAGATACTATACATAGAATTTCAGGAATTCTAATTCTAAACACACTAAAAATCCTTTTACTGAGTGGACAATACCTCCAAGGAGATATCATCTACAAGGCTATAAGGATCAGCCCGAAATGTCCTTTATTTCTGAGTATTGTGGTAAGACAAAAGGACCCAAGGTAGTCTAGGTCAAAAACAACTAGTTTATGTTTATGTCTTTGCAGGTACACAGCTGTCCAAGAATAAGTGAAAAATGGTATTTGGACAGTGGATGTTCAAAACATATGATAGGGAACAAGGCAAATCTGAACAGTTCCAAGGCAAAGCTTGGACCAAAAGTCATATTTGGAGACTCCAACTATGGACAGACCAAAGGCTATGGAAAAGTCAAGGTTGGAGAAGTCACCTTCATAGAGGTAGCTTATGTAAAGGGACTGAAGAATAACCTTATCAGCACAAGTCAATTATGTGATGAAGGGTATCAGGTAACATTTAATAAATTGAATTGCTTTATTAAATCTACTGATGGTATTACTGTTTTATCAGGTATTAGGCAGGGTAATATATATTTAATGAATTTCAATTCTTCTACTTCAGAAGTTTGTTTATTTAGTGATGTAAGCAAATCTAGTGAACTTTGGCATAAGAGATTAGGACATGTAAACCTTAGGACCATTGCTAAATTATCTAAGGACAATCTTGTTAGAGGTTTACCCTTAGGATCATATAAGAAAGAAGGTCTTTGTAGGGCATGTCAACTAGGCAAACAAACTAAAAATAACTTTAAATCATTATCTAAAAGTGATTCACCTAGAATCTTATATTTGCTACATATGGACCTCTTTGGACCTATAGCAATAAAGAGTTTAGGGGGGAAGTCTTACACTATAGTTATTGTAGATGACTTCTCTAGATTCACTTGGGTGTTCTTTTTGAGAGAAAAGTCAGATAACTTTAAAGTTCTTATAGACTTTCTTAAGAGCATACAGATTGAGTACTCTACTGTAGTTGCATTGATCAGAAGTGATCATGGCACTGAGTTTGAGTCTCTTCTTATGCAAGAATTCTGTGAGATGGAAGGTATCAGGCATTGTTTCTCAGCTCCTAGAACTCCTCAACAAAATGGGGTAGTTGAAAGGAAAAATAGAACTCTAATTGAATCAGCAAGAACATTGCTTGCAGATGCTAATTTGCCCCTATCCTTTTGGGCAGAGGCTATTAGCACAACAAATTATGTTCTGAATAGAAGTTTGATACACAAACTTAAGGGAAAGACTCCTTATGAATTACTTAAAGGGAAGAAACCTAAAGTTAACTATTTTAGAGCATTTGGCTGTAGATGTTTCATTCACAATAATGATAAGAAATACCTTAGGAAATTTGAACCCAAATCAGATGAAGGAATTTTCTTAGGTTATTCACAAATCAGCAAAGCATATAGGATTTATTATAAATCTATTCTTAAGATAGAAGAATCTATGCATGTCTCTTTTGATGAAACTAATATGTTTTATAAGGAGAAGAATTCTTCTACCATAGAAAATCTGCAGGTACCAATATTATGTGAGCAGCTAGATCAATTAGCTCAACATAAAGAAGGAATTCTGAATCCTGAACAACAGAATGCTGAAGAGAGTGAAGAAGAAAATCTCCCAGATTTTGCTGAAAATTCAGTACAGATAACAACAGATAATCCTCCACAGGATATAGCAGCTGAACAAATTCCCCAAGTGGAAATTATTGCTGAACCCACTCCAACTGTTGATCACATCACAGTTAGAGATCGCCCAATATCCCATATTATTGGTGATATTTCAGCATGTGTGCAAACAAGGAATCAAGTATATCAGAATATGATGTACACATATTTTCTCTCTCAGATTGAACCTCAATCTCTACAAGATGCAGAACAAGATCCCAACTGGATCATTGCTATGCAAGAGGAACTCAATCAGTTTGAGACAAACAAAGTATGGAATTTGGTTCCTAGAACAAAAGACCATCCAGTGATTGGCACTAAATGGATCTATAGGAACATGCTAGATGAACAAGGAAATATTGTGAGAAATAAAGCTAGACTAGTAGCTCAAGGATACTCACAAGAAGAAGGAATTGATTATGATCAGACTTTTGCACCAGTTGCAAGACTTGAAGCAATCATATTTTTTCTTGCATTTGCAGCATACAAGAAATTCAAGGTTTATCAAATGGATGTAAAAAGTGCATTCCTGAATGGAGAAATCAAAGAAGAAGTATATGTGGAACAACCATGTGGTTTCATCTCTCCAACTCAACCCTCTTTTGTATTTAAGCTTAAGAAAGCTCTTTATGGTCTCAAACAAGCCCCTAGAGCATGGTATGCGACTTTAACTAGTTTTCTTCTAGAGAATAAATTCTGTAGAAGCATAGTAGACAAAACCTTATTTTTCAGGATACATAAAAATAAAACATTGCTAGTTCAAATATATGTAGATGATATTATCTTTGGCTCTACTGATTCAAATTTGTGCAAAAGATTTTCTAATCTAATGCAATCTAAATTTGAAATGAGTAGTATGGGTGAGTTATCATACTTCCTTGGTCTTCAAGTGAAGCAAACCCCAAATGGAATCTTCATATCCCAATCTAAGTATGCTAAGGAATTAGTGAAAAGATTTGGTATGTGTACAACCCCGATATTCGCCAGGCAAGGATACGGTCTAAAAGAAGGCAGTGGAATGGAGCTCGCTGAAGGGCAAGCGAGAAGGGTCGACGAGACAAGCGCTCGCGGGTGTGTTTGTCGAACTCCCCCAATCTTGTCGACCATACCCCTGTTCGGCGAGATCATCAGCAGTCGACGAAGCGTTCTATGATCATTAAAGCCAAAGGGATGGTCTCGCAAGGGGAGCCGCGAGATCCCGACCTCGACAATTTACCGCGGAGAAGCAACGGCCGGTGAGCCACCCATCTCGGCAGACATCGCCCGAATTGGTCGGCGAGGTCCTCGCAAGGGATCGCCTAAGAGAGGCATTGCGAGTAGGGCTCGCGAGGAGGCCCGCGAGAACATAAGATCTCGCAGGAAGGTTCTCGCAGCCCCTTGCCCATAAGCCGATTGGGTCAAATTACCCTTTTACTCTTGGTGGTCTGCCTTTATCCTCTCCAGATAGCGGAGTTTGGCTGTTAGCAGACCCATTTGGGGTGCGGATAGTAAGATCAAAAGGCGGAATCCTGCTATTTGCAGGCCATATCAAAAAATCTATAAATAGGACCTTAAGGGCACCTTTGGAGAGGATTCCACTTCCGCTTCTCTCTCCTTAGGCTTCCTTTGGTTAGCATCTCCAGAGCTCTCCAAGGTGCCCGAGTCTCAGCTTTGGCTTGGGAGGGGAAGCGTTCAACGATCTTCCGGGTTAGTAGAGGGACCTCCTCGCTGCGACTGAGGTCTTAGTCTTCTTTTTAGTCTTCAGTCTACCTTCTCTGAGGGATCAGTAAGGGCTAGCTGCCCCTCATTTCGGTGAGGGCCCCGAGCTTCACAAGAGATCGAGAAATCGGTTTCAACATCTTGGTGCGGTGAGCGTGGAGGGTGGCTGGTCCAAGAAAGTTCCAAGGAGCAGATATGACAGGAGGCGAGGATCAAGGTGAGGAGTTCGGCGAGTCACCGCAGGTGGTGACGCCGAGGATGTTCGCGGACTTCAGGCGGGAGGTGCTGGACACCTTCGGGCTCGCGGTCGCGGCACTGCGAAGCGAGTTCGCGACCCCGGCACCCCAGGCGACCCTTCCCCCAGCAGCGGTTGGTGAGAACGCCCCGGGGGGGGGGGGGGGGGGAGGGCCGAAAAGGAAGTTGCAGGATGTTCAGTGCAGGACTTAGAAGGGCGAGTGCTGTTCGCCAGCCTGACGAGCTCCGTGCCGGCAAGCTCTGTGCCGGCGAGCGCGGGGCAGGCGAGCGAGCACCTGAAAGACATGGCGACCGTGGGAGTGGTCCAGGAAAATGCTGTTCTCGCGAGCGCGGTCCCCGCGAGCTCGAGTCTGGCGAGAGAGCTTGGGGGCGAGCGGAGCGAGAAAGGGTGGTAGAAGGGGGAAGCCCCTTCTGCGAGTTGGTACTTTCTGCACCGGTCCCGGCAGGGTTCGGAGAGTGGGACAGGGTGTACTACAACGACAGAGATGACCCTGTCCAACATCTCCAGTCTTTTGAGGACTCGGTCTCCATCATACCGATGTCGGATGCTTTCAAGTGTCGACTCTTCGCCGTCACTCTCAAAGAAAAGGCCAGGGACTGGTTCCATCAACTCCCTAAAGGGTCGATCTACGCCTTCAGGGATTTGCGCAGGAACTTCTTGTTGTGATTCTCAACTGCAAAGAAGAGGAAGAAGGACGCCGAGTCCCTCTTCAAAGTGAAGCAGGAGCCAAAGGAGTCGTTGGCTCGCTACGCGGATCGGTTCCAAGAGGAAGTGCTGCTCACTTAGGAGATGCCAGGATTTGCACTCCAGCTCGCTTTCACTGTCGGGCTAAGGGAGAGCTTTTTCAAAATGGCTTTGAAGAGGAAAGCCCCCGACTCCTACGAAGAGTTGATGGAGAGGGTGGCGGAGGAGATTGAGAGTGAGGAGGCCAATCCGGAGCTCACCAAGAGGCTAGCAAAGCTCAGTGAGTCGGAGGTCAGGCAGCAAAAGGTAAGGAGAAGGGAAGAGCCCAGGGCCCCGGAGGGAGAGTGGAGGCAGCGTGCCAAAGGAATGCAAGGTCAGGGAAGAGGTTACAGCCCGGGAAGGGGTAACTTTTATGGGGGTCAAGGAAGACCCCATCAGCTGGGATGGAGGCAGGGTCCGAGGCCATTGCCTCCCCCGTCTCAGCAAGCCATGGCGATTAGGAGGGGAAGAGGAAGAGGAAGGAGAGAAGAGGCGAGAGAAGAAGCGGGAGCAAGAAGAAGGAGGAATAGAGTGGCGGAAGGCGAAGCCGGGGAGGTGGCGTTGCCATATTGTGACTTCCACGATGAGGATGGTCACACGACGGCCACCTGCCCAGAGTTCCTGGAAACCAAAAGGGGTCGAGCGCTCGCGCCATGTCAATAGGTGAGAATTGAGGAGGTCGAGCCTTGAGGGGAGGAGGAAGAAAGGTGTGAAGACAGAGTTGATGTGGGGACTAGAGGAGGGATCTGGGTGATCCATTGGGGGGGGGGGGTAGGGGTGGAGGCAGCCCGCAAGGCTAGCCTTCATACCATCTATCGGCGGAGCGTGGCCTCAACATGCACGACTCCACCCCCGGAGGAGAGAATTACATTCTCCCAGAAGGACATGCCAAACTATGAAGACCCGTTCTGCGATGCGCTGGTCATCCAGACCGCCATCGAGAACTTCACCGTCTCACGGTTTCTAGTCGATAACGGTAGCTCGGCCAACGTCGTCTTCAAGAAGGCGTTCGATGAGATGAAGGTGGAGTCCAAGAGGGTGTTGGCCTCGGATGGCCCCCTATTCGGCTTTTCAGGAGAAAGGAAGGAGGTAGAGGGCGGAGTGGGGCTCCATGTGACCCTCAGAGGGCAGTCCCGGAATTGCCGCTTCGTGATAGTGGACGCCCCAAGCAGCTACAACACCATCTTCAGACGGCCTCTCATCAGCGCATTTAGATGCGTCCCTTCCACCTTCCACCAGTGTCTCAAGTTCAACGCGGGTGGAGTCCAGGTCCGGATCCGAGGAGACCCCAAGATGGCGAGACAGTGCTATGTGACGGCTGTCAACACCATCACCTGGATGGGAGAAGCGGAGGAGTTCGATAAAATGATGGAGGAGGCGTCGGAGGCCGGAGGCAGTAATGGAGTGGAGGAGAGGATGGAGGAAGAGGAAGTTCATGCCCAGGAAGGGGTCGCAGAGAGGCCCAGAGCGGAGAGAGGAGAAGAAGAGGGGAGAGGGAAGGGTGCCCGAGAAGAAGGGGCGGAGGAGCTGATGATGGTAGGGGAGGAGGAGGCGGAGGAAGGAGCCCAAGCGCTCGCTCGCGGCGGAGAGAAGGAAAGTGCTTGGGGGGAGCAATCCAGGCCGGAGGCCGTGGAAGAGGTCGTTGAGCTTGAAGTCACCACTCGGCTCGGGGTGGTGGAAAAGGTCCGGGTTAGCGGAGAGCTCAATTCAGAGGAGCAGGCCGAGATCTTGGCCTGCGTACAGAAGAACGTGTACGTCTTCGCTTGGAGCGCCGTCGAGATGCCCGGGATCGATGCGGATGTGGCTTGCCACTGCCTCAACCTCGATCCCGGCACCCGCCCCATCCGCCAAAAGAAGAGGGCCACGACGGACAAGCTTGAAGAACCCATCCGAGAGGAGGTGGGTAAACTCCTGTAGGCAGGTTTTGTATCGGAGATCCAGTATCCAGGCTGGGTCTCCAACGTAGTCATGGTAAAAAAGGGAGGAGGTAAGTGGCGCATGTGTATCGACTTTTCACATCTTAATAAATCATGCCCGAAAGATTGTTACCCTCTGCCTAGAATCGACGCGCTGGTTGACTCAGCCGTCGGTTTCTCTGTAATGTCTTTCTTAGATGCTTTTTCAGGTTATCACCAGATCTGCATGCACCCCCCAGACATCAAAGATGTTTCCTTCATCATGGGGGATGGATGTTACTGCTATAAGATGATGCCCTTCAGGCTCAAGAACGCAGGCGCTACGTACCAAAGGATGATGAATAGGGTCTTCCGCGAGCAGAAAGGAAGAAATTTAGAAGTTTATGTTGATGACCTCATGGTGAAGAGTAGGGACCTTGGGTCTCACCTCCGAGACCTCGAAGAGACGTTCGGGACCCTACGGAAGTATAAAATGAAGCTCAACCCCTTGAAGTGTGTCTTCGGGGCTAGTCGGGGGAAGTTCCTAGGCCACTTGCTAACCCCGGCAGGAGTAGAACCCAACCCGGACAAGGTCAAGGCAATAATGGAGTTGGGGTCGCCAAGGAACCCGAAGGAGGTTCAGAGCCTCACAGGGAAGCTGGCCAGACTCAGCAGGTTTCTCTCCAAGGTGGGGGAGAAGTGTGCGCCCTTCTTTAAGGCACTAAGGGGCAACAAAAAGTTCGAATGGACTTCGGAATGCGAGAGAGCCTTCCAAGACTTGAAAGAACAGCTCACCCAAACCCCCCTACTCCAAGGGCCGAGATCAGGAGAAGACCTATCCCTATACCTGGGAGTAGGGTCGGAGGCAGTGAGTGTTGTGTTGGTCTGAGAGGAGGGGAGAAAACAATTCCATGTCAACTATGTCAGCCGAGTGCTGAAGAAGGCAGAGCTCCGATATCCAATCTTAGAGAAGTTGGCTTTTGCATTAGTGGTGGCGGCGCAGAGGCTCCGACCCTATTTTCAGGCACACTCCATCAAAGTAGTGACGGACCACCCGCTTCGCAAAATCATGGAAGGGGTGGAACACTTGGGAAGATTGGCAAAATGGTCTGTGGAGCTGAGCGAGTTCGATATTACTTTCATACCCAGGACATCAATCAAGGCCCAAGCAGTGGCAGACTTCATGGCCGACTACACGACCGAGGTGGGGGAACATGAATTGCCTACCCCAGTGGCATGGAGGATGTTGGTGGATGGTGCGTCAGGAAAGCACCCTTATGGGGGGATCATCCTAGTGAGTCCCCAATGGACAAAAATTGAGCAAGCCCTGAACATCCATTTCGCAATCACCAACAACCAAGCAGAGTACGAGGCAGTGATAGCAGGCCTGAGGTTAGCTCGAGAGCTGGGGGTGCAAGATGTAGAGGTCTCGACGGACTCCATGGTGGTAGCATGCCAAGTCAAGGGAGAATTCGAGGCAAAGGACCTGACTCTTCTGCGATACTTGGAGAAGGTCAAGGGAGTCATCGGGAAATTCCACACTTTCTCTATCAAACACGTGCCGAGGGAAGAAAGCACCCTCGCGGACCTCCTGGCCAAGTTTGGCCCGCGAACAGGAGGAACGGTTTCAGAACTCTTCCGGCCCTCTATCGAGGAAGGAGAACTGATGGAAGTGGATCAACGGGTCTCGTGGATGTATCCCTTCATCTCTTTCTTAACATCAGGGAAGTTCCCTGAAGGAGACATAGACAGGCGACGCTTCAGGTATAAGTCGGCTTATTACTCTTTGCATGCAGGAGGGCTGTACAGGAAGACTCTCTCGGGACTCCTGGCCCGTTGTGTTTCAGAGGAGGAGGTACCGAGAGTCCTAGAAGAAATTCACTCTGGGGAGTGTGGGAGTCACTCCGGGAGCCGAACTCTGGAAGGAAGGGTGTTGAGACAAGGCTACTTCTGGCCCACCCTCAGCAAGGATGCGGCAGAGTTCGCAAGGAGGTGTTCAAAGTACCAACTCTATGCTCCACTCCAACTCCTCCCAGCTCAGAGACTCTGAACCATCACTGCCCCCTGGCCCTTCTCCATATGGGGGTTGGACCTAGTCGGCCCTTTCCCTCAGGCTAGCGGCCAAAGAAAGTTCTTACTGGTCATGATCGACTATTTTTCCAAGTGGGTAGAAGTAAAAGCGCTCGCCAAGGTAACATCTCAAGTTGTAAGGAATTTTGTGTGGGGAGAGATAATTTGCAAGCACGGACTCCCTCTGGCTATAGTGACGGACAATGGGCCACAGTTTGCTAGCGATGAATTCGTTAGCTTCTGCACCCAGCTTGGCGTCGGCCTCAGGTTTGGATCGGTTCACCACCCGAGAAGCAATGGCCAGGTGGAGGCGGCAAACAAAGTGATCGTCAACCTACTGAAGAAGAAGGTGGAGAACCTCCGGGGGAACTAAGTGGAGCAGCTACCCTCCATCCTCTGGGCACTGAGGACTACCCCTAACACCGCCACCGGAGAGACCCCGTTCAAACTTTCTCATGGATCTGAAGCAGTCCTTCCCATCGAGTTCGAAGTAAAGACCCACAGGGTGATCGCCGCAGGTGAAGGGGATGAAGAGTGGCAGGTGGCCAACGATGAAGAACAAAGGCTATCCTTGGACCTGGTGGAGGAACTCCGGGACCAGGCCACCATCAGGCAGGAGGAAATCAAGCGATGAATGGCCCGATACTTTGACAAGCACATCCGAATAAAACACTTTCAGGAAGGAGACCTTGTGCTGAAGAAGGTTGACGCGGCCGGGAGAGGAGCCGCGGTTGGCAAGCTAGAGCCCAATTGGAAAGGACCTTACATTGTAAGCGAAGTGCTCAGGTCAGGAGGATACCACCTCCAGGATGTGGAAGGGGTACCTCTTGGCCGAGACAAGAGTTGGGATGATTTTAAAAGGTTTTATCCTTAGCCATTTGTTGTAAATGACTTTTCATATTTCCTACTAGACATATGCATTTTGGAGCAATCCTTTGGCAAGTCCGAAATAGTTTTATGCTGGAATGCCCCAGATCGATTCCGCTCCCGGGCTCTCACTAGACGGGGGGTTCAGGTTGATCTCTGGAGAGGCTAGCAAGGTACAAGTGTTGGTGCTGGAATGCTGATGCGTAAATCTCACACACCGCTATAAGCGGTGGCTAGACTGCGACACGAAACGGCAGTGCACCGATCATTCAAGTAATATAAAATGGGAATGAATCCCCAAGTATCGATCTCTCAAGGAACATAGTAAGGTGGAGTTAGGTTTCGAGGAAGGACTTGAGATTGAAGTCCTAAAATCGGATGGAATGCGGGGGAGTTGGGTTGGCTTTTGGAAAATAAAATAAAAGCTATCAACTACTCCTATGCAATGCCGCTATGCAATGCTTCGCTCGGCGGGATGGAAGACTACGTAGGCCTTGAACGCGCTACTTCGTAAGGGCGGATGGACGAGTAGGCAAGCGGATCGAACTATGCAGGCCTTGAGCGCGCTGCTTCGTTAGGTGGGATGGAATACACGGGCCGCGATGCCACGCTTCGGTAGGCGGATGGGCGAGAAGGCTAACGGAATGAGGGTCGCAAGCACCTCTTCGACAAGCACGCCACTAGCAATTGCTAGTGCGGCACCGGACGTGACGGCGGGATGGAGGATGGAATGGGGCGCACCTCAAGCAACTCAAATAGAGAAATTACACAAACACATAGACATGAAATATATATGTAAATATAACTAATTCAAGTGCCACTTCATCATCATGATTAGATCTAGCAATACACACATCAATAAGAAAAGAACAAGGCAAGAAATCGACCGAATCCGAAGGCTCGTTGTAGATTCACGGTTGGAATCGCCGGGTTGTCAATCCGCGTCCAAGCTCGGTCCGCAACTACGTCCGGGGTAGAGAGAGCTGTCACGACTCTCCAATGGACCCATCTTCTTCGTGTCACGATCCGGTAGAGGTTGCAAACTTCCTCTTGCTTGATGGTAATGGCGGCTAGGTCTTCCTTTGGAGCTCTTGGATGAAGGAGGAGGCCGAGAGGAGACTCCGGCTCAAGATTGGCGTGAAGAACAAGCCCGGAGCACCTCTAGATGGTGGGCGGCGATGAAGGGGCGAATCTGGACGAACTGGAGCAGAAAACGGCGGAATACGGCGGGCTATCTGACCTAAATCGCGAGCAGCGGATTTTATAGGCGCTGGAATTAAACAGTGCGCACGGTCATTGGCGCATGACCAGTGGTCGTGCGCACTAGAATCCTGTGATCGTGCGCTCTGCCTGGACGGAACCTGCAAAGACAGAAATTATGAAATAACATGTTCGCACGACCAGTGGCGCACGACCGGTGGTCGTGCGCACTGGAGTTGATGGTCGTGCGCACTACATCAAATAGAACTCGGAAATTAAATGGTAAGTGCGCACGAACAGTGGCGCACGACCGGTGGTCGTGCGCACTAGCGTAGATGGTCGTGCGCACTGCACCAAACAGAACTCATAAAAAGGGTTAAGTACACACGATCAGTGGCGCACGACCAGTGGTCGTGCGCAATAGAACCGGTGATCGTGCGCAGTGTTCCTGTGCAGAATTGCACCGGGAACACCTGCACGACTCCCATTCCAGCACAACCACCAAACTAGCCACTGAAGGTGGCACTTAACAATACATGAAAGCTAATGACGAAGAAAGATACGAAATAACACCAAAATGGGCCAAGACGTGCACATAGCAAGTGATAACAAATATAAGCTAAAACAAAGCTAAAGTGCAGTGGAATGACTAGATAAACGGCCCAGATGAGTCCATAAAAGTGTATATGATCAGGACTCATCAAATGCCCTAGATCGATTCCGCTCCCGGGCTCTCACTAGACGGAGGGTTCAGGTTGATCTCTGGAGAGGCTGGCAAGGTAACAAGTGTTGGTGCTGGAATGCCCCAGATCGATTCCGCTCCCGGACTCTCACTAGACGGGGGGTTCAGGTTGATCTCTGGAGAGGCTGGCAAGGTACAAGTGTTGGTGCTGGAATGCCCTAGATCGATTCCGCTCCCGGGCTCTCACTAGACGGGGGGTTCAGGTTGATCTCTGGAGAGGCTGGAAGGTACAAGTGTTGGTGCTGGAATGCCCCAGATCGATTCCGCTCCCGTGCTCTCACTAGACGGGGGGTTCAGGTTGATCTCTGGAGAGGCTGGCAAGGTAACAAGTGTTGGTGCTGGAATGCCCCAGATCGATTCCGCTCCCGGGCTCTCACTAGACGGGGGGTTCAGGTTGATCTCTGGAGAGGCTGGCAAGGTACAAGTGTTGGTGCTGGAATGCCCCAAATCGATTCCGCTCCCAGGCTCTCACTAGACGGGGGGTTCAGGTTGATCTCTGGAGAGGCTGGCAAGGTAACAAGTGTTGGTGCTGGAATGCCCCAGATCGATTCCGCTCCCGGGCTCTCACTAGACGGGGGTTCAGGTTGATCTCTGGAGAGGCTGGCAAGGTAACAAGTGTCGGTGCTGAAATGCCCCAGATCGATTCCGCTCCCGGGCTCTCACTAGACGGGGGGGGGGGGGGGGGGGTTCAGGTTGATCTCTGGAGAGGCGTGCACGATGTTTATTTCAGGAGAGGCGGGTAAAGTGATGAGTCTCGATGCTGAAAGACATCGGGTCCACTCCGCTCCCGAACAAAAAGATGAGTTCTTTACAAGGTCAGGATGAAATGCATCAGGTTAGCGAGGCTTCGGCGCTGACCCTATCCTTCTCGCTCGGCAGGCCTGCTCGCTCGGCGAAGCGAGATTTCGCACGATAGTATGCGAGTGACAAAAATCAACCCTAGGCGCTCCAGGGTTCTGATGAGTCCCAAATATATACACATTTATGGACTCATCTGAGCCGATTTTCTAGTCTATGCACTTCACTTTAGACATGTTTTCACTTATATTTGATTCTCCATGCTAAGTGCACCTTTAGGCCCGTTTTTGGTGTTATTTCGTGTTCTTCTCCTTTAGTAGTTGCTATGCATTGTTAAGTGCCACTTTCAGTGGTTGGATTTGTGGTTGTGCTGAAGCAGGAGTCGTGCAGGTGTTCCCGGTACAAATCTGTACAGGAACACTGCGCACGATCACTGGTTTTATTGCGCACGACCACTGGTCGTGCGCCACTGATCGTGTGCACTTAACCCCTGAAAACTGAGTTCTGTCTCCCCTTATTGCACGACCACCTACGATAACGCGCACGACCACTGGTCGTGCGCCACTGGTCGTGCGAACATTGTATTTTATAATTTTCTTCCCTTGCAGGCTCCGTCCAGGCAGGCACACGATCACAGGATGATAGTGCGCACGACCACTGGTCGTGCGCCAACGATCGTGCGCACTATTTATTCCAGCGCCTATAAAGTGCCCTGCTCGCGATTTAGGTCAGGACTTCGCCGTTTTTCTCGCCCAGCTTCGCCGTTCCGCCCATTTACGCAGGTTTTCGCCCCCTAGGCCTCCTCCATCATCCAAGGGCTTCAAGGAAGAGATTCTACACTCATCTTTATCGCCAAGGAAGGAGTTCCTCGCATCGGACGTGGCCGGATTGTAAAACGCTGGAGAAGACGGGTCCATTGGGAGGTGTGACAGCCCTCCTCTACCCCGGACGCAGTTGAGACCCAGCTAGGACGTGGATTGACAACCGACGATTCCTACCGTGAATCTACAACGAGACTCCAGATTCGGTCGTATCTCTTGCCTCTTTCTTCTACTCGTGTGGTTGTATTTGTTTGTAATCTCTATATTTAGATGATGACACTATGAATCTTGTTTATTAATGTTTATTTCATGTTTATGGAATCATATTATTCATATGTGTGAATGAGGTGCGCCGCCATCCATTTTCCACTCCACCACCGTGTCCGGTGCCGCACTAGCAATTGCTAGTGGCGTGCTTGTCGAAGAGGTGCTTGCGACCCTCACCCGTATGCCTACTCTTCCATCCGCCTAGCGAAGCGTGGCATAACAGCCCGTATAATCCATTCTGACTCCGCCGGTGCGAACCATTCCATCTGCTAGCCTTCTCGTCCATCCGCCCTTACGAAGTAGCGCATTCAAGGCCTACGTAGTCTTCCATCCCGCCAAGCGAAGCACTGCATAGCGGCATTGCATAGGAGTAGTTGTAGTTGTTTTCTTTTATTTTCCAAAAGCCAAATCACCCCGTTTCCGCATTCCATCTGACTCAAGGACTTCGATCTCAAGTCCTTCCTCGAACGTTAACTCCACCTTACTGTGTTCCTTGAGAGATTCGATACTCGGGGATTACTCCTCGTTTTATATTACTTGAACGATCGGTACACTGCCGTTTCGTGTCGCAGTCGAGCTACCGCCTATAGCGGTGTGTGAGATTTTCGCCATCAAGTTTTTGGCGCCGTTGCCGGGGAACACAGTCGTGTGAGTTTTCTGGAGAGGGAGAACCTGAGAGAGAAACCCTTCCATTTGTAAATTGCATTTCTTTGTTTTATTTCTTTTTATTCCATTTTCCTATTTTAATTAGGTTGCTTTAGTAATTTTTGTTAGGTGTAGTATTTTGCACAATAGCATTTTTATTTTGAATCGTATTATCTTCGCACTATGTGGGCACATCTTAATTTCCGTTGCCGTTGGTGTGGAGCTACCTCCCACTCTAGTGATGAATGCCCTACGGAGAATAGTAGGCATAATTCTTATAGCCCAGCATATGGAGCACCGACTTCGTCTGATACTCCATATGGTGCGCGTAAGTCTTATGGCTACTCTGCTGAGCCTTTACCTTCTTACTTCTTTTCGGCTTCAGCACCCGCTGTGCCAAAAAAGCCCGCTAGGCAGTGCCAGTTTTGTCAGAGCACTGATCATGTCTTGAAGGACTGTGTCGAGTATCTTCGCCAATTGGACGAGGATGACGAGCCGGATATCCGGATCGTTCCAACTCCTAACTCTGGCGGCACACCTTCAACATCCGGTTATGTATCTTTGTCACCTTCACATCTTGAAGGGAATGGCATGGACATGGTCACCGGATGTGAGACTGATCTATGCACCGACAGTGCTGAGTCTATTCTCCCAGTGCATCCACCACCCCTAGTGGATTCGATTCTTTGTGAGGAATCGGTGCTCGACTTTTATCCGAGCACTACTCCTCCCCCTGTTGTGCATACTATACTCATCTCCGACGACATTGTTGATGATGTGTCGCAGGATGAGGTGGGTGATCTGAGTGTTGTGCCTATTCCTATGAAGGAGGACAACCTTTTAGGTGAAGAGGAGTTTTCCTCAACACCGGTGGAGGAAGTCCAAATCTTGGGCATGGCCACTGTCGATCCCGCCGAATCTTTTAGCATTGATGACAATGCAAACATTATTTTACTTCCCCAACCTGATGGGAGTGAGACCGGGATCACTCCCCCGATTTCTGATTATTTTTGTCCTTCTTCTCTTTTATTTCTTGACCCCCTTCTTCACTCGAGCCTGTGCAGGTTGAATCTTCACAGGTACTTCAGGAGGACTTGGAGCTTTGTGCTCAAGTCAATGATGGGTGTGTCCTTTTATGCGAGGAGGTTGATTCCTCCTCCATTAAGGAAGCCTCATTCGTTGCCTTCTCCTTCTGCGGACCTGCTGTGGACGATACCTTGCTGGGCAAGGATAGTTTTGGTGAGATGAGTGAGGACCAGGCCTCCTCCTCTTCTTACTTTCTTTTCCCTCTACCTATGAGGAGCAGGTATTATTATTATTTAGGTAGAGGGGTGACTGCCATATCTCCGTATCGGTACCAGCTACCGAAACGCATATTAGAACAGTTACCTGTGCATTTCCTTTTTCACAGGCCTATAAGCTAGAACTGTGCAAAACCTGAATAAGTCGTGCTGGAAGGACAATAACCCCAGTAGTTATCTTACTTTTCCTGCATTTTTATTTCTTCTAATCATGTTTAGTTAGCTGTAGTTTATTTTAGTTTGTCTTTTTCTTTTATTTTTGCGGAGCTGACCCCTGCAGGTATCTTTTCTGGATGGCGGATGTCGCGGTTCATTTTAGCTTACACGCCAATCTTCTGGTATGCTCATTTCTGAGCATTGGGTACTCTCTGTCCCTAGCCCTATTTTGATTTTCATGTCATATATTATGTGGGTTGTTTAGTTTAAGCCTGGGGGAGAGTAGTTCAGTGTATGTGCCCACGCACGTGCACTATTGCATTGCATGCTAGAAGTATTTCTATTTCAATTATTTAGTTATGTTAAATTGCATTGCACACCACTACACCCACTCGAGCGTGCACTTAGCTGTTGGCACGTCTTGAGCCGAACTCATTTCTTTTCGTGTGATTTGGAAAATCACTGTGCTGGCTTAGGATTATGAGGCGGAGTAAAATGTTGACTCCGGTAGTGCTCCTAGTCGAGTGCTCATGTCTCGTTTAGAAATTCGTGTAGATTCAATTTCTTTTTATGCTTTTAGTTTATATTTTTTTTTCTATTAGCGTAAATATTGTTTACTCTACTCAATTGGTGAATCCGGTGTGAATCAAACGGTAGCATAGGAATGTGTGTAGATGCTCGTTAGCCTCGTATTGCCCGAGTCGGGAGAAAGGATTATCTTTCTCGGTGGCTAGAACTTGCCCCAAGCGATTCTTGAAGCATGGGTATACGGTTAGTCAATTGCGTGAATGTGATATAGGCCATCATTTTGGCCTGGTTGAGCCTTTGTGCCCACTCCTATCGCTTTATCCTCGTTAGCCCAGTTGTACCTACCCTTTCTTTGATTCAGCCCCACTGTTGTCTCACCAAAGCCTAAACGCCAATCCTAGTCGCACACCCAAATTTGAGCTCTAGTATATTACTTTCATGATTGGGTTGTTGATGTAGTGTTATGTTTGTGAAAATGTGGATATGCATCATTGTTTAAATTGCTGAAAATATGTGAAAAGAAAAAGAAAATAAGAAAAAGAAGAGAAGTGAGAAGAAAAGAAGAAGATATGAGCTTTATTGAAAAAAATCTGTGTATGAATGTATGTTTGGGAGTAGGCGGTGCACACACCCATGTAGTCAAATCCAAGTCTGGGGGTGTGGTGTACCCGTGTATTTGTGTGGTGAATGAGGAGAATTTCTGCATTAGCTCATTTGGGTTTTTGTGTTTTAAGCCTTCATGTTTATATTTGTTTATCCTCACCTAAACCCAAGCCTCATCTAAAACCTTAAGTCCTATTGATTCACGCATTTGAGTCAAACCAGTGCCGTGGAGAGAGTGCGAACGGGCAAGCTTATGGTCACCGACATTGATGGATTTCAATGGAGGTTGTCTCGAGCCCCGATCTTTGGCAATGCTCGCCTCAGCGTTCAGTTTACTTTCTTCCTATGTACGACCTTATGATTCACCGTGATTCACTTTTTGAGTAATATATAAATACGCCCCTAGAAAAGTATAAACTAATATGTACAATTAGAAATTTTGTCTACTGTATTTCTACGCGCATGAGCATGCGACTTCGCATGATACTCCGCTTTACAATTTCTATGCCAGCTATGTATTTTTTCTCAGCCGCTTGAGGAATTTGTTTGCTCGGGACGCGCAAACAGGTAAGTCTGGGGGTGTGATGAGTCCCAAATATATACACATTTATGGACTCATCTGGGCCAATTTTCTAGTCTATGCACTTCACTTTAGACATGTTTTCACTTATATTTGATTCTCCATGCTAAGTGCACCTTTAGGCCCGTTTTTGGTGTTATTTCGTGTTCTTCTCCTTTAGTAGTTGCTATGCATTGTTAAGTGCCACTTTCAGTGGTTGGATTTGTGGTTGTGCTGAAGCAGGAGTCGTTCAGGTGTTCCCGGTACAAATCTGTACAGGAACACTGCGCACGATCACTGGTTTTATTGCGCACGACCACTGGTCGTGCGCCACTGATCATGTGCACCTAACCCCTTAAAACTGAGTTCTGTCTCCCCTTATCGCACGACCACCTACAATAACGCGCACGACCACTGGTCGTGCGCCACTGGTCGTGCGAACATTGTATTTTATAATTTTCTTCCCCTACAGGCTCCGTCCAGGCAGGCGCACGATCACAGGATGATAGTGCGCACGACCACTGGTCGTGCGCCAACGATCATGCGCACTGTTTATTCCAGCGCCTATAAAGTGCCCTGCTTGCGATTTAGGTCAGGACTTCGCCGTTTTTCTCGCCCAGCTTCGCCGTTCCGCCCATTTCCGCAGGTTTTCGCCCCCTAGGCCTCCTCCATCATCCAAGGGCTTCAAGGAAGAGATTCTACACTCATCTTCATCGCCAAGGAAGGAGTTCCTCGCATTGGACGTGGCCGGATTGTAAAACGCTGGAGAAGACGGGTCCATTGGGAGGTGTGACAGCCCTCCTCTACCCCGGACGCAGTTGAGACCGAGCTAGGACGTAGATTGACAACCCGACGATTCCTACCGTGAATCTACAACGAGACTCCGGATTCGGTCGTATCTCTTGCCTCTTTCTTCTACTTGTGTGGTTGTATTTGATTGTAATCTCTATATTTAGATGATGACACTATGAATCTTGTTTATTAATGTTTATTTCATGTTTATGGAATCATATTATTCATTTGTGTGAATGAGGTGCGCCGCCATCCATTTTCCACTCCACCACCGTGTCCGGTGCCGCACTAGCAATTGCTAGTGGCGTGCTTGTCGAAGAGGTGCTTGCGACCCTCATCCGTATGCCTACTCTTCCATCCGCCTAGCGAAGCGTGGCATAGCAGCCCGTATAATCAATTCCGACTCCGCCGGTGCGAACCATTCCATCCGCTAGCCTTCTCGTCCATCTGCCCTTACGAAGTAGCGCGTTCAAGGCCTACGTAGTCTTCCATCCCGCTAAGCGAAGCACTGTATAGCGGCATTGCATAGGAGTAGTTGTAGTTGTTTTCTTTTATTTTCCAAAAGCCAAATCACCCCGTTTCCGCATTCCATCCGACTCAAGGATTTCGATCTCAAGTCCTTCCTCGAACGTTAACTCCACCTTACTGTGTTCCTTGAGAGATTCGATACTCGGGGATTACTCCTCGTTTTATATTACTTGAACGATCGGTACACTGCCGTTTCGTGTCGCAGTCGAGCTACCGCCTATAGCGGTGTGTGAGATTTGCGCCATCAGGTTCCTGGTGCTCGGCAGAAAGGTCGCCGTCACAGGAGAAGAGGCGAGTTCTAGCCGAGAGGGAAGGTACCCTGCGAAACCTAGAGAAAAGAGCACGCCTAAGAGGGTAATAACCCTAAGGCAAGTGGCGAAAGGCGCGAGCAGTCAAAATGTCCTATGCCTATCTATTCGATAACGTGAGGGGCGAGAACAACCATCGCAAGAATAACCTACGCAAAGGCGGATATCGAGATAAGCGAGAACGAGATATTCAACACACTAGGATAACGAAACAGGACGGGGAAACACAACGAACGAAGTAGAATTTGCATTTACATTTTAAAGGTTGATTACAATCTATGGCGATCTCGCCGATCAAAAGTTACAAAAAAGAGGGGGGGGGGGGGGGGGGGGGGGAATGGCAGTGGGCTTCAGGAGTCGCTCGCGGACCCCTCCTCGTCGTCGCTGCTCTTCACCGGCGGAAGCGGGTGGAAGAGCTCAGGGACGATATCCTCCAGGTCCAGGTCGGTCGCGTCGGCAGTTAGGAGGACAGCCGCCTTCATCATCTGAAAGATGTAGCGAGCCGACTCAGTGGACTCCAATCGGACCTCTTCGTCTCACGCTCGCCGCTCTTCCTTCAGACGGCGGGGGGAAGGGGGGACGACGACACGGGTGAGGTCGCAGTTCAGGTCCTTCAGCCCAGCCACCTCGCCCTCCAAATCCTTGATGCGAGCGTCGGTTCTCCCGTCGGCCTCGACATCCTGCAATCAAGTTCAATTAAAAAAGGCGAAACAACCAAAGGAAAGGAGGATGAGGAAGTCTAACTCACCACACTGCCCTCTGCGGCGAGCAGCTTCTCCTTCAGCTGCGTGATCTTGGTAAGGAGTCCCTGATAGGCCCTCGCGAGTTCCACGTTCTAAAGATCCAACTGCAAGCAACGCCTCCCCGTCATATGGGCGAGCTCGGCGGAACGAAACTGCGACCTCGCTCTCTCGAAAGCGAGGGTTCTCACAGTCTCATCTTTATAAGACCCCGCATCCTCACGATCATAAAGAGCGAATGCGAGGTCAAAGGCGTGACCGCTGATGGTCTCCTTCTCCACCCAGGAAGGAAGGATGGTGGAGATATCCACCCTGTTGCTCTCCGGTTTCCAGTTGACCAGGAGCTCGCCAGTCTCATCCCGGCACCTCTGGCCGAGGCCGAAGTTGTAGTGGTTGACAGGGATGGGCAGGATTGAGGTTCTAGGAGCCTCCTGGCAAGCCTCATCGTCCTCACCCCCTGCGGAGAGGCCGGGGAGGTCGAACTCATCGAAGGCGACCTCGCGGGGCTCCTTTCCTTTCGAGGAGGCGAGTGAGACCCCGCTCTTCCTGCTCTTCTTCTTTGGCGGAGATTTCGAGGGAGCGGCATGACTACCAGAAGCCCCCGGTCTCTTGCGAGAAGAGGGCTCAACCGGAGTGACGGCGCCTCGGCAAGCTTCCGCCCCCATTGTTGCGAGAGCCAGGGTAGCGTCGGTTTTCCGATTGCTCGCATAAGGGGGATGGAGGGGAAGATCCCGCTCGCCTAAGAAATAAGCATTGAATTTTCAATACGGGATGGCAGGGAATAAAATGGTAGTCGCTAAGCGAGATCTTTACCTTCCCCAGCGAGAACTGGAGGCAGCGAATTGAGGTTGTGGCAGAGATAAACGACCTCAAAGTTCTTCTTACAAAGAACTGATAGAGGAGGGCGTCGTGGCCGCCAAGGGCGGTAGGCCGGTACGTGGTCTCGCTGTGTTGAACTGGCGAGAGGGGAATATTGCCGAAGTTCCCCTTGACGACGAGGAATTTCTGGGCCCAGAAGTGGGCCTTCTTGACGGTCTCGACGACCTTAGGACCCGAGCCCACGAAGTAGGCAGTCCCATCCTTGTAGGCGCGGAACGAGAACAGCTTCCGGAAGGCCGGGAGGCTGAACTCGATGTGCTACTCGCGAAGGTAGCAGGCGAAGGCGGTGACCACTTCCATGACATTGGGGGTAAGTTGGCCCGGAACAATGCCATAGTGCTTGAGCACCTGGAGAGCAACGGGAATGGTATTAGTTCACATGATGAGCGAGACTTGTACTGCAGAATATAGAAGCGAGCGAGAGCAATTATTACCTGGCGAACTTCCGGCCATAGGGGAAGGCGCAGACCGACCGTGAAATGGGCGGTGGGGATGGCCAGCTCGCCTACCAGCGGGGCATTGATCACGTCGTTCTCGCTAGGACGATGTGCCTCGAACGGGGGGGGGGGGGTGAAATAGTCGGCGACCGTGCTGAAGTACTCCTCATCGGTCAGATTGCAGTGGAAGAAGCTATGCTCGGCGAAAGCTTTAGCGATCTTCCGCCGACCCTCCGACTCATTAGCATCGCCACCCATTTTAGTAATCTGCAAGGAAAGAAGAAAAGCGAGAACGGGGAGGAGCGAGAGCTCTGAAGCAGAGGAGGAAGAAGGTCGAAAATAAATGCGGTGGTTGACTCAGTTATGGCCGCCTATTTATAGCCAAAGCAAAATGGCGGGAAGAAGTCCAAGCGCCGGCGGGCGCGGGTAGCAGCAAAAACATCACATCATGGATGTGGGCGAGAGGGACCCGCGGGGTTAGTACAAAAAACATTTTCGCGGGATATATTTAGCGAGGACAGAAGGTCCTCGCGAGCGCAGTGTAACATAAAAATAAGTTTTATTGACAGCGAACGAGAAACAACAAAAAGCTACTGATGCTTATTGTCAAAAGAAATAAAAGCCAACATAAGTGGCGAATATGCGAGTTACGAGCCGTAGCGAGATTGTCTAAAAATAACGACACCCATTACAAATCTCACAACACAATAGTTAGCGAGAATCATGGGGCAACCATTTCCACCTGCCCCCAGCCCGCGACCCGGATCTCGGCGGAACCCTAGAGTTATAATAGTCCTCGGCCAAAAGGCCCTCCCTGTCCATAAGGTAGGCGTAATCTCTCATCCTAGCTATATTAACCTCCAGCGTCGTGGCATTCTCATCCTGGTCACACTGTCTCACCTGCCGGAGCCTCGCGCACTCTTCCATCAGGACCGCGTGCCTTTCCTCGACGGCTTCTCTATCCCATCTCGCCTGCATGTTGAGGTCCATCAGCATTCGCCCATGTTTCCTCAGCAACTCCGCAGCTCGCTGTTTCATCATCTCGGGATCTTGCGGATCCCCTAGGAATTCCTCCACTTAGTCAGGAAGGGGGGACATCTCGTCGTCGCCCAGCTCGGAATCGGTGTGCGGGTTCTCGGTATTTTCTACAAAATATTACGAAGAGGTTAGATGGCGCGCGTGAGTTCGCGTAGGGCTTCGGCGAGGTCAAAATGCTTACCAAACGGGGGGCGAGAAGTTGAAGGACGGCCCTGGAACACGTTGCCGTAGTGAGGGTAGAGGGATTTGCCCAGGCCGGCAGGGTAGGCTGCGCTGTTGGCCGGGGGGATCTTTGGAGGCACAGAGCCACCGGTCTCCTCGCTCGTCAGGAGCTGGAATCTGGGCTTATCTATGATTTTGCCAAGAGGTGGAGGCGGAGATGGAGGCCGCGATGCCTGGCGGGTCGGGGACTTCAAGGGAGAGACTGTAAGAAGTAAGGAACGGAGGTCATATATAGTTGACAAGAAACATTATGGCACGCGAGATTAAGATCATACCGGTGACGTTTTTCTCAGCGAGGTTCATATCCACCTGCGGACTTTTGCGAGACCCTTCAGCGGGTTCTCTAGCGTTCTCGCTCGTCAAAGCATCCTGCGAGTAGAAATGAATGACAAGCCAATTTGTTGACGTGAACTGTAGGAGTGGCTCGTACCTTCTCGTGGTGGCGATCGTCCGGGGAGGAATCCAGCAGCACAGAGTCGTCCCCGGTGCGGCGAGATGCCTTCGCCTTCTTGACTTTCGGTGACTGAGCGGGGGGGGGGGGGGGGGGGGGGGGAGGGGGGCGGCCGGTTCATCCAGGCAGGGACCCTGGTCGTGGAGGGTAGCCCGCCGGCTCTCATCGCCCTCAGGCGAGCCTCGGCTTCTTCAGAAAGAGGCATCTCCAAGCAGCTACGGTATCAAGCAAAGGGAGAGGAAGGGGAGTAGCAGCACACACCACTGGAGACTTAGGACGATATTTATAGCCCACAGGGTGGGTCCCACCAAAGATTCCCGACAGATCATCAAGGAGCGAGCGAATACCATGGGTTGGACGATTCTTCGCAAGCAAAAATGTCCTCACGAAGAGCGGGGATTGTGTACAACCCCGATATTTGCCAGGCAACGATACGGTCTAAAAGAAGGCAGTGGAATGGAGCTCACTGAAGGGCGAGCGAGAAGGGTCGACGAGACAAGCGCTCGTGGGTGTGTTCATCGAACTCCCCCGGTCTCGTCGACCATACCCCTGTTCGGCGAGATCATCAGCAGTCGACGAAGCGTTCTATGATCATTAAAGCCAAAGGGATGGTCTCGCAAGGGGAGCCGCGAGATCCCGACCTCAGCAATTTACCGCGGAGAAGCAACGGCCGGCGAGCCACCCATCTCGGCAGACATCGCCCGAATTGGCCGACGAGGTCCTCGCAAGGGATCGCCTAAGAGAGGCATTGCGAGTAGGGCTCGCGAGGAGGCCCGCGAGAACATAAGATCTCGCAGGAAGGTTCTCGCAGCCCCTTGCCCATAAGCCGATAGGGTCAAATTACCCTTTTACTCTTGGTGGTCTGCCTTTAGCCTCTCCAAATAGCGGAGTTTGGCTGTTAGCAGACCCATTTGGGGTGCGGATAGTAAAATCAAAAGGCGGAATCCTGTTATTTGTAGGCCATATCAGAAAATCTATAAATAGGACCTTAAGGGCACCTTTGGAGAGGATTCTACTTCCGCTTCTCTCTCCTTAGGCTTCCTTTGGTTAGCATCTCCAGAGCTCTCCAAGGTGCCCGAGTCTCAGCTTTGGCTTGGGAGGGGAAGCGCTCAACGATCTTCCGGGTTAGTGGAGGGACCTCCTCACTGCGACTGAGGTCTTAGTCTTCTTTCTAGTCTTCAGTCTACCTTCTCTGAGGGATCGGTAAGGGCTAGCTGCCCCTCATTTCGGTGAGGGCCCCGAGCTTCACAAGAGATTGATAAATCATTTTCAATAGTATGTCTGATTCTTCCACCATGAAAACACCCATGCCCTCTAATGCTGTTGTTGATAATGATGAATCAGGGAAACCTGTTTATTCAAAAGTATATAGAGCAATTGTTGGCTCACTATTTTATTTAACAGCTAGTAGGCCTGATATAATGTTTGCTACATGTATTTATGCTAGATTCCAAGTTAACCCCAAAGAATCTCACTTAATTTTACTAAAAAGGATTTTGAGATATATAAAGGGTTGCCCTAATCTAGGTATCTGGTATCCAACATCATCTGAATTTGAATTAACTGCATTCTCAGATTCAGATTATGCAGGATGCAGAGTAGACAAGAAAAGCACATCAGGAACTTGTCAGTTTCTTGGTGATAGGCTTGTGTCTTGGTTTTGTAAGAAACAAACATCTGTGTCTACATCAACAGCTGAAGCTGAATATATAGCTACAGGTAGTTGCTGCTCACAGTTATTGTGGATACAAAATCAACTTCTAGACTATGGTGTCAACTTAAATAAATCAACTATATTTTGTGACAATACTAGTGCAATATCTATTGCACAAAATCCAGTTCTCCATAGTAGGACTAAACACATAGAAATTAGGCACCACTTCCTTAGGGATAATGTGGATAAAAACAAAATCTGCCTACAGTTCATCTCTACTGATTTGCAAAGAGCAGATATTTTCACCAAGCCCTTGGATGAAAAGAAACACATATTCTTTATAAATCATTTGGGAATGATAGATGGAGACTCAATCTGTTAAAAAAATTAAGTTTTCTACTTACCCAGCTCTTCATTGAACTGAGCTCGACGAATTCAAGTTTTTCGTCGAACGGAGATCGACGAAGCCATCAAGTTCGTCGAACCGAGATCGACGAAAACTTATTTTTCGTCGAACCCAATTTTTCTGAAGCTTTTTTATTTCAGCCTGTCTTCATTAATAAAAAATTTCATTAGATGAATATCTACATAATTGTTTCTCTTTCCAGTTCCCTTTGCACTTGATCTCTATTTTATTGTGCAGGAACAACAGCAATATGAATCTTGCATCCTTCCCTTCCTCCATCAAATGTCCCTTCTTCAAGGGGCCTAGCTTCAGGCTTTTCCTGAAACTAGGCAGGGGGAGAAGTTTTGCATGAACAAGCTCTATTTGATGCAATGTTTTGCTCAGGGGGAGTTGTTCTATAATCTAGGCAAGAGAGAAAGCTGAAGAACCTCCAGAACTCAGGGGGAGACACTCTCAGGGGGAGTTACTGTTTGAAGAAAAGCTTGATAAAGCTTACAGCAGATTGCTGATTACAGTTTACTATTTCAGAAAAGTATTCTGTAATTCAGATGCAGATACAGCTTAGAAGAAAAATATTGTTTTAGCTAATTCAATATCAGTTATTGCTACAGCATAGCTAATCAAAATTATAAAGCTGATCAAAAGAAGAAAGCAGTTTGCAAATTCAGATTTCAATCTAATCAAAATTATAAAGCTGATCAAAAGAAGAAAGCAGTTTGCAGATTCAGATTTCAAACTATTTATATACAGACATTCAGAAATCAGATAAAAATTCAATTCAGATTTCAGAACAATACAGTTCAGTTCAGATCAGAATTCAGAACAACACAGATCAGACAAAATCAGAATTTCAGAATTCAGAAGCAGCAGAATTTAGATAATCAAGGTTCTGATTGTATTTTCAGTTTTATTTTTATTGAAATGTATTTTCAAAACTCAGAGTACTTTTCATTTCATATTATGATAAAATATTTAAAATATATCAAATATATTCATACTCTGTTGTTTTTTGATGTTTTAGCATTAGTTTATTTTCAACTTTTGTCAAATAGTGTCCTAACCCAAATAGGGGGAGATTGTTGGAACAACCCTATTTGTGATTTGGGCTAGGATCACTATATGTTATCTAAGGACAAGTTGACCCCAATGTATAGTTTATGGGTCAAGAGTTTAGGAAGAAATTTGGCTGTTAGAACTAGAAATTTCATTAAGTCTCAGTATTCGTCGAACGGTGCTCAACATTCGTCGAACGGCGCTCAGCATTCGTCGGACGGCGATCGACGAAATATCAAGGAAGCGGTCGACAAAATTCAGCCATCTCTGCGTTCGACAAATGGCTGCCAGCGCTCGACAGATCTCAGCCAGCGCTCGACAGATTCCAGCAAGAGCTCGACAAATTCTTTACTGAAGCTCAGATCGACAAATACAGATTCCAGAGTATTTAATTCTTAAAGATCAGTTATTTATCAATTCTCTGAACACAGATCGACGACTCTAATGGATATAATCAATATATTTGGACATATTCAAGTAAGGATATTATATTCTCTGAATATATTCCTTTCTTTCCTTATTCCAAGACAGAAATAGCCGTTGACAATTAATGCAAAGGAGTATTTCACGGCTAAGGAATTAAAGGACCTGCCAAAGTCGATTTGTCTCTATTGCAGTTCCAAGAAAGAATTTAAGTCTGATTATTCTATTCCAAAAATAGAAAATATCAAAGACAAACATTATTGTCTCTCATCTCGACAGATTTAAAAAAAACATATTCTTACAGAATACAGAGAGAGAACAGAAACAAATATAGAGAAAGAAAAAGAAGAACACTTAGCAAAATATTCTCAGTCTTCTTCTTCCTCAAGCAGCAATCATCATTTCTCTGAGAACATCTTCAATGTTCAATCTCTCAGACATCTGCTGCAAGTTCAAATCTTCTAAAAGAGCAATAAAGAATCTGAATAACTATTTTCTCCCAGATCTATCTGCTACAGAAGATTTCTGTTTTCAAGAGAAAGCTTCTCCACCAACTGTCCAATTCTTCAATCAGACAGGGGGAGCTTTACAACAAGTCCACTAGAGTCTTCTCTCAACATCTTGACAGAGAAGAACACTATAAACTATTTCTTACCTCTCTTGTACAGGGTTAATACTCCCTTCAAAAGTGTACCTCCTTGGTGGCAAGACACCTGATCAAAAAATCTAGTTGATTTTGAGCACCTGAACAAAAGCTCTGTGGTGTGTGGACACCTGATCAAAATCACCTTGGTCTTAGGGCACCTGATCAACCCTCCTAGTGCACTCCTACCAAGGGTGGTAGAAGAGTGGACTACCCAGATTTATTGGGGAACCACTATAAATTCCTTGTGTCCTCGGTGTGTGTTTATTTCTCTGTGTTGTGCTGTGTGCTTTTACTTATTTAGTTTTTCTGCTTATATATATATATATCTCACACTGCTTACACATATATATAACACTATTTTAATTCCGCTATAAAAACTAAGGAAAAGTTTTTAATACTCAATTCACCCTCCCCCCTCTAGAGTAACTTAAGATCTAACCTTCACTTTCATTGATCAATCGAACTTTCGCTCTAGAATCAAAACCCATAAAACTCGCTTTACCGAGGTGAACCCCTCTATTGAAATCAACTCCAATTTGGGAGATTTATGTCATCCTCTCTCGAGGGTTGCATGCAACTCTCTTTATCCTTGAATGATCGATTCATCTTAGGAGCTGGTTCGGCTAACTAAAGAGCGAAAAAAGAATGAGAATCATATATCGATAATATGATCTCATTATGTTAAAATCAAGGATAAATCGTAAGTATTCTAAGGAGAGAAAAAAGGGAATCTAAATTTAATTCATGAGGATTATTATTCCTTAGATCATCTCGACCGAGTACTAATAGAAATTTAGCTACTCATGGAGATGGAGGAATCGACGAAAAATGAAGAGTTCATGATGAAATGAAGAAGAGATTAAGAAGAATAACAACTAATTTTTATTAAGTTTTCAAAAAGGAATTACAAATTAAGGAAATTAAATTGCAAATTATTGAAATGAAAGTTACAATTACAAAAGAAAAGTACACGAATTGAAACTTACACTTGCACTAGAAAGAGAAATACAAGAAATGCTTAAAACATGAAAACAAAGCAAGAAAAGAAGATTTGAGCCTCCAAAATTCGTCCTTTCAGTTCTGGTGGAGCTGGCTTTAAGTAGGCTAAAATTTGATGCTACACGCCCTTGGTCATGCCCATGATCAAGGGCGTGTACTTGGCGTGATCTAAGTTGGTGCAGGATAGATGCCTTCTGGCTTCAATGCGGGCATTATGTTCACGTCACGCCCGAGGTCACGCCCGTGACCTAGGGCGTGTAATCTTCAAACAGCGCCTGGCGGGAAGTCATCGGCCGGAAAGTGGCATGGTGGAGATCACGCCCATGATAGGATGTCACGCCACTGGTCACGCCCATGACCGGGGGCGTGTAACTTTAAATGACATGGCATTGCGCTCTAGTTGCTGGCGGCGGGTCGCGATCATGACACTGGGTCACGCCCTTGGTCACACCCATGACCTGGGGCGTGCACTTGGTGAATCTTCACGGAATGACCCCGGGGTGGCGGCAATGGGTCTGGAACACATCTTAGGCTATCACGCCCTTGGTCACGCCCGTGACCTTGGGCATGTACTTGCAAATTTGGCTCAAAGTGTTCAGAAAACCTGAAAATGTAAAATAAACTTAAGTTAATACATAAATATGAAAAGAAATGATTTTTCTAGGGTAATTCATATATATTATATACATTGATGTTTAAATAATAATAAAATTATACTAAAAATGAGTATATAAGCTACTCATCAAACACCTCCATACTTGAGCTTTTGCTATTCCAAAGCAAAAGGATGAGAGATAAATTACAAGACATTGATATTATTTTTAACTAACTAAAATTTTATTAGATCAAGAGTAAGTCAAATATAAATTCTAGAAATTCAAGAATTAATTCTCAATTATGGTGTTAATTTAAAAAAAGAGACATGCTTAGCTAAAAGACTTCTCAAGATAACTATTTAGCAAACAAAATTATAGAAATTATCATACAAAGTTAGATTGAAATTATAGAAACTCTATCAAAAAAGAAACTTAAGGAAAAGACACCTACCAAAATATTGCTCTCTCAATAATTTTATTTAGAACTAGAACCTATGTAATTGGCTAAGAAGGGGTTTTTAAATAATTGGCAAAATTAAGAGATGCTAAAATGGAGGTGAAGAATTTTATCTTTTCACCTTATTTGAATAAGAATTTGTATATGTTTAGGAAAATAATGAATTTTATCCTCTTATTTTCCATGCCATATAATCTTTTAAAATTTCTCTTCAAACAAAAGCCCAAAATGTATATGTTTAGAAGTAATGAATTTTATCCTCTTACTTCATGACATATAGTCTCTTAAATGATTTTGGGTGCATATGTTTAGGAGGTAATGAATTTTATCCTCTTATTCCCATGACTTATGATCTCTTACTACCTTTTTTTTATTATTGCCAACAAAGGGTGAGGGGGGGGGGGTAAAGAAATAATTCTAGTTTTTCAATTAAATTATTTTGAGGGCAACCTTTTAGTGGATGAAGTTTCCTAAGATCTTGAAAGTTAGTAGAGAATATAATAAAAATCCAAGGTTGTTTAGCCAATATACTACAAAGTGGAGCTATTTAAAATCAAAAAGAGAAGTAGTGCTAAATACGATCTCTAATTGAATTAAAAACATAAAGTGTTTCTTAAAATTAAATTACTTTAAATCTAACGAATTCTGATAAAACAAAACATTTAGCTAGATTAAAAAAAATAAAAATGCTTATATTTACTTCTCAAACTAGATTTCTACAGAATAGTAAAACACAAAGTAAGGGGTGAATAACTATATATATATACTTTTTTATTCTTAGACTTCCCAAGGTCTACCCGGTGAAGGGTTCACAAGGTACTAGGAGGTGCAATGGGATGACAAGCACAAACCTCCCTTTCCAAGAAATTAAATTTTTATAATTTAAAAAAAAATTGTTTCTTTTATAAATCGATGGGAAAGTCTAGAAAGATACACTACACCCACATACTTAAAGTTAAACATTGTCCCCAATGTTTAAAACTAAGTATGAAGTATCAAAAAAAATGCAGGAAATGAATTGAACAAGTCAAAATAGGGATGAGAGAAGGGGAGAAGAGGGCTTTCCTGGTTGTTAGATTGGGTTGCCGAAACAAAAACTTGCGAAAGAAGCTAAAACAAACAACGCAAAAGATAACGAAAAAGGATAATGTTGGGATGCCTCCCAAAAGCGCTTTGTTTACCATCGCGTAGCTTGACTAATCAAAACGATGGGTTAATCCCCTAAATATTTGCATTTTTCCATGCAATTGCATGGCGGTGTTTATTTAAAAATTTTATAAATTCGGAAATTTCCGAATCATTAAGTGTAGAATAAATAATCACAGGCAATTTTGAACTTTCTCCTAAAAAATTATAGTTGTTATGATCCGGGAGTTGTTTTGATTCTAAACTTGGCGGCTCTTCATAGGATGGTTTAATTTTAAAATTATTTTCTTTGATTTGTTCAAAATTGAGCGGCTGAGTTATCTCCTTAAGATAAGAAGTAGTTTCAAATTCTAGATTTTCAAAAATAGGAGAAGTTATTTCAGCAAAGGTTGACAAATCTTTTTTTAAATTTGACTCTAAGGTGAAACAAGATTCGTCATTAGGAAGTGTATTTCTCATGGAGGAGTTTATACCAAAAATAACATCTTCATCCCCTACTCGTCGGAGAAGCTTCCCATTACTTACGTCAATTATTGCCCTAGAGCTGGCAAGGAAGGGACGACCGAGTATAAAGGGTACTTCAGCGTCTTCCTCGCTGTCTAGAATGATTAAGTCTACTGGGAAGATAAACTTGTCTATTTTAACTAAAACATCCTCTATGACTCCCATCGAGTACTTTATTGACCCATCCGCTAGTTGGATTCACACTTTAGTTGGAGTAGGGGTGCCCAACCCAAGCTTTTCAAATAGAGAAAAAGGCATCAAATTTATGCTAGCCCCTAAATTGGCTAAAGCATGTTTAATTAGATTATTGCCGAAAAGACAAGGGATCGAGAACCGTCCCAGATCGTTTAATTTTTCTGGCAGTCTATTTATAACAACTGTCGAGCTTTCTGCGCATGAAACATTTTCAGGCTTCTTTTTATTAGTTAACAAATCTTTTAAATATTTTGCATACTTAGGCATTTGAGAATATGCCTCGCAAAAGAGAATATTAATTTGGATTTGTTTCAAAATATTAATGAATTTTTTGTATTGCTCCTCGTTGCGCTCTTTTTGAATTTTAGACGGATAAGGAATAGAAGAGGTTTGAATATTGCGCGGAGCTAAATTAGAAGAAATTAAGTGCGGAGATGGGGTTGAAACATTTACCTCGGGCTCTGCCAGATTTGAAGATTTTACCTCCTTTTTGCTACGAAGGGATATTGTGTTGACGCTCTTCCGTGGGTTGGGCTTAGTATTTCCCGGCAGAGCTCCTTGCTGGCGTTCGGAGAACATCTTGGCGAGTTGTCCAATCTAATTTTCCAAGCTTTTAATAGATCCGGATAGATTCTGGATGTTGGACTCGTTGGAGGCAACATATTTAGTGAAGACCTCTTCAAGTGAAAAGGACTTGTGTGGTGGTGGCAGAGCGAATCCGGGAGGATTCGCTTGTGGTGGGCGTTGAGCATTATTCGGGTTGCTCCATGAAAAATTAGGGTGGTTCCTAAAACTAGGATTATATCTGAAAGACTTTATTTAAGAGTAGCAAATTACCTAGAGGGGGGGGGGGGTGAATAGGTTATTTTAAAAACTATTTGCAGTTCTTGATTATAACCTAAAAGAATGATCAGACCTTTCAAGAAAATGAGCACACAAAGAAAAACACACCGAATTTTATAGTGATTCCCCTTATCTTGGGTAATCCACTTTCCCCCTTCTCCCCTCTAGCAGTGTGCTAGATAGGGTTTATATCTTCTCCAGATCTCAGACCACAAATAGGTCTTACAGCTCAGATCACAATAGATCTTACAGACTCAGATCTTAACAGATCTTACTCTCTCAGATCTCAGCAGATCTTACCAACTCAGATCTCAACAGATCCTACCAACTCATATCTCCACAGATCCTACCTCAGCCTTTATAATTATAGGCTTACAGCTCAGATTCACCCCTAAATCTTACAACTCAGATCACACCTGATCTTACAACTCAGATCCTTGACAGATCCTACACTCAGATCTGACAACTCAGACCCTACAGGAATTGATAAAGATAGTAACAATACTTAGACTCAGATTCTTCAAAGTGTTGAGGCTTCTTGATCTGCCTGAATGATCAGACAGAAATCTTCACCTTATCAGCAGCAGCAATTTGGTCTTCTTAATTTATCAGGCTGTGATGACTGTTCTTCTTCTTAGAAAGACAGATTCTTCCTTCTTAATCTTCTCTTTTCAGAAAGATGTACCAGCACCAGATTGCTGAAAGAATTTTTCAAGTTAGAACAATTCTGAAAGAGGAGATGACTTCTTCAGATTCTTTCTCATACTTTCCCTCAAAACGATGGAGAAGATAATGGCTTTCGAAGATAGGAATGATCGACTTGTGAACCCATAGGTCATGTCTTCTATTTATAGCCCGCCATCTGCAACATCTGTTACGCTCCTCCACGTTAGCACGACGCTAAGTCTTCAATGTTCTATAATGGCTTCAAAAGAAACAAAGGCTCAACTAGCTGTAGATGAAATTTCTCAGCTCAGAGCTTTTATAGAAAAAGGCGTTGAGCACTGTGCATCTCTATCGACGCTTTTTATCTGTAGGAGTCGAGCAATGTATAGGAGCTCGACGCTTCTTAACTGTGCCTTCATATCTAGACTCCTTTTGTTGGCGTTGAGCTAACTGAAGTTTGGTCGACACTTCTCATTCCACGGCGTCGAGCGATATACCTTGGCTCGACGCTTCCAAACTTGGTCTCAGATCTTCAGCGGCGACCTTGTCTATTTGAGCAGCAGACATGGGTCGACGCTTTTGGGTCACAGGCGTCGAGCGATGTCTGGTGTCTCGACGCTTGTGAACTTGGATGAATTCCTTGAGCACTTTGCTTGACCTGATCTCCTGCACAATGATTCTAGAGAGTATATCATATACATTCTGAGGTATATCTTTGACTTAGGAATGGACTTCTCCAAATCTAAGACATTGTGGACAATGGTCCCAACAATCTCCCCCTATTTGAAGAAGTCATAACCTCAGTCAATGATATATCCCTCTTTACAAAGATAATAAATATTTTTATACAGGTAATCAAAATATAATGAGTATAATACCTTATAAAATTAGATTACCAAAACATTCTATCAACAGAAATTATCTCAGACATGATTTCTCATATAATCACAAAGTCACAAACAGTTCAGAATAAAGCATATCATGATAAGAAAAGAATCACATCACAGGCATGTATATATATGATAATAAAAGATAATTTACTCTAGGGCCTCATCAATATTGTTCAAAGATATATCAAATACATTTCTCTGAGAATTCTTAATAAAGATTAGAATCCTAATTCTGTTCAGGATCCTTGAACTCTATTGCTCTTTTGGCTCTCTTGGAAAGAACTTCAGCAACCTCTTTTCTTCTCTTGAAATACCCAAACGGCTTTGGAAAGTATCTGATTGGCTCCTTATCACCTTCCTGAACCTTCCCAGCCAATTTGTCAGCCTTGAATTTTATCTTCAGCTCCTATTGATCCCTGTGCTTCAACCATTCAGCTTCAGAATACCATTTCCCTCTTTCTTCTGGATTACCTTTCACAGCTTCCCATGCTGTCAGAATCATTTCTCTTGAAGAGGGAGACCAATGTTCAAAATCGACCCTTGATTGAACTTCCTCTCTGAACTTCCTTTTGCTAGATTCTACTTGTTCACTGGTAAAGTTCTCTCTCTTGCTTTTATCCTCAGGACTATACATTTTGGCAATTTGCTTTTGGATTTGAGTAAGAGATGTTGGCGTGGTCTCAGAAACTTGATCATTATCATAATCTATGAGAGGGTAGCCAAAAGTTTCTCTTATAGAATTAGAGGTCCGCACAGCATGCTCAGAGCTGGCTTTAATCATTGACCTCTCCCCCTTTAGGACTTCTTCAAATATATGATCTCTTATAACATTCTTCTGAAACCTGACTTGGCCCTCCAGATGATGTATTCCACTTTCAATGGTTTTCTTGACCTTAAGGAGATGGTCATTTATGGTATTTGTATTAAACTTTACTTGATCTTTTAGAATCGAAGAGCTCTCATCAATTTTAGCTATAATAGCAATATCATGCTGTTGCAGTCTAGCTTCTATCTTAAATGTACCTGTAAGAGTTTGTGCAACTTGTTCTTTGTACAACACTTGCATATTGCTACTTAGTATTCCTTGATTTGTTTGAACATCATCTACTGTCTTTGAGATACCTGCTTGTGTCTCTTTAGTAGCCTTTGATGTCTCATTGATTGCATCAAGTTGTTCAGTTGTATAATCCACTGAGGCACCAGCTCTTTTGAAAAATTTTACCATTTCCTTTCTCAGAGCAGTCATCTGATGATTAACTTCAAATCTAACCAATTTCATCTGGAAATCTACTTCATTTTTCATTTTTGTGTTATTTTCTTCAATATACTGTTCCAATAATCTTCTTTGATTATTAAGCAACACCTCCAACTGAGGTAGTATTGGACTTAGATCCACATTGATTTCTCTTGTCATTCCATCACCTCTACTGCTTTCTTCTCTGATGAAAGAGTCATCTCTCTGGCTCATATGTGAGCTAGAAGATTCTATCTTGATCATCTTCTCATCCTCTTTCCTTGTGGCTTCAGGCTCTCCTTCCACATTCATATCATCAACTGCAGGATTCTCTTGAGCAGGGACCTCAGGCTGATACTCCCCCTTAAATAGTGCATTGTCTTGATCAAGATTTTCTTGAGCTGGGATTTCATGTTGAGGCTCCCCCTCAACTTCTGCATTGTTAAGGTCATTGTTGTCTAGAGCAGGGATCTCATCCAGAGCCTCCCTCTCAACTGCTGCCTTACTAATTTCAGAATTATCCTGAGCAGGGATCTCATCTAGAGCCTCCCTCTCGTTTTGAAAATTTCCTTCAACTCTAGCAGGGGATCCAGGGTGACTTCCTCTCTCTTCTTCTTTCTCATTCTCATCTTTTCTTTATAGAACTTGTCAACCCCTTCCAGTAATGGATCAGTACCTGTTGGTGTGTCAGGAGTACTGTCCCTAGGTTTGCTCCCTTCTTCTTCTTCAGATGATGTGAGATTAGGATCATGAATTGGAGAGGATCTTGATTTTCTTTTGGAAGAGGATGAGCTTGATGAACTTGAAGAGACCTTCTTCTTCTTTTGCTTCTTAGCTTTCTTCTGCTTGGGAGAAAGTTCTGCTGGTGGATGATTTGATAAAACTCTTTCCCATCTCTCTATCATTCTGATGTCCATTTTCTTCGTATGATTTATCTTGGATCCAAGTTTGTTATTTAAAGAATCTGGAATGATTTTTACTAAATAGAGAGATAATATCCTACCCATGTTGGGTGCTTGGATACATTCGATTACTCTGTCAAACACCACCCTCCCCCAATCTGTTCTCAAAGTATGAATAATCCTGGTCAGGAGAATAAACATTTTCCTGGAAATTTTATCATGAGATCCAGTCTTGCATAACAGACCCTTTTCGATCACATTTGTTAGCAGTTTTCCTTTTGAATTCATTCCTTTCCTAAGTATACTTCCAGAGATTTCATGTGATGTTTCAATTCCGCACCAGACTTATGCTAATCTAATCTGCTTAGAACTCACTTCTTCTTCTACTTCATTACTTTTTAATCTTGGCAGTTCTAGTGCCTTAGCGAGTCTTGAAGGAGAAATCTTAATCTTCTTACCATTTACAGTAGTTTTAAGCTTTGAATTGGCGGTGTCTATTACTATATTGGAGTAAAGTTCTAAGACCTCTCGTTTCCAAATTAGAGTCGATTCAGATAGCACAAATTATAGTCCTGCTTTGTAGATTAGCTCGATGGTTGATTTGATTTCTACTGGTGCTGATTGGAATCCATTTCGAACAAGCTCGCCTCCTTCGTAAAGGTAATCACTGCTCTTGGGAGGCATTGTTGCTGTTGATCGAAGAGTGAAAGAATTGATGGAGAAATTTTCTAGGGCAGATAGTTTCGAATTGAGAAATCTAGGGCATATTTACTAACGAAGTGTCTTCCATATTTATAGAATTTCTAATTCAAGAAGATGAATAGCCGCGCGCCGGACTTGTTTATCAAGATTTAATCAAATGGTTCAAATTTACCCTATCGAGACGCCCTAGCTATGTTTGCACAAGCGTTGACATAGCTCGACGCCATTTCTCCTCGCTCGACGCCAGGTATCTTCTCGACGCCAGGTATCTTCTCTCGACGCCTGATATATCTCCACTCACCTTTTAGGACTTAATTATTATTTTCATTTATTTATTTCATTTTCTATACTTATTTGAGAATTGTCATTTATTTTAGCTTTATTTTACTTAATTTCAAGACAACTTTATTCCATTTTTAGCATTCCTAATTCAATTTTGAAGTTATTGAATTTTGTTTCATCCGAGGGTTTAGTGAATATATCAGCAACTTGTTTGTCAGTGGGGACATATTCAATTATGATATCTCCATTTTCTACATGTTCTCTAATGAAGTGATATCTAATTTCTATGTGCTTAGTTCTACTATGTGATACAGGATTATTAGCTATAGCAATAGCACTAGTTGAATCACAATATAAAGGAGATTTACTTAGCTGAACTTTATAGTCTTGGAGTTGGTGTTGAATCCATAGTAGCTGAGCACAGCAGTTTCTAGCTGAGATATACTCAGATTCTGCTGTAGAGATAGCTACACTGGTCTGCTTCCTGCTACTCCAAGATATTAGTCTTTTGCCAAGGAATTGACACGTGCCTGATGTACTTTTTTCTGTCCTCCTTGCATCCTGCAAAGTCAGCATCTGAAAAACCAGTTAGTTCAAAGTCATTGCTTCTAGGATACCAAAGTCCAAGATTAAGAGTACCCTTCAGATATCTCAGGATTCTTTTGACAGCATTGTAGTGAGATTCTTTAGGATTCACTTGATACCTAGCACACACACATGTTGAGAACATAATGTCTGGCCTGCTAGCAGTTAGGTAGAGCAATGAGCCAATGCTGCCTCTGTACAAGGTTTCATCAATAGGTTTCCCTTTGTCATCCTTGTCCAGTGACACATTGGCTGCCATTGGTGTTTTCATGACAGTGGAATTTTTCATTCCAAACTTCTTGATAATCTCTTTGGTGTACTTGGTCTGAGAAATGAATATTCCTTCCTCAGACTGTTTCACTTGGAGTCCTAAGAAGTATTTGAGCTCACCCATGCTGCTCATTTCAAATTTCTCTTGCATAAGGTTTGCAAACCTTTTGCAAAGGTTATTATCAGTTGAGCCAAAAATTATATCATCTACATATATTTGTACTAGAATAATATGACCTTTAACTATCCTAAGAAACAATGTCTTGCCTATTTTTCCCCTTGAGAATTTGTTCTCAATGAGAAATCTAGATAGTGTCTCATACCAGGCTCTAGGTGCCTGTTTCAGGCCATACAAAGCTTTTAATAAAAGATATACATGGTTTGGATGATTAGAGTCAATAAAACCTGGGGGTTGTTCTACATATACTTCCTCCAGTATAGTTCCATTAAGAAATGCTGACTTTACATCCATTTGATAAACAATGAATCCAACATGTGCTGCAAATGCCAGGAATAGTCTGATTGCCTCCAATCTTGCCACAGGAGCAAACACTTGATCAAAATCTATGCCTTCCTCCTGTCGTATCCTTGGGCAACCAACCTTGCTTTGTTTTTGATAATCACACCATTTTTCATCCAGCTTATTCCTAAATACCCATTTGGTCCCTATGACTTTGTGTTTCTTTGGTCTTGGAACCAATATCCAGACCTTGCATCTTTCAAATTGATTTAGCTCTTCTTGCATAGCTAATATCCATGAAGTGTCCTTATTGGCTTCATCAAACTTCTTAGGCTCTATTTTGGATAGAAAGTTGTGATGCAAGGCCTCATGCATTGAGTTTCCTCTTCTAGTTTGCACACCTTCATTTATATTTCCTATAATCTGTTCTTTGGGATGATCCTTCAGATGTTTGGTTGCATTCCTCCACCTCTCATTTTCCCTTTGAAATTCTGGTGCATCTGTTTGAGTTGGCTGTTCTAGAGGTTCTGGATGTTGTGGTTCTTCAACAGTAATAGGTTCTTCATAAATGTCTTCTACTTGAGACTCATCCTCTCTAGTCACAATTACAGTCTCATTAGTTTCTTCAATATCCTCATTGTGATGTTTATTGATATTCATCTCCTTCAATTTCTGTGTAGATCCTGCACTACTAGATAAACTTCCCAGATCCTTATAAATAAGGCTGGTTTCATCAAATACAACATGTATTGATTCTTCTATCCTATTTGACCTTTTGTTGAAAATTCTATAGGCTCTACTTTGAGAGCTATAGCCAACAAAATTCCCTCATGTGCTTTTTCAGTAAATTTAGTGAGATGGTGCTTTCCATTATTTAATACAAAGCATTTACTACCAAATATTTTGAAATAGGCTAAAGTGGGTTTTCTACCTTTCAACAACTCATAAGGGGTCTTATTCAGTCTTTTGTTGATAAGAGCCCTATTCTGCACATGGCATGCTGTGTTTACAGCTTCAGCCCAGAAATACTCAGGAAGAGAGGAGTCATTTAGCATACTCCTACTAGCTTCAATGAGAGTTTTATTTCTTCTCTCAGCAACCCCATTTTGTTGGGGAGTTCTAGGAGATGAGAACTCTTGTGAGATGCCTAGATTTTCACAAAATTTGGTCATAGCACCTGACTGAAATTCAGTCCCATGATCACTTCTAATTTAAACTACAGAATTTCCTAGTTCATTTATGATTTGCCTAACAAAGCTGGTGAATATTTTTAGAGTATCTGACTTGTGTTTAAAGAAGAATACCCATGTGAATCTGGAATAATCATCAACAATTACAAGGGTGTAAATCTTTCCTCCTAGGCTATGGATTGACATTGGTCCAAATAAATCCATGTGAAGTAGGTATAGACATCTAATGGAATCTTTCTCACAAATTGGTTTGAAGGATGACTTGGTCTGCTTACCCATTTGACAAGCATGGAAGGGACCCTCCTGCACACACTTCCACTTAGGCCCAGCTCTCACTAGGTCTTTTGAAATTAGCTTATTTATAGTCTTATAGTTTATGTGGGCTAACCTTTTATGCCATTGAACACTACTAGAGACTTTATTCTCTGCTACTAAGCATATGGAGTTTACTTGATCAGAACATATAAAGTTTAAGCAGTAGATATTGCCACTCCTAGTGCCTGAGAGAATTATTTCATTCTCTTTCTTAATCAGGCACTCATCCTTGTGAAATGAAATGTCATACCCAATATCACACAATTGACTTATGCTGATGAGATTGTGTTGCAATCCATCAACATGAGCAACTTTGGTGATGGTGACAATTCCATTTGAAATTTTACCATAACCTTTAGTTTTACCTTTTTCAGACCCTCAAAAGATAACCTTTGGTCCATTCTTCACAGGAGTATAATCATTCAGCAGACTTTTTGTTCCTGTCATGTGCATAGAGCACCCACTTTCCAAGTACCAGATGAGAGGTTGATTGGTCTTTGGACATTCCTGCAAGAAGAAATTACCTTTTCTTAGGAACCCACACCAAGTTGGGTCCTAGAACCTTGTTAGTATGAGCTGGAATATTTAGTTGTTTTATAATCCTTGGTGCTGTGAAAGTTGCCATAGGTCTGAGTACTTGTCTCCCAGAGTTGAATCTTGGAACAGTTGGATTGAACCAACAGTCAAGAGCAAAATGTCCAACTCTTCCACAGCACCAACATTCATATCTGTTATATCTCCTTGGAGGTCTTCTCACTTCTTTAGGTTGACTCACATTTTGCTTAAATGTATTATTCAAAGGAGCTTTGTAAGTTGTCTTAGTGAAATTTACTGGTTTAGTTTTCTTGACAGCAGTGGTTTTCACTACAGGTCTTAGTTCCTCTCTTTTGAATTTGGTGTTTGCTTTAAATACAAAGGAGTCATGATGAGTTAATACTTTTTCTTTGCATAGAGGTTTGGCATCATTGTTACTTGGTTGAATTGAGTCATCTTTGCTATTAGAACATTCACCCTTATAGAACTTTTGCACAATTTTTTGATCATGCTCATTTGTGATAAGCATGGCTTTGTTGAATTTTATAGGTTGCATAAGTGCCTTGTCATTATTTTTAGATTTACTTTCTTCCTTTTCATTGTATCCTATGCCAGATCTGTATTGTCCATAAAATGTGTCTATTATGGGAAGGATAATTTGTGGTTTTGAGAACTTTGCCACAAGTTTCCTTTCTGCTAGGAGTTTTGCCTCAAGTTTTTTTATTAATTTCTTCTTAGTGGATAAAGTTTGAATGTGAATAATAGACATGACTTTTAGTTTGCTAAGTTCTTTGCTTACCTGATTCAGCCTCTCAGCTGCCTCAGAGTTTTGGGAATTAGTTTGCTTTAATTCAGATATTTCTTTTTGTAGCTTTTTGTTATGCCTTTTGCTCTTTTTAAGTGCTTTGAGAAGTGACTGATATTTCTCAATAATTTCATCTTCATGAAAGTTAGATTTTGAGTCATTCTCATCAGAAGAAAATGAATTTATTTCAGGTTTAGAAATAATTTCAGGTTCAGAATCAGAATCAGATAAAGGAGTTTTATTAAGTACCTTCACATTAGAAATTGTCTCCTGATCCTGTTCATCACTGAGTGCCATGTGTCCTGTATTTTCTTCTTCATTCTCTTCACTATCAGACCTTGATAGTGGGGCTCTTATCATAGGTCTATGATTCAGATTGTCTTCACTTTCATTGACAGCCACCAGAGCTATGAGTGCCTCCTCACTATCCGTGTCAGAAGATTGAGATTCACTGTCACTGAGAGTGACTTTGCCTTTCTTGGCTATTAGACTCTTCTCATGTCTCTTGTCAAATTTGTGCCTCCTTTCATCAGACTTCTTGTTGTTCTTTCTCTTTGAAGGACAATCAGCAATCATGTGTCCTGATTTCCTGCATCCAAAACACACAATTTCTTCTGAATTAGATTTATTGTGTTTAGAGTTATACATGTCCTTCTTGGAGTCTTGTTTAAAACCCTCTGAAGAATTAGAGTGCTTAGATCTGGATGACTGAGAGGGTCTAGTTTTCCAGTGTTGTTTTCTTCTGAGCATCCTTTCTAGCGGTTTGGTGAAGAGTGCCAGTTCACCATCTGATATTTCAGAATCAGAATTACTGGTCTCTGATTTTCTGATTCAGATGGTATCCTGGGGGATAATGACATTCTTTCTTTGCTTTTCTTGGAATTTTCTGCCTTCAGAGCAATAGGATTTTCCCTGATGTGTCCTTCCTCAGCTTTTCTGGTATTCAGGTGAAGTTCATGGGACAAAAGTTTCCCATATAAATTCTGTGGCTGAATATTTCCTAGATTTTCCATTTCCCTGATTGCACAGATCTTGATATCCCATTCTTTGTTCAGTGATCTTAAGAATTTATCATTCAGCTCATAATCTGTAACAGTTCTTCCATAGATTTTCAGACCATTTATAATTTTGAAGAATTTCTCATAGCAGACTGCTATTGAATCTTTCTTGTCTTGTCTGAAGGCTTCATATTGCTGATTTAGAAGAGACTTCCTGTCATCTCAGACTTCTTCAGTCCCTTCCATATAGACAATGAGAGATTCCCACATTTCTTTGGCAGTTTTGCAATGAACTAAGTTTTGGAAGGTTGAATCCTCAATAGCACTAACAATGATGTTCTGAGCTCTCTTATCCATGGAGGCCAGAATCACTTCATCTTTGGTCATCTCAGAATAAGTTTTAGGAGTCTTAATACTTCCATCTGTAAATGAAACCTTCATAGGAACAAAAGGTCCCTCTAGTACAGTTATGTATATCCTAGGGTCAGAGGCTTCCATGAATAATCTGACTCTTTCCTTCCAAATCCCAAAGTTTTCTTTTCTGCAGATTGGTAGCTTCATAGATGTGAATTCCTTGTTTCCTTCACTATTATCCATCACGATTTAACAGATCTACCCTTAGAAGATCTTGTTCAGGCTGTTAAACCATTTCTTGAACAGCCTACCTCTGATACCACTTGAAAAACTTTATTTAAGGGTAGCAAATTACCTAGAGGGGGGTTGAATAGGTTATTTTAAAAACTATTTACAGTTCTTGATTATAACCTAAAAGAATGATCAGAGCTTTCAAGAAAATGAGCACACACAGAAAAACACACAGAATTTTATAGTGGTTCCCCTTATCTTGGGTAATCCACTTTCCCCCATCTCCCCTCTAGCAGTGTGCTAGATAGGGTTTATATCTTCTCCAGATCTCAGACCACAAACAGGTCTTACAGCTCAGATCACAATAGATCTTACAGACTCAGATCTTAACAGATCTTACTCTCTCAGATCTCAGCAGATCTTACCAACTCAGATCTCAACAGATCCTACCAACTCAGATCTCCACAGATCCTAGCTCAGCCTTTATAATTATAGGCTTACAACTCAGATTCACCCCTAAATCTTTCAACTCAGATCACACCTGATCTTACAACTCAGATCCTTAACAGATCCTACACTAAGATCTGACAACTCAGACCCTATAGGAATTGATAAAGATAGTAATAATACTTAGACTCAGATTCTTCAAAGTGTTGAGTCTTCTTGATTTGCCTGAATGATCAGACAGAAATCTTCAACAGATCAGCAGCAACAATTTGGTCTTCTTGATTTATCAGGCTGTGATGACTGTTCTTCTTCTTAGAAAGACAGATTCTTCCTTCTTAATCTTCTCTTTTCAGAAAGATGTATCAACACCAGATTGCTGAAAGAATTCTTCAAGTTAGAACAGTTCTGAAAGAGGAGACGACTTCTTCAGATTCTTTTTCAGACTTTCCCTTAAAACGATGGAGAAGATAATGGCTTTTGAAGATAGGAATGATCGACTTGTGAACCCATAGGTCATGTCTTCTATTTATAGCCCGCCATCTGCAACATCTGTTACGCTCCTCCACGTTAGCACGGCGATAAGTCTTCAATGGTCTATAATGGCTTCAGAAGAAACAAAGGCTCAGCTAGTTGTAGATGAAATTTCTCAGCTCAGAGCTTTTATAGAAAAAGGCGTTGAGCACTGTGCATCTCTGTCGATGCTTTTTATCTGTAGGAGTCGAGCAATGTATAGGGGATCGATGCTTCTTAACTGTGCCTTCATATCTAGACTCCTTTTTTTGGCGTTGAGCTAACTGAAGTTTGGTCGACACTTCTCATTCACGGCGTCGAGCGATATACCTTGGCTCGAGGCTTCCAAACTTGGTCTCAGATCTTCAGCGGCGACCTTGTCTATTTGAGCAGCAGACATGGGTCGACGCTTTTGGGTCACAGGCGTCGAGCGATGTGTGGTGTCTCGACACTTGTGAACTTGGATGAATTCCTTGAGCACTTTGCTTGACCTGATCTCCTGCACAATGATTCTAGAGAGTATATCAAATACATTCTGAGGTATATCTTTGACTTAGGAATGGACTTCTCCAAATCTAATACATTGTGGACAATGGTCCCAACAATATCTATTATTGAAAGGAATACTATTATTTGGGTTATAAGGAGGGCGGTAGGAGTTCCCCATATAATCTACATGCTCTTGAATAAAATTATTATTATTAGCCCAATTAGTGGCGGAGGAAGCAGACATCACCGCCACTTACTTAGTAAGCATTTCTACTTGAAGTGCAAAATTCGGGGTGGCCACAACTTCAAAGAGTCCGGTCAGTTTGTTAGGGTGCGACCTTGGCGCATTCCACTGATAAGTATTCATGGCCATCTCCTCAAAATCTCTTGAGCAGCCTCAGGGGTTTTGTTATTAAGGGTCCCCCCCTCCGCGGCCGCATCAATCATCTTCCTCGTTTGGAGATTCAAACCATTGTAGAGAGTTTGAACTTATTGTCGTAAAGGAAGGGCATGCTGAGGACATCTCCACAAAAGTTCCTTGAATCACTCCCGTGTGTCGTAGAGAGACTCTGAGTCTATTTGCATAAATGAGAGAATGTCCGTACGTAATTTAGTGGACATTGCCGGAGGAAAATATTTTTGTTAGAAATTTCTCCATCATTTCGGCCCACGTAGTGATGGAACCTATAGGTAGAGATCTCAACTACTGCTTGGCCTTAGTCCGCAAAGAAAAAGAAAATAAACTCAAATGGATGGCATCATCAGTGACGCTATTAATTTTAAACATATCGCAAATTTCCAAAAAATTTAATAAATGTAAATTTGGATCATCATCCGGTAAGCCATCGAATATGACTGTTTGTTGTGCCATCTGAATGATGCTCGTTTTAATTTCAAAATTATTATTCGCCTCCACCGGGCGAATAATGCTAGATTGTGTTCCCTCCCAATTTGGCCTCGCATAATAGGACATGGTCCGTAGCGGGGCCTCGTTATGGTCGGGATCTTCCATTATACCCTCGTTAGTTTCTCCGATTGACTCTTCTCGAATTATTGGTAGATCACTAAATCTGAGACGTCGCCGCAAGGTGCGGTCGATTTCCAGATCAAAACACAATTCAAGATTAAATTGAAGAGTTTCCTCGGGTCAAAAACTAAAATAAAATAATAAGAGAAAAAGAGAATTAGAGGCGAAAAAGAATTAAAAAAAGTGAAGAAGGAAAAATTAAAATTATTATAATATTTTTATAATATATAATTTAAATATATAAATATATTTTTTTTTCCAGAAAGCGGGTTAAGTTAGTCCCGGACTTCCCGAGGTCTACCCTGTGAAGGGGTCGCACAGTACTAGGAGATGCGATGGGATGACAAGCCCAAATCTCCCTTTCCGAGAATTTAAATTGCGCCTTTTAAGATTTTTAAAAAAATTTAAGAAAATGGTGAGAAGAAATAGAACGATAAAATTAATAGATATTTCTTTTTTCACAATATCAACTCATAGTCCCCGGCAACGGCGCCATAAACTTGATGCACAGAACTGTATCTGCAAACGATAACGGCAAGTGTACAGTATCGAAATTAGTATAAGTTTATAAAACCAAGGTCGTATTAGACTCGGTATGGTTCAATACTTTTACTTCAAGAAAATCTCTATTATTTTATCAATAGATCTTGGAGTTGGTTTGTTTCTAAAGAAAATACGGTGAATTAAAATAGCGATTAAAACAATAATAAGGACGATTAACACTCTGTATTGAATCACTTTGGAATAAAAATAACGAGAATAAAATAAGACTCCAATTCTCTTTCAAAGAAATGCTTAGACCGTGGAGGTTCTCAAATTCTGAGCGCACCTTGGGTCGAGGATACGCCCAGCTGAGTTTAGGTTGATCAATCGAACTTTCGCTCGAGAATCAAAACCCCAAAAATTTGCTTTACCGAGGTGAACCCCTCTATTGGATTCAACTCCAATCTGGGAGATTTATGTCATCCTCAATCGAGGGTTGCATGCAACTCTCTTTATCCTTGAATGATCGATTCGCCTTACGAGCTGGTTCGGCTAACTAAAATGCGATAACAAGATCGAGAATCATATATCGATAATATGATTTCATTATGTTAAAATCAAGGATAAATCGTAAGTATTCTAAGGAGAGAATAAAGGGAATCTAAATTTAATTCATGAGTGTTTGCCCGGAAAACCCGCGACCTCCTCTTACAGGTCAAATTTTTCTGGTCGCCGCGGTCTCCAATTAGGTGATCGCCCAGATCGCCAGCTGCCTCCTCAGCCAGATTTTTCCAAGTCCCGAGCGGTCAGGACAGTGCGAGACCGCCTGCTTAAGCGGTCTGATCATTTTTCTTATTTTTGCTATTTTCACCTCTCATCCCTGCCCTGGCTCTCCTGTATCCCGGGCAGCCCGTAGTTTTTAGTTCTGCCCGTTTGGGCAGCCCCCTCGTCTATAAATAGAGGGGTAGGGGTACCAGAAAAAGGACTTTTGCTCCGAGGCTCCAGCTTACGACCTGTGTAAGCGGTCTCATTTTTTCGTGATCGCTTTTCTGTGATCGTTTTCCCTCTCTTCCAGCATCTTCGGTCTTAGTAACCTGCACTTCACAGTTTTCTCCCATCCCCCTTAGTGTGAATTTTGGAGGTACCATTTTTGGTACCAACAGAAGGAACACACGACCTTCAGATTAGAAGTGTCAGGTGAAATTCATAGACTTACAAGATGGCTGATCGCCGTAGAGGTCGTCCCCTGTGATCTCCTAGCGTTCCTCCTTCTGATCACAATCCTTTAGAAGCGCTTGAGCGCCGCTTCGAGCTTCGTGTTGAGCAAGCTCTCCGCGAGGCCGCCCGAGCTAGGCAGGACGCCGCCTCTGTTCAGCAGGAGAATGCGCGGTCTCAGCAAGAGGCCGCTCGAGATCGGCAAGAAGTCATCCGGACTCAGCAGGAGTCCACGAAGCAGATTGAGGCCATGAACCAGGTTCTGGCCGCGATCTCCCAGAAGATCCTTCCTCAAACCTCTCAGGTCGCCACTCCTGACCGCACGGAAAGCGGTCACCCGAGCGATCACCCCGTTTTCCAGCCCGCAGCTCCTCAGCGATCTCAGCATGAGGAGTTCGCCGCCCGTCGTAATTCTTTCCGAGCTCAGCCCAGGGGCCTCCGGCTCAGACGCTGAATTTTGAATAAGGGTTTGCTTACCCTCAAGCTCCTCCTGCTTCCTTTCTACCCCCTCCAGGACCTTCTGATTTAGGGGAGCCTTCCCCCTTTACCGATGAGATTCGTCGGGATCCGATTCCTCATGGATTCAGAGAGCCCCGCCTTCCTGTGTATACAGGAGAGACCGACCCAATGTGTCATCTTCAAGCCTTCGAGTCTGCTGTTGCTCTCAGGACCATTTTGGATGGAGTGAGGTGCAAGCTGATGGTCACCTCCTTGATGGGTCGGCCATGGAATGGTTCTATAAGCTGCCCTGTCAATCTATCCCGAGCTTTGCTGCCCTGAGGCAAGATCTCCTCCTAAGGTTTTCCACCGCGAAGAAAAGGAAGAGTGGTCCTGCGACCCTCTTCAAGATTAAGCAAGGGGACAACGAGACTGCAACACATTTCGTTGACCGTTTTCAAAAGGAGATTTTGGGAGTCAGAGACATGGATCCCGAGCTCTATATGGTAGCTTTGATCAGCGGGCTGCAGGAGGGCCCTCTAAAGTTTAAAGTCACAACCAAGGAGCCTAGCTCCTATCAGGAGCTGATTAGCATTGCCAATCGCTACATAGAAGGGGAGATCAATAACCCCACCTATTTGAGCAATTTGACCAACAGAGCCACTCAGAAAGGCTTTGCGGGATTCTATCCTGCTCCATCTTCCTCAAAGCCTCGACAAGATCTCCCACCTCCTGCTCCGAGAGGTAAGAATTATCGTAACAACCGCTTCAATCGAGGTAATCAATCTTTCCCGCCTCAATGATCATTTCTTCAAACTCCCACTACTCCTGCTCCGCAAGTCACCCCAGTCCACCAGATCCAATACACCCAACCTCCTCTTCTGCCCATCCCTTCACTCTACAATGAATCCCAAGAGTCTTTTACAGACTTTGGTGTTTCTATGAGTGAAGTGCTCCAAATCCTCCAGAAGCAACCCTTTTTCAAAGGGCCAGCTCCGCTAAACTCTGACCCAAAAACCAGAAATCCTACTCTCTACTGTGAGTACCACAGAGATAGGGGGCACTTGACAGAGGATTGCAGAGCTCTCCGCCTGCTCTTAGAGAAGCTGCTGAAGGAGGGTAAACTCCGTGATCTCATTCAGAAGAATGATTCTGCCAAAGCCTCAATCTCCAAGGCTAAGGAAGTAGCGGAGGTTCACTGGGCATGCGAGGACGTGGATGATATTGGCCATCTTGGCAATATCAGATTTCCCAATGAATGCGTGGATGCTAATGACGAAGGTGCCTTGAGCAATCTTTTCTGCATCCACGGAGGTGCAGGTCCGGAGTCTTCAAGGAAGGCAAGTCTGAAGAGAGATTACCAATCAGAGGTTGCTGCCACCTCTTCAGCCTCGGTCCAAGGAACGGTCACTTTCGGGGATGAAGACCTTCCTCAGACCTTCACCTCTTCCTCAGACTGTTTTTGTCATGCTAGAGACAAAAACAGACGATGCGGTCGTCATTAAAGCTGTAATTGAAAATTATACAGTGGAAAAGATTCTGATAGACACGGGAAGTTCAGTCAACGTGCTCTTCAAATCTGCCTTCGAGGCGTTGAAGACAGGTAAACCCCTCCTATCAACTAAAGGACCTCTTTATGGTTTTTCAGGAGAGAAGAAGGAAGTAGAAGGGCTCGTCACTCTCTCCGTAATTCTGGGAGGAATAGTGAAGTTGGTCAAATTCATAGTCGTTGATGCTCCAAGCAGCTACAACGCAATCTTTGGAAGACCCTTTCTGAATGGATATCAAGCCATTGTCTCCACCTATCATCAAGCGGTGAAGTTTGCCTTGAATGGAAAACAACACCGAATCAGGAGCGACCCAAGGAAAGCTAGGGAGTGCTACGTAAAGATGGTCAACATGATCGTGTCAACTCCTCCCCAAGAAGTCATGATGGCAGAATCAATTGAAGTTCCTGAACAAGTCCAAGCTGCAGAAGAAGTTGAGGAGGATGCAAGAGATGGAGTTCGCTTGGAACCTGCCCAAGCAACTCAAGATGTTCGGATCAGCGAGGAAGATGAGAGCAAGAGCCTCTCCATCAATGCTGAATTATCTGAAGCTGACAAGAGTCAGCTCATCTCTTGTCTTCTGCAAAATTTAGATATCTTCGCTTGGTCGGCAGATGACATGCCTGGAGTGCACCCGAATGTCGCTTGCCATCATCTCAATATTGACCCGAACTTCATCCCAATCCAGCAGAAGAAGAGGTCTGTTGCAACCACTCTAGCTCAGCCTATCCGTGAAGAGGTAGAGAAGCTCCTGAAGGCAAAGTTCATTCAACCAATCCAATACCCTGAGTGGGTATCAAACGTTGTAATGGTAAAGAAGTCAGGTGGAAAATGGTGGATGTGTGTCGATTTTACAAAACTCAATAAAGCTTGCCCCAAGGATTGCTACCCCTTGCCTCGGATAGATTCTTTAGTGGATTCTGCGGTAGGTTATTCTTTTATGAGTTTTTTGGATGCTTTTTCAGGTTACCATCAAATCAGAATGCATAAACCGGATATACCTCATACTTCATTTATCACAAATGACGGTTGCTTCTGTTATCTCGTAATGCCTTTTGGGCTAAAAAATGCTGGAGCAACCTATCAGAAAATGATGGATACAGTTTTCAGGAGTCAAAAAGGAAGAAACCTTGAGGTATGTGTCGATGACCTCTTGGTAAAAAGCAAATTATTCTCTTCTCATCTTAGAGACCTCTCGGAAACTTTTGCAACCCTTCGAACTTTTAATATGAGGTTGAATCCGTTGAAGTGTGCTTTCGGGGCAAGTAAAGGAAAATTTCTGGGTCACCTCCTTACTCCAGAAGGGTTGGAACCCAATCCTGACAAAGTAAAAGCTATTTTGGAGATGCCACCTCCCAAGTCCCCCAAAGAAATTCAGCAGCTAGGAGGGAGAATGGCAGGCTTAAGTCGCTTCATCTCCCGATCAGGGGATAAGAGTGCACCTTTCTTCAAGACCCTCCAGGGAGGGGATAGGTTCGAGTGGACAAAGGAGTGTGATGATGCTTTCACTCAGCTTAAGAAGCAATTAACATCAACTCCTTTGCTCCAAAGCCCGCGAGAGGGAGAAAATCTTTTTCTGTATATGGGAGTCGGAGCCGATGCCATAAGCTCCGTTTTGGTTCGAGAGGAGAAAAAGAAGCAATTTCCAGTCTATTACGTGAGCCGAATCCTGAAGAATGCGGAGAGTCGCTATCCTATTCTCGAAAAGTTAGCCTTAATGCTCGTAACTCCGGCAAGAAGATTAAGACCATACTTTCAAGCTCATTCGATTCTAGTTGTTACTGATCTTCCATTGAAGAATGTCTTGGAGAAACCAGAACATTCAGGAAGGCTGGCAAAATGGGCAATAGAGCTCAGTGAATTTGACATATCTTATGTTACAAGGGTGGCGATCAAAGCTCAAGTTTTAGCAGACTTCATGGTGGATGCCAAAGAAGTTGAGTCGCAGAAGGGGGTCGGAGTACCCCTTGCCTGGACAATCTTCGTGGATGGAGCCTCAGGAAGAAATTCTTCCGGAGCTGGAGTTGTCTTATGTTGGGTATTCTACAACCATACATCATATGTAGGCGCAGCGGAACTAAAGAGAACAACCCAAAAGAGTTTGGATCGGGCCATGAACATTGAATCAAGAAGTTAATCAAAACTACTAGGTATGAAAATTACCTTTGCGGGATTGGATCAAATCCAACCTAGATGCTCCAAGAGAAATCCGAATTTCTTCCTTGAGTTCTTCAAGGATCGAAATAGATCGATCCCTCTACAGAAGTCCACACAAGCGATGAAGAACCCTAGCTTCTTGTCGTACAAGAACTAGGTCGGAGAAGGAAGCTCTCAACGTCCTCACGGACTGCTAGGTTCGATCCAGAGGAGGCGGCGACCGGCGGCGACGTCTATCGGCGACGGAACGACGATCGGCGGACGGAACGAGAACAGCCGGAACGCTTCCGTCATTTCTCTCTCGCGAAAAGGCTCGATCTGAAAAACCGTATTTGCCGAAGCCCTAATCATGTCCTTTTATACGCAAGGCATAAAATCGACTATCCGCAGACCAGAGGGAAAAAACAGAAAATCTGTCCAGATTTACATTCGTCGAATTCGACTAATCACATTAACCGAATTCGACTAATCACAATAACCGAATCCGGCGAAACCATTTCGACGAATTCGACTATATAAATTCGGCTGTACAAATTCGGCGAAACCCTTTCGTCGAATTTGCCATTAGCCGAATTCGGTTAATCCCATTAGCCGAATTCGGTTAATCCCATTAGCCGAATTCGTCTAAACCATTTAGTCAAATTCGGTTAATGCCTTTAGCCGAATTACTTAATGTTAATCCGTTCGTTTAAACACTTTAAACGATTTCCCTTTTGAGACATTCTCAACTTGATTCCAAGCAGTCACAGGATTGGTCCTCCACTCATATCCAATACGAGTAAGGCCAATAAAATCCTTTCTCCAATTTCTCCAAACGCTTTTATGTGCGACCCTATAGGCTCATATTGCGTTAGCAGCAAGACTAACTGTTGATTGCTTTGAGATCACCTCAGAAACTCCAACATCTTAGTCAACCCTAATAGAGTAAGGTTGGATCAGGCACTGAAGTTCTATTTTCAAGTAACAAATAATCAAGCGGAATATGAGGCTTTGCTAGCCGGTCTTAAGTTTGCTAGAGAGCTGGGGATTGATGATGTCAAAGTCTTCACAGATTCTTTGGTGATGGCTTCTCAAGTAAATGGAACTTTCGAAACTAGAGATAGTATTTTAAAGCGATATATAACTCTGGTAAAAATCGAGGTAGGAAAGTTCAAAAGCTTTACCATCGAGCATATTCCAAGGGGTGAGAACGTGGAAGCAGATGAGTTGACAAAGTTTGGACTTCTCTCTGGAGGAACAACTTCGGAATTGTTTTGCCCAGCAATTGAAGAAGGAGAGGTTATGGAGATTGATCAGCATCCGTCTTGGATGGATCCATTTGTTCTATATCTTTCGACTGGAAAGTTCCATTCTGCGATAAAGGATAGAAAAAGGTTTAAACGGAAAGCAGCTAACTATTATCTTGTTGCAGGAGTGCTCTATAGAAGAACTTTCCTTTCACCATTAGCACGGTGTGTTTCGGAAGAGGAGATTCTAATGGTCCTTCAGGAGGTTCACTCTGGAGAATGCGGAAGTCACTCTGGGGCTAGAACTTTAGAGAAAAGAATTCTGAGGCAAGGCTATTTTTGGCCCCAAATGAGGAAGGATGCGGAAAAATTTGCTAAGAAATGTGTAAAGTGCCAGAAGTTTGCTCCTCTCCAAAATCAGTCGGCTCAGCAACTTAAGTCGATAGCAACTCCATGGCTGTTTGCAGTTTGGGGAATGGATTTGATTGGGCCTTTCCCTATGGCAAGTGGGCAGCGTCGATATGTTATAGTCATTATTGACTACTTCAGCAAATGGATAGAGGCAAAAGCATTGGCCAAAATTACTACTCAAGCCGTGAAGAATTTTATTTGGGGAGAGATAATTTGTCGGCACGGAATTCCAATGGCAATCATCACAGATAATGGTTCTCAGTTCAATAATTCAACTCTTATTAATTTCTGTAAGCAAATTGGCATTGAGCTACGTTTCGCTTCTGTGCATCATCCTAGAAGCAATGGGCAGGTAGAGGCCGCCAACAAACTTATCATAAATCTCTTGAAAAAGAAGGTAGAAAATGTCAGGGGCAACTGGGCAGAACAACTACCTTCCGTCTTATGGGCCTTGAGGACAACTCCAAGTTCTGCTACTGGAGAGACTCCATTCAAATTGTCACACGGTTCCGAAGCTCTTATTCCGGTAGAATTTGAAGTAAAAAGCCCAAGAGTATTATTAGCACAACAAAATCAAATTTATTAGATGGAAGGAAATGATGAGGAGCTAAAATGTAGCCTTGATTTAATTGAGGAGTTAAAAGATACGGCGATCATCAGACAAGAAGAGGTGAAGAGAAGAATGGCGAGGCTATTCAATAAAAATGTAAGAACCAAAGAATTCGCTGTTGGGGATCTGGTCCTGAAGAAAGTAGATACAGCAGCAAGAGCCGGTTCAGTTGGAAAGCTTAACCCAAACTGGGAGGGGCCGTTCATGGTGAAGAGTGTGCTTAAAAATGGTGCTTATCATCTCCAATCCTATGAAGGAGAAGAATTGCCTCATTCATGGAGCGGAGATGACCTCAAGCTCTTCTTTTCTTAAAAGTCCGTATTTGATTTACTCATTCTCTTTCAAACTTCTCTTCTCTTAAAAATCATGCAGATATCATTGAGACATTCACAATGCACATAATGAATGGCAAGTTTAAAAAATGAGCTATTTTTTGAAAGCCAAAAACCTGTCAAGTGAGACATCGACGAATCCTACTTCTTTCCCCCTCGGCTTGTTAGCTCGACGTGTAATTCTGCCAGGACCACAGATGTCGGGGAGATTTTGAATCTGTGTAGCAGTAGCTCGCCAAGCTCGAGTGGTGGAAGTTTAGGATACCGGGTCCTTGCTGACATCTGGCACACCTCAGCGTATCAAGGAGGTCAAGGTGGCTGGCTCAGCTCTGTCATGCATTGGGAAGGACATTGTTACGATCTTAATGATCTTTAAGGGAAAGCAATGTCGGTATAGCCTCCGCGGCATGACCACACCTGCACTACCGATAATTTTGGTTTGTAACTTTCGAATACTCGTTGAAGCGTGGTTAGGAAAGGGGCGGTCAGAAACATCTATGACCGTCGCCTGAACCTTATATTGGCAAGTTTGCAACGAACTCAGTGATCCACTAGGGAAAGCAATGTCGGTATAGCCTTCGCGACATAACCACACCTGCCCTGCTGGTCATTTTTTAAGATCCTCTTTCTCCTCCTTTCTTTCTACTCTAAAGGCCTCATTTATCCCTTTGTACTGGGATCGGGCAGTCAGACATTTATGAGACCGCATATTCTTCTCTTTCTTCAAAATGGCGGTCTGTGCTATTTATGATTGATGACTTGATCTTCTCCAGGACATGAATAGGAGTGATCGCCAATATGGATCTTTTAGGGGAAGTGAAAATCGGTCTTGATTTGTTGTGATCGCCAGACGGTTTTTCATCTAAAGCCTGATGTTTATCCAAAGCATCTCTTATATGAATTGGGTATTAAGAGGTCTGGCTATAACACGATCGCGAACTCAACACTTCTTTATTGATTAAAGGTTACTGAATATTCACGAAGATCTATTATATTTCCAAAATTGAAATTGCCAGGGATTCATTGAGCTCGAATTATCTTCAGTACGCGGCGGTCAAATTATGTTGGGACCGCTGAATTTCCATGCGTGAATATTTGTTAAAGAGGATTCATCGATCACAATTTACCTCTGGACCGCCAAATTCAGATCGTCGGAAGATCGCCGATCCCAAATCGTCTTCAGTTGGTCAGCTCTTCTGTAAATTGCGATCTGCATGTTTTTAAACAGCATAACTATTATAAATGTCTCTTGTTTTCTGATTAAATGGTAACTTGAGCAATTGACAAGTTGATTAACTTTCTTTCTATTGGCGGTCTGATCGTCCTGAGACCGCAAAATTATCTTGCCAATAAGAAGATGTTTTTCTTAGTCTTTAATGTCTTTCTCAGAGATCGCCATCTGATGCTCTTCAATCATAAAAGGAAAGTATTTGATAAACATAAGGCATTGAGATCGAATGCCGATTCTAACTCAGAAGAACAAATAAACATATGCATCATAAACAGATTCATTCATTTAGACAGAGCTAACAAAAATTCAATTTTTATATATATTCTAAAACATTTATTACAACGAGACCGCTCGGTCTCCAAAAGAAAAAGAGAAAGAAAAATTACAATATATTCTCCCTTTGATCTCTTCGAAGACCGCTCATCTGAGGGAGAGGAATCGGTCTCTGCAGAAGACTCCTCCGATTTACTCACGGGAATTCTTGATCCGGAGCTTAAACCCGAGCTAGAATCCCGGCCCTGAATATAGCGGCTTCCACTTTCTTCATCATCTTCAATCTCGACATCTTTTTCATGATCACCGGTCTCATCCACGGTATCAGCGGTCTCTTCAGCTATTTCTGATTGCTCTTCAATTCTTCGCGCGACATCTGGGAAGAGATCGGCGAATGTTATATCTTTAAATTCTTCGGTGAAGCCGCCGCGACTGCGAACCTCATCCAACACCTCGTCAGCGGTCTCCCGGATATGATGCATCATAGCTCTTTGGAAAGCTGGGTTTTCAGGATCATAAGCCGCTTCCTCAGATTGCTGCAAAAGGGGAAAAATTTAGACCGCACGATCACAAGAGGTTGTTCATACGATACAGGTAAAATTCTTACCCTTTGCTCTTCACGAAGAACAATATTTTCATTTAGGGCACTACGGAGAGACCGCCCCATATGGTGATTCAGGATGGTGCTTCTGGCGGTCGCCTGAGCGCAGAGATCGGGGAGCACCTCGGTCTCGATATTGAAGGCTTCCGCCGCATTCTTCCTCCCATACAAAGCGGAGGTGACCGCGTGAGCATGACGGGTCAGCTTCCCACTCCATAAAGGGAGATCGGTGGAGACCCTCACAATTTTCCCTTTAGCACTCCACTTAAGGAGGGGCTTTCCTTTAATATCTTTCAGTTTTTTCGAAAAACCGATCGAGGGAAAATCTTGATCGGCGGTCTCAGCGGCGGTCCCAAACGCAGTAGCCTCGCGCTTCAACCTTTTCTCCCTCTGGGTAAGTACTTCAGCTTCTGGGGAGATTGGATCTATTTCGGGGACCGCGAAGGTCGCTGAAATAAGGAAAAACGTTAGGAAGAAGTTATGAGAAATATATAGAAGGAGATCGCAAGAGACCGCAAGAAAGATTTACTTTCTGCTGGAGTGATCTCAGCGATCTCGGGCCAGATCGCTAGATAGTGAATGAGATCGATCCTCTTGCCCGCCAAGAAATTCAAAATTTTTAGCTCCTCAGCTGAGACCGCAGTTATCTTCTTAAAGACGTTGTCAGGTCGCGGAGATGGTGAACTCCTGAGACCGCCAAGGTCACCTTCAAAAATGAGAAATCTCTCTGTCCAGAAAGAGATTTTGTTGGGAAGATTCAGGATTTTTATACCTTCTGCTGAAAAATACATCAACCCTTTAAATTCTTCCTTCTTCTTGCCTTCCTTCAGAACCTTCTCAGTAAAGGTCGCACGAAAGAGATTCATCGTAAACCTTATCCTCGCCGACCTCAAGTAATTGATGAAAACGTTGACCAGACGGATTGAGTTCGGGGGCAGCTGGGCGAGCACCAGGCCATAATATTCCAAAATCTCCAACCATTCCCAAGGAAGAGGAATCCTTAACCCATGATCGAAGTGATCGATGGGGATGACAAATTTCTTCTCCTCTCCAAAGTTCAACCTTTCTTGTTCAGCTGGCGGTCTCACAACTACCTGTGTCTGGATCATATACTTCTTTATAAAATCAATGTACTCATCCTTTGTTAAACGACCTTGCTTGTGATCGGCATTCAGGAAGGTGCTGGCAGAAGAAGCTCGAGCGGACACCATTATGAGCGATCGCTGAGATCGGTGCTTAGAGCGCATTCAAGAAGGCATAAAACGAAGGTTATGAAGGCAGCTATTTATAGAAGTCGAAGGGTCATTTCGTAATCATTACCTTTTGCAGACCGCCCATCAAAAAATGTTCAGACCGCTCGACTTGTGCAAGGATATGTGAAAGCATGCTATGATTGGCGGTCTCAATTAATAAAACTCATACACATAAAGCAACAACAACACAGGCAACCCAGGCACAAAGAGATCGAAGTTATAAAAAACAGGATCGCATAAAATATAGAATTGAAAGGAAGCACACAAAAATATATGGCACATTAGTAGTAAAATATTACAAGATAAATTGTCCAGAGACCGCTCGGTCTCGAATTAATATCAACTTCCTAGGGGGCCTATTTCTCCCTACGTGAGCCGCAACATCCTGCATATCATTTACTGCGGCCATAACAGACACAAAACTATGATTTGCCAACATTGCAGCTCGGTGAATCTTTGACATTTCCCTGTCCACCTGCTCCATGGGGACTAATACGATCTCAGGATGTGGTCTCTCCGTTGGATGATCGCTGGAGGTACGCGGTCTCATCAGCACCTTTGCGTGACCGCCCCTCAGCCTCTCATTCTCCGCAGACAGCGCAGCAACCTTCCCCTTGTAATATTCAGCATCTTTCTCCCCTCTCTTAAGGGCTCGCGCGAGCTCTTCGACCTTCAGGTCGTACTCCTCTCGACTCCTCTTCTCGTGGGCGCGCATTTTCTCCTCGAGACCGCAGATCTGGTCATTTTGAACCCGCTCCCTCATCAGCATGGAGCGAACATCCTCGAACATTGGGTTGACGATATTGGCAAGCTGGGGAGGGATCGCAACACCTTGAGGAAGCTCACCTTCTTCGATCTCAGCATTGTCATCATCTGCGGTCACAAGAGACGAGTTACTTCAATTATTAACAAACGGTCAAATATAGTTACTTGAGCAGAAAGACTACTTGGAAAGAAATAGAGACCGCAGTCACGTAAAGCTTCTTCGATATCTTTAGTGACCGCGGAATCAGCGGTCAGTAAAAGGCGATCTGATCCCCTTAAACGCTCAAGATCCATTCTTTCCAATTCTCTTTTTTGCGATCTTTCTCCCTCTTTTCTTCTTCTTTTTAATTCTTCATTACTCAGAAGAATATCGTCGTTCTCAATAAAGGTGACCTCACGTCTTCTTTCTGGAGAAACAGGTGGAACCACAGGTAAAGGAAGGAACTCAACTGACCGAAGAATCATTTTACCCTTACCAGCTCGCAAAGCTGAGACCGCCGCCGCGCGATCTGTTGCAGCCTTATTCAGACGGTCCTCCTGAAGAGAATCACCTGGAAGATCGCTAGAAAGTGCAGCTTTCTCCTTAGCAATCTGCAGTTTCGACGCGATCTCCTCTTCAGTGGTTCTCTTCTCTGCGGTCTGCAAGACCGCCTGCTTCCTCTCCTCAGCGATCAGAGTCGCCTGCTTCCTCTCCTCAGCAATTAGAGCCTCCTTCTTCCACTTCTCTTCAACGGTCTTGGCCGTTTCTTTTTTCTTTTCTTCTTCTTCTTTTTCTTTTTTCTCTCTCTTCGCCTTTTCCTCCTTGTCCTTCTTCTTCTTCTCCTCAACCTCTTTCTTTTTCTTCTCTTCCTTCTCGTTCTTCTCTTTTTCTTCTTTCTTCTTCCTCTCTTTTTCTTCTCTTTCCTTCTTTTCCTCTGCCTTTTTTCTTTCTTCTTCTTCATCACCTCTTCCACCTCTTTCTTTTTTCTCTCTTCCTCCTCCTTTGCCTTGATCGCTGCATCAGCGGTCTCCTTATCCGTGTCCGCGATCTCCTTCTCAACGACGGCATTCCTGAGAGCTGAAGCCTCAAGGGGATCCAAGACCTGCAATGATGAAAAAGATGAATTATTAGAAGAAACCTCATCAAGATAAGCGATTAATTCAGATTCATCATCTCTTGATAAAGTTGAGATCGCGGGAGGAAAGAAGAGACCACCCTTAGCACTCACTTTTGAAGCCTCAGTAGAGTCCTCCAGATCGATACCATCAGAAAGTGTGACCGCCTCCAGCGCGGTCACATCTTTTCCCTCTCCATTTCTTTTACTTCCCTTATAAGTCAAGCTGGATGGACTTGAATTTTTTCTTTTCTTGTTCTTCGCAGCGACCTCCTGATCAGCGATCTTCTGCCTTATGGATTCAGCCTCGACCTTCTTCTGACGCAACCCAGCCAGAATGACCTCAGAAGAAGCTTTCTTGGCAATCGTTTGATCAAGCACCTCCATGGATTTCTGATAGTTAAAGGAAATAGAAAAATCAGGAAGTTTCCATACAGGATCTGAATCAGTATTAGACAAGTCGGAAACGACAGAGACCGGCGCAACTGAACCCTCAGGGAGTTCAGATTTCTTTAGCGGAGATCGGGCGGTCTCCTTTGAAGCGCTCGCTTTTGTTAAAATCTTTTGCGCCTTCTTTCCTTTTTTGGATCTTACACCTTCTTTCTTCCCAGGAGAGTTCGCTTTCGGTGGAAGAGCCTTTAAGAGATCGAGCATAGTCATCTTTGCAAGAGATCACGCCTACCTAATTCTTAGAGACCGCTCGAGGATTGGAATTGCTCAATGTCTTGGAGTGTGAAGTTTTCAGCCGATATTTATAGACCAAGCCGCAATTATGACGGTCACGGTCTCAGTTGTCAAAGCTTACATTTTTGAAGTTCCAGGTGCAACTTAAAAATGTGCGGGGATTATGTTTGCCCGGAAAACCCGCGACCTCCTCTTACAGGTCAAATTTTTCTGGTCGCCGCGGTCTCCAATTAGGTGATCGCCCAAATCGCCAGCTGCCTCCTCAGCCAGATTTTTCCAAGTCCCGAGCGGTCAGGACAGTGCGAGACCGCCTGCTTAAGCGGTCTGATCGTTTTTCTTATTTTTGCTATTTTCACCTCTCATCCCTGCCCTGGCTCTCCTATATCCCGGGCAGCCCGTAGTTTTCAGTTCTGCCCGTTTGGGCATCCCCCTCGTCTATAAATAGAGGGCTAGGGGTACCAGAAAAAGGACTTTTGCTCCGAGGCTCCAGCTTACAACCTGTGTAAGCGGTCTCATTTTTTCGTGGTCGCTTTTCTGTGATCGTTTTCCCTCTCTTCCAGCATCTTCGGTCTTAGTAACCTGCACTTCGCAGTTTTCTCCCATCCCCCTTAGTGTGAATTTTGGAGGTACCATTTTTGGTACCAACAGAACGATATTGGCAAGCTGGGGAGGGATCGCAACACCTTGAGGAAGCTCACCTTCTTCGATCTCAGCATTGTCATCATCTGCGGTCACAAGAGACGAGTTACTTCAATTATTAACAAACGGTCAAATATAGTTACTTGAGCAGAAAGAGTACTTGGAAAGAAATCGAGACCGCAATCACGTAAAGCTTCTTCGGTATCTTTAGTGACCGCGGAATCAGCGGTCAGTAAAAGGCGATCTGATCCCCTTAAACGCTCAAGATCCATTCTTTCCAATTCTCTTTTTTGCGATCTTTCTCCCTCTTTTCTTCTTCTTTTTAATTCTTCATTACTCAGAAGAATATCATCCGTCTCAATAAAGGTGACCTCACGTCTTCTTTCTGGAGAAACAGGTGGAACCACAGGTAAAGGAAGGAACTCAACTGACCGAAGAATCATTTTACCCTTACCAGCTCGCAAAGCTGAGACCGCCGCCGCATGATCTATTGCAGCCTTATTCAGACGGTCCTCCTGAAGAGAATCACCTGGAAGATCGCTAGAAAGTGCAGCTTTCTCCTTAGCAATCTGTAGTTTCGACGCGATCTCCTCTTTAGTGGTTCTCTTCTCCGCGGTCTGCAAGTCCGCTTGCTTCCTCTACTCAGCGATCAGAGCCGCCTGCTTCCTCTCCTCAGCAATTAGAGCCTCCTTCTTCCTCTTCTCTTCAACGGTCTTGGCCGTTTCTTTTTTCTTTTCTTCTTTTTCTTTTTCTTTATTCTCTCTCTTCGCCTTTTCCTCCTTGTCCTTCTTCTTCTTCTCCTCAACCTCTTTCTTTTTCTTCTCTTCCTTCTCGTTCTTCTCTTTTTCTTCTTTCTTCTTCCTCTCTTTTTCTTCTCTTTCCTTCTTTTCCTCTGCCTCTTTTTCTTTCTTCTTCTTCATCACCACTTCCACCTCTTTCTTTTTTCTCTCTTCCTCCTCCTTTGCCTTGATCGCTGCATCAGCAGTCTCCATATCCCTGTCTGCGATCTCCTTCTCAACGGCGGCATTCCTGAGAGCTGAAGCCTCAAGGGGATCCAAGACCTGCAATGATGAAAAAGATGAATTATTAGAAGAAACCTCATCAAGATAAGCGATTAATTCAGAATCATCATCTCTTGATAAAGTTGAGATCGCGGGAGGAAAGAAGAGACCACCCTTAGCACTCACTTTTGAAGCCTCAGCAGAGTCCTCCAGATCGATACCATCGGAAAGTGTGACCGCCTCCAGCGCGGTCACATCTTTTCCCTCTCCATTTCTTTTACTTCTCTTATAAGTCAAGCTGGATGGACTTGAATTTTTTCTTTTCTTGTTCTTCGCTGCGACCTCCTGATCAGCGATCTTCTGCCTTATGGATTCAGCCTCGACCTTCTTCTGACGTAACCCAGCCAGAATGACCTCAGAAGAAGCGGTCTTGGCAATCGTTTGATCAAGCACCTCCATGGATTTCTGATAGTTAAAGGAAATAGAAAAATCAGGAAGTTTCCATACAGGATCTGAATCAGTATTAGACAAGTCAGAAACGACAGAGACCGCCGCAACTGAACCCTCAGGGAGTTCAGATTTCTTTAGCGGAGATCGGGCGGTCTCCTTTGAAGCGCTCGCTTTTGTTAAAATCTTTTGCGCCTTCTTTCCTTTTTTGGAGCTTACACCTTCTTTCTTCCCAGGAGAATTCGCTTTCGGTGGAAGAGCCTTTAAGAGATCGAGCATAGTCATCTTTGCAAGAGATTGCGCCTACCTAATTTTTAGAGACCGCTCGAGGATTGGAATTGCTCAATGTCTTGGAGTCTGAAGTTTTTAGCCGGTATTTATAGACCAAGCCGCATTTATGACGGTCGCGGTCTCAGCGGTCAAAGCTTACATTTTCGAAGTTCCAGGTGCAACTTAAAAATGTGCGGGGATTATGTTTGCCCGAAAAACCCGCGACCTCCTCTTACAGGTCAAATTTTTCTGGTCGCCGCGGTCTCCAATTAGGTGATCGCCCAGATCGCCAGCTGCCTCCTCAGCCAGATTTTTCCAAGTCCCGAGCGGTCAGGACAGTGCGAGACCGCCTGCTTAAGCGGTCTAATCGTTTTTCTTATTTTTGCTATTTTCACCTCTCATCCCTGCCCTGGCTCTCCTGTATCCCGGGCAGCCCGTAGTTTTCAGTTCTGCCTGTTTGGGCAGCCCCCTCGTCTATAAATAGAGGGGTAGGGGTACCAGAAAAAGGACTTTTGCTCCGAGGCTCCAGCTTACAACCTGTGTAAGCGGTCTCATTTTTTCGTGATCGCTTTTCTGTGATCGTTTTCCCTCTCTTCCAGCATCTTCTGTCTTAGTAACCTGCACTTCGCAGTTTTCTCCCATCCCCCTTAGTGTGAATTTTGGAGGTACCATTTTTGGTACCAACAATGAGGTTTATTAATCCTTGGATCATCTCGACCGAGTACTAATAGAAATTTAGCTACTCATGGAGATGGAGGAATCGATGAAAAATGAAGAGTTCATGATGAAATGAAGAAGAGATTAAGAAGAATAACAACTAAGGAAATTAAAAAGGAATTACAAACTAAGGAAATTAAATTGCAAACTATCGAAATGAAAGTTATAATTACAAAAGAAAACTACACGAATTGAAACTTACACTTGCACTAGAAAGAGAAATACAAGAAATGCTTAAAACATGAAAACAAAGCAAGAAAAGAAGATTTGAGCCTCCAAAATTCGTTCTTTCAATTCTGGTGGAGCTGGCTTTAAATAGGCTGAAATTTGATGTTACACACCCTTGGTCACGCCCATGACCAAGGGCATGTACTTGGCGTGATCGAAGTTGGTGCAGGATAGACGCCTTCTGGCTTCAATGCGGGCGTTCACGTCACGCCCGAGGTCACTCTCGTGACCTAGGGCATGTAATCTTTAAAATTGCGCCTGACGAGAAGTCATCGGCGGGAAAGTGGCGCGTGGAGATCACGCCCATGACAAGATGTCATACCCTTGGTCACGCCCATGACCGGGGGCGTGTAACTTTAAATAACGTGGCATTGCACTATAGCTGCTGCGGCGGGTCGCGGCCGTGACACAGGGTCACGCCCGTGACCTGGGGTGTGTACTTGGCAAATCTTCATGGAATGACTCAGGGGTGGCGGCAGCGGGTCTGGAACACATCTTAGGTTGTCACGCCCAAGGTCACGCCCGTGACCTTGGGCGTGTACTTGCAAATTTGGCTCAAAGTGTCCAGAAAACTTGAAAATGTAAAATAAACTTAAGTTAATACATAAATATGAAAATAAATGATTTTCTAGGGTAATTCATATACATTCTATACATTAATATTAAAATAATAAGAAAATTATACTACAAGATGAGTATATAAACTACTCATCAGAGCTCGTTACAGCACATGTACAAAGAGAGAAAGAATCATTCTAGATATTTAAAGGTGATAAAATTGGAAGTTATATATAAGGTTATTGATGGGCTGTCAATATAAATAGAAAGAGAGCTATTCTTCTTTTTGGACATTCCAACTGGAGAAGGATCATAAAGGGAAAGTCACTCAACTCCAATTCAATTGAAACGGCAGAAGATATACATACAGAATTGTTGGGAAAAACACCCTTGTGATTTATCTTACAAATTATTTTAAAGTGATTTCATAATCTAGGATGTATTACCCATGTTGTATAGAAAGGGTAAATTGGTCATTAGATGTCCTAGGATATCACACTCACACTAGAGTGTAAAGACCAGTCCAAATTCAGCACAAATTTCAGTTGAGTTAAAATTGCGTCGAATAGAAGTCGACGCAAATATGACTGAAAGTCGAAGTAACTTTGAATGCAAGTAGAAGTAACTCAGACTGAAGTCGAAGTATAGTTGAAGTCGACGCAATGTCGAGATGCACTCAACGCAGAAGATAGAGCTTGTCAAAGCAACATTAGAATTCGTTGCAACTTCGATAAGAATTCAACGCAGAAGATGAAGTTCAAAGTCCAAGTCTTCAACTCGACCGATACTTCGATAAGGATTCGACGCAATGTCGATATCTGATTTTATTCAATGCTGAGAAGGAATTCGAAGCAGCTTCTATTAGAACTCAGAGGTGCGTCAATTAGAAGGAAGATGAATTCGATGCTACGTCTAATACAGACAGAAATAGAATATTTTCTGATATCTTTTTTGATGCTTTTCTAGAAGGTATCCAAGGATATAATTCAAATTCTAACTGAAAGTGCACAGTGTGCCTCTGAGATTCCTCTAGAGGGGGTGAATAGAGTTTTAAAATATTTCTATCCTAACTGTGATTAACAATAAATTACTCTAAGAAGTTATGCTTAACAATCCTGGCAGGATAAAGAATGCAGGAAATAAAGTGCAGAATAAAAGACTGGGACATCACAGACACAATGAATTTTATAGAGGTTCCTCAAAATGTGGGTAGTCCTCTCTTCTACCACCTAGTAGGAATGCACCACTGTGCATGAGTCTTTTGATAAGGAGACTCTTAGAACCAATGATCTTTTGACAAGGAGATCATGAACCACCAGATCTTTTGATAAGGAGATCTTGAACCACTGAATTCTTTGAAGAGGGATTAATAAAACTCTTTTATTGAATAAGAAAGAAGAAGAGAGAAGGTTGAAGGAATTCTGTTCTCAGAATTCTTGAAAATGGCTGTATGAAGTGGCCTATGAGTTGTTCCAAAGGATCTGCTCTTAATTAGCCCCTGCTTTCGATAGTGATGATTTACAGAAGCTTTGTATTGTTAAATCATTTCTTCTTCTTCAGATTATGATCTGGCTGCTATGAGATTATGTTAAAGAGCAGCTTTCAGATCCTCTATTCTTATTGATGAAGAACAACAGAGCCTTCCTTTCCTTTTTGTTTGTTGTGTTAGAGTTCCTGAGGGAGGAAGAAGAAGAAGAAGAATCCCTAGAAAATGAAGGAGACAGCTGAAAGTGATCAATGCCTTATCTGCCTCTGTCTTCTCTTCTCTTTTTATCCTTCCTTCTTCCAATTCAAATTACTTTCCCTTTCTGATATGCCTTGATAAGGTAATCTACTTATCACTTTCGTTTTCTTTCCTCTTTAATTCTCGGCCCATCCACCTGGAAAAAATATGTTTCCAAGAAACCTTTTTGTCTTCTTCTTTAATACTCCTTTCTAATTCAGGAAATTATTAAGCCGTTGGGGAACGGTCTTGAAGGATGTGGGCCATGAAAGAACGATCAGAAAGACAGCTGCAAAGATATACTTTTACAGACTGTATTCGACGTAACGTCGAATTCATTTCTTCTCTTATCGACGCAATTTCGAGTTCTTATAGAAGCAGCTTCGATTTCATCTTTGCTTTGATTGAACTCTGTAAGTAGACGTTGCGTCGACATCTTATCGACGTGTACGTCGAGTTGATCTACCTGCCTCTGAACTACATCTTCTGCGTCAAGATGAAGTCGACGTTGCGTCGACTTTAGATGGCTTCGACAGATAACCTCTTCTGCGTCGAGTTGAAGTAGAAGCTGCGTCGACTTCTCCAATTGCTTCAATAGGTCCATGACCTCTACGTAGATATCTATTCGACGTAGCGTCGACTTAAGTTACTTCGACAGAAGGTTGGACCACATGGACTTCTAGTCAGAGCAGCGTCGATATGGACTCGATGTTACGTCGAATTCTATTCGACGTAAATGTTAACTTAGCCCAATTTTGCTTCCCTTGATCTGGTCCTGATACCCAATGTTGAGTATGACATCCTAAGACATCTAATGACCATATTACCCTCACTATACAATGTGTAATTTAAATCCTAGTAGATAAAATCACTTTTAAGTAATTTGTTAAGTTAAATCAAAATTGGGTTTTTCCCAGCACTAACGGCTCATTTATTACCAATAATGGAATGAAGTACTCCAGAGAGACAACAAAGACATTCTTGGAAGTTATTCAAATTACATTGACGAGTCATGAACAAAAATAGAAAGAGATCTTTATTATCCAATGGATATTTCTTCTAGGTACAGAGCAGAAGAGGAAAGAATTCAAACACTATTCGATAGTGAATAAAGATCACAGAGGAAGAAAGATAACACAAGAATTCAAGCTATTCGATTATCTTCTTCCTCAAGCCCTCTCTCTCTCTCTCTCAGAAAGAACAAGGAGAATTTCTTTGTACAGGAATATAGAAAGGCTCTACTTCTTCTTCTAATTCATCTACAGTAGGAAGCCATCAAGTGTACCGAGAGATAAACAAGATCACAGGCTTACAACCCTTGCATTATTCTCTACCTTAAGCAAGGGTTCATTCAAAACAGATCCTGAAGAATACCAACAGAAGAAAATACAACTGCTTATTCTTCTTCTTTCTTTCGTTCCTGTCTTATTCTGTAACTGTGAAAGAGTACTAAGTGAGTGATTCTAAGAGTCTCCTTATCAAAAGACTCAGGCACTAGATAGTGCATTCCTACCAAGATGGTAGAAGAGTGGTGTACCCATATTTTGGGGAACCACTATAAAACTTTTCTCTGTTGTGTCTTGCTTTTCTGTGTTGTCCCTTTTACTATTAATGCAATATGTGATTAATTTATTCTGTGTTAGTTTTTCTGATAGCATACTCATTAGAAGTTTTGTATTGTGTGTGCATATTTTGTATAACAGTTTTAATCTCTATTCACCCCCCCTCTAGAGAATACTCGGATGTTACACTGTGCACTTTCAAGAATTCGAAGAGGGAGCAATTAATTCTTCTCTTCTTTCTCTCTCTCTCTCAGCCTACCCGACAGAATTTTGGGTTGCATATTTCTTCTCTCAATCTACAAAGATTCATCTTCATCCTTTCTTTGAAAGAAGATAATCAATAACAAGATCATCTAAACTACATCAGTGAAGAAGAACAATCCTTGACCTTCTATCTATCAATGATTCATCAGATCTGAAGTTTCATCATCCACTATGTTGGGAATATTGCCCCTCAATGTTCCCTATATTTGAAGATGCAGGACTGGATAGCAGTCCTAAGCATGTCTTAGAGCTGTTGCAGATTGCAGGGAGTATAAAAAAAGATGTTAGGTCAAAAGAAGAACTACTGTTTTATTAGGAAGAACATTGTTGTGAACTAAAGAACAATCTTCATCTTCTTCCTGAATAATGATCTCTCTCTCAAGCTGAAGGCGGACAAATCTAACAGAGAAAGTTTGTTCCAGCTGATTTGATTCAGCAGAACAAGAAGATCTTCTTCCATCTACTAAAGAAGAAGATAGAAGAAGGAAGGACAGAAGCTGCTGCTATCCAGTCCTGCTTCAAGACAGCATCTGTTGTGCTCAACGACAGAAGAACAAGCTATAAGGTTTACTTATATTGTCTTCTGTTGTAAAAAGTATAATCATAAATCTCTATAGGAACTTTATTGTTCTGAGAGTGTAGGGCATGTGTGCCTGAGCTGTAAGGCTTTTGTGTCTGAGTGGTAGGGCTTGTGTGCCTGAAATTGTAGGGCTGTACTCCCAGCCTGAGCTGAAGGATTTCAGTGGAGATCTGATGTAGAGCTTCTTGATAGGCCTGAGGTAAGAAACCAGAAGGGTTTCTGAGCTGTAGGAGTTGGAGAACTCTGAGTGGTAGGGTTGCTAGCTTGAGGTAGGGTTTGGGAGAAAACCTGAGAGATCCTAAGGGATCTGTGTTGTAAGCTCATTGAGCTGAGTTTTGGAGGAGTTTGCCTTATCTAACACACTGTTAGAAAGGTGTAAAGGGAAAGTGGACTACCCACAGACACACTGTCTTGGAGAACCATTATAAAAAGCTGAGTGTTTTTTGTGTGCTTTATTCTAACTTGCTAGAACATCTAAAATAGTCAAATATAAGTAGAAAAGGCAAAGGAGCCTATTCACCCCCTTTAGGTGAGTTAGACTACTACCAGGTAAACCATTAAGTGGTATCAAAGGGAGGTTGGTCAAAAAGGACTTAACAGTCTGACCAAATCCTAAAAGGTATAGTCTACTACTGCTTCATGGCTGCCCCTAGAATTCAGAAGGAGATGGGCTCCATGAAGTTGCCCATATGCAGGAAGGAATCCTTCGGCATATAGAAGCAAAGGCTGAGGCTATTTATGGAAGCCTCAGGCCCTAGGATCTACATCAAAGTGAAGGAAGGTCCTTTTGTGTTCCTAAAGGCCTCCACTATAGATCCAACTAGGCAAGTGCCCAAGACATATGCTGAAATGTCCAAGGATGAAATTTCCCTTGTTAATATGGATAAGAGAGCTCAAAATATCATAGTACTTACAATTGATTATTCCACCTTCCAATATTTGGTGCACTGTGAAACAGCCAAGGAGATGTGGGATACACTCATTTTGTATATGGAAGGTTCTGCTGAGGTAAGGTATGATATGAAATCCCTCCTCAATCAGGAGTATGAAGCCTTCATGCAGCACAACCTGGAAAGCATTGTTGTGTGTTATGAAAGATTCTTCAGGGTGGTTAATGAGTTGAATACTTATGAAAGGGTCTTCAACAATTATGAGCTAAATGATAAGTTCCTAAGGTCTCTAACTAGATATTGGGACACAAAAATATGTGCCATCAGGGAAGGGGCCAAGCTTACTGATACTCCTCCCCACACACTATTTGGAAAGCTGCTCTCATATGAGATGCAATTATCTGCAAGAAAGGAGGAGGAAACCACTACAACGACTCATGCAAAGGAGAGATCTATGGCTCTCAAAGCCGAGGGATCCAAGAAGAGCAAGGAGAGAGTTCCCTCTCCTCCAAGAAGGCAAGCTGACTCAAAAATTTTTGAGCCCAGCACATCTGACAGCTCCCTGTCATATGAGGAGTTTGCTGTCTTCTCCAGGTACTTCAAGAAATGAAGAGGAAGCAGTGGAAGAACAAACCTTCCTCCTCTTCACATCCAAAGAAGAAACACATCAAATCTTGGAGGTTGCACCCCAAGGGTGACAGGTATGAATCTAAACCCGTTAAACATATTTCAAGTAATATTATTTGCTATTATTGCAGCAAACCTAGACATGTCATAGTTGACTGTCCAGTCAAAAGAAAGGAGAAAGGTGATAAGAAGCATCACTAAAAAGGCATGAAAGTTGAAAAGTATTTCCTAGCCAAGAAGGAAAGAAGTGAAGTGAATCTGAATCTTCATCCTCAGATTCTGATGAAGATGAAGAAGCCAACATAGGGCTATTTGCATTTGCTGAGGATGAGGACTACCTAGTTACAAGGATGGGCATTATGGCCCCTCTGTCACATTCTGATAGTGACGCTGAGGAGGATGAGGATGTCAGTGGATGATGTGGCTTAATGGCCATATTTGATGGTGGAGACAGTCAGGATGACCCAGATCCTGAACAGGTATCAACTCCTTCTATTTCTTTTACTAAATATGAGACAGATCCTGATTCTGAAACATTTTCATCCAGTGATGGAAATGATTTAGAATCAGAGGGTGATGCCAATCAATTGATTGACAATTATGGTGCCCTCTTGGAATCTCTAAAAAAGAGCAAGAAGCTAGCCAAGAGGCAAGCTTTAGAAATTGCTTACCTTTAGAAGACAAAGCCTGAATGCACTGAGTATGCAACCCAGCTGGCTCAGATGAGTAGAGAAATTATCCAGTTGAAGGGATTTACAATTATCCAACTGAGCACCATAAGCCATAAGAACAAGATCATCAAGGATCTTGAAGAGAAGCTTCTCAAGGAGAAAAGCTTAGTGGCTCAATTCTCTAAGCCCAAATCAGTACTGCCCATCATTGACACCTTCTCTTTCCAAACAAATTGGAGGGGATTGGGTTTAAATGAAGGGGCAGTAGATGCAGGGAATATAGGAAAGAGCATGGCTAAAGCTAAGGCTCATACCACCTTTGAAAAGGTGTTGCTTCCCTCTAACAGGTATGACCATGACAGTATGTGTGGTCACTGGAAGAATGGAAGCTCCTATAGAAAGGGGAATGCTCCTAACTATGGTAGAAGAAAGGGCATGGGGACGAGTGCTTTGAAAGCTCCTCATGAAGAAATTCAAATGGCCCATCATGGACCATTTGTATTTGGTGCTTCAGCCCCCACATTCAAGGGTAAGGAAGCAACATCTTCCCAATCCCTTTCAGCAAAGAAGCAGGATGGTGGAAATCCTATAATAACTCTCACTTGATCATATCTGATGCCATCAACACCATGTCAGCTTCCAAGCTGACATCTGTTGTTCTCAAGCAGATAACATTTAAGAAGAACTAATTATCAGAGGGCATCCAGTCAGCCCCTAGATGAGAGATATAGGAAGAATGTTGCTACCTTCTTCACTAAACATAAGAATTCTGATGCTCCATCCACTTTGAGAAATATTCATAATAGAAGGTACAACATCCATGAATGTTAGTGTTGTGGTAAAGTGGGACACTTTGCCATTAACTGTTGGCACAACCCTAATGTGCCTATTAAAAATCAGAGCTTTCCTTCAAAGGCTGTTGTAGGTAGAAGTGTTCTTTATTTTGCTAACAAGTACCTAGGGCCCAAAATTAATTGGGCACCTAAGGCTAAGTGAAATCTATCTTGCAGGTTAATTCAAGTACCCATCTAAATTAGATATGGTACTTGGATAGTGGGTGTTCAAGCCACATGATTGGAACAAGGAGTCTTCTACAGGATTACACTCCTGTGAAGAATGGACCAAACGTCATCTTTGGAGGTTCTGATAGAGGAGTTACCAAAGGATATGGAAAATGTTCAAAAGATGCAATAACTATCTATACAAGACAAACCCAGCTCTAGCAGAATCAATTCAGAGATTAAAGTACTTCAAGATGAAGATGATCAGGCTGCTGAAGAAGTAGTTGCAGAAGAAGTACAATAGGATATTGACAGATTGCCTACAACAACCAGGCATCTGAGGGATCATCCAAGGAACCTAATAATTGGAGATGAGAACCAAGGTGTAATCACCAGAAGCAGGGCTCACAATGAAGCTCTATTTGTGAGCTTCCTATCTCAGGTTGAGCCCAAGAAGTTTGAGGAAGCCAACCAAGATACCTTCTGGATTCAAGCTATGCAAGAGGAGCTACAACAATTTAAAAGGTGCAAGGTATGAAAGTTGGTGCCAAAACCACAAGGACACAACATAATTAGCACCAAGTGGATTTACAGGAACAAGTTAGATGAGAATGGTGTCATCATCAAGAACAAAGAAAGATTGGTAGCCAAAGGGTACAGATAGGAAGAAGACATAGACTTTGACCAAACCTTTGCCCCTGTTGCAAGGTTAGAGTCCATAAGTTTATTCCTTGCCTATTCTGCCCACAAGGGGTTCAAGGTCTACCAAATGGATGTAAAGTATGCATTCCTCAATGGAATTCTGAAAGAAGAGGTATTTGTGGAGCAGGCCTCATGTTTTGTTCATCCAACTTTAACCTCTCATGTTTATTTACTTAAGAAAGCTTTATATGATCTAAAGCAAGCCCATAAGGCCTGGTATGAGACCTTGTCTATCTTTCTCATCAAGAATAAATTCTTGAGGGGAAAGATAGATAGTATATTATTTCTTAGGGAAACAAAGGGCAAGTGTCTCCTAGTCCAAATTTATGTAGATGACATAATTCTTGGGCCTACTGATGACAACCATTGCAAAAGTTTTGTCAACCTTATGCAGGGGGGTTTGAGATGAGCAGTATGGGAGAGCTAAAGTAATTTTTAGGCCTCCAAGTGAAACAGTCTGATGAATTGATATTTATTTCTCAGACTAAGTACACCAGGGAGCTTATTAAGAAGTTTGGGATGGAGTTAGCCTCCACCATGAAAACTCCCATGGGGTCCAACATTTCCCTGGACAAGGATAAGAAGGGAAAACCCTTTGATGAATCTATGTACAAATATATCATTGGATCCCTATTATATCTGACTGCTAGTATACCAGATATTATGTATGTCATATGTGTTTGTGCTAGGTATCAAGCATGCCCTAAGGAATCTCATTACTCAGCTGCAAAGAGGATCTTGAGATACCTTAAGGGCAGCCAACATCTTGGCCTTTTGTACCCTAGAAACAATAATTTTGAACTAATTGGCTTTTTAAATGCAGACTTTGCAGGTTTCAAGCAAGATAAGAAGAGTACAAGTGGGACTTGTCAATTCCTAGGCAGGAGACTAATTTCATGGAGCAGTATGAAACAGACTAGTGTGGCCATATCCACTGCTGAGTCTGAATATATTGATGTAGGGAGCTTCTGTGCACATATACTGTGGAGATAACACCAGCTAGAGGACTACAACCTCAAGGTAAGTCAGTCTCCATTATATTGTGACTCATCCAGTGTAATTTCTATTGCTAAGAATCCTACCTCTCATAGCAGGACTAAGCATATAGAAATTAGATATCATTTTATTAGAGAGCATATAGAAAGTGAAGATATCAGCCTTGAATTTGTCCCCACTGACAATCAAGTTGCTGATATCTTCACAAAGCCATTGGATGAGACTAAATTTAACTTCTTTAAAATTGAGTTTGAAATGTTGAATGATGAATACTCATTAACATTTCATAATGTTCATCGTATATGCGATCCTGTATCTTAAGCAATGCTAGGATATGTTGCTATCTAAAACACTTATTAGCATGATTAGGACTAAAATACAATCCTATTTAAATTGTTCAATGTTAGACAGTGAGTTCAGCTGAAAGAGCTGAGAAAGTTTCAGCTGAATCGCTGAGATAGTTGAGAAAGTCTCAGCTGAACCGCTGAGACAGCTAAGTCATCTCACTGGTTGACATTAACTTATCCCAGCGGTTTAATTCTCCATCTCAGCAGATCCACTAAGACGGGCTAGGTTCATTAAATCAATTATATACTAAGTCAAATCAACACCTCTCCCTAAGGAAAACTTAAACCAAACCTCTATAAATAGAGCAATGTTGATTAAATCATTTATATACCCTAAACCCTACTGAGTCGTCGAGATGACCTTTTTCACCCCATCTAAGCGATTCGCCTCTATCAAGAAATGGCGCCAATAAATTCAAAAGATCTCCTAGAAGGCAATGGAATTATAAGGAATGGATTTCAACATGCTCCAGCTGAAATACAAGAAGTGATTCAACTACTAGAAGCTCAAGGGTTGGAATATTTACTGTCTGAACCTTCTGTGAATTCTCAGAACTGAAGTTCTGGAATTTTACAGCAATGTTATGTTATCTCCCTCCAAGTCTGCTTTGAAGTCTAAATTTGTAGGAGAAAGGATAAAGATATCCCCAATGAAATTGGAAAAAGCTCTACACTTACCTTCATCTAGCCATGATGAAGAAGAGGATATTTCTGAAAAGGACAAAGTGAAAGCACTAAAGTTGTGTGAATATAGTGATGCTAAACAGGCTCAATAACAAGGAAAATTTTCAATCAAAGAGGAAAACTCCTATCTGATATAGTAGGCAAAGCCATTATCTGCAAACCAGGTTCCCATGACACTATCTCCAAATACATGTTTAAGATGATGACAAGGATTGTACTAAAGAAAAAGACTTCCTGGGCTCATGTAATCTTTCAGAGGATTAAATAATGTCTCCAAGCCCTTAACTTGGGAAGGTTAATCTCCATGTACCTCATAAACACCTATCCTAACCTGTTTGAAAGTTCAAAAGGATCAAAGATACATTATCTCACGAAAATGGACATCAAAACCCTGGATAGATTCACAATGGTGCTCCCATGAGTTAACCCTCTAAGGAAAAGGTTAAGCAAAAGAGGTTAATTAAAGGACCTAAGAAGGTTAGAATGGTTTGTTCTGATTCAGACTCAGAAAATCCTGCAGAGGATGTTGCTGCTGTTGATGATCTGGGATCAGACGACAGTCAAGATCAAGAGAAACATGAGGAAGAAGTTCATGGTAAAGAAAATACGGATGCCTCTGATAAAGGGGAGCTTGATGGAAATGGAGAAAATGTCACTACAGACAAAGGAGATCATGTTGGAGACAACAATGATGCTCCCAATCCTCTGGACCTCACAACTATTGAAGATGCACAAAGCATGCAGGATACATCAGAAGGACATGATAAGGAGGAATAGGACTCTCCTACTAACTTGCAAAGTAAGATTGATCTCATCATCTCTAATCTTGAAAGAAGAATTACTCTGATCCCTAATGAACCAACAGAATTCTTGGAGCATAATCCAGAGGATGCTCAATCTGATGGGGAGCAAGAATTATCAACTAGAGATGAAGGCCAGGAGCCTTAAGATGATACTGCTGATGGTGATGATAATGATGATGATGATGATGATGATGATGATGATGATGATGGAGTTCATGCTGATCATGTTGATCATATTGTTGATTTTGCTGAACAGATTGATGATTAGGCTGAGGGGGAGCATAAGGTCCCTGCTCAAGACGAGATAGTCACATCCACCCCTGCAGATGAGCCATCCACTCTGATTGAGTGTGATAATCAAGAAGTACAAGAGAAGACCTTACCACCAGTGATATATGTGCAACCTCCAATTCTGCCAGCATTATTTGTTGAACAGCAACCCTCAACCTCTACACATTCAAATGAACTTCTCCTAAGTTCAATCAAATCAATGCTTGAAGTTCATATGACTTCAATGAAGGAATATATAGATAAGTCAGTTTCAACTATGAAGGATGAGGCGATGACTGAGATTAAGGTCATAAAGGAATACACAGCCTACTAAACAACCAGATGACAAAATGGCTTGATCTGGCAGAAAAATCAGTTGTAGCTCAGAACACTATCTTAAGATCCATGGACAAAAGTTTCCAACTTTCAGAGAAAGACATGAGCTCTATCAAGAATTATGCCAGTAGAACTGATGAGATGATAGAGAAGGCCTCAAATCATATTGAAGAATATGTGTGGTCCACAACAACCACTATGATTGGAGAAGCAGAGAAGATGAAATATGATCTGAAATCAGATTTGGAAAATGCATTTCAAACCCTATCTGGCTCTGTGACAGCTGCTACTCAAGGTATTGAACAAAAGATATTTGAAGAAGCCAGAAAGGGGGAGGAGACCGATGCTGAAACCAATGCCGAGCTTGCCCTTAAAGTTTTTCAAGGAACAAGAACTGCTCTAAATCTGCCTCTCCTGGACAATTTCAGACAAGAAGAATTTGATTTTCATGCTCAAGCAAAGATTGCACAAGATGCACAGCTTGCAGCCAAAAGGAAAAGAGAAGGAGTTATGCTAGCCGAGGAATTCAAGGCCAAAAATAGAAATGATCAAGCCAAAGATCCTGATTATGAATATTGGAGTGATGACTGAAAGAAAATAATCTTGAATGCTTGGATAAACCATGGTGAGCTATGTAAAAATATTGATAGTATTTATCCAGCAGAAGAATGGATTAAGCACTTAGAAAGAAATTCCCTATGGGAAAGGATATTCAAAGAAAATCTGGTAAATAAAAGCAACCCTAAAAGAATGTCATCCAAATACTTCCCAAAGCCATTCCTATTGAAAGTGCACAATGTTCCTCTAAGTATACTCTAGGGGGGGTGAATAGGGATTTAAAAATATTTTCTATCCTATTTTTGCACACACAATAAAAACACTAAGTGTTATGCTTCAACAATACCAAACACAGAATAAAATAAATGTTGTTAATGTAAAGCAGAAAAGTTGTAAGCCATAAGGGACATCATAGGAAATTAACACACACAGAAGACACAAGATCTTATAGAGGTTCCCCAAAATATGGGTAGTCCTCTCTTTTACCACCTGGTAGGAATGCACAACCTGTGCATGAGTCTTTTAATAAGGAGACTCTTAGAACCAAAGATCTTTTGATAAGGAGATCTTGAACCACTCAGATCTTTTGATAAGGAGATCTTGAACCACTCAGATATTTTTATAAGGAGATCTTGAACCACCGAATCATTTGGAAGAGGGATTCTTAAAACTCTATACAGTTGAGGAAATTGAAAGAAGTGAGAAGATGGAGAAGAAGAATTCTGTTCTTAGAATTCTGTAGAAGCTTTTAGCTTCTATTTTTCCCTTCAATGGATCTGCTAATGATGAACCCTTGCTTATGGTTGTGATGATTTGCAAGGGTTATACTCTTCAGATCCTTTTGTATATCTTTTGCTTGCTATCTGGCTGCTATATGATGTTGATGAAAGAGCAGCCTTCTGTTTTTCTGTTCTGAGATAGAGCACTTCTTCTGTTTTTGTCTTTTTAGAGTTCCAGGAGGAAGAAGAAGAAGTGGGAGCCCTAATTGACAAGCTGTAGCAGATTATAATGAATGCTCTATGTTTTTCTCTCTTCTCATCCTATTTATTGTCCATGATTAATTTTGAATTAGTTTCCTCTTTTGGGTTATCCTAAAAAGGTATAGTCTTGGACAATTAATCTTTCTTTCTTCTTTTGTTCACGACCCATCTGCTAGCTATTTGAATACATTCCAAGAAAGCATTTCCTATCTTCTTGAATGCTCCTTTCTGTACAACCTAATACCCGTCGGGTGTGACCCTCCCCAGATAGTTGGGAGTCGAGGTGTCTTGTGGTTGGCTAGTATTGATCAGGCTGCGTCTAGCGGGTTTTTGGTGTGCGTTTAAAGGAATGGTCTGCGGATAGCAGTTTTGGCTAGGGTTTTTTATAAAGCCTAAAGAACTAAAACCCTAGGGAAAGGGATTCTTGCCCAGCCGCAAAAAAGCCAAGCCCCCTCTCCTCCCCCGATCCCTCTCGTTCGCACAGGATGACGCAACCCTCCCCTCTCCCGATCTCCTTCTCCCCCGTCGCCTCTCCTCCCCGTCGGCCTAGAGCAGGGAAAACGCAGCTCCATCCCCCGATCTCCCTCTCTCGCCTCCTCCTGGAGCAAGTAAGGGCCTCCCCCGAGCCTTCCTCCTCCCTCTCTCGCCGCCTCCTGGAGAAAGGAAGGGCCGCCCCCGAGCCTTCCTCCTCCCTCTCTCGCCGTTGGCCTGGAGCAAGGAGGAGCAGCGCCCCGTCTCCCTTCCTCACTCTCTTTCCCGTCGCCGACCTGAGCCTTCTCCTCCCCATCGGCCTGGAGCAAGGAAGCCCGAGCCCTCTCCTTCCTCCTCTCATTTTCCTGGAGCTAGGGCAGCCGCAAGCTAAGGGAGGAAGCTTCCTCCCTCCTCTCTCTCGTCGGCCTAGAGGAGGACCTGAACCATCCCCTTGCCGACCTAGGGGAGGGCCGACCCATTTTGGTTGGGTGTTGCTGTGTGAACAATCATGGAGCTCGAGCATGGCCGGCCAAGTGCGTGGACAGCCGTTACAACTGTTAGCCGTCGAATCTGGGCATGTTCCCATGCCTCTGAACCACGCTTCAAGGGTAACAAAATTTCTCCTCGGGCAGGTGAAGCCCTAATTTATCATGATTGCATGGAAGCCCCTCTCCACCAATGGGTGGAGGAAGGGAGCTCTCCGACGGGTCGACGTGTATATCCCCGTTTGTAATTGCATTAGCATCCGGAAGCGTGAGTACGGACTTAGGCATGCTGTGTGAAGCCCATCTGGATATGTCAATCCGGATTGGTGATGTTCTGGGGTTCCCAGAGAAGACTCCGAGGAAGTTGCATACTACTTGCTTGCAGGGGCGAAATATTGCCACCCCAAAAAAGGGGTGGGGTTGATAGGCTCCGGCCTGTTGTAGCTGATCGATGTTCAGCTTGCCACCGCTGGCAGGACGTTGGCGTACAAGTGTTGCAGAACAAAGCGGGAAATAGCGGGTTTAAGCCCAAGGTTGTGCCGGCCCGAGAAGGCCTTATTTATTTATATTGCCGGCCTGCGTGCCGAAGTATGGAATTCATATTCATGTAATCTGTGACGCATGTTTTTTGTTTATCTTTTCTAACGTAGTCAAGTGGGGGGTCCAGAGGGAAATGTACTTGGAAACCCCTGAGAGTCCGTTAATAGTCTCCCGGAACAGCGGAGTCACGCTGTTGGCAGCCCCATTTGGTCTGCGTATAGTAAAATTGTTAGGTGGGAGTACGACTTTGGTCGACCGAGCGAGAAAGGCTTTGCATAGATCCAGGGAGGTGCACCTATTGAGAGGTAAGGGTCGGCTCTGAGATTTTGGCCGGCCAAGAGAGCCTCCAAAGGTGCCCAAGTTTAGCATTGGCTCGGGAGGGGAAGCGCTCAACGATCTTCCGGGTGTGTGGTGGGACCTCCTCGCTAAGCCCTTGACCTTGTTCTTAGTTCCTTAGCCTCTAGCCTAGAGTTCTCCCTTGAGAGGAGTAAGCGTGAGGTCACCCCTCAACTTGTTGAGGGCCCGAACTCCACAGTGACCGAGACTTGTTCGCAAGTCTTGGTTTCAACATTATGGTGCGGTGAGCGTGGAGAGTGACCAACACAAGAAACTCTCAAGCGAACATCATGGCTAGAGAAGGGGAACTAAGTGATGACCAGGGTCATGCGCTGGCAACCACGGGAAGATGTGAGAAGTTCTACTAAGATGGTTCAATCATGTGTAAAGGGGACCATTAGAGGCACCAGTTAGGCATCGCATGATAAACGAGGGAGGGGTAGACCAATAAAGACTTGGAATGAAACTATACGGCAAGACACGATGCACTTAAGCATTAGTGAGGTTATGACTAGAGATAGGACACAATGGCGATAAAGGATCCATGTAGCAAACCCCACTATAGTGGGATAAAGGCTTGAGTGTTGTTATTGTTGTGTGTGAGCATGCTAAGTATAATTGTATAAACATATTACATTTTCTATTGGCAATAAAATAAGATTTACCCCATTTCATTTAATTCAGAGACATTTGGGGATCATTTAATACTCAAATGTAAGTGGACCTCGTTGGTTTGTATCGTTTGGTGACAGTAGCATCAGGGTCACTTCGATTTTCCTTAAACCTATATATTTTTTGTTAGTATAATTCTTACAAATTGTTATGCTCTAAAGTCATTTTGGTAGTAAAATACAAAGTTCAGGTATTAAAGATTATTTCCCAGACTGACTTTCTACTTTCATGTGTCTAAATCATACTGGGGAAGCCATCATTACAACTAATCTTACAAATGACCTTCCATCTAGAATTTTGGGTTTTAAATGTCCTATGAGGATGCAACCAAATGTCTATCCTAGAAGTTTTAGTTGTCCTTTTGTTCATTATCATAGTCCTAATATGGAGAAATTGAATCACAGGGCTATTAAGTGTGTTTCTAGGATATCTTTCCGCTCAAATAGTGTATAAAATCACCATTATCCATCTAAGAAATCGTGTTTATGCGGATGCCACGTTCGTGAGGGAGAATCATACTTTATACCATCTCATCACCAGGTGAGGATACATGGAGCTCCGGGAGGAGCTCCGGGACCTGGCCATCATTCGCCAGGAGGAAATCAAGAGGCGGATGGCCAAGTATTTTGATCACCACGTCCGGGTAAAGCAGATCGAAAAGGGGGGCTTAGTCCTGAAGAAGGTAGATGCGGCAGGGGGAGAAGCCGCTATAGGTAGACTAGAGCCCAACTGAGAGGGGCCTTACGTTGTAAGTGAAGTGCTCAAGTCGGGAGGGTAACACCCCAGGATGTGGAAGGGTTACCTCTCGGCCGAGCCAGGAGTGGGGACGATTTGAAAAGATTCTACCCGTGAACATTTTTGTAACCAACTTATTGTGCATTTTGTTATCCATGCATATATTCTGAGGTCTTTTCTGAGCAGGTAGCAGGTTCTTTGGTGCTGGAGTGCCCCAGATCGATTCCTCTCCCGGGCTCTCACTAGACGGGGGGTTCAGGTTGATCTCTGGAGAGGCTGGCAAGGTGACAAGTTTTTATGCTGGAATGCCCCAGATCGATTCCGCTCCCAGGCTCTCACTAGACGGGGGGTTCAGGTTGATCTCTGGAGAGGCTGGCAAGGTGACAAGTTTTTATGCTGGAATGCCCCAGAACGATTCCGCTCCCGAGCTCTCACTAGACGGGGGGTTCAGGTTGATCTCTGGAGAGGCTGGCAAGGTGACAAATTTTTATGCTGGAATGCCCCAGATCAATTCCGCTCCTGGGCTCTCAATAGACGGGGGGTTCAGGTTGATCTCTGGAGAGGCTGACAAGGTGACAAGTTTTTATGCTGGAATGCCCCAGATCGATTCCGCTCCCGGGCTCTCACTAGACGGGGGGTTCAGGTTGATCTCTGGAGAGGATGGCAAGGTGACAAGTTTTTATGCTTGAATGCCCCAGATCGATTCCGCTTCCGGGCTCTCACTAGACGGGGGGTTCAGGTTGATCTCTGGAGAGGCTGGCAAGGTGACAAGTTTTTATGCTGGAATGCCCCAGATCGATTCCGCTCCCGGGCTCTCACTAGACGGGGGGTTCAGGTTGATCTCTTGAGAGGCTGGCAAGGTGACAAGTTTTTATGTTGGAATGACCCAGATCGATTCCGCTCCTGGGCTCTCACTAGACGGGGGGTTCAGGTTGATCTCTGGAGAGGCTGGCAAGGTGACAAGTTTTTATGCTGGAATGCCCCAGATCGATTCCGCTCCCGGGCTCTCACTAGACGGGGGGTTCAGGTTGATCTCTGGAGAGGCTGGCAAGGTGACAACTTTTTTTGCTGGAATGCCCCAGATCGATTCCCCTCCCGGGCTCTCACTAGCCGGTGGGTCAGGTTGATCTCGCGGAGTGGCTGACAAGGTGACAAGTTCTTTAAAATGGCAGGTTGACCTCTCGTGGAGGCTCTCTGGTTTTGGCTCCGAGATGGTTCCGCTGTTCGGGCTCTCATCTAACCGGCAGAGCGGGTAAACCTCTCGGATGACAGTTTGAGAAAGGATGAGATTCAATATAAGGCTTTAGCATATAAGAGATCAGTTATGCTTGTTAAATTGATAGTTTTCACTGACAATCAAAGTTCTTTAAGAATAGTTTTGAAAACAGAAGCTTAAGATAACGAATCCTACAATGGCACAACATTATTTGATTAGTTTTAGAAACAAAATCAGATTCATTCTAAATTGTCAATGCATGATTGTTTATATAATCATTATAGATAATGGTGAGCATTCTTTTCCTCAGCACTGTTAATCATCCCTGAGGCCCATTCCTGAATAACACAATATGCAACAGTAAAAATAACTTCAATCTAAATTATGAGTTTGCTTACTAATAGAAATTAAGTTGCATGACATTTTGAGAACATGAAGAGCATAATGTTTCTACCATAAAAAAGAAGGCATAGTGTATAGACAAGGTTGATGACAACCAAATTGATCATTTAAAGGCAACAAAGGGAAATGTTATCACATCAGGACAAATATGAGTACAAAAAAGAGAAGAATCATCATTCATATGATTATATACCCATTTTTTTGGGGGTCGGCTCCCACCCGCCGGATACTTGGGGTTGGACATTTCTTTCCGAGTGTGGGGCACGCTCGCAAAGAGCGGGGATTGTGTACAACCCCATACTCGTCGGGTGTGACCCTCCCCAGATAGTTGGGAGTCGAGGTGTCTTGTGGTTGGCTAGCATTGATCGGGCTACGTCTAGCGGGTTTTTGGTGTGCGTTTAAAGGAATGGTCTGCGGATAGCAGTTTTGGCTAGGGTTTTTTTATAAAGCCTAAAGAACTAAAACCCTAGGGAAAGGGATTCTTGCCCAAACGCAAAAAAGCCGAGCCCCCTCTCCTCCCCCGATCCCTCTCGTTCGCACAGGACGACGCAACCCTCCCCTCTCCCGATCTCCTTCTCCCCCGTCACCTCTCCTCCACGTCGGCCTAGAGCATGGAAAACGCAGCTCCATCCCCCGATCTCCCTCTCTCGCCGCCTCCTGGAGCAAGGAAGGGCCACCCCCGAGCCTTCCTCCTCCCTCTCTCGCCGCCTCCTGGAGCAAGGAAGGGCCGCCCCCAAGCCTTCCTCCTCCCTCTCTCACCGTTGGCCTGGAGCAAGGAGGAGCAGCGCCCCGTCTCCCTTCCTCACTCTCTTTCCCGTCGCCGACCTGAGCCTTCTCCTCCCCGTCGGCCTGGAGCAAGGAAGCCCGAGCCCTCTCCTTCCTCCTCTCGTTTTCCTGGAGCTAGGGCAGCCGCAAGCTAAGGGAGGAAGCTTCCTCCCTCATATCTCGCATCGTCCTAGAGGAGGACCTAAACCATCCCCTTGCCGACCTAGGGGAGGGCTGACCCATTTTGGTTGGGTGTTGCTGTGTGAACAGCCGTGGAGCTCGAGCTTGGCCGGCCAAGTGCGTGGACAGCCATTACATTCATTAGCCATCGAATCTGGGCACGTTCCCATGCCTCCGAAGCACGCTCAAGGGTAACGAAATTTCTCATCGGGCAGGTGAAGCCCTAATTTGTCATGATTGCATGGAATCCCCTCTCCACCAACGGGTGGAGGAAGGGAGCTCTCCGACGGTTCGACGTGTACGTCCCCGTTTGTAATTGCATTAGCGTCCGGAAGCGCGAGTACGGACTTAGGCATGCTGTGTGAAGCCCATCTGGATATGTCAATCAGGATTGGTGATGTTCTGGGGTTCCCGGAGAAGACTCCGAGGAAGTTGCATACAACTTGCTTGCAGGGGCGAAATATTGCCACCCCAAAAAAGGGGTGGGGTCGATAGGCTCCGGCCCGTTGTAGCTGATCGATGTTCAGCTTGCCACCGCTGGGCAGGACGTTGGCGTACAGGTGTTGCAGAACAAAGCGAGAAATAGCGGGTTTAAGCCCAAGGTTGTGCCTGCCCGAGAAGGCCTTATTTATTTATATTGCTGGCCTGCGTGCCGAAGTATGGAATTCATATTCCTGTAATCTGTGACGCATGATTTTTGTTTATCTTTTCTAACGTAGTCAAGTGGGGGGTCCAGAGGGAAATTTACTTGGAAACCCCTGAGAGTCCGCTAAGTCTCCCGGAACAGCGGAGTCACGCTGTTGGCAGCCCCATTTGGTCTGCGTATAGTAAAATTGTTAGGTGGGAGTACGACTTTGGTCGACCGAGCGAGAAAGGCTTTGCATAGATCCAGGGAGGTGCACCTATTGAGAGGAAAGGGTCGGCTCTGAGATTTTGGCCGGCCAAGAGAGCCACCAAAGGTGCCCAAGTTTAGCATTGGCTCGGGAGGGGAAGCTCTCAACGATCTTCCGGGTGTGTGGTGGGACCTCCTCGCTAAGCCCTTGGCCTTGTTCTTAGTTCCTTAGCCTCTAGCCTAGAGTTCTCCCTTGAGAGGAGTAAGTGTGAGGTCACCCCTCAACTTGTTGAGGGCCCGAACTCCACAGAGACCGAGACTTGTTCGCAAGTCTTGGTTTCAACACTTTCCATTTTAGGCAATAAATAAGCTGTTGTAGAACGGTATTTGGTGTTGGGGGCCTTCAGAGAGAGTTCTAAAAGGACAGCTGAAAAGGTTTCCTTTTTAGACCGTATTCGATGTTGCGTCGACTTCATTTTTTCTCTTATCGACGCACCTTCGAGTTCTTATAAGAGCAGCTTCGAATTCCTTCTAGCTCTGGTTAAACTCTGTTGTCGACGTTACGTCGATTACTTATCGACGTAGCCGTTGAGTTGAAGACTTATATTTGAACTTCATTGTCTGCGTCAAATTGTAGTTGACGTTGCGTCGACATCAGATGGCTTCGACAGAACCTTCCTTCTGCGTTGAATTGAATTGGAGGTTGCGTAGACTTGTAAGATAACGTCAACATGCTCCTTCATCTACGTCGACTCCTATTTGACATAGCGTCGACTAGATATACTTTGACAAAGAGATTGAGTTGTTTGGACTTCTAGTCTGAGTTGCTTCGACATCAAGTCGAAGTTGTGTCGACTTATATTCGACGCAAGTATTAATTCAACTCAAATTGTGTTTGTCCTGACCTGGTCTTGACACTCTAAGGTGAGTGAGACATCCTAAGACATCTAATGACCAAATTACCCTTACAATACAATGGGTAATAAACCTAGAAGGTAAAATCACTTATAGTTAATTTGTTAAGTTAAATCAAAGGTGTTTTTCCCAACAATCTCCCTCTATTTATCTTAACAAATTTTACATATTGATTTAAAGTTATTTTACACATTCTTTTACATAAAATCAATACAGACAAAACATACAGTGACAATAGAGAAAAATGAAAGGAATCACATCAGGAAACCACATTGTTCTTCATATTTGTATCCACCAGAGAATAGAAATGTACTGTGCTCATAATTACAGAGTACCTGGACTTCACTGTCCTCTATCAGGGGTTTTCCTTTTCCTGGAGAAGACTTTTGGAACTACCTTTCTTGCAGCAAATACAAGAGGTTCTTCATCTTCTTGAAGATTGGTATCCGCTTCTTTATTGACTTCATCATCTTTGGAAAGCTCATCATCTTTAGGAAGCTCCCCCTGAGTTTGTGCATTCAATTCAGAATTCTGAGCAGCTTCCTTGGCAATTCTGGCAACTTCATCCAGCAATTCATCTGCTTGGAGCTCCCCCAGAGTAGATGGAATCACCTCCCCCTGGTTCACTACTGTGTCTTCAGCAATCATTTCCCCTGGATTTGCAATCACTTCAAGATTATCTTGAAGATTTGCAGGAGGCTCCCCTTGGATTACTACAGGAGCAGGTTCATCGGTAATATATGTAGTTGGCTCCCCCTTGATTGATTGTTTTTCTGGAGACATTGCAGGAGGCTCTATTGGGTCCTTTCCTTTCTGAATGATAGTTAATCTGTTGGGATCTTCCTCTACCAGAGGCATTTCCTCTACCTGAATTTTTTTTTCTTATTTTTCCTCCTCCTGAACCATCTCCCCCTTCTGAACCTTGATGGCTAGGGAGGTTAAGAACTCTATGGTGACTAAGGAGGGGGATACAAAGGATTTTAGATCCAGAAGAGGCCCTTTTGATTGAAGTAATTCACTCTCCATCTGAGAGTACTTTCTATCAAATTTCCTTGTTTGAGAAGATAGAAGATCAGCAAAGGTGCTAGAGGATAGCCCTACTGCTTTTGGGATGACTTGCTTAAGGTCAATGGGATGGGTAGGTGTGGTAGATACAGGAGGTGATGGTGGGAAGTCTTCATGGATGGGAGAGAGTGTATGATTGACTTCTAGAGAAACACAGAATGATGGTGGTGGTGGAGGAGCAGACTGAATGTATGTGATGATAGCGGATGGTTGATGTTGAGGCAGGAGAGTGGTTTGAGGTGCAGGTTCTGGAGCTGAGGTGGATGGGATGGATTGGAGGTTTTGCTCTGGAATGACACCTTGGTGTGTTGGTGGATTATTTTGGGTTGCAAGATCTGGTACAGTTGTCTCCATGTCTTATGGTGCTGGAGAGAGAGGAGGTGAAGATGGAGCTTGACCAGGCTTCAAAATCTGCCTGGTCCACTTTGAGAAGATTCCAATGTTGATCCTTTTTCCTAGAGGATTAGACACTCCTTTTGATTTGCACACTGCAGGGTAGTCCTGGAGAAGTACTTGACTCATAATCCTCATATAAGCATTTTCCTTATGAGTGTACTTGTGTCCAATCAATTTCAGGAGGCATCGCCCCCAATTTATCTTCTTCTTTAGAACAAGGGCTCCCATTATCTGCAGCTGCTGCTTTGGAATGGCATCATGAGCAGAGATTTTGCAGAGCAGCACTTTCCCTACAATGTCTGTAAGAAATCTGTATTCTTCCCCATGGTCAATCTTCTTTAGGTTGATTGCCTTCTCTTTGCTGAATTTCATAATCAATAATGCCTTGTTGGTCTCTTCTACTGAAATTTCATCAGAATCACTACCAGATGGTAGATCATATGTTTGAGTTAACATCTCCTCTGTAATGTTGATGGCAGTCTCATATATGTTTCCATTTATGGAGCCATCATTTCCTTTGTGAAAGTTGTCCTTTAACTCTGTCAATTCAATGTCCAATATCTTACACATTGTAGATATTAGCTTGGTTAAAATAGTATCTTAAAATAAGCCAAGAATGGCCTTGAAGCTTTCTGCAGCAGCATTGAAGGAATCGACATCCACATCAAAGCTAGAGTTCACTTTTGGTGGAGCCATCGATTTTAGGTACCTGCAAACACAGAGAAAACAAGAGAGAGAGAAAGAGAGAGAGAGACGAGAGCACGAGAGCACGAGAGCACGAGAGCACGAGAGCACGAGAGCACGAGAGAACTGGAGAAGGAGAGAGAAAGAGAGCAAGAAGAGGAAAATTTGAAAGCGTAAATGATTTGACGCTGAATTTGCTTAAAAGAAGATGATTCGTCGCAACTTAGGGTTTAAGTCGAAGCACCGTCGATATACATTAATATTCAGCACGCCAAAATATGCCAGGACAGCTTCTAGAAGCGATCCTGCACGCGATGGCATCTCGACATTGCTTCTATTACCATTAGACGCTACTTTGAGATTGTTTAGACACAAATAAGTCGGCGTTGTCATGTCGACGTTGCGTCGAGTTGTAATTGACGTGACCTCGAATTTTAACCAGCAACTATTAAGTCGACGCATGCGTCGATATGAACTTGACGCTGCGTCAAATTCTATTCGAATTATCCGTTCTGAGTGCGTCTCGACGCTGGCATCGAGTAGGATCCGACGGTACGTCGACCTCTATTCGACGCAACTCTGAATAATTAGCTCTATTTTCTTGGAAAATTCTTGTTGTTTTTCCCAGTAATGATGTTTATTAAAAATAGTGTTTATGCTATTAATTTTATTAACTATAAGGATAACAAGGGAATTTAAAGGAGAAATCTCTCCCTTGGTTTCATTTAGTTCTTCCTTCATGTCTTAGATCTTTCTTCCCACTCCATTCTCTTTTAGGAGGGATCCTACCTAATCCTCACAAATAATTCAAACATTAGAAGGAACCCAGGTTACCTTGGGCCCTTTTCTTTTACCATTGTAGGGTTCAATGAAAGAATAGAAGGGTCTTTCATGATACCCTTTTGGATGATAAGGAATTGGTTTCCCAAACCTATGTTTGTTACCTTGGTATTAAAAATGTGCATATAATGAGTCTAGATATAGAAGATCAGCATAGTGTCTTATTATTCTATTTTTAGGTTTAGTATTTTGACTGTTTAGTTTCTTTGCATTACTCTTGCCTATTAATTTCTTTTCATTATTTAGAATTACTCTGTTAGGCACAGTTATTTTAGTTGGATTATTACTGTCCTTAGTTATTGCACTCTCCTCACCTGATTTATAGTCACTAGGTCTAATAAATCTAACTGGATTTTTTGAGGCAGGTTTCCTAAGGACTTCTGTGTTAGTGCATGGGTCTACTCCTAGTCCTAGATGCTTAAATCTCATAGAGATATTTTGTGTAATATTTTTGAGTTTTTGACTCCTCCCATTGAGTGAGTCCTCAAAGGCTTTTGCCTTTGTTAGCTCTTCTTTTAATTCTAAGTTTTCTTTTCTTACTTCAACTAATTCTGATTTCTTATTATGAATCTCTTTTACTAAGTCTTGATTTCTTAAATACAGGTCATCTTCCTTAAACTGTTCTAATTTTTCCTTATTTGTTTCTAATTCTTTTTGTATATTAAGGAAATCATTGCAAAACTCTTTAAAACAATTTTTAAATTCATCAGAATTGAAGTCAAAATTTTCAAACACAGATACATATTCTTCTTCATCATCATTTGATGACATCCTCAATGCCATCATGCAAGCTTCTTCTGCTTCTGCTTCTTCATCACTCTCAGATGAAGAGGAGCTTAACTCTGCTTCAGAGTCACTCCAGGTTTCAACAATAAAACCTTTGCCTTTCTTTTTGTCTTTCTTCTTGAAAGACTTATTTTTCTTCTCTTCTTTGTTGTTGCTCCTGGCCCTTTGTTCCTGTAGGCATTCAGGGTCTATGTGCCCTGGCTTGTTGTAGGTGAAGCAAATTATCTCCTTCTTTGGAGTCTTATCATATCTGGGCTTTGAGCTCCTTTATCTTCTTCTTGAGTCTTCTGTCTTGACACATTTTATGAATCTCCTTGCCTGTAGACTGAACATTTCATCTTCAGGAGTAGAGGGCTCTCCTTCAGTAGCTTTCAGAGCAAGGCTCCTTTGGATAGGAGCTGGAGTTATCTCCCTTTCTTCTGATTCAGCTCTGTTCTTCAGAAGCATCTCATATGACTTAAGCTTTCCTAGCAAAGCCTCAGTAGATATTTTTATATGGAATCTGAACTCTCTGATGGTCCAGATCCTTGAATCTCATGAGCTAGGGAAGCACATGAGGATCTTATCATTTATTTCTATTAAGGATATCTCCTTGTCCAGACTCTTCAGCTCATTGACAATGATGCTGAATCTGTCATACATCTCAGCAATAGATTCATCAGCTTTCTTTTGAAAGTTCTCATACTGGGATATGAGAAGGGACTTCATGTCCTTTCTTTCATCAGAACTTCCTTCTACCATTTTGGAAAGAGATTCTCATATCTCTTTGGATGATTGGCAGTCAGCTACCTTCTGGAAGATGACATCGTACATGGTGGATACCAGAAAGTTCATAGCTTTGGCATCACATGCCTTCTGCTTCTTTTCAGTCTCTATCCACTCAGCCCTGGGCACAAGTTCCAGTGTTGAAAATCCACTGGCACCTTTCTTATATGGGGCTGGAGGACCTGGTATGATAACATCAAAGATGTCCTCATCAATGGAATTCATATAAAGTTTTATTCTGGCCTTCCAGAGTGTAAAATTATTTAGGTTACACACTGGAGGTCTTATTGAGGAATAATCCTTAGAACTCATTTTCTTTATAAAATAAATTTATTGTAAAGAAATAAGAGTAGGAGGTCTTTTTGATCAAGGTGTTAACCTTTTAATGATCAACCTCTCTCTGATACCAATTGAAAGTGCACAATGTGCCTCTGAGTATACTCTAGAGGGGGGTGAATAGTGATTTAAAAATATTTTCTATCCTATTTGTGCACACACAATAAAAATGCTAAATGGTATGCTTTAACAAAACCAAACACAGAATAAAATAATGTTGTTAAAGTAAAGCAGAAAAGTTTTAAGCCATAAGGGACAACATAGAAAATTAACACACACAGAAGACACAAGATTTTATAGAGGTTCCCCAAAATGTGGGTTGTCCTCTCTTCTACCACCTCGTAGGAATGCACAACCTTGTTGGAGTTACCATTGTGATCTAGAAGTGGTCAAACATGTAATCTCACTGCCAACGCGATATGAGCCTACAGGGTCGCACATAAGAGCATGTGGAGAAGTTGGAAGATTGACTGTGTTGGTAAAGGTTACCAATCACCATATAGAATCGGGGAGGTAAAGCAAATGTTGTTGTCGGAATTCGTCGGAATTCGTCGGAATTCGTCGGATATGATTCGTCGGAATTCGTCGGATATGATTCGTCGGAATGCATCGGATATGATTCGTCGGAATTCGTCGAATTGTTCCGTGGAAAGTCGACGAATGCTGATTCGTCAAATCCCGACGAATTATTACAGAAACCCCAATTTTCTGTATGGACTGCGGATATCGATTCTTCTAGGTCTGTTTATGCTTCGGGTATAAATAGAACTTGTTTTAAGGGTTCTACATTCTTACGCGAACAAAAGGTTCGGCCGACGGAAGAGTTCCTCCCGAACCCTAGACGGAAGAGTTCCGTCGCCCCGTTCGCCTCCGCAGACCTCCATTCCGGCGATCGTCGCCGCGATTGCATTTCCTGGAACGAACCTAGCAGTTTGTGGAAGCGCAAGGTGCAGTCTCCTTCTCCCGGCTCGTGTGGATATCTGTATAGTCGCGGACATTATTCCGTGAAACTCTCTTTGCCGCCGACAGGACTCTTCTTCTTGGAGCACCTAGGTTGGATTCGATCCAACTCCACTAAGGTAATTTATGCCTAGTATTTTTTATTAGCTTCTTGATTCAATGTTCATGGCCCGATCCGAAACTCTTTTGGGTTGTTCTCGTTATTTCCGCTGCGCCTATATATGATGTATGGTTGTAGAAAACCCAACAGTGGTATCAGAGACAGGTTGCGGCCATGAATGTTGTTTCTAAAGTTAGGTTATTCCAGTACGTGCAAATCTAGGTATTTGGAAGCGTTCTAAATGTCAAGATTTCTTCCTGGAACATCAAAAGTTGATGATTTTTCCAAGGGAATTCGGTGGTGACACCAACACTCGGGAAGTTCGCAACTACAAAACGTCGATCTTGCCAGCACATTCAACAAAACCAGTCAACCTCAACCACAAAAGACATAGAAGTATAAATGGATAACAGCAAGTCCACAATCACATGAAATGTAAGAGAACATCAACAAGTCCACAAATAGTCAGGGAAAAAAGTACTAAATATAGAAATAGGCTCCTGCCCAGTACATCAAGCCTCACTACAAATCACTCGTGAAAGAAAACTACTAGACACTCGCAGATCCCGTTGTCGTTGATGTTGTTGTACTAGATTGGCCCCCTTCCATCTGCACCATCCTCTGCTGGTGCTGCATCTCCTGGTCCTGCTCCTCGAACCCCTAAAAAGATATGGTCCACCGACCATTAGTCAAAAGACTAAGCCAATCCCCCCCCCCCCCCCCCCCCCCGCCCGATGACTCTTAGGCACCGACCATAGTGGGTTGGGCCACCCCACTCCTAGGTCGGTATCCACACTACCCAACATAGCCCTTACGTACTACTCGGTACACCTAGTTAGGTGCTACAGAGCCTCTTGTACTAATGCTGGCAAACCCACGAGTCTTTTTTCTTGGCTAAGTGAATACTCACACTTGCCGATCCAACGTTGTAACGATCCAGGCCCGCCAACACAGGACCCAGCTGGACCGCCAGCACCCTCCCAGCCCAGGCCCGCCAACACGGGACCCAGCTGGCACCGGAAGGATTCAGCCTAACCAGATGGTCTGTAGACCATGCACCCCAACCCCTCTCTGTCCCACCACAGGGCACATTGGGTTGTTGGAGACCGTAGTCCCCCTTTGATGAGAATTGAGCCAGTTAAGCGGCAGCGCGTGGACTTCCCAGGAGGTCACCCATCCCAGAATTGCTCCAGCCCGAGCACGCTTAACTATGGAGTTCTTCCACTTCTCATCAAAGGGGGACTACGGACTCCAACAACCCACAGTGCCCTGTGGTGGGACAGAGAGGGGTTGGGGTGCATGGTCTGCAGACCATCTGGTTACGCTGAATCCTTCCGGTGCCAGCTGGGTCCCGTGTTGGCGGGCCTGGGCTGGGAGGGTGCTGGCGGTCTAGCTGGGTCCCGTGTTGGCGGGCCTGGATCGTTACAAAAAGTGCAATCCTGGAGGATAGGACTTTTTGTAACGATCCAGGCCCGCCAACACGAGACCCAGCTAGACCGCCAGCACCCTCTCAGCCCAGGCCCGCCAACACGGGACCCAGCTGGCACCGAAAGGATTCAGCCTAACCAGATGGTCTGCAGACCATGTACCCCAACCCCTCTCTGTCGCACCATAGGGCACAGTGGGTTGTTGGAGACCGTAGTCCCCCTTTGATAAGAAGTGGAAGAACTCCATAGTTAAGCGTGCTCGGGCTGGAGCAATTCTGGGATGGGTGACCTCCTGGGAAGTCCACGCGCTGCCGCTTAACTGGCTCAATTCTCATCAAAGGGGGACTACGGTCTCCAACAACCCACTATGCCATGTGGTGGGACAGAGAGGGGTTGGGGTGCATGGTCTGCAGACCATCTGGTTAGGCTGAATACTTCCGGTGCCAGCTGGGTCCCGTGTTGGCGGGCCTGGGCTGGGAGGGTGCTGGCGGTCCAGCTGGGTCCCGTGTTGGCGGGCCTGGATTGTTACAAAACAAGTGGTATCAGAGCAAACCTCGATCCAAAGAAAAGAAGTCCACAAACCCTGGGCCACCCCGCGCGAGCTTAGTTTGAGGACAATTGGTGACGAGAAGTGAAAGTACTCCATAGTTAAGCGTGCTCGGGCTGGAGCAATTCTGGGATGGGTGACCTCCTGGGAAGTCCACGCGATGCCGCTTAACTGAATCATTTCTCATGAAAAGGGGGGCTGCGGCCTCCAACAACCCGCTGTGCCAGTGGTGGGACAGAGAGGGGTTGGGGGCATGGTCTGCAGACCATCTGGTTAGGCTGAACCCTTCTGGTGCCAGCTGGGTCCTGTGTTGGCGGGCCTGGGTTGGGAGGGTGCTGGCGGTCCAGCTGGGTCCCGTGTTGGCGGGCCTGGATCGTTACAAAAGTACCCATATGGGAATCACATTGAAAAAGGTCCACTTTTAACTTAATATTCTTGGTCAGTTGCCTCCTGCGAGTGTCAAGTTTTCTTTTGTAAGCCTGCGGCGAACCCTGCCCCCAACAGGGAATACCTCCGGCTGCAAAGATTTCTGTAGTTAGTCCTTTAGTCAACGAGTTAGACTCAACCCCACTAGGATACGTGACTTACCTTAATAATTTATACCGTGACCTAGTCTGAAATAGACCGTAGGTATAACCTTTGGTGAAGGTACGAGGATACCCTAAAGAGGCTGGAGAAAGAAAGTTGACACATAAGCAGAACGGTGTGGGACTCGTAGACTCAACCCTCGTACCGGTGACATGATTACATTAAGACAACCACCATGACAAACACCGAGGGTCGGACAAGAATTGAAGTTCAGAAGGGACCCGTTTGGGATTGGGTGACATATTGACCTTGATAAGGTTGTCGTAGAAGGTACCCTGAAGAGTCTGAAGAATGGAGCGAATTAACAAGTTTCAGAGAGAACCCCAAGTCTAAGGTTGTGTGCCCTAAGGATTGATTGCATACTTGGGATGAATATAACTTGGTGATATTGATGATATTCAGCCCAAAATAGATAGTGGCTTATCTTTTGTTTATTGGGGCTTATCTTTTGTTTATTAGGGCTAGCCTTTTGTTTATTGGGCAAATTAGTTACTGACTTGGGTGTCCCTTAGTTCTAATTTAGCAAGTGCTATGCCGGGAACATGATGACTTTGAAGTCGATCTTATTCAATTTTACTTGGACAAAGATGAGACGGTGTAACAGTATGTTTGAGAATCATGATCTGTAGTATTACCAGGACAATGGATAGACATCATTGATCGAACAACAACTTGACCTTAGTTGAAACATTAGAATTGTAAAGTTGCTAGGTCTGGTTACTTAGGGATGCAGATACCCTTCTGGAAGTTGGGAACTGAAATTAGGTCGTGCAAGCTTTAGTTATATTTGAAAGTTCTGGTAGTTTGGGGCTTCGGAAGTGATTAATTTATGATTCGTTAAAAACCACGCCCTATCATGGTGGAAAATTTTAACTACAATAATAACCCTTATACCGTGGGAGCTATGATGATGAATAACCCGAGATCTTAGACGATGACTTTTTGGAATTAGAATATAGCGTTTGAGTTTACTATGATAAGATCGGCCTAAGTTTATTTTACTTAGGACCATTTGAAAAAGATCAAGACTAGCATAAGTTGAAGTGATAAAAATTTGGTGAAATAAACGTGATGATATTTCCTTTATGAAATTGAATTGTGAAAAACCCTAAGGTATCAAAATTTTGCCCTTATGAATCAAACTTCATGTAGAAAATGATTGGGACGCTAGACGATTTGATTAGTTCCATCAATAGTAAGAAATGGAAAAGTTGTGAGTAGAGATGATTGATTACTCAGATGTACCTGAAGGAGTAAAGAATTTGAACGTGTGAAGAAAACTTTAGAGGCATAAGAGTCTGCCGAGGTTAGAGTGGAACATCGAGGATTGATTGACCAAGGTAGCTAGGTCACCCCGGTCAGGATAGATGATGCGACGGTGCGAGTCTTACGGCACAAGAAGATTCCGTAGGTAAAGTCATGTTGTAAAGTATGGACAGTAGGAGCACACCTGGGAGTCACTAGAACTAGTGTGGCAGAGATAGTCGGTGCTCTTCGAGCCAGGAATAACTTCCATTCTTAGGGGATGTTACGTTCAAGCACTTGCGGTAGAAGCCCCTCAGACCTAACCTGAATTTCGAGGACGAAATTATTTTTTTGTTTATTGGGATTTGTAACATCCCCCAAACAGCTAGACCCCTAGAGTGGTTTTGTCATGACTAGGTCATGACAAAACCCTAGGAAGCTTGAAGAGACCACTTGGCCTTAGGAAAGAAGAAGAAAACCACCTTGGTCTGCAAATAGCAGTTTCCAGTTAGCAAGCCTAGGATTGGATTTAGGGGCCCCACTTTGAACCTTAATCCCACCATAGCATCCCTAACCCATTAGTGGTCCTCTTGGAGCACTAAGGACCCATTGGAGTCAAATAAAGAGGCCAATTAGACCAAAGTCAAACTTAATTCTAAAATTGGTCAAACTAACTCAACTAAGGTCAATTGGCCCTCACCATGCCCAATTGACCATGCCCCTACCCTTATATGGGTACTAGGAGCCTAATGGACCAAAAATCCCCATCATGGGACTTACAATTTGACCAATTTACCCTTGCCCTAATTTAGGTCAAAATGATCTAATTTGCCCAAATTGGACCCAATCCACTTGGGCTAGACCCAATTAAGGTGGTCCACCACCTAATGGGGGATTGAATGCTGCTGAGGTGGCCATTCAATTTGGAGGGAGTCCGCCAGCAGAGAGAAAAGGGAGATTTCTCCCAAATCGGAGAGAGAGAAAGAGAGCTTTCATGGGATTAAATGCAATTGATCCTTCAAATCCCTCCCCAATTGATGTGCATTCATCTTCCCCTTCAGTTACCAACGACTTTCTGGAGTTTTCCATGGACAAGGGGGTTGTTTAAGAGAAATTTTAGAGCAACCAAAATTTGGGTTAATGGCCTTTAATGGCTTTTAGGAATAAAGCCATCCAAGCCGATTGAACCCCCCCCCCCCCCCCCCCCCATTTCCTTCAGTGCTCAGAGAGGAAGAGATCCCCAATTTTCTAGTGAGAATCGTGCAGAGAAATCCTAGATCGGCATGGCACCAAAAGCTCCAGCACCGTCAATGGCAAGTCGTTGAAATTCACGACTTCAAGCCCCCACTCAGGTCCGATCCTCTTCTCCTCCCTTAGTGCTGGATCTTTTCTAAATTTGGGGCTTGATCCGTGTTCAATAGGGCTCGGATTGTGCTTCCGAAAGGGTGCGATACGTACTCTTTTTCCCTCCTCTAAAATCCCGATCCGACCACCTCCGGCCGGCCAACCACCCCTATCGCCGGCCACCACCTAAACGGAGGTGGTGGTGGCATTGGCTAGCCGGAAAGAGGCATAGGTAGCCGGAAAATCACCCCGCAAAGAAGCCCAGGTCGGGCTGTCGCACGCCATCCATTTCATTGGGGACGATAACTGAGAGCCGTAGGATTTGTTTTTAATGTTTACGTTTATTTCATTTAATTCGTCGATCTGGAATAGTTTTAGTCGAACGGATTTGAGTTCGACGAACGGGATTAGAAGTTCGTCGAATGAAACTGTTTTAATCGAACGCTCTTAGAAATTTAATTAGTTGAACACAGTTTTTATTCAATTAATCGAACGGGAGTAGAAGTTCGTCGAACGAAGCTGTTAGTCGAACGCTGATATAAGTTAATTTAATCGGGCGTTGTTATGCATTAAATTAATCGAACGAAATAGTTTTCGTCGAACGCAGATTTGATCTGCTTTCGTCGAACGCGGATTTGATCTGCTTTCGTCGAACGCAGAGTTTGAGTTCGTCGAACGAAAGGTTTTAGTCGAGCGTTGTTATACATTAAGTTAGTCGAACGCAGAGTTATCTAATTTAGTCGAGCGCAGGTGGTTTTCGTCGAACGCAGAGTTGTTCTGCTTTTGTCGAGCGCTATTTAAATTTCATCGAACGCAGGTTCAGTTAATAATTAAAGGCTATATTAATTTCTGTCACACCCTTTTTGCTGTAGATCATTTTAATTATTAAAAATAATAGATTACCTCAGATGAAAAAGTGCCCAACACCAAAGTTGTATCCCTTGGAGTCTACTGTGTTTTAAAATTGATTTCACCCCAAAAGGAGTAATGTAGCTCCCTATAGAGACAAAATGGTGGGGCTGGTCCCTAGGGTAGGGCAGTCACTATTTCCTTCATATCTTTTGATTGGTAGATGCTATAGCCTTGATATTTAAAACCTAGACTAGTCTCTTGCACCCACACGACATACTAAAAGATGGGATTTTTTAGGAGAACCTTTTTCTAAGGTTTTTGAAATAATTTCATAAATCATCCAATAATTAATTAGTGGGTTAAATGACCTCCAATGACATCCAAATTTTGGTGGATGCTCCTTAGGGTTATGTTATGACCTAGATAAAAATCTCAGCCCATTTGGGACTGTTTTGGTTGAGTAATTGGTTAACTCAAGTTAGGTCAAATTGGGTCATAGTTAGGGCAGGGTGTTTATCTTGGAATTTTGTGGTCAAATCTCCTCACCATGAGATGGAACCTTGTCCACAGGTTTAGGATCACCTAAAGTATCCCCATGAGTGGTTTGGGGTGTTTTAGAGGTGATTAAGCCCTAGAACACTAGTTTTATTCCTAGGTGTGCTTTTAGAACCTTGTGAAGGCCATGTGGTCAAAAGTCCCTGGATGGCTGTGAAACTTGGTGGATAAGTCCATAGGGTGTAAATAGGCACTGGGTAATTTTATAAGAATTTTAGGAGTCAATATTCCCTTTGAATTAGGACATAACTTCTTTAGGGAAACTTCTTATAAGAAACATTTACATGCTTAAAAGTCTTGGATGATGATGAAACTTTGGTGGTGCTCTTATAATCATGGTTTAAACCTCTGGTAATTTTTGTGAATTCTATTAAATAATTTAATCAGTACTTCTTTCACAAGGCACCTGTTTTGATTTAGACTTAAGAAAATTATTTGGGGGTCCAATACTATTTTATAAATTGTGAAAATTGGTGATAGGACATTTCAGAACATTAGGAAGCTCTGTGAATTTTTATAGAATTTTTGAAGACTTAAATCAGTAGGCTACTTCACATTTTATTTAATTTGAGGTTTTCTTAATGTATATATTTTAATGAGAAAATGATTTCCTTAAATCCTAAAACTTAGTCAGTAGCCTTTTCTGATGAATACAAGAGTTTGGTAATTTTCCCATAATTTTAGTGTTGATCTTTTTGGTGGTTCCTTCATAAAATTACAATTTTGGATGGATGATAAATAATTAAATTAGAGGACAATTCTTACTATAAAAATATGATATGCTATATTTGCTATTATTTTGTCATCCTAGAATTATCATGATTTTTGAAGAGCCATATCATGAGAATTTATTATACTTCATGTTCAATTTCATACTTGGCAAATGTTTGGAGAAATTAAAATAAATGCAAAATAAATTAGGAAAAATATGATTCTCTGGATTTAGTCTTATAACATCATGATAGATCTCCAGTAAATATCTTGAGTCAGTTGGATGAATATTTGAAGTACCTCTAGTTATAAGCTTCATATAGTTAGTTTGGTCTGCGTTTAGTAAAACTGTGGAACTTGGGTAACTAGTGGCCTACTAAGTGGGAATGGCATGTGGTTGGTGTACATGGCAGGATGAAGAGATTTAGGTCACCAAAAAGGAGTTATGTATTAAGAGTGCTTGGTGAGTTAAGGGTAAGGTAGTGCTTGGGATTGACGAAGGATCGTCTTTCCCTTAGTGTGTCATAAAGCACTTAGGTTTAACTCAAGTGAAATGATAAGAGGGGTGTTCTTATGGGTAGATACCAACAACACTAAGTTTCTTGAGAAAGGGAACTTTGGGGTTTCATCCCATTGTGGTTCCTAGTACCGTAGCGATCCCCTCACAGGGTAATCCTCGGGAAGTCCAAGATTAACCATAAACTGTAGGAGAAGTTGTTATACAAGCTTAACTTAATAATACTCTCACCCACACCCCGTTATCACGGGAATATTAGTCGGTTTGGTCTTGCGAGCGGTAGGCTCGGTGGTTGTAGTAGTAGATTAATTAGTCTGGTGAGCTTGTGACTCAGTAAGGTTTGTTGGTACGGACGGGTTGGTCCGGCGAGCCGATGGCTCGGAAGGTTATGGTCACGGGCGGGTTAGCCCGGGGAGCTTATGGCTCGGAGATAGATAGTAGAACATGTTGCATGTGCACGAGGGTGGTGGGTCTTCGGTATTGGACGATCGTTCACACCGACGTCAATATGTTGACTCGGCAAGTGTGGAATTTGCACTTAGCCTTAATAGTTTGGTGGTCCAGGCAGTAAGAGTACGCAGATGCTCCGCGGTTTTGCGTTGAGGAGTACGATAGGTCTAGGTTAGGTAGTGTGAGTACCAACCTAGAGGTGGGCGAGGCCCAACCCACATCTTCCGTTTGCCACTACGGGAGTATCCTGGGAGTCTAGCTAGCTCCAAAAAGGGGGAACTAAAGGTCTGTGCGCACAGAGTCGAAGTGTGTGAGTTGCACTTGTATGAACATAGCATAAACAACATACCATGCATGTCATAGCATAAACATTGCATTTCAACCCCTACCCCTATCGTATAAGTTGGTCATGGGACTTCTTATACGATAGGCCCTGCTAAACGACCCCTTGGTCTATAGGTTTATATGGGCATTCCTATAAATCAATGGTTACTTTTCTATTATTATTGTCTTTACTTACTGCACTTTACTTACTCTTTACCTGCTCTTATTATGCTCTTTTACTGCTTCAATTATATATATACACATGTGTAGTGTAGAAACATTTCCTGTAACTAAAATCCGCCGTCATCTGCTTTTTTATTATACCCCTTGTTGTCCTCCGCTTCATCCTTCCCGCTCGGTGCCTAGGAGTCACCAGGGGAGGGGTGGGATGGCTTAGTCTTTTTGACTAACGGTCGGCGGACCATATCATTTTAGGGGATCGAGGAGACGCTGCAACATCAGAGATCAGAGCAGACGGAGGCGGGCCAGTGCAGTACAGGAGCACAGGATTCGGGATCAGTGATTGATTAGTAGTTAGCTTCCGCGAGTAATCTTGTAGTGAGGACATGATGTACAGGGCATGAGCCCTTTATTAATGTAACCCTTGTTATCTTTTATTCAGTTATATCATGTGGACATTTATATTTCATGTTGATTCTGTGGACTTGTCTTCTTTAATGCACTTTTCTTTGTGATCGATTTGGCCGGCAGGATCGGTGTTTTCTAGTGGTGACCTTCCCGAGTGAAGGTGTCACTGCAAAGCGGCGGTTCTGGGCCTAAGACCCGGTGTTTGAAAAGAAAAAAAATGGGGTCTTACAAACGTACCGACGTCGGTGCGAACGACTATGCAGTACAGATGACCAACCACTTATATGCACATGCACATATGCTACATTTGAATTCCTGAGCCACCGGCTCACCGGACTAACCCGTCCGACATAATTAACTTACCGAGCCACCGAGCCTACCGCTCGAGAGACTAAGCCAGACTAACCTCCCCTAACAACGGTGTGTGTTAAGGTGTATTATTAAGAGTAAATCTTGCTTAATAGTTAACCTTACAATTTAAGGTTAATCTTAGACTTCCCGAGGTCTACCCTGTGAGGGGCTCGCAGCGGTACTAAAAGGTACGATGGGATGATAGCCCAAACCGCCCTTTCTCAAGACACTTAATATTATTTGTAATTACCTGTAACCACACTCCTCTTGCCATTACACTTGAGCTAACACTAAGTATTTTATGTCCTTACAGGGAAAGACGATCTATCCTCGATCCCGAGCACAACCTTGCCTCCTAGTCAACCAGATATCACACTCCTAGACTCCATTGGAGACCTCATCCAAACCTAACCAGTTTAGGTGCACCAAAATTTTTATCTCCCCATGTAAGACATACATGTTTATCTCAAATCAGTGTTTCCACTATATGTAGACCCTAGTGCTACATGGTATGTATGAAAGGAAATACTCCGGATGCTCACCCAAAAGCTCTGAGATTATTATTGGGGGTCTACCATGACATTTTAAGCCTAAGTTCAGAAACTTGTAATTTTCCTAATTTATTTGGCCATTAAAATAATTTCCCTAAAATCAGGCAACCTTTGAATTTGAACATGAAGTATGAGATTCTAACAAGCAATGATCTTGATAAATTTTTCACAACATTATAATAGCAAAATAATAGTAAGGTATGAAAACCACTAATTTCCAGAAAGATTTCAACCCTTAATTAAATTATTGAGCAATTGATCAAAATCGGGGATTATCAAAGGAGGTATCAAAAATATACATCCAACAATTAAGATAAAATTACCAGAGGTATAAGATAACTAATAAAGTCTACTGTCCAGAAATAATAATTTTCTAGATTCATTCAGGACCTGTTTGGCTAAGCTGCAGCGCTGGGAAAAGCAGTGGTGGGAAACAGTGGTGCAGGAATCTGTTGTTTTGCAGTGGTGGAAAAATTCATGAAACTGTTTGGAAAACTGTATTTGCAGTGTTGTGTGAAACAGTGGTGTAGAATTAAATAGTAATAAAAATTAAACAGTAATGAAAATTAAACAGTACGCATAATTTACGAAGTCCAACTAAGAATTAAACAGTTTGCTCGATATAAATATTTGCGATAAATATAATTCAATTAGATGACGGTCTCTTTTCTCCAACACAAATAAATATCATCTGCAAAAGAGAATTACGCTAGATTAGATAAATTTAATATAAAATAAATAGTTTATTTGCTAAACTACATATGTTTGAATTGTCCCCGTGAGTATTTTCTAAATGGTCCGCAATGAATTCTCTCAAAGCAGACATCTCAGGTGCACTTGTCCCCTCATGTGTAATTGGCTCTACGCTCGGAGCTGTGACCATGTTGGTTCGTCGACGTTCTTCGTAGAGATTTTCAAACCAAACACGGTCCGACTCGGAGTTATGGCGATCCAATTTTCAAGCCTCGTGACCCACAACATTAATAATAAAATGCTAATATATAAAAATTATATTTAATGATTAAAAGTTATATTAAACCTTTAATTATAAATAATTAAAGATTAATATATTATATTTAATGATTAAGTTATATTATAAAAATTATAATAAAAGTAATATTAAAGATTAATATATTATATTATAAAAATTATATTTAATGATTAAGTTATAATAAACAAAATTATAAAAATTATATTTAATGATTAAATTATATTATAAAATTTATATTTAATAAACAAAATTATATTATATTTAATTTTTTATTTTTATTTTAACAAAAGAGCGTTGCAGCCCTTTTTCAGGGCTGCAGCGCTGCCTGCCGCAGGGTCCCCACCCGCGGCAGAAAAATAGGCGGTGGCTTCCTGCCACCGCCTATGCTATATATCTTGTTTGGCGGGGTGGCAAAAAAATCGATTGCTTGCCGCTGCTGTGCCTCCCCGCCAAACAGACCCTTAATCACTCAAATAATTGACTTAATGGAAATCCAACCTAGGGCACCTTGTGAAGGAACCCACATGGAAACTCTTCCAATTACCATCATAAAATTTACAGAACTTATGTTTGCCCTAAAAAGTCATGTGACCAAATTTCATAATTTTCCATTAAAGAATAAGCCCATAATTAATTTTCTCACTATTAGGGCAAAAATTGAGGTTGTGAATGAAGTACTATATGTAACAACCCAAAATTCATAGAAAACTTCTCAGAGACTATAACACCAATATAAAATCACTGACCAAGTTCCATAATCACCCTAACATATATGGACATGTAATTTTAATTTTGAAAGAAGGTGGCCTAAATAAATAATCAACAATTCAGTGGGGGTTTAAGTCTCTAAAATACTAGTAAAATTATCCAGGGCTTAATTCCACTTCATAAAACAATCTACCAAGTTTCAGGCCATTCCAAGGAGATATGACCCAATGCCCTTCACAAAGTTCAAATGAGCAACCTTAGGGTTTAACTAGGGTTTTAGGGTATGTCAACCCCAAACCACTCAAAACCTCTTGAAAGGGTGTTATAAGTGATAAGAAGGCAGTGGCCAAAGTTTCACTACATTTGAATGAGGATTGACCGCTTGATTTCACTATGTGCACCTTTATATGACCTAGGGTTGACTTTCCTAGGAGTCCAATTTTGACCACCAAAATTACCTTATTAAATAAAACCCAAAGGGGCTGAAATTTTTACCATGGTCATATGATGACATATAGCATCACCCACCAAAATTTTGAAGGGTTTTGAGGTCCATAGACCCCTTAAATAATTCATACATGGATTATCAATTTTTACAAAACCTATAGAAACATCATCTCCAAAAATTCCCATTTTTGGATATGATAAGGGTGTTGGATAGACTAACCTATGGTCCAAATTTGAAAGCATTTGACTAAGTGGCTTAGTGGGAGCACACAATTTAGTCTCTAATCAGCCCTTGTGACACCTTGCACCAAAATGAGTGATGAGGTCAAACCAATGGGCTAAATGAGTTGAAATAAATTTTAAATCAAATTAGACTTCAAGCCCTACAAGTTTCATGTTGACCATTTCCAAAGAAAATGCTTCTAAGTATTTTTAATAATTAAAACCATATACAGCAAAATCTGTGACAGATTGTAACAAAAGATATAGAATAAATCATTTTGTTTGCGTATAATAGTCACTCAAGATCGGACGGCGCGTGATCATCATCCCCGATGGTTTTACGGTACCCGACAGCCCGTCCTAGGTGACATTTAAGCTTGATTTGCTGGCCACCCACGCATCCTCCCGGCCGGCTATTGCCACCACCACCTTCGTCGAGGTGGTGGTCGGCGATTGGCGGTGGTTTGCCGGCCGGAGGTGGCCGGGATAGGGATTTATACTGGGGGAAAAGGAGCTCAAAAACAAGCCTTTCGGGAACTTGATTTGAGCCCGATTTGGCTTAAATAAAGCCCTAATTAGATTAGGATCTATGCACTAGGGGAGGAGGGGATCAGACCTTCGATTGGGCATTTGCCTTATTTCTTCTCAGGTTGCCCATGTGAGGGAGAGCTCTCTTTGGAGCCATGCCGATCTTGCACTTAGAGGGCTCGAAATCATCAGAGAGGTGAGGAGTTTTGCTCCTTGGCATGCACTGATGGTGTTTTAGAACTCAATTAGGGCAAGAATGGGGGTTACCATGCAATGTCATTAATGACCATTAAGAGGAATTTTCAGCTTGGCTTCGGGGAGATGAACAGGTCCTTAATCTGGCCAGGAGAGGGATGGAAACTCCTCCTCTCCCCATGAGGAGATGAATGGAGCCATTAATGGGAGGATTGAAGGTTTCTTCTTCCTCCCCATTAATTTCCTCTTTCTCTCTCTTTCAATTTGGGGGAAAGATGAGATCTCTCTCTCCTAGTCGCCATTTACAGAAATTTAGTGGCAATTTGTGTAATTTTCAACCCCATGGGCTAGTGGGCCACCTCAATTGGGTCTAACCCAAGTGGATTGGGTTTGATTAGGTCAAATTAGATTAATTTGACCTAAAATAGGTTGAGTTGACTTTGGTCAATTTGACCATTTGGTTTGACCCCAATGGGTGGTTAGTGACCCATTGTCCTCTCCTAAGGGCTAGGAATGTTTGGGTAGGGTCAATTTAGCAAGGAGGAGGTCAATTGACTCTTAATAGGCTAGTTTGACCAAATTAGGGCTAAGGTTGACTTGGGTCAACTTGGCCTTCTTAGTTGACACCAATGGGTTATTAGAGACCCAATGGCCTCCCTTTGGGTTAGGAAGGTTTGAGTGGGGTCAATTTGTCAATTGGAAGGTCAATTGGCCCTCATTAGGCTACTTTGACCATTTTAGGGTTAGGGTTGACTTTGGTCATCTTGACCTTTTGGGTTGACCCCAATGGGTGGTTATTGACCCATTGGCCTCTCCTAAGGGCTAGTAATGTTTGGGTAGGGTCAATTTAGCAAGGAGGTCAATTGACTCTTAATATGCTAGTTTGATCAAATTAGGGCTAAGGTTGACTTGGGTCAACTTAACCTTCTTAGTTGACCCCGATGGGTTATTGGGGACCCAATGGCCTCCCTTGATAGTTAGAAAGGTTTAAGTGGGGTCAATTTGGCAATTGGAAGGTCAATTGGCCCTCATTAGGCTACTTTGACCCTTTTAGGGTTAGGGTTGACTTTGGTCATCTTGACCACTTTGGTTGACCCCAATGGGTCTTAAATGCTCTAAGGGACCCCTTTAAGGGTCATAGGTGTTATGGTGGGGTCAAGTAGTCAAGTTGAGGCCTAAGAGTCCAACCCTAGGCTTGGTAATTGGAAATTGCAATTTGCTGACCAATGTGGTTTGCACCTCACATGCCTTGGTTCACATGGTCTCTTTGAGTTTCCTAGGGTTTTGTCATGACCTAGTCATGACAAAACCACCCTAAGTGTCTAGTTGTTTGAGTGATGTTACAAATCCCAATACATAAGAATAAAAATTTCGTCCCCAAAATTATGGTTAGGCCTACGGGGTGTCCACTAGAGGTAATAGATTGTAACATTCCTCAAGAAATTGAAGTTTTTACTGGACGCGAAGAGCTCTGAGTACTTCTGCTGCATAAGGTCCAATGGCTCCCAGGTTTGTTGCTCCTGTCCATGATTCCTCCACAGGACCTTGATTAGCGGAACCTTCTTGCGCCGCAAGACCCGCACTATCGTATCGTCTATGCTGAACGGCTCCAAGCGGATCGTTCGATCAGAAGCTACTGGGTCATCCGTAGTAGCAATCTGCTGCTCTGGCCGTAGTAGAGCCTTCCTAAGAGAGGAGACGTGGAAGACGTCGTGCAATCCCGCTAACTCCGGCGGTAGCTCGAGTATGTAAGCAAGGGGTCCGATCTGCTCCAGGATCCTGTATGGCCCCATATATCTCGTACTGAGCTTCTTCCGCTCGCGTACCTACGAGACCCCATGCATCGGACGTATCTTCAAGAATATATGGTCTCCCACCTGGAACTCTACCATACGATGTCGCACATCGTAATACTTGGCATGTCTACTCTGGGCCTCCCGCATCCTATCTCGAATCAGTCGTACTTGAGCCTCTGTGTCCTCTACGAACTATGTGCCCATTGCCTTTGGGTCCTCATCCCAGATCCAAGATAGTGGAGTCATGCACCTACGGCTGTATAGTGCCTCAGAGGGGACCATGCCTATGCTGGACTGGTGGCTGTTGTTATATGAAAACTCAATCAACGACAACAATCCCTCCCATGGCTTCCTGCGGTCCAGAATGCATAGGCGTAGAAGATCCTCCAAAGTCCGATTTGTATGCTTTGTCTGCCCGTCCGTGTGAGGGTGGGATACTATACTGAACGTTAATTGAGTGCCCAAGTAAGCCTGAACTGCTCTCCACTCCCTGGACGTAAACCGTCCATCTCGATCTGACATGAGCGTCCTGTGCACACCATGATAGCGAATAAACTGCTCCACGAACTTCCGCACCAAATCACCGACCAGAGTGTCCTTCCTGACGAGGATGAATCTGGCTACCTTCGTCAACCTGTCGACGATCACCCATATCGAATCATTTCCCGCATGAGATCGGGGAAGTCCACGTATGAAATCCATCGCAATATCATCAAACTTCCACTCTGGTACCGATAGTGGTTGCAGTTGTCCGGCCTGGTTCTTGCATTCCGCCTTTACGAGTTGACAAGACTCGCAGTGGGTCACAAAGTGGGTGACATCCTTCTTCATGCCCGGCCAGTACATAGTCCGCTTCAAATCAGCCGTCATCTTCGTGATCCTCGGGTGTATAGAGTACCTGTTGTAGTGTGCCTCTACCATAATATCTTCCCGAATCCGGCCTCCTGTCGGTATATATACTCTGCCTCTGAAAGCCAAAATCCCATCCTTCAGCAAATAGTCCCCAGCCGTGCCTGCCCCAGGGCCCTGAATATCGGCTCTAGCTTGGCATCTTGCTTTTGCCCTTCCCTGATGCGATCACAGATGACATCAGTAGTCCTCATCGATGCCAGGTACTCCTATTATTGCTCAGGGTCATCCTCGGATACTAATGAGATCTGCATATCCTCGAGCATTCGTACCAGCTCAATGTCCATCAGCAAGGGCTCCGCTGTTGATGTGGTAGCTCTCCTACTCAATGCATCCGCCACCACATTCACCTTCCATGGGTGGTAATGCATCATATACTGATAGTCAGATAAGAACTACACCCATCGTCTCTGTCATATATTCAATTCCTTCTGCGTGTCCACGCACTTAAGATTTTTATGGTCGGAGAAAATATCACAATGGACTCTGTAGAGGTAGTGTCGCCAAATCTTTAGAGCGAAGATAACTGCTCCCATCTCCAAATCGTGCACTGGGTAATTCTGCTCATGTTTCTTCAGCTGACGGGAGGCATAGGCTATCACGTGCATGTGCTGCATCAGGATAGCACCCATACCCTGGTAAGATGCATCCGTGTAAACCTAAAATTCTTCCTTCCCAGATGGTAGGGAGAGGATAGGAGCTGAGGTGAGTCGATCCTTCAGTTCCTAGAAGGAAGCCTCGCACTGTGGAATCCAAGTTAAAGGAGCATTCTTATTCATTAGGGTCATGAGTGGAAGGACAATCCTAGAGAACCCCTCTACGAACTTCCGGTAATAATAAGCAAGTCCTAAGAAACTCCGCACATCAGTAGCCATCTTCAGCGGTGGCCATTCTCATACTGCCTTGATCTTTGTTGGATCCACTGCTAGTCCAGCTCCACAGATAATGTGCCTCAGGAAGGCCACCTCCTTCAGCTAAAACTGACATTTGTTGAACTTCGCATAGAGATTATTCTCCTGAAGTTTCTCCAATGTCAATGCCAGATGTTGTGCATGCTCCTCCTCCGTCCTTGAGTAGATGAGGATATCATCGATAAATACAATGACGAAGATATCAAGATAGGGCTCAAACACCCAGTTCATCAAACTCATGAACGCGGATGGTGCATTCGTGAGCCCGAATGTCATCATGGTAAACTCATAATGGTCATATCTTCTGCTGAATGTGTTCTTTGAAAGTGCACAGTGTGCCTCTGAGAATCCTCTAGAGGGGGGGGTGAATAGAGATTTAAATATTTTTCTATCCTAACTGTGTTCAATAATTTAATCTAAGGTATTATGCTTAACAATCCAGGCAGAATAAAGAAAGTAGAAATTAAGGTGAAGAATAAAAAATGGGACAACACAAAAAATCACAGCACAGACACACAGAATTTTATAGAGGTTCCCCAAAATGTGGGTAGTCCTCTCTTCTACCACTTGGTAGGAATGCACCACCTGTGCCTGAGTCTTTTGATCAGGAGACTCTTAGAACCAATGATCTTTTGATAAGGAGATCATGAAGCACCAGATCTTTTGATAAGGAGATCTTGAACCATTGAATCCTTTGAAGAGGGATTAATAAAAACTCTTTTACAGAAAATAGAAAGAGAAGGAGAAGAAGGAAGGTTGTTTGAATTCTGTTCTCAGAATTCTTATGATGGCTGATTGAAGAACAGCCAATTTGAAGTCCCACAGAATCTGCTCTTGATTAGTCTCTGCTTTTGATGAAGATGAACTGCAAAACTTTGATTGTCAGATTCTCCTTGACTTCTTCTTAATTAGATCTTGCTGCTATATGATGGTGATGAGAAGCAGCTATCAGATCTACTATTCTCTTAGATGAAGAACAGTTGTATTTCTCTTTTCTCTTTTTCACTTCCTGATTAGGGTTCCTGAGAGAGATGAAGAAGAAGAGGAAGCCCTAGAAACAATGAAGGAGACGGATGATAGTAATGAATGCCCTAATCTTCTCTTCCTTCTTTATCCTTATATACCCTGTCTCTATTTTGAATTTGTTTTCTTGTTAGGTAAGACCTGAAAAGGTATAGTTTTATAGACATTCTCTTTCCTTCCTTAATTACTTCTCGACCCGTCCAACCAGAAGGTGTATACTTCCAAGAAAGCATTTTCTCCTTCTTTAATGTTTCCTTCTTCTTCAGGCAATTATTAGGCCATTGGAGAACGGTCTGAAAGATGTGGGCCATGATAGAAACATCAGAGAGACAGCTGTAAAGATTGAACTTTCACAGACTGTATTCGACTTAGCGTCGAATTAACTTCCTCACTTATTGACGCTGCTTCGAGTTCATCTAAGAGCTGCTTCGATTTCTTCTGTGCTTTGACTGAACTCAGCTAGTCGACGTTGCGTCGATTCCTTATCGGCGCACCCGTCGAGTTGAATAGCATCCACTCTGACTTTCATTAACTGCGTCGAGATTGAAGTAGAAGTTGTGTCGACTTCTCAAGTTCCTTCGACAAGTGTCTAGTCTCTGCGTCGATATCTATTCAACGTAACGTCGACTAGTGTTACTTCGACAGTAGAGTTGAACCACTTGGACTTCTAGTTGGAGTAGCGTTGACATGAACTCGATGTTGCGTCGAATTCCATTCAACGCAATTATTAACTCCTGCCATTTTTGCTTCCCTTGGTCTAGTGTTGACACTCTTGGTTGAGTGTGATCCTAAGACATCTAGAGACAAAATTACCCTCACTATACAATGGGTAAATTAAATCCTAGTGAATAAAATCACTTTTAATTAATTTGTTAAGTTAAATCAAGGGTTTTTCCCAACAATCTCCCCCTATTTATCTTAACAAATTTTACATTTTGTTCTAAGTGATTTTATACAATTTTTTATAAACAACAATACATATAATGCAATAGAGACATAAGAAAATGAGCAAGCTAGATAATCTGATATCAGAACAGATCGCAGATTAATAATAGTCAGCAAATTCATCATAGATTACCCAGAGTGAGTATCACTTCTTGTCTTTGAGAAATAAGAATAGATCTTCATACACTCTTCTATACTTCTTCTCCACATACTTGAAGTTTGCTTGAGTGGCTTTCTCTGGATTCTTCTGTATCCTTGCATGCCCTTTGAAAATCTTCTCCAGGTCTTCTTCTATACTGGGGTGAACATCCTTAAGTGTACAGCCCATTCCAATCACCTTGGCTACCATCAGATTTATGAGTTCCAAATTCAGATCAGCTGATGTTGGATCTTCCTCTAATTCTGGTTCAGCAGGCAGTGCTTGAGTTTCATTGACTGTTGTCTTTTCTTGCTTAGAGGTTGATGCCTTTGTGAACATAATCTTCTTCATCTCCTTCTCCTTTTCAGGTGGCTCTTCCCTTTTCTTTCTTTTCTGACAGAATTGTACGACTTCCTTAGGGTTGCACCCAATTCCTCCTCTGTGGAGTTGTCCAACTCCTTCTAACATCTTAGCATGAGGATTCTTTGCAGTATATTTTGACTGATCAAACCAACTAGGTTTGATAGGAATAGCTTTGGCCAGTTCCTCCTTTTCAACTACTTCCTTTCCACTTTTCAAAATATCTATAAATCTGTTTTTCTTTTCCTGAAGCTCCTTTTGAGCTGCCTCATACTCATATTTTTCTCTTTCACCAATGTCTTCTAGTATTGCATCCATCCCTGGATCAGTATAGGTCTTCATTGTATTTTCTGGTATCTCAACCTTTTCATGCTTCTTATAATATGATTTATCCTTTCTGTATTATTTCCTTTGATTCTTTGTATATTGTTCCCAAATGGGTATTCTTCCTCTGCCCCTTCTTCCTCTTCCTCTAGCTTGATAAGGAGGTCTCCCTCTGAAGATAGGTGTTGGAAGGAGAGGAGCATTTGTATGTTTTGGAGCAGGTGGTGGACAAGGAGGTTGAGCTGGTGGTGAAATTGGGTCTGTTGCAGGAAGATCTAGAGCATAATCAGTGGAATCATATTCTTGATCAGTAGCTTTGGCAGGGGGAGGTGATGTAGAAGAATCACCAGAAGACATCCTGAATTGAAGAGGATCGGGAATGGATGTCTCATTATTAGCAATATATCCATGAAGATGCATGACATGGATCTGATCGTCTGAGCAGGCAGGACTCTCCCCCTGTGTAGATGACTCCCCCTGTATCATAGGCAGAACTTTTGTAGGTAAGGACTCCCCCTGAATCTCTGCATTGGCGAGCTGTAGTTTGGACACTACAGCAGGCTCTCCTTCATAAATGAAGGAGAGAGGAATTGCAGTTGTGTAAACTGAGTCCTGTGGAATCTTCGGCCTGCTGATAGACATCTCCCCCTGCTTTATATCCTTAATGAAGGATGTAAAGACATCAGTAGGCACCGCTGCCAATCTTACTGCATCATGGGCCTTTATCTCAGAATTGAGGTCTTGCAACCTCATATGTTGACCACGTAATTTCCGGTAATAGTCATTTGAGACATCAAGGTAGAGGGAACAAAACTTGGACAGAACTGCTTCCATTGTAAGATTAACTGCCTATTCCACATCTTGTTGATTTGACGGGAATGCCATTTGAAATTGGAGAGTACTGCATGAAAACAGAGAGAAGAGACGAAGAGAGGGTAGAGAGAAGAGAGCCGGGAAAGAGATCTCGAATAACACCAGAAGAATTTGGCACAATAGTTGCTTTGAGTAGATGAATCGCCGCAACTTAGGGTTGTATTCGAAGCAGCATCGAGAAGAGCAAAATTTAGTGCGCCAAAGATATGGAAGTGCGCGCGACCTATCAATGTCGACGGAGCATCGAGTTGATCTCGACGTGGCTACGAGAAGAAGTCTTCAATGATGATATCGACGTAAGCATCGATAGGAATTCGACGTTACTGTAACACCCTGCTAGTACAAATAATATAACAGTAGGTTCGGTTGGGACCCCATGCCATACTATACACACTAGCTAGGCATTATAAGGTGATAAACAGAAAGAGCTATAACTACACTAGAGTGAATAAAACGTAAGCAGAAGCATTTGATTAAAAACACCTTTTAGAACTGTCCACTATCCCAGGAATGAAACAATAGAGTTATGTCCTTAAGGCCTTACATTAAATAATATCTCAAAACTCCAACATACATCAGCACGCAGGCCGGTATTTAAAGGAAAGCAAAAGAGGGGAGGTTGACCTTCTAGGGCCAACACAGAATAAGCTCCAGCAAGCTACTTCCCGCTTGGCTCACCTGCACCTGCAACAACAATCCACCAAAACATGGCAACAATTAACCGGTCAGCTGAAGCTGACCAATATTATAACAACCCCACCCCTAAAGACGGGGTGGCGGTACTCCTTCCCTGCAGGCAAACAGTACAAGCATAGATTGTCAAGGTGCGTTCAAGCACCACATGTATAAGCAATCAACACCAACATTGGCATTTACGGCCACACATTTTGTGCTCTCAAGGCACTCTCACGGTGTACTCCCCGAGCCACGCCTAACAACTCCTTAAACAAAGAGTTCGCATGAGATTTGGTCGTCAAGACTATCTTGTCCTACGGACCCTTCCCAACATCTTACGATGCACCGAGGGGCTACCTCTTCACCAATCCGGTCTGGGGGCGGGTTTGGATCAGCTTTGCCCGTGCTCAAATTCTCGGCATCATTCGTCCGACACGGGTATGGCTTCGCCTCAGCCCGAGCAACGAAAATGAGGATTCACACCTCAACAAACAGCTCTTGGGAGCTACCGCCAGCGCTGGCCCTAGCGTCACGCGGTAGTGACAGATCATCGGATCCGCCCACAACTTTGGGTATTTCCAGGAGGTTAACTCCAGGACTCCCTGCAGTACTCAACAATACGCAGAACCCGAAAATAGCACATACAAGATCACGGAGTCTTCTCCAGCACAATCGACAATATAGCCATCACCAATCCAGACCAACCTATCCGGATGGGTTTCACAAACAATGCCTATGTCTGTACTACGATTCCGGATGCTAAATGCAAGTAACCAAAGGGGATCGAAATGATCAACCCGCTGGAAAACTCCCTTTTCTCCACCAATAGGTGGGGGATTTTCCATGCAAATATGCCATAAAGGAGGACTTCACTTCTCCAAGTAGAAGATCGTTACCCTTGTCATTTTCCTCGGCATCACGAGAATCCAAGATTCCAGTCGGATGGAAAGGACCGCACTGGGCTGCTCTCCGTGGATCTGTAAATGGATCGCGATTCGGAGCTTCGGAGCTCCGTCAATGGTGGAAGACGAGTCCTTCTTCCTCCTTGGCTTCTTCTTTCTCAAGCTTGAAGAGAGAGATAAGACCTAAAGTAATCAGGAAATTGTTGGAACATGGTCTTCCGCATCTCCTAGGTTTGAGAATAACAAATCCTATGTGTATTTGATCTTGTGTGTTCAAGTGTGCAGGTTTACTAGGTCCACATGACTCAAGGAGTACACATGATGACTGCCCCCAAAATTGAGGCCAAAATTCGAAGAGGCTTACTAGCGCCGGTGGTAGCAACTAGCGCCGGGCGCTAGCGATGATGAGCGCGTTTCTGGGAGCGGTTATGGAAGGCGCTAATGCCTGGCGGTAGCGGATAACGCCGGCGGTATCGGTGAACACAGAAGGAATGAAAGACTCATTGCCGCGGATTGAAGATCCTGCCGCGCAAGAAGTTTCTTAATCGGGGATAGCGCCGGCGGTAGCTACTAGCGCCGGCGGTAGCGTGACGCATATAAGGCATAGTGCAGCATGTTACCACGGATGGGAGATTCTGCCGCGCAAATTCTTTCTTAATACGGGCTAGCGCCGGCGGTAGTGCTAAGGCTATAAATTGGATGCTTTGGCTCCGAATTCTTCATTCTCCTCCAATCCCAAACTCCAGAGCTTCGTGCCACAGCAGAGAGAGGAAGATTCAGAGCGATACTCCCACAATTCCATAAAGCCTTAAGGAGATCCGTGGAGAAGATTTCAACACGTGTCATCATCGTGACGAAAGGCCGCATCGACTACGATCATACTCTGCGGGCCTTCGTCCACTTCTCCAAGAGATCCACATAGAGGGAGTTTTTATATTATTGTCTTTTCATTTCATATCTTTTCTGTAAATGGTAGTGAAATCGCCTCGTGTTGGCGACTAGGTCTGGGGTAAGACTTAGGGCCGAAATTCGCCTCGTGTTGGCGACTAGATCTAGGCTAGGTCTAGGGGGTGCTCGAGGCCTTTCTGGGGATAGATTGGCTAGAGCGGCTTGAGGCCGTATCTGGGGAGAGATCAGCTAAAGCCAACCGGTTTGTGGGGATACGAGTCGGTTTAGAAAACGAAAAAGAATTTTTATTAGTCGCCCCCGATTTCTAGCGTCATAGAAATCAAGTTTTGTAAAACATTATTTGATATTAATAAAGCATATCTCTTTATTATTGTTTTACTTGATGTCTCTTTATTAATCTTGCAATATTCCAAAGTTTTTATAAATATAATCTAAAGTTTTTGAAAACCCTTATTCACCCCCCCCCTCTAAGGGCGCCGACCGATCCAACAAGTGGTATCAGAGGGGTTTTATTCCAATCGGCTTAACAACCGGGAATAATGGCTTTTCATGATCTCACTTCAACTAGTGGGGAAAATTGTTGTGAAGAGGAAAAATCACTTGCACCACCTTTATTTGAAGGGACAAATTATAAAGGATGGAAAATCTTAATTGAAAATTTTATTAAAACTTTAGACATCGTAGTTTGGAATTTAGCAATAGCAAGACCCGCAAATGAATCAAATAAAAAAGAACTTCAATTAAATGCAAAAGCTAAACACTATTTATTTTGTGGTCTATCAAATGAAATTTTCAAATTAATATATTGTTTTTCAAGTGCATATAAAGTATTTCATTTTCTTGAAGAAATTTATGATTCTACAGGTATGGAACAATCGCAAGAACCGGAGAATACGCAAGCATGCACAACTCTTCAAGAATGCCCTCCTTATGACGAATCAATGGAGCACACATCAAAAGAAAGAGATGAAGCAATCTTACTTTTGGAAGAGAAATGCCAAGAAGAAGACAAAGGAACAATATGTTCAAATCCTCCCTCATCCAAAAGCAATGTAAGGAAATCAAATTCTATCTTTTGTACTTATATCTCTTCATTACAATTGTTACAAAATACTAGGCGCAAAATTGAGAAATTAAAGAATGCTAATAAACTATTGCGCTTAGAAAATAAAAATTTAAAAGCAAAAGTTAAAGTAATATCAAAATCTGATTTATCTAGCTTTACTCATGTCACTTCAATTGAAAATACAAAACCTTGTCTTGATTGTAATGATATTAAAGAAAAATTTAAGGAACTTGAAAAAGAAATTATTTTTATAAGAGAACAAAATGAAAAATTATGTTTAGAAAATTCATCTTTAAAAATTAATTGGGCTAAGTGTAAGGACTATGAAATTGAAATAAAAGAGATGGATGAAACATTTGATGAGTATAGGGATAAATATGAAAAACATATTGACTCAATTGTTACCACTCTCAAAAATAGCACAATAAATTATAATAAAGCTAGACATAATTTAAAAAACAAGAATGATGAACTAAAATCAAAAATCAACTTGCTTAAGGAAATCATTAAGAAAAACGCTCAAAACATTCATTCACAATCTCAAGGTATATCTAAAAGCAAGTTGAATATAATTTCTCAAAATGTTGATAAATCCAACAAAGGAAATAAAGAATATCAAATGCTTGAAAATAAAATTCCAAATCATTATCATTTACAAAATAACCACTCTCCCAACATAAATTTAAAGATAAACAAATTTCCTATAAAGAATGTTTTGCAAAATCGTCATGGAAATTTGATAAATAAGAATAATATTAAACCAATGTTTGAATGGCGGCCAAAAGTTAAAGATGAAACACAAACTCAAATCAAAAGGGCCCATTCAATCACATCTCCCCAAAAGCAAACACGATGTATTTGGGTACCCAAAGGAACCGTCACTCCCGGTCCTCTTTGGATACCTAAATCTCTTATTCATTAGTATCCCATCATTTTCATGAAGTAGAAATCAATTAAAATGAAATACACAAATTTCTACTTCATGATGTGCTTTAATGTCTTTTCTATCTTTTTCTTTTTTGTGTTTCTTTTAAACTATCATGTCATGGCCATCCTATACAATATTGAAAATATGATTTTATCTCTTAAAAGTTTAATATGGTTTTATAAAACAAATTGATCAAAATTCAAAATCATATTTTGATGACCTATCTTTTATTATTATATTCATTGCTTCTAAATATCTTATATTATCCATATGAATCAAACTCTAAATTTGCTATAAGATATTTCAAATTAAATCCTGTTACTAGATTTTTTAGCCTTCGCCAACAAGTGGATAAAATTCTGAATTTGCTATGAGATATTGATCTAAATTAAAAAGAAAAACACATAAGACATATTGAAAGATTAATTGTCATAAATATTGATGTCATACGCACCACCATGATCTATTGATATCTTTTGCTAAAACTTTCTAAAATCATAATTCATATCAAGAATCATCTATCACATTTTATATAATGACAATTGGTATTATAATTGCTTACTATGGTTGGTATATTATGTGTGTATTGTGATTTATTTCTAGTTTAGACCTATGAATCATTTTGATATCAAACCAAATAGAATTGTCACTCCATTTTAGGTTTATAAATTGAAACACTATCAAACTTTGGCATAACATTAATCTCAAACTTATCATACTAACATTGGTACCTAAAGAACATTTGTGTCTATGATAGGTTTTATAAGTTTTTGTCAAGACATATTGTCTGGATATTGGTATCTAGGGCATACCTAGTTTATTCTTCGCATATACATTAGTTCATAATTAAAAAATCATGCTTATTTGGTGAATTCAAACATGATGTCTTGTGGCTACATTCTCTATCTATTATATTATTTTGGTAAACACAAGCCTTTGAAAAATCATAATAAAGATATAAGAAAATATGTCTCATGCGATGATTAGGTGTCCTAGATCTTTCAAATTAACACAAATTCAAAATTGCATTTTTTGGTGTTTAACCATCAAAAACATCTCCTTAAATTCTGCAATTTCAGCAAGAAACTCCTAATGGGACACCTAATCAAGATCAAGAATCAAAATTTCCAATATCCTCAAAAATCACTTACTGTCTCCCGCGCTAGCGCTATCGCAGGCGCTAGCGTCCATGTTCGATTTTCTGTATTTTTTTAAAAATTCGAAAAATCCATAAAAATATATAAATCTATATTTTCTATTTAGTTTTTTGCACTTCTGTTTTTCTTTATTTTTGAAAAATCAAATACAAAACTACAAAAGCCAAATTACAAAAATATTATATACTTTGCCTTTGTGGTTTGTCATTTGTTTAAATTCTATTTCTTAAAGCAAAAATCAAATACAAAAATATAAAACAAAAAAATTATCAAAAATTGTTAGTTTTTGAACTTAACTTTTTACTTGTATCTTGCGAAAGGGTGATTTGGGCTATCATCCCATCATATCACCTAGTACCGGGCGAACCTTTCACAAGGTAGTCCTCGGGAAGTCCAAGATCAATTTTTATGAGTTCAAGCTTTAAATAAAAATTATTCCTCAAAAATATCAAAAAATATTGTATGGACTTCATTGAAAATCAAGCATGATTTAATCTATTATTTAGAACTTCTATAATGTTGCAATTTATCTTTTCAAACTACTTTGAACATTGCCTTCATCATGCTTTGATACATCTATTAATATGTGCATAATTTATATTGAAAAAGTTGTGTAGAACTATGTGTAGCATGCCTCTAAGTATGAGTAATGTTTTATGTTTGATAATGATCGCAATTCACTAACTTATTTTGGCATTGTCTACTTATGTGTTTAATCTAAGAATGGTTGTGTATGTTTTGTAATAGTACAATGAATTAAAATTGCACAAGTATCTTACCTACACAACCTTTATTTGCATTTTTAAAAGTTAAGAAAAGTGGTTATCTTTTTCATAAATTATATTGATTTGCAAAACAAGTGTATTCGGAGAACTTTGTACAAAACAAAATCAAAAAATAAAGTGACAAAGATAACTCCACCAAGCACTACTTGAACCTCCTGATAAGTCTTAATAAGCGTTGTGAGGTTGAGCACCTTGGAAAGAATAATAAAGTATCTTGTGCAAACCATAACTTTCTTTCAAAATAAAAAACCACTTATTCTTAAGTACACCGGATCACAATAAAAATCAATCTTGAAGAATAAAACTATGTGATCCCCCAAGCACTACTTTGCACCCTGATAAGTCTTGATGAGCATTGTGTGTGCAAAGCACCTTGGTAGTTGTACATTTTTCTTTGTGCATTGAAGTGAGTGGAAGTAAAATTATTTGTGTTTTATTGTGCTCTTTACTTTACATATTACTTGTGTTTTTGATTAAAACATTTGTTTACTCTATTCAAAATACACTTTTATGCACATCATTATCTTCCATAACACTTCTTCTCATGAGTATTGGATCTTAATGCTAATTCTATACTACTCTTTATTTATGAAATGCACTAGATAACCTAGCATGCTTTCTACAATGTTTGGTATGTTTTGAAATTGAGAATTAAAGTAACATTGTAGTAATCTCTTTTTGATAAGATTATTTCATGCTTGGTTACTGTATTGTCAAAACAAAAATTTTAAATGCAAAATGATTTATAAAAACATCTTCTCTTTGAAATTGAACTCATATATCTTTTTATGAACCATCATTGATTACCATAAGATGTTTTTTGTACTTCTATATGTCTTCCGCATCATAACCATATAATTGTTTTACCTTGCGCTTTAATACTTATTTAAACTCTTTCATCTTGTAAGCATCATCACTTGAATCTTCAAATTCCTTTCTTGCAACAAGTGGTAGACTTGCTTGGTAAACTTTATATTGGTTGAATTTTTTTGCTTATAACTCTGATCTATTTCTATTCTAAACACTCCTCCAACAAGTGAAATATTGCTTATAAAACATCTCTTTTTAACTTAAACTCTTATTTAGTATTATGATATTTCTTTTTCGAAATCGTCCGCAATACTCAAACTCTGATTCATTCATGAATTTCAATATAGCTATGTGAGTTTTATTTCAAAAATTCAAATAAAAATATAAACCCATATGCTATGATATTTCCCATTAGATTTAAATGCTTAATGTTTCCAATAATTGTTATCCATGACTTCATTTCTCACCATAGCGGGGGCGTAGGGTTGTAGACATTAGATAACCTTATCTCTAGTCATGTCTTGTCCTTAACCGGGGAGGGTTCCAGTGGGGCCTTGCGAGGCACTGGGGGGAAAGAGTGCTAGGTTAAGTTTTTTGTCTAGTGTTTGCATATGGGATTAACACCCCAACCTACGGCATGTTTGCAGCTCCTCATGCCCATCCGTCACTTAGTACGGGGCTAGGGTGTTGACATATTGTCTGGGTAGATTAGTTACTTGGAAATCATGATTGTTTTTAGGTTTAAAACTCTTATTTAAAGGGGAAATCATTTTTTTAAAACTCTGATATATAAAAGAGGGAGAACTACAAACAAAAGGGATAAAATAAGTCATAACTCTGATCATTTTTCAATGAAAGACAAATCTAAAACTCCTTATCATTTACTTCAAAAGCTCGATCATGCCTCCTCTTTTATTTACACATTTTTAGTGCTTTGTTTCCCTACCCACTTTTGCTAATAACAAAGGGGGAGAACTAACATGATAAAATGCAAAAGGGGGAGAACTAACATGATAAATATATAATCCGCTATCAAAATGCAAACCCAACATCATTGATTAAGTTGATAGCATACATATTAGGGGAGCATTCACATAGGGGGAGCATATATTTAGGGAGAGCAATTCTAAATGCTAAAATCAATAATTATCCTAAGACATCACTCTCACACACACACAAGTAGAGTTTCATCATGCTTATTTATTAATGCTTTGATTTATCATTAATGGATTTGTTATTATCAAAAGGGGAGTTTGTTGGAACATGGTCTTCCGCATCTCCTAGGTTTGAGAATAACAAATCCTATATGTATTTGATCTTGTGTGTTCAAGTGTGTAGGTTTACTAGGTCCACATGACTCAAGGAGTACACATGATGACTGCCCCCAAAATTGAGGCCAAAATTCGAAGAGGCTTACTAGCGTCGGCGGTAGCAACTAGCGTCGGGCGCTAGCGATGATGAGCATGTTTCTGGGAGCGGTTATGGAAGGCGCTAACGCCTGGCGGTATCAGTGAACACAGAAGGAATGAAAGCCTCGTTGCCGCGGATTGAAGATCCTGCCGAGCAAGAAGTTTCTTAATCGGGGATAGCGCCGGCGGTAGCTACTAGCGTCGGCGGTAGCGTGACGCATATAAGGCATAGTGCAGCATGTTGCCACGGATGGGAGATTCTGCCGCGCAAATTGTTTCTTAATCCGGGCTAGCGCCGGCGGTAGCGCTAAGGCTATAAATTGGATGCTTTGGCTCCGAATTCTTCATCCTCCTCCAATCCCAAACTCCAGAGCTTCGTGCCACAGCAGAGAGAGGAAGATTCAGAGCGATACTCCCACAATTCCATAAAGCCTTAAGGAGATCCGTGGAGAAGATTTCAACACGCGTCATCATCGTGACGAAAGGCCGCATCGACTACGATCATACTCTGCGGGCCTTCGTCCACTTCTCCAAGAGATCCACATAGAGGGAGTTTTTATATTATTGTCTTTTCATTTCATATCTTTTCTGGGTAGTGAAATCGCCTCGTGTTGGCGACTAGGTCTGGGGTAGGACTTAGGGCTGAAATTCGCCTCGTGTTGGCGACTAGATCTAGGCTAGGTCTAGGGGGTGCTCGAGGCCTTTCTGGGGATAGATTGGCTAGAGCGGCTTGAGGTCGTATCTGGGGAGAGATCGGCTAAAGCCAACCGGTTCGTGGGGATACGAGTCGGTATAGAAAACGAAAAAGAATTTTTATTAGTCGCCCCCGATTTCTAGCGTCATAGAAATCAAGTTTTGTAAAACATTATTTGATATTAATAAAGCATATCTCTTTATTATTGTTTTACTTGATGTCTCTTTATTAATCTTGCAATATTCCAAAGTTTTTATAAATATAATCTAAAGTTTTTGAAAACCCTTATTCACCCCCCTCTAAGGGCGCCGACCGATCCAACAGAAATATCTTCTCTGGACAAGGCTTAAGGAATCCCGAAATAAAACCCAGCCAGCAGATCTAAAAACATAAGGATTTGACGGCCACGATTTCAAGTCGCGGATCAGAATTGTATCACAAGCTACCGCCGAAACTGGACCAGCGTTCGGCGAACTGGACTAGCATTCGTCGGACGGGCTGGCGTTCGTTGAATGGGCTGGCGTTCGTCGAACGGGCTGGCTGCCGGTGTTCGTCGAACGGGCTGGCATTCATCGAGCGGGCTGGTTGCCGGCGTTCGTCGAACGGGCTGGCGTCCGTCGAATGGGCTGGCATTCGTCAAACGAGCTGGCTGCCAGCGTTCGTCGAATGAGCTGGCGTTCGTCGAACGAGATGGCTGCCAGCGTTCGTCGAAAAAGCTAGCATCCGTCGAACGGGCTGGCTTCCGGCGTTCGTCGAACTGGCTAGCGCCGTGCGTTAGCTACTAGCGCCGGCGCTAGCTCCCAGCAGCACAAATCTGCTTCAACAGATTTGGGGTGTTACAACTCCACCCCCCTTAACAGAATTTCGTCCCGAAATTCCGAAAATAGAAAGGTACAAAAAAAAGATTATACCTGAAAGGAAAAGCTCGGGGTACTCCGCAAGCATGGTTTGCTCTCTTTCCCAAGAGAGTTCCTCTTTTCTGCAGTTGTCCCAACGGACCTTTACCATTTGGATGGCTTTGTTCCGCAATTGTTTCGCCTCGGTATCTTAGATGCGCATGGGCTTGACTTTCATCTCTAGCCCAACATCAATCGGCACCTCGTCAACCGCAACAATATGCGTAGGCTCTTTCACAGCCTTTCTCAACACAGAGATGTGGAATATGTCGTGCAGCCCGCTTAACTCATCAGATAGAGCAAAACAATAGGCAGCCTCGCCAATGCATTCTAGAATCTCAAACGGTCCTACGTACCTTGGACTCAGCTTTTTCAAGCGTCGGATCCTCGATACTCCCTTAAACGGTTTGATCTTTAGGTACACCCAATCACCAACGACAAACTCGACGTTCTGGTGATGCGCATTATAATACTTTGCCTGCCTATCTTGAGCAATGAGCAACCTCTCTCGTATTGCCCGAATTGACGTGTTCACTTCATCCACATCCTTGCGCTTCAACAACTTCGTGTCGCCCATTTCAGCCCAAGCTAACGGCGTACGACATTTCCTACCATAAAGGGCTTCGAACGGAACCATTTTGATACTTTCTTGGTAGCTGTAGTTGTAAGCAAACTCAATCATATAGAGATGATCCTCCCATCTCTTTCCGAAATCCAGCGCGCACATCCAGAGCATGTCTTCCATCATCCTATTGGTCCTCTCGGTCTGTCCATCCGTTTGCGGGTGGAAGGCCGTGCTAAATTTCAGCTTAGTACCCAATAGTTGGTGGATTAGTTTCCAATCATTAGTTGTGAATCGCCCATCACGATCGCTCACGATGCTACGGGGAACTCTGTGCAATCGTACGATACTATCAACGTATAACTTTGCGAGCTTTTCAACAGGATCGTCTTTCCGATTCGGAATAAAGTGCGATACCTTTGTTAAATGATCTACGATCACCCATATGGCGTCGTTTCCATGTTGTGATCTCGGCAACCCGTGCACGAAATCCATCGAGACATCATAAAACTTCCACTCCGGAATCGGTAGAGACTTCAGAAACCCATTAGGCCTTTGACATTCGGCCTTCACTAACGCGCAAGTATGACACTTTGCCATGTAGAGAGCAATGTCTTTCTTCAAACCTGGACACCAGAAGAGTTTCTTCATATCCATATACATCTTCGTGCTCCCCGGGTGAATCGAGTAATTTGTAAAGTGAGCCTCGTACATCAATTCTCCCCATAAATTGGCCACTTTTGGGATGCACAATCTCGCACCTTTCCATAGAAGACCTTCGTCGAAAGAGAATTCAGCGCTAGACCCATCCAAAGGGCCTGTTTGGCTAAGTTGTAGCGCTGGGAAAAGCAGTGGTGCGAAACAGTGGTGCAGGAATCTGTTGTTTTGCAGTGGTGGTAAGATTCATGAAACTGTTTGGAAAACTGTATTTGCAGTGTTGTGTGAAACAATGGTGCAGAATTAAACAGTAATGAAAATTAAACAGTATGCATAATTTACGAAGTCCAACTAAGAATTAAACAATTTGCTCAACACAAATATTTGCGATAAATATAATTCAATTAGATGACGTTCTCTTTTCTCCAACGCAAGTAAATATCATCTGCAAAAGAGAATTACGCTATATTAGATAAATTTAATATAAAATAAGTAGTTTATCTGCCAAAGAGAATTACTCATAAGCATTTTCTAATTGGTCCGCAATGAATTCTCTTAAAGCAGACATCTCAGGTGCACATGTCCCCTCATGTGTAATTGGCTCTACGCTCGGAGTTGTGACTCTATCGGTTCGTCTGCCCTATGTTTGTATGCCTCTGGATGCACGAAGGTCTCATCAAGATCACATGCTCTAAACTCTGGATCAACCCTAGACGGATGTCTTCTTATGTAATTATGGAGGGCCATTGTAGCCACCACAATTATGCATTGCTTTGAAAATGAGTATTGTGGCATCTTTCTAAGGATGCGCCATTTATTTTTCCATACGCCAAAGCTTCGTTCGATAACAGTAGCAGAGATGAGTGAGCTTGATTAAATATTTCCCGGCGACCTTCAATAGGACGATCACCTCGAGCAAAGTCCGACATGTGATATCTTGTTTCTGGGAATGGCTTCAGAAGACCCATTTCTAATGGATATCCAGCATCAACTAGATAATATTTCCCTGTATTTAAATGATTAAATATAAGAAAGTTTTAAATATTAAGTGATAAATAATAAACATTCATTATAAATGGGGTGATAAATTTATCTGGAGGCGCATATTGAAATTTACACCTTCTATCTCGCACAACTCTGTGATAAATGCGGCTATCATGAGCTGAACCTTCCCATCCAGGTACAACATATGTAAAACACATATTGAAATCACACACTGCCATTACATTTTAAGTTGGTGATCCATGTCGGCCAATATATGCGACTTGCTCATGTACAGGAATGCAAGCATCTACATGTGTCCCATCAATTGCTCCAATGCAGTCCTTGAAATAAGGCATGTACCTGTCATCATTTTCAATATGGGAGGGAATATGTCTGAACTGTGGATCAGTGGGTGCTATGATATCCATTGAAAGGCGTGTCAGTGCACGTAGCCCTTTCTCAAAATATCGACTAATTGTTTCAGTTGAATGTTGGAAGCGTTCAGACGTCTTTCTCATAGTTTCATGATGCCCAAGAATGTATAATGTCCTTCCCAACACCTCCCGGGTTGCATCCCTTCTGGATCCTTTTAAGCCATATGATTGTTTTAATAAGTTCAATAGGTCCAAAAAGATTTGTTTCGACATGCGAAAATTATCGAAAAATCTTCCTGGATGCCTTTCTAATAACTCTGCGACCCATTTGTCCCCAGTTTGTTTGAGGTCATGCAAGGTATCTTATTAGGAGATGGGAAGACGTATTCACCTATTACAGAAGCTGTCGTCGCAACGAGATTCTGGTAAATAATAAATCGGCGTTGCCGGTTCATTTGGTGAATTAACATGAGCTCTTCGTCATCAATCATAACATCGTTATCGTTGTTTTGTTCTTCCATAATGATAACCTAAAAATAATTAGGCATGGATACATAACATTAATAACAAATTTCAGTACAAAATGTTACAACTATGATATTTTTAATACAAAACATGAGTTACATATCATAACAAGCTCCTAAAATATGACACTACAGTAATATTACAATGAAGTACATGATCCCACAAAATGTCACTACAATAATAACAAAAGGAAGCACATCATCCCAAAATATCATTCTACAAAACTATAAAGGCTTTACTTCAGCGATTCCATGTAACGTTTCTTCAACCAAGACACCTTCCTATCATCTGGGAGATTCATGAAAATTATCCTATTGTTGAGATTAATGAAGTACAACATGGCAAAATCGTATAAGTCCTCGCCATCGAATAGGCGTGGAAACTTCTCTAGCTCGTGTACTGCTTCACTCAACATATATATACTGGGAGGAACAATCGGTGCTGCAACTGTAAGCCCCACAGATCGTGTTACGTCCAGTAACCCATCAACTCGTGCCATCATGGCATCTTTTGTGCCTACTTCTTTTATGTTACCTTTACGGAATCTTTTTACGTCTGCCGTCATTTTTGAAGTCGAGCCACTCTGAGTTTCTTTACTTCTACTCGTGCCACCATCATAATGTGTGTGCCCACTATCATTCATATTACCAGCTGGGGTAGCAATACTCTCCACTACATGATCATCGTTATCGGAAATCGGCTCAGGTTCAAAAAATAAAGGGTGCATATCCCCCATGGATGGGACCCATGATTTTTCTCCCATAGCAACTATCAAGCTAAACATCTTATCAATTTTGTCTTCAAGCTTGGGTGCTATGCCGCCATATCGAAACTTCTTGGCGGCTGGTAACATCTAAAATGAGGAAAAATGTTAACAGGAATATATATAATTGTATATAAGTCAAATAATAAAAAATGTACAATTCCTAACCTTAATGCGCTCTTCCCACCATTCATCTGAAGCATCAATTGTTCTTTTTGTTGGGTTCCAACCCAAACCAGTCTCCCCTCTTTTGAGATCCCGCCATAGCTTCCACTCACGCTTCAACTGATCCCATTTGTTCTTCAATTCTGCGCGAGTGTAATTAAATGTTGTACGCTCTTTGAAGTTCTTAATCAAATTTAGCCAACCATCTCTGCTGAAATGAGTGTTTAGCATTTTGCCTAATTCAATCTCTTGTATACATATGTCGCAAAATATGTGTACGTGCGCAGACTCCCATTGTGCCGAAATGACACCATCCTTTGGTTTACCCATCACTCGCCTAAAAAAATGAGTTGATATTTTCTAATTATTCCGGCAAACTCTTCAACCATTAGACAACACAACCTAATAATGAGAAAAAAAATGCTTCATGTCTATAGATTTTTTTTTTGAAGATTCACACAATAGTAGCAAAAAAAAGTCACCATTTTTTCTGAAAAATGCAAAACATAATGCTTCAAGATTCTTGATTTTTTCTAGACATTCGCACAATAAAAAGGTGTATGATTTTCTCTGAAAATGGCTTCAAGTATAATAATTTCTCCTGAAAATTTCTGAAACTAATTTGATTTTTTCCAAATAAATTTGTTCTAGGAGGAGATCACCAGGAGGTAGTATATAGCTACAATTATCAGTGATAGAGCATGCCAGCAGATCGGGAGAGTGGCAAACACCAGAAGGAGATCACGATCTGGGCTCGGTTGCTGCAAACACCAGAAGGTGATTCACGACTAGAAGAGCGCCGGCGTGGACGACGGAAAGGCGAGAGGAGATATCTGAGAACGGTGCCGACGATGGAGGCCAATATCCGCATCGGGGAAAGAGTTAGGAGGATCGGGGAAGATCGCCGGCGATGGGAAGAGTTAGGAGAAATTTGCACGAGGTACATACCTTTATGCGAGAGATATCAGAGAAGAGCACCGGGAATGCGAGAGCTATCGGCCGGAGATGAGGCAATCGACTGCAGCTAGGGCATATGCGAAAAATCACCGGAGAGAAATGGGCGGAAATCCTTATGTCGATGTATTAACGCGAATCTGCATACCACCGCACTCCCACTGCAGGCGTTCATTTTTTGTTTGGCGCTGATTTCTGTGTCGCAGCAGTGTGCAGCTGCTGTACTGCTTCACCAAACAGACCCAAAGTCTCCGCCTTGTAACATTTCATGCTTTCATCCAGCTCCAAAGCTTGGCGAACTCGGTCGGCAAGGTCGCATTGAACCTCCGTCCAGTTCAAGCATGCAGTAGACGACGCTCTCTTATCGACACAAGTGATATCCAAAGACTCCAGATCAAGGATTAGATGCTCATCATGCATCAAAATCCAACTTGCTTGCGCGGGAGCCCACCGACTCAGCGCGCCTGCAACCACATTCCCCTTTCCGAGAGTGTTACGAATATCAAAGGTGTAGTCCCCCAGGAACTCCATCCACCTACTTTGTCGCATATTCAACTCCTTCTGATCAAGCGGGTACTTGAGACTTTTGTGGTCGGTAAAGATGTTGATCTTCACGCCATATAAGTAGTGCCTCCATAACTTAAGAGTGAATACAACGGCCGCTAACTCCAAGTCATGGACCGGGTAGTTCCTCTCATGTACCTTCAACTGTCGGGAGCCATAAGCGATCACCTGACCAAACTGCACTAGAACGCAACCCAAGCCGCTCCCCGAGGCGTCGCTATATATTTCATAACCCTCCGTTCCACATGGCTAGCATAGAATGGGCGTCGTGGTGAGACGGCTCTTTAGTTCCTCAAAAGCTCATGCGCACTCAGGCGACCAAGCAAACTTCTGATCTTTCCTAGTCAGCTTAGTGAGAGGATGTGCGATCCTCGAAAAGTTCTCCACGAAGCTCCTATAGTAACCGGCAAGTCCTAAGAAGCTTCGGACTTTAGCCATGTTTTTTAGCACAGGCCACTCTCGTATTGACGCTATCTTCGATGGATCGACTGATATTCCTTCCCCACTAACGACATGACCAAAGAACGCTACTGATGGTAGCCAAAACTCGCATTTGGAGAATTTGGCATATAGCTGACTCCTCCTCAAGGTGCTCAACACTGCGTGCAGATGCTCTGTATGCTCCTCTTCCGACTGAGAGTATACCAAAATATCGTCGATGAAGACGATCACAAATCGGTCCAAATACTCTCGGAATGTTCTATTCATCAAGTCCATAAATACCGATGCCACGTTGGAAAGGCCGAACGGCATAACTGTGAACTCGTAGTGCCCGAAGCGGGTACTGAATGCCGTCTTTGGAATATCGCATTCCCTTATACGAAGCTGATAATAGCCGGACCTTATGTCTAGCTTCGAGTATACCGTCGACCCAACCAGTTGGTCGAATAAGTCGTCGATTCTTGGAATCGGATAGCGGTTCTTCTCGGTCAGCTTATTCAGCTCTCTATAGTCTATGCATAGATGCAAACTCCCATCCTTCTTTTTCACAAAGAGGACTGGTGCACTCCATGGGGATGAACTTGGACGTACATAGCCTTGCTCTAGCAGTTCCTGCAGCTGAACTTTCAACTCTGCCAACTCCTTTGGCGCAATCTGGTACGGTGAGCGGGCCACAGGTTTGGCACATGGCACCAACTCGATACAGAAATCGATCTCCCGCTGGGGCGGAGTCCCAGGGAGTTCGTTAGGAAACACGTCCACATACTCTGCCACTACTGGGACATCACTTATAATGGTCTTAGGCGTCGAGGCCTCCAACAATGTGTAGAACAATTCCCCGCCTTTTCTCACCGCCTTGACCACCTGGAGAGCAGACATCAGCGTCTTGCTCGCTCCTCGCATACCCGCAAATGTGGTCTCGTCACCGGTGTTCTTTCCCAGAGTTACCTCCTTTCGATTGCAATCAATGCATGCTCGCTGCTTCGAGAGCCAGTCCATGCCAATGATTACGTCAAACTCAGCTAATGGTAGTAGTTACACCTCCAAGTCGAAATCCTGTTTCCCAATCCGCACCTTTTGTAACACCCCAAATTTGATTGGAGCAGCTTTGTGCTGCTAGTAGCAGATCGTCGAACGCTAGCAGTTCGACGAACGGCCAGCCCGTTCGACGAACGGCAGGCCCGTTCGATGAATGGCCAGCCTATTCGACGACCCTTTCGACGAACGGCCAGCCCTTTCGACGAACGGCCAGCCCGTTCGACGAACGGCCAGCCCGTTCGACGAATGGCCATCCCGTTCGACGAACACTGGCTCGTTCGACGAACGCCAGCCTGGCAGTTCGTCGAACGCTAGTCCAGTTCGGCGGTAGTGCGATACAGATCCGTGATTTGTGATCCTGGCTGTCAAATCCAAAGGGAGATCCGATGGTTGGGTTTTATTCTGGGATTCATTAAGCCTTGACAAGAGGAGATTTTTCATTATTATCTGAGTCTTATCCCTCTTCAAGATTCAGAAAGACGAAAGCCAAGGAGGAAGAAGAATCGCGAGCCATTTACAGATCCACGGAGAGCATCCCGGTGCGGTCCTTTCCATCCGACTGGAATCTTGGATTCTTGTGATGACGAAGAAAATGACAAGAGTAATGATCTTCTACTTGGACAAGTGAAGTCCTCCTTTTTATGGCATATTTGCATGGAAAATCCCCCACCGATTAGTGGAGAAAAGGGAGTTTTCTAGCGGGTTGATCGTTTCGATCCCCTTTGGTTACTTGCATTTAGCATCCAGAATCGTAGTACGGACATAGGCATTGTGTGTGAAACGCATCCGGACAGGTTGGTCTGGATTGGTGTTGGCTATATTGTTGATTGTGTCGGACAAGACTCCGTGATCTTGTATGAGCTATTTTCCGGTTCTGCGTATTGTTGAGTACTGCAGGGAGTCCTGGAGTTAACCTCCAGGAAATACCCGAAGTTGTGGGCAGATCCGATGATCTGTCACTACCGCCCGGCGCTAGGGCTAGTGTTGGCGGTAGCTCCCAGGAGCTGTTTGTTGAGGTATGAATCCTCATTTTCGTTGTTTGGGCTGAGGTGAAGCCGTACCGGCGTCGAATGAATGATGTCGACGATTTGAGCACGAGCAAAGCTGATCCAAACCCACACCGAGACCGGATCAGTGAAGAGGTAGCCCCTCGGTGCACCGTAATATGTTGGGAAGTGTCCGTAGGACAAGATAGTCTTGACGGCCAAAGCTTATGCGAACTATTTGTTTAAGGAGTTGTTAGGTGTGGCTCGGGGAGTACGCCGTGAGAGTGCCTTGAGAGCACGAAATGTGTGGTCGTGCGTGTCAATGTTGGTGTTGATTGCTTATACATGTGGTGCTTGAAAGCACCTTGACAATCGATGTTTATACTGTCTGCCTTCAGGGAAGGAGTACAGCCACCCTGTCTATAGGGGTGGGCTCGTTATAATATTGGTCAGCTTTAGCTGACCGGCTACTTGTTGCCACGTTTTGGTGGATTGTTGTTGCAGGTGCAGGTGAGCCAAGCGGGAAGTAGCTTGCTGGAGCTTATGCTGTGTTGGCCCTCGAAGGCCAACCTCCTCTCTTTTGCTTTCCTTAAAATGTCGGCCTGCGTGCCGATGTATGTTGGAGTTTTGAGATATTGTTTAATGTAAGGCCTTAAGGCCATAACTCCATTGTTTCATTCCTGGGATAGTGGACAATTCTAAAAGGTGTTTTTAATCAAATGCTTCCGCTTACGTTTTATTCACTCTGGTGTAGTTGTAGCCCTTTCTGTTTATCACCTTATAATGCCTAGCTAGTGTGTATAGTATGGCGTGGGGTCCCGGCCGGACCTACTGTTATATTATTTGTACTGGCATGGTGTTATAATTTGGTATCAGATTTTAGGAATCGATCCGTAGTTTCGTGAATTCGAGGCCGAATTCCTTTTAAGGGGTGGAGTACACGTGTTGTGCGTTCACCTAAAATGATTTTAAAAACTAACAAGAATGTCCACATAGGAATGAAAACGTGTTTGTTTGCGGAACCTGAGCGTTCCTTGCTTGTTTGTTGTTATGTTTTCGGTCCTTAATTTGTGTCTTGCACGATTATAGGTGACTAGGAGTGCTGCAGCGCAGTCTCAACCCCGTAACTCTGTTGAAAGTAGTGCGTCTACTGAAGTACCAGCGACTACTCCTTCTGCTGAGATGGTGAGATTAGTCATTGAAGCAGTCTTCGCGATGATCAATAACCAAGCTGAACGGCTTGCACAGCCTACTACTCCTACTCCAGAGGTGGCCCTAGTGCCTGTTACTACAGTGGAGCCGAGAGAGGAACATGTGGTAGAGCCCATGGTGGAACCGAGAGTGGAACATGTAGCTGTGGGGCGAGCGCATGACCAGCAATTGAAGCACTTTCTAAGCTTCAACCCTCCAACCTTCCTTGGGACCGAGTCCCCAACAGAGGCTGAGGATTGGCTGGCAATAGTAAAGAAGACTCTAAGGGAAACAGCAACTGAAGAGGCGATGAAAGTCACCTTAGCCACTTTCCTTCTGAATGGAGAGGCAGGGCTTTGGTGGGATGAACTGGAAGCGCACAAGTTGTACGGTAGAGTTATTACCGAGGTCTCGATTGCAGAGTTCACAGGTTTGTTCCTCCAGAGGTTTATTCCCTCTACCCAGCGCCGTGCATTGCAAAATCAGTTTATGTGTCTAACTCAAGGCAACCGTTCGGTGGACGACTACATGCATGAGTTCACGAGACTGAGTCGCTATGCGGGAAGGTTGGTAGAAGATGAGGAAGATAAAACGAATAAATTCTATGAAGGCCTTCGTGATGAGTTAAGGCTGATTTTGGCAGGCCCTATGACTTTTGGCTTCCAGGTTATGGTGCAAACTGCCAGATCACTGGAACTAGATATGCAGAGAGTGCAACGCGCAAAAGGCCTCAGCAAGAAGCCAGAATTTCTCGCTCCGACCTCTCAATTAAAGCTTGAGTTCAGGAAAAATAAGAGGAAGTCTGGGTTCGCGGAACCAGCTCCTTCAAATATATCGGGTGCAATTACTGCGCGGGGTCCTATTACATGTTTCACCTGCGGGAAGGTGGGACACAAAGCCCTAGTGTGTCAAAGTGGTCCCCCGAAGGCAGGAAACCGAGCGGTGGACTATGCTCGTGCGGCGGGTTCTTCTTATGCGGAGAAAGGCAAAGTTGCGGAATCTTCTGCTTCCCAGCAACCTCCGACCCAGCCGAGTGTCTATTCGCATGGCCAGCAAGAAGCCATCCGACAAAATGACGTCGTCACAGGTATGAATTAAAATTTAGCTTTTACAGCTTAACGTGATTTATACTGCATGTACGGCTATATCTTTGTTGATGGGCTTTTAGGCTTCGTTCTAATCTTCAACTATCCAGCGAGAGCTCTCTTCGATACTGGAGCATCGCACTCCTTCTTGTCTAAGGACTAATCAGAGTACTGTCAATCCTGGTGAAGGATAGACTGGAGGTAGTGCTGCCCAATGGATCTAGGATGAGCGCGGATAGGTTGAGTCGTGTAAAGGTGCAGATTGGGAATCAGGATTTCATCTTGGAAGCATCACTACTACCACTAGTTGAGTTTGACGTAATCTTTGGCATGGACTGGCTCTCGAAGCAGCGAGCATGCATAGATTGCAATCGAAAGGTGGTTACTCTGGGAAAGAACACCGGTGACGAGACCACATTTGCGGGTATGCAAGGAGCAAGCAAGACGCTGATGTCTGCTCACCAGGTGGTCAAGGCGGTGAGAAAAGGCAGGGAGTTGTTCTTCACGTTGTTGGAGGCTTCGACGCCTAAGCCCAGTTTAAGTGATGTCCCTGTGGTGGCAGAGTTTGTGGACGTGTTTCCTAACGAACTCCCTGGGGCTCCGCCCCAGCGAGAGATCGATTTATGTATCGAGTTGGTGCCAGGTGCCAAACTTGTGGCCCGCTCACCGTACCGAATTGCACCAAAGGAGTTGGCAGAGTTGAAAGTTCAGCTGCAGGAACTGCTAGAGCAAGGTTATGTACGTCCAAGTCATCCCCTTGGAGTGCACCAGTTCTCTTTGTAAAAAGGAAGGATGGGATCTTGCGTCTATGCATCGACTATAGAGAGCTGCATAAGCTGACCGAGAAGAACCGCTATCCGATTCCAAGAATCGACGACTTATTCGACCAACTGGTTGGGTCGACGGTATAGTCGAAGATAGACTTAAGGTCTGGCTATTATCAGCTTCGTATAAGGGAATGCGATATTCCAAAGACGGCGTTCAGTACCCGCTTGGGGCACTACGAGTTCACAGTTATGCCGTTCGGCCTTTCCAACGCGTCGTCGGTATTTATGGACTTGATGAATAGAACGTTCCGAGAGTATTTGGACCGATTTGTGATCGTCTTCATCGACGATATTTTGGTATACTCTTAGTATGAAGAGGAGAATACAGAGCATCTACACGCAGTGTTGAGCACCTTGAGGAGGAGTCAGCTCTATGCCAAATTCTCCAAATGCGAGTTTTGCCTACCATCTGTAGCGTTCCTTGGTCATGTCGTTAGTGGGGAAGGAATAGCAGTCGATCCGTCGAAGATAGCATCAATCCGAGAGTGGCCTGTGCTGAAAAACGTGGCTGAAGTCCGAAGCTTCTTAGGACTTGTCGGTTACTATAGGCGCTTCGTAGAGAACTTTTCAAGGATCGCACTTCCTCTCACTAAGCTAACTAGGAAAGATCAGAAGTTCGCTTGGTCGCCTGAGTGCGCACGAGCTTTTGAGGAACTGAAGAGTCGTCTGACCACGGCGCCCATTCTATGCTCGCCATGTGGAACGGAGGGTTATGAAATATATAGCGACGCCTTGGGGAGCGGCTTGGGTTGCGTTCTAGTGTAGTTTGGTTAAGAGATTGCTTATGGCTCCCGACAGTTGAAGGTACATAAGAGGAACTAACCGGTCCATGACTTGGAGTTAGCGGCCGTGGTATTCGCTCTTAAGTTATGGAGGCACTACTTATATGGCGTGAAGATCGACATCTTTACCGACCACAAAAGCCTCAAATACCTGCTTGATCAGAAGGAGTTGAATATGCGACAAAGGAGGTGAATGGTGTTCCTGGGGGACTACACCTTTGACATTCGTTACACTCCCGGAAAGGGGAATGTGGTTGCAGATGCGCTGAGTCGGCGGGCTCCCGCGCAAGCAAGTTGGATTTTGATGCATGATGAGCATCTAATACGTGATCTAGAGGCCCTGGATATCACTTGTGTCGATAAGAGATCTTCGTCTACTACATGCTTGAACTGGACGGAGGTTCAATACGACCTTGCCGACGGAGTTCGCCAAGCTTTGGAGCTGTATGAAAGCATGAAACGTTACAAGGCGGAGACTTTGGATGGGTCTAGCGCTGAATTCTCTTTTGACGACGGTCTTCTATGGAAAGGTGCGAGATTGTGCATCCCAAAAGTGGCCAATTTACGGGGAGAATTGATGTACGAGGCTCACTTTACAAAGTACTCGATTCACCCGTGGAGCACGAAGATGTATATGGATATGAAGAAACTCTTCTGGTGGCCAGGTTTGAAAAAAGACATTGCTCTCTACGTGGCAAAAAAGTGTCATACTTGCGCGTTAGTGAAGGCCGAATGTCAAAGGCCTGGTGGGTTTCTGAAGTCTCTACCGATTCCGGAGTGGAAGTTTGACGATATCTCAATGGATTTCGTGCACGGGTTGCCGAGATCACAGCATGGAAACGACGCCATCTGGGTGATCGTAGATCATTTAACAAAGGTATCGCACTTCATTCCAAATCAGAAAGACGATCCTGTTGAAAAGCTCACAAAGTTATACGTTGATAGTATCGTATGATTGCACGGAATTCCCCGTAGCATCGTGAGCGATCGTGATGGGCGATTCACATCTAATGATTGGAAACTAATCCACCAACTATTGGGTACTAAGCTGAAATTTAGCATGGCCTTCCACCCGCAAACGGATGGACAGGCCGAGAGGACCAATAGGACGATGGAAGACATGCTCCGGATGTGCGCCCTGGATTTCGGAAAGAGATGGGAGGATCATCTCTATATGATTGAGTTTGCTTACAACAACAGCTACCAAGCAAGTATCAAAGTGGCTCCGTCGAAGCCCTTTATGGTAGGAAATGTCGTACGCTGATAGCTTGGGCTGAAACGGGCGACACAAAGTTGTTGAAGCACAAGGATGTGGATGAAGCGAACACGTCAATTCGGGAAATACGAGAGCGGTTGCTTATTGCTCAAGATAGGCAGGCAAAGTATTACAATGTGCATCACCAGAATGTTGAGTTTGTCGTTGGTGATTGGGTATTGTGAAAATTTCTCGTTTCGATTAATTAGCGGAAAAAACGGGAACTAGGTCGCAAGAACACTCTCAACCCAACTGAGCACAATAAACCAAAAACAAAGAAGGAGCACGAGGTTTAGTATTCAAATCCCCTCTTTACAACTTGAGGTATACATGGCGAGACATGCTTCACCAATACAGTCGAAGAAGAATAACAACAAGACAAGCAGAAACCGATCAAGACGCCCAACTAAAATAAGGCTGTCCGCGTGAACTGCCAAGTCGCCAAACCGCAACTCAACACGCGGATTACCCATTATTCCAATGCTGAAACAGTCCGCCCGAGCAAGGCCGCCTGACCGCTGTCACTTGGCCGCTCCTAACCGCGAACATTGTTGCTGACTAGCTGAACAGAAAGCAGACCGGCAAGGCAAGCCGCCTAACCGCACGGTCTGACTTATTGAGAACAAGAACAAAAGCCGAAGAGAGAAGCCGCAAACCGCGACCACCTGCTGCTACCCTCCACTGACTGCCACCGACTTAACCGCTGCAGTCTCCTCTGATCAAGTCAGAACCACAAACAAGCTGCACAACCTGCGAACACAACAGTGTCAATCTCAACCTGAGCGACTAGAAAAGTCTAACCGCACGAAAGACTTGCGAGCTCTTCCTTACTGTTCACTGCATTTGATCTGAGGGAGAGGTCCTATTTATAGGTGCGAGGTGGAGTGTGGTAACCTCCCATAGACATAGGATAGCCGCCTCAACTCGGTAGCAGGTAGAAAACAAACCGTGCGGCTTAAAGAAAAACTGTACCGTTCTACCAGAACTCCAGGACTTGAAGCAGACCAAGTCCAAGAACAAGCCGGACTGACAGACCGCCAGTTCGCTGCGGGTAAACAACCCGCGCGGTCTCAAGACAGACTGCACAACCTTCTGAGGGAAGACAACCCGCGTGGTCTCCACAACAGACCGCCTGGCCTGCTGCGGGTAAACAACCCGCGCGGTCTCCAAAACAAACCGCCCGACCTCCACTTCACTTCAATATTTTCAACACTCCCCCTTTAAGTGAGAAGTGGAAGTCAACCCGAGTAAACCTCGTAACCGAGTGAATGGTCCCTTCGCTAGCGGCTTCGTGAAGATGTCATCCACATTGTCCTCGCTTCGCACATGCTCAATCATCAGAGAACCCTCCAGCACCTTTTCCCGAATAAAATGATGCTCAATCTCGATGTGCTTGGTCCACGCATGACAACTTGGATTATTAACCAGTTTGAGGGCACTCTCATTGTCACCGCATAGTAGAGTAGGAGTCGCACCTCCTCATGGATGTCTTCTACCAACCTCCTCAGCCAGACGGCTTCCTGAGCTGCAAGGCCGAAGCCTTGTACTCCGCTTCAGTGGTAGAAACAGATACTGAATCATGCTTCTTGCTGCACCATGATATAGCTGCAGGGCCCGCCAAAAAGACGTATCCAGATGTCGACTTACGATCATCCGAATCTCCCCCATAATCAGCATCCATGTAACCATGCAGGTTAAAGCACATATCTCTCCTATAACAGAGACCCAAATCAGAGGTCGACTTCACGTACTACAAGATACTCTTGGCCGCCATTAGATGAGGTTTTCGTGGCTCCGCCATATATCGACTTACCCTGCCAATTACATATGCAATATCTGGCCTAGTAATCGTCAAATATATCAAACTCCCAACAAGAGCTCGGAATACCAATGGATCAGAAAGAATCCGCCCCTCATCCGGCTGAAGCTTTAGACCAACCTCAAGAGGAGTTGAACTACTCTTACCTTCATGCATGCCGAATCTCTTAACGATTCGCTCTGCATAGCCCTTTTGGTAAATGAGCACTCCATTTTTCTGCCTCTCAACCTCGAGTCCAAGGAAGTGGTGGAGCTCACCTAGATCCTTCATCTCAAATCTGATAGCAAGCTCAGCCCTTAGCCTTGCTACCTCCTCTTCTGAGTTCCCGGTGAAAATCATGTCATCCGCATACAACAGCATGAGGACCTAAAGCTCTCCCTTCTTCTTGATAAACAAGCTAGAATCTGAGTCTGAAGCAAAGTATCCGCAGAAATGGAGATATTCTGCGATCTTCCCATACCACGCCTTAGGCGCTTGCTTCAACCCATAGAGGGGCTTCTTCAACTTGCAGACGTGTCCCGGATGAACTTCCGATACATAACCAGGTGGCTGAACCATGAAGATGTCCCTGTCAATCTCGCCGTACATGAAAGCATTCTTTACGTCAAGTTGCCAAATCTTCCATCCTTGGCAAGCTGCCAATGCAATCACCACCCGCTCCGAAGTCATCTTGGCCACTGGACATAACGTCTCCTCATAATCCTCACCCATACTGTTGTGAGAACCCTCGAGCAACAAGGTGAGCCTTGTACCGCTCGATACTTCCATCCGCCTTCTTCTTCCGTTTGAACACCCACTTGCAAGTTACAGGAGTTATGCCATCAACCTTGGGAACAAGATCCCAGGTTTTGTTCTTCCTGAGGGCAGCGATCTCCTCATCCATGGCATCTTCCCACTCCTTGACTCCAGTGGCTTCTTCAAATCTTGAAGGCTCTCGCTCGTCCAGAGGGACAGCAAAGAAACATGAAATAAAGCTCACCATGTTTCCTCCTGCATAACGAGCTGGTGGAATTATAGTCCTCTTTGACCTTCTCAAGGTCGGAACTGGACTATCGTCTTCTGCTGCTTCTTCAGAATCAACTCTGTTCTCAGACGTACTTGGAGCATTGCTCCCCCTGCTTCCAGAACCTGAAGCATTTGCCCCAGAGCTTGACACAACTGGAGCTCCTGGTGAAACATGCAACACCTCCTGAAGACCTTCTGCAGCTTCCTCTTGCCTTTCAACCTTGGTATCTGATAGTTTTATTCCAAAACTCCCCTGGTATGATGTCAGCTCATCAAATACCACATCGCGAGATACCACAAATCTCCGCGTCTGGGGATCCATGCACTTCCAGCCCTTTTTCCGGTCATCATACCCAACAAACACTAGTTTCCTCGCCTTCGCGTCTAGTTTTGTTCTAAGGGCATCAGGAACGTGCACATAGCAAGTTGAACCAAACACTCGTAAGTGTCCCACACCGGGCTTCTCCCTAAACATCAGTTCATGTGGAGTCTTCATATTGATCGGACTAAGAGACATCCGATTGATGACAGAAGCAGCATAAGACATACCCTCCGCCCAGAAGGACTTTGGAATATTCTTGGCATGAAGCCAGCACTTCACGGTCTCCGTCAAATGATGAATTTTCCGCTCAGCAACTCCGTCCTGTTGTGGAGTATGCGCACAAGAGATCTCTCTCCGGATGTCGTGCTTCCTGCAAAAACAAAAGAACTCTCCTGAGGTAAACTCACCTCCATTGTCAGTTCTCAATTTTTTAATCCGCAATCCAAGACAACCCTCCACAAGATCCTTGAACTCCACAAACTTTCTGAACGCTTCTGACTTCTCCTTCATAAAATACACCCAGGTATATCTGGTGTAATCATCAATCAAAACCAGCATATACCGGTTGCCTCCAAGATTAGCAGTGTTGGTCGGGCCAAAAAGATCACCGTGAGTCAACTCCAACGGCTTCTTGCACCTGCTCTGTGACTTGTCGATGAGACTTGCCATACTGACATCCTGCACAGACATGACCCTCTCCTATGGACGATAAACTAGGCAAGCCTCTCACAAGGCCTTTTTCTGCCATAGCCTTTAGCTTCGCCATGCCAACATGCCCTAGCCTTTCATGCCAGATAGCCACGCTATCATTTGTCCGCATTTTATCAACATAGGAACTTGTTGATAAAACAAACAAGTCCTTTGCCCTTTTCCCAACATGAACTGTGTCAGCTTGCACCGATGACACATTCTTAAGAAACCTCACTTCTGTTGGACCAAACAGAACGTGATATCCGGCGTCTACAGCGTTAGTCACCGAAAAGAGATTTTTCTTCATACCCAGCACGTGATAAACACTCCGTAACTTGAGTGGACCCTTATCACTACCTAAAGAAACCATCCCCTCTTGCTTGACTACATGAATAGAATCATCAGCAGTAATAATAGCATCATTACCTGAATAGGGTTGCGCATAAGAAAGCTTTGACCCATCTCCGGTGAGGTGATGACCACACCCCGAGTCAACAATCCAGTCCTCCTTGTAGTTGATAGAAGAAAGAACATCAACGGACGCTGCCGTCAGATTTGTCGTAAAGGCACCCTCTCCACCTCATTCAACTTCCTCATTCCTGGATCCAACTTCCTTCTTGCCAGCAGCATGCCCTGCTTGAAGATTCAATCGGCAATCCATCTTAAAATGACCAAACTGATTACACTTGAAGCACCGAAGTCCTTCCTTCTTCTTTCCATCAGACTTAGGAGCACAGATCCTCTCATGCTGACCTGAAGTAGAGTGACCATCACTTCCAGATGATTTTTTTTCTTCTTGTCCCACTTCTTTTTCTTCCCAGAGAAGAGCACCTCATTATCTCCCTCGGAGACAGACATCCCAGCCATCTGCTTTGCCAAGCTGTCCTGCGAGGCAAGCAAGTTCTCCAGCTCAAGCAACGATGGCTGATTGGCCAGTCTTGGACAAAAGTGACAAAGGCCGCATATTCTCTCTGCAATCCACGGATAATGTGTCTCTTCAGCTTTGCCTCAGAAATAGGTTCATCCGGATCCAATGCAAAAATCTCCGCACAGAGGTTCTTCATCTTTAAAAAGAAAGTAGATACAGAAAGATCACCTTAGTGTCTTTCTCCTACTCATTTTCGAAGAACTATAGCCGCGCTACATTCTTTTTATTGAACAACCCGTCAAGAGAAGTCCAAATCTCAGCAGCAGATCGACATCCTATGATGTGATCAAATAGCTCTGATGAAATTGTTGGGTTTTTCTAGAACCATACATCAAATGTAGGCGCAGCGGAAATAAATAGAAACAACCCAAAAAGACTTTGGATCGGCCATGAATGTTGAATCAAGAAGTTAACCAAACTAGGTAGGAAATTACCTTGACGGGATTGGATCAAATCCAACCTAGATGCTCCACGAAGAAGATTGCCTTCGTCGGCTTTGAAAGAGTTCTCACGTAGAATAATGTCCACGTCTCTACAGCAGTCCACATGAGCCGGGAGAAGAAGACTACACCTTGCGCTTCCACGGATTGCTAGATCCGCTTCAGGAAGAACAACACCGGCGACAATCGTCGGAGAGGAAGTCTGCGGAGGCGATTCAGACGGAACACCTTCCGTCTAGGGTTCGAGCGGAACTCCTTCCGTCGGCTTCTATTTAGTATTATATTTGAGAACCCTAAAAGAAGTCCTATTTATACCCAAAGGATAAACAGCTTCTAGAAGAATCGCTATCCGCAGACCACACAGCAGAATAGGGGCTTCTGTTACAATTCGTCGGGATTCCACGGAACATCATTCGTCGAGATTTCTCGGGACAATCCGACGAATCCGACGAATCAGATCAGACGGCAACATTTGCCGAGAAAATGATCTCTGTAACAATTCGTCGAGTGTTCACGGGACAATCCGACGAATCCCGACGAATCCAGACAGACGACAACATTTTGCCGACTGAAGGGTCTCTGTAATAATTCGTCGAGTGTTCACGGGACAATCCGACGAATCCCGACGAATTCTATCCGTGTAAACCCGACGAATTCAGACAGCAACATTTGCTGGACTTCCCCCATTCTATATGGTGATTGGTAACCTTTACCAACACAGTCAATCTACCAACTTCTCCACATGCTCTTATGTGCGACCCTGCAGGCTCATATCGCGTTGGCAGTGAGATTACATGTTTGACCACTTCTAGATCACAATGGTAACTCCAACAGAAATTGCCCGCTTGAGAGTAAACTCAGCTTTCGCATTTGTTTTCTTCCAAGATTTCATCAGTTCAACATTCCCTTCAATAGGGGCAACTGCTTGTCTCGCTTCTCCTCCGACAACCTCCCAGAGATCCTCACCAAGAAGATAGCTTTTCATACAAGACTTCCACTTCTTAAAGTCAGTCTGTGTAAGAAGCTCAATACCAAGACCTCTTGCAATTCCACCTTCCATTGCAGTACTACTGATTTACTTGAGCTCCAGAAATCCAAGCAAGATAATTGCGGCTGATTCACTGCTCAAACCTCTGTCCCTCTGATACCATGTGAAAATTTCTCATTTCGATTAATTAGCGGAAAAATGGGAACTAGGTCGCAGGAACACTCTCAACCCAACTGAGCACAGTAAACCAAAAACAAAGAAGGAGCACGAGGTTTAGTATTCAAATCTCCTCTTCACAACTTGAGGTATACATGGCGAGACATGCTTCACCAATACAGTCGAAGAAGAATAACAACAACAAGACAAGCAGAAACCGATCAAGCCGCCCGACTAGCAAGCCGCCCGACTAAAACAAGGCTGTCTGCGCGAACTGCCAAGTCGCCAAACCGTAACTCAACACGCGGACTACCCGTTATTCCAATGCTGAAACAGTCCACCCGAGCAAGGCCGCCTTGTTGGCTCTGTAGGCGCCCTTAGAGGGGGGGTGAATAAGGGTTTTAAAAACTTTAATAGAAAACTTTTGATATTTTGATCGAAGTTAAATCAAAAGTAAAGAGATAATGAAATTAGAAATAAAATCAATTTTATTAAACAAGAAAAGACATGATTATCATTTATAAAATTGATTACAAGATCTGATTTCAATGACTCTAGAAATCGAAGCGAATAATATGAAAACCCTTTTTGTTTTCTATACCGACTCGTATCCCCACAAACTGGTTAGCTTTAGCCGATCTCTCCCCAGATACGACCTCAAGCCGCTCTAGCCAATCTATCACCAGAAAGGCCTCGAACACCCCCTAGATCTACTCCCTAGACCCAGTCGCCAACACGAGGCAAATTACTCCCTAAGTCCAACCTAGACCTAGTCACCATGTGGCGAATTCACGAACCGATTACAAAGATGAAATAAAGGACAAAATACAAATATAAAACTCCCTATGTGGTAATCTGAAGGAGACGCCGAAGAATCGCTGAAGATCGTAGAAGTCCAAGCGTGCGTTCTTCGCGTTGAGTTAGCGTGTTGATCCAAGCCTCCTTTGATTCCTCCTTTTGAAATATAAGTGGGAGATGTGTTTGTCTGGAAATACGGCCCTCACAAAGTTTCTAAAGTGCAAGAATAGGGCTCTTGACAATCAATAGTCGGAGAAGACAAAATCCTTCGATTTATAGACTTTGAGCTAACGTCGCCGGCGTTAAGTGCTAACGCCTGGCGTTGACCATGTATAGCAAAATATTAATGGCTCAGATCTTCAGAAGAGGAAGGAGATTCTGCACTTTAGGAATGTTTTATTTTAGGCAATATCAACGCTGGCGTTAAGGCTAACGCGGCGCGTTGGGCAAATCATTCCTAATGTTCCTCCTGAAATCACGGCAGCTTTCTCCTTGCCAAATTCATCGACCGGATAACGCCTAGTGGTGAGATTCTTTCTTTAATCAGACGGCACGCCATCTTCTCCGAAAAGCATCTTCGTCGAACGCCATTTTCGTCGAACGGATAGCGCCCGGCGTTAAGAGCTAACGCCTGGCGTTGAATTTCATCTTTAATTAGCTGGCACCCCAATTCGTCGAACAGATAATTTCGTCAACCACAATTCGTCGAATTGGCTTCAGCTTTCGTCGAACGCAATTTTGATGAACGGAGTTCGTCAAACGGACTTCTTTTTTCGTCGATCGCAATTTCGTCGAACGCCAGAGCGTCGAACGCAGTTACTATTTCGTCGAACGCAGCTTTAAGTTCGTCGACCGCAAATTCGTCAAACGCAGCTTTTCTTTTGGCGCTAACGCCCAGCGTTAAGCTTAACGTCTGGCGTTAAGCAACTTTCAATCCTTCAGCTTGTGGTTAGTGCCAGACCATTGTTGCAGCTACCTGGTGTCAAAACTGTCCATACCTACATGCTAAAAACACAATGGTAAACAAGATCAAATACAAGTAGGATTTGTTATTCTCAAATCAAAGGGATGCGGAAAACCATGTTCCAACACGCCTGACCGCTGTCACTTGGTCGCTCCTAACAACGAACACTGCTGCTGACTAGCTGAAGAGAAAGCAGACAGGCAAGGCAAGCCGCCTAACCGCACAGTCTGACTTATTGAGAACAAGAACACAAGCCGAAGAGAGAAGCCGCAAACCGCGACCACCTGCTGCTACCCGTCGTTGACTGCCACCGACTTAACCGCTGCGGTCTCCTCTGACCAAGTCAGAACCACAAACAAGACGCACAACCTGCGAACACAGCAGAGTCAATCTCAACCCGAGTGACTAGAAAAGTCTAACCGCACGAAAGACTTGCGAGCTCTTGCTTACTGTTCATTGTATTTGATCTGAGGGAGAGGTCCTATTTATAGGCGCGAGGTGGAGTGTGGTAACCGCCCATAGAGATAGGATAACCGCCTCAACTCGGCAGCGGGAAGAAAACAAACCGCGCGGCTTAAATACAAACCGCACCGTTCTACCAGAACTCCAGGACTTGAAGCAGACCAAGTCCAAGAACTAGCCGGACTGACAGACCGCTAGTTCGCTGCGGGTAAACAACCCGCGCGGTCTCAAGACAGACCGCACAACCTTCTGAGGGAAGACAACCCGCGTGGTTTCCAAAACAGATCGCCTGGCCTGCTGCGGTAAACAACCCGCGCGGTCTCCAAAACAAACCGCCCGACCTCCACTTCACTTCAATATTTTCATCAGGTATACCTAAAGATCAAGCCGTTCAAGGGAGTATCGAGGATCCGACGCTTGAAAAAGCTGAGTCCAAGGTACGTAGGACCGTTTGAGATTCTAGAACGAATTGGTGAGGCTGCATATCGGCTTGCTATATCTGATGAGTTAAGCGGGCTACACGACGTATTCCACATCTCCGTATTAAGAAAGGTTGTGAAGGAACCTACGCATATTGTTGCGGTTGACGAGGTGCCGATTGATATTGGGCTAGAGACGAAAGTCAAGCCTATGCGCATCGAAGATACCAAGGTGAAACAATTGCGGAACAAAGCCATCTGAATGGTAACGGTCTGTTGGGACAACTGCGGAAAAGAGGAACTCTCTTGGGAAAGAGAGCAAAACATGCTTGCTGAGTACCCTGAGCTTTTCCTTTCAGGTAATCTATTTTTGTACCCTTTTTGTTTTCGGAATTTCGGGCCGAAATTCTGTTAAGGGGGGTGGAGTTGTAACACCCCAAATCTGATTGGAGCAGCTTTGTGCTGCTAGTAGCAGTTCGATGAACGGCCAGCCTGTTCGATGAACGGCAGGCCCGTTCGACGAACGGCAGGCCCGTTCGACGAAGGCAGGCCCGTTCGACGAACGGCAGGCCCGTTCGACGAACGGCAGGCCCGTTCGACGAACGGCCAGCCCGTTCGACGACCTGTTCGACGAACGGCCAACCCGTTCGATGAACGTTTGCCCGTTTGACGAACGCCAGCCCGACAGTTCGTCGAACGCTAGTCCAATTCAGCGGTAGAGCGATACAGATCCGTGATTTGTGATCCTGGCAGTCAAATCCAAAGGGTTTTAGATCTGATGGTTGGGTTTTATTCCGAGATTCCTTAAGCCTTGACCAGAGGAGATATTTTCATTATTATCTGAGTGTTATCCCTCTTCAAGCTTGAGAAAGATGAAAGACAAGGAGGAATAAGAAGGCATCTTCCGCCATTGATGGAGCTCCGAAGCTCCGAATCACGAGCCATTTACAGATCCACGGAGAGCAGCCCGGTGCGGTCTTTTCCATCCGATTGGAATCTTGGATTCTCGGGATGCCAAAGAAAATGACAAGGGTAACGATCTTCTACTTGGACAAGTGAAATCCTCCTTTTTATGGCATATTTGCATGGAAAATCCCCCACCGATTGGTGGAGAAAAGGGAGTTTTCCAGCGGGTTGATCATTTCGATCCCCTTTGGTTACTTGCATTTAGCATCCGGAATCGTAGTACAGACATAGGCATTGTGTGTGAAACCCATCCGGACAGGTTGGTCTGGATTGGTGAGGGCTATATTGTCGATTGTGCCGGAGAAGACTCTGTGATCTTGTGTGTGCTATTTTCGGGTTCTGCATATTGTTGAGTACTGCAGGGAGTCCTGGAGTTAACCTCCAGGAAATACCCGAAGTTGTGGGCGGATCTGATGATCTGTCACTACCGCCCGACGCTAGGGCTAGCGCTGGCGGTAGCTCCCAAGAGCTGTTTGTTGAGGTGTGAATCCTCATTTTTGTTGCTCGGGTTGAGGTGAAGTCGTACCCGCGTCAAACGAATGATTCCGACGATTTGAGCACGGGCAAAGCTGATCCAAACCCGCCCTCAGACCAGATAGGTGAAGAGGTAGCCCCTCGGTGCACCGTAAGATGTTGGGAAGGGTCCATAGGACAAGATAGTCTTGACGGCTAAAGCTCATGCGAACTCTTTGTCTAAGGAGTTGTTAGGTGTGGCTCGGGGAGTACACCGTGAGAGCGCCTTGAGAGCACGAAACGTATGGTCGTGCGTGCCAACGTTGGTGTTGATTGCTTATACATGTGGTGCTTGAACGCACCTTGACAACCTATGCCTATACTGTCTGCCTGTAGGGAAGGAGTACCACCACCCCGTCTATAGGGGTGGGGTCGTTATAATATTGGTCAACTTTAGATGACCGGTTACTTGTGTTGGGGAAATGATTTATCTTAACCCATAGAACTGAACATAAATTCTAAGTTTGAAAAATTAGGCTAAGTAAATATGCGTCGAATAGTATTTGACGCAACGTCGAAATATAGTCGACATTTCTCTCAGGAAGAGTCAAAGTAACTCTTAGAAGAATTCGACGTAATCCTAGTCGACATACCTCTGACTTCCAGTCGACGCATGTGATAAAGTCGACGCATCCTAGTCGACGCACCTTCCTTATTCTCCTCTTGACGTCCAGCCAGGATGAAATCGACGCTTACATCGAATAGTAATCGACGCACGTCGATATCTATAAGTAATTCAAAAATACGCCAGATCTCTTTCCTTCTTTCTGTAGATCTGATTTTTATGGAATAATATTATTCTTTTATAGCCGTTCTGAATCAGCCTTTCCTTCTATTTGATTCTTGGCTTATTTGATTCAGATTATTATGGATATTATTTGAAATCAGAATGAATTCTTTTCTTTCTACAGAAATATTAATTATGGAAACTCTTACCTCTTTCTAATTCTTTGTCTGCTAATTGATTATTCTCCTTTAGCATTATGTTTCAAACAGAGCTATAAATAAGAAGGAGGTCGGCAAAGAATATAGCAAGTGATTGATGCGATGATTCGGCAAGTGCACCGGTCACGCAAGTAATAATAATGGGGAAAATCCCCGAGTGTCGGTCTCTTGAGGAACACAGTAAGGTGGAGTTAGGTTTCGAGGAAGGACTTGAGATTGAAGTCCTTAAATCGGATGGAATGCGGGGGAGTTGGGTTGGCTTTTGGAAAATAAAATAAAAGCTATCAACTACTCCTATGCAATGCCGCTATGCAATGCTTCGCTTGGCGGGATGGAGACTAGGCAGGCCTTGAGCGCGCTGCGTCGAAAGGGTGTATGGACGAGTAGGCAAGCGGAATCGAACTGTGCAGGCCTTGAGCGCACTACTTCGTTAGGCGGGATGGAATACGGGCCGCGATGCCACGCTTTGGTAGGCGGATGGACGAGTAGGCTAGCGGAGTGAGGGTCGCAAGCACCTCTTCGACAAGCACGCCACTAGCAATTGCTAGTGCGGCACACGAACGTGACGGCGGAATGGAAATGGACGGCGGCGCACCTCAAGCAACTCAAATAGATAAATTACACAATCACATAGACATGAAATATATATGTAAATATAACTAATTCAAGTGCCACTTCATCATCATGATTAGATCTAGCTACAAATACATCAAAAAGAGAAGAATAAGGCAAGAAATCGACCGAATTCGAAGTCTCGTTGTAGATTCACGGTTGGAATCGCCGGGTTGTCAATCCGCGTCCAAGCTCGGTCCGCAACTACGTCCGGGGTAGAGAGAGCTGTCACGACTCTCCAATGGACCCGTCTTCTTCGTGTCACGATCCGGTAGAGGTTGCAAACTTCCTCTTGCTCGATGGAGATGGCAGCTAGATCTCTCTTTGAAGCTCTTGGATGAAGGAGGAGGCCGAGAGGAAACTCCGGCTCAAGATTGGCGTGAAGAACAAGCCCGGAGCACCTCCAGATGGTGGGCGGCGGTGGAGGGGCGAAACTGGCGCGGAACGGCGGAAGAACGGCGGAAAAATGCGGAAGATCTGACCTAAATCGCGAGCAGGTCGATTTATAGGCGCTGGAATAAACAGTGCGCATGGTCAGTGGCGCACGACCAGTGGTCGTGCGCACTAGAATTCGGTGATCGTGCGCTCTACCTGGACGGAACCTGCAAAGACAGAAATTATGAAATAACATGTTCGCACGACCAGTGGCGCACGGCCGGTGGTCGTGCGCACTATCGTAGGTGGTCGTGCGCACTGATTGAAACAAAACTCAAGAAATTGATGATAAGCGCGCACGAACAGTGGCGCACGACCGGTGGTCGTGCGCACTAGCGTAGATGGTCGTGCGCACTGCACCAAACAGAACTCATAAAAAAGGGTTAAGTGCACACGATCAGTGGCGCACGACCAGTGGTCGTGCGCAATAGAACCGGTGATCGTGCGCAGTGTTCCTGTGCAGAATTGCACCGGAAACACCTGCACGACACCTGTTCTAGCGTACGACACCAGTCTAGCCACTGAAAGTGGGACTTAACATCGCAAGAAAACTAATAACAAAGAAAGATACGAAATAACACCAAAATGGGCCTAGAAGTGCACATAGCAAGCGATAACAAATATAAGCTAAAACAAGGCTAAAGTGCAGTGGAATGACTAGATAAACGGCTCAGATGAGTCCATATATGTGTATATAATCGGGACTCATCACACCCCCAAACTTACCTGTTTGCGCGTCCCGAGCAAACAAATTCCATGCGAACGGGGAAAGAAAAGTAGATGGCTTAAAACTACAATACAGAGTACCATGCGAAGTCGCATGCTCACGTGCATAAGAAAAATAGTAGAAAAGATTTCTGACTATAAAAACAGTTTATATATTTCTAAAAGAGTAAAAGCATATTACAACTACTCAAAATGGTGAACTACGGTGAATCATTCGGTCACGCATACGGAGAAAGTAAACTAAACGCTGAGATGAGCATTGCTCAAGATTGGGGTGTCGGATAAACTCCACCGAAATCCATCGGTGTCGGTGACCATAGGCTTGCCCGGTCACATTCTCTCCACGGCACTGGTTTGACTCAAATGCGTGAATCAATAGGACTTTAGGTTTTAAATGGGGCTTGGGTTTAGGTGAGGTATACAATGATAAAGACGATGGTTCAAATACTAAACCCAAATGAGCTAATGCAGGAAACTATCCTCATTCACCACACAAACACGCGGGTACACAACACCCCCAGACTTGGACTTAACAGCATGGGTGCGTGCACCGCCTACTCCCAAACATAAATCTAAAACAGATTTTTTTCAATTAAAATTTTCATTCTTCTTTTTCTTTTCAAATCTTTTTCTTCTTTTCTTTTTCTTTCTTTAACAATTTCAGCAAATTTTCAAAGATGCACAACCACATTTTCACAATGTACTACCACAATCAACACCACCAATTTGAAATTTAAACAAAATGCTTGCTTTTTGGGTGTGCGACTAGGATTGGAATTTAGGCTTTGGAGAACAATAGTGGGGCTGAACCAAAAGAATGGGGTAGGCACAACTGGGCTAGCGAGGAAATGATGATAGGAATGGCACAAAGGCTCAACCGGGCCAAGATGATGGCCTATATCACATTCACGCAATTGACTAACCGTATACCCATGCTTCAAGAATCGCTTGGGGCAAGTTCTAGCCACCGAGAAAGATTCTCCTTTCTCCCGACTCAAGCAATACGAATCTAGCGATCGTTTACACACATCCCTATGCTACCGTTTGATTCCACCGGATTCACCATTTGAGTAGAGTAAACAACATTTACACTAATAGAAAAAAAAATATTAAACCATAAGTATAAAGAGAAGTCTAATCTACACAAATTTCTATGCAACCGAGCACTCGACTAGGAGCACTACTAGAGTCAACATTTTACTCTGCTACATAGTCCTAAGCCATCACTTAGACTTTCCCACATAAGCAGAAGAATTAAATTCACTACAGAGCATGCATACAGGCGAGTACGCGCTCAAGTGGGTGTGGTGGTGTGCAATGAAAATGAACAACAATTTAAATGAAATCTTCTAGTATGCAGTGAAATAGTGCACGTGAGCGGGTAAACAAAACTACTCTCCCCCAGACTTAAACTAAACAATCCACAGAATATATGACATGAGAATCAGGAAAGGCTAGGGAAAGAGAGTACCCAGTGCTCAGAAATGAGCACACCAGAAGATTGGCGTGTAAGCTAAAATGAAGCTGCAGCATCCGCCATCCAGAAAAGATACCTGCAGGGGTCAGCTCCGCAGAAACAAAAGAAAATAGAAAACTGAAAAGAAATATTACTAACTAAACATGATTAGATGAAATAAAAATGCAGAAAAGAAAGATAACAACTGGGGTTATTGTCATCCCAGCACGACTTATTCTAAATTAAAAAGGTTCTAGCTAATGGGCCTATGAAAAAGAAAATGCACAGGTAACTGCTCCATTATCCGTTTCGGTAGCTGGTACCGATACGGAGATAAGGCAGTCACCCTTCTACCTAAATAATAATACCTGCTCCTCACAGGTAGAGGGAAAAGAAAGTAAGAAGAGGAGGAGGCCTGGTCCTCACTCATCTCACCAAAACTATCCTTGCCCAGCAAGGTATCGCCCACAGCAGGTCCGCAGGAGGAGAAGGCAACGAGTGGAGCTTCCTCTACGGAGGGGGGATCAACCTCCTCACATGAGAGGATGCTCTCATCATTGACTTGAGCATCATGCTCCAAGTCCTCCTGATGTACCTGTGAAGACTCAACCTGCACAGGCTCAGATGAAGAAGGGGGGTCAGGAAATAAAAGAGAAGAATGACATAAATAATCAAAAATCGGGGGAGTGGTCCCGGTCTCACTCCCATTAGGTTGGGGAAGTAAAATAATGTTTGCATTGTCATCAATGCTACAAGATTCGGCGGGATCAATGGTGGCCAGGCTTGGGATTTGGACTTCCTCCACCGGTGCTGGGGAAAACTCCTCTTCACCTAGAAGGTTGTCCTCCTCCATAGGAGTAGGCACAATACTAAGATCAGCCGCCTCCTCTTGCGACACATCATCAACAATGTCGTCAGGGACGAGTGTAGTATGCACAACAGGGAGAGGGATAGTGCTCGGATAAAAGTCGAGCACCGATTCCTCACAAAGAATCGAATCCACTAGGGGTGGTGGATGCACATGGAGAATAGGCTCAGCAATGTCGGTGCATAGATCAGCCGCACATCCAGTGACTGTGTCAATGCCATACCCTTCAAGATGTGAAGGTGGCAAGGACACAAAACTGGATGTTAAAGGTGTGTCGCCAGAGTTAGGATTCGGGACGATCCGGATATCCGGCTCGTCATCCTCATCCAATTGGCGACAAAAAGCAGCACAATCCTTCAGGGCGTGATCAGTGCTCCGACAAAACTGGCACTGCCTTGCGGGCTTCTTTGGCACAGCGGGGGCTGGAGCCGAAAAGAAGTATGATGGTAAAGGCTCAGCAGAGTAGCCATAAGACTTACGCGCACCATGTGGAGTACCAGACGACGTCGGTGCTCCATATGCTGGGCTATAAGAATTATGCCTACTATTCTCCGTAGGGCATTCATCACTAGAGTGGGAGGTAGCTCCACACCAAAGGCAACGGAAATTGAGATGTGCCCACATAGTGTGAAGATAAAACGATTCAAAATCAAAATGCTATTGTGCAAAATACTACACCTAACAAAAATTACTAAAGCAACCTAATAAAAAAACAAGAAAACAGAAAATGAGGAAATAAAACAAAGAAATGCGATTTACAAATGGAAGGGCTCCTTTCTCAGATTCTCCCTCTCCAGAAAACTCACACGACTGTGTTTCCCGGCAACGGCGCCAAAAACTTGATGCGATGATTCGGCAAGTGCACCGGTCGCGCAAGTAATAATAATGGGGAAAATCCCCGAGTGCCGGTCTCTTGAGGAACACAGTAAGGTGGAGTTAGGTTTCGAGGAAGGACTTGAGATTGAAGTCCTTAAATCGGATGGAATGCGGGGGAGTTGGGTTGGCTTTTGGAAAATAAAATAAAAGCTATCAACTACTCCTATGCAATGCCGCTATGCAATGCTTCGCTTGGCGGGATGGAGACTAGGCAGGCCTTGAGCGCGCTGCATCGAAAGGGTGGATGGACGAGTAGGCAAGCGGAATCGAACTGTGCAGGCCTTGAGCGTACTGCTTCGTTAGGCGGGATGGAATACGGGCCGCGATGCCACGCTTCGGTAGGCGGATGGACGAGTAGGCTAGCGGAGTGAGGGTCGCAAGCACCTCTTCGACAAGCACGCCACTAGCAATTGCTAGTGCGGCACACGAACGTGACGGCGGAATGGAAATGGACGGCGGCGCACCTCAAGCAACTCAAATAAATAAATTACACAATCACATAGACATGAAGTATATATGTAAATATAACTAATTCAAGTGCCACTTCATCATCATGATTAGATCTAGCTACAAATACATCAAAAAGAGAAGAATAAGGCAAGAAATCGACCGAATCCGAAGTCTCGTTGTAGATTCACGGTTGGAATCGTCGGGTTGTCAATCCGCGTCCAAGCTCGGTCCGCAACTACGTACGGGGTAGAGAGAGCTGTCACGACTCTCCAATGGACCCGTCTTCTTCGTGTCACGATCCGGTAGAGGTTGCAAACTTCCTCTTGCTCGATGGAGATGGCAGCTAGATCTCTCTTTGAAGCTCTTGGATGAAGGAGGAGGCCGAGAGGAAACTCCGGCTCAAGATTGGCGTGAAGAACAAGCCCGGAGCACCTCCAGATGGTGGGCGGCGGTGGAGGGGCGAAACTGGCGCGGAACGGCGGAAGAACGGCGGAAAAATGCGGAAGATCTGACCTAAATCGCGAGCAGGTCGATTTATAGGCGCTGGAATAAACAGTGCGCACGGTCAGTGGCGCACGACCAGTGGTCGTGCACACTAGAATTAGGTGATCATGCGCTCTGCCTGGACGGAACCTGCAAAGATAGAAATTATGAAATAACATGTTCGCACGACCAGTGGCGCACGACCGGTGGTCGTGCGCACTATCGTAGGTTGTCGTGCACACTGATTGAAACAGAACTCAAGAAATTGATGATAAGCGCGCACGAACAGTGGCGCACGACCGGTGGTCGTGCGCACTAGCGTAGATGGTCGTGCGCACTGCACCAAACAGAACTCATAAAAAAAGGTTAAGTGCACACGATCAGTGGCGCACGACCAGTGGTCGTGCGCAATAGAACCGGTGATCGTGCGCAGTGTTCCTGTGCAGAATTGCACCGGAAACACCTGCACGACACCTGTTCCAGCGTACGACACCAGTCTAGCCACTGAAAGTGGGACTTAACATCGCAAGAAAACTAATAACAAAGAAAGATACGAAATAACACCAAAATGGGCCTAGAAGTGCACATAGCAAGTGATAACAAATATAAGCTAAAACAAGGCTAAAGTGCAGTGGAATGACTAGATAAACGGCCCAGATGAGTCCATATATGTGTATATAATCGGGACTCATCAGTGATCCACTTCATCCATTTTCAAATAGAGGAAGAGCTCCCAAGTGAAAAGAGAGAATTGAGATATAGTGCTGCAGAAAAGATCAAGCTTCCTTCTCCTTCTCATTCTGAAGTCATACTGCTGCAAACTCAGAAAGCTCTCACAAAAGAGAGAAAAGTTCAAAATCTCCTTCTCACTATAGAAGAGAGATCCTATTCACTATACTTGTGCTTCTAATCTTCTTGCTAGGAAGAAGATTCCTTCTTACATATATTGTTTCTTGTTCTTTTACTTGTTCTACTTCTTCTTTTCTTTCTTACTTCATCTTCAAACTGTGTAAAAGAGTTTTTAGAATCTCTCTTCAAAAAATTCAGTTGTAGTGGTTCTAAGAGTCTCCTTATCAAAAGACTCAGTCTGGTTTTAAGAGTCTCCTTATCAAAAGACTCAGTGCAAGTTAGTGAATTCCTACCAAAGGGGGTAGACGAGTGGACTACCCAAAGTTTGGGGAACCACTATATTTTCTTGTGTTGTGCTGTGATTTTCTACTTGTTATTTGTCTTCTTTACTTGCTTAATTCTTGTTGGTGTGTGGGAAGTTTAAATCTGTGATTCTTACACATACATATATATATATATATTTGCACAAAGTATTTTTAATCTCTATTCACCCCCCCCCCCCCCCCCCCTCTAGAGAATTCTAGTGAGGATAACTGTGCACTTTCAATTGGTATCAGAGCTAGGTTGATCTAAAAAGGTTAACTACTTGATCAAAAAGATCCTACCTCTTATATATATATATATATATATATATATATATTTCTGAAAAATATTTCTTTTCACATGGCACAAATCAAAGATTATGCTTCCACCAGACCACCAATGTGCAATCTTGAAAAGTTTGCAGTTTGGAAAGCAAGAATTAGGATTTATATGAATTCTATTGATGAAGAATTATTTAATGTTATCTTGACAGGTCCTCCCAAGTCTTATCGAAGAGACTCAAGTGGTGTAGTGACTCAAACACTTGTCCCAAAGGCTGAGTGGACAGCTGAAGAAAAGAAGGCAGGAACGTGTGATGCAAAGGTTGTGAACATTCTGGTCTCAACCCTCTCAGATGGAATCTTTCAAAAGGTTGTTGAATGTGAATCAGCCAAAGAAATCTGGGAAGCTTTTACAAAGATGGTAGAAGGGAGTGTTGATGAAAGAAAAGATAGAAAGGCTCTATTGATCTCCCAATATGAGAACTTTCAAAAGAAGCAGGAAGAAAGCATATCTGAGATGTATGACAGATTCAGTCTGATCATCAATCAATTAAGAAGCCTGGATAGAGATATCTCTCTCACAGAGATCAATGACAAACTGTTAATGAGTCTCCCAAGTTCTTGGGACTCAAGAATATGAGCAATAAGAGATACAAGAGGACAAAGGGAAATCTCAACAGATGCTCTCTTAGGAAAACTCAAATCCTATGAGCAACTGCTGAAAACCAGAGAAGAGAAGGAAAGAAGAGGAAGCACTTCATCTTCCTCAAAAGATAGAAACATTGCTTTGAAAGCAACAGAAGAAGAGACCCCTGTCACTGAAGAAGAATTGTTCAGCCTCCTAGCCAGAAGATTCAAGAAATGGGTCAAGACAGATGGGTCTAGAAGGAGAGAATCAAAATCAAGGTATGATAAAACTCCTACTAAAGAAATCATTTGTTATTCCTGCAGGAAACCTGGACACATAGCACCAGAATGTCCAGAAAATACTGAGAAAAAGAAAGATCTTAAGAAAAAGGGGAAGAAGAAAGAAAGAGGCTTCATTGCAGAAGCTTGGAGTGAAACAGATTCTGAGGACAGCACCTCATCCAAAAGTGACAATGAAGAATATAAGCAAGAAGACCTATGCCTAATGGCTTTTGAAAGCTCAAAGGAAGAACATGATGCCAAATCATGGAGTGAGACAGAATCAGAAGGAAGCATCTTTTCTGAAGATGGTAAAGAAAATAGCCTTATTCTCATAGAGGAATCTGAGGATAAGGATGAGGTAAGCATTTTTGATGACATAGATTTTCTGTGTGATGACTTCAAAAATAATTTTAAAGAATTATGTTTAGATTAACTAAAAGCTAAACAAGAAATTAATAATCTAAAAGAACAAATTAATGTCATTAGAAACCAGAGAAATATAGAAGAAACTTGTTCTGAAAATCATGAGTTAAGGGCTAATATCATAGAAAAAGAAATAAAGACGGCTAAAATAGAAAACCAGCTTCTTAAGAATAAGGTATCCCAAGCAAAAGCTTTTGAAGAATCAATAAAAATGAGAAGCCAAACACTTAAAGAAATTACAGATAAACAAACAAAAAGAATTAAAAATCTTGGGCTAGGAGCTGATCCCTCAGCCAGTCCAATTCCATCCAACAAACCTGCTTGGATGAGCCCTGTAAAATTCACTAAACCCACTGAAACAATAAACCAAGAAAAAGACTCACAAAATAAGGAAGAAGACTCCTTCAATGAGATACACCATTTTGATGAACAATCATACTATACAGATGAAGACTCTCAAACTACTTCTAAGCAGGCAACTAAGACAAAAGAAATAACTCATAAAGAAATAAAATCAGAAAAAGGGAAAAATAAAATTTGTGAAGATGCAATTGCGTCGACTTCATATCGACGCATCAATAAAAGTACGTCGAATTCTACTCAACGCAATCTCTCAGACGCTTCGACCTCCAATCGACGCATGAATAAAACTGCGTCGACTTACAATCGACGCAACTTCTTCCATGCATCGATTCCAGATCAACGCAATCTAGAGAAAGCGCCGAATGTAATTCGACGCAACTCTCATCATACATCGAATGGATATCGACGTATAAATCCTCAGAGCAACTTAAATACAGGACATTGCTATTCTTCAAAAACTTTCCATCTTCTTATCCCCCATTCAGGACCCTTCTATCCTAATCAAAAATCCTTTCATAATCAAAATTACTATCCTGACTATAACTCTTATCCTAACCAAAGCTGTTATCCTAATCAAACTGTTTATTCTAATCAACACCACTATTCCTCTCTAAACTCAAATTCTCATAATCTTAAGATAATCAAGTGCTATATATGTAACAAAACTGGCCACATTGCCAAATAATGTTGGCACAATCAATCAAACTATCTGTAAAAATTTAGCCCAAGGCTGACTTAGAAAACTTTAGGAATAGGAAGAAATAATTTCTCAAGGAAAACCCAGACCTTGTCAAATAAAGTCACGTCGACTTCTAATCGACGCACCGTTGATAACTCGGTTCAATAAATGAAATCGACGCTTGCGTCGACTCCAACCGACGCATACGTTGATAGGAAACCCTATCATCCCAATCCAGACTATATCGACGCTCACGTCGAATTACACTCGACGCAACGTCGACTTCTTGAAAACGAGCGGCAATGTATTTTCGGTCACATCCACTGTTGTACCGAATAAGCCTCGAATTGTGCCTCATTTCGACGTTTCACCTGACTTAAATAGACTCTTCAGTTAGAAACCTTCACGACTTCTGCATCCTTCATCCTTCTTGCTCTTCAGTCCAAACCATTTCTTCCTCTCTTTCACTAACCTAAAAATGGCTCCCAAGACCAACTCTGGCTTCGACATTGACCTCGAATCCTTCCAAGCCGCAGCCGAAAACTACAAGAGAATCATAGCTCTGTTCTCTGAAGCTGGATTAGACAAGTTCATCTCCACTAGATGCAAGCTTCTGGAGACAGAACTCACAGAGCTCACGACTCATGTTCAGATATCTGAACAAGGAGAAATCCAAGGAACAGCCCATGAGACACCTGTCTCAATCTCTGCAGAACAAATTAGGACCACCTTTGATCTTCCATCAGGTACATTCTATCTTTGTTTAAACTCAAATAGAGAAAGAAAATAAATTTCTAAAGAAGTAGCTAAATAAGACTCCTTCATCACTCCCTTATTAGGTAATGAACCTGTGGAACTGACCCCTGAAGAAATCAAGAATCTGCTAATCACCATGAAGTTTTCAAAAGATAGACCAATCCACCTAAAGAAGATTGACTTTTCTGATGAATATAGATTACTAGCAGATATAGTAGGAAAAATCCTACTATGCAAGATCTCTGCCCATGATGCAGTACCCAAACAGCAACTGAACATCATGGGGCCCTGGTGCTGAAGAAAAAGATAGACTGGGCCAGCCTCCTGCTCAAACTGATAGGCTACAAATACTCCCACAAAGAAAATGCTTATATGAGAATCATGAGTCAAGTACTCTTCCACTCCTTCCCTGACCTATGTAGGTCAAAAGGAATCCCTATCCCTCCAGGAAAAAGGATGTCAATAGCCCTATTCTCTAAATGGACCAGGCAAATCCCTAAGCCTGGTTCCATCCCTGAAAAGACTCCCTCTCCTCCTAACTCTCCTGCTCATCCTTCTTCACCTCCTCCTCCTCCTCCTCAACAAACATCCCCTCTATACCACCGTCATCCACTCCAATAGTCTCTACCACCCTCACAACTCCTACTCTACCTACCTCTTCTCAAACACCTGCTCAAACAGTAGTTTCTCCATCTCTTCCTCCTCTCACTTTCTCATCCTCTCTACCTCCTTTATCACCCATACCTCATGTATCAACTAACTTCTCTCCAGCTTCATCACCTCCACCATTATCTCCTCCTCCATCACAACATGAACCATTTGGATCCACTGAAGCTATCCTCACTCAGTGCATTGCATCAGCAGCCCAAATATTCCAGGCAATGCTGGATGAGCATTGCTCCCTACTTCACTCCTCCATAATGCACATGCATACCCAAATAGATGGGGTAAGTGCCTCTGTGCAAAGTCTAAAGACATCTGTCTATTCATCTAGGGTCACCAAATCTTTCTTAACCTCCTTAGCTAAGAAGGTCAAGAAGGGGGAGAAGTTAGATGAAGAGCAGCTCTCCAGTCATAATTCTCCCTCTCACAAGTCTCTTCCTAAAACCATTGGGAATGAAGTTGTACCTGAGCTACATATTGAAGAACAACTAACATAGGTACTCCATATAGCAAGAGAAGCTACACAACAAGTGATTATATTACAAGGGGAGGCCTATAGGGCAGAAAACGAAGCTGAAAAAGAAACCGAGGATGAAGGGGAGAAAGAAAATGAAGCTGATGCTGGAAATGAGAAAGAGCCAGATACTGTAATAACTGAAGTAGGAGCTCAGGAGCCAGATATAGTTAAAACTGGAGCTATAGATGAAAGAGTAGCTGGAGAAGAAGAGAAAGGCTCAAAGGAAGTTCCATCCCAGGGGGAGCAAATTGTTGAGTCTCAGGGGGAGCTAAGGGAATCAACTGCCACTGAGAAGGAGCAACCCACAAAAGTATTTACTAGAAAAAAAAAAAGAAAACTCCTCCTACTCCTCCTGAGTGATGTTTTGAAATAATGATGATATACTATATGCTTGAATACTGATTGGTTTGAACATAAAGTTGGTTTATATATAATCTTATTCTATTTTCTTCTGAATGATTAAACATATTCCTCTTCTCTATATAAATGCTTTGCATTGTTGATTAAATACTGACACAATTTCTCTCTAAATAGGGTTAAGACAAATAGGGGGAGATTGTTGGGGAAATGATTTATCTTAACCCCTAGAACTGAACATAAATTCTAAGTATGAAAAATTGGGCTAAGTAAATATGCGTCGAATAGTATTCGACGCAACGTCGAAATATAGTCGACGTTTCTCTCAGGAAGAGTCGAAGTAACTCTTAGAAGAATTCGACGTAATCCTAGTCGACGTACCTCTAACTTCCAGTCGACGCGTGTGATAAAGTCGACGCATCCTAGTCGACGCACCTTCCTTATTCTCCTCTTGACGTCCAGCCAGGATGAAATCGACGCTTACGTCGAATAGTAATCGACGCACGTCGATATCTATAAGTAATTCAAAAATACGCCAGATCTCTTTCCTTCTTTCTGTAGATCTGATTTTTATGGAATAATATTATTCTTTTATAGTCGTTCTGAATCAGCCTTTCCTTCGATTTGATTCTTGGCTTATTTGATTCAGATTATTATGGATATTATTTGAAATCAGAATGAATTCTTTTCCTTCTACAGAAATATTAATTATGGAAACTCTTACCTCTTTCTAATCCTTTGTCTGCTAATTGATTATTCTCCTTTAGCATTATATTTCAAACAGAGCTATAAATAAGAAGGAGGTCGGCAAAGAATATAGCATGTGATCCACTTCATCCATTTTCAAATAGAGGAAGAGCTCCCAAGTGAAAAGAGAGAATTAAGATATAGTGCTGCAGAAAAGATCAAGCTTCCTTCTCCTTCTCATTCTGAAGCCATACTGCTGCAAACTCAGAAAGCTCTCACAAAAGAGAGAAAAGTTCACAATCTCCTTCTCACTATAGAAGAGAGATCATATTCACTATACTTGTGCTTCTAATCTTCTTGCTAGGAAGAAGATTCCTTCTTACATATATTGTTTCTTGTTCTTTTACTTGTTCTACTTCTTCTTTTCTTTCTTACTTCATCTTCAAACTGTGTAAAAGAGTTTTTAGAATCTCTCTTCAAAAAATTCAGTTGTAGTGGTTCTAAGAGTCTCCTTATCAAAAGACTCAGTCTGGTTCTAAGAGTCTCCTTATCAAAAGACTCAGTGCAAGTTAGTGAATTCCTACCAAAGGGGGTAGAAGAGTGGACTACCCAAAGTTTGGGGAACCACTATATTTTCTTGTGTTGTGCTGTGATTTTCTACTTATTATTTGTCTTCTTTACTTGCTTAATTCTTGTTGGTGTGTGGGAAGTTTAAATCTGTGATTCTTACACATACATATATATATTTGCACAAAGTATTTTTAATCTCTATTCACCCCCCCCCCCCCCCCCCCTCTAGAGAATTCTAGTGAGGATAACTGTGCACTTTCAACTTGTTGCCACGTTTTGGTGGATTGTTGTTGCAGGTGCAGGTGTGCCAAGCGGGAAGTAGCTTGCTGGAGCTTATGCTGTATTGGCCCTCGAAGGCCAACCTCCCCTCTTTTGCTTTCCTTAAAATGTCGTCCTGCGTGCCGATGTATGTTGGAGTTTTGAGATATTGTTTAATGTAAGGCCTTAAGGCCATAACTCTATTGTTTCATTCCTGGGATAGTGGACAGTTCTAAAAGGTATTTTTAATCAAATGCTTACGCTTACGTTTTACTCACTCTGGTGTAGTTGTAGCTCTTTTTGTTTATCACCTTATAATGCCTAGCTAGTGTGTATAGTATGGCGTGGGGTCCCGGGCGGACCTACTGTTATATTATTTGTACTGGCAGAGTGTTACAACTTTACACAACTCAACCTATTCGCGCTCATCCGAGATCCATTGGGCAGCACTACCTCCAGTTTATCCTTCACCAGGATAGACGGTACTCCGATTTGCAACACGAAATCCTTAGTCAAGAAGGAGTGCGATGCTCCCGTATCGAAGAGAGCTCTCGCCGGATAGTTGAAGATTAGAACGAAGCCTAAAAGCACATAAACAAAGGTATAGTCGTACATGTAGTATAAATCAAGTTAAGCTGTAAAAGCTAAATTTTACTTCATACCTGTGACGACGTCATTTTGTCAGATGGCTTCTTGCTGGCCAAGCGAATAGACTCTCGGATTGGTCGGAGTTTGCTGGGAAGCAGAAGACTCCGCAGCTTTTCCTTTCTCCGCATAAGATGAACCCGCCTCACGAGCATAGTCCACCGCTCGATTTGCTGCCTTCGGGGGACCACTTCGACATACCGCGGCTTTGTGTCCCACCTTCCCGCAGTTGAAATACGTGATAGGACCCTGCACAGTAGTTGCTCCTGAAACATTAGAAGGAGCTGGTTCCGCGAACCTAGACTTCCTCTTATTTTTCCTGAACTCAGGCTTTACTTGAGAGGTCGGCGCGAGAAATTCTGGCTTCTTGCTGGGGCCTTTTGCGCGTCGCACTCTCTGCATATCTAGCTCTAGTGATCTGGCAGCTTGCACCATAACCTGGAACCCAAGAGTCATAGGGCCTGCCAAAAGCAGCCTTAACTCATCTCGAAGGCCTTCATAGAATTTATTCGTCTTATCTTCCTCATCTTCTACCAAATATCCCGCATAGCGACTCAGTCTCGTGAACTCATGCATGTAGTCGTCCACCGAACGGTCGCCTTGAGTTAGCCGCAGAAACTGATTTTGCAATGCACGGCGCTGGGCAGAGGGAATAAACCTCTGGAGGAACAGACATGTGAACTCTGCAATCGAGACCTCGGTAATAACTCTACCGTCCAACTTGTGCGCTTCCAGTTCATCCCACCAAATCCCTGCCTCTCCATTCAGAAGGAAAGTGGCTAAGGTGACTTTCATCGCCTCTTCAGTTGTTGTTGCCCTTAGAGTCTTCTTTACTATTGCCAGCCAATCCTCAGCCTCTGTTGGGGACTCGGTCCCAAGGAAGGTTGGAGGGTTGAAGCTTAGAAAGTGCTTCAATTGCTGGTCGCGCGCTCGCCCCACAGCTACATGTTCCACTCTTGGTTCCACCCTGGGCTCAACCACAGGTTCCGCTCTCGGCTCCACTGCAGTAACAGGCACTGGGGCCATCTCTGGAGTAGGAGTAGTAGGCTGTGCAAGCCGTTCAGCTTGATTATTGATCATCGCGAAGACTGCTTCAGCGACTAATCTCACCATCTCAGCAGAAGGAGTGGTCGCTAGTACCTCAGCAGACACACTACTTTCAACAGTGTTACGGGGTTGAGACTGCCCTGCAGCACTCCTAGTCACCTATAATCGTGCAAGACACATATTAGGGACCGAAAACAAAACAAAAAACAAGCAAGGAACGCTCAGGTTCCGCAAACAAACACATTTTTCATTCCTAAGTGGACATTCTTATTAGTTTTTAAAATCATTTTAGGTGAACGCACAATACAGGTACTCCACCCCTTAAAAGGAATTCGGCCTCGAATTCACGAAACTACGGATTGATTCCTAAAATCTGATACCAAATTGTAACACCCTGCCAGTACAATTAATATAACAGTAGGTCTGGCCGGGACCCCACGCCATATTATACACACTAGCTTGGCATTATAAGGTGATAAACAGAAAGAGCTACAACTACACCAGAGTGAATAAAACGTAAGCGGAAGCATTTGATTAAAAATACCTTTTAGAACTGTCCACTATCCCAGGAATGAAACAATAGAGTTATGGCCTTAAGGCCTTACATTAAACAATATCTCAAAACTCCAACATACATCGGCACGCAGGCCGGCATTTTAAGGAAAGCAAAAGAGGGGAGGTTGGCCTTCGAGGGCCAACACAGCATAAGCTCCAGCAAGCTACTTCCCGCTTGGCTCACCTGCACCTGCAACAAAAATCCACCAAAACGTGGCAATAAGTAACCGGTCAGCTAAAGCTGACCAATATTATAATGACCCCACCCCTATAGATGGGGTGGCGGTACTCCTTCCCTGCAGGCAGACGGTATAGGCATAGATTGTCAAGGTGCGTTCAAGCACCACATGTATAAGCAATCAACACCAACGTTGGCATGCACGACCACACGTTTCATGCTCTCAAGGCACTCTCACTGTGTACTCCCCGAACCACACCTAACAACTCCTTAAACAAAGAGTTCACATGAGCTTTGGCCTTCAAGACTATCTTGTCCTACAGACCCTTCCCAACATCTTACGGTGCACCGAGGGGCTACCTCTTCACCGATCCGGTCTGGGAGCGGGTTTGGATCAGCTTTGCCTGTGCTCAAATCGTCGACATCATTCGTCTGACGTGGGTATGGCTTCACCTCAGCCCGAGCAACAAAAATGAGGATTCACACCTCAACAAACAGCTCCTGGGAGCTACCGCCAGCGCTAGCCCTAGCGTCGGGCGGTAATGACAGATCATCGGATCCACCCACAACTTCAGGTATTTCCTGGAGGTTAACTCCAGGACTCCCTGCGGTACTCAACAATACGCAGAACCCAAAAAAAGCACATACAAGATCACGGAGTCTTCTCCGGCACAATTAACAATATAGCCATCACCAATCCAGACCAACCTGTCCGGATGGGTTTCACACACAATGCATATGTCCATACTACGATGCCGGATGCTAAATGCAAGTAACCAAAGGGGAACGAAATGATCAACCAGCTGGAAAACTCCCTTTTCTCCACCAATCGGTGGGGGATTTTCCATGCAAATATTCCATAAAAAGGAGGACTTCACTTGTCCAAGTGGAAGATCGTTACCCTTGTCGTTTTCTTCGGCATCACGAGAATCCAAGATTCTAGTCGGATGGAAAGGACCGCACCGGGCTGCTCTCTGTGGATTTGTAAACGGCTCGCGATTCAGAGCTTAGGAGCTCCGTCAATGGTGGAAGACGGCTCCTTCTTCCTCCCTGGCTTCTTCTTTCTCAAGCTTGAAGAGAGAGATAAGACCTAAAGCAATCAGGAAATATCTTCTCTGGACAAGGCTTAAGGAATCTCGAAATAAAACCCAGCCATCAGATCTAAAAACATAAGGATTTGACGGCCATGATTTCAAGTCACGGATCTGTATTGTATCGCAAGCTACCGCCGAAACTGGACCAGCATTCGGCAAACTGGACTAGCGCTCGTCGAACGGGCTGGCGTACGTCGAACAGGCCGGCGTTCGTCGAACGGGCTGGCTGCCGACATTCGTCGAACGGGCTGGCATTCGTTGAATGGGCTGGCTGCCGGCATTCGTCGAACGGGCTGGCATTCATCGAACGGGCTGGCTGTCGGCGTTCGTCGAACGAGCTGGCGTTTGTCGAATGGGCTAGCTGTCGTCGTTCGTCGAACGAGCTGGCGTTCATCGAACGGGCTGGCTTCCGGCATTCGTCGAACTGGCTAGCGCAAGGCGTTAGCTACTAGCGTCGGCGCTTGCTCCCAGCAGCACAAATCTGCTTCAACAGATTTGGGGTGTTACAGTTACATCGAATGATATTCGAAGGATCCTTTCCAACGTGCTCTCGAAGCTTGCGTCGAGTATAATTTGACGTAACATCGATTTGTATTCGACGCAGCTTTGATTATGTAGATATGATTCTCTGTAAAATTATTGCTATTTTTGCCAGCAATGGTTTGTTATAGAAAATAGGTGTGCATACATAATATAGGGAACCTACAAAGCTCCATCAAGCATTCCCAGAGCATTGATGAAAAACTTGTGCTTTCATTCATCAAGGGGCTTAGTGAAGATGTCAGCCCTTTGAGTGTCAGTAGAAGTGTATTGAAGGTTATTCTTGCCCTTCTCCACATTATCTCTGATAAAGTGGTGCCTTATCTCTATGTTCTTAGTTCTACTGTGGAGAACATGATTGGAAGCTATTGATATAGCACTAGAGCTGTCACAAAATATTGTGGAATTGGCAAGAGAAAAATTGTAGTCTAACAACTGATTTTGCATCCACAGGATTTGTGAACAGCAGCTTCCTGCAGCAATATACTCAACCTCGGTTGTAGAAGTGGAGACTGTGGTTTGCTTCTTGCTAAACCATGAGATCAATCTAGCACCTAGAAACTGACATGTCCCTGAGGTACTTTTTCTATCCAGCCTGCATCCAGCATAGCTGCATCTGAATATCCAATCAATTCAAACACAGATTCAGCTGGATACCATAAGCCAAGCTTAGGAGTACATTTTAGATATCTAAGAATTCTTTTGACAGAACTCATGTGGGATTCCTTTGGGTCAACCTGAAATCTTGCACAAATACAGGTAGCAAACATTATATCAGGACTACTAGCTGTTAAATAGGGGAGAGAACCAATGGCTGCTCTGTAAGTCTTCTGATCAAAAGACTTACCTTGTTCATCTCTATCTAAGACAGCATTAGTGGCCATGGGGGTTTTCATAACAGAGGCATTCTCCATCCCAAACCATTTAATGAGTTCTCTTGTATATTTGGATTGGGATATGAAAATGCCATCTGAATTTTGTTTGACTTGGAGTCCAAGAAAATAGGATAGTTCCCCCATGCTACTCATCTCAAACCTTGACTGCATTAAGTATGCAAACCTTTTGCATAAAGTTTGATCTGTGGACCCAAATATAATATCATTCATATATATTTGTACAAGTAATAACTGGTTCTTGTGTGCTATTGTGAAAAGAGTTTTATCTACCTTCCCCCTTTCAAATTTGTGTTCTAGGAGAAAAGTGGATAAGGTCTCATACCAAGATCTTAGAGCTTGCTTGAGACCATATAGTGCTTTATCTAATCTATATACAAAAGAAGGAAAGGTTGGATTGACAAAACCTGGTGGTTGTTCCACATATATTTCTTCTTGTAATTTTCCATTGAGAAAGGCACTCTTAACATCCATCTGGTAGACCTTTATCTTCATGTGAGCAGCATATGCCAGGAACATTCTGATTGCCTCCAATCTTGCTACAGGGGCAAATGTCTGGTTGAAGTCAATTCCTTCTTCTTGCATGTACCCTTGAGCTACAAGTCTAGCCTTATTTCTGATAATGACTCTTGTTGAGTCCATTTTATTCTTGGACACCCACTTGGTGCCAATAACTGGATAGTTCTTTGGTCTTTCAACCAATGTCCACACTTTGTTTCTCTCAAACTGAGTCAATTCCTCTTGCATAATAGATATCCAATTAGGATCACTGTCTGCTTCTTCAAACTTCTTGGGTTCATATTGTGATAGAAAGCACTGCAACATAACCTCACTTGTGAGTTGACTCCTTGTTTTGACTCCTGCAGTCAAGTCTCCTATCACCTAAGATGAAGGATGGTCTTTTTGAGTCATCCTGGTCCTTGTTGAGTGATCTAGGATCTGCTCTTCCTCCTGGGCTGTCACTTGCTCAGAGACAGTTGGGGTATCAGTCTCATGTACCGGAGCATCATCTGTGGCTGGTACTCCAAGTACTGCTACTTCCTCTTTAGCTGCTGGAGATTCCTCACCAGAGTCAGTGGCATACTCCTATTGTTCTTTTTCTTGACATACTGAAGAATGGTCTACTAAGCTCATCCTTTCAACCTGCTCTGCAAGCTGGTCTTCTTCCTGTAGAATAGAACTGGTGGAAGTTTCCTTCCCCTTGTAAACCATGTTTGTCTCATCAAAAACTACATGCATGGACTCCTCAATTTTGAGAGAGCTTTTATTGAAGCACCTATAGGCCTTGCTTGATGAAGAATATCCCAAGAATATTCCATCATCTGCCTTCTTGACAAATTTGGCAAGATGGTTTTTCCCATTATTAAGGATAAAGCAAGTACATCCAAAGATTCTAAAGTAAGAGACAGTATGTGCCTTACCTTTCAACAGCTCATAGGGAGTCTTCAACTTAGTCTTGTGGATGAGACTCCTATTCAGAACATAGTTGGCATTATTGACTGCCTCAGCCCAAAAGGACTTCGGCAAGATAGATTCAGCCAATAATGTTCTTCCTGATTCAATCAGGGTTCTATTCTTCCTCTCAGCCATCCCATTTTGTTGGTAGGTTCTAGGGGCTGAAAAACTTTGCCTGATACCTTCATCCTCACAGAATCTACACATTAACTGATTCTCAAACTCAGTGTTATGATCACTTCTGATCACAGCAACCTGTGTATTGAGTTCAGATTGAATCTGTCTAATGAATCTTGAGAGGATCTTGAAAGTATCTGACTTAGCCTTCAGAAAGAACACCCAGCTGAATCTAGAGAAATCATCAACTATAACTAAGGTGTGGGATTTCCCTGCTAAGATTTGAGTGGAGATAGGACCAAACAGGTCCATGTATAGCAGGAAAAGGATTCTAGGAGAATCATTCTTACCAATTGGTTTGAATGAAGCTTTGATCTGCTTCCCTAGTGGGCAGGCTCTACAGGGATGGTCTTTATTGAATTTACCATTTGGTAAGCCCCTGACTAGGTTCAGTTTGGAGAGTTTGGCAATGGTCTTAAAGTTGAGATGACTAAGTCTCTTATGCCACAACTCACTATTTTCTAACTGGGAATTAAACAAGCATATCTCAGACTTTGTGTACTCAAAGTCTACCACATACACCTTACCTTTTCTGAGACTAGTCAAAACTATTTGATCAGCCTTAGAACTAACTATATGACACAAGGACTTAGTGAATATAACTTTGTATTCACCATCACACAACTGACTTATGCTGATCAGATTATGTTGAAGTCCTTCAACATAAGCTACTTTAGCAAAGGAGATTTCTCCAATCCTGATCAAACCATATCCTTTGTTTTGACCAGAGTGGGAGTTCCCAAAGATTACCTTGGGCCCTTCCTTGGCCTTGAAATTCTCCAGCAACTCTCTTGCTCCAGTCATATGCATGGAGCATCCACTGTCCAGATACCATTGCTGGTTTGTGGTTGAACAGCCTTCCCTCTGCACATGTAAATTAAACATTAATATAGATCCTCTCGTGTTGGGGTCTCTTCCTTCTATCATCATATGGAGACATGAAAGAATGAGATGATCTTCCATTGTTCCCCCTTTGGTGAAGAAGTGTTGCATTATTATGCCAGCAATACTTGGCAATATGTCCTAATTTAGAACAGCATGAACATCTGAGTTCAAAAACAACATAAGGTTTTGATGTTTTGAGATTCTGTTTAGAAATTATGCGTCGAGAAGAAATCGATGCAGTGTTAGAGTTGCGTCGAGTACAATTTGACGTACCTGCATAGTCCCGTCGATAGTCATTCGAAGTATGATATTGGTTGCGTCGAGAGAAATTCGACGCACCCACATAGTTGCTTCGAGAGGATGTTGACGCACATGCTGGAGTCCGTCGAGATGCATTCGACGCATCCCAAAGATTGCGTCAAGTTATATTCGACGTATGATTCATGTCATTCATGGCTTGTGATTTTGAGTTTATAACTTTCTTAAGCAAGTAGATTTCTGACCTTAACTTGTCATTTTTGATCATTAAATCATGTCTAGCTTTATTGTAAGCATCTGTGTTATTTTTAAGAGTGGAGATCACAGAATCTATATGTGCTTGGTATTTATTTCTATACTCATCAAAAGTTTCATCCATCTCTTGTATTTCATTTTTATAACTTCTGCATTTAGCACATTCATTCTCCACGGAGAGATCTAAATTTTCTAGGGGCAGTTTACTTAGGATTCCTGATTCATAACTAGTGTTTACCCTATTGAATGTGGTGATTTTGTTAGGGTTATTTATATCATGTTCTCCACATGATTCTAATAAATTATCGAGCCTAGATCTAACAGATGTGCTTGGTCTGTCACAAACAAGTTTGCTTGTGAGTGATTGTGATTCTTGGTCAAGAAGATCAAATCTCTTATAGAGATTTTGTGAGATCTCTTTAATCTGTTGGCTCCTTCCATTGAGGGAGTCTTCCAAGACCTTTGCTTTTGAGAGCTCTTTTCTTAGGTCTAAACTTTCATTATCTAAGAAGTTTATTTCTTCTTCTTTCCTAAACAATTCACATTTCAGATTATTGTTAACTGAGGATAAAGGATCTAAGCTAATAGCTTTTATTTCAGACTTGATCATTAAGAGTTCCTTTTGATTATCAATATAGTCTTGGCAGAATTCTTTAAAACATCTTTTAAAATATTTTGAGGAAAAATCAAGATCTTCAAAGATGCTAACCTCAAATTCATTAGTGGAATCTTCCAAAGCCATTAGGCAGGCTTCTTCTGGTCCATTATCTTCACCATCATCTGATGAGGAGGAGTTTGACTCTGAATCTGAATCACTCCAGGTCTCAGCTAAGAGACCTCTTTCTCCTTTCTTATCCTTTCTCATGAAGGATTTCTTCCTGTGCTCCTTCTTTTGCTTGTTTTTCTTGTTCTTGCCTTCCTCGTGACATTCAGTAGAAAAGTATCTTGGTTTCCGGCAAGAAAACATATTATCTCCTGTTTAGGAGTTTTATCATACCTTGGCTTGCTTGAGCTTCTATCTCTCCTTCTGAAGTCTTCTGTCCTGGCCCACTTCTTGAATCTCCTAGCCAAGAGATTAAACATTTCTTCTTCAGTAGTGGAGGACTCTGCCTCTGCACTTTTTAGTGTAATAGTCCTTTCCTTGGAAGTAGGTGTCCTTTCTTGGGCTTCTGACTCAGCCCTGCTTTTTAGTAGGAGCTCATAAGACTTGAGCTTTCCTAGGAGAGCATCAGTAGAAATCTCCCTGAGGCATCTAGAATCCCTGATAGCCCAGATTCTAGAGTCTCATGTGCTAGGGAAGCACATTAGGAGCTTATCATTAATCTCTGTCAGAGAGATGTCATTGTCAAGCCCTCTCAGCTCATTTATGATGAGGCTGAATCTGTCATACATTTCTGTAATGCTTTCATCAGCCTTTTTCTTAAAGTTCTCATATTGAGATATGAGAAGAGCCTTTTTGTCTTTCCTCTCATCAGACCTTCCTTCAACTAGACTGGAGAGAGATTCCCAGATCTCCTTTGCAGAGTTGCAGTCAGGAACTTTCTGAAATATTTCATCAGACATAGTTGAGACCAATATGTTCATGGCCATGGCATCACATGCCTTGACCTTCTTCTCATCCTCAGTCCATTCAGCTCTGGGAACTGAGGTTTGTATGACCTTTCCAGTGGAGTCTTTCCTTATTGGAGTTGGGGGACCTGTGAGGATGATATTGAAAATTTCCTCATCAATAGAGTTCATATATAATTATATTCTAGCCTTCCAGAGTGTAATCTTATTCATATTACACACTGGAGGTCTTGTAGAAGCATAATCCTTAGAGCTCATTTTTTTTGTTATAATAAAATATGTTTATAGAAAAGAAATGAGAGTAGGAGGTCTTTTTGATCAAGGTGTTAGCCTTGTATTGATCAACCTCTCTCTGATACCAATTGAAAGTGCACAATGTGCCTCTGAGAATCCTCTAGAGGGGGGTGAATAGAGATTTAAATATTTTTCTATCCTAACTGTGTTCAATAATTATTTCTAAGGTATTATGCTTAACAATCCAGGCAGAATAAAGAAACTAGAAATTAAGGTAAAGAATAAAAGAATGGGACAGCACAGACACAAAGAATTTTATAGAGGTTCCCCAAAATGTGGGTAGTCCTTTCTTCTACCACCTGGTAGGAATGCACCACCTATGTCTGAGTCTTTTGATCAGGAGACTCTTAGAACCAATGATCTTTTGATAAGGAGATCATGAACCACCAGATCTTTTGATAAGGAGATCTTGAACCATTGAATCCTTTGAGGAGGGATTAATAAAACTCTTTTACAAAAAATAGAAAGAGAAGGAGAAGAAGGAAGGTTGTTTGAATTCTGTTCTCAGAATTCTTATGATGGCTGATTGAAGAACAGCCAATTTGAAGTCCCACAGAATCTGCTCTTGATTAGTCTCTGCTTTTGATGAAGATGAACTGCAGAGACTTTGATTGTCGGATTCTCCTTGACTTCTTCTTATTTAGATCTTGCAGATATATGATGGTGATGAGAAGCAGCTATCAGATCTACTATTCTCTTAGATGAAGAACAATTGTATTTCTCTTTTCTCTTTTTCACTTCCTGATTAGGGTTCCTGAGAGAGATGAAGAAGAAGAGGAAGCCCTAGAAACAATGAAGGAGACGGCTGATAGTAATGAATGCCTTAATCTTCTCTTCCTTTTTTATCCTTATATACCATGTCTCCATTTTGAATTTGTTTCATTGTTAGGTAAGACCTGAAAAGGTATATTTTTATAGACATTCTCTTTCCTTCCTTAATTACTTCTCGACCCATCCAACCAGAAGGTGTATACTTCCAAGAAAGCCTTTTTCTCCTTCTTTAATATTTCCTTCTTCTTCAGGAAATTATTAGGCCGTTGGAGAACGGTCTGAAAGATGTTGGCCATGATAGAAGCATCAGAGAGACAACTGTAAAGATTGAACTTTCACAGACTATATTCGACGTAGCGTCGAATTAACTTCCTTACTTATCGACGCTGCTTCGAGTTTGTCTGAGAGCTGCTTTGATTTCTTGTGCTTTGACTGAACTCAGTTAGTCGACGTTGCGTTGATTCCTTATCGGCGCACCCGTCGAGTTAAATAGCATCCACTCTGACTTCCATTAACTGCGTTGAGATTGAAGTAGAAGTTGGGTCGACTTCTCAAGTTCCTTCGATAGTTGAATTGAACCACATGGACTTCTAGTTGGAGTAGCGTCGACATGAACTCGATGTTGCGTCGAATTCCATTCGATGCAATTATTAACTCCTGCCATTTTTGCTTCCATTGGTCTAGTGTTGACACTCTTGGTTGAGTGTGACATCCTAAGACATCTAGAGACCAAATTACCCTCACTATACAATGGGTAAATTAAATCCTAGTGAATAAAATCTCTTTTAATTAATTTGTTTAGTTAAATCAAGGGTTTTTCCCAACAATTGCGTCGATATCTATTCGACGTAACGTCGACTAGTCTTACTGTGACAGTAGAGTTGAACCACTTGGACTTCTAGTTGGAGTAGCGTCGACATGAACTCGATGTTGCGTCAAATTCCATTCGACGCAATTATTAACTCCTGCCATTTTTGCTTCCCTTGGTCTAGTCTTGACACTCTTGGTTGAGTGTGACATCCTAAGACATCTAGAGACCAAATTACCCTCACTATACAATGGGTAAATTAAATCCTAGTGAATAAAATCACTTTTAATTAATTTGTTAAGTTAAATCAAAGGTTTTTCCCAACAGTCTTTAGGATGTCCTCCTCCTGAATCCGCAACTGGTAATATCTCGACCTTAAATCCAGCTTCGAAAACCAGTGAGCTCCCTCTAACTGGTCAAACAACTCATCTATCCTCGGTAGCTGATACGTGTTCCACCCCGTCAGCCTGTTCAGAGCTCTGTAGTTGATGCACAGCCTTAGAGTCCCATCCTTTTTCTTCACAAATAGTACTGGTGCTCCCCATGGCAAGGAGCTCGGTCTGACGAAACCAGCTTCCACCAACTCCTGTAACTGGCTTCGAAACTCCACCAACTCCTTCAGGGCCATCCGATAAGGAGCTCTGGATACTGACTTTTAGGATCGAGTGTCAGGCCGTCAATGGTCACCTTTAGGATGCACTTTGTTGTTGATTACATCTCCGACCCGTTAGGAAGACGCACCCTCCTGGAAGCTCCCATGTAGAGCCAAACCTGGCCCAACTCCTTGACGAAGTCCTCCGAGATGAAGTTGTGAGTAGCCTCCATGTCAAGTAGGGTATGGGCAGGTTTGCCGCTCACCATCACTACCCCTGGGTTATTGAATAGTCTTAGCCAATTTGTTTATGGTTTTCTTTCCTAGTTCTAACAGTTTAATATCAATTCTACAGTCTAAGAATGAAAAAAATTTAAATTTACTGGCATACCTGCAATCACCCTCTCCGGGTTCCGGGGCTGAGCCAGGTCCAAGGCATACATCTGGTCTGTCTTGCCAACGGTCACCACCCTGGAATCCATGACCTCGGCCACGTCCTCGACCCCTGAAATGCTGGGCAGGTGGGGCATCCTAGGGTGTAGGAGGTGGTACATCCCTCATGGGGAAGTTCCTCTGAATATGGTCCGGCTGATTGCACCAGTAGCACACCTGTGGGGGAGGTGCTCCATCTCCAAGCCTCAGCATCTACCGCATCTGTAAAGGCTGAGGGGCCAACACTACCGGCTTCCTCTGCTCCTATCTGTCCTCCCGATGGGGTCTGTCCCCATTTCTCCTCTCTCCGATGTTCCTACCCTTCTGCTGCTCACTCCTGCCACCCATGACTAAGTCATCTCCCGATCTCTTCCTTCCTCGAACTGTGAGCTGGTCTGTCTCCAGCTTCTTCGCCATCTCCAAAATACGGGCCAACCTACCATCAGAAACAAAGAGGAGGGCCTGCCTCAGGTCATCATGGAGGCCCATGTAGAACCTCTTTGCATAGCCCGCATAATCAAGCTGGTAGGAATCCGTAAATCAGGCTAAGTGGGTAAACTCCCGATGATACTCCAGTACAGTCATGTTGCCCTGCCTCAACTGTAAGAACCTATCCTCCAGCTCGTCCCTCACAGTCTGAGGTACAAAATGCTCCAACAATGCCGCCTTGAACTCATCCCAGGTGATGTCTGCACTCTCCCATCCTGTATATGTGGTGTCTAGAAGCGACTTCCACCACCTCTTCGAATGGGACTCCAAACAGGAAACTGCTAAAGGTATGATTGCATCTGTCGGGCACCGTATACCTGCCATCATCTCGTATATGATGCCCTGCCACTCCTCTGTCTGCACAATCAACTCGGTCCCGAGGTATGAAGAAGGAGAAATTCCTCGGAAAACACTCAGCCAATTTTCCCCGGGGTTTGGTTGAGGAGTCGGAGCCTGCTATGCCTTGAAGGCCTCCAAGATGGCAGTCAAAGTCTGTCACATCTCTGTTTGCTGGAAAGGAGTAGGAGCAGGCGGGGATGGACCGACGTTTGGAGCCGGAGGTGCTCCCTGCCGGTGGGCAGGATTCGTCGAAGGCTACAAATGAGAGTTAACACTTATAAGGTGGTTGGCCAAAAAATCTAGATAGAAGTGGACTGTTGTATGTGATTTCCCCATATGGGCACACCATTGCTTCCGCTGCTAGTTTGTTCTCAAACTAAGCTCGCGCGGAGTGTCTTAGGGTTTGTGGACTTCTTTCCTTCGGATCGTAGGCTTTGATACCAGTTTGTAAGACCACTTTTTTTGCAATTCCACCGGGTCTTATGCCCATAACCACCGCCTTGCGGTGACACCAACACTCAGGAAGGTCGCCACTACAAAACATTGATCATGCCGGCACATTCAACAATATCAGTCAACCTCAACCACAAAAGACATAGAAGTATAAATGGATAGCACCAAGCCCACAATTACATGAAATGTAAGAGAACATCAACAAGTACACAAATAGTCAGGGAAACAAAAGTACTGAAAATACAAATGGGCTCCTACCCAGTACATCAAGCCTCACTATAAATCACTCGTGAAAGAAAACTACTAGACACTCACGGATCTCGTGGTCGTTGTTGCTGCTGTGCTAGATTGTCCCCCTTCCATCTGCACCATCCTCTGCTGGTGCTATATCTCCTGTCCCCGCTCCTCGAACCCCTAAAATGATATGGTCCACTGATCGTTAGTCAAAAGACTAAGCCAATCCTCCACCCCTCCCCTGGTGACTCCTAGGCACCGAGCGGGAGGAATGAAGTGGAGGACATCAAAGCAGAAGTACAAAGCAGGTGACATTGCTCTCACTCACATAGTTAGAATATGAAACGTATAGTTATTCTAGCAGTTCTAATATATAGGTACCGGAAAGCAGTGAACAATAATTAAGAGCAGTATAAATGCAATGAATATTAAGTAAAGAGCAACTAAGTACCATCACAGAAAAGTAACCTCAACTTATAAGAATGATCATACAAACTTATAAGCTAAGGGGTCATTTTGCAAGGCCCATCGTATAATCTAACCCATACTAATTTATACGATGGGGGTAAAGGTTATATGCAATGTTATGAATGTAATGTTATGCATTGTTAATGATATGTTTCACACAAGTGCAACTCACCCACACGACTCTATGCGCACAGACCTTTAGTTCCCCGATTTTGGAGCTAGCTAAACTCGCAGGAGCCTCCCGTAATGGCAAACGGAGACAGTGGGTTGGGTCACCCCACTCCTAGGCCAGTATCCACACTATCCAATCTAGCCCTTACATACTACTCGGTATACCTAGTCAGGTGCTACGGAGCCTCTTGTACTAATGCTGTAAACCCACCAGTATTTTTCTTAGCTAAGTGAATACTCACACTTGTCGAGCCAACGTACTGACGTCGGTGTGAATGACTATGCAGTACTGAAGACACACCACTTATATGCACAAGCACATATGCTACATTCAAATTCCTGAGCCACTAGCTCACCGGACTAACCCGTCCGTCATAATTAACTTAACGATCCACCGAGTATATGATGACTAGCTTTTAGTCATCGGTTTTAGGTTACTTTAGTACAAATTTCCCTAGTTTTAATTATATTTTCTTTGCATTTTATGTTTGTTAAGTTTTTATGTTGTTATTTTATGTTTGTTATGTTTTAATTTCTCTTGTTTTATTATGTTGTTATTTTATGTTTGTTATGTTTTAATTTCTCTTGTTTTATCATGTTGTTATTTTATGTTGGTTAACTAATGTTTGGTGTATTTAATTATGTTATGTTATGTTACTATTTTATGTTGTTACGTTGTTTTTATTTTCTTATAAGACTAATTGCGTGTTTTGTTGTAGGATGGTGCAGCCCGAGCTCCTCCATTGGTGCAATCCAAGCTCAAACCCGACCTCCTTTGGTGCAGCCCGAGCAGCTCCCCTATCAAAACCGAGCCTCCCCAAGCAAGAAGCCCGAGCTCAAGCCAAATCAGCTCAACTCCATGGTGCAGCCCGTGAGCAGCTCTCCCCCCCCCCCCCAAACCGCCACCTTTGCATGAATATTCATGCATGGCTCCCATCAATGCATGGCTGGCCCCCTCTCTCTCTCCCCTTTTTTATTTTTCATCTCCATTTAACTCTCATACATCCCCCCTCTCTCTCTCTCTTATTTTTCTTTTTATTAATATGCATGCATGAACCCCTTTCTCCCTCCTCTCATTAAATGAAATTCATGCACTCTCCCATGCATGTGGCCGGCCACCCCTTGGTCTCACTCCACTTCTTCAATGCTCTAGAACCTTCCCCTCCATCTATAAAAGGAGCCCACCCCTCATGCTTTGGGAGAACTTTTGGCAAGAGAACAAGAGAGAGATCAAGAGAGGGTTGTAATTTTGCTTTTAGTTTTCCATGTTTTGTACTCTTTTTTTCTTAAGAATATTATTGTCATTTTGCTTTTGTTATTGTACTCCTCTCTTTTTACTAATGAAAATGCAAGTTTTCTTTTCTATCTTCGTCTCGATTTCCATTATGCGTAGCTAAATTTCCGTTAGCGTTTGATCATGAGGATCCATGATTTGAGATGAAATTTTGTCTTTCTTAGTTTTATCGTTGTTAAACCTTGCTCGATCCTTCTTTGATTTCTTCTTTTTGTCGACTCCGTATTTCCGGTATACGGTAGTAGGTTATTTGATCTTATTTCATAGAAGTCGAGAGACTCGTTGATTTGAAAGATCACTCAAAGAAGAAAGGAGTTGCACGCAATCCTAGAGATAGGACGACGTAAATCCTCCGGATTGGAGTCAAATCCAATAGTGCGGATCATTTCAATAATGCAACTTTAGACCTTTTTGATTTGCAAAGAGATTTCGGTCGAATCGTCTAGAAGTTAGGAGATTTAATACTCTAGCGAGATTATTTCTTATTTGCGGATCTGTCACGGTCGAGTTTGGTTTGCAATTATAAAGCTATATTTTTATCCCTCTCATCTCTTTTCATGGTGAATCATTGATCGAACGCTATCTACTTAATTTGGTTTTATCATTTTAATATCGTCTTTAATATTGTCTTAAAAATTCTCAAAATCACCCAACAATCGTACGGTAGGATAATAGTTGGAAGCGTGAGTAGTAATACTTGACAGCCCCGTGTTTTAAATACGACCTTGGTACTACAATTCGATAGGTACACTTGCCTCTTCGGGTTGATAGTCAATTCAAATCACCAAGTTTTTGGCGCCGTTGCCGGGGAATTTTGTCAATATTAAGAAAACGCCGTCGCTATTACTTCTACAAAAATCCAAAAAATTATTATATATTATAATCAACCACATTATCGTTTTTCTATACCACCTAAATTCCTGGAGAGGATGCTTTGGGCTTGAATTCCCATCATAGCCTCTAGTACCATTGCAAACCCCTCACAGGGCAGATCTCGGGAAGTCCAGGACTAATATAATCCGCCTAAAAAAAAGAAAAAGAAAAAAATCATTATCATTTTTAATCTTGTTTTTTTTTTACTTTCGTTTATTTTCCCCTCTTTCCCTTTTCTTCCTACTAGTGCATGACCCGCATGAATTTGTCGTTACTTGTTGAATTGGACCCGGAAATCGAACGCTCCTTTCGGAGAAATTTACGATTAGGGGTTCCACTTCTCAGGATACGGTTGAGGATTCTAACGGTGATTGTGATCGTAATTCTGAAATTATGGGTGATCCCAATCCAGAAGTTGACCAGCAACGGGCCATGTCCTATTACGCTCGGCCTAACTTGGAGGGTACAGAATCCAGTATTGTTCGACCTGCAATAGCGAACAACAATTTTGAGCTTAAGCCCAGCACTATACAAATGGTGTAGCAATATGTGCAATTCGACGGATTACCAGATGAAGATCCGAACTTGCATATTGCTAGTTTCCTTGAGATCTGTGATACCTTCAAAATTAATGATGTCTCAGACGATGCGATTAGGCTAAGACTCTTCCCCTTCTCCTTAAGAACAAAAGCCAAACAGTGGTTGAGTTCTCTCCCAAGAGGATCAATCACTACTTGGGACATTTTAACAGAAAAATTTCTTGCTTGGTATTTTTCCCCCGCTAAAACTGCTAAACTTCGAACTAATATTTGTTCTTTTAGTCAAATCGATTCTGAGACCCTCTATGACACTTGGGAGAGGTTCAAAGAACTTTTAAGACGTTGCCCTCATCATGCTCTGCCTGTATGGTTACAGGTCCAGACATTTTATAATGGGCTAAATCAAGCAACCCAGCAAATGATAGACGACGCATCTGGTGGTACTTTGAACCGAAAAACTCCGGAGGGTGCTCTTGAGCTTATCGAGGATATGGAAATGAACACCTATCAGTGGAATATGCCTAGGTCTCGCCCAATTAAACCTGCAGGTATCTACGAAGTGGACTCTGTGTCCCAACTAGCGCTTCAAGTGGAGATGTTGAACAAGAAAGTAACGGAGATGACTGCTGCCTCCGCTATTCAGGTACATGAACATGCAAATGTTGTTGCTGCCGAGCAGGTGGATTATCTGGGTAACATAACCAGGTCTGCTCAAAATAATTTTTCTAATTTTTCTGCTTTTTCTGCTCCTCCTGGTTTAATGCTGCGTCTAATTCATATCACCCTGGATGGCGTAACCATCCTAATTTTTCGTGGAGTAATCCCGCAAACGCCGCACGTCCACCACATGATTTCACTCCACCACCACCACAAAATCAAAATCAAAATTTTCCAAAACCTCCATCTTTGGAGGAAATGCTTTCTAAATATATAAATTTGAATGAGGCGACCATTAGAAACTTAACAGGGTCGATGAAAAATCTTGAAACCACGGTCAGCCAACTAGCTAAGGCTATCTACGAGAGACCACATGGGACTCTTCCCTCAAATACTGAGCCAAACCCAAGGGAACACGCAAACGCTATCACCCTTCGGAGCGGCAAAGTAGTCCACGAGCCCACCACAAGGGAAGAGCCAAAGGTGAGGGCCTCTCCTGCTGCTGAACCGACTGTTGTTGCGATAGAAAATGAAAAAGAAGAGATTGTTTTAGAAAAAGAGAAACCTATGTTTCAAACGAATGATGTTTTAAAAGAAATTCCTCCGCCGCCCTACCCCGCTAAGCTTAGGAAAGATAAGCTAGATGACCAGTACCAACGTTTTCTGGAAATGTTTAAGCAAATCCATATTAATTTACCATTTCATGAAGCAATTAGTCAAATGCCTAAGTACGCTAAATATCTTAAGGATTTGCTAACAAACAAAAAGAAATTGGAAAATTTATCTCATGTAACGTTAAATGAAGAGTGCTCGGCGGTTATTAAAAATACTAATCTCCCTAAAAAGATAAAAGATCCGGGCAGTTTTTCTATTCCATGTGTTTTTGGTGATCTTTTCGTAAAAGACGTGTTAGCGGATCTAGGTGCGAGCATCAACTTGATGTCGTTTTCTTTGTTTAAGAAGTTAGGATTGGGCACTCTAAGCCCTACACGTATGAGTATCCAATTAGCTGATCGGTCGGTCAAGTATCCACTAGGAATTGTTGAAGACGTATTAGTGAAGGTCGACAAATTCATCTTCCCGGTGGATTTTGTCATTCTCGGTATCGAAGAGGACGTCGAGGTCCCTATTATCCTTGGTCGTCCCTTCCTAGCCACGTCTTGAGCAGTTATTGATGTAAGTAATGGGAAGCTATGTCTTCACGTGGGCGATGACGAGGTCACATTTTCAATTAATGACGCAATGAAACATCCTTTGAAAAATGATGACTCGTGTTTCTTTCTTGATGTTTTAAATGAAGATTCCTCCCTTTCTCTTTCAAACATCTCTTCAAATGAATTTTCTTCTTCGATTTCTGAAATGTCTCCAACTCTTTTTGAGGACACGGCCATGTCCATACAAACTAATTTTGAAAATGAACATGTTTTTCGACGAAATATTTTTGAAAATCTGACTTTTGAAAAAGAAAAAGTTTTAAAAAATTCTTACGATGAACCACCCTCTCTTGAACTCAAACCACTCCCTGATCATCTTAAGTACGCTTTTTTAGAAAAAAATTCCAAATTTCCCGTTATAATCTCGGTTTTTCTTTCTCAATCCGAGAACGATCAACTGATCGAAGTGCTACAAAAGAACTGTCGAGCTATAGCGTGGAAAATTGCCGACATTTCTGACATAAGCCCTTCTTTTTGCACCCACCAAATTTTTGTTGAAAATGATTCAAAAACTGTAATCCAACCTCAACGTCGTCTTAATCCAAACATGAAAGAGGTCGTAAAGGGAGAGGTGCTTAAGTTGTTAGATGTGGGGATAATTTATCCAATCTCAGATAGTAAGTGGGTTAGTTCCGTTCAGGTTGTGCCTAAAAAGGGTGGGATCATGGTAGTAGCAAACGAGAATAACGATTTAATCCCGACTAGGACGGTAACGGGATGGAGAATGTGTATCGATTATCGTAAGCTTAATGACGCCACTCGTAAGGATCATTTTCCCCTCCCTTTTATCGATCAAATTTTAGAACGTTTATCTGGGCATAGTTTATATTGCTTTCTCGACGGTCTCTCGGGGTATTTCCAAATTCCTATCGCACCCGAGGACCAAGAGAAGACAACATTTACTTGCCCTTTCGGAACTTTCGCTTACCGTAGGATGCCTTTCGGCCTTTGCAACGCACCTGCTATCTTTCAGAGGTGTATGTTGGCCATTTTCGATAAATATGTAGAAAATATAATGGAAATATTTATGGATGACTTTTCTGTTTTTGGTGATTCGTTTTCGTTATGTTTAGAAAATTTGGCTAAGGTTTTAGAACGCTGCGAAGAAACAAACTTAGTTTTAAACTGGGAGAAGTGTCATTTTATGGTACGAGAAGGTTTAGTTCTAGGTCATAAAATCTCTGCTAGGGGAATCGAGGTCGATCGAGCTAAGGTCGAGGTGATCGAAAAACTGCCGCCGCCTACGAACATTAAAGCGATTAGAAGTTTTCTAGGCCACGCGGGGTTTTATCGGCGCTTTATTAAGGACTTTTCAAAAATCACCAAGCCTCTAACCCAACTTTTAGAAAAAGACATTCCTTTTAATTTTGACGAATCATGTTTAGCTGCTTTTGAATTAATAAAATCTAAATTAATTAATGCTCCGATTATGATTGCTCCAGTCTGGGATTTGTCGTTTGAAATAATGTGCGATGCGAGTAGCTATGCGGTAGGTGCAGTACTAGGACAACGGATTGATAAAAATTTCCACCCAATCTATTATGCTAGCAAGACTCTTAACTCGGCGCAAGAAAACTACACAACAACTAAAAAAGAACTTTTAGCAATTATTTTCGCTTTTGATAAATTCCGACCGTATATTACGCTTTCCAAAGTGATAGTTTTTACGGATCATTGCGCCTTGAAGTACCTCCTTTCTAAACCGGACACCAAGCCGCGTTTTATTCGCTGGATCCTCTTACTTCAAGAATTCGACTTGGAGATCCGGGATAAGAAAGGAGCGGAAAACCTAGCGGCTGATCATCTTTCTCGGCTTGAAAATCCTGAAATAGGAACTTTAAATAAAAATTTTCTTAGTGATTCTTTTCCGGATGAGCAACTCTTAAATGTTTCCTCTTCTACCCCCTGGTTTGCTGACCTGGCCAATTATCTTATGGCCCGTGTCCTCCCAAAAGAGTACTCGTCTCAGCAAAAGAAGAAATTCTTTTCTGAGTTGAAGTATTATTTTTGGGAGGACCCCTTTCTATTTCGCATTTGTGCGAATCAGGTAGTAAGAAGATGCGTTTCCCGGGAAGAAGGATATAAAATTTTAAAGCATGTCCATGAAGGTCCAACTGGCGGGCATTATCAAGCAAACCGCACCGCCCACAAAGTACTTAGTGCTGGCCTTTATTGGCCAAGCATATTCAAAGATGCTCAAATCTTTGTGAGCAGATGTGATCGGTGCCAGCGGACTGGAAACATCTCAAATAAAAATGAAATAGAACAAAATTATTTTTTGGAGTGCGAGGTTTTTGACTTATGGGGCATCGACTTTGTAGGCCCGTTTCCTTCAAGTTTAGGTAATAAATATATTTTAGTCGCGGTAGATTATGTTTCTCGATGGGCAGAGGCCCATGCTCTTCCAAGTAATGATGCCCGCGTTGTGATTTCATTTCTTATTAAATTGTTCTCACGTTTTGGTTTTCCTCGAGCAATCGTTAGTGATAGGGGAAGTCATTTTTGCAACGCCCAACTCACTAAAGTCTTAACTAAATATGGCGTTACGCATAAACTTTCCACCGCTTATCACCCCCAAACTAACGGTCAGGTCGAGGTAGTCAATCGGGAACTCAAAAGAATTCTAGAAAAAACCGTTTCTACTTCTCGTAAAGATTGGTCCTTAAAATTAGACGATGCTCTTTGGGCCTATCGGACGGCGTACAAGACCGATATCGGTTGTACTCCCTTCCGATTGGTCTATGGAAAATCGTGTCATCTTCCGGTTGAAGTAGAACACCGTGCGTATTGGGCACTGAAATGTTTTAATTTTGATCTGCACTCCGTCAGCGAGCATAGAAAAAATCAATTGAATGAACTCGACGAGTGGCGAGCGTTTGCTTATGAAAATAATAAACTTTATAAAGAACGTACGACATTTTATCATGATAAGAACTTGCGCCACCCTAAAACGTTTAAACCAGGCGATCAAGTTCTTCTCTTTAATTCACGTTTACGTCTTTTTCCCGGCAAACTTAAGTCTCGATGGTCTGAACCATTTACGGTCAAAGAGGTTTTTCCGTACAGAACTGTGTTACTTTCGCACCCGGATAAGGGTGATTTTAAAGTCAATGGTCATAGACTAAAGCATTACTTTTCTAATGATTTAATATCATCTGATCAGGAACAAATTATCTTTGCCTCTTAATGCTCATGTGAAACTGTTTTCTTATTATGTTGAACTTCTTGGACTCATTTTGGACTTTTTATTATTCAAACTTTGTAATAATAATTTAAGAACAATTTGGGGAGTTTGCCCACAGGCCCTCCTCTTCCTATTTTCTTTGTATTTTTGTTATCCCTCCCGGTGGCCACTCAATTGCAAGTTCGTGATCGCCGCTCCAACGTTGCTGATTTCAAGAAGGATCAAATCATACCTGCTGATGATCAAGTAACTAAAGTGCAAGCATGGGGGAGCGACATCCGCATTCGGCCTCACAAACCCGGGGAAGTCCTGTTTTTTTTTTAGTTATTATTTACTGCACTTCTTGTCTTTCCCTATTCTCTCTCTTCCTCTTTCTCGTTTTCTTTTTCATTAGGGACAATGAAAAATTTAAGGAGGGGGGGGGGGGGGGGGGGGGGGGGGGGGGGGGGGGGGGGGGGGGGGGGGGGGGGTTGTTCATTTCTTTCTTTTTTTTTCCTTTCAAAAAAATCGAAAACGAAACAAAAATTGAAAAAAAAAGTATTACTATAGAAGTACTATTTCTCTTCTTAGCTTTATGAAAAAATCCAAAAATCAAAAAATCTATTAATCAAAACCAAAAACTATTTCCTATCTTTATTTCTATGCGTCTTTTAGTGGTGTGCATGCCCGAGCGGTACTTTAGTTCTAAGTAGAATTTCTTTGAAATGGTTTTCTAAATCTATTATTTTTACATAATTTAGTTTTACTATTTTTTAATTCATAAATATAGGCATCCGTTTTTACATTCTAATTTAGAAATTTGTGGTTTTTCATTTTATTCGGCCTAGTTGCGTACGAATGGTTGCTAGATAATATTATTTATTTTCATTAAAGGGTAATTCTTTCTTGGTGTCTAGAACTTGTCTCAAGCGACTCTCGAAGCATTTGCACGGTTCTTCACGAACTTTAGAAATGATTTAGGCCACCTTTTGACCCGTTTTGAGCTTATTTGCCCACTCAAAAAAAATTTACCGTTGTTTAAACAATTTTGGGCCTTCTTTCCGTTCCTTTTGTTCACCCCCACCAAATTTCACCAAGGCTAAAATTCCCTTCCCAATCGCACTAAATTTTTGAGCTAAAATTTCATTTGTGATAGGATATTTCTTGTGTTTTGGTGACTTGTTTTTCTTGCATATTTTGGTGAAAAGGAAGAAGAAAAAAAATATTGAAAATTTTGGAAAAAATTTGAGAACATGTTACAAAGAAAAAAAAATTTCTTGTTGGCCGAGTGAAAATATATATATATATATATATATATATATATATATTGTTGAAAAAATTATTGTGATGGCCTATTCTAAAAGTTGAAATCATCGCATTTGCCTTTTTCTTTTGTTTGGAAGCATCAAGTTGAAAAAATATCCTATGATTATCATTTGTTTTTAGCTCATCCTTGGTTTAGTGTGATTTTGACCGCCACGTTTATCTTTGATATTTCATATCCTAATCCTTTACCTAAGCCAAGCTAAATTACCTATAAAAGTCCTTTTAATCTTTAGAATGTGTCGCCAATTTGTGTAGTGGAGAGAGTGTGAACGGGCAAGCCTATGGACACCATCATTGATGGATTTCTTTGGAGGTTATCTTGACGTGATTATGCGATAATTGTTATTTTAGCAACCTAGTAGTTTGTTCAACGCGCCGTTCATTCAGAAACTCTACTATTGTCTTTCTTACCTTCTTAATTTTTGGATGCTTTGTTTTAAGAATTTTGAAATGCGTAAACCTTCTCTATGTTCTAATAATATTTTTTTTTTAGATTTCCATTTTCAAGTTTTTTATTTTTGGACTTCTCACCCTACTAGTTGCTAGCATAGAAGTTAGGATAGTTTAATTTTTCATGTTTTGAATTTCTTATTATTGAAACTCCAAGTTGTTGTCACCTATACTTTCAATTATAATTTCATTTGCTTGAGGGCAAGCAAACTCTTAAGCATGGGGGAGTTTGATGACTAGCTTTTAGTCATCGGTTTTAGGTTAATTTAGTACAAATTTCCCTAGTTTTAATTATATTTTCTTTGCATTTTATGTTTGTTAAGTTTTTATGTTGTTATTTTATGTTTGTTATGTTTTAATTTCTCTTGTTTTATTATGTTGTTATTTTATGTTTGTTATGTTTTAATTTCTCTTGTTTTATCATTTGTTATTTTATGTTGGTTATCTAATGTTTGTTGTATTTAATTATGTTATGTTATGTTACTATTTTGTGTTGTTACGTTGTTTTTATTTTCTTATAAGACTAATTGTGTGTTTTGTTGTAGGATGGTGCAGCCCGAGCTCCTCCTTTGGTGCAATCCAAGCTCAAACCTGACCTCCTTTGGTGCAGCCCGAGCAGCTCCCCTATCAAAACCGAGCCTCCCTAAGCAAGCAACCCGAGCTCAAGCCAAATCAGCTCAACTGCATGGTGCAGCCCGTGAGCAGCTCTCCCCCCAAACCGCCACCTTTGCATGAATATTCATGCATGGCTCCCATCAATGCATGGCCGGCCCCCTCTCTCTCTCCCCCTTTTTATTTTTCATCTCCATTTAACTCTCATACATCCCCCCTCTCTCTCTCTTATTTTTCTTTTTATTAATATGCATGCATGAACCCCTTTCTCCCTCCTCTCATTAAATGAAATTCATGCACTCTCCCATGCATGTGGCTGGCCACCCCTTGGTCTCCCTCCACTTCTTCAATGCTCTAGAACCTTCCCCTCCATCTATAAAAGGAGCCCACCCCTCATGCTTTGGGAGAACTTTTGGCAAGAGAACAAGAGATAGATCAAGAGAGGGTTGTAATTTTGCTTTTAGTTTTCCATGTTTTGTACTCTTTTTTTCTTAAGAATATTATTGTCATTTTGCTTTTGTTATTGTACTCCTCTCTTTTTACTAATGAAAATGCAAGTTTTCTTTTCTATCTTCGTCTCAATTTCCATTATGCGTAGCTAAATTTCCGTTAGCGTTTGATCATGAGGATCTATGATTTGAGATGAAATTTTGCCTTTCTTAGTTTTATCGTTGTTAAACCTTGCTCGATCCTTCTTTGATTTCTTCTTTTTGTCGACTCCGTATTTCCGGTATACCATAGTGTTGGAGTTTCTGAGGTGATCTCAAAGCAATCAATAGTTAGTCTTGCTGCCAACGCAATATGAGCCTATAGGGTCGCACATAAAAGCGTTTGGAGAAATTGGAGAAAGGATTGTGTTGGCCTTACTCATATTGGATATGAGTGGAGGACCAATCCTGTGACTGCTTGGAATTAAGTTGAGAATGTCTCAACGGGAAATCGTTTAAAGGGTTTAAACGAATGGATTTACACTAGATAATTCGGCTAAAGGGTTTAGACGAATTCGGCTAAAGGGTTTAGACGAATTCGGCTAAAGGCTTTAAACGAATTCGGTTAATTTGATTAGACGAATTCGGCTAAAGTCAAATTCGGCTAAATGGTTTCGCCGAATTTATATAGCTGAATTTATATATAGACGAATTCGTCGAAATGGTTTCGCCGAATTCGGTTATAGTGTTTCGCCGAATTTGGTTAATTTGATTAGTCGAATTCGGCGAATGTAAATCTGGATAGATTTTCTATTTTTCCCTCTGGTCTGCGGATAGCCGATTTTATGCCTTGCGTATAAAATGAACGTGATTAGGGCTTCGAAAAAAAACATGGTTTCAGATCGAGCCCTTTTGCGAGAGAGAAAAGACGGAAGTGTTCCGATCGTTCTCGTCCCGTCCGCCGATCATCCTTCCGCCGCCGCTGGTCGCCGTCGTCAGTCGCCGCCTCCTCTGGATCGGAACTAGCAGTCCGTGAGGACGTTGAGAGCATCCTTCTCCAACCTAGTTCTTGTACGACAAGAATTTAGGGTTCTCCTTTGCTTGTGTGGACTTCTGTAAAGGGATCGATCTATTTCGATCCTTGAAGAACTCAAAGGCAGATTTCGGATTTCTCTTGGAGCACCTTGATTGAGTATTGACTCAATCCCGCGAAGGTACATTGTATTTGCATATTCTCTTGAATCATGAAAACCGCAAGATCCGTTGATCTCTTTTTGGGTTGTTCTTGTTAATTTCCGATGCGCATATTCGATATGTCATCCCTTATGAAGGGGTATAGAAAACCCAACAGGTAGTAGGCTATTTGATCTTATTTCATAGAAGTCGAGAGACTTGTTGATTTGAAAGATCACTCAAAGAAGGAAGGAGTTGCTCGTAATCCTAGAGATAGGACGACGTAATCCTAGAGATTGGAGTCAAATCCAATAGTGAGGATCATTTCAATAATGCAACTTTAGACCTTTTTGATTTGCAAAGAGATTTCGGTCGAATCGTCTAGAAGTTAGGAAATTTAATACTCTAGCGAGATTATTTCTTATTTGCGGATCCGTCACGGTCGAGTTTGGTTTGCAATTATAAAGCTATATTTTTATCCCTCTCATCTCTTTTCATGGTGAATCATTGATCGAACGTTATCTTCTTTATCTGGTTTTATCATTTTAATATCGTATTTAATATTGTCTTAAAAATTCTCAAAATCACCCAACAATCGTACGGTAGGATAATAGTTGGAAGTGTGAGTAATAATACTTGACAGCCCCGTGTTTTAAATACGACCTTGGTACTACAATTCGATAGGTACACTTGCCTCTTCGGGTTGATAGTCAATTCAAATCACCAGCCTACCGCTGGAGAGACTAAACCAGACTAACCTACCCTAACAACGGGGTGTGTGAAGGTGTATTATTAAGAATTAATCTTGCTTAATAGTTAACCTTACAATTTAGGGTTAATCTTGGACTTCCCGAGGTCTACCCTGTGAGGGGCTCGCAACGGTACTAGGAGGTACGATGGGATGATAGCTCAAACCGCACTTTCTCAAGACACTTAATATTATTGGTAATTACCCGTTACCACACTCCTCTTGCCATTACACTTGAGCTAACACTAAGTGTTTTATGACCTTACATGGAAAGACGATCTATCGTCGATCACGAGCACAACCTTGCCTCCTACTCAACCAGATATCCCACTCTTAGCCTCCATTGGAGACCTCATCCAAACCTAACCAGTTTAGGTGCACCAACATTTTTATCTCCCCCTGTAAGACCTACAAGTTTATCTCAAATCAGCATTTTCACTATATGCAGACCCTAGTGCTACATGGTATGTATGAAAGGGCATACTCCGGATGCTTATCCAAAAGCTCTGAGATTATTATTGGGGGTCTAGCATGATATTTTAAGCCTAAGTTCAGAAACTTGTAATTTTCCTAATTTATTTGTCCATTAAAATAATTTCTCTAAAATCAGGCCAACTTTGGATTTGAACATGAAGTATGAGATTCTGACAAGCAATGGTCTTGATAAATTTTTCACAACATTATAATAGCAAAATAACAGCAAGGTATGAAAATCACTAATTTCCAGAAAGATTTCAACCCTTAATTAAATTATTGACTAATTGATCAAAATCAGGGATTATCAAAGGAGGTACCAAAAACATCCAGCCAACAATTAAGATAAAATTACCAGAGGTCTAAGATAACCAGAAAAGTCTACTGTCCAGAAATAATAATTTTATAGATTCATTTAATCACTCAAATAATTGACTTAATGTAAATCCAACCTAGGGCACCTTGTGAAGGAACCCACATGTAAACTCTTCCAATTACCATCATAAAATTTACATAACTTATTTTTGTCCTAAAAAGTCCTCTGACCAAATGTTATAATTTTCCAGTGAATAATAAGCCTATAATTAATTTTCTCACTATTAGAGCAAAGATTGAGGTTGTGAATGAAGTACTATATGTAACAACCCAAAATTCATAGAAAATTCTCAAAGAACTATAACACCAATATAAAATCACTGACCAAGTTCCATAATCACCCTAACTTATATGGACATGTAATTTTCATGTTGAAAGAAGGTGACCTAATTAAATAATCAACAATTCAGTGGGGGTTTAAGTAACTAAAATACTAGTAAAATTATCGAGGGCTTAATTCCACCTCATGAAACTATCTACCAAGTTTCAAGTCATTCCAAGGACATATGACCATATACCCTTCACAAAGTTCAAATGAGCAACCTTAGGGTTTAACTAGGGTTTAAGGGTATGTCAACCCCAAACCACTCAAAACCTCTTGAAAGGGTGTTATAAGTGATAACAAGGCAGTGACCAAAGTTTCACTACATTTGAATGAGGATTGACCTCTTGATTTCACTATGTGCACCTTTACATGACCTAGGGTTGACTTTCCTAGGAGAACAATTTTGACCACCAAAATTATCTTATCAAATCAAACCCAAAGGGGCTAAAAATTTTACTAGGGTCATATGATGACCCATAGCATTACCCACCAAAATTTTGGAGGGTTTTGAGGTTCATAGTCCTCTTTAATATGCATACATGGATTATCAAATTTCTACAAAAACTGTAGAAAAATCATCTCCAAAAATTCCCATTTTTGTATATGATGAGTGTGCTGGATAGACTAGTCTATGGTCCAAATTTCAAAGCATTTGGCTGAGTGGTTTAGTGGGAGCACACAACTTTATCTCTAGTCAGCCCATGTGACACCTTGCACCAAAATGAGTGTTGAGGTCAAACCAGTGGGCTAAATGAGTTGAAATAAATTTCAAATCAAATTAGACTTCAAGCCCTACAAGTTTCAGGTTGACCATTTCCACAGAAAATGCTTTTAAGTATTTTTAATAATTAAAACCGTATACAGCAAAATCTGTGACAGAATGTAACAAAAGATATAGAATAAATCATTTGGTCTGCGTATAATAGATCGCTCAAGATCGGACGGCGTGTGATCATCATCCTCGATGGTTTGATGGTCCCCAACAGCCCGTCCTGGGTGACATTTACGCTTGATTTGTCGGCCACCCACGCATCCTCCCGGCCGACTATTGCCACCACCACCTTCGTCGAGGTGGTGGCCGGTGATTGGCAGTGGTTTGCCGGTCGGAGGTGGTCGGGATAGGGATTTATAGCGGGGGGGAATCTCAAAAATGAGCCTTTAGGGAACTTGATTTGAGCCCAATTTGGCTCGAATCAAGCCCTAATTATATTAGGATCTATGCACTAGGGGAGGAGGAGGGGATCTGACCTTCGATTGGGCATTTGCCCTAGTGCTTCTCGGGTTGGCCGTTTGAGGGAGAGCTCTCTTTGGAGCCATGCCGATCTTGCACTTAGAGGGCTCGAAATCTTCAGGTAGGTGAGGGGTTTTGCTCCTTGGCATGCACTGATGGTGTTTAAGAACTCAATTAGGGCAACGGTGGGGGTTACCATGCAATGCCATTAAAGGTCATTAAGAGGAATTTTCGGCTTGGCTTAGGGGAGATGAACAGGGCCTTAATCTGGTCGGGAGAGGGCTGGAAACTCCTCCTCTCCCCATGAGGAGATGAATGGAGCCATTAATGGGGAGGATTGAAGGTTTCTTCTTCCTCCTCGTTAATTTCCTCTTTCTCTCTCTCTTTCAATTTGGGGGAAAGATGAGATCTCTCTCTCTCCTAGTCACCATTTATAGAAATTCAGTGGCAATTTGTGTAATTCTCAACCCTGGGCTAGTGGGTCACCTTAATTGGGTCTAACCCAAGTGGATTGGGCTTGATTAGGTCAAATTAGGGTAATTTGACCTGAAATAGGTTGAGTTGACTTTGGTCAATTTGACCATTTGGTTTGACCCCAATGGGTGTTTAGTGACCCATTGTCCTCTTCTAAGGGCTAGGAATGTTTGGGTAGGGTCAATTTAGCAAGGAGGAGGTCAATTGACTCTTAATAGGCTAGTTTGACCAAATTAGGGCTAAGGTTGACTTGGGTCAACTTGACCTTCTTAGTTGACCCCCAATGGGTTATTAGGGACCCAATGGCCTCCCTTGAGAGTTAGGAAGGTTTTAGTGGGGTCAATTTGGCAATTGGAAGGTCAATTGGCCCTCATTAGGCTACTTTGACCCTTGTAAGGTTAGGGTTGACTTTGGTCATCTTGACCTTTTGGGTTGACCCCAATGGGTGATTAGTGACCCATTGTCCTCTCCTAAGGGCTAGGAATATTTGGGTAGGGTCAATTTAGCAAGGAGGAGGTCAATTGACTCTTAATAGGCTAGTTTGACCAAATTAGGGCTAAGGTTGACTTGGGTAAACTTGACCTTCTTAGTTGACCCCAATGGGTTATTAGGAACCCAATGGCCTCCCTTGAGGGTTAGGAAGGTTTTAGTGGGGTCAATTTGGCAATTGGAAGGTCAATTGGCCCTCATTAGGCTACTTTAACCCTTTTAGGGTTAGGGTTGACTTTGGTCATCTTGACCACTTTGGTTAACCCCAATGGGTCCTAAGTATTCTAAGGGACCCCTTTAAGGGTCAGAGGTGTTATGGTGGGGTCAAGTAGTTAAGTTGAGGCCTAAGAGTCCAACCCTAGGCTTGGTAATTGGAAATTGCTATTTGCAGACCAATGTGGTTTCCACCTTACATGCCTAGGTTCACATGGTCTCTTTGAGTTTCCTAAGGTTTTGTCATGACCTAGTCATGACAAAACCACCCTAGGGGTCTAGTTTTTTTAGGGATGTTACAATTTCAAATATTAATGTCTCTCTAGCGGGATCTATTTTTGGCGCAAATAACAAGAAAGCAAGATAATATTTTCTATTCTTGTCCATGCAGTGACTAAGCATGTCTTAGAGCCGTTGCAGATTGCAGGGAGTATACAAGAAGATGTTAGGTCAAAAGAAGAACCACTGTTTTATCGGGAAGAACATTATTGTGAGCTAAAGAACAATCTTCATCTTCTTCCTGAATAGTGATCTCTCTCTCTCTCTCTCTCAAGCTGAAGACAGACAAATCCAAGAGAGAAAGTTTGTTCCAGTTGATTTGATTTAGCAGAACAAGAAGATCTTCTTCCATATACTAAAGAAGAAGATCAGAAGAAGGAAGGACATAAGCTGCTACTATCCAGTCCTGCTTCAAGACAGCATCTGATGTGCTCAAAAACAGAAGAACAATCTAAAAGGTTTACTTATATTGTCTTCAGTTGTAAAAAGTATAATCATAAATCTTTGTAGGAACTTTATTGTTCTGAGTGTGTATTGCATGTGTGCTTAAGCTGTAAGTCTTTTGTGTCTGAGTGGTAGGGCTTGTGTGTCTGAGATTGTAGGGCTGTACTCCCAGCCTGAGCTAAAGGATTTCAGTGGAGATCTGAGGTAGGGCTTCTTGATATGCTTAAGGTAGGAAATCAGGAGAGTTTCTGAGCTGTGTCAGTTGGAGAACTCTAAGTGGTAGGGTTGTTGGCCTGAGGTAGGTTTTTGGAGAAAACCTGAGAGATCTAGAGGAATCTGTGTTGTAAGCTCATTGAACTGAGTTTTGGGCGAGTTTGCCTTATCTAACACACTTTTAGAAAGGTGTAGAGGGAAAGTGAACTACCCGTCGACACACTGTCTTGGGGAACCACTATTGTGTGCTTTATTCTAACTTGCTAGAACATCTAAAATAGTCCAATATAAGTAGAAAATCAAAGGAACCTATTCACCCACCCACACCCCCCTTCTAGGTGAGTTAGACTACTACCAGGTAAACCATGACACTATAGTGTTCAAAGATCCTCAGTATTTCTGAGAGAGGATCTTGATCAAAAGAATTCTCTATCTCTTATAATTCTTCTGATCTCTTATTCTGATACCCTCATTAGAGTGCGACATCCTAAGACATCTAATGACCAAAGTACTCATTCTATACAACATGGGTAATACATCCTAGATAATGAAATCACTTGAATTTAATTTGTAAGATAAATCAAAATGTGTTTTTCCCAACAATCACCGCGCCAGGAGCTCACGTAGGAACTCGTCACGGAGGTAGAGCTTTAGGAACTCTAGTCTGAAGAGCCCCTGGGGGCAGGAGGAGGCGGAGGCAATGTTGACGTCTCCAAAGGAACTTCCTCAGCAGACAAATTGCTTGTCGAGGTCATTGGGGTCATAGGTGTCGCGACGAGAGAAGGATCCATATTCTCCTCAGGAAACCGACTAGCCGTGGTAAATGGGGCTAGTGAACACTCAGGGGCGAGGTCTCTCTGGGGACGAGACCGCTCGTCCTCTTCCATGGGCAGAGTTTTATCCACCGCATCAACTCGCGATAGAGATTGTCCGCCAGAGGCTCGCCTAATAGGGCGACTTCAATTGTCTCGACAGGAGCGGGTGTTCTAATGAATCATCAAGTTAGATAAGGCATCAGTTGGAACTCGTAGATCGTGAAGAAAAGTATCTACTTGGCGAGTGAAGCTTCATGGGAGTCTGAGCTCTGAGATCGCCTAGTGAAGTAACCACGGAGTCCCCAGTCATAGGGGGTCGAAAGGTGGTAATCTTCAGTAGAAAGGTCCCCAAAGGACCCGAAGCCGGATAGATCCAAGGCCCTACAATGTAATGACGAGATCAGCATTCACATCAATTCAAGTCGCGCAATACTTTTGACCGACTCGCCTATTACCTCTTTAACACGCTCCGGGGTGGTCTACTTGAGCCTTTCAGGAGGCCCGTCTCCCTCATTTAATGGCTCGCCATCTTCACGAGCTAGTTCAACAGTCGGCAAGAAGGAGGTTCTCTTTCTCTTTCTTTCTCTCTTCTTCTTGTGCTTTTTGTCATGGAAAGAGGGGAGCAATTTGAGGGTGGCGAGAAAAGAAGCAGGCATCCCAACTACTTCTGCTGACTTGGACTCTATCTCTCCAGTCATCAGTAAGGTTATTGCAGCAGAGGTCCCACCCTTATTTATAGATACAGAAAACACGCGATCTGCCAGCTCGCATAATCAACACGGTAGATGTAGCTCGTCGAACAAGGGTTGGACGAATATTTTTGAGCTCTAAGTGAGCTCGCTAAGAGCAGAGATTTTGTATAACACATTCATCGAGGGAATACCAATCTTAATTATTGATCCATATCAGCAGGAAGTTGACTGTTGACCAAGAAGAATGACATAATCAAAGATACGTAGAGAGTAACCAAGGAACAATGCAGACCATTTCATCTCTCCAGCGAGCCCCTCCTGAGATCGCCTATGTGAGACCCTCAAGCGTGACCCTCGGAACTCGTTAATGAGTTCACACCGCTAGGGCCTAGCTCACGAGATCATTCCTAGCGACCTAGGGCTGAGCATATTATTCGAAACTCGAAAGTCGCTCGAAGATCGCTCGAATATTGAGTCGAATCGGAATCGGTTAAAATTTATTCGACTCAATTTGAGTCGGTTCAATTTGACTCGAATCTGATTTCGAGTCGATTTCGAGTCATCCATGAATCGCTCGAAATATGATTCGAATCAGCTCGAATTGATTAAAAATATTATGTATTTATTAATATATTCTTATTTTAAAATTAAAAATTCTAAAATTTAAACATAAATAAAAAGAGTGGAGGCTTTAAGTGTTTCATTTGCTAAATTTAGAGGTTCAAAATAATTTCAAGCCAACTAGGAATAAAGAGAAAAGTTGCTCAAATTCAAGCCGGCTCGATTCAATTTCGAGCTAACTCGGAATCGACCCATTTTGAGTCGAGTCGACTCGTCTCAAAATTGATTTCGATTTCGAGCTGAGCCCAAATCGTTCAAACTCGACTCGATATCAGCCCTATAGCGACCTCAATTAGCTCTCCTGAAGTCTTATAACATGACAGATCCAGTTTTTTGCAGGGATGGATATTCGCAGACCACAAAACCCGCAGTTTGAATTGCTATAAATAAGACTCCAAGGTACACAAGAAAGGAACGCTGACCCTCCCTCCCAAGGTTCCCCATTTTGCCGAGATCGTGCTTTCCTTGTGCCTAGCACAGTCTTAGTTTAGGAGGGGAAATTCCTATATACTTTCAGGCGGCACACCTCATCGTTGTAGCTTGTGGGTCTTGTTTATAGAAAATCAAGTCTTCAGCCCTCATGACTCGTCTCTCTTGTCGCCGGGTTCGTGGTGTTAGACCACATGATCAGTAACCTCGGGATATCCCTTTGATCTGAACTCTGTGAACCGATTTCCTCGTTCTAACAAACACCATTTTCTTTTTATTTATATTCATGTGCACCACCTCCCTTACAAGCGTACAATGTATATCTTATAAAAATGACCACCTCACAAGTATAATTTAGTTTTGTGCTGTGTATATATTCTATTAATTTGAACTAAAACAAGCCTTAAGGATCGAAAACAGGAGTAGGTATAGTATAAGGAAGCAGTATTGACATATATGATACTAGCAGCAGTATTGACATATATGATACTAGCGTCCGTACACTGAGTCCTCCCGAGCATAGTGTGTGGGGGTGATGTTGGCTTCTTTTGGCGCGGCTTATTTGCTCCCGTGAGTTTTCTTAAAAAATGTGTGGCGGTGATGTTGGCTTCTTTTGGCGCGGCTTATTTGCTCCAGTGAGTTTCCTTAAAAACGTCAGTATCATAGAATGTATGTTTGGCAAGACAAAGATTATGACCGCTATAAAGAAAATAAACTAGTTTTGAGCATAAAATGCATGAATTTTTTATGTAAGCGCGGGCGTTCACGAACGACGGTTCTTGATCACGGCGTTCACAATCATCACCACCGCGCCAAACGAAGCCGTTATCTGAAAGCTATTTGTTATCCCCTATGCAAAATTAACTCTCGCCGCACACAACACATGCGACATCGAGCGGCAATCAGGTATAGTGAGAACCCTATGCACGGCCACTAGTTTATTATATTTAAGAAATAATTAATAATACTAATTATTAAATGCACATAATTTCTTATCAATTTATTAATTAAATTAGAAATAACTATAATACTAATTATTTAATTGCACATTATCAACTAATTAATTAACATTTATTTTTTATTTTAATAATGCTTTCTTGATATTAAAATATGTATTTCCTACAATGTCTGCTGGCTTTATCCTTGATGGTCGTATTTCATGATCATATCAACCTAAATTTTCCCTTTTAATATAGAATAGAAAATAGTTGTCACTTTTAAACACTGCAATGTTATTGATTTCCTTGATGATATCCTTTGTTGTACACCCATAAAGGCTTTTGGGTGCGTCTAGAGAAGACTCCGCTAAAGAAAGGCGGGGTCAACAGTCAACGTATAATCGCTCGAGTTGAAGGAACAAAACCCGCCATTTCCGCCGCCAACCGCCAGGACGAGAACGCGCGTCGGCGCACGTGCTACCGCGCGTGCGGTAGCGCAAGGTAGCGCGCAGGCAGCGCCCCCCCGTCAAAGGAGGACGGCCCAGCCGCACCCCCAAGGGGTGCGGCCACGCCGCACCCCTCAAGGGGGTGCGGCCACGCCGCACCCCCCAAGAGGTGCGGTCTAGCCGCTTGGCCGCACCCCTTGGGGGGTGCGGGCCCAGCCGCACCCCCAAGGGGTGCGGGCCAAGCCGCACCCCCAAGGGGTGCGGCCAAGCCGCACCTCCCCTTTGGGTGCGGCCCAGCCGCACCGCCCTTGAGGCGCGATCGGCCCCCTCCCTCCTCTTTCTTCACAGGGGGGCTCGTAGGGGGCCCCGGCGTAATCACGCCCCCTCGTCGGGTGCGTCGGATCCCAATTCCTCCTTGGGGCACAACTCCTCGTTCCGCCGTTCGCCCAGAACGCCTCGCAACGCGACCAGGGCGCCTCTGCGCTCACGCGCGCGCTCAGAACGCTTCTGAGCGCGCTTAGAACGCCTCCGCGCCCACGCGCGCTCAGAACGCCTCCGCACTTACGCGCACCCAAAGCGCTTCCGAGCACGCTCAGAACGCCTCCGCGCTCACGCGTGCTCAGAACGCTTCCCCAGTCGCCTAGATTGCTTCTCCGTTCGTTGCGCGCTCAGAACGCTTCTGAGCGCGCTCAGCTCACTTTTTGTCTTTCTGACTTCTCACATTTTGTCTTTTCAGCATGCTCACTTTTTATCTTTCCTGTTTCTCAGATTTCAGGAACAGCTTGTCGCCTTTTTCGCCTCCAACAAAACTACCCGAACTGCCCGAAGGGCAAGGTGGTCATTTCCGAAAAATGGCGATCTGTGTGCCCTGAACCAGAAAATATGATTCGCCCGCCAAGTATACAAACGGCAAAATTACCGGACTACCCCCGGCCAAAGCTATAAAAGGAGCCCCAGGGCTTCATTTGAAAGGACCTTGCCTTCTGCACCCGGGAGAGCTCCTTGCAGACTTTTGCGGAATTCTCCTTCGGCGCTTGAAGATCTACTTCGCGGACTTGAAGGTTTCCTTCGTCCCGAAAGGCGACACCGCTTCTCACTTTTGTTCTCCGGAGCCTTCTCACTTTTGTTCTCCGGAGCCTTCTCACTTTTGTTCTCCGGAGCCTTCTTACTTTGGTTCTCCAGCATTCTAAGAAGGAGAAATACTTAGTTTTCCGAGAGATGGTCTGTCACCCTCGGAGCTCTGTCTCTCTCTACTATTGTAACGAGCAGTGGCCTGTCGCGCTCGAGTTCTAAGTACCAGATTGTAACCCCCAAAAGATAGTGAAGTTTGGTCGGCACAACTCCGACCGCGTGGTTTTTTACCCTTTCTGGGTTTTCCACGTTAAAAAATCTCAGTGTACTCAACGAATCTCAAATTGACTGTTTGCGCGCTTGGTTCGCTCCCGAGCTAAGGTGGTTCAAGTAAACCGGTCTACCAAGAGCCCTAAGCGACCCGCAACAGTTTGGCGCCGTCTGTGGGAACTTCCCAAAACTCTCTGAAGGCCAACTGTAATGGCAAGAAAGAGTACTCGTACTACTGGAGGATCAATGCCGGAAGGGCGCGTCGACCCAGCTCCCTCTCAATCGCTTATCAACGCACCTCCCGCGGAGGGGGCAGTGCCTGCGCCTGCAGCAGGACTGGAATGGCGCATGCGGCAGATTGAAGAGCAGCAAACCGAGATGTTGGCTCTCGTAAGGAATCTCGGGGCTCCCCAAGTTCCAGTCAACCACCAGCACTGAACGTACCGCCGCCCCCGGTCCCAAATCATGCCCCGAACGAAGAGGTCGTTCGAGAGGACGAAGCTTCAGAAGGATTCTCCAACGCAGCAAGCTCCGCTCACCCTGCCCCGCCAGCTGGGGGCCCAGAAGCTAACCACCGTCTCCATCACCCGAGAAGAGCTGCCCCTGATCGAGCAGTAGAAAGAGCTACGCGAGAAGAAATATGCGAAATGATAGAAGAGGAATACGCCCAAGCAGGATGACGCGCAGCCCTCGCCCGCCGTCCCGCACACCATGGCTCCCCTTTATCGCCTCAAGTCTTGGCCCATCCAATTCCGAATGGTTTCAAGCTTCCCAGCATCGAGACATTCGACGGGATGGACGATCCGTTGGAGCATGTCAATCACTTCACCACCGTCATGAGGATTTACAGTGCCCCTGATCAGGTCCTCTGTCAGGTGTTCCCGGCAACCTTGAAGGGACAAGCGCGCACTTGGTTCCACTGCCTGCGGAATGGGGCCATCAACAACTTCACAGAAATGGCGCAGTAATTTGTGGACCAATTTATCGCCAACCGCAGAATTGTCTGAGATCCCTCCCATCTCTCAGGGATCCGCCAAAACGACGGAGAGACACTCAAAGATTTTTTCCGACGCTTCACTACGGAGGCTCGGCAGATCCCAGGAGTTGACCCTGAGCTCCTGCGGGGAGTTTTCCTCGGAGGACTTCGCCCAAGTGGCTTCTACTCAGCTCTCATGAGAGAAACCGTACCAAGTTATCCCGATCTCGCTCACCGAGTTGAAGCTCAGATAGCTGCCGATGAGGCCATCGAAGCGCACCGTCGGCAGTTTGAAGGAAGCCAGGGAAGGAAGAGGGGTCAGATCAAGCCCCTCGCGGGCGAGAAGAATGACGCGGCGAAGAGCGTCGCGGTGACGAACGTCGTCGTGATCCCCCAAGGGACCTGGGACCACAGCCGCCCAGGACGTACACCCTGTTGAACACTACTAGAACGAATGTACTGTACGCCATTCAGAACAACCCAGAGTTCCGCACGCCCCGGGTGCTACCACCAAATCCGAGGGGCGACCAGTCCAAGTACTGCGAGTTCCATCGAGGAACCGGGCATACCACTGAAGAATGCACCAGACTTAAAGACGAGATCGAGTGTCTCATCCGCGAAGGACTCCTAGGAAGATTCCTGCAAGGCCAGGTTCCTGACCAGCCCCAGCAACCTAGGGAGGCAATGGAGAAGCCTCCCGCCCCCCGAGGCGCGGGTGGAGGAAGGCCGATGGTGGGAGAAATCGAAACGATCGTCGGGCCTCCCATCTTAGCATCCCAAGTCCTCTCGATTGCCCGGCCCGTAAGAGACCACGAAGACAAAAAACTCAAGCAAGATGTTACGATTGCTTTCGGAGAAGAAGACTTGCAAGGGTTGCGGTTTCCGCACCAGGATCCACTCATGATTAGCGCAGGGATTGGGGACCCTTGCTTCAAAGTGAAGAGAATACTGGTCGATAACGGAAGCTCAGTTGATGTTATGTTCCTCTCCACCTTACAAAGTATGAAACTCACAAAAGATCAGCTCAGCCCTGCAGCCGGGCCCGTCTACGGCTTCGACAACATACCTGTCCCAGTTCAAGGCATGATTACTCTCCCAGTCACATTGGGCGAGTTTCCAAGGCAGTCGACACACAACATCCGGTTCATGGTGGTAGAATCCACCTCCGTCTACAATGCCATCTTCGGGAGACCGCTCCAGACAATCTTTGGAGCAATCCCTTCCATTCCGCATCTGGCTATGAAGTTCCCAACTGCCGCAGGCATAGGAGTCGTAAGAGGAGACCAAGAGGCAGCCAGAACCTGCTATCTGAAGCAGGCTCAGCCAGTAAAGGCAACCGCCCTCAATATCAATAACTTCGACCTGCGAGACGAAGCCACTCTGCAGCGAGGAGCACCCGTTGAAGGACTAGTAGAAGTACCACTCTCCCAGCAAGACTCGACTCGGACTGTTCAGGTCGGGTCACTCCTGTCACGAGAAGAACGAGAAGAATTCACAACCTTCCTGCAAGAGAACGAGGACATCTTCGCTTGGAGCCCGGAAGACATGCCCGGGGTGGATCCTGAAGTCATTTATCACTCTTTAAACATCGACCCCGCCTGCAGTCCTGTAATTCAAAAGAAGAGGAACTTTCCCCCCGAGCGGCTAAAAGCGATCGAGGAGGAAGTAGCTAAACTCCTCGAGGCACGGTTTGTAAGACCCCCCCTCCCCAATCCTGAACCGGGTTCAGGGAGGGGGGATCTTACTGCCCAAGAATGACCCCTTAACGCTCCCCGGGTGGTGACGTCCCATCCCCCCTCGAGCGCTGAGCGGTCTCCTTGTCAGGCACAAGAATCATAACCTCACATCAGAACGCATAGCGGAAGCAATCAAAAGATGGGCAAACCAAACATACAGCTTATATTTACAACTTAACGGGGCCGAAGCCTATCGTTTACAAAATATTGTCCGTAGACTACATATGCTAAGACAAAAGGGAGTCCTGGGCTCGTCCTTATATACTCGTACTCACATCTCTGAAGATAGAAGGGGAGGCTGGGGTAATCGAACGGATCATCTCCAAGGCTTCCCGGTCAACCTGTGATGTGGGGGCTTCACGCTGTCCCGTCTCCTGTGATTGGTTATAAGAAATAACCGTTAGTCACAGAGCTAAGCAGAAAACACATCCCCCTCCCCGGATCCGTATCCAGGGGGGGCGGCTAAAGACAGAATTGAAATAGCCGAAGCAAGGAAAGGGTTAGCAGCAGGTAAACAAATACCTACACGTATATATATATATATAAAGCGGGGCTCCTGCCCGAATAACCACAATCGCGCAGCATAATAAATCTATAACACTATCGCGCGTATACACACACCCAGGTTCTCAAGACCTGTACCCACACAAAGACCCTGTGTCGACACAGTTTTAGACCGCTTTAGTTCAAGCAGGGGAGCTAACCCCGCGGGCCTCACCGATGTGGCCGTCGGTGACAGTGGCCAGTCCTGCCACTTCTGAATGTAGTCGTACCGTATCATTCAGGCCCTCCTGTACAACTTGGTGTACTAACTGGATGTGAGCGACATCCGGCGAGCCGATTTGAAGGCCGACCAGCGGAGGTAAAACTACATGCTCAGGGGTGATAACCTGCTGCGCATATCTCCCTGTCGCCATGAGTCGTCAACCCACCCGCACCGGTACGAACGGTCTGCGAGCGTGACCAACCCGCCACTTCCAATCAATCTTCACCCGCTTTATATAAAACAAACCCTTATGCCACGTGGCATTTCTACTCCACCGGTCTCACAACCCTGGACCGGGAGACTTAGCGGTATGAGGGCTCCTTGCTTGGGGCTAACCTGGGAGGAAGGACTCAACTCCGGGTTTTCCCCAACTAAGGCCTCGCCGAAGGGAGGACAAGCACCGCATTTGTTGCCACGGCAGCTCTGCACTAGTAAGTAAATTAGGCCGAAGCAGGGGCCATAATACTAAACAGAATGTAGGCCGAAGGCAGAGGCCATAATGATAAGCAGAAAGTAGGCCGAAAGCAAAGGCCATAATGATAAGCAGAAAGTAGGCCGAAAGCAAAGGCCATAATGATAAGCAGAAAGTAGGCCGAAAGCAAAGGCCATAATGATAAGCAGAAAGTAGGCCGAAAGCAAAGGCCATAATGATAGGACCAGTACGAGACTGGATAAAGTACAGAAATGTAAATGCGGGGGACCAGTACGAGACTGGATTTAAACGCAAGTACAGAATGTAAATGCGGGGGACCAGTACGAGACTGGATTTAAACGAAAGTACACAATGTAAATGCGGGGGACCAGTACGAGACTGGATTTAAACGAAAGTACAGAATGTAAATGCGGGGGACCAGTACGAGACTGGATTTAAACGAAAGTACAGAATGTAATTGCATAAGAAGAAATGGTTAGTAGTCCAATCACTCCATAAGAGGAGGCTTCGATCGATGACTCCGTTCTTTTATTATCGTCGCGGCGGGGTTACGTTTTGGCGCCGCGTCGCGATGTCGTTCCGATTTTTGGCGTTGCTTCTCCGAGCTCAGTCGATCTTTTTAGATTAATACGCATAATTTTGGATAAGTAATTAAAATATGCGTCGAGGAGACGCCGATTCATTTTAATGAATTTTGCTCTTTTCCGGGCGTCTATTTTTGTTTGAAAAGGCTTTTGAGGGGTTAAATCACAAGTCCACACCCCCTATCTTTGATAGTATTTGTAAAGTACCTATATTTAGTGCCCCTAATATTTGGGGATTTTTAGAAACACATTTGGGCATTTTAATACCTAAAATAAACTTTATATTGGGTTTTAAAAATAGTAAAGCCCCTCCTAAAAATCCCAAAAAATTACAGGGGGTGCCCCCAAGGGTGGGGCACATTTTCCGTTTAGAAAACTTTTCCTAAAAAGGCCCCATTTTTTTTTCAAAAAAAGAAGAAGGGGAAGGGGTTTTTGGTGTGCGTTTAGAGGAGAGGAGAAAGCTGAGGGCGCCACACCGGGCGCCCTCCTTGGGTCCCCACAGCGGATCCACAGCGGATCCGCTGTGGGGGGGGCACACAAGTGGAGGAATTGGGCGGGAGTCTAGGTTACGGGAGCCGCTAGATCTCCCGGGGGAGATCGGGCGGCTCCCGTCAACCTGGACGGGAAGCGGCCGCTGCAGCCGCCGGCAGCGGCCGGATGTGGCCGGCGCCGCCCCCGGTCGGTGCGCGGGGGCCGGCGACCACTCCGGTGGTGGTCCGGCGGCCTGGCGCCGCCGGCTACCACCGGGGTTTGTGCCGTAAGGGCACGGGGGCGGTGGCGGCCTGTACGCCTCCTGCAGGCTTGCCGCCACCGCCTCCACCGGAGGGATGGGGTGGGGGGTGCCCCCGGCCGGTGCGCCGGGGGCCGGCGAATCCTCCGGGGGTGGTCCGGCGGCTTGGCACCGCCGGCCACCGCCGGGGAAGGGATAAAAAAAGGGGCGGGCGGCGGCGGCGTGGCCTGCATGGGCCATGCAGGCCCGCTGTGCCGCCGCTCCTGTCGTGCGCTGCCCTCCCGGCCGCCACTGACCGGGGCGCCGGGGAGGGGGCAACCCTCCGGCGGTGGCCCGGCGGCCTGGAGCCGCCGGCCGCCGCCGGGGGAGGGGCTATTCCCCGTACAGGAAAGCAGGGAGGCGGGGGAGGCGGGGGAAGACACGGCCGCCGCCGGCCGTGCCTGCCGGCGGCCTGAACGCCTCCTCCGGGAGGTAGGAAAGGGGAGGGGGAGATCTCTACCTGAGGGGTTGGGGGTTGGTGGTGGTGGCCGGCCATGGAGGAGGAGGAGGAGGTCGGCCGTGGGCTTGCTCCGGCAAGGGAGGAGGAGGAGGGGCTGCAGGCTGGGCTGTCGGCAGAGGAGGGGGAGAGAGAGAGAGAGAGAGTGGTGTGGGGGAGAAGAAGAGGGCTGCCCCTCCTTTTATAGGAAGGAGGGGTGGCCACCTCCCCCTCTCCCTCCCTTCCACGTGTAGGAAGGAAGGGTGAGTGGGGGGGGGGGGATATTTCCCCCCCCCCCCCCTCCTTTCTCTCTCTTCCCCTTGCCCTAATAGGGCAGCCCCCTTCTTGGGGGTTTTGACTCCGGGTTCGTGCACATCGTAGTTTATACGTTGCATTGGGGTGGTCTGCATAGTGCCCCAAATGGTATATTCCCCACACGACCTTGTATCGAGACGCAACGAGTTCTGTTGCGCTTGTATTGTCCATACGAGTCCAACGGAACTGACGGATGTCAATTCGGGGTTCGTACGGCCACTATTTACAATAATGAGGTGGTGGCGCGCTACGATACCCGAAATGGTCGTTTTCTTCAAACGACCTCGGATCGAAGTGCAACGAATTCCGTTGCGTTCGTATTGTCCATACGAGTCCAACGGAACTGACGGAAGTCAATTCGGGGCTCGTATGGCCATTATTCATATTAATGAGGTAGTGGCGCGCTACGATACCCGAAACGGTCGTTTTCTCTATACGACCTCGGATCGGAGTGCAACGAATTCCGTTGCGTTCGTATTGTCCATACGAGTCCAACGGAACTGACGGAAGTCAATTCGGGGCTCGTATGGCCATTATTCATATTAATGAGGTAGTGGCGCGCTACGATACCCGAAACGGTCGTTTTCTACTGCTCGGGCCTACTTTTATTGGGCTCACTAGGGTCTAGTGGCCCAATAAAAGTCGGGATGTTACAATCCAATAAAAATAAAGAGATTTTCGTCCCCGAAAATTGGCTAAAGTAGGGGTTTAAATGATGTACCTGGGGGAAGAGCGTCGGGTATTTCTCTCGTACGAGCGTCTCGGGTTCCCAAGTGAACTCTTCGCGTCCACCGTTCGACCATAAGATCTTGACCATTGTGACCATTTTGTTCCGCAGCTCTTTGATCTTGGAGTCCACTATCTTCACAGGTTCGAGTCGGACAGATCGGTCGGATTGTACTGATGTTGGTGGGGTGGGAAGGTGCTGCTCTGGTTGGCGCAGAACACGTCTTAGCGAGGAGACATGAAATACGTCGTGAAGGCTCCCCAGCTCGGCTGGCAAAGCTAACCTGTAAGCCACCGGGCCAATTCTTTCGATGACTGGATACGGGCCTAGATAGCGGGGGTCCAGCTTTTTCTGCCTCTTGATTCGTGATATCCCATGCATTGGCTTAATCTTTAAGAACACCATATCTCCCACTTGGAATTCTACTTGCCGATGACGTGCGTCGTAATACTTGGCCTGCCGGCTCTGCGCTTCCAGCATGCGTTCCCGGATTAGTCTTATTGCGGCGGTGGTATCGTCGATGTAGGTGATTCCTAAGGCTTCGGGGTCCTCATCCTGTGCCCAAGATAGCGGGGTCCGACAGCGTCTTCCGTAGAGGGCTTCGTACGGTGCCATTTTGATGCTTGCCTGGAAACTGTTGTTATATGAGAACTCTACCAGAGGTAGTAACTGCTCCCATGGCTCGTTATGCTCTACTATGCATAATCGGAGAAGATCTTCCATCGTCCGATTTGTTCTTTCCGTTTGCCCATCGGTCTGGGGGTGGAAGGCGGTGCTAAAAGTTAATCTGGTTCCCAGATAAGCTTGCACTCTTCTCCATTCCTTCGATGTAAAGCGCCCATCGCGGTCCGAGACGATTGATTTGGGTATTCCATGAAATCGGACTACCTGCTCGATAAATAGTCGGGCTAGAATGTCGACACCATCGCCTTGCCGGTTCGGGATGAATCGGGCTACCTTGGTGAGGCGGTCCACTACTACCCATATGGAGTCGTTACCTGCACGGGATCGGGGTAAGCCATGGATAAAATCCATGGAAATATCCTCGAACTTCCATTCTGGAATTGGCAGGGGTTGTAGTAGGCCTCCTGGGCTACGACATTCGGCTTTGACCATTTGGCAGGTTTGGCAGTGCGCTACATAATCTGTGACATCCTTCTTCATGCCTGGCCAGTATAGGGTCCTGCGCAGGTCCGTATACATTTTTACTACTCCCGGGTGTATCGAGTACCTTGTCTGGTGAGCTTCACGGAGTATCTCCTCACGGATCCCTTCTGCAGCGGGAATGAATATGCGGTGTCTGTATTGCAGGATGCCATCATACAGGTTGTAGTCTTCTTGTACACCGTGTTGCAAGGCCTGAATGATCGGTGCTGCTTCAACGTCGGTCTTCTGGGCTTCTCGTATTCTATTCCTGATGTCACACTGTATCTCCATCCAATAGAGGTGGGCTTGGTATTCCATCGGATTTCTGCGGGTGATGAGGATAATATCCATTTCTGCCAAGGATTTGACTAACTCCTCTGGCACCGCTTCTAACCAACTCCCGGTCCTCGGAGGTTGCCGACTCAAGGCGTCTGCAACTTTATTAGCCTTGCCGGGGTGGTACTGGAGGGCGAAGTCATAATCACAGAGAAATTCTAACCACCGGCGTTGCCGGAGGTTTAGCTCTTTCTGGGTGAAGACGTATTTGAGGCTTTTATGATCGGAGAAGATCTCGCATCGTACCCCGTAGAGGTAATGTCTCCAGATTTTTAAGGCGAAAACTACCGCTCCCAGCTCCAGATCGTGGGTGGCGTAGTTTAGTTCATGCGGCTTGAGCTGACGTGAGGCGTAGGCAATCACCTTGCCATGTTGCATAAGCACGGCCCCCAATCCTTTCAGAGAGGCATCAGCATAGATTTGGAAACCCTCGGTACCGGAGGGGAGGGTTAGGATTGGGGCCGATATTAGCCGGTTCTTTAGTTCGATGAATGCCGCCTCGCATTCAGGAGACCATTGGAATGTCACATCCTTCTTGGTGAGGGTGGTAAGTGGTAATGCGATCTTGGAGAAGCCTTCGACGAACTTACGGTAGTAGCCGGCGAGGCCAAGGAAACTTCGGATGTCTGCCGCTGTCTTAAGTGGCGGCCAATCTCGTACTGCTTGCACCTTGGCTTGATCTACTGCTACTCCGTTCTTGTTGACGGTGTGTCCTAGAAAGCCGACTTCTTCCATCCAGAACTCGCATTTGCTAAACTTGGCGAAGAGTGAGTGTTCTCTTAGCTTAAGTAGTACCATTTGGAGGTGCCTGGAGTGATCGGTTTTGTTCTTTGAGTAGATGAGAATATCATCTATGAAGACTATTACGAAATGATCCAGGAAGGGTTTGAATACCGTATTCATCAAAGCCATGAAGGCGGACGGGGCATTGGTTAATCCAAATGGCATTACCATGAACTCGTATAGTCCGTAGCGAGAGCTAAAGGCGGTCTTGGGAATGTCCTCTTCTCGTACTCTAAGTTGATAGTAGCCGGACCTTAAGTCCATTTTGGAAAAGACGGACGCGCCTTGTAGTTGATCGAACAGTTCATCTATCCGGGGTAGGGGATAGGTATTCCGGATGGTGAGTTTATTCAAGCCTCTGTAGTCGATGCAGAGGCGCAGCGATCCATCCTTCTTTTTAACGAACAGTACTGGGGCTCCCCAGGGAGAGGTACTAGGACGTATGAATCCTGCGTCGACTAACTCTTGTAGCTGAATCTTGAGCTCAGCCAGTTCCCTCGGGGCCATCCGGTATGGTGCTCGGGACACTGGTCGGGCTCCTTGAGTAAGTTCGATTTGGAAGTCTACTTCCCGTTGCGGGGGCAACCCGGGGAGTGACTCTGGGAAGATATCTGGGAAGTCCCTGATCACAGGTACTTTAGCGAGTACTTGCGTCGTGTTCTCCATCTCAAAGTAGATTAGGTACATCTCGTCCTTCCGTCGAACTGCCTTGACGGTTTGTGCAGATGTTAAGATAATGCGGGTGACGGAGGGTATACCCGCTAGCGTGATAAATTGCCCATTCGGATTCTGGAGGCGGATTTCTCGAGTCGAACAATTGATTTGGGCGCTGTGCTCGGCCAACCAATCCATCCCCAGAATGATGTCGAACCCGGTTATTGCTAAGATGGTGGCGTTGACTTCGAACTCTATGCCTCCTAGCATTGCCTGGAAGGAACACTTCTCGGTGGAAGTCATATCTGATCCATCCGGGAGTCGTATTCGGATTGACATCCCGGATGATCGCACCGTGTTCTCCTTGTCGGCGATGAAGTTTTGTGCAACGAAAGAGTGTGTGGCGCCGGTATCGAACAGTGTTTTAGCGGGACGACCTTCTACCAAAAGTAAACCTGATAACATATATGTATATATATCATAATCATAAGCTTTTCACAGATATACAAGAGTAGGGATGACATATACAAAAAGTCTCAATATATAAGCTAAAACATTTCCTAGGATATCGTACTATCGGAAGTAGATACCTATCACTACGTCAGGAGCAGGACCGTGCTGGAGATCCAACGCGTATGCCTCGAGCGGTGCTGCTCTGCCCTGCCTAGCCGGCTCCCTCCTGCCTGCGGGACGTCCTCTGCGTCCACCTCGTCCTCTCTCCGCCGCTCTCTGTACTGCTCCTAAACCGGGTCTCCCGGTAGCCTGTGGGCAGAAGGCTCGTATATGCCCAGGCTGCTGGCATAGGTAGCAGTTCCCTGCGAAGGGAACATCTCGTCGTGCGGCCGGGACGACCTGTGGTGCTGGGGTTGGGGGTGCTGGTCGGGGCTGGGGTGCTGGTCGGGGCTGGGGTGCCTGCCTATATGGCTGGTGACGCTGCCGCTGTCTCTCGTCTCGGCCCTGCCTGCGAGGACCTGCTCTTCTCTCTCGGTCCTGAGTCCGGGGAATACCTACGTGTCCCCTCCGCTGTTGGGCTACCATCCGCTGATCCATCTCTAGAGCGGTGGCATGTGAGGCGATCGTGTGGAAGGATGCCTGGGATATCATGATCAGGGCCTGACGGAGGTCGTCTCGTAATCCCCGATAAAATCTGGCCGCCCTGTCCCTATCTGTACCTGCTAAGGTCCCGGCGAAGCGGGCCAGGTGGATAAACTCTCTCTGGTAGTCTGGAACCGTCCTATCTCCCTGTCTGGTCTGTAGGAACCGCTCCTGGAGTGCCATCCGGTCTGCATCTGAAATGAAATGCTTTAAGAAAGCATCCGAGAACTCCCCCCAGAGAATGGTGCTAAGGGGTCGCCCTCTAAAAGTGGAGCGGCTAGCTGCCCTCCACCAGTCCCGGGCATAGCCCTCCAACATGGTCACTACTAGGGATACTGCGGCTACTGCTGGGCACATCATCCCTACAAGAAGCTCCTCTACCCTCTCCACCCACTCCTCGGCCTGGATGGCCGACTCTGTACCCCGAAAGGTGGGGGGCCTTAGCCCTCGGAAAGTCGTCAGTAGATCAGTGGGTACGGTGGCCTGCTGGGGTGGCCGTAAAGTGGCTGTCTGGAAGGCGGCCAACAGGGCTACCAGGGTCTGCCCGAGCTCTGTCTCTCCGAATGGGACTGTGGCCGGAGCGGTCTGAGCTGGTGGTGGAGTGGTAGGGTGGTACTGGTCTTGAGAGGAAGACCTTCCATTACTTGACTCCGGTATCTGGAGAAGTAACAAACGGGTGTCAGAACTTGCAAAACTAAGGGCATTTTGCAGGACTGAAAGGAAAGAAAGCGGAAAGCGTGTGGGTGTACTATCGTGCAGTCTCGAGTCCTTAACCTTAACCTAGAGGGTCCACCAGGCTTCCGCTGCATGGTTCGTCCCGAACCAAGAAACGGAACCGGGGGAAAGGAGGATCGAAAGACTGCCCCATGTGGTCGGATCGTGGTAGCTCTGATCCATTTGTAAGACCCCCCCTCCCCAATCCTGAACCGGGTTCAGGGAGGGGGGATCTTACTGCCCAAGAATGACCCCTTAACGCTCCCCGGGTGGTGACGTCCCATCCCCCCTCGAGCGCTGAGCGGTCTCCTTGTCAGGCACAAGAATCATAACCTCACATCAGAACGCATAGCGGAAGCAATCAAAAGATGGGCAAACCAAACATACAGCTTATATTTACAACTTAACGGGGCCGAAGCCTATCGTTTACAAAATATTGTCCGTAGACTACATATGCTAAGACAAAAGGGAGTCCTGGGCTCGTCCTTATATACTCGTACTCACATCTCTGAAGATAGAAGGGGAGGCTGGGGTAATCGAACGGATCATCTCCAAGGCTTCCCGGTCAACCTGTGATGTGGGGGCTTCACGCTGTCCCGTCTCCTGTGATTGGTTATAAGAAATAACCGTTAGTCACAGAGCTAAGCAGAAAACACATCCCCCTCCCCGGATCCGTATCCAGGGGGGGCGGCTAAAGACAGAATTGAAATAGCCGAAGCAAGGAAAGGGTTAGCAGCAGGTAAACATATACCTACACGTATATATATATATAAAGCGGGGCTCCTGCCCGAATAACCACAATCGCGCAGCATAATAAATCTATAACACTATCGCGCGTATACACACACCCAGGTTCTCAAGACCTGTACCCACACAAAGACCCTGTGTCGACACAGTTTTAGACCGCTTTAGTTCAAGCAGGGGAGCTAACCCCGCGGGCCTCACCGATGTGGCCGTCGGTGACAGTGGCCAGTCCTGCCACTTCTGAATGTAGTCGTACCGTATCATTCAGGCCCTCCTGTACAACTTGGTGTACTAACTGGATGTGAGCGACATCCGGCGAGCCGATTTGAAGGCCGACCAGCGGAGGTAAAACTACATGCTCAGGGGTGATAACCTGCTGCGCATATCTCCCTGTCGCCATGAGTCGTCAACCCACCCGCACCGGTACGAACGGTCTGCGAGCGTGACCAACCCGCCACTTCCAATCAATCTTCACCCGCTTTATATAAAACAAACCCTTATGCCACGTGGCATTTCTACTCCACCGGTCTCACAACCCTGGACCGGGAGACTTAGCGGTATGAGGGCTCCTTGCTTGGGGCTAACCTGGGAGGAAGGACTCAACTCCGGGTTTTCCCCAACTAAGGCCTCGCCGAAGGGAGGACAAGCACCGCATTTGTTGCCACGGCAGCTCTGCACTAGTAAGTAAATTAGGCCGAAGCAGGGGCCATAATACTAAACAGAATGTAGGCCGAAGGCAGAGGCCATAATGATAAGCAGAAAGTAGGCCGAAAGCAAAGGCCATAATGATAAGCAGAAAGTAGGCCGAAAGCAAAGGCCATAATGATAAGCAGAAAGTAGGCCGAAAGCAAAGGCCATAATGATAAGCAGAAAGTAGGCCGAAAGCAAAGGCCATAATGATAGGACCAGTACGAGACTGGATAAAGTACAGAAATGTAAATGCGGGGGACCAGTACGAGACTGGATTTAAACGCAAGTACAGAATGTAAATGCGGGGGACCAGTACGAGACTGGATTTAAACGAAAGTACACAATGTAAATGCGGGGGACCAGTACGAGACTGGATTTAAACGAAAGTACAGAATGTAAATGCGGGGGACCAGTACGAGACTGGATTTAAACGAAAGTACAGAATGTAATTGCATAAGAAGAAATGGTTAGTAGTCCAATCACTCCATAAGAGGAGGCTTCGATCGATGACTCCGTTCTTTTATTATCGTCGCGGCGGGGTTACGTTTTGGCGCCGCGTCGCGATGTCGTTCCGATTTTTGGCGTTGCTTCTCCGAGCTCAGTCGATCTTTTTAGATTAATACGCATAATTTTGGATAAGTAATTAAAATATGCGTCGAGGAGACGCCGATTCATTTTAATGAATTTTGCTCTTTTCCGGGCGTCTATTTTTGTTTGAAAAGGCTTTTGAGGGGTTAAATCACAAGTCCACACCCCCTATCTTTGATAGTATTTGTAAAGTACCTATATTTAGTGCCCCTAATATTTGGGGATTTTTAGAAACACATTTGGGCATTTTAATACCTAAAATAAACTTTATATTGGGTTTTAAAAATAGTAAAACCCCTCCTAAAAATCCCAAAAAATTACAGGGGGTGCCCCCAAGGGTGGGGCACATTTTCCGTTTAGAAAACTTTTCCTAAAAAGGCCCCATTTTTTTTTCAAAAAAAGAAGAAGGGGAAGGGGTTTTTGGTGTGCATTTAGAGGAGAGGAGAAAGCTGAGGGCGCCACACCGGGCGCCCTCCTTGGGTCCCCACAGCGGATCCACAGCGGATCCGCTGTGGGGGGGGGCACACAAGTGGAGGAATTGGGCGGGAGTCTAGGTTACGGGAGCCGCTAGATCCCCGGGGGAGATCGGGCGGCTCCCGTCAACCTGGACGGGAAGCGGCCGCTGCAGCCGCCGGCAGCGGCCGGATGTGGCCGGCGCCGCCCCCGGTCGGTGCGCCGGGGGCCGGCGACCACTCCAGTGGTGGTCCGGCGGCCTGGCGCCGCCGGCTACCACCGGGGTTTGTGCCGTAAGGGCACGGGGGCGGTGGCGGCCTGTACGCCTCCTGCAGGCTTGCCGCCACCGCCTCCACCGGAGGGATGGGGTGGGGGGTGCCCCCGGCCGGTGCGCCGGGGGCCGGCGAATCCTCCGGGGGTGGTCCGGCGGCTTGGCACCGCCGGCCACCGCCGGGGAAGGGATAAAAAAAGGGGCGGGCGGCGGCGGCGTGGCCTGCATGGGCCATGCAGGCCCGCTGTGCCGCCGCTCCTGTCGTGCGCTGCCCTCCCGGCCGCCACTGACCGGGGCGCCGGGGAGGGGGCAACCCTCCGGCGGTGGCCCGGCGGCCTGGAGCCGCCGGCCGCCGCCGGGGGAGGGGCTATTCCCCGTACAGGAAAGCAGGGAGGCGGGGGAGGCGGGGGAAGACACGGCCGCCGCCGGCCGTGCCTGCCGGCGGCCTGAACGCCTCCTCCGGGAGGTAGGAAAGGGGAGGGGGAGATCTCTACCTGAGGGGTTGGGGGTTGGTGGTGGTGGCCGGCCATGGAGGAGGAGGAGGAGGTCGGCCGTGGGCTTGCTCCGGCAAGGGAGGAGGAGGAGGGGCTGCAGGCTGGGCTGTCGGCAGAGGAGGGGGAGAGAGAGAGAGAGAGAGTGGTGTGGGGGAGAAGAAGAGGGCTGCCCCTCCTTTTATAGGAAGGAGGGGTGGCCACCTCCCCCTCTCCCTCCCTTCCACGTGTAGGAAGGAAGGGTGAGTGGGGGGGGGGGATATTCCCCCCCCCCCCCCCCCCCTCCTTTCTCTCTCTTCCCCTTGCCCTAATAGGGCAGCCCCCTTCTTGGGGGTTTTGACTCCGGGTTCGTGCACATCGTAGTTTATACGTTGCATTGGGGTGGTCTGCATAGTGCCCCAAATGGTATATTCCCCACACGACCTTGTATCGAGACGCAACGAGTTCTGTTGCGCTTGTATTGTCCATACGAGTCCAACGGAACTGACGGATGTCAATTCGGGGTTCGTACGGCCACTATTTACAATAATGAGGTGGTGGCGCGCTACGATACCCGAAATGGTCGTTTTCTTCAAACGACCTCGGATCGAAGTGCAACGAATTCCGTTGCGTTCGTATTGTCCATACGAGTCCAACGGAACTGACGGAAGTCAATTCGGGGCTCGTATGGCCATTATTCATATTAATGAGGTAGTGGCGCGCTACGATACCCGAAACGGTCGTTTTCTCTATACGACCTCGGATCGGAGTGCAACGAATTCCGTTGCGTTCGTATTGTCCATACGAGTCCAACGGAACTGACGAAAGTCAATTCGGGGCTCGTATGGCCATTATTCATATTAATGAGGTAGTGGCGCGCTACGATACCCGAAACGGTCGTTTTCTACTGCTCGGGCCTACTTTTATTGGGCTCACTAGGGTCTAGTGGCCCAATAAAAGTCGGGATGTTACACGGTTCATACGCGAAGCAGAATACCCCACGTGGCTTGCCAACGTGGTCATGGTGAAAAAGGCCTCCGGGAAATGGTGAATGTGCGTCGACTACAGCAATCTGAACCAGGCATGTCCAAAGGACAGCTTCCCCCTCCCGAGGATCGACCAGCTCGTCGACGCGATGGCCGGCCACGAGCTACTCAGCTTCATGGATGCCTATTCAGGTTACAACCAGATAAGAATGAACCCCGCGGACGAGGAGCATACCGCCTTCCGCACCGACAGAGGAGTCTACTGCTACAAGGTGATGCCCTTCGGTCTTAAAAATGTCGGAGCCACCTATCAAAGGCTAATGAACAAGGTCTTCAAGAATCTCATCGGGGAAACGATGAAGGTTTACGTGGATGACATGTTGGTGAAAAGCGTCCACCATTGCGACCACTTGAAAGACTTGGGAAAGTGCTTTCAACTTCTCCGTCGCTTCCAGATGCGGCTCAATCTCAGCAAATGTGCGTTTGGTGTGACGGCGGGAAAGTTCTTAGGTTTCATGGTAACCCATCGGGGGATTGAGGCCAACCCCGAGAAGATCAAGGCGTTGGAGGATATGTCGCCACCTCGCACAATTAAGGAAGTGCAACGCCTGAACGGGAGGATCGCTGCGCTATCCCGTTTCTTGTCATGAACGGGAGGCAAGTACCTCCCCTTCTTCAAAATCCTCTGAGGAGCGCGCCACTCCGGCTTCTAGTGGACTGACGAGTGTCAGGTGGCGTTCGAACTTCTCAAACAATACCTGGCTTCGCCACCGCTTCTGTCAAAGCCCACCCCCGGAGAAACTCTATTTTTATACCTGGCAGTGTCGCCTACGGCTCTTAGCTCGGTGTTCGTGAAAGATGAAGGAGGGGTGCAACGACCAATCTACTACCTCAGCAAAGTCCTCTCCGACACCGAAATCAGATATCCAGCAGCGGACAAGACAGCCTTGTCCCTTGTCTTTTCGGCGAGGAAGCTTCGGCCCTACTTCCAGGCTCATACAGTAAAAGTGTTGACACAGCTCCCACTGCGAGCAATCCTCCAGAAACCGGAAGTCTCAGGAAGACTGGTAAAGTGAGCCGTAGAGCTCGGCGAGTTTGACATCCAATTCCTGCCTCGACCTGTCATCAAGTCGCAAGTACTCGCCGACTTTGTTGTAGAGTGCACCATCCCGCCAGAAACGGCTCTGGTCGAAGACACCACTAGCCCCCGTTGGATTCTCTACGTTGACGGCGCCTCAGGAGCGGAAGGGGCCGGAGCAGGCTTGCTCCTCATCAGTCCCGACGAGATCACCATAGACTATGGACTCCGGTTAAAATTCCCCGCAACAAATAACATTGCGGAATACGAGGCGCTAATCGCCGGTCTCCGGCTCGCAATCGATTGCAAAGTTAAGAGCCTGACTATTTACACAGACTCTCGACTCGTAGTCTCGCAATCGAAGGAGACTACGAGGCTAAGAACGACCAGATGGCAAAGTACCTCGCATTCGTGAAATTACTCCTTCAGAAGCTCACATCGTATCAAATTCTACACATCCCCCGAGAGCAGAATTCCAGGGCGGATGCTCTATCCAAGCTCGCCACTTCGCCCTCAAGCTACCAGTCTCGTAGATGCCGAATCGAAGAAATCATGGCTCCAAGTATTCAAGGACCATGGGAGATCGCAACCATCCACCGGGAAGAATCATCCAGGATGACCCCATTACGAGCTTACCTCGAGCGCGGACACCTTCCTGAAGATCGCCTAGAAGCGCGAAGATTGCGGATGCGGGCGACATCGTTTACCATCATAGACGAAGAGCTTTACAAACGGGCATTCTCAGGACCGTATCTAAAGTGTCTACCGGCAGAAGAGGCAGACTACGCACTCAGAGAAGTGCACGGGGGAGTTTGCGGAGAACACCTAGGCGGGAAGGCGTTGGCACAAAAAATACTACGTCAAGGCTTTTATTGGCCGACATTGAAGAAGGACGCGCCCGAGCTAGTCCAAAGGTGTAGGAGCTGTCAGCTGCACGCCAACGTACCTCATCAACCCCCGGTCTCACTCTCTACGCTCCAAAGTGCGTGGCCATTCGCACAGTGGGGAATCGACCTCCTCGGCCCCCTACCTCTAGCATCCGGGCAAAGGAAGTTCATCATCCTGGCCATCGAGTACTTCACCAAATGGGTAGAAGCAGAGCCCCTAGCAAAAATCACGGAGGAAAACGCCAAACAGTTTGTCTGGAAGAACATCGTCTGCCGCTTCGGCATCCCAGCAACAATCATTGCCGACAACGGCACTCAATTCACCGAGAATTCCTTCACCAAGTTGTGTGAGGACTTGAAGATCAACCTTCGTCATACTGTCGTAGCGCAACCGCAAACCAACGGGCAAGTAGAGGTCACGAATCGAACCATCCTGAAAGGATTAAAAACACGCTTAGAAGAGGCAGGGGGACAATGAGTGGACGCACTCCCAAACGTATTGTGGGCGTACCGCACCACAGAGAGGAATCCCACCGGAGAGACGCCTTATAACCTCTGCTACGGTACTGAAGCTATCATCCTCGTCGACATCGGCATTCCAAGTACTCGGGCGCGAACCTTCGACCCTAGCAAGAATGACAGGCTGCTTCGAGAAAATCTCGACCTAATCCCTGAGGTTCGGGACAACGCTGCCCAACGTGCCGCATCCTACCAAATGCGTGTAGCCCGAGCCTATGATAGGAGAGTGAAGCCCAGGCCAATCAACGTGGGAGATCTCGTCATACGCAGCATCGAGGCAGCCGGCAAAGGCCCCCAAGGGGATAAGCTCTCACCAACCTGGGAAGGCCCATACGTTGTTACCACGGTTGTAAAGCCCGGAACATACAGACTCAGAACGGCGGAAGGGAAGACTCTACCACGCCCCTGGAATGCCCAGAACCTGCGCCGCTTCTACCAGTGATCCCGAATCCTTTGTCATGAACTAAGCCGCGGGTCCAGACTCGTGCAAACTTATCTTATGTTTTCTATGCAAAGCCGCGAGCCCAGACTCGTGCGAACTTATCTTATAATTTATTATGTAAAAGCCGCGGGCTCAGACTCGTGCAAACTTATCTTATATTTTCTATGCAAAGTCGCGAGCTCAGACTCGTGCGAACTTATCTTACTTTACAAATAGCCGCATGAAAAATGATTTTTTGTAAAATATACATATATATGTTTTGACACCTATATTCAAATAAGAAAAATCTTCATAACGGGGCCATGCCCTGGGGACTTCGCACCGCCGTCGATTGAAGGTTCGCCCTTCTCCTCCGCCGTAGAGTCTCAGCGTTGTAGGGGCCTGCCCCCCTTACGTTCGCCTTCGGTTTGAATACACCAGCTATTCACCGGCTATTTCGGGGCCATGCCCTGGGGACTTCGCACCGCCGTCGATTGAAGGTTCGCCCTTCTCCTCCGCCGTAGAGTCTCAGCATCGTAGGGGTCTGCCCCCCTTACGTTCTTCTCCGGTTTGAATACACCAGCTATTCACCGGCTATTTCGGGGCCATGCCCTGGGGACTTCGCTCCGCCGTCGATTGAAGGTTCGCCCTTCTCCTCCGCCGTAGAGTCTCAGCGTCGTAGGGGCCTGCCCCCCTTACGTTCGCCTCCGGTTTGAATACACCGGCTATTTCGGGGCCATGCCCTGGGGACTTCGCACCGCCGTCGATTGAAGGTTCGGCATTCTCCTCCGCCGTAGAGTCTCATCGTCGTAGGGGCCTGCCCCCCCTTACGTTCGCCCCCGGTTTGAATACACCCGCTATTCACCGGCCAAGAAGCCGCGGGCCCGGACTCGCGCAAATTTGTAAAAGTCGTGAGCTCAGAATCACGCCAACTAATCCAACGTCTTGCAAGTTACTCAGGTACTGACGCTAAGTAACAAGCCGGCAACAATCTCAAAAAATGGACATCCCTTCCCAGCCATCTTGAAGTATCTTCCCTCAAATCAGCACTTCGACAATGACCAGGGCAGCAGGACCACAGGAACGCTATTGCAACGCAACGCAGAGCAAGAAACGCCCAAGGCACCTCAAAGAAAGCAATGATCAAAGCCGCCGCAGAAAAATCAAAATCTTCGAACTCTTCGACGCGGAAATTCGGACTTCGAAGGTTTGGGGGGCTTATGTTGTACACCCATAAAGGCCTTGGGGTGCGTCTAGAGAAGACTCCGCTAAAGAGAGGCGGGGTCAACGGTCAACGTATAATCGCTCGAGTTGAAGGAACAAAACCCGCCATTTACGCCGCCAACCGCCAGGAAGAGAACGCGCGTCGCAAGCGCACGCGCTATCGCGCGTGCGGTAGCGCAAGGTAGCGCGCGGGCAGCGCCCCCCGTCAAAAGAGGACGGCCCAGCCGCACCCCCAAGGGGTGCGGCCAAGCCGCACCCCCCAAGAGGTGTGGTCTAGCCGCTTGCGGGGTGCGGGCCAAGCCGCACCCCTCAAGGGGGTGCGGTCGAGCCGCACCCCCCAAGGGGTGCGGTCGAGCCGCACCCCGCCAGGGGTGCGGCCCCAGCCGCACCCCTTGGGTGCTGCGGGCCAAGCCGCACCCCCAAGGGGTGCGGCCAAGTCGCACCTCCCCTTTGGGTGCGGCCCGACCGCACCGCCCTTGAGGCGCGATCGGGCCCCCTCCCTCCTCTTTCTTCACAGGGGGCTCATAGGGGGCCCCGCCGTAATCACGCCCCCTCGTCGGGCGCGTCGGATCCCAATTCCTCCTTGGGGCACAACTCCCCGTTCCACCGTTCACCCAGAACGCCTCGCAACGCGACCAGGGAGCATCTGCGCTCACGCGCGCGCTCAGAACGCTTCTGAGCGCGCTTAGAACGTCTCCACGCCCACGCGCGCTCAGATCACCTCCGCACTTACGCGCACCCAAATCGCTTCTGAGCGCGCTCAGAACGCCTCCGCGCTCACGCGTGCTAAGAACGCTTCTCCAGTCGCCTAGATTGCTTCTCCGTTCGTTGCGCGCTCAGAACGCTTCTGAGCGCGCTCAGCTCACTTTTTGTCTTTCTGACTTCTCACATTTTGTCTTTTCAGCATGCTCACTTTTTATCTTTCCTGTTTCTCAGATTTCAGGAACAGCTTGTCTCCTTTTTCGCCTCCAACAAAACTACCCGAACTGCCCGAACTGCCTGAAGGGCAAGGTGGTCATTTCCGAAAAATGGCGATCCGTGTGCCCCGAAACAGAAAATATGATTCTCCTGTCAAGTATTTATGGAAGTTACAAACGGCAAAATTACTGGACTACCCCCGGCCAAAGCTATAAAAGGAGCCCCAGGGCTTCATTTGAAAGGACCTTGCCTTCTGCACCCGGGAGAGCTCCTTGCAGACTTTGCGGAATTCTCCTTCGGTGCTTGAAGATCTCCTTCGCGGACTTGAAGGATTCCTTCGTCCCGAAAAGCGACACCGCTTCTCACTTTTGTTCTCCGGAGCCTTCTCACTTTTGTTCTCCGGAGCCTTCTCACTTTTGTTCTCCGGAGCCTTCTCACTTTGGTTCTCCAGCATTCTCAGAAGGAGAAATACTTAGTTTTCCGAGAGGTGGCCTGTCACCCTCAGAACTCTCTCTCTACTATTGTAACTAGCAGCGGCCTGTCGCGCTCGAGTTCTAAGTACCAGATTGTAACCCCCAGAAGATAGTGAAGTTTGGTCGGCACAGTTCCGGCCGCGTGGTTTTTTACCCTTTTCGGGTTTTCCACGTTAAAAAATCTCAGTGTACTCAACGAATCTCAAATTGACTGTTTGCGCGCTTGGTTCGCTCCCGAGCTAAGGTGGTTCAAGTAAACCGATCTACCAAGAGCCCTAAGCGACCCGCAACATCCTTGATGGTCCTATTTCATGATCATATCAACCTGAATTTTCCCTTTTGATATAGAATAGAAAATAGTTTTCACTTTTTTTGAACACTGCAATGTTACTGATTTCCTTGATGGAAGGCTGAAATGACTAATTTGATTCTTTTAAATTTTCTTAGTATTTACAAAAATAGTTCGCTAACCCTCTTTAGCTTCTTCTCTCTCCTCACCTTCATTTTTTAGATGAAATTAGGGGGGTTGATGCTTGAGTCCGCCGTAGTTTACATTGCAAAGGAGCGGCAAAACATTGCCCGCAGAACTTAAGCTTTTTTCAGCATCAATTGTGTTAAAAAAGGTGATTTATATGAGCAGCCCTTGTTTGGCTGTTGGCAGCCCCCATTTCTATTAGTTATAACGCGCTTTTTGAAAATATGCATTATACATGCATATTTAGGAAAAGTGTTCAACACGAAAATTGTAGATCTCATCGAGATCTACAACTTTAGTGTTGAACAATTTTCCTAAATATGCACGCACAATGCCCTAAAATCGCTATGATCATAATTGTAGCAAATTTTTGACGCGCCTTTTGAAAATACGCTTTGTACATGCATTTTTAGGAAAAGTGTTCAACACAAAAGTTGTAGATCTCGATGAGATCTACAATTTTCGTGTTGAACACTTTTCCTAAATATGCATGTATAATGCATATTTTCAAAAGGCGCATTATAACTCATAGAAATAGGGGCTGCCAACAGCCAAATAAGGGTTGCTTATATAAATTCCCTACAAAAATCCCTTGTCTACAATTTAGGTGTGCAATTGTTCGTTCCAATATCAGTTGGATTTGCCTCGATTATTTTGGGAGATTCTTGACTTAGTTTAACCGGCAATTTTTTAGATGTCCGGTTGCATTAATGCATTATAGTGAATTTGGTGCGATTTGGCTGTAAAAACTATCAACTAATGAAAAAATTAAATAGCATATTAGTACTGACTGAACATACATACCACGTTTATGACTTATCCTATAAGGCCGAGTAAGTGCACTAGTAAAATATTAGATCACCTACTCAATGCATAAGCCAAAAATAGCATAGATGATACATTGCTGCTTTCCAGAAATTTCAAACATTTGTAAAATAATTGTAAAGCTTACTTTGAAGGTTGCTGATGCATAAAAATTAACTTTGAAATACAGTGAATGATATGAAATAGAAAGATATAAGTACTTGAAATATAAATATAGATACATCTAATAAATTGCTTCTAGCAAGAGGTAGATCACTAAAAGCAAGGTTGACCAAGAATTAAGAGTGAGTTATGAAAATAGTGTTGGAAATTTCCCGTAAGGTGGACTCGATTCATCGAGACGACCCGTTAAAGTCGTACGTGAATATTTAGTCTATTCAGACTCCTACAAGCGTGCGTTAGTTCAGTCGCGCGAACGATCGAAACCTGTGATAGGTGGGTTAGACCGTCTTGTAATTTCAGTCGCGAACTCGGTCTAACCCTAGGCACCATTTTGACATAATTTTGTAATCCAATTCATTCATGGATTTTATATTTATTTTCATGGGAGTATTAATGAATTCATTGAATTCTTTTTGTAACTCCCATAAGTGGCCCTCCCTATTAAGGCTACAAATAGGATTTTGCCATATAGATTATTATTCATTCCATCGGTGAACTAGGGCTGAAGAAACCGATCCCTCTTTTAGTTTTCACGAAACCGCCGTTCTTCTTCTTCTCCATTCGGCTGCTCAGGAGATCGGTTCCCAGGGCTTGCATCCTCTTGAACGGCACTTCATCTCAATACTGGCAAAGAGGATCTTCATCGTCCCGCTGATTTGCTTTCCCAAGTTTTTCGGCGACATATGAGCGTTCTCTTCTTCGACCCCAGGAGAAGCTGAGCACCGTGCTGCCATCTTCATCGAACTAGGATCGAGCAGCGCCAGATCCCTTCATCGCTAGTGATCGATGTTGGGATTTTGTACAGGCCCCGGTTTGTATGCTCTGGATTCAGTCGCCGACAACTAGCGGAATATCTTAAAACCTTGCAGTGTTTTGGTCACCTCTCCTCTTCAGATTCACATAAAACTGTGACACTCAAGCCCAAATTAGATTTCAATGGAGAATCACAGACAATCCAAATCTCATTGCTCTGGATTCAGATTTTATAATGCACTGACATATATCACTTTTGGTGCTTACTTTGTCTTTGTTGAGAGTTCAGAATTTCAGATAATTGTGTATGCTAACGGGATCCGTCAATGCTGCCGTTTTCATAAGGAAGAACATGTCAAAGCTTCTTGGAATCACCGCCATCATGAAGCACGAGACTGAATCTAAGAATGGTATACATTTCCGCACTTCAGTTATATAGCCGTTCATTTCAGTCTTAAATTTTGTGTGTTCTCTAAATGAAAACTTGATTAGAAAATTATATTATGTTTTGATACTCTCATTGAGACCGGTAGTATTTGAGTAAGAACGATCCTGCATAGTCGTAGCGTCACCACTTTAGTTTTATTTTATGCTACATTTAATTTTCAATAGCATAATTTGGTGACGCACGCACCCTAAATTTCTATCAGTTGGTATCAAAGCGAGCTTATTTCAAAATTATTAGTCTCCTTCATTAATCGGAGTAATTAATTTTCTAATTGAATTAAGTACACCAAAATTAAAACCCATTCATTTTGAGAGAAATAAAATAAGGGATTGAAAGACTAAAGTGCATTAATTAATCAATTCCCGACAAAATTGTTGTATTTTCTTTAGACGATTAAGTGCCACACGTCATTAAGCAAAAGAAACACGATATTAATTTAGGATAATTTTTAGATATCCCGGTGTGAAAGGGTCTCGTGGATTGATAAGAACTGTAGCCGCCAAAGTGGCCTTTTCAAGTCAATTTGTGAGATTGCGGCTTCACATATTTTAGGGAGTTCTCTGAGACTAGTGCGCAATCATTCTCCCAAAGGAGGTGCTTGCGCAATAGGTTCAGAGGGATACACACGGATATTTGGACGGTAGTGCGGGGCTCTAGCAATCTATTCGCCCAAAGGTGGTAGAACCGTGAAAAGCTCAAGCGTAACTGTTGCTCGTTCTTGTGTTGGGAATCACTAATTGTGTGGCACGTAGTCTGCCCAAAGGTGTTGCGCGCTGACATGCCAGGATTCTCTGCCTAGTGTGCTATTTAGGGTTTTATAGCCACTGTTGCTCTATTTGTCTCTAATATTTTTCTTTTCTCTCTATTCAGTCATATTTACAGTTCACAATAATATGGCGACCATTGAGAAACTCACTGGATCAAATTTCAAGAAGTAGAAATCCGACATCATGTTTGCCTTAGAGATGGCAGATATAGAGATGGCCATGAATACCGACCAGCCTGCAGTCCTCGCAGCGACCAACACTCAAGCTGAAAAGGATCTTTATGGTGCATGGAACAAGTCCAACAAGATCTGCTTGTTGACTAGGAAGCGTTCCATTCCAGAGCACCTGCTGAGTGGTCTTCCTGAAACGACCGTCGCTAGGGATTATCTGACTGCCGTTGAGCAGAGGTACAAGGTGTATTCAAATGCTGAAATCGGGACTCTGATTCAGGACCTCTTCTCCATGAGGTATTCGGGAGGAAGCGGAGTTCGTGATTACATACTGAAGATGGTCTACTTCCAGACCAAACTGCAGGAGATGGAGAATACTCTCCCTGAAGCGTTGATTGTGCAGCAGGCACTCAACACCCTCACTGTAGAGTTCGGCATCCTGAATATCACCTACAATTCCCAGGACGAGGCCTGGAAGATAAATGATCTGATAACGCGTTGTGTTGCTGAGGAGGATAAACTGAAGAATGAGAAGACGAACACTACACTGCTTGTAGTCAAGTCCCCTTTCAAGAAGAAGAAGTCCAAAGCTCCTACTAAAATGCACCCTGGACAACCTTCAGGGACTAAGGACGTCACTGGTGGAAAGAAGCCTCTTAGCTGCTTCTTTTGCAGAAAGAAAGGGCATGTGAAGAGCGAGTGCCTCAAATTTAAATCTTGGATGGAGAAACGCGGCTTCACACATAAAGGTAACCATTTAGCTCTTGTACTTTGTGAATCCAACTTAATAGAAGCCCCATCTAGTTCCTGGTGGCTCGATAGTGGAGCAACTAATCATGTTGCTTACACACTACAGGGGTTCATCAAAAGGAGGAGGCCAAGCAAGGTTAGTGCAGGCTCACAGTCGGCAACAATTTTGAGGTGGGGGTGGAGTTCATCGGGGACATTTGTTTAGTCCTTGATTTAGGATATGAACTTTTATTGAGAGACATATTTTAGATTCCTTCATTTAGAAGGAATTTGATTTCAGTTTCTGCATTAGATAGACTTGGTTATGGTTTTAATATTTCTGCTGGTTTAATTAAGTTATTTTATGAATCATAGTTTATTAGCCAATGTTCTCTATCTAATGGTTTATATAGAATATGTCTTGCACCTATTAATTATTATGCTACCTCTTATAATGTAGAAAAAGTTGCCACTAAAAGACCTCTAATTAAGGAGCAGTCCTCCATGCTATAACATAAAAGATTAGGACATATCTCTAGAGAAAGAGTGGAGAGATTAATTAAGCAAAATATTCTTCCTACTCTAGACTTCAGTGACCTAGAGACATGTGTGGACTGTTATAGAGGAAAAATGACCAAGGTTAAAAAGAAAGGCTCAACTCGTAGCTCAGATTTATTAGAAGTTATTCATACAGACATCAGTGGTCCTTATTCCACTACTCTCTGTAGGAACACCTACTTCATTACCTTCATAGATGATTACTCCTGTTTCGGATATTTGTTGTTTAATTAAAGAAAAATCTGAATCTCTTGACAAGTTCAAGATTTTTAAGACTGAGGTTGAAAAGCAAATAGGGAAAGTCATCAAGATAGTTAGGTTTGACAAAGGTGGTGAGTATTTTGGTAGACATGATGCTTCCGGGCAACATAAAGGTCTGTTTGCCAGATACTTGGAGAGTTACGGCATTATAGCCTAATACTCCATGCCGGGTAGTCTTGAGCAAAATGGTGTGGCCGAAAGGCGGAATCGCAACCTAAAGGAAATGAGGAGGAGTATGATGAGTATGACAAATCTTCCTGAATTTTTGTGGGGCGAAGCGCTTAAGACTGCAGTGTCATCCTTAATAGAGTCCCGTCTAAGTCATTACCCAAAACCCCTTTTGAGTTATGGACTGGTAGACGACCTAGCCTTAATCATTTACGCATTTGGGGTTGTCCTGCGGAAGTCCGTTTATACAACCCATCAGAAAGTAAGATCGCCCCTAGGTCTTGTTGTTGCTATTTCATAGGCTACCCAGATCATTCCAAGGGATTTAAGTTCTATTCCCCTTCAGGAGGACCCAGAATTGTGGAGTCTCAAACAGCTAAATTTTTAGAATTTGATGTCGCTGACGAACCGAGTTGCTCTCGTACTATTAATGAAGTCGAGGAAATCATGCCTATTAATTTAGCTGTGCCCTTAGTCGGAGATCCTGTGGTGCCTGAACCCGTGACGGAGCGTGTGGAGGATGTGGATCCGGTTTTACCATCGATCCCAGTTGAGGTTCCTCCGCAAGTTCAGGAGGTTCATCCACCCATTAGGAGATCCATAAGGGAGAGAAGGCCTGCAATTTCCTCAGACTATGAAGTCTATCTGGGCGAGAGTGATTTTGACATAGGTCATGTAGTTGACCCAGTGACATTTGATGAGGTTGTGTCTGGACCTCAAACTGATCTGTGGTGGGATGCGATGAAAGATGAGATGGAATCTATGAATAAAGTATGAGAGTTAATTGAGTTACTCAAAGGCTGTAGGCCCATTGGTTCTAAACGGGTGTATAAGACCAAAAAAGACTCTAAAGGTAAGGTCGAGCGATTTAAGGCCAAACTGGTAGCCAAAGGATTTACGCAGAGAGATGGAATCGATTATAACGAAACTTTTTCTCCCGTTTTCTCTAAAGACTCTTTCAGAGTGATAATGGCACTTGTAGCTCATTATGATTTGGAGCTACACCAGATGAATGTAAAGACCGCATTCTTGAATGTCGATCTTGCCGAAGAAGTCTATATGGTGCAGCCTGAGGGTTTCAAGTTTAGTCATTCCGACCAGCTTGTGTGTAAACTTAATAAATCCATATATGGTTTGAAGCAAGCTTCTAGACAATGGTATCTGAAATTCGATGAGGTGGTTACTTCTTTTGGTTTTGTAGAAAATCAGGTAGACCGCTGCATATATCTCAAGATCAGTGGGAGTCGATACATCTTCTTAATTCTTTATGTATATGATATCTTACTTGCTAGTAGTGATTTGGCGTTATTGCATGAATCTAAGTAATTTCTGTCAAAACACTTCGATATGAAAGATCTTGGAGAGACATCCTTCGTTCTAGGAATTGAGATCAGTAGGAATCGATCTCACTATTCTTTAGCACTCTCTCAGAAAGCCTACGTCGAGCGTGTACTTGAGAGATTTAGCATGCTTGATTGTAAGCCTGGTGACGTACCTGTGATTAAGGGTGATAAGCTTAGCTTAGCACAATGCCCCAGGAACGATACAGAGAGAGTGCATGAAAGATATACCTTACGCTAGTGCGGTAGGCAGCTTAATGTATGCCCAAGTCTGTACCAAACCGGACATTGCCTTCGCAGTAGGACTTCTAGACAGATATCAGTCAAACCCAGGACCTACTCATTGGGTGGCTGCCAAGAAAGTCTTAAGGTATTTGAAGGGAACTAAGGATGTGAAATTGGTTTACCATAGAGTACAGAACCTTGAGTTAGTGGGGTATACTGATTCTGATTTTGCGGGGTGTGAGGATGATAGAAAGTCTACCTTGGGTTACGTTTTTATGTTTGCTGGTGGGGCCATTTCATGGAAGAGTGTCAAACAGACACTCATCACTTCATCCACAATGCATGCAGAGTTTGTTGCTCTCTTTGGAGCTTCTACTCATGCGGTGTGGCTTAAGAACTTCATTACTGAGTTGAAGGTCGTCGACTCTATAGCTGGACCCATTCATATGTACTGTGATAATATTTCTGCAGTTATGTTCTCGATGAACAATAAAAGTATCACAGGGTCTAAGCATATGGAAATTAAATTTTTGACCGTTAAGGAATTGGTCAAGAAGGGTGACATTACAGTAGAGCATTTAGGAACAGATGACATGTTAGCTGATCTACTTACTAAAGAACTTCGCCCCAATGTGTTTCAGAAGCATGTCTTCAATATGGGGCTTAAGGAGTCATTTGATGTACGAGATTAGTAGGAGGCTGCATGAAGCTCCGTTTCATTTATCTGTCATTTTATTGCACTTTTAAAGTTAAGGAATAATTATTTAGGAATATCATTAAGTTTCGATATTTGTGAAAATTTATGTGACATGTCACACTACATTAAAAGTCTCATGACTTGTGTCAGTCATAGCATAAGGCCCAGAGCAGTACATTTTGAATTAGTGCATGTTTGTATGTCTTTTGACACGTGAATATAAAATCTTAAGATTGGACATACTTGTTCTTTTGAACACTTAAGAACTTCTCGCAGCATGGTTTAGTGCATTCATTAGAAAAGTTTGGTTGACCACCAAATTAGAACAATCTTCATTTGCACATTTTCATTATGTTGTTCTAAATTTTTATATAACCGCACTTTGTCCATGTCGATTGAATCCGTAAGCTGCTATGACCATGGAAGGTCCCGTGTCGCTCAATGATGCGGTTGCCGCCATGATTTGGAGTGAAGGTTTTGGTTGGACCGGATTGACGTAGGAGTAGACTCAATATCACGTTCACTAATTGGTACCCTTAAGTTTAGTGAAGACTTTAAACGGAACGTCATAAATTACGATGAATACAAGTCCAAGTGGGAGAATGTTGGAAATTTCCCGTAGGGTGGACTCGATTCATCGAACGACCCGTTAAAGTCGTACGTGAATATTTAGTCTATTCAGACTCCTACGAGCGTGCGTTAGTTCAGTCGCGCGAACGATCGAAACCTGTGATAGGTGGGTTAGACCGTCTCGTAATTTCAGTCGCGAACTCGGTCTCACCCTAGGCACCATTTTGGCATAATTTGAAATCCAATTCATTCATGGATTTTATATTTATTTTTATGTGAGTATTAATGAATTCATTGAATTCTTTTTGTAACTCCCATAAGTGGCCCTCCCTATTAAGGCTACAAATAGGATTTTCCCATATAGATTATTTTTCATTCCATCGGTGAATTGGGGCTGAAGAAACCGATCCCTCTTTTAGTTTTCACGAAACCGCCGTTCTTCTTCTTCTCCATTCGGCTGCTCAGGAGATCGGTTCCCAGGGCTTGCATCCTCTTGAACGATACTTCATCTAAATACTGACAAAGAGGATATTCATCTTCCCGCTGATTTGCTTTCCCAAGTTTTTCGACGACATAGGAGCGTTCTCTTCTTCGACCCCAGGAGAAGCCGAGCATCGTGCTGCCATCTTCATCGAACTAGGATCGACCAGCGCCAGACCCATTCATCGCTAGTGATCGCTGTTGGGATTTTGTACAGGCCGCTGTTTGTATGCTCTGGATTCAGTCGCCGACAACCAGCGGAACATCTCAAAACCTTGTAGTGTTTTTGTTGAAGCCTGGAAAATCCCGGCTTCAAAATTCGGACTAAGGCAGCCGGAGACTACTTGCCAAGCGGCTCGAAGAGACGGCTTGACGGTCGAATATGAGGAAGCTAGAAGAGCAACAAACAGGACCCCAGGTGCCACGGCAGGGAGGTCCCACCACGTACCCAGAAGCTCAGAAGAGACTTCCCCTCCACAACCAAAAATGGCCGAGCAGGGTACGAGGAAGGCACCGACTTGGCTAGGAACTAGGAGTAGCGGCCAAGTGTAACAGGTTCCAGAATGCAAGAGCTGGGTTTCAAGAGCTCAAGTTCAGGTGCCAATCCAAGTACCCCTGGGGTCCTATTTATAGGGAAACAAAGGGGTAGGGGTTTTTTATAGTCCAGCCCCTGCCTGGCGAGTATGGGATACTCGGCGAGTATTAAGCCATAGTCGCCCATCTGGCGAGTATTGGGTGATGCTCTCACATGCCGGGCCAATACTCGCCCAGGTCTTCTACTGCTCCGGTATTCGACGAACTCCTTTCGGCTGACTTTGTCTTGGTGTCTTGAACCGTTGACTTCTGTGTTGACCTTTTGACTTTGACCTTTGCCTACGTGGCTTTTGAATGGGCCCACCCTCGAAGAATGAGGGTTGTACAGTTTTGGTCACCTCTCCTCTTCAGATTCACATAAAACTGTGACACTCAAGCCCAGATTAGATTTCAATGGAGAATCACAGACAATCCAAATCCCATTGCTATGGATTCAGATTTTATAATGCACTGACATATATCACTTTTGATGCTTACTTTGTCTTTGTTGAGAGTTCAGAATTTCAGATAATTGTGTATGCTAACGGGATCATAATTGTGTATGCTAACGGGATCTATCAATGCTGCCGTTTTCATAAGGAATAACACGTCAAAGCTTCTTGGAATCGCCGCCATCATGAAGCACGAGACTGAATCTAAGAACGGTATACATTTCCGCACTTCAGTTATATATCCGTTCATTTCAGTCTTAAATTTTGTGTGTTCTCTAAATGAAAACTTGATTAGAAAATTATATTATGCTTTGATACTCTCATTGAGACCGGTAGTATTTGAGTAAGAACGATTCTGCATAGTCGTAGCGTCACCACTTTAGTTTTATTTTATGCTGCATTTAATTTTCAATAGCATAATTTGGTGACGCACGCACCCTAAATTTCTATCAAATAGAAGCTATAAAAAATACTTGAAATTCTAATAAACAAAGATTGTATGAGAATGAGGTTTGAAATAAATAATAGTTGAGATATCATTAATTAAAAAATTTAGATCAAAAATCGGTATAACACAAAGCATGTCAATATCTATCATGTAAGTTTGAGGCATCTTTTGAGGAGCTACACACAAGAAGTGTTTGAAAAACCGCCCCAAACAGAAAGGAAAACACAAGATGATGTGGGGAAATCTTTGGAGCACTGTGCTGACACGGGATCTTTACACCTGCAAGTATCAAACTATGATTGTTGAGTTTTCGCTCAATATGGAGTAAATAATTTTTTCCCTCTATTTCATATATGTATAGCTATTGATTACCCAAACCTCCCCATAATTATAAGTTGAACCCTTTTATTGAAATAACAAAAACCTCCCCTGCATATTAATTACCCAACTCGACGTCGTCGATGCAGCCGACTCACATGGTCTCCACCGCCTCCCGCAAACGCTTCCGAACTGTGAAGGACGTGCTCAGGGCGCTTTTTGGCGAGGGGCTTTACGCGCTGAATCGGGCAACTATGGTTGAGCTATGGTTGAGCTGGGAGTTGTTCGGTCTCTTTTCTCACTGGTAATTGAGGATTCTCGTCCAGGGGTGGCCGAGGATGCCTTAGCGGTCATCGCTAAGGTGGGGGGATGCTGGCCTGGAGAATTTCAGGAACGAATCTGGAATTAGAATTTTGGTGAATTTGGTCGACAGAAAGACAGGGGCCAGCAGAAGGGCGAGAGAAAACGTCGTTGCAGCGCTGCTCAACCTTGTCATGAGCGGCATAGATGCGGCGGTGGCTGAGATCAGACAGTCGGAGGAAGCAGAGGTGGTTGTGAAGGAGCTCGTGGAAAATGAGATCACCGTTAGGGCAAGGCGGTGGCTCTGCTAAATGCTCTCGAGAGGAAACGTCGCAATCCTATGGAAAGCCATTGGATTAGGGATTTCGATCTGCTGGACATTTCTACGCCTCCGCCATTGAATTCCTCTTCTGAGTGGACAAGCTACTAGAGAGCTTGGCTTTGTGTTATTCTGGTAGGTTTTTTCTTTTTTATTGTAAAGTGGTTGGTTATTCAAAAACAAATTCAGATCCTTCATTAGAAGAATTAGACTAGTAAAAAAGTGTTAATTTGTGCATTGATTGATGAAATGTTCTGCGGGAGCTAATTGTTAAATAGCACATAATAAGATAAATTTTATTTTATTTTAAACTTTATGCTGCAACAGCTGCTACTAAAGTGGATTTGTGTTATTCTTCTTATTGTTTTTTTTCTTTATTGTAAAGTGATTATTCAAAAATAATTTCAGATCCTTCATCATTTAGTGGTGGTTTTGTGTAGAATTATTAGGCTAGCTGATGAATAACACAAAAAAGTGTTAATTTCTTTAGTGATTTATGGAATGTTCTGCCGGAGCAAATTGTTGAATAGCATAAAATACAAATTTTATTTTCTTTTAAACATTATACTCCAACAGCTTCTAGAGTGGCTTTGTGTTATTCTTTTTATTTTATTTTTCTTTATTGTTAAGTGATTATTCAAACTTCAGATCCTTCATCATTTGGTGGTGGTTTTGTGTAGAATTAGGATATTTATTTGTAAGTGTGGCGGGTATAACCATTATCTTGCCAAACATGTATTCCACGACGGCGGCGTTTCGGTTCAAATTCACCGGAGCAAAAACACAGCGCCAAACGGAGCCTAATTGTTTAGGGTCCTCGCGCGCGATTAAAAATCGATTGAGAGTGGAAGTATATTTTACCAAAAAAGTGTTAATTTGTAATTTCATTTATAGATGCAAGTAGGGCGGAACTAGGATTTTCTTGTGACCCGGGCACATATAAAATATAATGTTTTGACAATTTTTTAATTAAAAAGTTTATTACAGTTGAAAAAAAACTATATACCTGCTTATTTATGAGCACATCCTCCAGCTGGAATGTTGTACAAAATTATCAATAAATGTAAAATAAGGATCTCCTCCTTCGATCTCGTCATTTTATATTGAATTTGGGACCATTAGCCTCAAAATTTTGCAATCTATTGTATTACTATTTTTTCATTTTATATTTAGCACGAAAAACATAAGAAAAACCATTAAAACACATCAAAGAATCTGTGCAGTTTTCTAAAAAGATCAAAGAAGAATGAAAACAACAATAGCAAGTAATCATTGATCCAGTGAGGAGGATAAAGCCCATGACCATTAGAAGCGGATGAAGCGCCTCACCACAGTAGGAACCCGCCCCATTTCTTTTTTCTCTCATACTATGCAAGCTTGTTTATTCCAAGAAAAAAAGAAGCTGAATTTTCTGGAAAAAGAAAAGGTGTAGCAGGCTGAGTACTAATGTTTGTGTGTTGAGATAAGAAATGTCATAAAAGTGGAAAGGGTGTTGTCCTCTTCTCCATACAAATGGAACCTAAGCTTAGCTATCATATAAAGATGTGTCATTTCTTTCCTTTCTCATTCTGCACAGCTTTCATACAAAGCTTCCTATCTCCCTTTGCACGGCAAAACAAGCTTCTCCCTCTGCCCAACATTCATACAGGACATTTTTTTCATAAACATGCCCGGGCACGTGCCCGGGCGTGCCTCAAGCTAGGTCCGCCTCATGCAACTTCAGAATCTTTTTTATACTTGAAATTGAAAAATATTACTAGTTGAGTTCTAACAACACCCCTCCTTAATTTGTAATTTCATTTGCTTCTTGAATCTTTCAAATTTCTCCAATGTTACTACTGCCTTGAAGAGAAAGTTAGCTGGAACGTCATATGAATCTCATCCCTGCTTACTAATTTTCGAATAAAAGGGCACAATATGCTTTCGACATAAACGAAAAACTTAAGTTTTGATCATTGTCGTTGTTGGCATGGTATCACAAAAGTTTGTTTTTGGCACACCTTGTACATCTCGATGTCACTTATAATTCTTCGAAACCAAATTGTTTCATACATATTGCAAAGATATATATATATATATATATATTCAGCTTCGACGAATGATAACACCACTTTTTTTCAAATTGTTTCAAGTGATTACTCATATCGCAAAGATTTATATTCAGCTTCGGCAGATTCTTATTCTTGCGAATTTAATTTATATGGTAATGTTTTTTACGTCCAATAATATTTGTTGTAAATTATATCTCCATAGTATTTTCAAAACCCTTATCTTTATGATTTATTCGAATATATGCATCTAAATTAGGCCTGATATCGAGTCGAGTTCGAGTGATTTTGGCTCGGCTCGAAATCGAAATTCTCGAGTCGAAATCGAAATCGATTTCGACTCGACTCGAAATGGCTCGATTCCGAGCTAGCTCGAAATCGAATCGAGCTGGCTCGAAATCGAATTGAGCTGATTCAAAATTGAATCAAGCTGGCTCGAAATTAAGCAATTTTTCTCTTTATTCGTACTTGACTCAAAATTAAATTGGGAAACATCTAAATTTAGCAAATGAAACACTTAAAACCTTTGATGGGTTCCCCCCTATTTATGGGAAAAATAATAACTCCCGCGCACCGGATCCCATTCCCGCGCGCTAGATCCCATTACGGCGCGGCGGATCCCGAAACCACCGCACACCGAATCCCACTCTCCCGCACCGGATCCCACTACCACGCGGCGGATCCAAACCACCGCGCAACGATCCAAAACCACCTCGCGCGGGATCCCAACCGCCCCGTGCGGGATCGCAACCGCCGCCGCCGCCGGCCGCCACCACTGGCCGGCCGGCCGCCGCCACCGCCGCCGGCCGCCGCCTCCGCCGTCCGCCTCCGTCGTCCGCCGCCGGCCACCGCCCCGGCCGGCCGGCCGGCGCCGCCGCCGGCCGCCCCCTTTGTGGCCGGCCTCCGCCACCGCCTCTGGCCGCCGCCTCCGCCGGCCACCCCCACCGGCCGGCCGGCCGCCGCCGGCCGCCCCCTTTATGGCCGGCAGCCATGGCCGGCCCCCCTTTGGCCGGCCACCCCTTAGCGGTCGGCCACCCATGTCTGGCAACCGCCGTCGCCGCCGTCGCCGTCGTTGATCTCCCGGTAACCACCTTCGTGGTTGGATCGTTCTCCACCGTCCGATCTTTACGGGCCTCCGCGGCCCTTCGATCGTCACAAACGATCTCGGCCCTCCGTTTGGTGGTTGTCCACGGTAACCACCGTAACTTCCACTCCTCAGCCTATAAATACCCCCTGTGCCTCGTTTCATGAGGGGTGCTCTCTCATCTTCTCCTCCTCAATCTCTCCACCCTTTTTGAGACTTTCTCTCTCTCCGGCCGAGAAAATCCTCCTACGGATTTTCTCTCTCCTCCTTCTTCCTTGCGCGCTCACAAGCGCGCCTCCTACTTACGCGCTCACAAGCGCGCCTCCTACTTACGCGCTCACAAGCGCGCGCCCTCCTTGCGCGCTCACAAGCGCGCGCCCTCCTTGCGCGCTCACAAGCGCGCGCCCTCCTTGCGCGCTCACAAGCGCGCGCCCTCCTTGCGCGCTCACAAGCGCGCGCCCTCCTTGCGCGCTCACAAGCGCGCGCCCTCCTTGCGCGCTCACAAGCGCGCCTCCGTGCGCTCCGCTCTCAAGACCACTCCAAGCGCGCCTCCGTGCGTTCCGCTCTCAAGACCGCTCCAAGCGCGCCTCCGTGCGCTCCGCTCTCAAGACCTCTCCAAGCGCGCCTCCGTGCGCTCCGCTCTCAAGACCTCTCTAAGCGCGCCTCTGTGCGGTCCACTCTCAAGACCGCTCCAAGCGCGCCTCCGTGCGCTCCGCTCTCAAGACCGTCCAAGCACTCCGCGCACTCAAGAACAAACGCTCCAGCCTCCAGCAAGAACAGCACTCCAAACTCCTCTCGCGCAGAAGGAGACAACCGGCAGAGACAAAGACGCACAGAGCACATCGATCCAACCTTCAAGCTGCAGTCAAAACCTCTAGAGCGCTTAGAGCGCAGCATCCCCCTCTGCATCAGACAAAAGTCTTAGCTCCAGTAGCGGTGGCTTGTCACCCTCCGAGCACCTCTCTCTCAACAATTGTAACGAGAGGCGGCCTGTCGCCCTCGAGTTCTTCAAAAAAGCTCTGTACAACCAACAAATAGTTGAGGTTTCGGCCGGCACAGACCCGGCCGCGTGGTTTTTCACCCAGTTGACGGGTTTTCCACGTTAAAAAAATTGTCTTGTTAGCTTTCTCTTTTTCTGTGATTGTTTGCGCGCTCAAACGCTCCCGGGCTAAGACGGTCCAATCTAGTCCGATCTACCGGAGCCTTGAGTGATCCGCAACAGTTTGGCGACGTTTGTAGGAAGGAGTTCCCCGCATTCCAAGAAGATCTAAAAGATAGTATCACCATCCCAACTATACTCGTGACTTGGCATCATGACAGGAAAAGCCATCAACGCCGCCGAAAGATCAATCACTGAGGGGCAAGGTGGCCTAGTATCCTCCCGCCGGAAGAGGCTACGCAACCTGGTCGAATTTTCATTCGCCAGTGCCAACGCGGTCCTCTCAATCGAAAATAGGCGGCACAACCTGGATCGGATCTTCATTCTCCAGCGCTAGCGCAAGCCTCCATCCGCAGCCCCCAGATTGAATTTTCATTCTCCGGCGGTCCCCTCAACCGGAAAAGCCAACACAACCTGGATCGAATTTTCATTCTCCAGTGCAAGCGCAGATCTTTACTCGCAACTCTGGAATTCTCCAGTAGTCTTTTCTCCCAGATCGAATACTGGCATTCTCTGACCCGTGGCTAGGCCCCGCAACCAAATCAAATTTACATTCTCTGGCGCTGGATCGAATTTACATTCTCTAGCATGACTGCCCGCCGACGTCCGCCATCGCCAGGGCCTGCCCCCCTCACGATGGCCACCGGATTGAATACTTACATTCTCCAGCAAAGCCGCGATCAATCCTCGTGCAAACAAAGCCGCGAGCAATCCTCGTGCAAACAAAGCCGCGAGCAATCCTCGTGCAAACAAAGCCGCGAGCTAGACTCGTGCAAAAAGCCGCGAGCCAGACTCGTGCAAAAAGGCGCGAGCCAAACTCGTGCAAAAAGGCGCGAGCCAGACTCGTGCAAAAAGGCGTGAGCCAGACTCGAGCAAAAAGCCGCGAGCCAGACTCGTGCAAAAAGCCGCGAGCCAGACTCGTGCAAAAAGCCGCGAGCCAGACTCGTGCAAAAAGCCGCGATCCAGACTCGTGCAAAAAGCCGCGAGCCAGACTCGTGCAAAAAGCCGCGAGCCAGACTCGTGCAAAAAGCCACGAGCCAGACTCGTGCAAAAAGCCGCGAGCCAGACTCGTGCAAAAATCCGCGAGCCAGACTCGTGCAAAAAGCCGCGAGCCAGACTCGTGCGAAAAGCCGCGAGCCAGACTCGTGCGAAAAGCCGCGAGCCAGACTCGTGCGAAAAGCCGCGAGCCAGACTCGTGCGAAAAGCCGCGAGCCAGACTCGTGCGATAAGCCGCGAGCCAGACTCGTGCGAAAAGCCGCGAGCCAGACTCGTGCGAAAAGTCGTGAGCCAGACTCGTGCCAAAGCCGCGAGCCAGACTCGTGCGAAAAGCCGCGAGCCAGCCTCGTGCCAAAAGCCGCGAGCCAGACTCGTGCGAAAAGCCGCGAGCCAGCCTCGTGCCAAAAGCCGCGAGCCAGACTTGTGCAAAAAGCCGCGAGCCAGACTCGTGCGAAAAGCCGCGAGCCAGACTCGTGCCAAAAGCCGCGAGCCAGCCTCGTACAAAAAGCCGCGGGCCAGACTCGTGCACCTATTTTATTATAAAGCCGCGGGCCAGACTCTGCACCTATTTTATATAAAAGTCGCGAGCTAGACTCGTGCAAACTAATTTTTTGACTAACATAAAAGCCGCGAGCTCAAGTCCGCGCAAACTCATCTGTAACTTTGAAAATAATCAAACTATGCAGGTGCCAACAACCAGAGTGACAAGATCGTGCAGATGAACAAATACAATGAATACAATAAAAGAGATACAGCCACATCCGGCAAACACGGTTACAAGCAGCTAAAGAAATCACTCTTCATCAGGACTATGGTCCTCCTCCTCCGACAGGTCGTCAAATCCGAGGCCACTAACTGTGAAATTTTTTGAAAGACCTTTATGGAGTGAGCAGGAGCTAGTCAACTTAAAGTTACAAGCCAAAACAACCAGAAACAAATAGAGGCAAACAACAGATCTTTATTGATAGCAACTTCCAAATTACAAAGCAAGGCATGCATGGCGAGACATGATTTCGCCAGCACAAACACCAAAGGGAAAAATACAAAGTTGAAGATAACTTGAGACCGCTCAGACCGCGCGACCTCCCTGCGATCTCAATAGCTGCCAGACCGCAGCGCCTTGACGATCACAGAACACCACCAGCTCGCTGATCAGACCGCACCTTCCCTTCCGAACTCCTGATTCTCCCGAACTCCAGCACCATAACTCCAAGCCGCGGACCGCCCGAACACTTTCAGAGGAAGAGGTGATCGCTGCTGCCCGCACTATCCGCAGAAGCTGCACAAGAGAAGTTCAATCAGCAGACCGCCCGGTCAGACAAACTCAGACCGCAGGAAAGAAGAAAGATTAGCATACACTTGGCGTGTGTTCTTTATTGCTGCCGATGGGTCCTATTTATAGGCGTGAGACCTGATCCAGTCACCACCCTATGAGATAGGATCACCACCCTCCAGACCGCGCGACCTGACCGGTCACACCGCGCGATCAGCAACATTACTTCTGCTTCATTTTAGGTGAGCTCGCCAGCTTCAATGTCGCCATGAGAGACCGCCACTCTCACAGCAGACCGCGACTCCACAAGGAGCTCGCTAGACCGCCCGAAGCTACTCACCACCTGTGTTCACTCGAGACCGCGAACACAGCCAGTTCGTCATGAGACCGCAAACTCCTGTCCGCATGCCGATGTCCTCCTGAGACCGCGAACAGCAACCAGCTCGCATACCAGTCTCCTCCTGAGACCGCGAACTGAGACCGCGCGACTAAAAACCCTTAGTCCGCGAATACCACCAGAAAGCCCGGTCAGCCATCAGACCGCATTCTGGAGAACCTGGATCAAACTGTGCGGTCACACCAGACCGCCACAGCCTTGAAGAGGACAGCACGCTGCGTGATCAAACACAGACCGCGCACACCTGAAGACGAACAGCCCGTCACCCGATCAAGGACAAACCGGCAACCTTCACCTTCAGCCGCCTTGGACCCAAACCATCGATCAAGCTAGGAGACCGCAGCTAGGCTTGGACCAGCCAGACCGCAATGGCAGACCGCCAGGTCGTGCGGTCACACCAGACCGCCAGACCTCCTCCCAGACCGCCCAGGTCCAAAAGCCCTCCAAACTTCCACTTCAACAATTTCAACACTCCCCCTTGAAGTGGGAAGTTGAAACTAGCCCCAGTAAGCTCCTTAGCCGTGTGAACGGCCCCTTTGCCAGTGCCTTTGTGAAGATGTCTGCGACATTGTCCGCGCTCCGCACATGCCCGACCGAAAGAGATCCCTCCAGCACCTTCTCCCGTATGAAGTGATGCTCGATCTCAATATGCTTGGTCCTCGCGTGACAAACTGGATTAGTAACCAGTTTGAGAGCACTCTCGTTGTCGCCGCGTAGCAGAGTCGTCTCCCGAACCTCCTTGTGGATGTCTCCTACCAACCTCCTAATCCAGATGGCTTCCTGAGCTGCCAAGGCCGAAGCCTTGTATTCCGCTTCCGTGGTGGAGACCGACACGGAATCCTGCTTCTTGCTGCACCATGATATAGCTGTAGGGCCCGCCATGAAGACGAATCCAGACGTCGACTTCCGATCATCTGAATCTCCCCCGTAATCAGCATCCATGAACCCGTGCACCTCGAGGCCCGCATCCCTCCTATACAGGAGACCCATGTCCGAGGTCGCCTTGACATACTTCAGAATGTTCTTGGCCGCTAGCAGATGAGGTACCCGTGGCTCCGTCATATATCGACTCACTCTGCCAACTGCATATGCAATATCCGGCCTCGTGATCGTCAGATAGATCAAGCTCCCAACCAGAGCTCGGAACACCAACGGATCTTGCATGATTCTCCCCTCATCCTTCCGAAGCTTCATAGCTTTCTCCAGAGGTGTGGAAGTGCACTTCCCTTCCTTCATGCCGAATCGCTCCACGATCCGCTCCGCATAACCGGCCTGGGTCACCAGCACTCCTCCTTCCTTCCTCTGCACCTCGAGTCCAAGGAAATGGTGAAGCTCACCTAAGTCCTTCATCTCGAACCTGATAGACAGCTCGGCCCGAAGCTGCGCTACCTCCTCCTTCGAGTTCCCCGTCACGATCATATCGTCGACGTATAACAGCACGATGACTTGAAGCTCCCCGATCTTCTTGACGAACAAGATTGAGTCTGAGTCTGAAGCACCAAATCCACAGAATAAGAGATATTCTGCGATCTTCCCGTACCACGCCCTCGGCGCTTGCTTCAACCCATATAGGGCCTTCTTCAATTTGCAGACATGCTCCGGAAAATCTTCAGACACAAAGCCTGGTGGCTGGACCATGAAGATATCCTTGTCAATCTCTCCGTACAAGAAAGCGTTCTTGACGTCGAGCTGCCAAATCTCCCATCCACAGAATGCCGCCAAGGCAATGATGAACCGAACTGAAGTCATCTTAGCCACCGGACTGAATGTCTCCTCGTAGTCTTCACCGTATTGCTGCGAGAACCCCCGAGCTACAAGGCGAGCCTTGTACCGCTCGATGCTACCGTCAGCCTTCTTCTTAAGCTTGTAGACCCACTTGCATGTAACAGGAGTGGTGCCCTTGGGCTTGGGCACAAGAGACCAGGTCTCATTCTTCTCAAGAGCTGCCATCTCTTCTTGCATTGCAACATTCCACTCCTTCACGCCTCTGGCCTTCTCAAAGCTCGACGGCTCCCTCTCATCTAAGGGACCAGCGAAGAAACATGAGACGAAGCTCACTGTGTTTCCTCCTGTATAGCGATCAGGGGCGATGATCGCTCGCTTCGACCTCCTCAGCTCCTTCCCCTGAACCGCATTATCACCAGCTGCTTCTTCCCTAGCTCCTCTTCCAGACGTGCTAGGAGCATCGCTCCCCCTGCTCCCTGAACCAGAATCCCCCGTCTCGAAACTAGAAGGAGATGGACCACCTGGTGACACAGGTAGCTCCACCTGAAGATTCTCCACAGCTTTCTCCGGCACCTCCACCCTGCTCTCTGGTAGCTCCACATCAGAAGACCCCTTGTAAGATGTCACCTCATCGAACACGACGTCGCGAGATACAACAAATCTCCACGTCTCCGGGTCCATGCACTTCCAGCCTTTCTTCCTCTCATCGTATCCCACGAAGACTAGCTTCCTTGTTTTCGCATCTAGCTTCGTCTGAAGAGCATCTGGAACATGCACGTAGCAGGTGGAACCAAACACCCGAAGGTGTGCCACGTTGGCTTCTCCTTGAACATCATCTCATGCGGAGTCAACATGTTGATGGGGCTCAAAGGCATCCTGTTGATGACGTAGGCGGCACAAGACATTCCCTCCGCCCGGAAGGACTTTGGAATACTCTTGGCATGCAGCCAACATTTGCAAGTCTCTGTCAGATGACGGATCTTCCGCTCTGCAACTCCGTTCTGTTGTGGAGCATGAGCATAATTAATCTCCCTCCGGATGCCCGCCTTCCTGCAAAAAGTAGAGAACTCACTGGAGGTGAACTCCCCTCCGTTGTCAGTTCTCAGCTTCTTCACCCGCAGTCTTAGCCGACCCTCCACGAGCTCCTTGAACTCCACAAACTTGGCAAATGCCTCAGCCTTCTCCTTCAGGAAATAAACCCAGACATATCTGGTGTAATCATCGATTAACACCAGCATATATCTGCTGCCTCCGAGGCTTGGGGTAGCGGTTGGTCCCATCAGGTCACCGTGGATGCACTCCAACGGCACACTGCTTCTCGTCTGCGACTTGTCAAACGGTAGCCGATGAGACTTGCCGAACTGACACCCCGCGCAAACATGACCTTCACCGTAGGAAGATAGACTTGGCAGGCCCTTGACCAGACCTCTCACCGCCATAACTTTCTGCTTGTCCATTCCTACATGCCCCACCAACCTCTCATGCCATATCACGGCACCATCATTCGTCTTCATCTTGTCAACGTAGGAACTTGTCGATAAAACGAACAAGTCCTTTGCCCGTCTCCCGACATGGACGACCTCGGCCTTCACAACCTCAACATTGCGTAGAAACTTCACTTCTGTTGGGCCGAACAGAACGTGATACCCAACGTCTACAGCGTTGGTCACGGAGAAGAGGTTTTTTCTCATTCCGGGCACATGATAGACACTCTTCAACGTAAGTGGCCCTCTATCACTGCCCAAAGAAACAACCCCCACCTTCTCTACTGGATGCACAGTATTATCAGCAGTGATGATTGCATTGTTACCTGTATAGGGCTGTGCAGAAGAAAGCTTCGACTCGTCTCCGGTGAGGTGATGACCACACCCCGAGTCTACGATCCAGTCCTCTTGATAGTTGATAGAAGCCGGGGCTCCAATAGAAGCCGAGAAGGCTCCTCCCCAACCTCCTTCAAAGTGTCTGGCCTCAGCTTCCTCCTTCTCCGCAGTATGCCCAGCTTGGGTGACCATCTTGCAATCCTTCTTGATGTGGCCATACTTGCCACACTTGAAGCATTTCAGACCTTCCCCCTTCTTCTTCCCGTCAGCCTTGAGAGCATACCCCCTTTCCTGCTACCCAGAAGTTGAAGGCCCATACCTCCTCCAGCGGTCTTCTTCTTCTTATCCCACTTCTTCTTCTTTCCCGAGAAGAGCACTTCGCCATCTCCCCTAGCCACTGACATCCCCGCCATCTGCCTTGCCAAACTTTCTTGCGATGCAAGCAAGTTCTCCAGCTCCAACAGAGACGGCTGATTTGCCCATCCCTGCACCGACGTCACAAAGGCAACATATTCCTTCCGCAAGCCGCGGATGATGTGCCTCTTCAGCTTCGCCTCAGAGATAGGCTCATCAGGATCCAATGCTGAGATTTCAGCACACAAGTTCTTCATCTTCAGAAAGAAGGTGGAGATAGAAAGATCTCCCTGAGCCGACCTTGTCAGCTCATTTTCCAAGAACTGTAGTCTTGCTACATTCTTCTTGTTAAACAGCCCATCCAGGGCTCTCCAGATCTCCGCAGCCGATCCACATCCCAGAATGTGATCAAACAGATCAGGTGAGATTGCCCTCTTCAGAGTGAACTCTGCCTTCGCATTCGTCCTCCTCCAAGTTCTCACCTCAGCCCCATTATCTCCTTCCGGGACAACTTCCTGCGTCTGATCTCCTCCAACTACCTCCCAAAGGTCCTCACCTAGAAGATAGCTCTGCATACACGACTTCCACTTCTTGAAGTTAGTCGATGTAAGCATCTCAATTCCAAGACCCCTCGCTTCCATTGCTCTACCACTGGTTCCTTCTTCACAAAGGCGATGGCTACTCTAAGTTACTCACTGCTCAACCACTCCAACCTCCCTCTGATACCATGTGAAATTTTTTGAAAGACCTTTATGGAGTGAGCAGGAGCTAGTCAACTTAAAGTTACAAGCCAAAACAACCAGAAACAAATAGAGACAAACAACAGATCTTTATTGATAGCAACTTCCAAATTACAAAGCAAGGCATGCATGGCGAGACATGATTTCGCCAGCACAAACACCAAAGGGAAAAAATACAAAGTTGAAGATAACTTGAGACCGCTCAGACCGCGCGACCTCCCTGCAATCTCAATAGCTGCCAGACCGCAGCGCCTTGACGATCACAGAACACCACCAGCTCGTTGATCAGACCGCACCTTCCCTTCCGAACTCCTGATTCTCCCGAACTCCAGCACCACAACTCCAAGCCGCAGACCGCCCGAACACTTTCAGAGGAAGAGGTGATCGCTGCTGCCCGCACTATCCGCAGAAGCTGCACAAGAGAAGTTCAATCAGCAGACCGCCCGGTCAGACAAACTCAGACCGCAGGAAAGAAGAAAGATTAGCATACACTTGGTGTGTGTTCTTTATTGCTGCCGATGGGTCCTATTTATAGGCGTGAGACCTGATCCAGTCACCACCCTATGAGATAGGATCACCACCCTCCAGACCACGCGACCTGACCGGTCACACCGCGCGATCAGCAACATTACTTCTGCTTCATTTTAGGTGAGCTCGCCAGCTTCAATGTCGCCATGAGAGACCGCCACTCTCACAGCAGACCGCGACTCCACAAGGAGCTCGCCAGACCGCCCGAAGCTACTCACCACCTGTGTTCGCTCGAGACCGCGAACACAGCCAGTTCGTCATGAGACCGCGAACTCCTGTCCGCATGCCGATCTCCTCCTGAGACCGCGAACAGCAACCAGCTCGCATACCAGTCTCCTCCTGAGACCGCGAACTGAGACCGCGCGACTAAAAACCCTTAGTCCGCGAATACCACCAGAAAGCCCGGTCAGCCATCAGACCGCATTCTGGAGAACCTGGATCAAACTGTGCGGTCACACCAGACTGCCACAGCCTTGAAGAGGACAGCACGCTGTGCGATCAAACACAGACCGCGCACACCTGAAGACGAACAGCCCGTCACGCGATCAAGGACAGACCGCGCAACCTTCACCTTCAGCCGCCTTGGACCCAAACCAGCGATCAAGCTAGGAGACCACAGTTAGGCTTGGACCAGCCAGACCGCAGTGACAGACCGCCAGGTCGTGCGGTCACACCAGACCGCCAGATCTCCTCCCAGACCGCCCAGGTCCAAAAGCCCTCCAAACTTCCACTTCAATAATTTCAACACTAACATCATAGCCCCGCTTCCGGGACACCATCCGGAGAGCCTTCGACACTCCCTGTCGAAGGGCAAACTCTCGCGAGTCCTCCAGCTGAGGCTCCACCTCCTGAGCCCAGATCACGTCTCGGACCTCCTCGGAAATCAAGCAGCGGTCCCGCAGGTAATCAACTGACTCCAGGTACTCAGCCAAGCCAGCCGCCTTCAGCTCGGTCTCCCGCTCCACGGAAGAAAGACGCGCTATCTCAGCTCGGCACTGCTCCAGCTCTGCAACCCGACACACCACGTCACCACGAGCTGCCTCTAGGGAGCGCAAGGCCTCCTCCAACGTCGCCTTCTCCACACCAAGCCCGGCCCTGGTCCTCTCCAGCTCATCCTGCATCTCGGAGCCAATCCGCCTGAAGCGCGAGACGTCGCGATCCCGCCGTCTCTCCGACTCTGCAAAAGCGCTCCTCGCCTCTCGGAGCTCGCCCTGGATGGCCATAAACCCGTTCTTCAAACTCACGTAATGCTCGTTCCACGTGAGCGCGATCGACGCCTGAGCCTCCATATGCAAATGAAAGTAGATAAGTCAGAGCCGCAACCTCAGAAGACGCAGTGCAAAAGGAAGAAGAAATCCTGCTTTCCGCCTGGTTCATGGCCTCTAGAGAGGAAGAGACCCTCTTCCCTTCCGACACCTTTCGAGCTGTGCCCCGCTCCGGGGAAGCCCGGGGGGGGGGGGGGGGGGGCAGAAGATCCCAGGACCTCGAGCTCCTCATCAGCCGGCTCGCCATCGGCTCCATATGCACACGGAGCCGCCTCCTCCTGAGGAGTATCCTGTACCGGTGGAGGAGCAGGCCTTGTCTCCTCAAGACCTCTGAACACCAACTTCCTCTTCCTGTCTCGAACAAGAGGAATGGCAGCAGCACGACCAGCATCAACGGACAACCCACATAGAAGCAGGCGCTTCTCATCCACGAACAGGGAAATACTGTGCAGAATGTTCCCCAGCTCTCGAGCATCTGAAAATCTGAGAACGGGAGAAAACTCCCGCTCATGTCCTCTAAGGCGCCGGCAGCGATCTGGCAAAGTGCTCCACACCTCCGGTAACCCCTCTGGGTTCCTGACGTAGCCAAATAAAGTGTTCCCATGGCGGCGATACACCCGGGTCTCAAACTCCAGCCATCTCTTGTTGCTGAAGACTTCAATACGACCTCCGCTATCAACCCGCACTTCACACCACTCCTTGAAGAGGCCCAAGGAGAACTTCACACCGTGCTCTCGGAAGAAGGCGATCAGCCCCATGATCCGCACCATCCCCTAAGGCGTAAACTGTGACACTGGGACGCCACAAAATTTCAGGATCTCGATCACCTCCTCGCAGGCCGGGAGGCGAAAGCCGCTCCGAAGCGATGACTCGCAAATGGTCATCCAACCCCGAGGCGGATTCTGTGCTCGCTCCTCAGGATCCGGGATCCGAACCTCCAACTCGGGGGGCAGGTTGAAGCGCCTCCTCCATATGGCAACATGATCAAGAGTAAGACTCGAGGCCAGTCGCATTGGGCGACTTTGCCCGCCACGTCGAGAAGCCTGAAAGATAAAGGGAAAACCGTCAGTACGAACCTCAGGTAAGGATAAGGGGAGTCCATCCGCAAGGCTAACCACCATGCGAACTTCGCGCGCAGGTAAGCCCCGAGAACACACGTGCAAGCACGCGGCAGACCCCGCGGGAGCAGCTCGCGCGACTACCCGCGCAACAGCCTGCGCGCACGCGCCCGCGTTACCGCCGCACGGTAGCCCGCGCGGTAGTCTGCGCGGCAGCCCGCGCGCACGCGCCCGCGTTACCGCCGCGCGGTAATCTGCGTGGCAGCCTGCGCGCCCGCGCTACCGCCGCGCGGTAGTCTGCGCGACAGCCCCCGCGGCAGCCCGCGCGTGCGCGCCCTACCGCGCGAGCACGCGCGGGCGCAGCCCGCATGCGCGTCCCGCCGCGCGAGCATGCTCGGGCGCGGCCCCCGCACGCGCCCAGCCGCGCAAGAACGCGCGGGTACGGCCCGCGGGGGTGCGGCCCGCGCGCGCGCCCCTCCGCGCGAGCAAGCGGCCGCCCGTTCCCTCCACGCGACTCCCCGCGCCTCTTGTGCGCCCGTTCGCCCGCCTCTGTGGAAGTCAGACCTTTCACACTCACGCTCACCTTGGCACCGCCATCGTCGCCGCCAACCTCCGCACCCGAATTCACTTCGGTCATCGCTCACGAATGCAAGTCGTAAAGGTAAAATCCTATCGCTCTCCGTGCGCTCCAAGCGTAGGATTTGGAGGGCAAATGATGGGTTCCCCCTATTTATGGGAAAAATAATAACTCCCGCGCACCGGATCCCATTCCCGCGCGCTAGATCCCATTACGGCGCGGCAGATCCCGAAACCACCGCACACCGAATCCCACTCTCCCGCACCGGATCCCACTACCACGCGGCGGATCCAAACCACCGCGCAACGATCCAAAACCACCTCGCGCGGGATCCCAACCGCCCCGCGCAGGATCGCAACCGCCGCCGCCGCCGGCCGCCACCACTGGCCGGCCGGCCTCCGCCACCGCCTCTGGCCGCCGCCTCCGCCGGCCACCCCCACCGGCCGGCCGGCCGCCGCCGGCCGCCCCCTTTATGGCCGGCAGCCATGGCCGGCCCCCCTTTGGCCGGCCACCCCTTAGCGGTCGGCCACCCATGTCTGGCAACCGCCGTCGCCGCCGTCGCCGCCGTTGATCGCCCGGTAACCACCTTCGTGGTTGGATCGTTCTCCACCGTCCGATCTTTACGGACCTCCGCGGCCCTTCGATCGTCACAAACGATCTCGGCCCTCCGTTTGGTGGTTGTCCACGGTAACCACCGTAACTTCCACTCCTCAGCCTATAAATACCACATGTGCCTCCTTTCATGAGGGGGGCTCTCTCATCTTCTCCTCCTCCATCTCTCCCCCTTTTTTGAGACTTTCTCTCTCTCCGGCCGGGAAAATCCTCCTACGGATTTTCTTTCTCCTCCTTCTTCCTTGCGCGCTCACAAGCGCGCCTCCTACTTACGCGCTCACAAGCGCGCGTCCTCCTTGCGCGCTCACAAGCGCGCGCCCTTCTTGCGCGCTCATAAGCGCGCCTCCGTGCGCTCCGCTCTCAAGACCACTCCAAGCGCGCCTCCGTGCGTTCCGCTCTCAAGACCGCTCCAAGCGCGCCTCTGTGCGCTCCGCTCTCAAGACCTCTCCAAGTGCGCCTCCGTGCGTTCCGCTCTCAAGACCGCTCCAAGCGCACCTCCGTGCGCTCCGCTCTCAAGACCGTCCAAGCACTCCGCGCACTCAAGAACAAACGCTCCAGCCTCCAGCAAGAACAGCACTCCAAACTCCTCTCGCGCAGAAGGAGACAACCGGCAGAGACAAAGACGCACAGAGCACATCGATCCAACCTTCAAGCTGCAGTCAAAACCTCTAGAGCGCTTAGAGCGCAGCATCCCCCTCTGCATCAGACAAAAGTCTTAGCTCCAGTAGCGGTGGCTTGTCACCCTCCGAGCACCTATCTCTCAACAATTGTAACGAGAGGCGGCCTGTCGCCCTCGAGTTCTTCAAAAAAGCTCTGTACAACCAACAAATAGTGGAGGTTTCGGCCGGCACAGACCCGGTCGCGTGGTTTTTCACTCAGTTGACGGGTTTTCCACGTTAAAAAAATTGTCTTGTTAGCTTTCTCTTTTTCTGTGACTGTTTGCGCGCTCAAACGCTCCCGAGCTAAGACGGTCCAATCTAGTCCGATCTACCCGAGCCTTGAGTGATCCGCAATAACCTTCAATATTTTTATTTAGGTTTAAAATTTAGTGTTTTTAATCTTAAAAAAATAATATATTAATAAATACATAATATTTTTAATCAATTCGAGTTGATTCAAATCATATTTCGAGCGAATCAGGGCTGACTCGAAATCGACTCGAAATCATATTCGAGCCAAATTGAATCGACTCAAATTGAGTCGAATCAATTGTAATGGATTTCGATTCTGCTCAATATTCGAGCGATTTTCGAGTGACTTTCGAGTTTCGAATAATATGCTCAGCCTTAATCTAAATTGAAGCCACAAGTTGTAGATGAGGGGACCCAGATCCATATTGAGAGACTACAATGCCTTAACATAAATTCTCATTTACTTGACTATCCAATCAAAATGTAATTGCACGAATATTTTCAAATAGTCATTAAAAGAATAGAGATGACAACTCTCTAGTTCTTTTCAAATGGTCATATATTGTTTAATTTATATAACATTTCAAATTAAGACTCTTTTTGTTCAAATGGTAAATAAATTAAGAGCTACTGTGGGAATGAGCTAAAAAGTATTTTTTTGTATTTCTTGCTAGTGTCCCATTTCAAATGAAAGTATATCAAACACACGGGCTAACTCTGGTGATTTCTTTTCTCATCAAAAAAAGGAATAAAAATGTTCACATAAATAGAGCTTAAGTTATAAAAATGATTCGCTCCATGTTGAATGATGAAACGAATCTTAGGTTCCGTTTGGCGCATTTTTTTGCTCCGGTGTTTTTGGACAAAAATCTTAAGCTCTTTTGCCTCCGCTTCTCACCGTGTTCACAACCGCACGACCTAAGGAGAGAACCCGACTCCCTTCCTCTCTCCCTCCCTTCATTTTTTCTTCCTCTCCTCCCTCTTCTCTCTTACTCCCCCCCCCCCCCCCGGTCGGGCCTCACTTTGGTTCACTTAAGTGGACTGAATATTATTAAAAAAACGCACTCTCTCTCTCCCACTCTCTCCCCCGCTCTCTCTCCCTCTCTCTCTCCCGCGCTCTCTCTCTCCCACTCTCTCTCTCCCGCTCTCTCCCCTCACTCTATCTCTCCCCCGCTCTCTCTCCCGCTCTCTCTCCCCCCGCTCTCTCTCCTGCTCTCTCCCCCACTCTCTCTCTCCTGCTCTCTCCCCCCGCTCTCTCTCTCTCCTGCTCTCGCCCTCGCTCTCTCTCTCTCCTGCTCTCTCCCCCCGCTCTCTCTCTCCCCCGCTCTCTATCCTTCTGATTTCTAGCGTCGTCGACTTTCTCGACGACCGGCGAGCCCAATATCTGGCGACGTCGGCGACTCTCCTTCCGATTTCTGGCGGCATCGACGACTCACGAGCAGGTTCGTCTATCCTATTTCTGGCGGTGTTCGACTTCCTATTTCTTCATTTGATTTTGAATAACCTCTTTTGGTATCATGTGATTATGATCTACCAGATTTAAACTAGATTTTTCTTTATTTGCTTTTGGTGCTTGTGATTAGGTAAGTTTTAGGTTTAGTCATTGTTTTGTATTTTGTTCCTGGATAGCCAACATATTCTTTGTAATTCATTTTGACCATTTTTGTCCATTCTATTTTAGGTATTCCCCTCTTCCTTATCTTTTGATACTAATTTTATCCAAAACAATTCAGTCTGTTTTTCATTTACTATCTGCCATAGACATCAGCTAATTGTTCTTCAGTAAATTTTGGAATTGGGAGCTACGTTGCACCGGGACGATACGAAACGGATACGGGAAACGTGATTTTTAAAAAAATATGGATACGGGAAACGTTTTTTTTATTTTTATTTTATATTATGCAAGATAAGACCTAATTTAAACAACAAATATTCTCAATGATAAATTTGTATAAATCTCTATAAAAAATCTGTATAAAATAAATTTGTACAATCAAAATCTATATTGAAAATCTGTATTTTCACATCAAAATCTGTATTTTCATAAGCAGGTACTTAAAGCAGGCATGTATTGAAAGCAAGTATAAGCAGGTATTGAAAGCAGGCAGGCAGAAAATCTGTATTTTCACTGTATTTTCACTGTATTGAAAGCAGAAGAAGCAGCAGAAATTCTAAGCAGCAGAAATTCTAAGCAGCAGAAATCATAAGCCAGATATTCTAAGCAGCAGAAATCATAAGTCAGAAATTCTAAGCAGCAGCAGCAGCAGAAATCATAAGCCAGAAATTCTAAGAAGCAGCAGCAGAAATCATAAGCCAGAAATTCTAAGCAGCAGCAGCAGAAATGAGAAGAAGAAGAAGAAGAAGAACGGACCTGACCAGAGAAGAAGACGCACGGGAGAGCGGACCTGACCAAAGAAGAAGATGCACGGGAGAGCGGACCTGAGGCGAGAGAGCGCACGCACGGGAGCAGCGGCGGAAAAATAAGGGCACGCACACGGGAGCAGCGGCGGAAAAATAAGAGACCTATTAATATTAAAGCCTAGATCGCGCGGAATCGCACGGAATCGCGTCCCTGAAACGCGTATCCGAAATTATTATTTTTTTAATAATTAAAAATACGTTTCCTGGAGTTTTCCGAGCGTTTCCCGTATCCGATACGCGTCCGAGCCGATACGTAGAGCATTTTTAAGTATTCGTGCAAGGTAGATTGGGAGTAGGAAGGCTATAGACAAGAAACTAATGGAAAAGAGAGATCATAAAACAGAAGATAATTTTATTAGATATTATTTGTTGAAGATTAAACCATATGAGTTGTGTAGGAATTGGGAGTAGGAAGGATATCCAGGAACTGCTTTGAACATTTCTTCTGTTGAACGTCTTCAACACTTGCATTGGCACTATACTCCCATAAGGATTATGCCTACAGTGAATGAAAACCACTGCTGGTAAATATGATGGGTGGACTGTTATGATGGAAAAACTTTGGAATTGGTCTTTAGCAGCCAACAAAGTCCCCAGCAGCAGCAGCAGCAACAACAGAGAATCCACCAATGAAATGGGTAATCCAATTCTCTATAAAAGGAGTATTCATGTGCGGGTAACCCTAGTGACCTCTTCCATTAGCCCCATCACCCAATCATTTATAAGATTTTTGCTCTGATTTTCTTAATTACTTGAAATATTAGAATTATTTATTTATTTATTGCAAAACATGATTTATGCAGTGCTTTATTAGCTAGTATCTGATTTAAAAGAATTCTACTTATTAATTGTTTATGAGTGCTTAGGGAAGTGAACATGAACAATAATTTTACCTTTTGAATGATTATAAGTGTTGAAGTTGTTATAAAAATACATATTGAGAAACAAGATTTTTGTTCGGCTATAAGGTATGTTGAGAAATCAAGCATGAATCTGATAAATCAAACTTACACAATATTTATTTTGGAATGTTGGATGATTTAAAGACAAAAATTGCCATACTTGAACTTTCTATATTTTCTAAATTTAGTTTGCCTGTCCCGTCGTGCTGGAGAACACTTTTTTGTTGATTTAATGTAAATTTGACAATAAAATATTATTATTTTGATGGTATTTCATTATCATGAATTCCAATTTGCGAACTTAATCTTGGCTTGTTATGCGATAATCATTATAATATTTATTATTGCGGGTTTAGCATTGCCGGATTATTGTTTAGAAGATGAGCAGCAGTAGGGGAGAGGACCCCATGTTAGAGTAATTGAACACTTTAAGCCTAATTTTACTCTAGTCAGCTTTTTTTCAGATTCGAACTTAATGATAATATGGCTCTGCTTTAAGCCGTGTCGGGCTTTATGGAGTCGTGCAACTCCTAGTAGTAGGCATATGCAGCTTTACTTTATTAAAATAGAAGGCTTCTTGCTTTTTCATCTAATATTCATATATTTATAATTCATATATTAATATATATATGCCGAACACCACTAGTCTGAAGCTCATATATATATTTTTATTATTTTAATGTTGCAGAACAATAGATTTTTATTTGGTTTTTTTTGAAGTTGCAAATTCAAGGTTTTATAGATTTTTATTTGATTATACTCATTATTAGTCGGCTTTATGAATCTTTTGACACATGATCATCATGAGTTTAGTAGGCAGGGCTAGCAACCACATATTTTTTTTTAGATTTAATGTCCAATAATGTAAATCTATGCATCTCTTGAACTTCTAATATTGTGGTTACTCAAAATTATGTTTTTTCTTGAAGCTAGAATTCTATTAATTTGTTCAAGTATTTTGAGCCCTCCCATGGTTGCAACAAATTAGTGTATTGTGCAGTTTATTTTTATTATCTCTATGCTTCAAACCTTTAATTGATTTGACTCTTCCCTCGGTATTGATAGCAAACATATTATTAAATTCAAAATTAAACCTAGGAATTTAGAAGATAATGGACTTACAAGAAGAAGAAAAACTAATTGAATTATATGAGAGTAGAGACCTTCAAAAGTGTTTTGTAAGATTCATAAGCTTCCATGCCAAGATCACTAGCTCTCGAATGATGCTCTTTAGGATATTTTTGTTGAATTGAAGTATAAGCAAATCAAAAACAAATTCTACATCAAGATTTGAGTCATTTGTTTGTTTCACAGTATTATAATTTATTTGTTTTATACTCTGGTCTATTAAATTATTAAGATTTTGTTCATTCTCCATATAGGAACCTTGCACATAATAGATTATTGAAAGCAATATTTTTGTGAACAACGTCTTCTCATTTAAAGGTATTTTTCTCTTCTAAATTGTATTGAATCATGTGGTAGATTGCATCTCTTAAGTTGACAATAATCAAAATCATAATCAAGGTGAATTCAATGGTCTGAAAACATTGATTATGACAGAAAATCATTCTGTCTATTATGTCAATTCTCTTGCAATTTTAAGTCCGCATTGTAATCAAATAATTTTTTTTGTTTGCTTTATGTAAAACAGAATATTGAGAAAGATTCGCGAAGCAGGAGGCGTCAGGCTAACCCCCAGAAGATGTATCGAGCGACGAGTTGTCGGATGAAGAGTATGATTCCAGTGATGAAGCCATCGTTGGAAAGGCAGATCCCTGAGAAGCCACAACTCTTCATCAAATTTGCTTACCCAATCTGTAAATGAAAGCTCCTGCTGATGGCTTCATTTCATTGATAAAAAAACACTTGTAAATATATACATTCTGTAATGATGTAATGGTTTCTTTCTTTGTCATCATTGAACATGTATTATTATGAGCATGATAGATGCATGGAAGGATGGATGCTAATCAAAAAATCTATGTTGAACAATCTTATTGCAATTGAATATTTATTTATTGTAGTGTTTGAATGTCCAAATATGAATGTTAGTAAATAGCAAATGAAATAATTTTATGTTATTTTGTGAGGAATTGAAAAAAGTTTAGTGACAAATTATCACAATTGTGTCATCTTTTTAATGACAAAATATTATATCATTAAAAACACATATAGTGACCATATTAATTTGGTACTAAAATTATTTGATTTTGGCGACCAAATTGATTTGGTCACTATATTGAACAATTTGCAGCGTTTATAGGAAAAAGCGTCGCCAAAGCTTCTCTTTCTTAAAATTTTTTAAAAAAGAATATTGCAGTATTGATAAAATCACCGCTTTTGACAAATATATAGCATGGTATTTTTGAAAAAACGTGGCGGTAGCCTTTAAGAGCTACAACAACATTTTTAAAACAAAACACCGCAACAAGCTATGCCGATGCACGCAACAACGCCGCAAAATCAATAGCGACATTTTTAAAACCCCGCCAAAGGCTTTAAAAAATGTGGCGGTAGACCTCCTTTCTTGTAGTGGCAACTTCTCTCCCTCCCTTTTTTTCTTCCTTTCCCTCTTCTCTCTTTCTCCTCCCCCTCTTTTCTTTCCCTCCCACCCCCGGTCGGGCCTCACTCTGGTAGACTGAAACCGACTGAATAATATTAAAAAAAATGCAAAAGTCTCACCCAGCTCTCCCTCTCTCTCCCGCTCTCTCCCTCTCCCCACTCTCTCCCTCCCGCTCCCCCCCCCCCCCCCCCCCCCCGCTCCCCGCTCTCTCTCTCCCTCCCTCCCGCTCTCTCTCTCTCTCCCCCTCTCTCTCTCTCTCTCCCGCTCTCTCGCTCCCCCGCTCTCTATCCTTTTGATTTCTAGCGACGTCGGTTTTCTAGACGACCGGCGAGCCCAATATCCGGCGACGTCGGCAACTCTCCCGTCCGATTTCTGGCGGCGTCGACGACTCGCGAGCAAGTTCGTCTATCCTATTTTAGGCGGCGTTCTACCTCTTTTTCTAAACCTTGCAATTTCTAGATAGTTAACGATGTTGACAGTCAGCTCATTTTTTTTCTTCTTTTGATTCCCTCATTTCTCTGTCCACCATTTTTGTTTTCATTTAGGAGAAAGACAAGGTTCAGCTGGTTGAAGAAATCGGGTTGCATCAGAAGGAGATAAATAACTGCTTTATGAATCAAAGGATTAGAAACTGGCACAACTCTTCAGCCTCGATAGTGCTCAAAAGCAAATGCAATGGGTATGATACTAATAATCCTTTCCCGCTCTCTCTCTCTCTCCCTCCCCCCCTCTCTCTCTCTCCCACTCTCTCTCTCCCCCGCTCTCTCCCCCCGCTCTCTCTCTCTCTCTCTCTCTCTCTCTCCCGCTCTCTCCGGCGCTCTCTCTCTCCCGCTCTCCCCCCCCCGCTCTTTATCCTTTTGATTTCTAGCGACGTCGGCTTTCTCGACGACCGGCGAGCCCAATATCCGGTGACGTCGGCGACTCTACCGTCCGATTTCTGGCGGCGGCGACGACTCGCGAGCAGGTTCGTCTATCCTATTTTAGGCGGCATTCTACCTCTTTTTTTAAACCTTGCAATTTCTAGATAGTTAACGATGTTGACAGTCAGCTCATTTTTTTCTTATTTTGATTCCCTCGTTTCTCTGTCCACCATTTTTGTTTTCATTTAGGAGAAAGACAAGGTTCAGCTGGTTGAAGAAATTGGGTTGCATCTGAAGGAGATAAATAACTGATTTATGAATCAAAGGATTAGAAACTGGCACAACTCTTCGGCCTCGATAGTGCTCAAAAGCAAATGCAATGGGTATGATACTAATAATCCTTTCCCGCTCTCTCCCCCCCCCCCCTCTCTCCCGCTCTCTCTCTCCCCCGCTCTCTCTCTCTCTCTCTCTCTCCCGCTCTCTCACTCTCCCGCTCTCCCCCCGCTCTCTATCATTTTGATTTCTGGCGATGTCGATTTTCTCGACGACCGGCGAGCCCAATATCCGGCGACGTCGGCGACTCTCCCGTCCGATTTCTGGCGGCGTCGACGACTCGCGAGCAGGATCTGTTGGAACATGGTCTTCCGCATCTCCTAGGTTTGAGAATAACAAATCCTATGTGTATTTGATCTTGTGTGTTTAAGTGTGCAGGAAATCAAAGTCCACATGACTCAAGGATAGCTGTCCCCAAAATTGAGGCCAGAATTCCAACATGGCCACTAGCGCCGGCGGTAGCGATAGTGCCCGGCGCTAGCGATGATTAGCGCGATTCTGGCAGTGTTTTTAGAAGGAGCTAGCACCCGGCGGTAGCTACTAGTGCTGGCGGTAGCATGGCGCACAAGAGGCATAGAGCAAATTGTTGCTGCGGATAGAGGATCCTGCCGCGCAAAATGTTACTTAATCAGGGATAGCGTCGGCGGTAGCGGTAGCGCCGGCGGTGGCGCTGTGGCTATAAAAGGACCCCCTCTCCTCTTGTTTTCGTCACACCTATTGCATACACCTCAAAGAGAGAGTGCTAGAATTCCAGAGGCTTGTCTTGGCCGAAATTTGAGGTCCCAGCGAAGCTCTGCCAATTTCTGAAGGAGAATTCCATCACGCCGAATCCAGACGAAGTCCGCTTCGACAAATGCTGACTCTACAACGGATCTTCGCCTCCATCTTCAGAAGTTCATCTTAAAGGAAGTTTTTATTATTGTATTTATCTTTCTTTGTAAACGGTGGTGAAATCGCCTCGTGTTGGCGACTAGGTCTGGGGTAGGACTTAGGGCTGAAATTCGCCTCATGTTGGCGACTAGATCTAGGCTAGGTCTAGGGAGTGCTCGAGGCCACATCCGGGGAAGGATTGGCTAGAGCGGCTTGAGGCCGAATCCGGGAAGGAGAAGGCGAGGGCCACCGGTTCGTGGGGAAGCGAGTCGGGATAGAAAACGAAAAGAGCTTTTATTATTCGCCCCCGATCTCTAGCGGCATTGAGATCAAGTTTTGTAAAACTTATTTAATATCAATAAAGCTTGTCTCTCCTTTTGTTTTACTTGACTTCTTGTTTTAATATTGCAATATTCCAAAGTTTTTTTAAATAAATCTAAAGTTTTTGAAAACCCTTATTCACCCCCCCCCCCCTAAGGGCGTCGACCGATCCAACAAGTGGTATCAGAGGTAGGTTTTATTCCAATCGGCTTCGGGAATAATGACGTCTCATGATCTCGCTTCAACTAGTGGGGCAAATTTCTGTGAAGATGAAATATCACATAAACCACCCTTGTTTGAAGGAACAAATTATAAAGGATGGAAAATCTTAATTGAAAAATTTATTAAAACTTTAGACATCGAAGTATGGAACTTAGCAATTATAAGACTTGCGGATGAATCAAATAAAAAAGAACGTCAGCTAAATGCCAAAGCCAAACACTATCTATTTTGTGCACTATCTAATGAAATTTTCATATTCATATATTGCTTTTCTAGTGCATACAAAATATGGAACTTTCTTGAAGAAATGTATGATCTTCCTCTCATAGGTGTGGAACAAACACAGGAGGAAAAGAACGTACAAGCATCCATTATCATTCAAGAAGATCTCTCTCGGAGCAAAGCCATGGAGAATATTGAAATAGAGAAAGAGAACAATACATCAAAAGAAGATGAAAACTCATCTGTGATCGAGGAAGGACTAAAAGATGATGAAGGAACTTCATGCTCATATTTTGCCTCCTCCAAAAGCACTGTAAGAAAGACTAAATCTTCGTCTTGTGTAATAACCTCTATCTCTAGTTTCAACATATTAAAAATAGCTAAACGAAAGATCAAAAAATTGAAAATTGCTAATAAAATTTACGTTTAGAAAATAAGAGGCTAAAGGCTAATGAATCAAATTGTGATGTGTCTTCATCATCTTGTTTTTTACTTGAAAATACAAAATCTTATTTTGATTGTAATAATATTAAAGAAAAAGTCAAAGAACTTGAAAAAGAAATTATTTGTGTGAAAAAACATAATGAAAAATTATGTTTAGAAAATTCATCGTCAAAGAATGATTGTGCTAAATGTAAAAACTACGAGATTGAAATTAAAGAGATGGACGAAACATTTGATGAATATAGGGATGAATATGAAAAACATATTGAATCAATTGCTACCACTCTTAAAAATAGCACAATCGCTTACAATAAAGCCAGACACAATTTACAAACTAAGAATGATGAATTAAATGCTAAAATCAACTTGCTCAAGGAAATCATAAAGAAAAACACTCATTCACAATACCAAGATATATCTAAAAGCAAGTTAAATATAAATTCTCAAAATATTAATAAATCAAGCAATGAAAATAAAAGACATCAACAAATTAAAAATGAAATTCCAAAGTACAATTATTATTATCATCAAACTTCTCCCAACATAAAACTTCACAAATTTCCTACGAAAAATGCTTTCTATAATCACTACAATTATAATCATAAAGATAAAGATTATCACAATAGAAATTTGACTCATAATAATAATATTAAACCACAGTTTGAATGGAGGCCCAAAACCAAAGATGAAACACAAACACCACAAAAAGGGGCCCATTCATTTCCATCTCCCCAAAAGCAAATACGGTGTATTTGGGTACCCAAAGGAACCATCACACATGGTCAACTTTGGATACCTAAATCTGTTATCTACTAGTATCATCCAAATGCATGAAGTAGAATATTTTCAAAATGAAATATACAAATTTCTACTTCATGATATGTCTTAATGTCTTTCTCTTTTTCTTTTTGTTTTCTTATTTTTAAGCTATCATGTTATGGTCATCCTATATAGTATTGAAATTATGATCTTATCTCTTAAAAACATAATAAGTTTACAAAATCAAATTGATCAAAATTCAAAAGTCATATCTTATTTTGATGACCTGTCTCTCTTATATTCATTGCCCATAAATATCTTATATTATCAATATAAATAATATTCCAAATTTGTTATGAGATATTTATCTAAATTATAAAGAAAATCACAAAAGACATATTGAAAGATTAATTGTCTTAAATGCTAATGTTGAAACCGACTACTCGGTCTCTGTGGAGTTCGGGGCCCTCAACGAGGTTGAGGGGCGACCAACCCTTACTTCCCCCAAGGGAGAGCTCTAGGTTGAAGGTGTCGGAACTAAGAACTGGACCAAGGGCTTAGCGGGGAGGTCCCGCCACATACCCGGAAGCTCCTTAGGAACTTCCCCTCCCAAGCCACTACTAAGCTTGGGCACCACTGGAGGCTCTCCTCACCCCCTAGAGAGATTTGGGGAGGGAGAGAGAAGGAGAGAGCTAGCTGAGAATGAGAGATCCCTCCAGATGGTGCCCCCTTGGTCCTATTTATAGGATTTTGAAGTTGGGCTGCAAATAGCCAAAAACTGGTCTGCCAGATTACCAAATTACCCTCGAATCTGGACTGCGAATAGCCAAAACCGGACTGCAAATAGCCAAATCCCGCTGTTCTAGGATGCTAAACGCAGACCAACCCCCCCCCCCCCCCTCCTTTTCTGGTGGGTGAGAGGGGTTACCTCTGCTGGGGCTGGGCGAGAGCTGGGCTAGCGCCCGGCGGTATCGCTACCGCCGGCGCTAGCGTCTCGCCCCCCTACTGCTGGGGACGGGGGCGAGAGGAGCTCGCCCCCCTTGCCTTGGGGCTGGGCGAGAGCTGGGCTAGCGCCCGGCGGTATCGCTACCGCCGGCGCTAGCGTCTCTCCCCCCTACTGCTGGGGACGGGGGCGAGAGGAGCTCGCCCCCCTTGCCTTGGGGCTGGGCGAGAGCTGGGCTAGCTCCCGGCGGTATCGCTACCGCCGGCGCTAGCGTCTCGCCCCCCTACTACTGGGTACGGGGGCGAGAGGAGCTCGCCCCCCTTACCTTGGGGCTGGGCGAGAGCTGGGCTAGCGCCCGGCGGTATCGCTACCGCCGGCGCTAGCGTCTCGCCCCCCCTGGGGTCTCGCCCCCCTGCTGTTGGGGACGGGGGCGAGAGGAGCTCGCCCCCCTTACCTTGGGGCTGGGCGAGAGCTGGGCTAGCGCCCGGCGGTATCGCTACCGCCGGCGCTAGCGTCTCGCCCCCCTGGGGTCTCGCCCCCTGCTGTTGGGGGCGCCGGGGGCGAGAGGAGCTCGCCCTCCTCTCTCCCTGCTCAGGTTTATCTTGAAGAATGATGTTCGAAAATACTTCCTGTGCTTCGAGAACCTACTCGGTGAATACAGGGTTGTACACAATCCCCGCTCTTTTCGAGCGAGGCACACGCTCGGAAAGAAATGTCCAACCCTGCATATTCGACGAGTGTCGCTGGGAATCCGGCTAACGGTGCTATCTTGGAGAAACATATAGCCTCTCTGAAGAGGTCCTCCAACCTTGTCGGCTAATGAGAGCCCGGCTAGGGAGTCTGCTCGGGACCGAGCGCCTCCGGGAGCGAGCTCCACTAGTGGTCGACAATGGGTCGACACACTCCTAGGAGCGAGCTCTACTAGTGAGAGCCACCCAGCTAGTGAGAGCCTGGTCGGCGGAACCATCCAAGGGGAACATCTTTTTTCCTCCCTAGGAGGTCAACCTGGCCTGCCGTCTAGTGAGAGCCCGGTCAGCGGAACCATCCAAGGGGAACATCTTTTTTCCTCCCTAGGAGGTCAACCTGGCCTGCCGTCTAGTGAGAGCCCGGTCAGCGGAACCATCCAAGGGAACATCTCTTTTCCTCCCTAGGAGGTCAACCTGGCCTGCCGTCTAGTGAGAGCCCGGTCAGCGGAACCATCCAAGGGGAACATCTTTTTTCCTCCCTAGGAGGTCAACCTGGCCTGCCGTCTGGTGAGAGCCCGATCAGCGGAACCATCCAAGGGGAACATCTCTTTTCCTCCCTAGGAGGTCAACCTGGCCTGCCGTCTAGTGAGAGCCCGGTCAGCGGAACCATTCACGGGGAACATCTCTTTTCCTCCCTAGGAGGTCAACCTGGCCTGCCGTCTAGTGAGAGCCCGGTCAGCAGAACCATCCAAGGGGAACATCTTTTTTCCTCCCTAGGAGGTCAACCTGGCCTGTCGTCTAGTGAGAGCCCGGTCAGCGGAACCGTCCAAGGGGAACATCTCTTTTCCTCCCTAGGAGGTCAACCTGGCCTGCCGTCTAGTGAGAGCCCGGTCAGCGGAACCATCCAAGGGGAACATTTTTTTTCCTCCCTAGGAGGTCAACCTGGCCTGCCGTCTGGTGAGAGCCCGATCAGCGGAACCATCCAAGGGGAACATCTCTTTTCCTCCCTAGGAGGTCAACCTGGCCTGCCGTCTAGTGAGAGCCCGGTCAGCGGAACCATCCAAGGGGAACATCTCTTTTCCTCCCTAGGAGGTCAACCTGTCCTGCCGTCTAGTGAGAGCCCGGTCAGCGGAACCATCCAAGGGGAACATCTTTTTTCCTCCCTAGGAGGTCAACCTGGCCTGCCGTCTAGTGAGAGCCCGGTCAGCGGAACCATCCAAGGGGAACATCTCTTTTCCTCCCTAGGAGGTCAACCTGGCCTGCCGTCTAGTGAGAGCCCGGTCAGCGGAACCATCCGAGGGGAACATCTTTTTTCCTCCCTAGGAGGTCAACCTGGCCTGCCGTCTAGTGAGAGCCCGGTCAGCGGAACCGTCCAAGGGGAACATCTCTTTTCCTCCTTAGGAGGTCAACCTGGCCTGCCGTCTAGTGAGAGCCCGGTCAGCGGAACTATCCAAGGGGAACATCTTTTTTCCTCCCTAGGAGGTCAACCTGGCCTGCCGTCTGGTGAGAGCCCGATCAGCGGAACCATCCAAGGGGAATATCTCTTTTCCTCCCTAGGAGGTCAACCTGGCCTGCCGTCTAGTGAGAGCCCGGTCAGCGGAACCATCCAAGGGGAACATCTCTTTTCCTCCCTAGGAGGTCAACCTGGCCTGCCGTCTAGTGAGAGCCCGGTCAGCGGAACCATCCAAGGGGAACATCTTTTTTCCTCCCTAGGAGGTCAACCTGGCCTGCCGTCTAGTGAGAGCCCGGTCAGCGGAACCATCCAAGGGGAACATCTCTTTTCCTCCCTAGGAGGTCAACCTGGCCTGCCGTCTAGTGAGAGCCCGGTCAGCGGAACCATCCGAGGGGAACATCTTTTTTCCTCCCTAGGAGGTCAACTTGGCCTGCCGTCTAGTGAGAGCCCGGTCAGCGGAACCATCCAAGGGGAACATCTCTTTTCCTCCCTAGGAGGTCAACCGGGCCTGCCGTCTAGTGAGAGCCCGGTCAGCGGAACCATCCGAGGGGAACATCTTTTTTCCTCCCTAGGAGGTCAACCTGGCCTGCCGTCTAGTGAGAGCCCGGTCAGCGGAACCATCCAAGGGGAACATCTCTTTTCCTCCCTAGGAGGTCAACCTGGCCTGCCGTCTAGTGAGAGCCCAGTCAGCGGAACCATCCGAGGGGAAAATATTTTGGAAGGAACTTTCATTACATGATTCATCCGGTTACATGCAGGAAAAACTAAGTATGAAAACACTTCATCCTACTACATGGACTCAAAGAAAAACTAAGCACGGAGACCGGGACTCGGGCTTCTACTCCCAGGCATGGTCCTCCTCGACCTCTTCTGGTTGTTGATGCTGCGGCTTCGGACACCTCGCCTCCCTTAACTCCAAGAACTCGGGGCAGGCGGATGTCGCGTGGCCTTCCTCCTGATGGAAGTCACAGTAGGGTAACTCCACTCGGACGCCCCTTCTTCCTCCTCCATCCATGGAGCTCATCTTGAGGGTTTCTTGAATCGGTCACACTCCACGCTCACCGCACCATAAATGTTGAAACCGACTACTCGGTCTCTATGGAGTTCGGGGCCCTCAACGAGGCTGAGGGGCGACCAACCCTTACTTCCCCCAAGGGAGAGCTCTAGGTTGAAGGTGTCGGAACTAAGAACTGGACCAAGGGCTTAGCGGGGAGGTCCCGCCACGTACCCGGAAGTCCCCTTGGAACTTCCCCTCCCAAGCCACTACTAAGCTTGGGCACCACTGGAGCCTCTCCTCACCCCCTAGAGAGACTTGGGGAGGGAGAGGGAGAAGGAGAGAGCTAGCCTAGGATGAGAGATCCCTCCAGATGGTGCCCCCTTGGTCCTATTTATAGGATTTTGAAGTTGGGCTGCAAATAGCCAAAAACTGGTCTGCCAGATTACCAAATTACCCTCGAATCTGGACTGCGAATAGCCAAAACCGGACTGCAAATAGCCAAATCCCGCTGTTCTAGGATCCTAAACGCAGACCAACCCCCCCCCCCCCTCCTTTTCTGGTGGGTGAGAGGGGTTACCTCTGCTGGGGCTGGGCGAGAGCTGGGCTAGCGCCCGGCGGTATCGCTACCGCCGGCGCTAGCGTCTCGCCCCCCTACTGCTGGGGACGGGGGCGAGAGGAGCTCGCCCCCTTGCCTTGGGGCTGGGCGAGAGCTGGGCTAGCGCCTGGCGGTATCGCTACCGCCGGCGCTAGCGTCTCGCCCCCCTACTGCTGGGGACGGGGGCGAGAGGAGCTCGCCCCCCTTGCCTTGGGGCTGGGCGAGAGCTGGGCTAGCGCCCGGCGGTATCGCTACCGCCGGCGCTAGCGTCTCGCCCCCCTACTGCTGGGTACGGGGGAGAGAGGAGCTCGCCCCCCTTACCTTGGGGCTGGGCGAGAGCTGGGCTAGCGCCCGGCGGTATCGCTACCGCCGGCGCTAGCGTCTCGCCCCCCCTGGGGTCTCGCCCCCCCTGCTGTTGGGGACGGGGGCGAGAGGAGCTCGCCCCCCTTACCTTGGGGCTGGGCGAGAGCTGGGCTAGCGCCCGGCGGTATCGCTACCGCCGGCGCTAGCGTCTCGCCCCCCCTGGGGTCTCGCCCCCCTGCTGTTGGGGGCGCCGGGGGCGAGAGGAGCTCGCCCTCGTCTCTCCCTGCTCAGGTTTATCTTGAAGAATGATGTTCGAAAATACTTCCTGTGCTTCGAGAACCTACTCGGCGAATACAGGGTTGTACTGCTAATACCACACGCACCACCATGATCTATTAATGTCCTTTGATAAAATTCTCTAAAAATCATATATCATTATTCATATCAAAAATCATCTAAAAACTACTATCCTTATCACATGTATATGAATTATATGATAACAATTGACATTATAATTGTTTACCATGGTTGGTGTTATGGTGTATTGTGATTTATTTCAAGTTTAGACCTTAGAATCATCTTATATCAATAAGATCAAATCAAATTGAATCTTCACTTCATTTTAGGTCTATAAGTTGAAACACAGTCAAACTTTGGTATAACATTAATCTCAAACTTATCATACTAACATTGTCGCCTATGTTAGGCTTTATTTGTTTACCAAGATATACAGGTTGGGTATTCTCATCTAGGGCTTATCCATGGTATGATTGTGCATGAATATTATTGTTAATCTCTAAAATCATGCATATTTGATTTGTTCATTCATGACCTCTCATGCTTACATTTCATATCATTTTCAAACTACATTGGTAAATATAAGCCTTAAAAATATTAAAATGGAGATATAATGAAATATATCACTTACACAGTTTAGTTGGTAAAGTCATATACAAAATCGCTAATGTTTCATGAAATTTGCACTATCTAGACATTTCCTAAAAATCTGAAATTTCAGCATGAAACTACTATTATGACACTTAATCAAGATCCAAAATTAAAATTTCCAAAATCCTAAAAAATCGTTCACTGTCTCCCGCGCTAGCGCTACCGCAGGCGCTAGCGTCCATTTTCGATTTTCTGTATTTTTTAAAATTCAAAAAATCCCTAAAAATATATAAATCTAAATTTTCTACTTAGTTTTGCACTTCTGTTTTTCTTTATTTTTTGAAAAATCAAATACAAAACTACAAAAAACAAATTACAAAAAAATATGTTTTTTTTCGCTTGTGTTGTTTCCTTTGTTTAAAGTTCATCTTTATGCAAATATCAAATATAAAAATTACAAAAGCAAAAATTACAAAAATATGCTTTTATTTGCTAAAATCAAATACAAAAATATAAAACTTTAAAACTATCAAAAAAACTGTATGATTTTTGTGAAAAATCAAGCATGATTTAATCTATTATTTAGAAATTCTACAATGTTGCAATTTATCTTTTCAAACTACGTTGAACATTGTTTTCACCATGCTTTGATATATCTATTAATATGTGCATCAATTATATTTTAAAGGTTGTGTAGAACTAAGCTTAGCATGCCTCTAAGTATGAGTAAATGTTTTATGTTTGATAATGATATTTATTCACTCACCCTTTTTGGCATTGTCTACATATGTGTTTAATCTAAGAATACTTGTGTATGTTTTGTATTAGTACAATGAATTAAAATTGCACAAGTATCTCACCTACACTCCTTATTTTGCACTCTTAAAAATTAAGAAAAGTGGTTATGTTTTTCATAAATTCTATTGATTTGCAAAACAAGTGTATTCGGAGAACTTTGTACAAAACAAAATTATAAAATAAATGACAAAGATAACTCCACCAAGCACTACTTGAACCTCCTGATAAGTCTTAATAAGCATTGTGAGGTTGAGCACCTTGGAAAGAATAGTAAAGTGTCTTGTGCAAATCAAATCTTTCTTTCAAAAATAAGAAAAACCACTTAGTCTTAAGTACAACGGATCACTAGGTTCAATATTAAATTTAAATATGTGATCCCCCAAGCACTACTTTGCACTCTGATAAGTCTTGATGAGCATTGTGTGTGCAGAGCACCTTGGTAGTTGTACTTTTTATTGTGCATTAAAGTGTGTGGAAGTAATCTTATTTGTGTTTTATTGTGCTATTACTTTACATATTTCTTATATTTTTGAATAAAACATTTGTTTACACTACTCAAAAATACACTTATGTACACATCATTATCTTTCATAACACTTCTTCTCATGAGTATTGGATCCTAATGCTAATTCTATATTACTCTTTACTTATGAAATGCACTAGATAACCTAGCATATTTTCTATAATGTTTGGTATGATTTGAAATTGTGAATTGAAATAACATTGTAGTAATCTCTTTGTGATAATATTATTTCATGCTTGGTTATTTTTGTCAACCATAAAAGATTTTCATTGAAACATGATTTACATAAACATCTTCTTTTTGAAATTAAACTCATATATCTTTTTAAGGATTATTCTTGATTACAATAAGATGTTTCATGAATTTCTACAAGTCTTCCGCATCATCACCATATAACTTTTACCTTGCACTTTCATGCTTATATCAAGTCTTAAATCTCAATTTTTTTTTCTTAAAATAAGTGGTAGACTTGCTTGATAGAATTTATATTGTTTGTTCTAACACGCATATCATTTTTATAGTAACAAACTCTGCTTTATTTCAATATAAACGTGTATGCTAAACGCTCTTCCAACAAGTGAAACATTGCTAAAAGGATGTTGTTTCTTTCTTCCAAAATGCTTCAACTCTTATCTTTATAAAGTTAGTTTTGAAACTCAAAAACATCTCCTTTTTTAACTTAAACTCTTATTTAGTATTATGGTGTTTCTTTTTCAAAATCTTCCGCAATGCTCAAACTCTGATACATTCATGAATTTCAATATAACTAAGTAAGTTTTATTTCAAAAATTCAATTATGATTCTTCCCATTAGATTTAAAAGCTTCATGTTTCAAAAAACTATTATCCGTGACTTCATATCTCACCATAGCGGGGGCGTAGGGTTGTAGACATTAGATAAACTTATCTTTAGTCATGTCTTGTCCTTAACCGGGGAGGGTTCCAGTGGGGCCTTGCGAGGCACTGGGGGGGAAAGAGTGTTAGGTTGAGTTTTGTCTAGTGTTTGCATATGTGACTAACACCCCAACCTACGACATGTTTGCAGCTCCTCATGCCCATCCGTCACTTAGTACGGGGCTAGGGGGTAGACATATTGTCTGGGTAGATTGGTTATTTGGAAATCCTCATTTTTATTGCTTAAAACTTTTATATAAAGGGAAAATCATTACTTTTTTATGCTAAAAACTCTGATTTCCTTCTATGAAAAATTTTGTAATGCCTATAACTCTGATCTATTTAAATGAAAAACAATTCTAAAACTCCTTATTATTTACTTCAAAAGCTCGATCATGCCTTATTTTCTACTTACAAACTTTTTTGGTGCTTTGTTTCCCTACCCACTTTTGCTAATAACAAAAGGGGGAGAACTAACATGATAAATATAACCCGCTATCATAAACCCAACATGACAAATTCAGATGATAGCTTACATATTAGGGGAGCATTCACTTAGGGGGAGCATGTATTTAGGGGGAGCAATTCTAAATGCTAAAATCAATAATTATCCTAAGTCATCACTCTCACACCCACACAAGTATAGTTTCATCATGCTTATCTATTAATGCTTTGATTTATCATTAATGGATTTGTTATTATCAAAAGGGGGAGTTTGTTGGAACATGGTCTTCCGCATCTCCTAGGTTTGAGAATAACAAATCCTATGTGTATTTGATCTTGTGTGTTTAAGTGTGCAGGAAATCAAAGTCCACATGACTCAAGGATAGTTGTCCCCAAAATTGAGGCAAGAATTCCAACATGGCCACTAGCGCCGGCGGTAGCGATAGTGCCCGGCGCTAGCGATGATTAGCGCGATTCCGGCAGTGTTTTTAGAAGGATCTAGCGCCCGGTGGTAGCTACTAGCGCTGGCGGTAGCATGGCGCACAAGAGGCATAGAGCAAATTGTTGCCGCGGATTGAAGATCCTGGCGCGCAAAATGTTACTTAATCAGGGATAGCGCCGGCGGTAGCTACTAGCGCTGGCGGTAGCATGGCGCACAAGAGGCATATAGCAAAATGTTGCCGCGGATAGAAGATCCTGCCGCGCAAAATGTTACTTAATCAGGGATAGCGCCGGCGGTAGCGGTAGCGCCGGCGGTAGCGCTGTGGCTATAAAAGGACCCCCTCTCCTCTTGTTTTCGTCACACCTATTGCATACACCTTAGAGAGAGAGTGCTAGAATTCCATAGGCTTGTCTTGGCCGAAATTTGAGGTCCCAGCGAAGCTCTGCCAATTTCTGAAGGAGAATTCCATCACGCCGAATCCAGACGAAGTCCGCTTCGACAAATGCTGATTCTACAGCGGATCTTCGCCTCCATCTTCAGAAGTTCATCTTAGGGGAAGTTTTTATTATTTTATTTATCTTTCTTTGTAAACGGTAGTGAAATCGCCTCGCGTTGGCGACTAGGTCTGGGGTAGGACTTAGGGCTGAAATTCGCCTCGTGTTGGCGACTAGATCTAGGCTAGGTCTAGGGGGTGCTCGAGGCCACATCCGGGGAAGGATTGGCTAGAGCGGCTTGAGGCCGAATCCAGGAAGGAGAAGGCTAGGGCCACCGGTTCGTGGGGAAGCGAGTCGGGATAGAAAACGAAAAGAGCTTTTATTATTCGCCCCCGATCTCTAGCGTCATTGAGATCAAGTTTTGTAAAACTTATTTAATATCAATAAAGCTTGTCTCTCCTTTTGTTTTACTTGACTTCTTGTTTTAATATTGCAATATTCCAAAGTTTTTCTAATAAATCTAAAGTTTTTAAAAACCCTTATTCACCCCCCCCCCCTCTAAGGGCGCCGACCGATCCAACAGGTTCGTCTATCCTATTTTAGGCGGCGTTCTACCTCTTTTTCTAAACCTTGCCATTTCTAGATAGTTAACAGTGTTAACAGTGAGCTCATTTTTTTCTTCTTTTGATTCCCTCGTTTCTCTGTCCACCATTTTTGTTTTCATTTAGGAGAAAGACAAGGTTCAGGTGGTTGAAGAAATCGGGTTGCATTTAAAGGAGATAAATAACTGATTTATGAATCAAAGGATTAGAAACTGGCACAACTCTTCGGCCTCGATAGTGCTCAAAAGCAAATGCATTGGGTATGATACTAATAATCCTTTCTCGCATTCAACTGATATCTTAATTAAGGAGGTGAATTTATCCCTTTTTATTTGTTATGTTTTGATTCTGTTGTATGTTTTTAGAAATAGAAATATTGTTAGACTACCTATTTAGGATATAAAATGGGGATTTTATTTATTTATTTATTATTATCCTTGTTTGCCATGACCTGCAATTTCAGTTATGATTTCTCTCTTTTCCAAGAAGAAAGAAAGTAAATCATGTGGGGATTAGATTAAGCATGTTCACTGTTATTCACAGATTTGCATGCTTTCAACAATTGTTGTATGGGAAATATCATCAATTCATAGGTTTGTGTCTGTCACGCAAGCTTAGCCTAGGATCACACTCATTTCAGACCGTGCTTAGTCATAAGAAAGATTGAGTGGTTAGGACCTAGACATGAGAATTGCTCTGCACAACTATAACTAGACATTATCTAACATCTGTGTACGGAAAAAGTTGTATCCGGAGCAATAGATCTCATATGTGTCGATTCCGTGTCGGCTCTAACTCCAAGGGCTGAGATTGAAGTAAGTTTATTGAAACAACTTTTCCCCTCAACTCTTCCTTAGACTGTGGTTTATTAATTAATCTTTGGTTCAGGGAGAGATATGAATGCAACAAATAGGTCTACAAGCTCGCTTGATGAGTCAAGCATTGTGCAAAATGTCAGGCAATGCTTCCAAAGCTGGTTGTACTCTCATATTTCTGAATCAGATAAGATACAAGGTTTCAACTCCCCATCTTTGTAGACCATCTTATCTTGTGAATCTGCTGAATTCTAATATTTTTGTTGTTGAATTTGATAAGATTGGGGTATTTTATGGCAATCCTGAAGTTACAGTGATGGTATTGCTTTAAAAAAATTTTGCTTCACTTCGCCATGAGATCCGTCCTATTGGGAATATAAAATATGTAAGTTTGAAGACAGAATCTTTTAATTTTTAAATTTTGATCATTAAATCATTTATACCTTCCAATTCTATTTTCTGAATTCACATTGTTCCAATGAAGGGAGATGAAGACATTGGAATCAGAGTTTGTGTATGAGTTCAGAAAAGTAAGGTGTGTTCTCTTCGACTCTGTTTGGGGCGGTTGTGGCGGTAGGAAATGTAGTGATGAGAAACAAGTGGTGGGATTAGAGCCGTCGAAAATTCTTCTCTAATTACATTTTTAGCATCTAATTTCTCTCTGTTTACATATTTAACACCTAAATTTTAGCATTAGAGTCCTATGGTACGAGATGTTCTTGGTAAGTTTGTAAAGATTTATGACAATACAATTAATGACTTTAAAGTGTTCAATAGGTAAATATACATGATTTTAGTCACATGTAAGTTCCCCTAATTTTTTGCATATAATTAAGCGAGTGTTAACCACAACAAAGAAATGAGATTGATATGACTACTGCTCTTTAGGGTTACAAACATAACAGCCTGTAAATTGTCATTTTGCATAGTAACGGTAGTTAGCAGGTTGACTTGGGCTCCGTTTGGCGCCGCGTTTTTGCTCCAGTGAGTCTGGATAAAAACGCCACTGTCATAGAATGTATGTTTGACATGACAATGGTTATGACAGTCACCAAGAAAAGAAAACTAGTTTTAAACATAAAAGTGGATGAATTTACTTAGGTGAGGTCGGACGTTCACGAATGACGGTTCATAACCACCGTGCTCACGACCGCCACCACCGCACCAAACAGAGTCGTGATTACCATTTGTAATTATTCTTTTACTTACATGCTGAATTAGTTAGTGATAAGTTAAATGCTAAACAAATGCTGTTAACAAATAATTCAAAATTATTGTGGAAAAAATGATGCTTTTGTTTTTTCTTCGAGGCCCTATAAGCTGGCAGAATTTGAGATAATATTTGGTGAGGGAGTCGGGAAACTGGTATTGTGTAATTTGTGGTTCTCCTTCACTTGCTTGATTTTTATAATGCATAAATTTACTGGTGCCTGAACTGCAGGGACGTGTCTTGGATTGTGCTGAAACAATGGATGTTGTGGCAAAGAAGGGATCATGGTATTGCTACAGAGATCACAGTTTACATTTTAGACTTCTGATATACAACTCATAAATTTATTTTTCATATATTTAATCTACTAAGGCTCCGTTTGGCGTGACGGTGGCGGTCGTGAACGCGGTTGTTATGAACCGTCATTCGTGAACGCCCGAGCTCACCTAAGGAACTTCATCCACTTTCATGTTCAAAACTAGTTCTTTTTCTTGGTGGCGGTCATAAATGTTGTCATGCCAATCATGCATTCTATGACGGTGGTGTTTTTGTCTAAACTCATCGGAGCAAAAACGCCGCACTAAACGGAGCCTAAGTGTGGATCAACATTGCTCTTACTCTTTTTGTGCTCCTTTCACTTCGATGGATGTTGTCCAAAAGTTCATTTCAAAAGGCTATCTTTGTATATATGCTTCATCATATCTTGTAGGGTTAATTACATTGACCGGGGTCTTCCCTCCCTCTCTTTTGAAATTACTGAAATCTCCCCTTCGAGCTTATGAATTTAGCAAACCCAAATGCCATATGTGAAAAGACAATATGAACCCGGTTTAAAATAGTGATAAAAAACATCTTAAAATTCTGAGTGTCAATATAATCTTTTCACATTCTTCTCCTTATGCAAACAATAATAGACTATAGTTGACTCGTTTATAAACAAAAGATTGTTAGTGTTCTTTATGATGCGTCTTTTTCTATGAACATTGCTGTAAAGTTACTGCTACGTGAATCATATTTTTTTCTTCTAAACGGTGTCATCATTGTATTTTAAAATGCCTAGAATCCTGAATGGAGTAAAAGCATAAATTTCAGGTTTACTTCTCTTCAATTTTCATAATAACATTTGTTAATTAACGCAAGCAAAGTTAGAAGAAGAACAAAAAGATCCAAACCTGCATAGAAAGTCAATTAGGTGGGAACTTGGTGCGTGTTGGATGCAACATTTGCAGCGAGATCTGGGTAGCATATAAAGGGCGGTTGAGAAGCCTTTTTGTGGTTGAAAGAATCAGATATTAGCCTCCATTCAATGTATTGTCATTGAGAGTAGATCAAAACATCTATAAAATCTATGAGTGTGTGTGCACACATTATGTCTAAATATATTATTAGATTTACTAGATTCATAGCATGGTGACATATGAATTGTAATACTTGGAAAAGGAAAAATTGCCAGCTCTATTTGTTAGAAGATTTAGTCTTAATTAGGTTTTGTGATTTACGTAGACAAAAATGCCTATGTTTAGTCAAAATTAGGTTTTGTGATTTAGTCAACATTGCCAGCTGGACGAGTTGCGCGGACAGACAAACAAAAATGTCTATGCTTAGAGCCCAGATCTGTGCAGAAATCTTTAAGTATTTTGTGGATAATTGATGTAAATTTAGAAACATTATTCTTGGACATTTAAAATGTTTGTCTATAATAGCAATTGTTTCATGGATGAATAACGTTTTCAAATGATTCAAAAAGTGCATAATTATAGGTTTAAATGAACTTCGCACAGATCCAGAATGTTCTACGCACAGATCCAGAATGTTCTCCGCGGAGACCTAAAAGATTCTCCGCGGAAAACCATTTGGATCTCCGCGGAGAGCCATTTGGATCTCCGCGGAGACCATTTGAATCTCTCCGCGGAGATCCAAATTGTCATCGCGGTGATAAGAATTGTCACTGCAAAGAGCATTTCTCTCTCCCTCCATTTTTTTCTTCATTTCCCTCTTTTCTTTTCCTCTCCCCCTTTTCCTTCTCCTCCCACTCTTTTTCTTTCTCTTCCCTCCCCCCTCCCCCCCTTTTCCCCCTAATACCAGAGTAGAACCCCCCCCCCCCCCCCCCCCCCCCCCCCCACACACACACCCTCTTTCCCCCTCATACTAGAGTGGAACCCGGCGCCCCCCAGAGGGTATCATTATAAAATATAAACTTATATGAGAGGCTTTTTTAATTTCAAAAAATGAGTGCAGCTTGTTGCAAACTTATAGTCCCCATAATTGCCCCTATAAAATATTGTCGCTTTTGGTGATTTGATATCACTTTATGCTGAGTTTGAAAAGTTGCCGATAAGCCAAACCAACCAATTTCAGAAAAGTTTGGAACTGCTCTAAAAATAAAATTCACCAAAGAGATCTCGCATTTCTCACAGCCTTTATCCAAAACCCGTGTTCCCTCAAAAATTTTACACCATTCATCACAGCCATCCACAAAAGTTCCATGATTGGATGTACATCAAGCAATACACGGAGTAACTACAAAGATGTAGGGATAATAAGCTTCCTAACATAATAAAAAGATTAAGATATATAGCAAATCATCAAGCCTTGCAGCCATGGCTTCAAATGTATTTATTCAAGCGTCAAGAAAAAAAATTCCTTTCAAAAAAGCATGTAAGCAGCCTTCAGAACTGCAACTAAGAAGAATGTAACGGCCAGAGAAATAGAAATGCAGGCAATAATGCCTAGCGGGATTTTCGATGGGTGAATAGATTACGCTGATGCCGCCAGTGGTACGGACCGATAGCATGCTCTCTTTGCCGCCCGAACAATGTCTTCCACCTACAAATAATTAAAAATAGATCTTTAAGCTATGTATAACTTACAATTAGAATTTATGCATTCAGTCTAAAATTGGTTGGTTATAGGCAGAGGGGCACGGGTTCTATGGTAAGTGCACAAGGCGGGTTAATGTAGTTATATTCTCAACACACCCTCGCGTGTAAAGTTTTTGACCTTTAACACATGGGATTTTTCTTAATTGGATGCATGAGGGCGGGTCATTGGGTCTGCTCAACTCTGATACCATGTTCGAACTCATAGATCCAACCAAAATCCAATTGGTTATAAGTGCATGTCACCAAAATTTATATTGAATTTCCAATTTTGAGAATTGTTCTCCACACTGCCTCCCCCTCAAAAGAAATGTATTTTTGCTTTAACACGGATTTTTTTTTTAATTTGGTAGTGTGAGAGTGATCTATATTATGTGCAAAAGACTACATGAGTTTCGCGATGTGGGAGAGTGATCTATATTACGTGCAAAAGACTATATATGAGTTTCGCGATGTGAGACTATATTTTGAACGTAGTACCTGAAGTGTAAAGTTTCAACATGATCTATTTTTTCATAATTTTGGTAACACGCTTTGTCATTGTGTTAAAAATCTATGCATCCAACCTAAAATTAATAGGTAGCGAGGCTGACAATTTATATTAAGTGCACAAGACTATATGAGTTTCCTTAACTATTTTCTCAATAACGACATTATAATACCTTGTATCACATTACTTGAAGCAAAAAAAAGGACTTCAACTCTTCAACTGACCTGTGGTAAGGCTATCCTCTCAAGATTCTGAGCATACGGCATCGGAACATCGGCACCTGCAATCCTCTCGACAGGGGCATCAAGATACTCGAAGCATTCCTCAACAACAACAGCACTGCACAATAAAAAGTATAAATGGGAGGTAGAATGTTTTCAACATTATTTATGTTAAGAATCGAACACTCCTGAGATCGTTAAAGCGAAAAAAAATGAGAATAAAAATAGCAGAAAATAATCAACGCTAGGTGGTTCAGAATTTCCTAATGAAGGCTACATTTATGATATAATATAACAAGATAATGTTATTCATATGGAGAAATTCTACTGTTATATAACAAGAGAAAAGCCCAAAATACCGCTCATAAGTCTCTATATCTCCAACAAATTAATGGTCTTGGCAGTGCTTACCAGATTTCAGAGCCGACGCCGTGTTGAGGGAAACCTTCTTCTACAGTAACCAGCCTGTTGGTTTTTCTGACAGAAGCAGTAATAGTTTCTCTATCAAGCGGTCGGATGGAACGAAGATTTATAACCTGTACCAAGTACACTTTTGTAGTTACATAATGCTAAATAGCGTGAAGATAGTGATGACCATATGGTGGTCCATTTAGTTTCTGTTAGAATTGTTTCTAGACAAATGAAATTAAAATTATTACCTCAGCATTAATTCCATCTTTGGAAAGAATCTCCGCAGCCTGCAACCAAGATAAACCAAAATTATTGAGAACTGCAATAGAGCAATCTGGTTAACAAACTCGAGGTTATTAAAAAGTACATTGAAGATGTATACAACAACAACATAACCCATATAGTCCCCAATCATTGGGGGTATGGGCGGGGGAAGATTGGAAACAGACCTAACCTTTGGCCCTATGCCCAAAGTGGCTTCTCTCAGAGGAGAAAGACCGAACCTTTGACAATAGATGCACAAAGTGGCTGCTCACAGATTACCACTGAAATAGTGGCCCCCTATACCGTCACGTTTGCTGCGGAATCATGCCCTCAAATCAAAGCCAAAGACATCAGAGAGGGCAGACTCAAGAATCCATTTTGATTTATGTGCACATAACCATGCAAAAAAACTACCGACAAGCCAGGGCTAGCTTTTGGCCGGCCCAAGCCTAGGCCTGCTATTGCCAGGACCAGGCTTAGTGAAAGTCGGGCCCAGGCCCCTTCTAAAAGGATCCTTTGGCAGGCCCGGGCCTGACCAAAAGGCAAGGTGGGCGCAGCCCAGCATTAAATGCTAGGCTATAGTGTTTAACATGGGGCTGCTGGGCATAACCTGTCATTCAATGTAGGGAGCTAACCTACTGCCAGGCCCAAGAGGGCCTGGCTGGTCTAACCTAGCCTAGGCTAGGGCACCAGGCCAAACCACAACTTAAAATGGGGGCTTTATGAGGCCCCTGTTGGAGTCAATGTTCCGCATCTCTTGGTTTGAGAATAACAAATAATGTGTTGTATTTGATCTTGTATTTTGTGTGTTTATAGTGTGCAGGTTGTACAGGAACTATAGTTACACATCCCTATGAGTAGTATGCTGAATGGAGACGATTCTCTGAAAAGAGAGGTAACGCCCCGCGTTAGAGTTAACGTTTCGCGTTAACTTATCGTCGATAAGAGATGTCGTCGATAAGGGAATGATGTCGAGAATAATTATCGTCGAGTACCAAGTAACAACGTCAGCGTTGGAGCTAACGCTCGCGTTGAGTCCACGATCTGCCACGATCTCGACGGATGCACGATCTCAGCCACGACGTACACGAGCAGCTAACGTTGGCGTTAACTCTTAACGTCAGGCGTTAGCTCCCGAGTCTATTTAAAGAGCAGCTCCTCTCATTCTACAACAAGCATTCCATTGCCTCTAAAGCCAGAATTCAGATTCTCTGGAGAGAGGCTCGTCTACAACAATTGAGAGATCTCCCTTGGGCTAACATGAAGATCTAAAGAAGATTTTGAAGGAGAGGGTATACAACGCATATTCAATACGAAGGACAAACGCTTCAAGAACGCCAACGTTTACATCGCCTTCGTCTTCACCTTCATAATTTCTTGGGGAGTTTCTCTTACTTTATTTTTATCATGTATTCTTTTATTGCATTCTTTTTGTAACGGGTGTGAAGAAATCGTTCAGGGAGAACGTCGAATTCCGGGAAGGATTCTGTGGGAAATTTGCCGCAATTGTTGGCGACTAGGCCTTTTGAGGTTTAGGGAGAATTCGCCATCTTGTGCGTGGCGACTAGGTCGAGGTTAGATCTAGGGGTGGTTAGATGCCTTATCTGGGGTAAGATAGGTTATAGCCAACCGGTCCTTGGGAGAAGGACTGGTGAATCGCAAAAAAGGATTTTTTAAATTCTCGCCTTGATTTCTAGCGTTATAGAAATCAAACATTTGTATAATCAATTTCTTATGAAATAAAATCGTGTCCTTTAATGTTTCATTCAATTGATTTTATTTCTTCTTTAAGAATGTTTTAAATTATGTTTGCAACAAAACACTAAAGCAAAATATATTGTAAGATTCATTTTGATCATTAACTTATAGAATTCAACTTTGATACTAACGTCAGTCGTTAGTATTAGCGCTGGCGGTGGTGGAGAAAAATTGAATTTCGCCTTCTTTAAAAAGGAATCGTCAATATAATCTTATCTGAGATATTAAAATATATTTTCTTATAAAATATTCTGAAACTTCTGTCACAAACTCTAATAAATTTAAATAAGATTTAAATTCCATAAAACCCTTATTCACCCCCCCCCCCCCTCTAAGGGCGCCATAAGATTCAACATGTGGTATCAGAGCTAGGTTATTCCAAAACGGCTTCACAACCAGGAATAATGACGTTTCATGATCTCGCATTCGCTAAAAGGAAAAAAATTTATGAAAATGAAAAATCATTATCACCATCATTATTTATGAGTGAAAATTATAAAGGGTGGTAAATTCTTATGGAATAATTTCTTAAATCTTTGGATATTAAAGTTTGGAATATTACTATTAAAATGCCATAAAGTACTCTAAATAAAAATGAAATATTTTTAAATGTCAAATCTATGAATAGTCTATATTGTGCTATACATCAAAATATTTTCAAACTTATTTTATACGCTTCCTACTGCTTTTGAAGTATGGAAATTTCTTGAGAATTCTTATAGGCGTCCTTCCACAGATGATAAACAAGAGCAATTTCTTATGGATCCAAGAGAAGAAACCGATGAGAACTCATGCTTGGAGGAAAATCTATCAGAGAGAGAAGAATGCAACGTCACAATATTGTACTCAAATGATGACAACACATCAAGCAAAAGAGAAAATGGAAATTCAACTATGGAAGAGGAATGCGAAGATGTCAAAGGAACCTTTGGTTCAAATCTTGGCTCATCCCATAACAATGTAAAAAAATCAAAATATTCTCTTTTTGTAACAAAATCTATTTCTATATTTCGTGTGCTTAAAATTGCTAAACATAAAATTTTAAAGTTGAAAAATGTTAATTCCAAATTACGTTTAGAAAATAAAACTTTAAAAAACAAACGCTAAAGTAGAATCTTATATTTATGTTTCAAATTCACTTTCATGCTCTTTAATTAAAAATTCTAAATCTTGTTTTGATTATAATACTTTTAAAGAACTCAAGGTTTTGGAAAAAGATTTTTTAACTTCAGAAGAGCGTAATGAAAAATTGATAAAAGAAAATGATGCTTTAACTAGTAAACTAGAATCATTAAAATTGTTTATTAAAAATTTCTCAAGTAATAAACAATCTCTTATCTCTAGTTTATTAATAAATCAAAAGTCTTAAAGTTTAACTTCATATTATAAGAGTTGGTCTAAAAGAAAGAGTGAAAATGAAAATAAAAAAGTTAATAAGAACTTTTTATTTAATGACCATAAACACTCACTCTTTCAACATTCAATTCTTAAGAAAGATCATCACTTTTATAAACTCTCTAAGAATGACTATTCTAAAACTCTCCTTTCTACTGAACCCTCCCCGGTTAAGGACAAAACATGACTTAAGGACAAAGAGTATGCAATATCGCTTTCAAATCTATCACATTCTTAACCCGTTAATCAAGCATATCTTATTACCGCACTTATCTATAAACACAAATTGTTTTAATCTTACCAATTTCTCATGCAGGTATTTGTTATTATCAAAAGGGGGGATTGTTGGAGCTTATGTTCCGCATCTCTTGGTTTGAGAATAACAAATACCGTGTTGTATTTGATCTTGAATTTTGTATGTTTATAGTGTGCAAGTTGTATAGGAACTATAGTAGAACCGGATGATCTTGAAATCGTGAGTGCCCTAACCGGGCATACACATATATATATATAGAGAGACAAAAAATAAAATACATCAAAAATAATTTCAACTCTCCCCCTCAAGTTGGGAATATATATTGATCATTCCCAACTTGTTTGTGTTGTCCTTGAAGTTGTCGCTATATAAACCCTTGGTGAAGACGTCCGCAAGCTGATCGGATGAGTTCACAAACGGTGTGCAGATATTCCCTTTGTCTAGATGATCCTTGATGAAATGTCTATCAACTTCCACATGTTTAGTTCTATCATGTTGCACTGGATTGTGCGCAATACTGATGGCGGCTTTGTTGTCGCAGTAGATCATGATAGGATTGTTCCCCTGAAAGCCAATGTCCCGAAGGAGAGTCCTCAACCACAATCCTTCACAAACACCTTGTGTCATTGCCCTATACTCTGCCTCTGCACTTGATCGAGCTACCACATTTTGCTTCTTGCTCCTCCACGAAACGAGGTTGCCACCCACAAAAGTGCAATACCCAGTAGTTGATTTTCTGTCATCTTGGCTACCAGCCCAATCAGCATCGGTAAACACTTCAACTTCTAAAGATTTGCCGTTCCTGAAAAGGATCCCACGACCGGGAGCCTTTTTGAGATATCGTAGCACTCTAAAGGCCGCCTGCTGATGACGAATGGAAGGAGAATGCATATACCTACTGAGGACCCCCACCGCATACGTAATGTCAGGGCGAGTATGGGACAGGTATATGAGACGTCCAACTAAACGTTGGTATTTTGAGACATCTACCTTTTCTCCACTAGTATCTGCATCAATTTTGTGATTAGCCTCAATGGGGGTGTCCACGGGTGCACACCCAAGCATCCCAGTCTCTTTAAGAAGATCTAGAGTATACTTCCTTTGGGAGATGAAGATCCCTTGTTGAGACCTAGCCACTTCAATTCCCAAGAAATATTTCAGCTTTCCCAGGTCTTTAACTTCAAATTCCTTGCCCAGTTGTTCCTTCAAGTAAGTGATCTCCTCCATGTGATCCCCGGTAATGATGATGCCGTCCACATACACAATCAGAATAGAGACCAGGGCATCTTTTCTCTTAATAAAGAGCGTGTGATCAGCATGACTTTGAGTGTACCCAAGTTGAAGCATGAACTTGTAAAAACGCCCAAACCACGCTCTCGGAGACTGTTTCAAGCCGTACAAAGATTTTAGAACTCGACACACCTTCCCCTTGGACCCTTTGATAACGGAGCCCGGTGGGGTATCCATGTATACCTCCTCCAGATCACCATTCAAGAAAGCATTCTTGACATCTAGCTGAAGTAGTTCCCATCTACGACTTGCAGCAATAGAAAAAAGGACACGGATCGAATTCATTTTAGCAACAGGAGCAAAGGTCTCCTGGTAGTCAATGCCCTGGGCCTGGGTATATCCCTGAGCCACCAAACGAGCTTTATACCGCTCCACAACACCATCTTGGTTTCGTTTAACTGTGAACACCCAACGGGATCCGACCGTTCGCTTCCCTGGAGGAAGGCTCACCATCTGCCATGTTTTATTCTTGTCCAGGGCACGCAATTCCTCCTCCATTGCCGCTTTCCATTCAGGTATCTGAGCAGACTCCTGCCATGTCTTAGGAATAACAATAGATGAGAGGGAAGAAACAAAGGCTTGATGTGCCTGAGAAAGGTGATCATAACGAATGTAGTTGGCAATGGGATGCTTAGTGCTACCCGTCTTACCTATAAGGCGAGCAAGAGAAATATGGAGATCGTCATCAGAATCTGGGTTGGAGGCATTCACCGGAACTGGCGGGACATCTTCAGCCTGCACATGCTCAACAGTCGTGGGACGACGGGAGTATGTATATATGATCGGAGGAGCGGAGGTAGAAGGAACAGGTGGAGGTGGCGGAGTGGGATCAGGTGGAGGAGTAGGAACAGAAGGTGGAGGAGCACAAATCGGAAGCGGGGAGTCGGTCATCTCGGCAGCTGTACAAATCATCTCCCCCTGACGAGGACCAAAGTACGACTCCCCCTCACGAAAGGTGACATCGACGGTACAATAATACCGACGTGTCAGAGGGTGATAACATCTATACCCCTTGGTGGTAGAGGAATACCCAACAAAAACACAGCGAAGGGACCGCGCATCAAGTTTATCACGATGCGGGGTATGGACGTGAACAAAAACACACGGAGCCGAAGATACGAGGGTGAAGGTGAGAAGTGTGGACAATGTGTTTTTGCTCTAGGCGAGAAAGAGGCGTAGCAAACGAAAGAGCACGGGACGGAAGGCGGTTAATGAGATGCGCGGCGGTAAGAACAGCATCCCCCCAATAGGATTTAGGGAGGTGCATAGAAAGAAGTAAGCACCGGGCCACCTCCAGCAACTGCCGATTCTTCCGTTCGGCCACCCCATTTTGAGTGGAGGTGTGGACACATGTAGTTTGATGAATTATACCATGGTCCGCAAGATAAGCCCCAAAGACACCGCGATCGTCATATTCCCCACCATTATCACTACGTAACACACGTATTGTGCCCCCGAATTGTTGGACCACCATCTTATGAAAATTTTGAAAGCAAGACAGAACATCACTTTTCTTTTTAAGCATATAAAGCCAAGTAGTGCGAGAGTAGCAATCAATAAACGTCACAAACCATCGAAATCCAGATAAAGAGAGAACGGGGGATGGACCCCAAACATCAGAGTGAATAACATCAAATGGATACAGACTAGGGACAGACAAATGAGTAGAACGACACCGTACATGTTTAGATTGCTCACAAGCATCACAAGAAAAAAACGGAAGTAAAGGAGAAAAAACAGGAAACAATTTAGCAAGATATAAAGGAGAGGGGTGGCCAAGGCGCTGATGCCATCGTCGAAGATCGTCAAGGGTCGGAGATCTGGTGGAAGATAGGGCACTGGGAGAAGACTGGTTCAGCAAGTACAGGCCGCCAACATTCCTACCACTGCCAAGTGTCCGCCTCGTAGCCAGATCCTGAAAAACACAAACATCAGGAAAGAATGTCACAGAACAGTGTAAGGAATTAGTCAAGTGACTAATAGAGAGTAAATTTCTGGGAAAAGAAGGGACATGTAAAACAGAGGAAAGTGATAGGCCAGGAGAGCATGAAACTGTCCCTTTACCGGCAATGGCAGAGAGGGAGCCATTGGCAGCAATAACCTTATCACGACCAGAGAGAGGAGTATAGGAGGTAAAACCTGAGGCAGAGCCAGTCATGTGGTCGGTCGCACCTGAGTCGATTATCCATTCGGAGGGTGTGGAAGACACGGCATGAGCACTGGACAGACCTGAAGTGGCAACAGCAGCATGGGAGGAAGCAGGAGTAGAGTCAGTGTGAGAGCGCAACAGGCGACGGAAGGCCTCTAACTCAGCGGTAGACAGGCCTCCAGAAGTATCATCCAGAACAGCAGAAGAGTGAGCAGAAGACTGAGAGCGGCCATCAGAGGAGCGACCTCCACCACCACCACGGTACCCCCCTCTACCACGGGTACTAGAGCCCCGACCACCTGGAGCAAGGTGCGGGTGCAAACGAAAACAGGAGCTTTTGACATGGCCTGTCTTCCCGCAATGACTACAAACAGGAGAAGGACCACGAGTCATACTTGCCAGCGCAGAGTGATCGGTAGCAGAACCAAGAGTGCGACGGCGATTCTCGTCGCTGAGGAGCATGCTGAATGCCTCCCGAAGGGAGGGAAGGGGCTCACGATGGAGGATGTGTAGACGAACAGCATCAAACTCCATGCTAAGGCCCATAAGGAAGACATGAACACGGAAACGGTCTTTATCCTTCTGAAGGGCCACCGCATCAACCGTACAGGCGGCAGTAAAGGTACTAAAGAAGTCCAACTCCTGATAAAGGCGCTCAAACTCAGAGTAGTAGGCGGCAACGGTTAAAGTCCCCTGTCGCAATTCCAGAACACGGCGAGTGAGCTCATATACCTGCATCGAACTGCTTGCCTGGGAGTAAGTATCACGGGCTCTCGTCCAAATATCATATGCGGAGTCCAACAGCATATAGCTGCGATACACCTGAGGGGACATCGAATGAAGCAGCCACGAGACGACCAAAGAGTTGTCCGCATCCCATTTGCGCCATGAGGGATCGGAACGTGATGGCTCAACAATAGATCCATCAATAAGACCATACAACTGGTGGCTGCGAATCGCATGTTGTGCCGCCCTAGACCATTCCAGGTAATTGGTCCCATCCAAGGCGACTGTAGTAATCTTCAAAGACTGGCCATGACTCCGAGGAGGATCACCCGAGAAACGATGCAAAGCATCAACCGGAGGGGCCGAAGATCCGGGAAGAGTACCGGATTGAGACGAGGGAGAATGTGTGGACGGATCGGGGGTGGAATGATCTCCCATAGAGGAAGGAAAAACTGAAGATCTCAAGAGGAAAGAGGGAACATCCACCGGGTGCAAACTAAATCTGAAAAACGAAGAGAGCACCCGAGGATGGAAGAGGGGCGTCTCCGGCAGCCCCCATGGAGGACAAAACGGCAAGCCGAAAGAGACGGCGGAGCAGGAGAAGATGTGTCAGCCGACAGGAGAGAACGTCGGCTAACGCATCAGCGGCTGGGCGAGCACGAGCGGGCGGAAGAGATTCTGCGGCCGAGGAGGACGAGCAGCGAGCGGGTGAGGAGGACGCGCGGCGAGGAGGACGCGCGGCGAGCGCGAGCGAGCGGGCGAGGAGGACGCGCGGCGAGCGGCCGCGAGCGGGCGAGGACGAGGACGCGAGCGGTTCCTGCGCTCTGATACCAAGTAGAACCGGATGATCTTGAAATCGTGAGTGCCCTAACCGGGCATACACATATATATATAGAGAGACAAAAAATAAAATACATCAAAAATAATTTCAACTACTATAGCTACACATCCATATGAGTAGTATGCTGAATGGAGACGATTCTCTGAAAAGAGAACTAACGCCCCGCGTAAGAGTTAACGCCTCGCGTTAACTTATCGTCGATAAGGGATGTCGTCGAGAAGGGAATGACGTCGAGAAGAAGTATCGTCGAGTACCAAGTAACAACGCCAGCGTTGGAGCTAACACTCGCGTTGAGTCCACGATCTGCCACGATCTCGACGGTTGTACGATCTCAGCCACGACGTACGCGAGTAGCTATTGCCGGTGTTAACTCTTAACGGCAGGCGTTAGCTCCCGAGCCATTTTAAAGAACAGCTCCTCTCATTCTACAACAAGCATTCCATTGCCTCTAAAGCCAGAATTCTGATTCTCTGGAGAGAGGCTCGTCTACAATAATTGAGAGATCTCCCTTGGGCTAACATGAAGATCTAAAGAAGATTTTGAAGGAGAAGGTCTACAACGCATATTCTATACGAAGGACAAACGCTTCAAGAACGTCAACGTCTACATCGCCTACGTCTTCACCCTCAGAATTTCTTGGGGGAGTTTCTCTTACTATATTTTTATCTTGTAATCTTCTATTGCATTCCTTTTGTAAAGGGTGTGAAGAAATCGTTCGGGGAGAACGCCGGATTCTGGGAAGGATTCCGTGGGAAATTCGCCGCAATTGTTTGCGACTAGGCCTTGTGAGGTTTAGGAGGAATTCGCCGTCTTATACATGGCGACTAGGTCGAGGTTAGATGTAGGGGGTGGCTAGAGGCCTTATCTGGGGTAAGATAGGCTATAGCCAACTGGTCCTTGGGAGAAGGACCGGTGAATCGCAAAAAGGGATTTTTCATATTCTCGCCTTGATTTCTAGCGTTATAGAAATCAAACATTTGTATAATCAATTTCTTATGAAATAAAATCATGTTCTTTAATGTCTCATTCAATTGATTTATTTCCTCTTTAAGAATGTGTTAAATTATGTTTGCAACAAAACACTAAAGCAAAATATATTGTAAGATTCATTTTGATCATTAACATATGGAATTCAACTTCTGTCACTAACGCCAAGCGTTAGTATTAGCGCTGGCGGTGGTGGAGAAAAATTGAATTCCGCCTTCTTTAAAAAGGAATCGTCAATATAATCTTACCTGAGATATTAAAATATATTTTCTTATAAAATATTCTGAATCTTCGGTCGCAAACTCTAATAAATTTAAATAAGATTTAAATTTCATAAAACCCTTATTCACCCCCCCCCCCCCCCTCTAAGGGCGTCATAAGATCCAATAGCCCCTTACGCCCAGTATGGGCCCAACCTAGCCTTGTCCTTCCCAGACTTTTAACCGGGCAGACCCGGTGGGGCTTCCAGTTCAGGCTCTTTCTGCACTCCTAGATGGAAGGCAAGAACAAACGAGACAATTGGATAGAATAACATCCATACTCTTTCGATTTTGAGAACCTAGCACGATTGTACTCACAACTAGTCTTCTAACGAATTCCCTAAAACTAAAGGCCATCAACACCACTCTGGAACAGTGCACCAAAGGAGGCGGCATCTTAGGCGCACCTTATTAGGAGTCATGCCGGCCTCATGGTATCCTTACAAAAGTGCTTGGCTCGCATTTAACTATAGTGTGACCAAGCTTCATTTTCGGATAGTTGTGATGCTTAAGAGATGGCGGTGTGAAACAGTTGTCATAAACGCAATGTTGGCGGTCTAACTGCGTTTTGAACTTTCATGAGCTGTTTTCGGCTAAAATTCCACTTCATAGGGTTCGGGCATTCACGGTCATCAAAGCTTGACAACACCAACATGATTGTGGTGGCGTTTTAGCCTAAAACATCATTTTAGAAAAACAGTATTCATAATCACACCTACCTTAACACTACAAACGTTTTTTTTATAACTATCACAACCGTCACCACTCTTAACACCACTCTCCCAAACATGGCATATTGGAGAGATCACACGCCAAAAATAGCTTATAAGACGTATTCAAATAAGATCTTTATCCACCCTAGCTCAGGTGATCAATTGCATGCAACTTTGATAGTTGAACACCGATAAAAAAAACTAGCTTAAGCTTGAAATCAACACACATTTAGCTTAATCAAAATGATGATCTGGTTCATCTGAACTTCAAACTTTCTGAAATCGAATAATTTTCTTATCGAGCTTAATTTATTTGTTGTGTATCAACGCTATATTTGTACTGTACAATCTGGATCGAAAGGAAATCAAGAAGCTTGAACATTACGAGTAGATGACCGCCTTGCAGATGTTAGTAGAAAGAAAAGAGCACAAATATTATTAGCTTGTCAATTACAAAGGCACTACTCATACATATACATGAGTGGAGGAAAAGATCTCATATGACCAAATTACCCTTCCTGGGTATTACACTTATAAGACAAAAAACGACCTGATAATATCCTATATAACATAACGTCAATCCCCCCCCCCCCCCGGTCGGGCCTCACTCCGGTCGACTGATTTTGACTGAATTTATGCGATCCCGAAAATGCCCCCAACCTCTCACGACATCAAAAGAGACTCGCTGATGCTGTTTTCTCCGCTCAGTATTTCTCTCCTCCCATCCGCGAACCAGCGCCCACTCTCCTCCGCCGAGCATTTCCTCTCTTATACGCTTTCGCCTCCCGCAAGAGCTGCAAATCGCCAAGCCAAGCGTGCCGATCTCTGTCTCTTCCCCAGGTTTTGCGACGGCGGTAGCGATTTTCCTTCCGCCACGATTTCGCCGCTCCCAACTCTCCTCCTCCAACCTCTCACAACCCGCCGCTTCCAATCGCGATCCGGCGCCCCACTCCAAGACACGCCGCCGCCACCCCGACTCCCGATCACGCACCTCTAAATTACTCCACCACATCCCACGACCAGTCGCTCCTCCTTCAGATTCGGCGACTCTCCCAAAACAGAGGAAATTTTAGAAGCTACAGTAAAAACAGAGTAATTTAGCACAAAGGTATAAATCACCTCAGAGAAGATCAAGAAAAACTGATGGAGCAAGGAAACGAGCCAAAAGGCTCTCCCCGGAGAGCCAAAAGGCTCTCCCCGGAGAGCCAAAAGGCTCTCCCCGGAGAGCCAAAAGGCTCTCCCCGGAGAGCCAAATGGCTCTCCCCGGAGAGCCAAATGGATCTCCAGAGACCTTTATAGTGGATTTTCAAATTTTTATATGTGGTGGGCCAATTCTTCAAAGTCATGTAGTACGTATCCATATGACTTAACTCATTGATCAAGTAGACTTAAAGACTCTACGATAAGCTGAATTTTTTGACTAATTTGATGTATGTTAAAAATTAAATTTTGTTGATTAAATCTTCAATGATTTGCTGAATTTATGTATGCTCTTTGTTTGATCTGAGCCTTTATTATCCAATTATATATGTTTTTTCAATTTATTTTTGAATTCTTAGGCCACTGACTTTGTCTGATCCATCGCAGATTGTCTGCATGTTAGTCATCAGCACCAATGAACGGTATCGACCTTGTGCTGCGGGACATTGCGAAAACACAACGATCGGTGGAGACCCTCGTCCGTTGTTGCCCTTAAATTCCGCCGGAATCGATTCCGACCCAAACGCCGCCATTCTATTCATCAACATTCAATCGCCCCACTAGTAAGCCGTGCATTTGTGGCAAGCAATCTGACACGTTTGAGCAAGTTGTCATTCCATTTAGCTCCGATTTCATTTGCAGAGCAAGATAGAATTTTTAGATTCATCACCATGTGAAATTGTAAGTATGGTGCTCAGTACTGAGAAGATCAGCACAGTGGCTCCCATTGTATCATTCATGAAAATGTAAACTGAAGTATGGATGTCTTAAAGATTTAATCTCTGTCATTTTTTGGCTCAAAATTTCTAAATTTAATATATAATTTTTGGATTAAAAGGAGAAAAAGTATATCACTCCTAACTTTTTGGTATGATCTCCCTATCTGTGCTTTGTACATTAATAATTCTGATTGCATTGCTAAAAAAATGTTACAAATTATGTAGTTGCACTTCCAACGGACCAATAAAGCAGATACAACGCTTATAGCTGGATTCCTCGAGCGCATTACTAAGGAGAATCTCGTCAATGTCAAAATGATTCTAATGCCAGTATGTTTTAGTGAACACTGGTTTTTATTGGTGGGTATTGTTAAAGATAAGAAGTGGCTAATACATGACTCTCTGCGTAACCCCAACGGAAAGTTCCCGCTAAAATAGCTGTAAGTACAGTTCGTTGACATGCAATGTAGTATTGTACATTACGTAGTTACTAATGTACGAAAATATTTGTGTTAATGCAGATTTCTGCGCTCCAGAAGGCGACCGTTCAAAAAGTCCACGCAGGATTTACCAATTGGAGTCTCGACTTTACTGTTGGTATACCACAGCAGGAGAACTCCGTGGACTGCGGTGTCTTCGTTATGAAGTATATGGAGCACAAAGCGAAGGAAGGGGTGGGAAGCTGGGAGAGTTGCGTAGACTGGCAGAAAAAAATGCTTATGTTTAGAGCCCAGATCTGTGCAGAAATCTTTAAATATTTTGTGGTTGATTGATGTAAATTAAGAAACATTCTTCGTGTACATTGGAAATATTTGTCTATAATAGCAATTGTTTACAAATGGGTCGAAAGATGCTAATTATAGCTTTAAATGAAATCAGTGGAGATCCAAATGGCTCTCCGCGGAGATCCAAAAGGCTCTCCGCGGAGATCCAAAGGCTCTCCGCGGAGATCCAAAGGCTCTCCGCGGAGATCCAAAAGGCTCTCCGCGGAGATCCAAAAGGCTCTACGCGGAGATCCAAAAGGCTCTCCGCGGAGATCCAAAAGGCTCTCCGCGGAGATCCAAATGGCTCTCCGCAGAGATCCAAAAGGCTCTCCGCGGAGATCCAAAAGGCTCTCCGCAGAGATCCACATGGTTCTCCGCGGAGTTCTACATGGTTCTCCGCGGAGTTCTACATGGTTCTCCGCGGAGAGCACAAAGTTCTCCGCGGAGAGCAAAATGTTCTCCGCGGAGACCATTTGGATCTCCGCGGAGAGTCATTTAGATCTCCGCGGAGATCCAAATGCCTATCTTTCGCAAATTGTGGCCGCGTTCTCCCTCCCTCCATTTTTTTCTTCCTTTCCCTCTTTTCCCTTCCTCTCTCCCCCCTTTCCCTCTCCTCCCCCTCTTTTTTCTCCTCCCCCTCTTTTTCTTTTTTCTCCCCCCCTCCCCCCTTTTTCCCCCCTCATACCAGAGTGGAACCCGGCGCCCCCCCCCCCCAAGTAGAATGAAAGATGTCAATCATCCCTAACTTGTGTATATCATCAATGAACATATCACAATTCAGACCTTTGGTGAAGACATCAGTCAGTTGGTCTTTGGAATGAACAAATGGAGTGACCACATTCCCTTTGACCAAATAATCTTTGATGAAGTGTCGATTGACTTCAACCTCGTTTGTCCAATTATGTTGCACTGGGTTGTGGGCTATACTAATGGCAGTCTTATTATCATAGTCTAAGAAGAGAGGAATATGCTCCCGAAATTTCAGATCATGTAAAATAGATCACAACCATAGTTCTTCACAGAGACCTTGGGACAGCGCCCTGTACTCAAACCTCCGACTAGATCTAGCTACTACATTATGTTTCTTGCTTTGTCAGGTTACCAAATTTCCTCCAACAAATGTGCAATAACCCATAGTGGACTTCCTTTCATCGCGACTTCCAGCCCAATCTGCGCCCATGAAGACTTCGATTCTTAAATGATTATTCTTAGAAAACAGGAGTCTTCGACCAGGTGCCTTCATCAGGTATCTCAGCACTCGATGTGCAACCACTTGATGTCTGATTCTGGGGCATGCATATATCTCCTCAAAATATCAACCGCATACATAATGTCAGGATGTGTGTGGGATAAGTATACGAGTCTTTCGATCAATCTCTGATAGCTCGGTATATCTTTCTGATCACCGTCATCGTCTTCACCAATCTTACGATTCTCTTCCATGAGAGTGTTTGTTCAACAAGCACAATCGAGCATTTTGGTATCCTTTAACGGGTCCAAGACATACTTACATTGAGATATGAAGATGTCTTGATCAATGTTATGGATATCTTCTGACATGGCCGACATAAAGGTTTCTTGAACAAAACGACACGTTTCGGATATTTTTTTTACAAAATATCCTTTTGGCATATATCATCTGATATATCCGCTATCGGCCGATATATCCCGATGTTATATTCGCCAACTTACTTCAATTTATTTTATTTAGTGTCTATGGTCTATTAGACAATAAACCGAAATTACTTCGTTGCTAGAAATTTTGAGTCCTTCCTCTGACTTTTTTCTCAACACCCGTTCATCATTGACATCAATTCTGCTTGGACTTTGGATTTTTTATTGAAGGTTCTTTATTTTTCTTTGTTATCAATGACTTGTTGGATTCTTCTTGCTTTCTTCCATGCGTTTATCCACTTAAAATCGACATTTGTTGGGGAAATATCCTTGATATATCCCCTGACATATTAAAACCGGCATGAAAAACTTAAACCGACGTGTCTCCGACATCCGACATCTGCAACATTGGTCTTGATTAGATCTAGCAACTTCAATTACAAGGAAGTAACGTATGGTCTGTTTGGCGCGCCGTTGGGGCTCCGACAAGGAGGCAGACGGAGGCGGGACGGAGGTGACCCAAACGCGCTATCGGCGCGACGGCGTCTGGCCCTGTCTGCCACCGTGGAATAGCCCTCCGTTCGGACTGGAGCCGGAGACTCTAGTCCGACGTTGCGGCCTGCCTCTGTCCCGCCTCCCGTGGGAGACACGCCCTCCCAAACAGAGTCGTAGTCTTCCTAAATCCTTCACCTCGAACTCTATGGACAATTTCCCCTTAATGTTGGCGATCTCCTCAGAATAATCTTATGTGATGACCATGTCATCGACATAACAATGAGAACCACGATCTTCTGATCATGCCTTTTAATGAACATAGTGTGATTAGTGTTTTACCCAGAAATCGGCGATCTCTACGAGCTAACATTTTCAGGTATTACGGTATGTTCGGAGATCCGGGCCGATCTCGCTCCTCCGGGGGGGGGGTCCTCGCGTAGGAGGAGGTCGCCCCTTCCTGGGCAACCTCATGCAGGGGAGGTCGCCCCTTCTGGGCGACCTCGCAGAGGCAGTTCGCCCCTCCTGGGCGACCTCGCAGAGCAGGCCGCCCCTCCCGGGCGACCTCGCAGGGAGGAGATCGCCCCTCCTGGGCGATCTCCCAAGGAGTAGGTCGCCCCTTCCGGGCGACCTCGAGCAGAGCAGGCCGCCCCTCCCGGGCGACCTCGCAGGGAGGAGATCGCCCCTCCTGGGTGATCTCCCAAGGAGCAGGTCGCCCCTTCCGGGCGACCTCGAGCAGAGCAAGCCGCCCCTCCCGGGCGACCTCTCAAGGGGAGATCGCTTCTCCTCGGCGACCTCGCTCCGTAGGGTCTCGGTCAAGTACTGATTCTGTTTTGTGTGATCTGTTCAGGTGATCCAGGCCCAGACGATCTCAGCGGTCTCAGCAGGTCCTGACGATCTCAGCAGGTCCAGACGATCTCGACGATCTCAGCGGTCTCAGCAGGTGATCTCAGCGGTCTCAGCAGCAGGTCCAGACGATCTCAGCAGGTCCAGACGATCTCGACGATCTCAGCAGGTCCTGACGATCTCAGCAGGTCCAGACGATCTCGACGATCTCAGCGGTCTCAGCAGCAGGTCCAGACGATCTCAGCAGGTCCAGACGATCTCAACGATCTCAGCGGTCTCAGCAGCGGTCTCAGGCGATCTCAGCAGGTCCAGACGATCTCGACGATCTCAGCGGTCTCAGCAGCGGTCTCAGGCGATCTCAGCAGTTCCGGGCAGCCCGTTACCTTTCAGATATGCCCGTTCGGGCAGGCCCCGCGTCTATAAATAGAGGGGCAGGGGTACTAGTTGTGGATCTTTGGACGAGTTCCTAGCTCTAGTGGTGGACTTGAGCGGTCTCTGTTTTTGAGACCGCGGAGGCCTTCCCGTCTCCCTTTCGGAGACCTCTCCACCTCTTTTTAAGGAGACCTCTTTTTCATATTTTCTATTGTAATCTCAATTGTAACACAAGCTTTATACCAATAAATTTCCCTTTCTTTCAGCTCAAAGTAACCGGCCACCCAATAGTCTCATCCCCCGTCCTTCAGTTCGAGCGAGTGTGGAGTTGGTACATTTTTTGGTATCAACAGAACAACACGCGACCTTCAGATTTTGAGTGGTTTGTGAACAGCAGTTGCGAGGAAGTTGCTGGATTCAACCTAAAATACGACAAAACTTCAAAAGCCCATAACTTTTGATCCGGGTATCGGAATTCAGAAATTCAAAGCTTGTTTGAACCGGCTCGACCTGAACTATCCAAAAATTGAACGGGGTTCCCCGTTCAGGCACTTTTCAGCCCTCAAATCTCAAAAATTCGACTCCGTTTGGAAGTTATCGCAGTTTTTCTATTTCGGCAATTCGTGTTTTTTGAGTAGCAATGGAGATGCCAGAGGTTCAAGCTCCTGTTGAGAAAGCTCTTTTCCCTCCTCAAGTCGCGGATCTTTTTCCTCCTCGAGTAGCTGCTCCACCTCGAGTTGTGGATCTTTTTCCTCAAGTCGTAGCTTCTCTTCCTCCAACAAGATTTGCACATCCAGTTGTTCCTCCGCCATCCAAAGCTGAAGAGTTCGCCACTACTCGTCGTGGCTATTTCAGACAAGTTGCCCGGGGAGGTCCCGTAGGAATGTCTAACTCTCAGGAGAAGTGTTATTATTTTCCGGCCTCAGCTGATGCGACTTGTCCTTCATCTCCTCCAGATATTGTTGAAGAGGAAGAACCTTCCCCCTACACAGACAGAGTTCGTTGGGTGATTGCTCCCGATAGTTTTAGAGAACCTCGTCTGCCAACCTTCGCAGGGGGAGAAGATCCAATCTCCCACCTTCGGGCCTTTGAGTCAGCTATTTCATTAAGAGCGATAACGGATGGCGTCAAGTGCAAGCTCCTTGTTATGACCTTTGATGGCCATGCTAGTGAATGGTTCTATAACTTGCCATCCCGATCAATTACTTGTTTTATGAATTTGCGGAGAATTTTTCTCTTAAGATTTGCTACCTCCAGAAAGCGAAAAAGAGGTCAAGCAGCCCTTTTTCAAATCAAGCAAGGAGTTCGTGAAACTCTCTCTCATTTCGTCGACAGATTCCAGAGAGAACTTCTTTAAATTGTTAATGTAGATCAAGAACTGTATCAAATTGCCTTAATCAACGGACTCCAAGAAGGCCCTCTCAAATTTGAAGTAAGCATAAATGAGCCCAAGTCTTATAGGCATCTCATCGAAATAGCAAATCGGTTTATTGAGGGTGAGGCGATGAATCCCAACTATATGAATTCCCGGAACCAGCAGACTCAGCAACATCGGGGGAATTTATATCATCATCGTTCATCTTCATCACAAATCCCTCCGCAAGGTGAGCAGTCCAAGTCTTATTCACCTCCTCCAAATATGTCCAAATCACCTCAACAGGATATGCCATCTCCATACTTGGATATCTCTCCCATTCTGTCCTATGATCCTACAACATTTGAATATGAAACTTACTCAGAAGGGTTTGATCAGTTGAATCTCCCTTTGGAAGAGGTTATTCCAATTATTCAGAATATGCCAGAGTATAGAAGACCCCATCCTATAAAGTCTAAAGTTGAAAATCGCAATCAGGAACTCTACTGCATATAACATTCAACTACCGGTCATGATACAGAAGACTGTCGTGCTCTCCGAAAATTGATAGATCAACTATTGAAGGCAGGAAAATTACAAGATTATGTTGTTTAATAATATGAAGATGATTTTTCTTTCCAGCAGATACAGTTTTACAAAACAGAGATTCTCTCCTTCAATAAAAGAAATGCATGAAATAGGGATGAGATAGAGTGTCTTTTTTGTTTTGTATGTCTCCCATTTGTTTGGAGTTTCTGTATTTTTTATTTTCTAAGTTTACTTGTAATAAGTGTGGCAGTAATCTGTGTTCTACAAGCAGCTACCATTGCGAGGATTTTTTCAGCAGTCAGCTATATCAAACTTCATACCCATATTCACTGCAGACATTCAGCCAAGTACGTCTAAAACTTTTTCATTACTTTACTTTTTCCTGTTTACATTAATATTTTTAGAAATGCGTGGATATGGAAGGTAGAAATACCATTTTTGTTGTTTGATATAAAGTGTGAAAGTAACATCTCTAATTATTTCTTCTTCTCCGGGTCGTAAAACCACCAAGTACACATCTCGCTAGAAATAAACGCAGATGTGTTGTGGTAACCCAACTCCCCTTTCTCCCCCAATCTCTTTCTCCTTCAACCTCTTTTTCTCCCAACCTCTATCTATGTGATGATAAAGGTTAATAGCGGAGACATCTGGTTGAGATTAAAAGAAAGTGGTTTTCGGAGATCTAAATATGTTGAGACCGCCGGTTTGATCTCCTCCAGGACTTGGATGTTTGAGATTGCTGGTTGAGTTCTCTATTTCTTTTCAGAATGTGGTTTTCGGAGATCTAAATATGTTGAGACCACCAGTTTGATCTCCTCCAGGACTTGGATGTTTGAGATTGCTGGTTGAGTTCTCCATTTCTTTTCAGAAGGTGGTTTTCAGAGATCTAAATATGTTGAGACCGCCGGTTTGATCTCCTCCAGGACTTGGATGTTTGAGATTGCTGGTTGTGTTCTCCATTTCATGTCAGAAAGTGGTTTTCGGAGATCTAAATATGTTGAGACCGCCGGTTTGATCTCCTCCAGGACTTGGATGTTTGAGATTGCTGCTTGTGTTCTCCATTTCTTGTCAGAAAGTGGTTTTCAGAGGTCTAAATATGTTGAGACCGCCGGCTAGATCTCCTCCAGGATTTGGATGTTACAGATTGCTGGTGGGATCTCCAGAGTTCTATTTCATAAGAGGTTTTTCTACGATCATAAATATTTGAGACCGCCGGCTGGATCTCCTCCACGATTTGGATGTTAAAGATTGCTAGTAGGATCTCCAAAAATTTTTAGTTTTTGAAGAGATTTTGGCAATCTGAAGTATTGGAGACTATTAACTGGGTCTCCTCTGCAAAGCTTTTTGACTGACAAGTGGTTTAGAACAATTACGATCATCAGCTGAGAACCTCTCATATTTATTTCAGGCGGTCTGGAGAAATTAAGACCACAACATGAACGTTTATTTGCTCAAGCAATCTGAAGTATACCAAGGCTTTTCTTGAGATCTTTTTCTATTTTTCAGTTAGAAGATGGTTCGGGCTCGTTGGAATAATTAGTAAATCAATCTTCTAACATGAATCCATCAAATATTTAACATGTTTTCCACAAGAAAGGGCGGTCTGAATTATTCGAGACCAGCATTCATCCCTTAAAGATCACTCAAATGGGACCACAAGAGTTCAGGATCATCATTTATGGATTATCATAATTTGGTTTCTCCCTAGAAGACCTTGAGTGCTGAAGATCGGCATTTACGGACAATTGACATCATAATTATTTCATAACAAAGCAGCTTCAAATGGCCAAACCTAATAACTTCTTAAAGGCGCTTTGACAACCAAAAAATTGTCATTCTAAATTACCAATTGAAGCTCAAATATGAACAAAATAAGTATCTCATCAGTTTCAGATCGATTGATCGGCAACAAGTTGTCTAAGGTACCTGACATATCTTTACTTTTTCACATACCTGTTCAACATACCATTTCGCATATGGAAACAGGTGCTCACTGGTTCTCCTCAGGTGCAAGTGCTCGCATTTTCTCTTCAAGCACTCGCTTAAAACCAAATGTTCGTAAGTCTTCTTAAGAAGAGAAAAAAATATTCGCAAGCACGCCTGACGGTAGGTTGTTCGCATAGGTACTTGCACTTTTTCATCACACACGCTCTACAATAACAGGAAAGGTAGATCGTGATTCTCGTGGGTAAGTTTTATTTTTTCGAAGTTTTTTCAAAACTTAAAAAAATGCGGGGATTATGTTTTACCCAGAAATCGGCGATCTCTACGAGCTAACATTTTCAGGTATTACGGTATGTTCGGAGATCCGGGCCAATCTCGCTCCTCCGGGGGGGTCTCGTCGAGCCCGGGCGGTCTCGCGTAGGAGGAGGTCGCCCCTTCCTGGGCAACCTCAAGCAGGGGAGGTCGCCCCTTCTGGGCGACCTCGCAGAGGCAGGTCGCCCCTCCTGGGCGACCTCGCAGAGCAGGCCGCCCCTCCCGGGCGACCTCGCAGGGAGGAGATCGCCCCTCCTGGGCGATCTCCCAAGGAGCAGGTCGCCCCTTCCGGGCGACCTCGAGCAGAGCAGGCCGCCCCTCCCAGGCGACCTCGCAGGGAGGAGACCGCCCCTCCTGGGTGATCTCCCAAGGAGCAGGTTGCCCCTTCAAGGCGACCTCGAACAGAGCAGGCCGCCCCTCCCGGGCGACCTCGCAAGGGGAGATCGCTTCTCCTCGGCGACCTCGCTCCGTAGGGTCTCGGTCCCGTACTGATTCTATTTTGTGTGATCTGTTCAGGTGATCCAGGCCCAGACGATCTCAGCGGTCTCAGCAGGTCCTGACGATCTCAGTAGGTCCAGACGATCACGACGATCTCAGCAGGTCCAGACGATCTCGACGATCTCAGCGGTCTCAGCAGCAGGTCCAGACGATCTCAGCAGGTCCAGACGATCTCGAAGATCTCAGCGGTCTCAGCAGCGGTCTCAGGCGATCTCAGCAGGTCCAGACGATCTCGACGATCTCAGCGGTCTCAGCAGCGGTCTCAGGCGATCTCAGCAGTTCCGGGCAGCCCGTTACCTTTCAGATCTGCCCGTTCGGGCAGGCCCCGCGTCTATAAATAGAGGGGCAGGGGTACCAGTTGTGGATCTTTGGACGAGTTCCTAGCTCTAGTGGAGGACTTGAGCGGTCTCTGTTTTTGAGACCGCGGAGGCCTTCCCGTCTCCCTTTCGGAGACCTCTCCACCTCTTTTTCAGGAGACCTCTTTTTCATATTTTCTATTGTAATCTCAGTTGTAACACAAGCTTTATACCAATAAATTCCCCTTTCTTTCAGCTCAAAGTAACCGGCCACCCAACAGTCTCACCCCCCGTCCTTCAGTTCGAGCGAGTGTGGAGTTGGTACATTTTTTGGTACCAACAATTAGATTGTCCTCGCTTCCAAACTTGAGCATGGCCTTGTGAAACCTAGTAAACCATGTCCCAACAACTGGTTTAGGCCACATAAGGACTTCAAGTGGTAAACTATCTCTTCTTGTCCCTTTCTCACAAACCCAGGAGGGAATTCATGTATACCTCTTCATCCAGCTCACCGTGGAGGAAGGCATTCATCACGTCAAGTTGAAGAAGATCCTAACTTTAACAAGCGGCACAGGATAATAGAACGTGTATAGAGTCAATTTATGCTACAAGGGTAAAGGTCTTCTTGTAATCCACTCATCGAGTCTGGGCATATCCTTGGGCTACCAGCCTTTCCTTGTACATTCTATCTTGCTATCCTGGTTTTATTTAACATAGAACAGTCACCTCAAACCAATTGTTTTCTTCCCTAGAGGAAGAGGAGAAATGTCTCATGTGTGATTCTTATCAAGGGCGGACATTTCCTTCTCCATTGCATGTGCTCATTCAGGGATACACAGGGCTTCCTGCCACGCCTTGGGAATAGTAATCAAGGATAACGATGTAACAGATACTTGATGGGCATGAGTGAGATGATGATAAGAAACATGGTTGGAGAAAGGGTGTTGCATGCAGATCGCTATACCTTTCAGCAAAACAAGAGGAAGAGGAAGATAACCTCCAGAATCTGAGTCTGAGGCGAGCAATGGTAGGGATGAAATGGTAGTGGCATGTGTACCTATTTGTCTGTGATGATAGATAATCAGAAGTGGAGACGTCTGAGATCGAAGAGTAACATGGGTCTGGGATTTTCTTGGATGGAAGGTAGACTAAGAGTGAGGTGGACGAGAGGAAGAGGAGCATAAATATCATTGTCATTATCACCAAGATCCCCCTGATGAATGGAATGAGTCGGATCCAAAAAGTAGGATCCGTCCTCGCGGAAGGTAACATCCATGGTGCAAAAAAAAACGGTGTGACGGGGAGTGGTAACATTGATACCTCTTCGTGGTGGGGGAATAACCAACGAATACACAACGTTCGGCCCAAGGTTCAAGTTTGTCTCTATGAGGCTAATGAATGTGAACAAACAAACAAACCCAAATATACAGGGTGGCATATGAGATGTATGAACGACGCATTTGGTGGAAAGACAAACGATAGGTGTAGTATACTCAAAGACTCTGGATGGGAGTCGGTTGATGAGATGGGCAGCGATCAGAATGTCATCACCCCAATAAGATTTGGGAAGATGCACAGTGGTGAGAAGGTAACGAGCAACCTCCAGGAAGTGTCTGTTTTTGCGTTCGGCAACCCCGTTTTGAATAGAGGTGTGAACACAGGTGGTTTGATGTATAATATCATGATTAGCTAGATAGGAACCAAATTAACCACAATCATCATATCCCCCCACCTCACTACGGGACACAGATAGTGCCCTTTAATTGGCTCATCACCATCTTATGGAAGACTTGAAACCAGGTAAAAACAACACTTTTTTTCTTTAGAAGAAAAACCCAAATAGAATGAGAAAAACAAACGATAAAAGTAACAAACCATCGATAACCAACCAAGGATAAAAGAGGGGATGACCCACAAACATCAGAATGTACTACACCAAAAGGATTAGAACTAGGAGAAAATAAATGTGAAAAGTATGCCTAACACATTTAGACAACTCACATGTATCGTAAGATAAGGTTTTAATAAAAGGCATAAAAGAGGGAAAAAGTTTTGAAGATAAACGGGGAAGGATATCTGAGACGTCGATGCCATCTTCGAACATCCTCAATAGTTGCAATGCAACCAGTGGTAGAGGAGAGCCTAAGACGATAGTTGTTGATACTGAAAGTACAAGGCACCATGGTTCCTACCATTGTCAATGTTCATACCCAGTTCTTGAAAAACAAATGAGTCAGAAAAAGTAATATTACAGAGCAATTAAAAGCTTGCGAGGAAACGAAGAAACATAAAGAACAAAGAAGAGAGAAATGGACGGAGAGTAAGAGATGTGGCATTTGCTGACAATGGAGGACATGTTACCATTGGAAGAGATGACCTTGTCCTTACCAGAAAACGAAGTGTAGGAAACAAGACCTGAGGAAGACCCAGTCATATGATCTGTTGCCCCTAAGTCGATGATCCAATCAGATGGTGTGGTGGTAGCAGCATGCGCACTAGGTATAGTTGTTGAGTCAAAAGGAGGTAGAGACACTAGACATGTCAGTCTGAGAGCGGAACAACCGTCTGAGAGCATCAAATTCATTTGTTGTGAAGGTCCCAAAGGAGGGAGCATGTAGAGGGCCCGATGGAGAGGCGTACATAGGATGCTTTTCATAAACCTTTGTGAAATAAGCAGTATCATATGGCCTCGAACCCACTGGGAGAGAATCTCCTCGATCCGGGGCACGACCACGTCCAGGAGAAGCAAGATGAGGATGGATTTTGAAGCACGCCTCCCTAACATGTCCTCTGCGTCCACAGTAATCACATGTAAGGGCAGAAGTGTTGATGTTGCCCTGACCAAAACTAGCCATGACAGACCAATCAGTTGGTATACTCATGCCGAGAGATTTTCGACGGTCTTCATCCCTCTGAATCATACTGAATGACTCGCAAAGAGAAGGGAGAACTGAGCGATGGAGGATCTGAGCCTGAACCGTTTCTGACTCCATGTTCAGACCCATAGGAAGACATGAACGCAGTAGCATTCCTCGTTTTTCTGCAACTAAACCGCATGTGTAATATATGTAAGGGTGAAGTGCTCGAAATAGTCCAGTTCCCGATAGAGTAATACGAGGAGACATACATCCTTGCCTCATTTCCAAAATCCGACGAGTAAGCTCGTATACCCAGGTGGAGTTGTCAATCTGTGAGTAGGTTTCATGGGCACTAGTCCAGATCTCATAGGACGAGTCCATAAGCATACATCTCTGGTACACTTTCGGGAGCATGGAATGAAGGAGGCAGGAGGCAACTAGAGAATTTTATAAGCCTTAACACTTCAGGATGGATCCTTCCTGGGCGGCTCCACAATAGTCTCATATATGTATCCACACATCTGGTGGCTACGAATCACATGTTGGGTAGCACGGGACCATTCGAGGTAATTTGACCCGTCAAGTCGCACGGTGGTGATCAACAACAAGCCAATGTGGCCCTGAGTCGTCTAAGGTCACTCATTTGTGTCACCAAGACACTTCGCGAAGAGACAGAAGAATCACCCATGTCAGAACAGCTTGATGGGAACAAGAATGGTCTATCTAAATCATCACTGAAACAAGGTCATCATGTTACTTCCAGAAAGAGGCTTCTGAGTAAGATCTGAGATTCTACCGCATGAAATGGAGTTAATGGAATAACTAGAATGATCTTGCAGTGGCAGAATATCGTCTGGAATGGAGGATCGGTCGTCTGAATGGTCGTTGAAACCGCTGGAATGAGTCAACGATGATGGGAATATAGTTGAAGACGATGGGAATAGGATCATCGATAGAGATACCCGATGTCGTTGCAGATGACGATCGAAGAGCCCGACGAACACGACTTCGAGATGCGCGGGCTCGGCTTCATTCCAGAGCCCACCGAACACAGCATGCAGCCATGTCGATTGAGTAGGGTACTGCGACAATCGATCTGAGCATAAAACGAGATTGTGGTTAGCAACGAGAGATGGAGATGTGGTGGAATCACAAGGGTTAGGGCACGCCTAGCTCTGATACCAAGTAGAAAGAAAAGAGCACAAAATATTAGTAGCGTGTCAATTACAAAGGCTCCTACTCACCCACATACATGAGTGAAGAAAAAGATCCCATATGACCAAATAACCCTTATCGGGTATTACACTTATAAGACATTGTTAAATAAAAGCTCATGTGTTTAGGCCCATAAGGTCTCTCTCCTCTCATGCTCCTCCTTTAATCCCACATCTATCTCTCTCTCTCTCTCTATATATATATACATACATATATATACATATATATACATATATATATATGTATGTATATATATATATATATTTATGAGAATAATAAAATATTGGCTCATTTTATTCTATAGTTAGCATGGTATCAGAGCCAATCTGATATGTTCGCCTTGATTGCGCCCGATTGAGCCTCTGCTCTCGTGGCTTGGGTCCCTCCTGCATTTGGCTACACGTGGCCCCATCTTGTGCAACCGCGCAGCGTTCGCGATCTCCACGTGTCTCTCTCGCCCGCCTGCCATGATTTATGAATCCACACTGCCTTTTTATAGGCTCGGCTCGTGGGTATCGTCATCCTCCTCTGCTCGTGACCGTTGTGCCTCCCTTGCGGTCTCTCTTTGCTCGCTACCCCCCCCCCCCCCATTACCTACCAAGCTCTTCCAGTTTCCTCCCTCGTGCGGTCTATTCTTCTTGCCGCAATGTCCGCGGTTCTTTGTCCAATCCCGAGCTCCTTCCCTCGTGCCCGCTGAACCCCCAGTGTCCGTAGTACCAGTTGTTTCCTCCTTCCGAACCCACAGTGCCATAGCTCAGCTTCTTTCTGCGAGAGCCATGACCGCCTCCTGTCGGGACCGCTGGGGGACAACAACCAGAGTTCGCTCAATTCTTTCCCACATCTCCAGAGCTCACACAGGGACCCAAGGCTCCGCCTCTTGCTCGCAACCAGAGCTCGTTGCTCCTGTTTGTGCTCGAAGAGTCTGCCATGTCCGATCGTGCTCCCGCTCTTGCTCGCATTTTCTGAGCTCATCTTCTCAGCAACCAGAGCTCGCCACAGCGAGCTTCCATTTGTGCTTGCCTCTGCTCCTCTCCCGTTCTCGCGCGCTCGCACCTGCTCCTCATCGAGTTTGTCGCGTCCGCGATCTCCTTGCGTGCCTCTGCTCATTTGTGCTCGGACCAGCTCCCATCTGCCGACCTCCATTTGTCGAACTCTCCCTCTTACAGAGCTCTCCCTCTTGTCGAGCTCCCTCTTGTCGAGATGTAACCAATAACAAGTCATGAGAACACCTGCGGCTTCTTCTAGCCCGCATAATAGTCTGTCTTATGTTGCTGCTCGCCCTCCCTCCGATGATTTTTGCGGTCGTCGATGGACTGACCGCTCTTATCCCCGCACTGAAATCGACATTCGGCGAGACGAACTCCGCCACCTACGGAAACTGATTGCTCGAAACTCTGTCCCCGTGGACTCCTCCCATTCCGGTCTCTCTACCTTCTCTTGGCTCCTCCAGGATTGTGGACTCCGGAGCCACCAATCACGTCTCTCCACAACCCACTTGGTACTTGGACTCTCCGTGTCCGAAGTTCATTACAATGGCAAACGACAACACAACTCCCGTTGCCGGCTCTGGCGATGTGTTGTTCACCCCTTCTCTACCTCTCCGCTCAGTTCTTCATGTCCCTGGATCTTAATTCAATTAGCTCTCTGTAAGCCGCCTAACTCATGATCATGATTGCTTAATTACCTTCTCTTCCTCTTTTTTTGTTGTGCAAGATCGGCATACATGGAATATCATTGGTGCGGGGCGGCTCTACAAAGGGATCTACACTCTGGATCTTCCTTCCTCCACTCTCTCTTCTGTCCGCTCTGCTGATTGGCATCATCGTCTCGGTCATGCTCCTCTTCCCATTCTCCAGAAGGCTCTCCCCGATGTATATTTTACCCTTTTAATTGTGAATCATGTATCTATGGGAAACAACATCGCCTGTTTTCCCTCATTGTACTCGGAGCGTTGCACCTTTTGATTTAGTACATTCTGATATTTTGGGTCCCTACAAAACCGCTAGTATATCTGGTTATTGCTACTTTGTTACGTTTATTGATGATTATTCACACATGAATTGGCTATATTTGATTCATGATCACTATGAGCTTCAGTCCATTTACCGATCCTTTACTGCAAAAACCCAAACGCAATTTACTTGTGCTATCAAAATTCTTCGCATTGATAATGCGCGTGAAGCCGTGAATACAATGAGCATGCTTTCCAAGAATTCTGCACCCCGTTGGGCATCATCCACCAAAACTCATGTGTGTGCGCGCCACAACAGAATGGCGTTGCTGAGCGAAAGAACCACCACCTTCTTGAAGTCGCTCGACCTCTCTTATTCCAGATGCAGGTCCCCACTACATATTGGAATTTCACTATCTCCACTGCTTGTTATCTCATCAACTGCATGCCCTCGTCCGTCCTCCAATTTGCGACCCCCTTCTCTCTACTATTTTCTGACCACCCTCCCTTCCCCCTGACCCTACGGGTCTTTGGCTGTGTCTGCTACATTCACCATCTGGGTCGTCCCATTGACAAGCTGACCCCTCATGCCACGCGTTACATGTTCGTTGGGTATTCGCGCACCCAGGAGGGTTATTTCTTTTACTCTCCCTCCACTCGGAAGCTGATCACGTCTGTTGATGTCACATTCCTAGAAAAGCAGCTTTTCCATCAATCCATCACCGCGTCAAAGCCACCTCCTGATCTCACATGTCCTCTTGTTCCTACCAATTCTCCTTTACCACCTTTACAACCGACACAACCGCCTGCCTCGTCTCCTTTTCTTCGTGTCTACTCTCGTCGTTATCCTCGATATGGCGTCCCGCAACAGCCACCATCCACTACTGATACTTCGCAAATTGTTGATACGACGACACCCTCCACCGCGCATCCGCTCTCAAATTATGTTTCCTTGCATCGTCACTCCTCTGATTTGCACAAGTTTGCGACCTCTCTATCATCTATTTCCACTCCCTCTTTTGTGCATGAAGCCCTTCAGCATTCGGGGTGGAGTGCGGCAATGGATGAGGAAATCAATACACTTTGGGACAACCACACATGGGACCTTGTTCCTCTTCCTCCTAATCAACATATCATGAGTTGCAAGTGGTTATTCACTGTGAAGCATCATCCGAATGGGACTGTTGACCGCCTCAAGGCCCATCTTGTTGCCAGAAGTTTTTCTCAGCACGGCCTTGATTATGAAAAAACTTTTTCTTCGGTAAAAAAACTCAACACCGTCCATGTCCTACTCTCACTTGTTGTTCATCGTCATTGGCCGCTCCATCAACTTGACATTAAAAACGCCTTCCTTCACGGCGATCTCATAGAGACTGTGTACATGCAGCAACCTCCTGGTTATAAAACCACAGGGGAGTCCCTTGTCGGCCATCTGAAGAAATCTCTCGATGGCCTCAAACAGTCTCCACAGACATGGTTTGAGAAGTTTAGTCAGATGGTTCATGAGTTTGGCTTCACCCGAAGCTCGGCAGATTTCTCCCTATTTATTCGACAATGTTCATCTGGCGCAGTGATTCTTCTAGTCTACGTTGATGACATCCTTATTACTGGTGATGATCTTCCCGGCATCACCCAAATCAAGCAAAACTTTGCGTCTCATTTTCAAACTAAGAATTTGGGACAACTCCACAACTTCTTAGGGATTGAGGTAGCCCGACGACCTCATGATCTTGTCTTGTCTCTACGGAAGTATTGTCTCGATCTTCGTCATGATGCTGGAAGCACCGGTATGGGTACGAGTACCGGGTATGATACATATCTGGTACGGTGGTACGTGTAGATCAAAAAAATATGAATACGGGTACGTTCGGGGCACGATGTTAATAAAATTGATTTATATATATACATACATATATATATGTGCATGTATATAAATGCCACTTTTTTTAAAGAGGGAGAATATAACAACGACAACACTCAAGCCTTTATCCCCCACCATAATGGGGTCAGCTATATGGATCCTTTGTCGCCATTGCGCCCTATATTTAATCATAGCCTTATTAATACCTAAGTACATCATATTTTTCCTTATAGTTTCATTCCAAGTCTTTTGGTCTACCCCTCCCCCGTTTAAAATGTCTAGTGACTAAACTCTCACAATGCCTAACAGGTGCCTCTAATGGTCTCCTATGTACATGTCTGAACCATCTTAAACGAGCTTCTCGCATCTTCTCTACAATTGGCGTCGCTCCTGTCTTATCCCTGATACACTCATTCCTAATTTTATCCAGTCTCGTGTGACCACACATCCACCTAAGCATTCTCATCTCCGCAACTCCCATTTTTTTTAATATAAAACATAGAAAAACTCATATTGAGCAAGTAGAAAAAACATATAATCCTCAAATACATAATAAATTAACAAAATAATCAACAACAACACTCAAGCCATTATCCCACCATAGTGGGGTCGGTTATATGGATCCTTTGTCTCCATTGCGCCCTATCTTTAACCATAGTCTCACTAATGCCTAAGTACATCATGTCTTTCCTTATAATTTCATTCCAAGCCTTTTTTGGTCTACCCCTCCCCCGTTTAACATGTCTAGTGACTAAACTCTCACAACGCCTAACAGGTGCCTCTAACGGTCTCCTATGTACATGTTTGAACCATCTTAAACAAGCTTCTCGCATCTTCTCTATAATTGGTGTGTAACACCCCTAATTTCATTTAATTAGATATAAGGATGCTATCCGCACCCCCCCATCTCTCCCGATTAAAACCGCCCCCCCCCCCCCGGTCTAACATTTCCGCACGCTAGGGCTCCCGTCTCCCGCTCCTCCCGATTCCGCCTCCCGCTCTCGTGCCGACTCCCGCAAGCCAGCGCCGCCGCTGCGTCTCCTCCTGCGTGCGCCGCCGCCGCCTGCGTCTCTTCCTGCGTGCGCCGCCGCCGCCTGCGTCTCCTCCTGCGTGCGCCGCCGCCGCCTGCTCTTCCTCCTGCGTGCGCCGCCGCCGCCTGCTCTTCCTCCTGCGTGCGCCGCCGCCGCCTGCTCTGCCTCCAGCCGCCCTCTCCTTCTCTTTTCCTGGACGCCGGCAGCAGCAAGGCCTCCCCTCTTCTCCTCCTCTGGCCAGCAGCCAGACCCTCTTCCTCCGGCAGCCCTTCCTCTTCGATTTAGCCGGAGATTTGCAAGGAAAACGTCTAGGGTTTTGCTCGGATCCGCCTCTCCGTGGATTTTTGGGCTCCGATCCGGCCTCCTTGGGTAAATCTTCCTCCAATCCCCGCATTTCAGATTTTAACCTAATTGCTTTGTGCTAACTTTCGCCTCCGGACGACGTAATCACGTCGGATCCGCGTGGGTGTGTCGTGTACTCGACTAATCCTAAGGTTTTTTTTCGGTTTTCGGTGCCGTTCAACGAATGTAGCGGTGGAATCGCTCAAGGCCCTCTCCGAATTAGGATTCCCGGATTCAACCGCCGCCAAAACCTTCGGATCTCTTGTGGTAACCGCTTCTCCCCTCTTTGCCGAGGGAGGTATATTCCTTAACTTGCCCCTTGAATTATTTTTCGCAACATAGTCACATGTGTGCGCGTAGGAATAAGCGTTGAAACAAACTTTTCATGTGAACGCATCTTGAACAGGTTCCGCTAAAGTTTAGACCTTGCCTCTTAGCCGCCGCCTTCAAGACCGGCTCCTCCTTAAGGCAAGTAGAGAAAACTTTCTCGCTTGCAAGCAAATTTTATTTAAGTCACACTTGTACCGTACTAGTCCCACTTGAATCTATTACTTGCAGATAAGTAAGTTCATTAGACGTCATAGGCAAACAATGAAAGGGAATGTGTCGTTTGATGTGACACCGGAAAAATGAGTTCACACTTGAATGGTAACAGAAACCAATAAGGGAATCTTGTAAGCAGCGGTAGCCTAAGCCTTGCATCCACTCCCATGCTAGAATCTTGTACATCAAATGACGACACACACGCCTTTCATTGATTTCTGCTTATACGTTTGTGTTTAGGCTAAAACTCCGGAGTAGGCTAAAAATTTACTAAAGAATCTCAGTTAGTCTCTGACATACTTTACTGCTATGCTTGTTTCCCAGTTTACTTGTTTATTTAATTAACTTGAATCTCTGCTATTTAACTTGTTCTGAGGCTTTTCCTTCTGATTGGATTTGCCTTAGGGTTCGTGACTGCGCCGTCTACCTCCTGAGTGGTTCCCTGCCCAGCTCCCGTCTGTTGGAGGTTTACTGTCTTTGTAGTTGTTGCATCAGGTCCTTTGTATCTTGTTTCTTTTACTTTTGGATTTGTCTTTCCTGTACTAGTTATTACCAGGCATTTTCCCTGTATCGTGGACAACTCTTAGGATGATATGGATGTATTTCAGCATTATATAAATGTTCATTTGGTTTCTGTGGGTTACTAGCATCTTCTTTTACATCATAACTATAGTATGAGAATTAATTAAAGTGCATGAACATCACTTTTAATTCAAGCTTCCGCATAATATATCAAACTGGTATTGTTCTTCAAAATCTAATTATTTTCTACAGATATTCTGGTATTACAGCACCCGCCTGGCAGACATGATTTCTCTTTACCCATGTCTGCGGCATCACGACCCGCCCGTAGCGCACTCTGATATTCGTTATTAGACGGGTCGTGACAGTTGGTATCAGAGCGAGGTTTCAGTGATTCCTGAAGCTAATCTGTCCTATCCAGTTGAGCCCGCGAAGATCGTTGAGTATCAAGAACGCAAGCTTCGGAAGAGAACCATTCCTATGGTGAAGGTACTCTGGATGCATGGCAGATCTGAGGAGTTCACTTGGGAGCTCGAAGCTGACATGCGTAGCAAGTATCCGCATCCTTTCTCCTGATCCTGGTATGCCTCCGCTCTTGTTCTCCTCTCTTTTGCTATTCCTCCATAGATAGTTTCCATGTCTTGATTTGCTAATCTTGTCGGTATAAAGGGCACCTGAGCCTTCGTCATAGTAGCCCCAGCTAGAAAATCATCAGAAGATTCGGGACGAAACTTTCTAAGTAGGGGAGAATGTAACACCCCTAATTTCATTTAATTAGATATAAGGATGCTATCCGCACCCCCCCATCTCTCCCGATTAAAACCGCCCCCCCCCCCCCCCCCGGTCTAACATTTCCGCACGCTAGGGCTCCCGTCTCCCGCTCCTCCCGATTCCGCCTCCCGCTCTCGTGCCGACTCCCGCAAGCCAGCGCCGCCGCCTGCGTCTCCTCCTGCGTGCACCGCCGCCGCCTGCGTCTCCTCCTGCGTGCGCCGCCGCCGCCTGCGTCTCCTCCTGCGTGCGCCGCCGCCGCCTGCTCTTCCTCCTGCGTGCGCCGCCGCCGCCTGCTCTGCCTCCAGCCGCCCTCTCCTTCTCTTTTCCTGGACGCCGGCAGCAGCAAGGCCTCCCCTCTTCTCCTCCTCTGGCCAGCAGCCAGACCCTCTTCCTCCGGCAGCCCTTCCTCTTCGATTTAGCCGGAGATTTGCAAGGAAAACGTCTAGGGTTTTGCTCGGATCCGCCTCTCCGTGGATTTTTGGGCTCCGATCCGGCCTCCTTGGGTAAATCTTCCTCCAATCCCCGCATTTCAGATTTTAACCTAATTGCTTTGTGCTAACTTTCGCCTCCGGACGACGTAATCACGTCGGATCCGCGTGGGTGTGTCGTGTACTCGACTAATCCTAAGTTTTTTTTTTCGGTTTTCGGTGCCGTTCAACGAATGTAGCGGTGGAATCGCTCAAGGCCCTCTCCGAATTAGGATTCCCGGATTCAACTGCCGCCAAAACCTTCGGATCTCTTGTGGTAACCGCTTCTCCCCTCTTTGCCGAGGGAGGTATATTCCTTAACTTGCCCCTTGAATTATTTTTCGCAACATAGTCACATGTGTGCGCGTAGGAATAAGCGTTGAAACAAACTTTTCATGTGAACGCATCTTGAACAGGTTCCGCTAAAGTTTAGACCTTGCCTCTTAGCCGCCGCCTTCAAGCCCGGCTCCTCCTTAAGGCAAGTAGAGAAAACTCTCTCGCTTGCAAGCAAGTTTTATTTAAGTCACACTTGTACCGTACTAGTCCCACTTGAATCTATTACTTGCAGATAAGTAAGTTCATTAGACGTCATAGGCAAACAATGAAAGGGAATGTGTCGTTTGATGTGACACCGGAAAAATGAGTTCACACTTGAATGGTAACAGAAACCAATAAGGGAATCTTGTAAGCATCGGTAGCCTAAGCCTTGCATCCACTCCCATGCTAGAATCTTGTACATCAAATGACGACACACACGCCTTTCATTGATTTCTGCTTATACGTTTGTGTTTAGGCTAAAACTCCGGAGTAGGCTAAAAATTTACTAAAGAATCTCAGTTAGTCTCTGACATACTTTACTGCTATGCTTGTTTCCCAGTTTACTTGTTTATTTAATTAACTTGAATCTCTGCTATTTAACTTGTTCTGAGGCTTTTCCTTCTGATTGGATTTGCCTTAGGGTTCGTGACTGCGCCATCTACCTCCTGAGTGGTTCCCTGCCCAGCTCCCGTCTGTTGGAGGTTTACTGTCTTTGTAGTTGCTGCATCAGGTCCTTTGTATCTTGTTTCTTTTACTTTTGGATTTGTCTTTCCTGTACTAGTTATTACCAGGCATTTTCCCTGTATCGTGGACAACTCTTAGGATGATATGGATGTATTTCAGCATTATATAAATGTTCATTTGGTTTCTGCGGGTTACTAGCATCTTCTTTTACATCATAACTATAGTATGAGAATTAATTAAAGTGCATGAACATCACTTTTAATTCAAGCTTCCGCATAATATATCAAACTGGTATTGTTCTTCAAAATCTAATTATTTTCTACAGATATTCTGGTATTACAGCACCCGCCTGACAGACATGATTTCTCTTTACCCATGTCTGCGGCATCACGACCCGCCCGTAGCGCACTCTGATATTCGTTATTAGACGGGTCGTGACATGGTGTCACTCCTGTCTTATCCCTGATACATTCATTCCTAATTTTATCCAGTCTCGTGTGACCACACATCCACCTAAGCATTCTCATCTCTGCAACTCCCATTTTTTGCTCACGTACACCATTCACTGCCCAACACTCAAAACCGTAGAGCATTGCGGTCTAATTGCAGTACAATAAAACTTTCCTTTAAGTTTTAATGGTACTTTACGATCACATAAGATCCCAGACGCGTCTCTCCACCTGCTTGGATTCTATGCATCACATCTTTATCTACACCTCCATCTTTTTGAATTATCGATCCCAGATATTTAAAGCACTCACTGCGGGAAATATTTTGGTCACACAATTTAATGACGGAGTCATTTGACCTTCTTACAATACTAAATTTAAGCTCTATATACTCTGCCTTTGTCCTGCTCAACCTAAAACCCTTCTTTTCTAAAGTGTCTCGCCAAGATTCAAGTTTCGCGTTTACACCCTCGCGCGTCTCATCGACCAAAACAATATCATCTGCAAATAATAAACACCAAGGTATTGCTTGTTGGATATGTCCGGTGAGCTCATCTAAGATAAGGGTAAAGAGATAAGGGCTTAAAGCTGACCCTTGATGTAAGCCAACAATAATAGGGAATTCTTGTGTTAATCCTCCGGACGTCCTCACCCTGGTCGCTGAATTTGTATACATATCTTAACAAAATAATCAAATTTAAATCAAATTCTTCGTAGTTCTAACGATAAAAAAAAACTTAAGTCAGGATTACATTTTGTTACTATAGTAAACAAATACCGCTAGTTGCATTTATGAGTCCTTTTCTAAAATATATGGATAAATTTTTGTTTACTTTAGAAAAAACATAGCCATCACAAAATGCAGAACAATCTATCAAATCCAAGCTTATCCTCATACTGGAGTAACAGGTGTATCCGTCGAGTCTCGGGTACGTATCTGTACCGAAAATGTACCCGGTACGAGTGCGCAGCCCTCGGAAAAGTATTCGTGCTTCATAGGATGCAGGCTACACTGTATGTAAGCCCATGGATACTCATATGGATGCAAATCATCAACTCCACGCTCACGGTTCGGACTATGATCAACTTCTCCCTAATCAGGAGTATCATCACCGCCTTGTTGACAAGTTGATCTATCTTACTGTCACAAGCCATGTACTTCTCTGTCTCTCATTGCATATTGTGATGCCGATTACGCTTTCTCCCTGGACGATCGTCGGTCCACGAGCGGCTACTGTACATATTTTGGCAGGAACTTGGTTACTTGGCGAAGCCAGAAGCAGACTATGGTTGATCAGACTTCAGCTAAAACGGAGTATCACTCCATGACTATCGTCGTCTCAGAACTTACATGGCTAGAAAGTCTCCTTACTTATTTAGGTGTCAAACTTTCATCACCAGCTATTCTCTTTTGCAATAATCAAGTTGTTATTCACATCGCAGAGAACCTTATGTTTCATGAGTGTACAAAGCATATTGAAGTTGATTATCATTTTGTTCGAGAAAAGATTCAACTTCGGAAACTGATTCTATGATATGTGTGGGTTGCCGATCAAATCTCTGATATCCTAATACGAACAAGAAGCAAGTTGCATTAATCGAAGAAGAAAAGCGGATACAATCCGGATCGAAGTCCGGCCAAGATCAAGGAGGATGGGTCCTCCAATGATCTCTCTCTCAAATGAGAGCCCAAATCTCTAATGATCAAAAGATAAAACTAACACTCTCATACCTCCTCCTTATATAGGGAGGAGGGGGCTCACATCAAACCTAATACATTTAAAAGAAAAACAGTAATAATGAAATGAGATGGCGCGTGCGCGTAACAATACATCCCGTCAGAAAAGCGACCTTGACCCCAAGGTCGGAGCGCCGCCCGCCGGTCAGTAGTGGGAGGCCGTCGAGGTGCCCGGGGCGTCGTTCGGTAGTCCGGCCGAGAGCAGCAGGGCGTCGAAGTCGGCGGCGGAGAGCGCGGCCACGTCGTCGCCGATGAGGACTCGACACTCCTTCACGGAGCACTCATGACCAGGAGAGTAGGGGTGCTTGCAGCGGAAGCACAGGCCCTTGTTTCGTAAGTCGTTGTACTCCTGGTTGGAAAGGCGGTGGGTAGGGACAGGCCGGTTGTTGCGAGGACCCATCATTGGTGGTCGGGGCAGAGGAGGTGGCGGAGGTGTAGGTTTCGGATGGGTCGAGAAATACGTGGAGGAAGGCTGCCGAGAGGGAGGTGATGGGGGAAGGAATGTTGCCGGACGTCGCGAGAAATTCTGCCTCCACCAGGGGGGCGAGGTCAATGGCGTGGTGAACCGTTAACGGTTGGAGAGTGCGGAGACGGGAGCGGAAGTGGGGTTGCAAGCCGTTCATGAAGAACCCCAAGTAATGGTCTGGGGGAAGACCGGGGACATGGGTGACTAATTCCACGAAGGCATCAATGTACAAGTCAATGGAGCCGGTGTGACGGACCCCGCAAAATCGCTCGATCATGGGGCCGGAGTAGCGGGCGCCATACCGCTGAATGAGGGCCTCAGAGAGAGCGGGCCAGGTGAGGTCGGGAGAGGTCTGGCGGAGCCAATGGACCCAATGGAGGGCCGACCCTTCCATGCCGATGATCGCGGTGGAGACCCGTTGTGTCGGCGCGGTCTGGTGAATGTCGAAGAACTACTCGGCGTGGGCAATCCACCCGAGGGGGTCAGACCCGTTGAAGGTAGGCATGTCAGGTCCACGGTACGGTGGAGTAGGCACTTCCACCGCTGCGGAAGCATCGGGAAGCACGGTGCTGGGGGATCCCACAGCAGAGGTGGTAGAGGGCCCGGAGTGCTCGGTGGGCTGCAATTTCTGGAGCATGGTCAGAATCGCGGCGAACTGCTCGGTCTGTGCCTCGAGACGAGAGTTGATGGTGGCGAGGGAGTGTTCAAGGGCTTCCACGCGGGATTCCATCCTCCCCTTTGGCATATGAGGATGCCCAAGGGATAAATGTCGTCGGAGCGTGTCGGAGAGGGCAGATAGGTGCGAGCTGGCGGCGGGAAGTGGGAAGTCGGCTGGGCGCAGCGACGACAGCCCGGAGACGGAGCAGATGGCAGGGCGGAACAGCCGTTGGATCGAGGGCTGGATCGAGGGCGTCGGCGCTGGAGCGTCGCTGGATCGTTGGCGAAGCAAGCAGGCGCTGGATCGAGGGCTCCCACGTTGGATCGACGTTGGGTCGTCGCTGGATCGACGATGGAACAGTCGCGGGATCAGCGCTGGATCGATGGCGTCGACGTTGGATCGAGTGATTTCAAGCAGGATCGTCGGCAGGCGCTGGATCGGCAAGCTGGAGAACGCGTAGCGGCTGAACGGGACGATGAGCGGGCTGAACGTGACGCCGATCGGGCGAGCGGGACAGCGAACGGGAGTCGTCAACCGCACGGGCCGCAGCGTTTGATTCGAGAAAACGCTAGGCAAAGAGGAAGACTCCGGCGGCTAGGTCAGCGGGCGGAGCGGCAGGTCGGACCAAATAATACGAACAAGAAGCAAGTTGCATTAATCGAAGAAGAAACGTGGATACAATCCGGATCGAAGTCCGGCCAAGATCAAGGAGGTTGGGTCCTCCAATGATCTCTCTCTCAAATGAGAGCCCAAATCCCTAATGATCAAAAGATAAAACTAACACTCTCATACCTCCTCCTTATATAGGGAGGAGGGGGCTCACATCAAACCTAATACATTTAAAAGAAAAACAGTAATAATGAAATGAGATGGCGCGTGCGCGTAACATATCCTCACTAAGGCCTTGTCTCTCCCCCTATATCAGCAATTTCTCTCCAAGCTTGGAGCCTACAACTTGTACGCTCCAGCTTGCGAGTGAGTGTTAAATAAAAGCTCATGTATTTAGGCCCATAAGACCTCTCTCCTCTTATGCTCCTCCTTTAGTCCCACATCTTGGGTTGTAGTTAGCTCCCTCTCCCTCTTTCTCTATAAAACAATATCCATTGTACAATTTATGATATATAAATATTTTTATGAGAATAATAAAATATTGGCTCATTTTATTCTCTAGTTAACATACTTAAAAACGTGACTTATAATATCCTATATAACATAACAGCAACTATATTCACTGAAAAGATCGGCTCAATCCCATACCCCCTACATTCCCTTCTTTACTAGTTGCTTTGAAAGCGCCACCTGCTCTCCCCCCTCACAGTTTCCTGCTCACTCTTCATCTTTTTCCTCCATTGCTGGCCACACATTCTCTGCATCCCTCTGCCAATTCAACCATTAGCATTATTTCCCCTCTGCTATTTGTAACAAGCATCTGTCATCCTTAAAGATCACTCAAGCTTCTTTGAGTTTGGATAAATAATGTTGTTGAAGCATATCCAAACTCCTTATTTAGGCTCCGTTTGGCGAGCCGGTGGAGCTCCGGCGAGGCATCAAACGCCGCCGGAAAGCGGAAAAAAAAACGCCCGCTGGCGAGCTCCGGCAGCGTTTGCTCCCACGATCAAGCGCAAAAGCCCCCGAAAAGTTCCGTCTCCAACCCGGCCCCTTCCCTCCAGTCGCAGATTGCGACTCGTCTGCTGCAGCACCGACGCGCGGAAACCGCCCCAAACGGACCCTTAGTTACTTAGCTCCAATTTCAGTTAATAAATAAAGAATGAGTTTTGAAAGTTAACTATTTGCATTTAAAAAGTAGCATATAAATACAGTTTGCTTTAAGAAAATGGTCAATCAATCATCTGTACCAATCTTATCATTCTCCGAATCAGACTCCAGGCAAATCAAGCTAGTCAGAATGCAGAGACTTCAGCATGGTTGAAATTAACAAAGAGAATTTCCAGTTATTCACTCACCTGGAGAGCATAACCAACCATCTTTGAGAAAGAAGTGATAGTGATATCTTTTCCTTTTCGCTCAATCTGCGTAGTACAATATGCAATGAAATAAAAAAAATGATCATGCAATTTAATTTGGAAAATCAATAATTACAAAAGTATACCTTAGCTTTTCCAATTGGTAAGCAAAAATTTGAATCAAGAACATCTTCTGAAACCGGAAAAGACTCTCCATATCTGAAATTTTAAATATACTTGAGCTCATTTCAGGTTAGGTCAAATGGAAATTTCTTTAAGCAATTAAAACTACATACAGAAGTTCATTCTCAAGGAAAACAACCGGATCAGGATCCCTAATAGCAGCTTTCAGCAATCCTCGAGCATCTTCAGACGTATAAGGACACAGCACCTTTAAACCAGGACAGGAAGCGTACCAAGCAGAAAAACACTGCAAACCAATCCCAAAGAGTAATGTGATTCATTTGACCACCACACGATCCAATGATTTTGAAACAAAAAACTTCGGATACTTACCCAAGACAAATAGCCACCTAGAGATGGAAATTATACCATAACGGTCTAATAAATCCCACCCGATCAAGAATATATTGAATAAATAATATTAATCCGGAGACATGAATACCTTGATACCTACTTCCCCTAACCACATCTTCCTGCACCCCATCTTCATTGCATCCATCGCCTATGTCATACTCTGAGAATTGATTTAGTTGGGTTGCTCTCTAGCCCACCCCACAACATGCATGCAATCTAATAGTTTAGCATCTCACTTCTTACCTATTCATTTTTATTATATTTGACAATTAGTGTAACTCTAACATCACCCAACTTAATATTGACGCAAATGGTAAATATTTTTTCACAAATACGCACCTCAACCAAACTCGATTGACCCGAAAAGTGAAGTGAAGTTGACTCAAAAGTAAACACATAAGGGGCAAATTTTAGGCGTATGAGATTCAGGAAGATGTTACATTGGTTTGATTAGCAAATTTTTTTAATGAATTTTTGCAGGCGGAATTTTAAATAATTGGAGATAAGTACCAATATTCAAAAAATAGATGTACATAATTATACTAATTATAGATAAATATGTAGAAAAGAGAGGAACCTTGTATATATTTTCTCAAGTATCAAATACAATGTATGAATACATATATATAGGAGGGAGAAAGAGAGAGGAGTCCCTTATACACAATGTGGGACTAAAGTAAAAAGAGAAGAACAAGAAACTAAATGGGCTCATACATGGGCCTTTACATGGACTTTTCTAACACTCCCCCGCAAGCTGGAGCGTACAAGTCGTAAGCACCCAGCTTGGACAGGCATTGATAAAATATGGTACTTGGTAGGACCTTGGTGAGAATATCAGCAACTTGGTCAGTACCCGGAACATGCTTTAATTCTAGCTTCTTCATTTGAACTTTCTCCCGGATGAAGTGACAGTCCACTTCAATGTGTTTCGTTATTTCGTGGAAAACCGCGTTCTTGGCTATGTGTATAGCGGCTTGACTGTCACATAGTAAGATAGCTGGTGAGGGAAGTTTCATTCCTAGATCAGCGAGGAGACTTTCAAGCCATGTGAGCTCAGAGACAACAGATACCATCGAACGGTACTCTGCTTCAGCTGAAGATCGAGCAACCACAGCTTGTTTCTTAATACGCCAGGTAACAAAGTGACCTCCAAAGTAAGTACAAAATCCACTGGTAGATCGTCGATCATCCAGGGAACCAGCATAATCTGCATCAGAATACGCAACCAAAGTCGGAATAGAAGATGAGGTTTTGTATACCAGCCCTTGACCAGGGGCTGTTTTTAGATATCTTAGGATGCGTTCGACGGCCTGAAGATGAGACATTCGAGGGGAATGCATAAACCGGTTGACAACCCCAACAGAAGGATATATCTGGTCTCATGACCGTTAGGTAAATCAGTTTTCCAACAAGTCGTCGATAATATTCTGGATTTTGAAGAGGAAGATCAGCATCAGAACTATGTGCACACAGCTTATGATTAGCATCCATAGGAGTGTTGATCGACTTGCATCCAGCGTAGCCAGCATCCTGAAGAAGATCGAGACAGTACTTTTATTGAGAGAGGATAAGTCCATTAGGACGTCTCACGATCTCAAGACCAAGGAAGTATCGAAGGTTCCCTAGGTCTTTTGTTTGAAATACGGAGCTAAGGTGTTGTTTGACCGCTTGTATTCCCTTTGAATCATCTTCAGTGATTAGGATGTCATCAACATATACCAACAGAAGAACCGTTCCTGTTGTTCGATGACGAGTGAACAGAGAGAAGTCTGTCGAGCTCCGAGTAAAGCCAACTTCCCGAACAGCCTTACTGAACTTGTCAAACCATGCACGAGGGGATTGTTTGAGACCATAGATTGACTTTTTAAGGTGACAAACTCGGGACTCCCCAGTGGTCCCAAACCCGGGAGCTTGTTGCATGTAGACCGTTTCTTGTAGATCACCATTTAGAAAAGCATTCTTGATATCCAGTTGATGTAAGGGTCATTGGCAATGCACAGCTACGGAGAGGAGGACATGAACCGTGTTGAGCTTGGCCACTAGAGAAAATGTTTCCTCATAATCGAGACCTTGTTGCTGAGTAAAACCACGAGCCATCAGTCGGGCTTTCAGACGGTCAATTGTCCCATCAGGAGCATGTTTGATGACAAAGACCCATTTACACCCAACAGGACTCTGGGTTGGAGGGAGAGGGACCAGGTCCCATGTCTGATTAGCCCAGAGAGATGTCATTTCTTCTTCCATGGTTGCTCGCCAGCCTGGATGTTGGAGAGCCTCCTGCACAGAGTTAGGTATAGAAATAGAGGATAATGAAGTAGCAAATGTTTGGAGCTGTGGGGAGAGGCGATGTAAGGATACATAGTTCGCCAAGGGATGAGCGGTGGAGGCTGGTGCCGGATCAGCAGAGCGCAGAGTGTCAGAGGTCGAAGCCGACTGCATTGGGGCAACGGAGCGAGGAGGGCGACGGGTGTAGACACGGATAGGAAGTGGCTTAGAGAGAGCAGGAGCCGAGTCAGGAGGGAGTATTGGTAGAGTAGTGGTAACAGGAATGACTGGTCGAGGGAAGGATTGTGGTGGAAGAGGTGGTGTTGGGCCGGAGAAGAAAGGTTGGTCCTCCCGAAATGTAACTTCAACAGAAACGGTCACTTTACGGGTATCAGGAGAGTAGCAGACGTAGTCTTTCTGAGTAAGTGAATAACCAACAAACATGTGTTTGGCCACCCTGGGAGCCAACTTATCCGTGGACGGACCCAGTAGGTGAACGTAGCAGGAACAACCAAAGATGCGAGGTGTGAGAGAGAATGCCGGAGTGGAGGGAAAAAGGAGGCTGAACGGAGTAGCATTCTGGAGGACGGAGGAAGGTAGGCGGTTAATGAGATAACATGTCGTGGACAGTGCAAAGTTCCAATAGGCTTTGGGTACATGCATGTGAATCATGAGAGATCGAGCAACATCGAGCAGATGCCTATTTTTACGTTCAACAACGCCGTTTTGTTGGGGGGGGGGGGGGGGGGTATAGGCACACGACGTCTGGTGAATGATCCCAAATTCAGAGCAGAGATTAACAAATTCATGGATAATTCAGATATCACGTGTTCATCGGATTGCGCGTGCACCAATTCACACCTTCATCTTAGTCATTCTATAGTTCCATTTGTATTATCACGTGTTTTCTTGCATTCAACTAGGGTTAGGGCATCAGGTGTCGGTCTCCTATACATTCGTAATGCATTACCTAGGCTCAGGTTTCAAGAGATGTATAGATGAGGCATATGAGATTACTCTTGAAATACATGTGGAAAAAAATGGGTAAACACAAGTTATAAATAAGATTTATTTCATAGGCATGTACACAAGGGACGAACTCAAGCTTTTATTAATATTTGTGCTCCTATAATTTTATAGAAAAAAATAGGATGGTGACGTAAATTTTTGGTAGTAAAAGAAACTTGGATTATACAGACTGAATGTGACAAGACATAACTAGATAGAATAAATTAAGAAATTATTATATCAAAGTAACACTGAGTGACAAAAAATATATGCAGCTTAAAAAGATACACGATAGAAAATGCACTAATTAGACTAGTAATTGAATTGGTGTCGAAAGATTATGATGAAGAGGGATACCGAAGGTAACTAAATAAGGGGGGCAGCCCTGTGCACAAAGCAACCCCGAACAGCGAGGGTGTCCGGGGAAGGGTCCCACCACAAGGGTGAAATGTCGGCAAACCTTACCCTACATTTTGGTAAGAGGTTGCTTCCGGGACTCGAACCCGTGACCTCAATGAAAGTTAAACCACTACAGAACATAGTGCAGGGTTGTTCAACCACTACAGAATTCATTTCTTGGTCGCATTCATATTGATCGATGCTCGTTTAAGATGGTTCGGACACGTACAAAGGAGACCATTAGAGGCACCTGTTACGCGCTGTGAGAGTTTAGCCACTAGGCATGTTAAACGGGGGAGGGGTAAACCAAAAAAGACTTGGAATGAAACTATAAGGAAAGACATGATGTACTTAGGCATTAGTGAGATTATGACTAAAGATATGGCGCAATGGCGACAAAGGATCCATATAACCGACGCCACTATGGTGGGATAAAGGCTTGAGTATTGTTTGCTATTGTATTCATACTAATCCATGCATTTATAGCACAATGAAGAAAATAAAGATACTAGGAGATCATTTGGTTTCTTCAAGATAGAAATGATATAAATTTTGATTACAAAGGATTATAAAGGTGTGGGTAGAGTTTAAAACCCATATTGATTTTCAACTACATCTAACCAAATAATAGAATCTAATGAATTCACCATTTTCCAAAACACATTTTCTAACTTCAAGCAACTAAATGTGCCCCGGGAGAAAAAGATAGAGCAGGATATTTACAAAGATGGAGGTGATAGTACGATTGTTATGGCATAAAAGGTTTTATTGGGAAGACATGATTTGACTGATATGTATTAACATGCTTGTACAATGTCCAAGGATGTCCCAAAGTGTCAAAAAACTTTTTATAAAAAAATAAAAAAGTACACAGGATTTCACTTCAGCGTTAACTTGGTTACCAAAAGAAAGACAAACTTTTTAAAAAAGAGTATTAAAAAAGGGCAGCCCGGTGCACAAAGCATCCCCGCGCAGCGAGGGTCCGCGGAAGGGTCCCACCACAATGGTGAAATGTAGGCAAACCTTACCCTGCATTTTTGCAAGAGGCTGCTTTTTAAAAGTGTATATACATTATAAATCGTCTGTGATGATATGGTGATCAATCTAGATCAATATTTGGATGTTATCTTAAGAGTAAACATAAAAGGATTCCCTTGGGCTCAAGTGTAGTGACACAGGCATCTTGAGAAGATGATGGAATATGAAAGTTTAACCTCTAATTTCAAGTTAAATACAGAAATCTCGGGTATGATAGGATACTGCCAGGTAAACACTGTTAAATTTTAGCTAATATGCATTCCGATTTTAATTGATGTGAAATTTGAATATTTGAATTTTTTTGTTAAACGAATGTATTATCCAAAGGAGAACAGGATCATGAAGGGACTGCATATTGGTTCAAAACTTCAAATGGAATAGGCAAAACTTAGAAGATTACTCCATAAAATGTAGATATGTGGGAAATTAGGCAACCAATGGGCCAATAAATATGATCTATCTCATAGGTTTATATACAAGATAGAATGAACTCACTTTAAGCCACAGATTTGATTAGTTTCTGTACTTGTATAAACTTAAAATGTAGTGGTTTTCTTCATACATGAACATGTGCAGCTTTGCTGAACCAATAAAGGCTTCAGATCTTATGCAGTTATGCCGTAATTTTATGCCTCATCCTGATCTATGCTACCAATGCAGAATAATACTTAAAAAAAATCTTCAGACATTTGGATTTTTTTAGAAAGAAAATGCAGCATTCAAGCCTTTATCCCACCATAGTGGGTCGGCTATATTGATCCTTTGTCGCCATTGCACCCTATCTTTAGTCATAATCTCACTAATGCCTAAGTACATCATGTCTTTCCTTATAGTTTCATTCCAAGTCTTTTTGGTCTACCCCTCCCCCGTTTAACATGTCTAGTGGCTAAACTCTCACAACACCTAGCATGTGCCTCTAATGGTCTCCTTTGTATGTGTCTGAACCATCTTAATCGAGTTTCTCGCATCTTCTCTACAATTGGTGCCACTCCCATCTTATCCTTGATACATTCATTCCTAATTTTATCCAGTCTTGTACTCTTGTGTGTCAACACACCCACCTAAGCATTCTCATCTCCACAACTCTCATTTTTTGCTCATGTACGGTTGGGAAAAATCCTTACAGATTAATTAAGTGATCTAGGAAGATACCTAAATATGAATAGAAAGGCAATATGTTGTATAAGTATGAGTTGTAATCAGGTACAGACTGCCAAAAGACTTAGAACGCACTCAAGAAGAAGAATCAACTAAGTTAAACTTTTGTGCGTCGAGAAGTATTCGACGCACGTCGACTAAGACTAAGTCTACACGTCGAGAAGTTGACTTCATGAGTCAATAAGTAATGACGCACGTCAATAACAATGTTCACTCCTTACGTCGAGTTCTGCTTAAAAGAAAAGACTACTCAGAGCACAACTATTCAGCTTACATCGAGTTTTCTCTACCCAACAATTCGACGTACGTCGACAAGTATTTGACGCATCAGTAACAGAATGTTGAATTCTCTCTGAACTTCTGTCAATAATTTCAGAGCAGTTTAAGGCCTTGATTGAGATTCAATTCCAGCCGCTATTGATTCATTTCAAGAAGGTGTCTATGTTGATTGACACTAAAAAGGAAGGCATCAATTTTGCTCCAGTCATATATGTCAAAAGATTTCGAATAGAAGACAGTCGTGAACTCATTCTGAATTTTGCCTCTCTTCTCTCCAAGATTCAGAATTCTCACACCTCCAGAAGAAGATCTCTCCCAGAACCTTAGCCTACAAGATTTCTTCTCTCTGATCTAAGTCTCTCCTTCTCTCAAGGGCTCTTCATCTTCCTCCTCAGGATTCCTCACAGGATAGGATTCATCTTTTTCTATTGAATACAGTCTTTTGACTGCCTAAAGGAATTGTCAATTGTTGCTGCTGAAACAATCAGAATCCATAGAGTGCTTCAGATTTATAGATCTTTCATAGATTTGTTGAAGAATGATCATATTGTGGAAAAACTTCCAGATATCATTCTTGAAAAGAGTGTTTAGAATCTATCTTCAAAAGATTCAGATTGGTTCTAAGAATCACCTTATCAAAAGACTCGATTGGTCCTAAGAATCCCCTTATCAAAGGATTCAGTTGATTGGGTGGATCACCTTATCAAAAGATCTATTGTATTGATTTTATGGATTTCCTTATCAAAAGATTCAGTAATTTGGTTTTAAGAGTCTCCTTATCAAAATACTCAACAATGTTTAGTGGAATTCCTATGAAGGGGTAGAAGAGAGGATGTACCCAAATTATTAGGAGAACCTCTATAAACTGTGTCTTCTGGTTGCATAGCTCTCTATAGTTTTCTTATATCATTTCTGTATTTTATGTTCTTCTGTTGCTCATAATTAAATAATTATTAATTTCTGTGATTGAATGTGGCTGAAAATTTTTACAACTTTAGTCGCCCCCCTCTAGAGTAATTCTCAACACCTTACCCTCACTTTCATGTACACAATCCACTGCCCAACACTCAGAACCGTAGAGCATCGCTGGTCTAATTGCAGTACGATAAAACTTGCATTTGAGTTTTAAATGTACTTTACGATCACGTAAGATCCCAGGCGCACCTCGCCACTTCAACCAACCTGCTTGGATTCTATATATCACATCTTTATCTACACCTCCAGCTTTTTGAACTATCGATCCCAAATATTTAAAGCACTCATTGCAATAAATATCTTGGTCACCCAACTTAATAACAGAGTCCGTCCTTCTCAAACTACTAAATTTAAGGTCCATATACTCCGTCTTTGTCCTGCTCAACCTAAAACCCTTCTTTTCTAAAGTGTCTCACCAAGATTCAAGTTTCACATCTACACCCTTGCGCGTCTCATCGACCAAAACAATATCATCTACAAACAATAAACACCAAGGCATTACTTGTTGGATATGTCCGGTGAGCTCATCTAAGACAAGGGTAAAGAGATAAGGGCATAAAGCCGTCCCTTGATGTAAGTCAAGGGTGATAAGAAATTCCTATGTTAATCCTCCAGATGTCCTCACCCTCGTCACTGAATTTGTATACATGTCTTTGATTACGTCAATGCATGATAAATTTACACATTTCTTTTCGAAGACTCTCTATAAGACCTCTCTTGAAATCTTATCGTAAGTCTTCTCAAGATCGATAAACATATGCAAATCTTATTTTTTTCTCAATAGTTGTCAATGGGATTGTTGTTGTAATTAGTCTCCTCAAGAGGTGTATAGCTTTCATGGTCGACCGCCCTGACATAAATCCAAATTGATTCTCCGAGATGATAGTCTCCCTTCTTATTTTTCTCTCTGTTACTCGTTCTCATAGCTTCATGGTATGGCTCATTAATTTAATTCCTCTGTAATTGACACAAATTTGTGTATCTTCTTTGTTCTTATACAAGGTATCAAAATACTTTCTCTCCATTGGTTTGACATCTTTTTTTGTCTTCAGTATCTTATTGAAGAAACATGTAGGGCACAAAATTCCTTTCTTCCTTAGGCATTTTCATACTTCGATGGGTATATCGTCTGACACACCTGTCTTTCCATTTTTTACCATCAAAGTATCATTTACCTCTGATGCTTGAATTTTACGATAAAAAGTTACGTTCTTACACTCATCCGATTTACTTAACTCTTTCCAGCTTGGTTTATTGTCTTTTTCTTCATTTCAGAGTTGATAAAAGTATCTTTATCATCACTCCTTAATAGTCACATCATCCGTCAAAACTGTATTTGTTTCATCCTTCATGCACTTAACTTGACTTAAATTCTTTGTCTTCCTCTCTCTAGCTCGAGCAATTTCATATATATCACGCTCTCCATCCTTAGTATCTAGTCGTTTGCAAAATTCTTCATAAGCTTGACTTCTTGTTTTACTGTCTTTTAGTTTCTTTCTTGACAACTTTATACCTTGCCAAATTTTCATCATTCCTACAAGCGTAGAGAGTTTTATAGTTAGCCCACTTTGCCCTCACTTTGTCTTGCACTTCCTCTTTCCACTAGCAAGATTCTTTATGTGGGAGTGCACGATCTTTTGACTCTCCAAGTTTCTTTCACTTATCCTTAAATATGAAGGCATAGCTTCTCATGTCACACTATAATCAACATAAGAATCATCACTAGTTGTTCCATAACATCTGCCTTGAAAGTTAACCTATTTTTTCGTCTTCAAGTTTCACCACCGAAATTTTGGTAACATTTTTATCCCTCTCTTGAATTTACTATATTTAATTTGTACATCAAACACCACTAGCATGCGTTGTGTTGTCAAACTTTCTCCCGGTATGATTTTGCAATCCTTACAAATCTTTCTATTAATTTTGTGAGTCATAAAATAGTCAATTTATGACTTATTTGGTTCGCTCTTTAAATGTAATTAAATGTTCTTCCCTCTTCATGAAAAACGTATTTGACACAATTAGCACATGTGCTATGGGAAGTCTAAAATGGTTTTTCCTTCTTCATTTCTTTCTCCATACCCAAATCCTCCATAAACGTCTGTATAATCCATATTTTTCTTCACTATATGTCCATTTAAGTCTCCTCCCATGAAAATCCTCTCGTTTTGTGAGGTTTCTCTTACCAAATCATCTAAGTCTTCCCAAAATTACACTTTAATAACTTCACGCAATCCTACTTGTGGCGTATAAGCACTAATCACATTAATAATTTCCTTTCCTATGACAAATTAAAGAGGAAAAGAAACTATTAATGTGATTAGTGTTTATGCGCGACAAGTAGGATTAAGTGAAGCTATTAAAGTGCAATTTTGAAAAAAAGATATGACATTGAAAAATGAAAAATCAACACTAATGATTTTGAAGGTGGTAAAGTTTAAATTCATATTGATTTAAAATTACATCCAATTAAATCAAAAAATTTAGATACCAATTGTTCCGGAGAACACTCTCATGGATGTTACACTTCAATAGATGCTCCTCACTCATGTGGAAAGACGACAGGAATTGCATCTTATATAGAGAGGGGAGGCATGCCTTACAAAAAAATACTATTTAATTAATATATTAACATTAAAGATCAAAATAAAAGAAACGGGTTCTTCTCTCCACATTCAAACATCAAGCAACTACATGATCTCTCTGAGAAAATGATAATGCAAACTATTTACATATGTTAAATTGAATACACGATTGATATAAGATAAAAGATGTTAATCATATAAACATGAGATCCATCTGATTTCTACTAATCACATGTTGTGCAATGCTTGAGGGTGCGGAGTGTGCAAAAACTATTTATCAAAAAAACTCAAAATAACTATTAAACAGCATGTCTAGAAATAATCGGAGCATCAAAATAGAATCCAAAATGAGTCAAACCCCTATAGAAAAGTCCAATAATAATAGTTTAAGATAATGCAGAGTCTAACTTATGTGCAAGGAACCTGAGAAATACAAAAACTACAATTCTGAATAATCAAATTATTAAATATTAAATACATGTGAATGCTGGGCTCCAACTCCAGCAGCAGCTCCATTTGGTCCTCTGAATACAATAGGCACGGATATCTGACCTGAAGACATGTAATTTGATTTTGCCGCAGAATTTATAATGTGATCAATTGCCTGCATAACAACCAAAATTAAAACACATCTTGAATCTTCATTATAATTGCTTCTAAGGTTAAAATAAATAACAACTTGAAAAAGCACCATAGCAATGTGGAGAACAAACAATAAAGAAATGTGTGTATCCACATGAGAGAATAAAAATAGGACAGAGCCAAGCATTACAATATTGACAACGAACTCAAAATGAAACTGAAGTAGTATGATTAAAAGAACAAAATCAACCAGCCAGTAAACAAATATATGCCCAACTGACTCTAAATCAACTTAAAAATAAATCTAAATACAATATAATCAATTTTCAGACTTAAATATGGAAATTTTTCTTTTAATGGAACATTATACAAAAACTAACGCTTAGAAGCCATTTTAATAGCAGCACACACATGCAGTTCAAATAACAATAGCATAGGAACTGGGAGAATTCGTCATCTGAATCCATCCCACAAATACTTAATGAATTTAAGGAAATGAATAGACTTCAAGTAAGATCCTGCATAAAAGGGCATGAATTACATGTTCTTGGATTATATGAGCATATTTGTGCAGAAAAGAGAAGTGAGAAACAGTGAAACGCAGTCAACCATAATAATTTAGTAACATAACATACCCACACACAAAAAAAACATTTGCATAATAAAAATGGTCAAGAAATAATTTCAAAAACCATTACTTAAATTCTGTTTAATGATTTTTTTTTGTGGACTGATCTCATTGCTTAAAAGAGTATTTGAAGATTTTTCTTAAAAACAATTCTTGTAATAATAGTAAAGAACAGGAATGACAGTTTAAGAAGGCATGCACAACTCACAACCAAGTGATAGTTAACACCTAACCCTCTAAGCCTAGCAATGGCTTTTGGCCAGATGCATCAAAGTATGGTAAATTGTAATGGAAAAACATCCTAAAGATAACCATCTTTCACTCTCTCCAAAATGGCCTTGACAGTGGGTGGATTAAATGGGGTGGAAACCAATTTTGATTCAAATCTTGAGCATTCAAATATTTTTCAGGTTTATCGATATAGTTATTTAACTATTTGATAGCATCGTGGTTTTAAGGAACTTGCATGACTGAATTATAATTCAGAAACAAGCTAGAGGAACAATATTCTTACTAAAAATCAACATGTACAACATAAATTTAGCCTCAGATTATGCAAAACAACCTTCAAAGTAATCACACAAAAATACATTGTGACCCGGGACAGATCTAGCGAAGTATCGATCGATACTAGGAAATGCCTACATGAATTATAAAGTATCCGACATTTAAGCTTGCTATTAAAAAATCTACAAATTAGTGATAACCACATGTGAATTGAAATTCAAATGAAGGAAAACTTATGGGTGTGCAGCACACACAGGAGTGTGAAGCAATAAATACATAAATGAAGAAATCCATGGAAATCACAAGGGGTCTTGGTATAAATATCACAAGACAATATCCGCACAACCTGAGAAGAAAAACACAGTTCAAAAACGAAGATATCACATCCAATAAATGAACTCACAATGAATAGAGAACTTAGAGATAGAAGGCTTTGAGGATGTACAGAGAGTGACCAGTGGCTGGAGAAACGGAGGTGGGCCAAATATGGACTTTCAAAGAGGAGTTCGAGGGCAGGATGATACTGTCCAGGTGCTGGAATGTGGTTTAAATGGACTGTTGTGGCTATTCGAGTGGTTGACAGGGCTCATTGGAGGTGGCCGGGGATTGTGGGGGTGTTTTCGAGCCTCGGAAGAGAGTGGAGAATCCTCTGGTAGGTAGTGAAGAGGGCTGGAGTTCACATTCTGCAAACTGAATGAGGTTAGAAAGATGTAATTGGTGGCCAGGAGGGGAAATGAGCTGCTAGGAGGTAGTTAGTTGGTCTGGGAGGAATCCAGGGAGAGGAAATGGGGTCCTGGGGGAATCCAGAGGCTGCAGGGAGTATTTTGGTTGGGCTGGGAAGAGAATTCAGTGACTGGAATTCAATTCCAGTGCAGTCCAGGACTGGATTAGAGGGGGAATGGAGAGCCAGCAGGTCCTGAAATTTAGGAGTTACTGTGGGGGCAGTTGGGGATTTGAGTGGGGGAAGTCGCTGATTATGGCGAAGGCCAGCAGTTTAGAGGAGTTTGGAGGAGTGGTCTGCAGTTATGGGAGTTATATGGGAAGATAATGGGTAGTTGTGGGTTAGTGGAGGAGTTGTTATTGGATAATGGGGTAGCTGTAAGGTGGTTATGGTAGTTAATGGTAGTTATAGGTAGTGGAAGGTGGTTACCCGATAGTTGGAGTTGGGGAGATGGTGATGGAGGGGAGGTTAGCAGCCAAGGTGTTGGCCGGTGGTGGTGGTGGTGGTCGTGACTAGAAGTCGGGGAAATGGGGAGTAAGAGAGGGCACACCAAGGGAAGTGGAGGAAGTTTTCCTAGGCTCAGGTGTCAGCTCTCCCTTCAGCTTTCAATTCCTCAAAATGAAGTCTTCTAGTCCTAATTATAGAGTTCGGAACCTTCACAAACATTCATGATCTTCCGATCATGATAGCTTTACAAATACGCTAAAAATAAAATCAGAAAAATACAAAAAAATAATCAAGATTTTTCTATCGTCGATCCGCAGAAAATGAATGACATTAATCGCTGTGTAGAGCATTTAGTGACGTCATCTTCATCACATCATATATTGAAATTTAAGACCAAGAGAATAAATTTAGATTTTTTAACATCAACTGTGAAGACAGGCTAGACTAGTAGCAACTCTCTTTAAAATCAGGTAATAAAATAGCCAATGGAAGTATATGTGATATAAAATAAAGTTTTTTTTCTGGTCAGATTGCAGATCAATGGGAAATGGTAAATATGCCCTAAGCAAATATAATTGCCTAAATAGGAACTAGCCCTTCCCCACTAAGGTTTTGCATTTTACTTGTGTCAAAAAATTAATGCGACAAAAAGTGGGGGGTAAATATTACTACAAAAAATAGCAAGTCAATGTGAGACAAGGCATTAAAAAAATCATACAAAAAAGAGTAAATGTAACATGTAAAGTTATTGGAAAATGTTACAAACAGAAAAATTTATTGCACGTGAACTTGAAATCAGGATACAAATCACATGGGATATTCGTGCCAAATTCCAATAGGCCGGTTCCTCCTTGAAGTTCCTCTCTAAATGAGAGATCCCAAAACCCAAATGATCGAAAGATGCCTAAGACTCCCAAGTACCCTCATATAAAGAGAGAGAGAGGTCAATTACATATTATCGTTATCAAAATTAAAACACTTAATGACGATACAAAATAAAATGTTCTAGGTCATCACCACCACGTATACGGAAAAATACAACCCGCCTGAAAATCGACCTTGCCCCCAAGGTAGAGTCTCTGCCATGCACGTGAACTTGAAAACAGGATACAAATCACATGGGATACTCGTGCCTAATTCCAATAGGCCGGTTCCTCCTTGAAGTCCCTCTCTAAATGAGAGATCCCAAAACCCAAATGATCGAAAGATGCCTAAGACTCCCAAGTACCCTCCTTATATAAAGAGAGAGAGGCCAATTACATATTATCATTATCAAAATTAAAATACTTAATGACAACACAAAATAAAATGTTCTAGGTCATCACCACCACATATACGGAAAAATACAACCCGCCTTAAAAACGACCTTGCCCCCAAGGTAGAGTCTCTGCCATGCGTCTAGTAATGGTACACTGGCAGCTTGACCCCGATCGATGTGATCAGTTGTTGTTTGGTGGTGCATCACTGATTGCAAGGGCCTTGTAGTTAGCTATGTCGATGTCATCCAAGTGATTGAGTGGAGGAATGGCGGGTGGGTGGGGTAAAGGTGGTGGCGGTGTTGAAAGTTAGGGATTATGGGCAAAGTATGGTCGTATGGGGCTTTGAGAGAGTGGAGGTAGAATGTGGGTCAATGGAGTCGCAATGAATTCGGTAAGGTCAAAGGTCTGGTTGATGGGGGGATGTATGGAGGGTGCAGATGCGAGCTCGGATATGAGGTTGAAGGTCATGCATAACAAGGTTGCAAATGTCGGATGTCGGGTTCATGTCGGTTTAAGTTTGAAATGTCGTATGTCGGATTGCGGGGGATATATCGGGGATATTTTACAATGTCGAATTTTAATATTTAAATAATTTATTCAAATATATATTGTAAATATGTCGTTACACACATAATATATGTTTATAAATTACATAATAAGCATATATACACATAATGTATGTTTATAAATTATACAATAAACATATTTACACATAATGTATGTTTATAAATTAAACAAAAAGAAGTGGTTGACGACAATAAACAACATAAAGAGCATCAAATAAGAGTGAGACGAGAAAGATGTCAAATCTAGGCTCAGAGAAATGCATGAAATGTAGCACAAAACAAAATATTATCGCTCACACTTGAAAGATATGAAATATATATATTTTTAGTACTCGTTATATATTGTCCTCGAGATATCGCCCGATATATCGGGTAAGACCGATATATCGGGGCCCGGAGATGGATATATCGGGAATATTTTCAAAAACGACATTTTTGATTAAAATGTCGATATCGCGGCGTTTTCTATCCAAAACCTTTATGTCGGCCGACATGTCGGACATGTCGGACATGTCGGCCGACATCTACAACACTGATGCATAAAGTGGCCGAAGTAATGGTCCGGTGGAAGACCCGACACGTTCCTAACAAGCTCGATCGCATTGCCGGAGTACCGATGATCGTGGCGATGAATAAATTCCAGTAGATCTAGTAGAGTGCGTACCCTTCCATGTCAATAAGGGTCATGAAGACCTTTAGATACTTTGTGGTAATGATAAATGTCAAAGTACTACTCGGTGCGAGTAATCCAACCAGTCAATCTATGTCGATGAATGTGGGAATGTCGATGCGGTGGTGGAGCAAACAGGTGGTCTCGTCAGAGCAGGTTCCCCTGAGAACGACTCGCTTGGGGATCCGAAGGCGAAAGGAGCACTGGCCACTAATGGTTGGTCTGATTGCATGTTGCGGAGCAATGCCAAAATGAACATGAACTGCTCGCCTTGGGCATCGAGACGAGCGTTGATGGCAATGAGAGCACGCTCGATGGCATCCAAGCGAGTGTTCGTCCTTTGACATGTCTTAGGTATAAGAGGTAGATGTTGAAAATCATTGGGTGATTAGCGACACAAAATAAAAAACGTGCAAAACCAAGGTTGGAGTAGAGGTTCGAGAGCGACCAACGGTGGGTGGGGTAGCCGGCAATGTGTTAGAATCTAGACAGACTCCTTGAATGCGTGTTGCAAGGAACAAGAGGGGGTGGGCGGGCCGGAATGGGAAGAAGCTGGCATTAGAAGAAGTTGGGTGCGGGAAATCTGGGTATTCTGGAGACACGCAGTGTCGGTTGCAAAAGTCGGGCGCAGGATAGGTAGCAGGAGATGTCGCAACTTCCGAAACAGAGCTTCATCGGGATTGGACTAAAATCGCTGAGGGATTAAACTAAAACCGTTGCGGGATAAGACTAAAACCGTTGCGGTGTCGAAAGTAGAACAAGCTCGGAGTATTAGGTGCAGAAGCGAAAGGCACGAGCAGAGCTGAACGGTGGCGAGAAAGTGCGGGGATCGGAATCCGGAATCCGGAATCCGATGGATGTATGCGGGTGAAAACGGCAGGTTGGACCAATTATTACAAACCAGGAAAATGATTGTACTTGAACTTGAAAATAGGATATAAATCACGATGGATACTCATGCCTAACTCTAAGATGTTGGTTCCTCCTTGAAGTCCCTCTCTGAATGTGAGGTTCCAAAACCCTAATGATAAAAAGATGACTAAGACTCTCAAGTCCCCTCCTTATATGTATATAAATATATATATATATACACACACACACACACACACGAGTGACAAACACGGGGCTCCGCCCTTACGGCCAATCACGACAGTATCTTGTGATAGTCCCTCGATCGCGACAGGTACGGGGCTCCGCCCCTATTAATTAATTAATGCAGTTTAAAATAAACACATTACTAATTAACGCGAAAAATAATTATGCACCATTTTTTATTTTTGTTTAAAATCTCATTATAATTTATATATTATTAATTTTTCATCGTTACTTTTATAAATTAAATTAATTTGTTTTCATCGTTACTTTTCAAATCAACTTTAATAAAGTTGACATGCCTAATGATAGCTCGTAAGTACAGAGCTTGTGATTTGCATGCTGGGTGTGTCAGTTGGCTAACACCTTAAGTAGTTGACATCCTATAAAAGACCAATGCAGTACTTTTGTTAGGATAATACTAGCCCATCATGTCGCCGAGCTACCTAAATACCTAAGAAATATCTGAGACGCCCTAAATCATTGTTATGTTAGTGAGAGGTCAAGTGCTTCTTGACCATGGAGATAACATTCAGATCATCACCCGTGATTATGATATCATTGACATATACAAGGATTATCATAGGACCCCCTTTACGACGATATGCAAATAAGGAGAAATCCACTGAGCTCCTAATGAAGTTAAATGCATGAACCACGTTACTAAATCTTTCAAACTATTAAGGAATGCATTCTTGATATCAAGTTGATGCAACTGCTAGTGATGATGGATTGTTAAGGAGATCAATACCCACATAGTATTAAGCTTGGACACTGAAGAGGACGTCTGTTACGAAGACGGAAGAGGGCAAGGGACGAGGAGACGGGGACACGACACATATGTCGACGTCTAGACCAAGGGGACGTAGACACAGATTCCAACTCGACGACGGACGTTCGCAAGTAGTGCGCATGAGTGTAGCGCACCCGCCAATCTTATCTTTTTATTATCGCACATGTATTTCGGGTCATGGGTTATTTACTGTTTGCCCTAGCGTACTTCGGAAGTAGGCACTATATAAGCCTGTATGTATCTCTCATTTAGATTATCTTGGAAATATGATGAAAATGGAACCATATGGGTTTTCTCTTCTCCTCTTCTCTCCCTTTCCTCCTCTTCTCTTCCTTTCCCCCTTCTCTATCTCAAAATCCTTGACTCCGTAACATTTGGTCCGACCTACCATCTTCAGGCCGCAGTTTCCGCCGCCTGATCGATACAGCACCCACTTCCGTCACTCCAGCCTATCCCGCAATCGAACCCACACCACTCCTTCCAGCGCGCCTCCGATCTCACCCGATCGTGACGCCAACCATGTTGCGTCGATAGGCCTTGTCCCGCGTCGACAGGCCTCGCCGATCACACAACGTACAGATCTGTCGATCTGCGCGACTCTGCCTTTCGTCTTCTTCTGAGTCCTCCTGCCACGCTTCTTGTGGCCTTCCAGTCGTCCAATCCGCTTCTTGTGGCCTTCCAGCCGTCCAATCCGCTTCTTGTGGCCTTCCAGTCGCCCAATCCGCCTTTCGTCTACTAATGTCATGGATCTCACCCGCTTGGTGGAAAAGGACTTCAATGTCACCTTCGTCGACACATGCTAGCCACCGGGGAGTTCTACGCCCCAACCAATTTTCTACCCTCCAACACCCTTCCGACCACCACCCCAGGTGCATACCACGGCTCCCCCGCGTTTTGGACCATCTCCCCAACCACCCCAGCGGCCAAACGGCCTTCGGATGACTAACCAAGAGTATCACGATCTTCGCACAATGGGGCCTCAGTTTTCATTGTAAACAACACTGCTCTCTGACTCATAATGTCGTCTGAAGGAGCTCTGCATCAACATTGGCGAGGACACGGAGGTCAACCTTGGGGATTTCAAAGCCCTGGAGGGCAATGACTCATCTGTTGTCACAGGTCCCCCTGCACGTCTGCATCGTCTAGAACTCTCGGGCTCTGCAGTTGGTGGCACTTTTGACCCCTCATTATGACGCTCATTGGTTCCCTGGTTGGTTCCCTGGCTGGCACTCCCCTGACGGTGTTGATTGATAGTGAGGCCAATCACAATTTCATCTCCCCGCGCCTGGTGACACAACTCGACATTCACCTGTCTCCTTCTCTCGTTGTTTGCTTGGGCGACGGCCGCCGCACTACCACTAGAGGCCTTTGTACAGACCTGCCCATGACTGTGGGCCCCTACCCTTGACGTCATACTCGGCATTGCATGGCTTCCTACCCTCATAGACGTATATATCAACTAGACTCGCATGACGATGTGCTTTTCTCAAGTGGGATTCCCTCTCCTCTTGGCAAGGGAGGCGTCTTCTTCCAATCTGTCGGCGGCACCCCATCCTCCACTACCACTAGAGGCCTTTGTACAGACCTGCCCATGACTGTGGGCCCCTACCCTTGACGTCATACTCGGCATTGCATGGCTTCCTACCCTCATAGACGTATATATCAACTAGACTCGCATGACGATGTGCTTTTCTTAAGTGGGAGTCCCTTTCCTCTTGGCAAGGGAGGCGTCTTCTTCCAATCTGCCGGCGGCACCCCATCCTCCTCAGCAGCAAGCGACAGTAGATTTTTGTCTAATACCTGTGGCACGACGACGAGCCGACCCACCCGGCCACCCTTCCATCCCAGCTACAGTGCGCCCATGAAGTTGCTTCTGCCTTAGGACAAGGCGAATTTTTGAGAGGGAGGCATTTACGAAGACGGAAGAGGGCAAGGGACGAGGAGATGAGGACAATACGTATATATCGACGTCGGGATCAAGGCGACATGGACACAGATCTCAACTCGACGACGGACATTCGCCAATAGTGCGCACCCGTCAGCCTTATCTTTTTATTATCGCACATGTATTTTGGGTCGTGGGTTATTTATCGTTTGCTCTTGCGTACTTCAAAATTAGGCACTATATAAGCCTATGTGCATCTCTCATTTGGGTTATCTTAGAAGTATGATGGAAATGAAACCATAGGGGTTTTCTCTTCTCCTCTCTCACTTTCCTCCTCTTCTCTCCCTTTCCCCATTCTCTATCTCGGAATCCCCGACGTCGGAATCCCCGACTACGTAACAACGTCTCTTCACAGTCAATGTTATATTGTTGAGTAAATCCTCAAGCCACAAGACGGCCTTTTAAGGGCTCAACTGACCCGTCTGAATGGTTTTTAATCGTGAACACCCATTTACATCCGACTTAGGAATGTCCAGGGGGGAGGGACACCAAATCCTAAGTCCCATTGCCCTATAGGGCCTTTGTTTTGTCATCCATTACTACTCGCCACCCTGAAAGTTGGAGAGCCTCTTATACAAAAGAAAACCCTACGGAGTTCAGGACATAACTGGTGAAAGGAGACAGTGAGAAAGTAAGTGAGCAGTAAATGAGTGTGTCCTCTTAGAAGGTTGCGGGCAAATTTATGGACCAGAGGCGTCATTAGTAAGTGGAGACTGATTCGAAACAGACTATCAAGAACGACGACGAGTATAGACATTTAGTGGAGGAGTGTCAGTATCACAGTTGTTGGTAGATAGTTGATAGGCACATTGGGAGAAGTAAAAAACATTTAGTGGAGGAGTGTCAGTATCACAGTTGTTGGTAGATAAACAACTATCAAGGGGTAAAAATTTTCGTCACTCCCCTTCGTCCACTGAAATCAAGTGATAAACAAAACACACCCGAAAACTCGAGGGGTTAGGGAGAAGGGGAGTGACGAAAATGGAATGGAGAAAGTGGACTCAAAGTTCAGGATAGTCGATGATGTGCAATTAATTAAATAACATGCAGTAGTTATCGCATAGTTCCAAAAGCTCTTTGGAACCTACATATGAAACATGAGAGATTTGGCTATCTCCAACAGTTGTCGGTTCTTTTACTCGGCAACACAATTTTGTCATGGTGTATAGGCGAGGGGCATTTGATGAATAATACCTAAAGTAATATAGGTTTCCTGAAATTCATGACCAATATACTTACAAGCATTATCTGTCCGAATAATTTTGATATTAGTAGAAAATTAATTGCGAGTTTCTGCAATATATGAGCGAAAGACATGTATTATCTAGGATCAATCATAAAGTAAATAAACTCATGTCACGCGCGAATGATCATCTATAAAGATAGTAAAATGATGATATTCAAATAAACCAGCAGTTTTATATGGACCACAAATGTTTGAATGACCTAAAGAGAATGAAGCATCACTCCTAGTAAAATGAGGAGGAAAGATGAACAATGGTATTTTCAATAGATATATGATTCACAAGTAAAATTAGAAAGGGAAAATTCTAGCTATTGTAAGTGTACAACCCCGGTATTCGCCAAGAGGTGAGCGGAGACTAAGGGATCAACAGGCGAGAAGAGTAGGAAGGCGGGCGAGCCGGGCTCACGCCGGCCGCTCGCGGGAAAGCGGGCGAGTCGGGCTCACGCCGGCCGCTCGTGGGAAAGTGGACGAGTCGGGCTCTCGGTGGTCGCTCGCAGAAGGGCGAGCGAGTCAGGCTCTCGCGGTTCGCGTAAGGGATGTCAGGCGAGAAGAGCCCCTGTGGGTGGCTTGCCCAGTAAGAGTCCAAGGGAATTTTTACTTGGAAGCCCTTGGTGGTCTGCAGTTAGCCTCTCCGAACAGCGGAGTTTGGCTGTTGGCAGACCATTTTGGGTTGCGCATAGCAAAAGTTTAAGGCGGAATCCTGCTATTAGCAGACCGTAAGTAAAAAACTATATATAGACCTTGAAGGGCACCTTTGGAGAGGATTCCAATCTCAGCACTTTGAGCTTCCTTCTCCCTAGGTTATCTTGGCTTAGCTCTCAGGCTCTCCAAGGTGCCCAGTCTCAGCTTTGGCTTGGGTGTGGAAGCGCTCTAAGATCTTCCGGGTGTGTAGTGGGACTTCCTCGCTGCGACCAAGGGTCTGTGTCTAGTTCTGAGACTTCGGTCTGTTCCTTCCAAAGGATCAGTAAGTGCTAGCTGCCCCTCAACTTTGGGGGCCCGAGCTCCACAAGAGACCAAGTTCGGGTTTCAACATTTTTGGTGCAGTGAGCGTGGAGTGCAGATAGTACAAGAAAGTTCCAAGGAATAGACATGGCGGGAGAAGACGAGCGAGAGGCGGGCTTTGGCGGTTCGCCACCACCCGGCGCGCCAGCGACGGTAGAGATGTTGGCAGACCTCAGAAGGGACCTGCTCGGGGCTTTTCAATGCGCTCTCGCCACGGCACTTCGGGGTCTCGCAACCCCTGCGCCCCGGGTGGCCCCTCCAACTGGAGTCAGCGAGAACACCCCAGGGCAGAGGGCAGAAAAGGAGGTGGCGTCCCAGGCGCCGGAGCGAGATCTCGCGGGGCGGGAACTTTTTGTTGGGTTTTTCTAGAACCATACATCAAATGTAGGCGCAGCGGAAATGAAGAGAAACAACCCAAAAGATTCGGATCGACCATGAATATTGAATCAAGAAGTTAATCAAAATGTTAGGTATGAAATTACCTTGACGGGATTGGATCAAATCCAACCTAGATGCTCCAAGAAGAAGATTGCCTTCGTCGGCTTTGCAAGAGTTCTCACGTAGAATAATGTCTACGTCTCTACAGCAGTCCACACGAGCCGGGAGAAGAAGACTACACCTTGCGCTTCCACGGATTGCTAGATCCGCTTCAGGAAGAACAACACCGGCGACAATCGTCGGAGAGGAAGTCGGCGGAGGCGATTCAGACGGAACATCTTCCGTCTAAGGTTCGAGCGGAACTCCTTCCGTCGGCTTCTATTTTCGTTAGTTATGAGAACCCTAAAAGAAGTCTTATTTATACCCAAAGGATAAACAGCTTCTAGAAGAATCGCTATCCGCAGACCACACAGCAGAATAGGGGCTTCTGTTATAATTCGTCGGGATTCCACGGAACAGCATTCGTCGAGTTTTCACGGGACAATCCGACGAATTCCGACGAATCACATCAGACGGCAACATTTGCCGAGTTAATGCTCTCTGTGATAATTCGTCGAGATTCCACGGAACAATCCGACGAATCCCGACGAATCATGTCAGACGGCAACAATTGCCGAGTTAATGATCTCTGTAACAGTTCGTCGAGTTTCCACGGAACGACCCGACGAATTCCGACGAATCCGATCAGCCGGCAACACTTGCCGAGTTAAGGGACTCTGTAATAATTCGTCGAGTTTCCACGGAACAATCCGACGAATCCCGACGAATCCGACGAATTCTATCCATGTAAACCCGACGAATTCAGACAGCAACATTTGCTGGACTTCCCTCATTCTATATGGTGATTGGTAACCTTTACCAACATAGTCAATCTTCCAACTTCTCCACATGCTCTTATGTGCGACCCTGCAGGCTCATATCGCGTTGGCAGTGACATTACATGTTTGACCACTTCTAGATCACAATGGTAACTCCAACAGTCTCCCACTTGATCTTGAAAGTATCAAACAAAAACCTCACAAACAATGAGCGGCATCTAGCAATGCATCATTGCTCCCCAAGCAATAAGAGTTCATAACTCATAAGCCTTTATGACCAATGTTCCAGCGTTGTCTTTGTCCCTTTGTCCCTTACATCCGGAAAGAACTAGAGGCATGGACCGTGTCACCCTCATAATAGCTCAATCCAAGTTTCTTGATCTAGAACGGACTTCCAGAGAATGGTGAGCTCAATATCACATATTGACTCTACCAAGCATGGCCATGCATTTCTCAGTCCAATTCCACCAAGGGGTTCATGGATGCAACTCCTGTTATATATGAGGACAAATCTCATATCTGCTCACACCCAAACACCCAAATGATTCGTAACGTACCCAACGACCACCCTTATCATCAACCTTCTTCAAGGAAGACTTTAGATGACATCAAAGCACGCTCTTCCTCACTCGATGAATGCTGTGACTTCAGGTCAAAGGACCACAACACCATTGTCAAATGAGACCTACTTGTGACACTTTTAAGTAACAATCCACAAAGTAGTCTCAGGTTGGGTCTGTCCAGTACAACTTGTTCACTAACAAGTACCCACGTGATGACTTGATATCACAATATCATAACCTGTGAGAACCGGTCATCAGTCAACACACATGCTAGTCTTAATGTATCATCATCACCCTTAGCTTCTACGATGATACCTCGACCAGGGACCTTTTAAGAATAAAGCTTCGAAATCATAGGCTCTCACATTCAAGTCACGTACTTGATGTCCTATGGAAGCGAACATTCTAAGGGTATTTATCACGAATTTTATTCTATCATATAGAAACAGTATATCGTAATAAAAGAACTTGCCATTGACTGTAAAAGGAAATAATTGATACACTATTCATCATATGAATAATAAACAGCCAACAAAATATATATATTTTACATGCAACCCACAAGACTCCCACTAGAGATGATCACTCAGGTATCGTATACCCATTGATCTAGTATGACCATCATGCTTTCTCTAGGTTGTTCTTAACAACTTTCAGGGTAGGTATGTCATTCCCGATCAACAGTATGTCATCTACATACAATATCAGGAAGACAACAATGCTCCCACTGATTCGCTTGTAAACACACGGTTCATCCTCGTTCTTGACAAAACCAAACTCTTTGATCTTCTCATCAAAACGAAGATTCCAACTTCTAGAGGCCTGTTTCAATCCATAGATGGACCTATTCAGCTTGCATATTTTAGTGGCTTCATTTGGGGATACAAAACCCTCGGGTTGTGTCATGTACACTTCCTCAAGGAGGTTTCCATTTAGGAAAGCCGTTTTGATATCCATCTGCCAGATCTCGTAGTCATAATACGCAGCAATAGCAAGCAATATCCTAATGGACTTTACCATGGCAACAGGTGAAAAGGTTTCAACATAGTCAACACCATGAATTTGCTTAAAACCCTTAGCCACCAGTCGCCCTTTGAATGTCTGTACATTCCCATCCATGTCGGTCTTCTTCTTGAAGACCCACTTGCACCCTATGGGTCGTACCCCTTCAGGTGGTTCCACCAAGTTCCAAACTTGGTTTGTATACATTGAGTCCATTTCGGATTTCATAGCCTCAAGCCATTTGTCGGAGTCCGGTCCATTCATAGCCTCTTGGTAGGTCGCTGGTTCATCATCATGATCCATAAGCAACACATTACCTATTTGAGACACGAGAAATCCATATCTCTCAGGCTCAAATCTTGGTCTACCAGATCTACGTAGGACTTGTGTCTCTTGAGCAGGTTCTCTAGCTACAACATCTTGTAGTCCTGGCTCAGATTCCAATTCTGGTTCATTCACTACTTGTGGTTCTTGAACTTCTTCAAGTTCTACCTTTTGCGTCTTTCTTGACAAGAACTTTTTCTCCAAGAAGACACCCGTCCTTGCGACAAACACTTTGCCCTCAGACGGTAGGTAAAAGTAATATCCTTTCGTTTCCTTAGGATATCCCACCAGATAACACTTATCTGATTTGGGTTCCAGCTTGTCAGGCATTTGACGTCGTACGTATGCCTCACAGCCCCAAATTTTAATGAATGACATACTAGGACGCTTCCCAGTCCATATCTCATATGGTGTCTTTAGAACCGTTTTCGTCGGAGCGCGATTCAGTGTCATTGCAGCAGTCTCTAAAGCAAAACCCCAAAAGGAAACAGGCAAGTCTGCATGACTCATCATCGATCGTACCATGTCTAACAGAGTACGATTTCTCCTCTCAGACACACCATTATGCTGCGGTGTCCTAGGTGGAGTGAGCTGTGATACCAAGGTTTTAAATGTCGGATGTCGGAGACATGTCGGATTGGGTTTTTAGATGTCGGATGTCGGAAGTCGGAGACATGTCGGGGACATTTCAATATGTCGGATTTCTAAAAAATATTTATATTGTAACTTGTAACATAATATCTTAGCTTTATTAGTAGTTGTATACTTGTATATATTTCCTAAATACTCAAATCTATCTTCAAATATTATTATCTTTCTAATCATTCATCTATTTTCATCTGTATATCTTAATATATTAATTTTGTTTTGTTTTTTTACAGGGATTTTATGTTCATTTTCAGATATTATGTTGACACTTGACAATGATCAATCAAAGAATGAGTGAAACTAAGGAGGATGCCTTGGTGGAAGAGCAAGGAATGGAAGAAAATGAAACCATTCATAAGTGTTGCCACTCAACAAGGACCTATTCATAATAGTTCATAGCAGATAAAACTATCATGTAAATAACATAAAGTACCATTTATTCACCTTAATATTATAGTCAACCCGCTCACAGATTTCTGCAAAAGTTGTTGATTATGAGTTTGCATATCCTCATATGATTGCCTCTGTGGCCGGCTAGATGGTTTTTCAATCTGCTAATGCCTCCACTTACAATTTGTGCACAATAGCGACAACGGATCTGATTTGTATCTTTCTCTTCTACTTTCTCCCCATGCGACCAAAATGGATCTCTACCTCCTTTGGAAGATTCTACTGTACTTGAGCCATGAGAAGACATTGTCTTCTACAAGCAAGAGATGAACAAAATAATACAATAGCAAATCAGATCAACATGTATAAAAATCTGAAATAACATTTCCCTTAGATAACTTCTGAAATCTCGAATAACTTCTCACATAATAACTTCTGAAATAACAAGATAACTTCAAGATAACTTTTGAAATCAAAATAACTTCTGAAATCTGAAATCTAGAATAATTTATTTTCTGAAATCTGAATAACATAAGCAAAATCGTAGCGTTAGAGGAAGGCAAAATCGTAGGAAGGCAAAATCTGAATAACATAAGCAACAACAAAATCGTAGGGTTAGATGTTATAGCAAAATCGACCGTGAGCGTTAGAGGAAGGCAAAATCGTAGCGTTAAACCCTAGCCGGAGCAGTTGTAGTAGCGTTAGATGTTCTAATGGCTACTACATTAGAGGAGAAAACTGCGGCCAGAGAAGCGTTAGAGACTTAGAGGAAGGCCACAAGAAACGAATACAGAGCGTCACTCACCGTGAGAAAACTGCGGCCAGAGAAGCCCACGATCGGTGCGAGTCGGCGGTGCGTGAGGGTGGATTGTCGGCGCGAGTCAGCGGGGCGTGAGGGAGGATCGCCTGGAGGAAGCGTGAAGAGCCGTAAGGTAAAAACTGCGCCCAGTCGAGCACTCGAGCCCGTAAACAGCGTGAGAGCGCCAGTTCGATGGGGGTGTATAAAAACACTAAACAGCGCAGCGAGTCTTTTTAACTTAATTCAATTTACGCGACATTTCAATATGTCCGGCTATAATGATTATTGCGTGTCGGCCGTAATGTCGGGTTGTATACAAAAAGTCGGCCGACATTTCCGAAAATGCCATAACCTATATATTTTGATTATGCAAGTCGTTTTCTAATCAAACAGGACATGTCGGCCGACATGTCGGACATGTCGGCCGACATGTCGGACATGTCGGCCGACATTTAAAACCTTGTGTGATACAATACCACACTCTTTCAGATGACCACGGAACTCATGACTCAGGTATTCGCCACCTCGATCAGATCGGAGTGCTTTAACCTTTTTACCCAATTGGTTCTCCACTTCATTTTTAAACTCTTTGAACTTTTCAAAAGTTTCGGATTTGCACTTCATAAGATACACATATCCGTATCTACTGAAATCATCAGTAAATATAACGAAGTAGAAATACCCACCTCTAGCCATAGAACTCATGGGTCCGCATACATCACTATGTACAACACCCAAGAGATCCTCAGCCCTCTCAGTATAACCAGTGAAAGGGGCTTTAGTCATCTTGCCTAACAAACAAGACTCGCATCGCTCAAATGATTCATAATCAAATGAGTCCAATAGTCCATCTTTATGGAGCTTGGATATGCGCTTCTCGTTTATATGGCCCAAACGACAATGTCAGAGATATGTAGGATTTGTGTCATTTGTTCTTAGTCTCTTATTATTATCTACATTATAGATCGGATGGTCTAGGTTCAAAACATAAAGACCATTAAACAATTGAGCTACAGCATAACAAACATCATTCTTAAATATAGAACAACAATTGTTCTTAATCATAAAAGAAAATCCAATCATGTCTAAGCATTAAATTGATATAATGTTTCTAGTTATGGCCGGAACATAATAACAATTATTAAGTTCTATTACAAGCCCACTGGGCAAAGAAAGACGGTAAACCCCTACGGCTACAGCAGCAACTCTTGCTCCATTGCCGACGCGCAGGTCCACCTCTCCTTTACTCAGCAATCTCCTCCTTCCCAGTTCCTGCACATTTGTACAAATGTGAGAACCACATCCGGTATCCAATACCCAAGATGAAGGAGCAGAAAGGTTTATCTCTATAACGTAAATATTCGAAGCGGAAGTCATACCTCCCTTCATTTTCCGCAGACCGTCAATGTACGAAGGACAATTCCTCCTCCAATGACCAGCCTTGCCACAGTGGTGGCATTTCCCTTCCTTCACGGTGCTCCTTTTTCAGCGCAGAAGATTTGGGCTCAAGATGTGACTTAGGTCCCACCTTCGTCTTCTTGAAGCCCTTGGCCTTACCATTGCCTTTATGTACCATCAATATGGGACTAGCAGGCTTGGCCTTCTTCATGTTTATCTCGGCAGTTCGCAACATGCCTAGGAGCTCGGGCAGTGTCTTGTCTATTTCATTCATGTTATAGTTCAAGACAAACTGCTCATAACTATCCGGCAACGATTGCAGGATAAGATCTGTGGCCAACTCTTGACCCAGAGGAAAACCCAATCTCTCCAGGTTCTCTATATACCCAATCATCTTGAGTACGTGAGTACCAACCGAGTCTCGAGCTCCCATTTTGCACTGAAATAAGGCCTTCGTGACATCGAACCTCTCTTGACGAGCTTGCCCTTGAAACATTTTCTTTAGGTGCTCGTCAATCTCCTTGCACCCCATGTTCTCGTGTTGCTTCTGAAGCTCAGAGTTCATGGTGGCAAGCATAAGGCACTCGACGTCTAAGGCGTCATCGGTATACTTCTTATAAGCATCCTTATCAACACGGGACGAGTTCCCGGTCGGCACCTCGGGGGCTTCTTCTTCCAAGACGTAGAGCTTTCGCTCTTGCCTGAGAACAATTCTCAGGTTCCTATACCAGTCCATATAGTTCGTCTCACTAAGCTTGTCCTTCTCAAGGATAGCTCTCAGGGACAAGGTGGAATGTGAACCACTTGCCATGAAATTCTACAAGAATTCATGCAGAATTTAATCAGCACCTTAATTTCAAAATACAATTTATTTTAATTTGGACTTTAATTAAATACTCCCACTATTTTATTCAAATTGATAGCCCTCACTATCAATTCGGAGAGTCCATGCGAGCTACTCTCTTAGTGGACAAGATCCGTATTTTACCAACACCACGAGTCTGCTTTGGCGTTCCTCTCATAATGCGGTTATTTAGGTAGGCAACGCTTGCCAATTGCATCCTCATGCAACTCTTGTATGGCTGGTGAATAACTCCTTATTCGCATCCATCATATGGTGCATGTCAACCCTATGCCTCTAGGCACTCAACCTTTGAGGTCACCTAGTTAAGTTAGACCCGATGTCGACAGTGGGATATCACAATTATCCGCTCGCACCCTTACCAAGATAGATTAATGCACCTTGCTTTGGCAAGCCCACACTTCATCGATCGAGGCAGGAAGAGTGTCATCCATCGGAAGGCATCCGAACACTTAATATTTAATGAAGGGATTTTAATTTTAAATAATAGGTTAACACTTAACCATGATCAACATTTGATCAAAGTGCACACCCACAGAAAAACAAGCATTCTAAAATCCACATGCATCCCTTATGTGCACAACATAAGACTATCAACCTTTGATAGACGAAAGGTTAAATCTGGACATTTAGAACTCTTCCAAATCTTCAGATTTACATGCATTGGACAAAGGCAAAGACAACTCGACTTAAAGCAGTAGACAAGCTCGTCTCTCATTGTTGGATTCAAAATCCAAAACAATACAAGGGTTCATTAACCACTTGAGGGACGGTTACTGCTAAGGAGACAATAATTTCTAACAATTAGAAATTACCACGAAATCCCAGACGTTCCTGGCGGGGTTCAATTTTTCAAAATCACCACCGATTTCCCATGGAAAAATCATCAACTTTTGATGTTCCAGGAAGAAATCTTGACATTTAGAACGCTTCTAAATACCTAGATTTGCACGTACTGGAATAACCAAACTTCTGAAACAACATTCATGACCAGAACCTAGCTCTGATACCACTGTTGGGTTTTTCTAGAACCATACATCAAATGTAGGCGCAGCGGAAATGAAGAGAAACAACCCAAAAGATTTGGATCGACCATGAATATTGAATCAAGAAGTTAATCAAAATGCTAGGTATGAAATTACCTTAACGGGATTGGATCAAATCCAACCTAGATGCTCCAAGAAGAAGATTGCCTTCGTCGGCTTTGCAAGAGTTCTCACGTAGAATAATGTCTACGTCTCTACAGCAGTCCACACGAGCCGGGAGAAGAAGACTACACCTTGCGCTTCCACGGATTGCTAGATCCGCTTCAGGAAGAACAACACCGGCGACAATCGTCGGAGAGGAAGTCGGCGGAGGCGATTCAGACGGAACATCTTCCGTCTAGGGTTCGAGCGGAACTCCTTCCGTCGGCTTCTATTTTCGTTAGTTATGAGAACCCTAAAAGAAGTCCTATTTATACCCAAAGGATAAACAGCTTCTAGAAGAATCGCTATCTGCAGACCACACAGCAGAATAGGGGCTTCTGTTACAATTCGTCGGGATTCCACGGAACAGCATTCGTCGAGTTTTCACGGGACAATCCGACGAATTCCGACGAATCACATCAGACGGCAACATTTGCCGAGTTAATGCTCTCTGTGATAATTCGTCGAGATTCCACGGAACAATCCGACGAATCCCGACGAATCCGACGAATCATGTCAGACGGCAACAATTGCCGAGTTAATGATCTCTGTAACAGTTCGTCGAGTTTCCACGGAACGACCCGACGAATTCCGACGAATCCGATCAGACGGCAACACTTGCCGAGTTAAGGGACTCTGTAATAATTCGTCGAGTTTCCACGGAACAATCCGACGAATCCCGACGAATCCGACGAATTCTATCCGTGTAAACCCGACGAATTCAGACAGCAACATTTGCTGGACTTCCCCCATTCTATATGGTGATTGGTAACCTTTACCAACATAGTCAATCTTCCAACTTCTCCACATGCTCTTATGTGCGACCCTGCAGGCTCATATCGCGTTGGCAGTGACATTACATGTTTGACCACTTCTAGATCACAATGGTAACTCCAACACTTTTCCCCAGTCCAGCGAGTGCGAGCGGGGTCCTGGCGAGTGTCGTCCAGGCAGGCGGGATCTCGGCCAGTGGAGTCCCGGCGAGTGGCCCTTCGGCGAGCGCGAGGCCGGTAGGAGCCGGGTCGCCCGGGGAGTTCGCAGGGCGAATGGAGCAGGTCAGGGGGGTGAAAGGGGGAAGCCCATTCTGTGAGTTGGTGCTCTCGGCACCACTCCCCAAGGGGTTCAGAGAGCCGGCCATGATATTGTATACCGGCAAGGACGACCCCATTCAACACCTGCAGTGGTTTGAGGACATGGTCTCTATCAGACCTATGTCGGACGCTTTCAAGTGTCGACTCTTCGCCCCCACCCTGAAAGAAAAAGCAAGGGACTGGTTCCACCAGTTGCCCTCGGGGTCGATCTACGACTTCGAGGATCTGCGTCGCGGCTTCCTGCTGCGCTTCTCAACCTCGAAGAAGAGGAAGAAGGACCCCGAGGCGCTCTTCAACATCAAGCAGAGATCGGGGGAGTCGCTAGCCCATTATGTGGATCGGTTCCAAGAGGAGGTCCTCCTCATCCAGGAGGTGTCGGGATACACCCTTCAGCTTGCCTTCATAGTAGGGCTGCGGGAGGGGTTTTTCAAGATGGACCTGAAGAGGAGGGCTCCCTTATCCTTTGAGGAGCTGATGGAGAGAGCGGCAGAGGAGATAGAGGGGGAGGCTGCCAATCCCGAGTTCTCGAAGAGGCTGGCACGGTTGAGCGAGTCGGAGGTTAGGCAACCAGAGGCGAGAAGGAGAGAAGAGGCAAGAGCCCCGGAGTTGGGGCCCAAGAAGGGGTTTCCACTAGGGAGGGGGCAACTTCCACGGAGGACAAGGAGGACCCCACCAGCTAGGGTGGAGGCAGGGCCCGAGGCAACCTCCTCCCTCGCCTCAGCAGGCGATGGCGGTCGGACAAGGGAGAGCAGGAAGAGGAAGAGGAGCAGGAGTCGGAGGAGCCGGGCCTAGGAGGAGGAACAGAAGGGCGGAGGCCGAGGGGAGGGGGTGACGTTGCCCTATTGTGACTTCCACCAGGAGGAAGGTCACTCGACGGCCAACTGCCCGGAGTTCTTGGAGGTGAGGGAAGCCAGAGCGTCGGCGCAACGGGAGCAGAGGCCGGTGAGGATTGAGGAGGTCCTGCCTCAGGACGAGGAGGAAAGGTGTGAGGACAGGGTCGGCGTGGGGACTCGAGGAGGGATCAGAGTGATCCATGGGGGGTAGGGATCGAGGTGACCCGGAAGGCAAGCCTCCATACCATCTATCGTCGGAGCGTGGCTTCGACATCCCAAGCCCCGCCCCCAGCAGAAAAGATCACGTTCACCCAGAAGGACATGTCGGGCCATGAGGACCCGTTCTGCGATGCGCTGGTCATCCAGAAAGCCATCGAGAACTTCACCGTATCCCGGATCCTCGTGGATAATGGGAGCTCAGTCAACGTCATCTTCAAGAAGGCGTTCGACGAGATGCAGGTGGAGGTCAGGAGGGTGTTGGCCTCGGATGGCCCATTGTTTGGGTTCTCAGGGGAGAGAAAGGAGGTAGAATGGGGAGTGGGACTCCATGTGGTCTTGGGGGGCAGTCCCGGAAATGCCGCTTTGTTATAGTGGATGCCCCCAGCAGCTACAATGCCATCTTCGGACGGCCACTCATCAGTGCGTTCCGCTGCGTCCCCTCCACCTTTCATCAATGCCTCAAGTTTAACGCAGGAGTCCAGGTCCGAGTGAGGGGTGACCCGAAGGTGGCAAGGCAGTGCTATGTGACTATCGTGAACACCATCTCCTGGATGGCCGAAGCAGAGGAATGGGATCGGGAGATGGAAGAGTCGGCGAGGCTAAGAGAAGTAGGAGAGGAAGAAAGGGGAGTAGAGGGAGGTCAGGCCCAGGAAGGAGGGGCGAAGGAGCTGATGGTGATCGGGGAGGAGAAGGAAGAAGGAGCCGAAGCGCTTGCTTACGGGGAGAGGAAGAAGAATGACTGGGCAGAGCAGTCAAGGCTGGAGGCCGTGGACGAGGTGGTGGAGCTGGAGGTCGTCACCAGGGCAGGGGCGATCGAGAAGGTAAAGGTCAGTGGGGAATTCAGCCCCGAGGACCGGAGGGAGATCTTGGCTTGCGTCCAAGAGAACGTGGACGTCTTCGCCTGGAGTGTCGCGGAGATGCCTGGGATCGATACGGATGTGGCATGCCATCGTCTTAACCTCAACCCCGGCACTCGCCCCATCCGCCAGAAGAAGAGGTCCATCGCGGACAAGCTGGAGGCACCCATCCGGGAGGAAGTGAGCAAGCTCCTCAAGGCCGGCTTTGTATCGGAGATTCAGTATCCAGGCTGGGTCTCCAATGTAGTGATGGTAAAGAAGGGTGATGGTAGGTGGAGAATGTGTGTGGATTTTTCCTTGTTAAATAAATCATGTCTTAAGGATTGTTATCCCCTGCCTCGAATAGACGCGCTGGTTGACTCAGCCGTCGGTTTTTTCGCTAATGAGTTTTCTAGATGCTTTCTCAGGTTACCATCAGATCCGCATGCACCCTCCCGACATCAAGGATGTCTCCTTCATCACAGGGGATGGGTGCTACTGCTAATAAATGATGTCTTTCGGGCTAAAGAACGCAGGGGCAATTTATCAGCGAATGATGGACAGAGTCTTCCGAGAGCAAAAGGGAAGGAACCTGGAGGTCTATGCGGATGACCTCATAGTAAAAAGTCGGGACCTCGAGTCCCACCTCCGTGACCTTGAGGAAACCTTCGGGGCTTTGAGAAAGTTCAAGACGAAGCTCAACCCCCAGAAGTGTGTCTTTGGGGCCAGCCGAGTGAAGTTCCTAGGTCACTTGCTCACCCCGGCTAGGGTGGAGCCTAACCCGGACAAGGTAAGGGCAATCATGGAGCTGGGGTCTCCGAGGAGTGCGAAAGAGGTCCAGCGTCTCACAGGGAAGTTGGCCGGGCTAAGCAGGTTCCTCTCCAGGGCAGGAGAGAAGTGCTCCGCCTTCTTCAAGGTGCTGCGAGGGAACCAAAAGTTCGAGTGGACCCCTGAATGTGAAAGGGCTTTTCAGGCGCTGAAGGAGCAGTTGACCCAAGCCCCGTTACTGCAAGGGCCAAGACAAGGAGAGGACTTATCCCTATACCTAGGGGTAAGACCCGAGGCGGTAAGCTCGGTACTGGTCCAGGAAGAAGGAAAAAAACAACTCCCGATCTACTACGTTAGCCGAGTGTTGAGGAAGGCTGAGCTCAAATACCCCATCTTAGAGAAGCTAGCCTTCGCATTGGTGGTGTCGGTCAGGAAGCTTCGACCCTACTTTCAGGCACACTCAATCAAGGTGGTGACCGATCACCCCCTTCGTAACATCATGGAGGGGGTGGAGCACTCGGGAAGGCTGGCCAAGTGGTCAGTGGAGTTGAGCGAGTTCGATATCTCGTACGTACCCAGGTTATCCATAAAAGCCCAAGCGGTGGCAGACTTCCTGGTAGACTATGTGACCGAGGTGGAAGAGTCCGAGCTGCCCTCCTCGGTGGCCTAGAGGATGTTGGTTGATGGAGCGTCAGGGAAGCATTCTTTTGGGGGAGGGGTGGTTTTAGTAAGCCCTCAAGGGGCAAGGATCGAGCAGACAATCAACATCCACTTCCCCCTCACCAACAATCAGGCCGAGTACGAAGCCGTGATAGCAGGCCTCCGCCTAGCCAAGGAGTTGGGAGTGCAAGATGTGGAGGTTTCGACGGACTCCATGGTGGTGGCTTGCCAAGTCAGGGGGAGTTCGAGGTGAACGAGTCGACTCTTCAGCGATACCTGGAAAAGGTCAAGGGGCTCATAGGGCAGTTCCGCACCTTCTCGATCCGTCATGTGCCAAGGGAGGAGAGTGTCGTGGCGGACCTCCTAGCCAAGTTCGGTCCCAGGGCAGGAGGCACGGTGTCGGACCTCTTCCGACCGTCCATCGAGGAGGGGGAATTGATGGAGGTAGACCAGCGGGCATCATGGATGGACCCCTTCATCACCTTCCTGACGTCGGGGAGGTTCCCCGTCGGGGATGTGGACAAGCGGCGGTTTAGGTACAAGTCGGCATACTACTCTTTGCATGCAGGAGGATTGTACCGGAAGACGCTCTCGGGGCTCCTAGCTCGTTGCGTGGCGGAGGAGGAGGTCCCGGGGGTCCTGGAGGAGATCCACTCGGGGGAGTGTGGCAGCCATTCCGGGAGCCGAACCTTGGAGGGGAGAGTGCTGATGCAAGGCTACTTCTGGCCTAACCTCAGCAAGGATGCAGCGGAGTTCGCAAGGAAGTGCTCGAAGTGTCAGCTGTTCGCCCCCTTCCAGCTCCTGCCAGCCCAAAGACTCTGAACCATCACAGCCCCCTGGCCCTTTGCAAAATGGGGGTTGGACCTGGTCGGTCCTTTCCCCCAAGCGAGGGGTCAAAAAAAGTTCTTACTAGTGATGATCGATTATTTCTCCAAGTGGTTGGAGGTGAAGGCACTGACCAAGGTAACGTCCCAAGTGGTGAAAAATTATATATGGGGTGAAATAATTTGCAGGCACGGGCTCCCACTAGCCATAGTCACGGACAACGGGCCGCAGTTTGCCAGCGACGAGTTCGTCGGCTTCTGCACCCAGCTCGGCATAGATCTTCGATTTGCGTCGGTCCACCACCCGAGGAGCAATAGGCAAGTGGAGGCGGCAGACAAAATAATTATGAATTTGCTGAAGAAGAAGGTCGAGAACCTCAGGGGCAACTGGGTAGAGCAGTTACCCTCGGTCCTCTGGGCCTTGAGGACCACTCCAAACAGGGCCACAGGGGAGACTCCGTTCAAGCTCTCTCCCGGGTCCGAGGTCGTCCTTCCAATAGAGTTCGAGGTGAAATCCCCCAGGGTGGTCGCCGCGGGTGAAGGGGATGAAGAATGGTTAGTGGAGAATGAGGGAGAGCAAAGGCTATCCTTGGACCTGGTGGAAGAGCTCCGGGACTTAGCCACCGTCCGGCAGGAGAAAGTCAAGCGACCCGATGGCCCGATATTTCGACAAGCACATCCGGGTGAAACAGTTCGAGAAGGGAGATCTGGTCTTGAAAAAGGTTGATGCGGCCGGGAGGGGAGCCGCGGTAGGAAAGCTCCATCCCAACTGGGAGGGGCCTTATATTGTAGAGGAAGTGCTCAAGTCGGGAGGGTACCACCTCCAGGATGTGGAAGGGGTACCTCTCGGCCGGGCTGGGAGTGGGGATGACCTAAAGCGTTTATACCCTTAAACTTTTTATACTGATTTTTTACATATTTGACTCATCTTACGTTGGTTTCAAGGTTTCTTCTAAGCATGGGTCCTCGAAGCGTTTTGTGTTGAATTGCCCCGGACGATCCCGCTGTCGGGCTCTCACTAGCCGGTGGGTCAGGTCGATCTCGCGGAGAGACTGGCAAGGAAAAATGTTTGTGCTAGATTGCCCCGTACGATCCCGCTGTCGGGCTCTCACTAGCCGGTGGGCCAGGTTGATCTCGCGGAGAGGCTGACAAGGTAGCAAGTGTTTTATGCTGGATTGCGCTGGACGATCCCGCTTCCGGGCTCTCACTAGCCGGTGGGACAGGTTGATCTCGCGGAGAAGCTGGCAACGTAGCAAGTGTTTTGTGCTGGATTGCCCCGGACGATCCCGTTGTCGGGCTCTCACTAGCCGGTGGGCCAGGTTGATCTCGCGGAGAGGCTGGCAAGGTAGCAAGTGTTTTATGCTGGAATGCCCCAGATGATTCCGCTGTCGGGCTCTCACTAGCCGGTGGGCCAGGTTGATCTCGCGGAGAGGCTGGCAAGGTAGCAAGTGTTTTATGCTGGATTGCCCCGGACGATCCCACTGTCGGGCTCTCACTAGCCGGTGGGCCAGATTGATCTCGCGGAGAAGCTGGCAAGGTAGCAAATGTTTTATGCTGGAATGCCCCGGACGATTCCGTTGTCGGGCTTTCACTAGCCGGTGGGTCAGGTCGATCTCGCGGAGAGGCTGGCAAGGAAAAATGTTTGTGCTGGATTGCCCCGGACAATCCCGCTGTCGGGCTTTCACTAGCCGGTGGGTCAGATCGATCTCGCGGAGAGGCTGGCAGGGAAAAGTGTTTTGTGCTGGATTGCCCCGGACGATCCCGCTGTCGGGCTCTCACTAGCCGGTGGGTCAGGTTGATCTCGCGGAGAGGCTGGCAAGGTAGCAAGTGTTTTATGCTGGAATGCCCCGGATGATTCCGCTGCCGGGCTCTCACTAGCCGGTGGGCCAGGTTGATCTCGCGGAGAGGCTGGCAAGGTAGCAAGTGTTTTATGTTGGATTGCCCCGGACGATCCCGTTGTCGGGCTCTCACTAGCCGGTGGGCCAGGTTGATCTCGCGGAGAAGCTGGCAAGGTAGCAAGTGTTTTATGATGGATTGCCCCGGACGATCCCGCTGCCGGGCTCTCATTAGTCGGTGGGCCGGGTTGATCTCGCGGAGAGGCTGACAAGGTAGCAAGTGTTTTATGCTGGAATGCCCCGGATGATTCCGTTGTCGGGCTCTCACTAGCCGGTGGGTCAGGTCGATCACACGGAGAGGCTGGCAAGGAGACGGTTTATGCTGATAGTCCCGGCTCGCAAAATCTCTCAACGCGAGGCCTAGACTTGGTGAGCCCCGGGGGTCGCTCGCGTGAAAATCAAGAGCAGTATCGGATGAAAAACACCTGTCCAATGGCTATGGCGGGACGACTGAATACGGTGGCAACAAAGCTCTTTAGGTCAGGTCCTGGATCGCGAGCGGTCGGGGAGTCTCTGAGCACCACCTACGTAAGCGAGTCGGGGAGCCGTCGGGGGGCAATCAACGAGTAACATCTGTTCGCGCACAAAGGTTGTGGCGAGCAAGGTTAGGCAAGGAAGGCCCTGTTCGCGAAGACCCACGGTGGGCGAGCCAGGGGCGCGGAGCAAACCGCATTTTGCCTAGCGCGTAGACAAGCAAAAGTATATATAACAAACAGCTACACGATGGAAACTACGTGAATGCCTTATTGGGTGTGTGCGGGTGTATTCTAGCGAGACAAAATGAAGGAATTTAAAAAAACGATGACAGCCACATTCACTACAAAGGAAAAGGGGACAAACGCGAGCATGATTAAATGTGTTAACGCGAGCATGATTAAATGTGTTAACGCGAGCATGACTAAATGTATTAACGCGAGCATGGTTAAATGTATTGGCGCGAGCATGATAAAAAGCATTGGCGCGAGCATGGTTAAATGTATTGGCGCGAGCATGATAAAAAGCGTTGACGCGAGCATGGTTAAATGTATTGGCGCGAGCATGATAAAAAGCGTTGGCGCGAGCATGGTTAAATGTATTGGCGTGAGCAGGACAAAATGACAAATTAAAGATAGAAAAAGATTTCTTGTTTCATTTCTAGAAAAAATTCATTACAAGTAGTGGCGAACTCGCTAGTCAAAATGAAGATATACATTGAAAAATAAAAAGGTAAGTCAAGGCAGGTCTTCAGAAAGCTTCTCCTCGCTCCCGCGACCTTCGGGCTCTGGAATCGGTGCGAACAGGACTGGACGACGTCCTCGGCGGTGAGCTCCATCGCATCCTGGGAAAGCAGGCTCGCCCCCTTGAGAGTATCAAAGACGAGGTTGGCGACGCCCATCGAGTTCTTGCGGGTCGCCTCCTCCTCGTCCCGCGTTCGATTGCGAGCCCCAACTCGCAGAGGGGGCGGGGGGAGCACAGCCCCAGTCAGCTCGCGGATTTGAGCTTTCAGGAGCCCGTTCTCCATCTCCAGGTCGGCATTTCGCGCGAGGAGCTGGCTCGCTGTTTCAGCGTCCTGTAAATAAAAAGGATGTCAAATAAGGGGAAATGGGGCGAGCAAGATTGAAAGTGAATGAATCACTTACCATCCCGCCTTGAAGGCTGGCGAGGAGACTCTCCGATAGGGCCTCTTTTTCCTTGAGGCGCGCGGCCTCATCTGCGGCCTCCTGGAGCTCGCGCTTGAGCTCCTTAGAATCCCCGTCCGAAGTCAGGTACTGCCGGCCCACCATGTGGGTGAGCTCCATAGCCCGGAACTGGGCTCGCATGGCCTTATAAACAAGCAGCCTGGACCTTAGGGCGCTAAAGTTAGCGGCGACCTCGCGGCCATACAGCCCAAAGGCGAGGGCGAACGCCTCACCCCCGACCTGGTCACTCTCAACCCAGGAGGGGAGGAGCGAAGAGTATGAGATCCTGTTGTGGTCAGGATCCCACACCAGCAGCGGCTCGCCGATCGCATCCGGGAGCTTCGCGCCGAGACCAAAATTTTTATGGCTCGCTGGCTTGGGCTCGCAGGAAGCATCCCCGACCTCGCTGCTCCCCTTGACAGCCTTTTGACTCGCGGGCGGGGGGAGTGGGATCTCCGTCTCGCTCAGATCCACGACATCCTTCCCCTTAGTTGTGGCAGGGGTCTCCTTGGTCCTTTTCTTTGCTGGGGCTTTCGCGGCTGGCTGGCTCGCAGGCGGCGGACGCTTCTTACCAGAAATCGAGCCGAGAGGGTCTCGGCACGCTTCGGCGGCCGCAATGGCGAGAGAGCTGGAGGAGAGGGTCGTACTCCTCGCGTGCGGGGGGTGGAGGGGAAGATCCGGCTCTCCTGCAAAGGCAATAACAGAGAGTTAGTCATCAGAATAAGGAAAGTTATGGGGAGTTTGCGAGCGCGAGTCGAACCTTCTCCTTGTGGGATCGGAAGCAGCGAGTCCACCTTCTGCCGGAGGTAGGCGACCTCGAAGTTCTTCCCCTCCATATACTGGAAAAGCTTCGCGTCGTCCCCCCCCCCGAGCGAGGCAGGGGGCGGTAAATCGCCTCGTCTCGCTGGAGGGGGGAGAAGGGTATGTTGTCGAAGGGTCCTTTGACGAGGACGAACTTCTGGTGCCAATAGTGGCTCTTTTTCACTGTCTCGCAGACAGTGACGTGCTGGCTCGCGAAATGGGTTGTTCCGTCTTTGTAGGCGCGGAAGGAGAAGATCTTGCAGAAGACAAGCAGGCTGAACTCTATCTTCTCCTCGCGCAGGTAGCTGGCGAATGCGACCACCACGGCGATCGCGTTCGGGGTTAGCTGGCTCGGCAAGACTCCATAGTACTTTAGTACCTGGGAAATTCACCAGAGAACGGTTAGCGTGTTCTTTGCGACGCGAGCAAGAAATGCAATAGTTGAGTAAGTTACCTGGCGCACTTTCGGCCATAGGAGGAGTCGCAACCCATTCTCAAAGTGAGCAATGGGTATGGAGATCTCGTCGGGGGACGGCTCGTTGATGGCGGGCGGTGTCCGCCGGACGGCGAGCGACGAAGCCCGAGGGTATGTACTTGTCCACGGTGGAAAGGAATTCCTCGTCGGAGAGCGTGGCGCAGAAGAAGGTGTGGTCGAGATAGGCCCCGACGCACCTGGCCCGCCCTTCGGAGTCTCCATCAGCGACCATGGTTTAAATAGTAACGAGCCGGAAGAAGCGCGAGCCGAGAATTGCGAGAGAGACTGGAAGAGAGGAAAGGGTTGAAGGCAGTTAATGCGGTGGTTAGAAAGTAAAAACCGGCGGCTTTTTATAGGAATGAAAAGAGCGGGAAGATTTTGAAGCGCCAGGGGGTGCAGATAGCTGAACCGCGCGGTGACGTTTCAACTTCTTGGACCTTACCCGCTCCGGGTGGGCTTGCGTCCTGGTGACATCCTCTAACTCGCCATAGGCGAACCAAGCTGCAGGAAAAGAAGTAAAAGTCGTGAAGGCGAGGCAGTAGTTCGCGAGTCTAAAGCTAGGCATTTATATCAAAATAGAAAATAAGCGACGTGCGAGCATAGTTAACATGACGGTAGAAGTAATGCAAAGCAAATGAGAGAGCTCGCGAGCGAGCAAGAATGTCCATATTACAGATTTTCAAATTGTTCAAAACCTCCAGGGGGGATAATACGTGCGAGCAACAAATAATAGATAACATCGCTTAATAATTAATTCACTTCCAGCGGCCGCGGCCTCGCACTCCAGAACGCGGTGGAACCCTCGGGTAGTGGTATTCGCTAACCGACTGGACCTCGCGCTGCACCAGGCGCATCTGATCCTCAATTCGCGCGAGGTGCACCCCAGGCGAGGTGACCTCGCCGCGAGCGACCTGGCGCATCTCGGCAAGGACTCGCGCGTTCGCATCCTCCATCGCGGCGAACCTCTCTTCATAGGCCGTCCTGTCCACCCGGTTCTGATCATATAGATCTCGCAGCATGAGGCCATACTTCTGGAATAGCTCGATGACCCGCCTTTTCATCTGCTTCGGGTTGCTCGGGTCCCCCAAGAAATCTATGACCTGGTTCGGCGAAGGCGGAAGCGGTATATCCTCCTCTCCGTGCTCCGACTCGGCAGGTGGGGTCAGGGAACACCTGCGAGGAAAAAATCAGCAATTAAGAGTGGGGAGGAGGCATTCGACAAATTATTTAACCTAGCGAAATGAGGATGGTACGGGCTCGCTTACGAGAAGAGCTCGGCTGACCCTTGAAGGCTTCAGTGAAGGCAGGGGTAATAGATTTCCCCAGGCCAGGACGGTGCGTCGAGTCGTCCGCGACCCGGGGTTCGGCAAGTAGCGACCCGCCCGGACTCCATTGGCCTAGAACGCCAAACCCCGGGGTGATGATGGTCGTTTTAGGTGGGGTCGGCGAGCCCACCGGAGTGGGGGTTCGCCTCTCCGGGGTCGCGAGGGGAGTCACTGCACAAAATGAATAATGCAGGTTCAGCAGACACAGAAATACAAGAGATGGCGAGGCGAACAGCTCACCCGGTCGCGAGGATGGGTCTCGCAGATCGGTGGTCCTCACATCCGGGGGGTAAGTCCTTCCAGGAGACATGAGGCGAGACCCCGTTGGCGATTGCCCGATGAGATTTTCCCCAGGAGGGTTCTGCGAGCAAAGAAACAAAATTAGGTGAGTACTACTTGGATTTTCGAACCTTCGACAGTAGAACCTGCGAGACGAGCTCGTGGCGGGGAGACGGAGACAGTGGTGATAACTCATCCTCCCCGGACAGCCGTCGGACATTCTTAGCCTTCTTAATCTGAGGCGGAGTAGGTTGCTGGGAAATCCAGGGGGCGAGCTCGGTAGCTTTGGCTTTTTGGATCGCTTGCGAGGCCTTGAGGCGAACCAATATTGCTTCCTTATTGGACATCTCGATGGATATGGCGACGAGCAGCGAAAGAGAGAAGAGGGAGAAAAAGTTCATGCACCGGCCAGAAAGAGTGGTATTTATAGCATCGGGCATGGGGCCCACCAAAAGATTCTCACCACGTCACCAAGGGGCCGGCGAACACCAGGGGTTGGATGTTTCTTCGCGAGCCTAAGGTAGCCTCGCGAAGAGCGGGGATTATGTACAACCCCGGTATTCGCCAAGAGGTGAGCGGAGACTAAGGGATCAACAGGCAAGAAGAGTAGGAAAGCGGGCGAGCCGGGCTCACGTCGGCCGCTCGCGGGAAAGCGGGTGAGCCGGGCTCACGCCGGCCGCTCGCGGGAAAGCGGGCGAGTCGGGCTCTCGGTGGTCGCTCGCAGAAGGGCGAGAGAGCCAGGCTCTCGCAGTTCGCGTAAGGGATGCCAGGCGAGAGGAGCCCCTATGGGTGGCTCGCCCAGTAAGAGTCCAGTGGAGTTTTTACCTGGAAGCCCTTGGTGGTCTGCAGTTAGCCTCTCCGAACAGCAGAGTTTGGCTGTTGGCAGACCATTTTGGGCTGCGCATAGCAAAAATATATGGCGGAATCCTGCTATTAGCAGACCGTAAGTAAAAAACTATATATAGACCTTGAAGGGCACCTTTGGAGAGGATTCCAATCTCAGCACTCTGAGCTTCCTTCTCAGGCTCTCCAAGGTGCCCAGTCTCAGCTTTGGCTTGGGAGGGGAAACGCTCTAAGATCTTTCGGGTGTGTGGTGGGACCTCCTCGCTGCGACCAAGGGTCTGTGTCTAGTTCTGAGACTTCGCTCTGTTCCTTCCAAGGGATCAGTAAGTGCTAGCTGCCCCTCATCTTTGGGGGCCCGAGCTCCACAAGAGACCAAGTTCTGGTTTCAACAGTAAGATTGGGAGAGGTGCAAGGCCATGACACAAATGCCAGTCCACTGAGGTAATTGAAGAGAGCTAAGGAGAGCATATCCAGAATGTAGGACCTATTCAATAATCATCCCCTACTAATGATACTCCGTGTCCATCGATCCTGCATCACAAATGAAGAGGAGGAAAAATTATGGAGCGGTCATGATCATGAGTGAGACGATAATAGAGAAGATTAAATTATGAGCTAGAGGCATGAAGCAGAGATCATGGAGAAATATAGGAGGTGAAAGGCATGTCTCCAGATTCGTTAACAGACGTGGTTTCTCCATTTACAACGATGATAAGCTTGGGACAATCAGTTGTCGTGTACCGCAAGGGTTTCTGCGGAGTAATGTGATTTGTGGCCCCGGAGTCTAATATCCAAAAGGGGCTATCAGAAAGACATGATATACCTTCATATGACACAGAGGCAATAGACAATTGTCTCGGACGTTCAAGTAACTAATCCCCCGAAAACTTTAGAGTTCCTCCTGCAAGGTGTCAATTTTAGATTGGGACAAGCTGTGATTGTCGGGCGTAGAAGAAGCTTGGTGAGGAGGGTTTTGTTGTTCCTGTGGGAATCCATATTTTCTATAGCTAGTTGCCTCAGTGTGATTGGCCGACCACAATAGGTACACATGTGAGTGTTGTCCCTTAAGGATGATTTCAGTCATCTCACCCACCATTGCCTCAGGAGCCCATGCAACCTCCTCGGTGTACAGTATTAGGGGGAAGCGAGTTAGTAAAATGTTGGAGAAGGGCAGGTATGTTGGAGAAGGGCAGGTATGTTGGAGAAGGGCAGGTGATCGGGTCGTGGAGACACTTGTTGGTGGAATGACTTTCAGAATCATTGAACAGACATCAGATAAGGATGCAATTGTTGCAGACGATAAAGCATTTGCGTGGACACTGTAAAGATCTGGTGGTATTTTAGTCATCATCATAGTTATACCCACTGCTTCTTTTTGCGCTTATTGGGTTGTTAGATCCAGAGTATGAGGTTAGTGTTGAACCCAAAGCCACTACGAGAGTTTTATATTGTGCCGCAAATAACGTTGAACCATCATCTGAACCAGCTTCAACAGCCTGGAGGTCCCAAAATAGATCGAGTAAGTGTTGAAGACTATCATTCCCAAAGTAACGGGACTTTAGTTCATCCCATGTAGTCTTAACAGTTTTGTGGTGCATAGTCATTTGATATGATTCACTTTCCATAGAGTTCAATATCCAGGACTGAACTCGACCATCATCGAGAAGTCATTGCTCAGTAGGCTCAATCGGGGGTCTCAAGTCAGATGATGCCATGATGGAGACCCTTAGTCGGGAGTAGTAAGCAACCGAGTGAACCCACTTTACGAAGTTCTTCTTCTTAGTAAAAGAAACAGTGCTGATCTTCAGCTCGTCTCGAACTTCACGGACAGGAGTGGGAGCGAGGTGATCGGAACGGTGGACTAGGCCGAAGCAGCAGTTATCTCCATCTTATAAATTCAAAAAGGAACTCCACTAAGTCAGAAGATGCACACAAGAAGCCATGTCAACTATTTTGCGAGCTCACTAACAAGTTCTGGCAAGCTCACGAGTAGCTTACGGCGAGCGAACTAGCATGTGATGGCGAGCGCACTAGCAGGTGTTGGCGAGCGCACCAGCAGGTGTCGGCGAGCGCACCAGCAGGTGTCGGCGAGCGCACCAGCAGGTGTCGGCGAGCGCACCAGCAGGTGTCGGCGAGCGCACCAGCAGGTGTCGGCGAGCGCACCAGCAGGTGTCGGCTAGTGCACTAGCAAGTGTCAGCGAGTGCACTACTAAGAGTATTGGAAAGCTCATGCAGGTTCTGGAAAGTCACGACAAGTTCCAGTGGGCGAGCTCAAGCGGGTTCTAGGGATAAATTCTTGTGAGCGAGCTCCTGCGAGTAAGAGGTTCCGGCGAGCTCGAAGTGTCGACTAAGTATCGGCGAACTCCAATCAGGGAGTCCTAGACTGCAAGTCCTAGTCGGTGACGGCGAGTTATGAGAAGAGATAGACGTTTTTTTCTTACGCAAAGCACCACGATCGCGCGCTCGGGCAGCGCAGGAGCGTGCGCTCGGGCAGCACGGGAGCGGGCGCTCGGGCAGCGCGGGAGCGGGCGCTCGGGCAGCGCGGGAGCGGGCGCTCGGGCAGCGCGGGCGATCGGGCAGCGCGGGCGCTCGGGCAGCGCGGGAGCGGGTGCTCGGGCAGCGCGGGAGCGGGTGCTCGGGCAGCGCGGGAGCGGGCGCTCAGCCAGCGCGGGAGCGGGCGCTCGAGCAGCGCGAGAGCTCGAGCAGCGCGGGAGCGGGAGAGCAGCGCGGGAGCGGGAGAGCGGGAGAGCAGCGCGGGAGCGGGAGAGCGGGAGAGCAGCGCGGGAGCGGGAGATCGAGCAGCGCGGGAGCGGGAGATCGAGCAGCGCGGGAGCGGGAGATCGAGCAGCGCGGGAGAGGGAGATCGAGCAGCGCGGGAGCGGGAGAGCAGCGCGGGAGCGGGAGAGCAGCGCGGGAGCGGGAGATCGAGCAGCGCGGGAGCGGGAGAGCAGCGCGGGAGCGGGAGAGCAGCGCGGGAGCGGGAGAGCAGCGCGGGAGCGGGAGAGCAGCGCGGGAGTGAGGGATCAAGCAGCGCGGGAGCGAGGGATCAAGCAGCGCGGGAGCGGGGGATCAAGCAGCGCGGGAGCGGGGGATCAAGCAGCGCGAGAGCGGGAGATCAAGCAACGCTAGGAGCTTTCAGGTATCGAAATGCTTTCATACCATGTAAATTGGTGAATACAAAAATAATAATCTTTTATTACTTTTTATAATTGAGAAGTTTAAACACATGGACACATATTTATAGGCGTCAGGGGTATATCAACTCCAAACCACAATATGAGACTAACCTATACAAAATGAACAACACTCATAATGGGCCATAGAAGTGGATTTTTAACATTTGGGCTTCTTATACAACATTTCTTCTATAAGAATAATGCATCCAACCTAAAATAAAGTAATTGTGGGAGAAGGGGACTAGAATGTATGATTAATCTCTAACCTATTAATCCCAACAACTATTTCAAATAACCAGAAGAAGAAGAAAATTATTGTTTAGGTTAAAAAGATTTCTTTTTTGCTCTCAAACATATTATTATGATTTTTAACCAAGAAGACAGGAAACCCCAAGAAAAAACATTTCTTCACGGGCTTAATCCTTAAGGGTCCGCTCGTTTGGATGGAATTGTGGGGGGGGGGGGGGGGGGGGGGGGGGGGGGGGCAGAAATTGGAATTGACCCCTCGATTCCATTTTCATTGTTCGGTATGCTTATTAAAAGGACGAAATTGGAATTCATTCTAATTCCATGGGAAATCCTAATAGCCTAATTTCCCTCTCCTTCATTACCAACCTAAGTAGGTCGGGCTTTAAATTTCCATTGCCCAGGAAGTTTCGCATCTGCCGTCCTTCTCACGCAAACGGCAAACCCACACTCCTTGGTGCTTCTCCGACTAGTTTTGTCCCCTCCGACGCCTAGTTTTGTCCCCTCCGGCGACTGGAATCATCTTCACTGGCTCCCCTCAGCCCCAGTTGCTCCTCTCACTTTTCTAGATCTGATTCTTCCTGGTTTAAGATTCCTATCCATTGTTATTGTTTTAGCATCTGAATGAAGTTGCTTGCGTCGACTGCTTATTTCCCTACATGCGTTCTTCTCCCATCACCCAGAATACGCGAAATATTAATTTATATATCACCGAAGAATCTTATCTTGGACACTAGATTGTCGCTTTTGCAAGTTGTGTTCACAAGGAAAACAAAGCTAAAGAAGACGCGCACATCAATTTCAAAGTGCAGAACAACATCATCCCTACATTTAATAATCATTCTTATTTGATGGGTTTATTTACTTAAGTGAAGTGTGATTTTAAGCAAGGTTTTGCAATCGGTAATGGTCTCGCTGATCCAGTAGTCCTGTACAAAGCTTATGTTGATTATACTTTGGAAATGGGAATCGTTGCAGAATATGACTATAACAAGATCAAGAGAGTATACCACGCCTGTGACAGGGCCGTCAAGCTTTGTTGTATTGTTCTTCCTTTCCAGTTAAGGACTATATATAGCAACGGTCAATTCCAATTCTTGTATAACTGAATTCTTGCGTACATCCAAACAACATAATTGTCAATTCTAATTCATGTGATTGAATTCTTGACTGCAGCCGAACGACAGAATTTGAATTGGCTCAATTCCAATTCGTGTGAGAATCAGAATTGAGCCCATTCCAATTCTTTTCTCTCAATTTCTTCCAAACGAATGGAGCCCAAGGCTTTTTCAGGCTTTCAATTATCCAAAGTCAAGCATCAAAACTTCAAAAAACACTAAAAATGGGTTAGATCCAGAGTAGGAACATTCTTGGGTGCCCTAATCACTTTGGGAATATTCAGCTATTATGGCGGCGATCAAATGATGCTTCACCAGCACACATGGGACAGCTTAGTATTAAGATAACGTGAGTGAAAATATGTTATGACATCAAGAAACTTCTTTGGGATACATTTCTGAAAAGGTAAGCTTTTCCGGTAGAGAGGTGAAAGATGCAGAATAAATAGGCTATGTACTTCTCCTAAACAGAACAGATTTTGTCAATGTGTAAGTAAATTTTGCAGCTCTACAAGCATGGCATAATTCACAAATTAAGTCTATATATTTTTGCTAAATCATACTAACATATTTCTCACTCCTTAGTCTTTGGGGGTTTGGGCATACAACATTCAAGTATCATGTGATATAAAATGGTAGTAAGATATTCTGTTGAACACCTTTTCTCTCTTAATTATTTTACCAGCTTCATGGGGAGAGAAAAAGTATATGAAAGAAGTCTTTAACCTGCAAGGAGAAATTAAAGGTCATAAACTCCACCACTGGGCGCAAACCATAGTATGCTGCCCCAACTCCAATGCCGGCAAATCCAGCCTACATGATGTCCAAAAGTAGCAAAATTAAGGGACAACAACACACCAGGAGACTGACAATGATAATCCATTTGCAAAAATAATGAATGCATTGATTGTTTATGTATAGAGATCAAAATTAACCTCTGTGATTGGGGTATCACGAACTCTTTCAGGGCCATACTTATCAAGAAGTCCACGAGAGATCTGTTAAAAAGATGGGTAAGGGTCACTTTAGCAATATAGTGTTATTTTTAACTTGCCACGGGATTACAAGGTTCTGATTTCTAGAGGACCTTGTATGCTCCTTGATATTCTCCAACCTAAATAATAAATAGAACCATTAGAAAAGCACAAAGAATGAAATTCAAGGTTAAACACCTCACTAAGCAAATATAACCTCCTCGCCCATCAAAAAGACTTTTGGATCAGCTGCCATCTCCTCATCTAAAGCAGAATTCAGAGCATCCCGTACTGTCATCTATATAGAAAATGAATTATCACATTTAATGTTCTCAATAGAAACTATAAAAGCATTGATGGAATTTTATATTAGAAAAAAATAGAGTCTGCATAACCTTTGATCTAGAGTAATAATTTCTTTTTAAGCAATCTACTGTTTTCAAACCAATCTCATCCTGAGGAGATACCTCTTTCAGTAATGAGGAGGAGGATTTCACGCGGGAGAACATTTTAAGGAATTGCAATGCTCTTCATATGTGGAATAATTATGTATTAAATGTTGTTTTTAATATTACTTCTAAATGTAAGGATTTGTGTATAATGGAGATCTTGGGTTGATTACATGTTTGTGGAAATTTATTGATTGAACGAATTATGAATTCATTCTAATGACTTTTTTACTTGCAATTGTTTTTTATGGTTTTAATGTTCTTATTCAGGCAAAAAAGTTGAAGTAAAGAAATAGGAGCATTTGACATGGAATAGTAGTATGGATGACGTCAAGGGACAAGAAATAGATAGAATGGAAGTTTAACAACTACAAGTGAAGTGAGTGAAAGACTAGAAATACCATTTAGACAAATATTAACCTTAAAATGGACTAAAATTTCCAAATATAGATAAGCCTTTGGGATGGAATACTAATATGATGAGACAATGCTAGACCAACAACAGTCAGGAAATAGTCACAATGGGAGTTGCAACTACAGAACTACTGCTTACAACAATAATCAACAGAATAATAGAGATACATATTTTATGTATATTCTGATGTTATAATTTCATTTACTGTCTCTCATTATTGTCAAGTGTAAAATTCATAAATTTGTTTGTTTGGCATGTAGGCTAACCCCATGCAGAAAAATGAATCAACAAGCATATCAATAACTATAAGGCCCCGTTCATTTGGGTGGAATTGGTGAAAAGAATTGAAATTGAAATTGCCAATTCCACTATTCGGCAATCAATCTTTTTGGTGGGAATTGGAATTCAATCCAATTCCGTGGGAATTCAGAATATGTTGTTTTTCTTCCCCCCATTTCCGACCTCTTTAGGTCGGACTTGGGAATTCCCGCGAGCCTCGCAGCTCATCCCACATCCCGCGTCCCAGCGGCCAGCACATCAAGCGCGTCTTCCCCAGCTCGCCGAGAAAGGATCGAGCAACTAGAAATAGGGAGAATCCTCTGGAACAGGGAAGAGATAGTTTCTCTCTACTTGTCTTCAGGTGGGAAGTGTGCAGAATGGAGAGGCGCTGCTCCATGAGAAAGGGGTTTTCCCGAGCAGCTGCAAGTTGAAGACGAAGTGGGTAGCTTGAGAGATCGGGTGCCGATTGAGGGAGGAGAAACCCGCCCAGCGTCACCGCCGACGAGAAAGGTACGAAGACTGATTTTGTCGCGATTCCAATTATTTTTCATCACCTGTAGTGGATTGGAATGAGGATGTGTTAAATTTTCAAGGAAATCCTGATAATATTTATTTTGTTGCCCTTGAAATCAATTGTTATTTTGTTGACAGCATGGAATGAATCCGTCTCCATTGTCACTACTTCATCCTGTCCCTAACAATTCGTTAGAGAGGCGTTGCTCAGAATCTAACCGAGCTCTTCATCACTAATTATAGTTTGTTCACAATATAGTTTGATTTCTTCCTTTCATTTGGGGGTTTCCCGAAGCTAGCTGGTAGTGAATGTTTGGGGCTAATTATAGAACGATTTATAATTTCAATAGCTTTCTCCTTAATTTACAATATGAGGGTTTTCTTCAAAGCAATAAACAGAGCAATTTACTCCTGATGGTTATATATTCACAAAAATAGAGCAATTTTTTTGTTCGCACTTGATGGTTTTATTTTCACATGCTTGATGTCCAATTTCAATTCCAACCATTGAATTTTAAAATGCAGCCGAGGAGAAAAAAGAGAGAAAAAAAAAAGTGAATATGCCACGACTACAAGTGAGAGAGAAAAAGATAAGCTACCTCATCATGTGGAAGAGGGCCTTATGACAAATTTATAATGTTGATCGGTGTTATGCCCCCGAACGCGCTGCGATTCACGGGGCATCATTATGCTCGACGACCAAAGGAGTCCACAAGGAGCAACAGGGCTGAACCATCCGGTTCAGATCCCAATCACTAAAAGGAAGTCTGCGGGGCTGAACCACACGGTTCAGCCCCTATTGGGGGGGCCGGCCGGCCCCCTCTAGCCTCGGGGTATTTATAACCCCAAGACTCTCTTGGATGGGCTATGAAGATTATTATTCAGGTATTCCCCCGCCTTCCCTCTCAACCCCAACCCTAATATCTCCTCCTTCTCTAGGTCTTCTTCATTCTCGCTCTCTCCCTTCAGCGTTCATAACAATCGGCATCTAAATGAACGTGGAAAACTGTGAAACAAATGATGTTGAGGTGCTCTCCCAGAGGCCACAAATGTAAGGTCAAAGTCAAGGTGCAACAATTCCAAGGGAAAAAAGAAAACTTTTAAAGTGAGAAGAAGCTGATACTCTAAACCTTGAACTTCTGGACGAAATCATATTCCTTTGTAGAGAAGCTAAACCTTTCTTTCTTTTATTTTCTATTCTCTTCAAATTATTATTCACTCTCTTCTCCTAATTCCTAATCATGTTGTTGATATAACAATATAACTTGACGCAAAATATGAACGTGGTAGTAAGCAGTATTTACATACTAAACACTAAACACAAACAAGAAAAAAAACACCAACATATAAATTTGTATCCATGAACTACTAAATTTCAATTGAACATAACTGACTATTAGGAGCTTTTGTCTCTAAGATCATAAAATGATCGTCTTACTATTAGGAGCTTTTCTAAGATCATAGAATGAACACATTTACACTTGAAAGATCGTCTTACTATTAGGAGCTTTTGTCAAGGATCTAGTAATAGGACACTGGTTAACGGAAGAAGATGAGGACCAAATTGAAATTCTTTGTATTATTCAAATAACCTTGTTATGTATCACTGGTAAAAGACGGAGCCTTGACCTAGTTAGACTAGAAGGGTAATTAGGATGAATGGAATTAGAGTTCGGTGGAGGAGGAAACTTGGAGGAGAAGGGTTTGACAAGTGGAGTAGTGGTAAAGGATTGGAAGAAGTGGAGGGGAACTTGGAGGGCATCGGCTAGTTAGCTAGCATGTGAGTACATTGGGAGTTCTCTACAGAGGAGTCAACTGGGGTGGAGGACACCAATTTAAAAAATATATTGCTTGCCCTATTCCAATGGATCAAGAGGCTTGAATACAAGGGTTTGAATCAAAAGCTAATAAACTCAATACAACCATGATGGACCAGCTTTTAAACGCAGTAAAATGAAATAACTGAAAAAGACACACCATTGTTCAAAATAAACTGAAGAAATAATTAAAAATAAGGAAATAAAATAAACATAAATAAATGATTTCCGCAATACGTTCAATTCTCGGGCTTCCTTTGGAGGATTTGGACCAAAGCACATCTAACACTTGCACAAGTACAACACCAACACGGCTAAGATATATTTAAGACACATGTTGGACATGCAATAGAAAAGTCTTAAAAAACAATAATGAACATGAAAATCAAAAACTATATTAAAATGTCTAATTCAGTCACATGACATGTTTATGTTCTAAGTCTATGACAATTAAGCACGGAAGAAGGATTGAAATTTAGAAAAATATCTCTAGCAAATAATGTTGTCATCACATATGACATTCATCTTGATGAACGGTTAGATTTTGTGATTTATCCATGAAATTAATTGTTGTGCTTCTCTCATGACTACATTTTCATAGATAAACTTTAGGAGTTAGGTTTTTCTAATATTTATAGTAACAACATTTGTGAAATGTGAATAGTGTTAATAATTATTTTTTATATGCAAGTGGTTATAGTTTAACAGCATAAAAACTTACATGATTTTTTAAATTGATACAATGGAGCCATGTTCTTGTCCTATATTTCTAAGAATTTCATCTTTTGCCCGTATCCCTGTTACCTCGGCTAAAGCCATGAGAAACAGCTAAACTGTTCTATATAATCAGATAATACGCAGAATACTTCAATCGATAAAGTTCAAAAATAGACAAATGTATCATCCATTACCTCTTTGGCAACACTGGAATAATTTCTCCCTGCAGATACAATTAGGATAACCCTCTCCGCTCGTCCCAAGATCTACAAGTATAAGCAAAAAAAGATTTCTTCCAATGAGAAAATGAAAAGTGATGGAAAATGGAAAAAAAAGAGCACAACAGTTTTTCATATATATATATATATAAAAACTTTTACAGAAGAAGCTAAGGCTCCGCATCCCAGCCTCTGCCTAATGACTCCCAGCATCGTCCTGCAAATTAAGTACCAAGGGTTTTAAGATCCTTAACAGAAAAAGGATATTAAATCCAATCTACGTGCATTTAAAATCCCAGCAGATGGAATCCATTAATTGGAATGTTATGAATTAATGAATGGGTGAGAAGGGCATAGAATTCCTTGAAAATTATAGCTTTCTGATAAGGAAATTAAAAAAAAAACAGGATCAGGCTGACTTCATGTGTACTTTTCTCCATATCGTTAAATGTAGAAATAATACATGCAATGTAATAATCACTTCAACTGCAATGATTCTGCATATTTTCTAATTCCTGACTGGTTTCAGATAATCTCTAAGGAATTCGACAAAACGAAGCAAAGTAAAAAAAAACAGGTAGGAAAACTGTGTATTAGCAGTGATCGAAGAAACTGTGTAAGAAATATAAATTTATCACCAGTTAAACATGCAAGAGCTATGATGATGCGAAAACAGAAAAAGTGGACCGGAGCAAGCAGAAGAGACGACCCTAAAAATCAAACAAGGTAAGAGCAGTGATCAAAGAAGACTTTCACCTTGATGCAAGTAAATTCTCCGGATAATGGCGTGTAGACAAGTCCAGGAAGCGACGACCGAAGCAGATCGCAGCTCAGATGTTGCCCCGGAGAAGAAATTGACGTCGGTAGAACGGGGAGAGATGGAAGAACCCTATTTCTTTTTTTGGTTTTTAGGTCAATTCGCAATTAACAGCGGATCGGAGAACCTATCGCGACGCTTGAACGGGCCCTGGCCTGCGACTGAAAGGGCGATCCGGAAGAGATATGGAGAGAATCTCGTGCCGCGCAGCACGAGAGGCCGAGAGCGAGTTGGTAGAAATCGAAGAGCAAGGGAATTCGCAACACTCCTCTGCCCTTTCTCACTTGGGCAAGAATAGGAAAATTGTTAAACATTGGAAAAAAAAATCATTATACTCAGAAGTCCAATTCTCAATAATCGCACCTCATCGAATAATCTCCTCCTCTCAATCTCTCTCTTCTCATTGCCTAAATCCTGATCGTAATTCATCCAACTAAAATCCCAAAAAAGTAGTCACTTTCTGGTTACAGGAAGGTTTGCATGTCATTTAACTTGTTTTATAGTTAATCTAGTTTGAGAAAAGAGAGCATAAGTAGTTGTTTGTGATTTTTCGTAAGCCTCTTTAAATTTGGAGTTTTTATAATTTTAATCTAATTTGTTCCCAAATAACTCAATTTTGTCTACTAGTTAGATAATTTGTGAATTCTTAGCTAAATATTTCTTTCTTTTCATCTTATTTTCATAATTTATGGCTTCTCATAAATCCCTAAATTTTATTTTTAGCTTTCTTTTGATTTAAATAAAATTTTAGTTTAATTAGAAATCTTATTAATGACTTATGAATATTTCTAATACTTTTGCTCTGGAATAGCAAAAACTTAAGTATGTGGGTATTTGATGAGTAGTTGTTATACTCATCTTTTAGTATAGTTTTGTTGCAATATCAATATTAATTTATGAAATTTATATGCGGAATCCTAAGTAAATTATTTCTTATTATATTTATGTACTAGCTTAAGCTTGTTTTCTATTTTTTTAAGTTTGTTTGGACATTTTAAGCAGAAATCGCAAGTACACGCCCTAGGTCACGGGCGTGACCAAGGGCGTGTCAGCCTTGAAAGTTGTTCCATACCTGTTGTCGCTATCCTAGGCTCAAGCCGAGAGAAATCGCCAAGTAAACGCCCTAGGTCACGGGCGTGACCAAGGGCGTGTCAACTTAAACCACAGTTCCAGCTCAGTTGGCCGCGTCATGGAGCCATGTCGTGACTTTCGCCAAGTACACGCCCATTTAACCTCCAACCAATCTCGCCGCTCATCTAGCTGTCACGCCCTGATCCAGCCATGTACACGCCCGCGACATCCAATGTTACGCCCGTGTAACCTCCAGAACAATAACCACGCCTCCGTCCCACCAGAATTTCCCACTAAGAGGAGTTTCAATTATTACACGCGCCTTGGTCACGTGCATTACCGAGGGCGTGACGTGTCTTGTAACGCCTGCAATTACTCTAGGTCGCGCTTCCCCCGCAGCCGTTTTGTACATGCCTAGTACACGCCCTTGGTCACGAGTGTGACCGAGGGCGTGTAACATGAAATTTCTACCTATTTAAAGCCAGCATCTCTAGATCTCAAGGACATCCTTTTTCTTCCCCTCTTGGACCGAAACTCTCTTCATTTGCCCCTTTTGGGTTGAAATGCTTTTCTTCTTTTGTATTTTCTTATTTTTGTTGGATTTTAATGCGCTCTTAGAGGGGGTGAAAAAGGGTTTTAGAACCTTTAATATTTAATGAAAAACTTTTGATATTTTAGATGAATAAAAAAGCAAAGTGTTAGATATCGAAAACCAAATCAATTTATTGAACAAGAAAAGACACGATTATCATATATTAAATTGATTACAAAATTGGACCTCTATGACGCTAGAAATCAAAGCAAATATTAATACTCCTTTTGTTTTCTATATTGACTCTTCTCCCAGGAACCGGTTGGATTTAGTCGGTCCTTCCCATGATATGGCCTCAAATCGTTCTAGCTTCTCTATCCCCGGAAAGGCCTCGAGCACCCCTAGATCTAAGCCCTAGACCTAGTCGCCTTGTGGTGAATTCCCCCTAAGTCGCACATAGACCTAGTCGCCAACAACTACGGCGAATTCACTAACCGAACACAAAGATAAAAGTAATACGAAATATGAAATACAAATTTAAAACTCCATATGAGGAAACCTAAAGGAGATGATGAAGAGCCACTAAAGATCATTGAAGTCAAAGCGTGCGCTCTTCATGTTGAGTTAGCATTGATCCAAGCTTCCTTTGATTCCTTCTTTTGAGATTGAGTGAGAGATCCTTTGTGGTCTCGAAATACGGCCTCAAAAAATTTAGAGTGCTGGAATAAGGCTCCTTGAGATGTGTAAACTTGAAAAGAACGAATGCCACCAATTTATAGGAGAGCAAGCTAACGATGGCGTTAGGGCTAACGCATGTCGTTGACTCTGTATAGAAATATTTTGATGGCTCGAATACACATTCCAGGAAGGACATATCGATAAACACAAATTCAGTTGAGTTAAAACTTGCGTCGAATAGAAGTCGACGCAACTTCAACTAGATGTTGATGAGTAGTAAAATATACGTATTTTTATATAGTTATTAATATAATTTTAAGTAATATTATACATATTTTATGAATAAATTGCTTGTTTTATTAGTTTTCTTACTAACTTAGCTTTATTTCTCTTTTTCAGCATGTTGGCATTTTTTGTCAAGTCACGCTCTGGGTCACGCCCGTGACCATGAGTCACGCCCGTAACCAAGGGCGTGTAATTTTAAAATGCCAACTTTCCAGCTGTCGGCCATTTTCAGGAGAAATCCCAAAGAATTGACCAAGTCACGCCCGTGACACTTCTGGTCACGCCCGTGACATTTCGGATCACACCTGTGTACTCTTGGTCAAGACGAATAGGCCGCGCAATCACGCCGAATCGGCCTGATTTCTCGACAAATCAAGTCACGCGCCGTGTCAACACTGGTCACGCCCGTGTTCTGCCAATCAGCCAGCGTGACACGCCCAAAGTCACGACCCATGCTGCTGACGTCTGCCGCCCATAGTCATGCCCGTGACACTTCAAGTCACGCCCGTGTGCAGTCTTATTTGATGGGGATCCTTCGAGAAGGCGGTCGTTACAGCCGAGCAAATGTCACGCCCCAGGTCACGGTCGTGACATCGAAGTCAAGCCCGTGACCCAGGGCATGTAAAAATAAGTTTTTGCCTATAAATAGAGGGACTCGGCTGAAGGAATTCTCATCCAGAATTTCATGTGTTAGCTAGTCTCTGGAGTAGTTTAGGACTTGTATTTGAGTTATTTTCTACATTTCTAAGTAGCCACTTTCTCTTTCTAGTTGTAATCTTCATTTTGGTAATAAAATATTTGTTTTCTTATCTTAACTTTGTCTTATAATGTTTAGAAGTAGTCTCTGAGTGATGTTTTCCAAACCCTATTTGGGTTTTGAGTATGTAACACTCTTTTTAGTTTTAATTTTCAGTCTTTATATAACTGTTTATATCACCTCCATCTCAGATGAAAGGCTAAGAACTTTTTAGCGCTTAATTAAGATAGTTGGGATGGATATTATTTATGTACTTTTATAAGTATTTCATTTCTATACCACTCCCGTCCTGGATGAGAGGCTAAGAACTTTTTAGCGCTTGATTAAGATGGTTGGGACAGATATTATATCTGCTTTTATATAAGTCTTTCAATTCTATACCACCCCCGTCTCGGATGAAAGGCTATGAACTTTTTAGCGCTTGATCAAGACGGTAGGGCGGATACTATTTCTGCACTTTATAAATCTTTTAGTTTTTCTTTACTGCTTAAATTATTAACATGTATTTCTAATTATTAATGCAGTCTCCATTCCGATGAGTGGCTAATTTCCTCTAGTGCACAATGCCGAAGAGTATTGGGACAAATAAATGGTTTTCTAAAAAGTTAAAACATCTCTTTCTAAAATAATTAACGAGTTTAAGGTTTACCCGAGAAAAACGTTGAGTGGAACCATATAATCGATGTGTGGTTTTCATTTCTATTTCTCGTACACTAGTTAGCCGAGAGGCTCGTGCGTATGGACCGATCGCTCACGGGTAAAGAGAAGTGTACTCTACCCTCGAGAGAGGATGAGGTAAGTCTCCCGAATTAGAAGTAAAAACCCAATAGCGGGGTTCACAATATAAAGCGAGTATTAAGGAGACTCAATTAAAGAACGAGAGTTCGGTCGAATATTCATAATCTCAGGTGGGCGTACCCTCGAGAGAGAAGCGTTCATACTTATGGAACCTCCACGGCGAAGCCGTTTTAATGTTTTGAAAAGTCATAACTTTTACTTCTAAAAAAGACTATTTTCGTCTCAAGGTAATTCGACATCGGACGCTATCTTTATCATCGTTTAGAACTCTAGTTATACGCTTTTATCGTTTTCGTTTAAAAACCCACGCTAAAAGCTTATTCCGATAAAATAATAGTTCGTTCCTCAAAGTAGCTATAATCAACACAACCCGCGGAAATATACGACCCCGATATTTTCTAAAACAAAATATCATGTATTACTCGCGATAAGGTATACTTTCCTTTATCAAATGATTAGTTTGGATTAAAATTTAAACAAAAGCTTTTCAAACCAATTTAGTGCAAAACTCTCCTTTTCTATTATAAAAAATCAATAAAATTTGGCATCGTAGCCCGGGCATAATCGTCAATACTTCAAAAAAAGAAAAGATCGTTACTTCTATCCCTCGATAGGATAACTGTTAGTTTCTCAAATTAGAAGTACTTGCGAATATTCTATTTTTAAAAGAGATGACACTTATGCTACTTAGAGATTGTTATGACAAATATTCTGCTGGAAAAAACCTTTATAATTTATCCAACAAATTATCTTAAAGTGATTTCATCAGTTAAGTTGTATTACCCACATTGTATAGAAAGAGTAAAATAGTTATTATATGTCTTAGGATGTCACACTCACCTTAGAGTGTCAAGACCGGGTCAAGATAAACACAAATTCAGTTGAGTTAAAACTTGCGTCGAATAGAAGTCGACGCAACTTCAACTAGATGCTGATGAGTAGTAAAATATACATATTTTTATATAGTTATTAATATAATTTTAAGTAATATTATACATATTTTATGAATAAATTGCTTGTTTTATTATTTTTCTTACTAACTTAGCTTTATTTCTCTTTTTCAGCATGTTGACATTTTTTGTCAAGTCACGCTCTGGGTCGCGCCCGTGACCATGAGTCACGCCCGTGACCAAGGGCGTGTAATTTTAAAATGCCAACTTCCAGCTGTCGGCCATTTTCAGGAGAAATCCCAAAGAATTGACCAAGTCACGCCCGTGACACTTCTGGTCACGCCCGTGACATTTCGGATCACGCCTGTGTACTCCTGGTCAAGACGAATAGGCCGCGCAATCAAGCCTAATCGGCCTGATTTCTCGACAAATCAAGTCACGCGCCGTGTCAACACTGGTCACGCCCGTGTTCTGCCAATCAGCCAGCGTGACACGCCCAAAGTCACGACCCATGCTGCTGACGTCTGCCGCCCATAGTCATGCCCGTGACACTTCAAGTCACGCCCGTGTGCAGTTTTATTTGATGGGGATCCTTCGAGAATGCGGTCGTTACAGCCGAGCAAATGTCACGCCCCAGGTCACGGCCGTGACATCGAAGTCAAGCCCGTGACCCAGGGCATGTAAAAATAATTTTTTGCCTATAAATAGAGGGACTCGGCTGAAGGAATTCCCATCCAGAATTTCATGTGTTAGCTAGTCTCTGGAGTAGTTTAGGACTTGTATTTGAGTTATTTTCTACATTTCTAAGTAGCCACTTTCTCTTTCTAGTTGTAATCTTCATTTTGGTAATAAAATATTTGTTTTCTTATCTTAACTTTGTCTTATAATGTTTAGAAGTAGTCTCAGAGTGATGTTTTCCAAACCCTATTTGGGTTTTGAGTGATTAACACTCTTTTCAGTTTTAATTTTTAGTCTTTATATAACTGTTTATACCACCCCCATCTCAGATGAAAGAGTAAGAACTTTTTAGCGCTTAATTAAGATGGTTGGGATGGATATTATTTATGTACTTTTATAAGTATTTCATTTCTGTACCACCCCCGTCCTGGATGAGAGGCTAAGAATTTTTTAGCGCTTGATTAAGATGGTTGGGACGGATATTATTTCTGCTTTTATATAAGTCTTTCAATTCTATACCACCCCCGTCTCGGATGAAAGGCTATGAACTTTTTAGCGCTTGATTAAGACGATGTGGCAGATACTATTTCTGCACTTTATAAATCTTTTAGTTTTTCTTTACTGCTTAAATTATTAACATGTATTTTTAATTATTAATGCAGTCTCCATTCCGATGAGTGGCTAATTTCCTTTAGTGCACAATATCGAAGAGTATTGGGACAAATAAATGGTTTTCTAAAAAGTTAAAACATCTCTTTCTAAAATAATTAACGAGTTTAAGGTTTACCCGAGAAAAACGTTGAGTGGAACCATATAATCGATGTGTGGTTTTCATTTCTGTTTCCCGTACACTAGTTAGCCGAGAGGCTCGTGCGTACGGACTGATCGCTCACAGGTAAAGAGAAGTGTACTCTACCCTCGAGAGAGGATGAGGTAAATCTCCCGAATTAGAAGTAAAAACCCAATAGCGGGGTTCACAATATAAAGCGAGTATTAAGGAGACTCGATTAAAGAACGAGAGTTCGGTCGAATATTCATAATCTTAAGTGGGCGTACCCTCGAGAGAGGAGCGTTCATACTTACGGAACCTCCACGGCGAATCCGTTTTAATGTTTTGAAAAGTCATAACTTTTACTTCTAAAAAAGATTATTTTCGTCTCAAGATAATTCGACATCGGGCGCTATCTTTATCATCGTTTAGAACTCTAGTTATACACTTTTATCGTTTTATTTTAAAAACCCACGCTAAAAGCTTATTCCGATAAAATAATAGTTCGTTCCTCAAAGTAGCTATAATCAACACAACCCGCGGAAATATACGACCCCGATATTTTCTAAAACAAAATATCATGTATTACTCGCGATAAGGTATACTTTCCTTTATCAAATGATTAGTTTGGATTAAAATTTAAACAAAATCTTTTCAAACCAATTTAGTGCAAACTCTCCTTTTCTATTCTAAAAAATCAATAAAATTCGGCATCGTAGCCGGGGCATAATCGTCAATACTTCGAAAAAAGAAAAGACCGTTACTTCTATCCCTCGATAGGATAACTGTTAGTTTCTCAAATTAGAAGTACTTGCAAAACTCCTCGAAAACACCCGCCTAATTCTAATCTCATCATATAAAGGTTGTGCAAACAACCAAAAGAAGTTTTCCAAATCATAATCATCAAGTTTTTGGCGCTGTTGCCGGGGAACTCGTGTTGTTATTTTGAAAAAAGGAACCGCTATTAATTTTATTACTTACATATTTTCAAAAACTAAAAAATGTACATATATAAAAAAAACACAAATAAAAAACAAAAAACCCCAAAATACTTTTTTTTAGTACATGACCCGAGGAAGCTCGTCGGACGATTCGAATATTCTTTTTGACCCTGAAATCGAGCGCACCCTTCGTGAGCGCCTCCGATCTCGTGATCAAAACTTACTCGAAACCACCAAAGAGTCTATCGGAGATATTGAAAATATGGTCGATCTGAATCTAAATGAGGCTCCGCCACTGACCATAGCTTATTATGCCTTGCCAAATTTAGAAGATACAGGATCTAGTATAACTCGCCCAACGGTGGCCAATAATAATTTCGAAATAAAATGTAGCATCATTCAAATGATACAACAGTCAGTCCAATTTGACGTTTGCCAAATGAGGATCTGAATTTACACCTTTCGAATTTTTTGGAAATATGCGACACTTTCAAAATTAATGGTGTTACTGATGACGCTATTCGTTTACGCTTATTTCCATTTTCGCTGCGGACAAAGGCCAAAGCGTGGCTAAGTTCTCTCCCCAGAGGATCCATAACCACATGGCCCGGATTGACGGAATTTTTTTTAACAAAGTATTTCCCCCCGTCCAAAACCGCTAAACTACGCACAGATATCGCCTCTTTCATTCAATATGATTCCGAGTCTCTCTATGAGACTTGTGAGCATTTCAAAGAGTTCTTGCGTAGGTGTCCTCATCACGCGCTGCCGTTATGGCTATAGGTCCAAACATTTTATAATGGTTTAAATTTCTCAACGCGACAGATGATCGATGCAGCCGCCGGGAGAATGTTAAACAACAAAACTCCGGAGGCCGCTTAAGCTCTGTTCGAAGAAATAGCCATGAACGCCTATCAATGGAATGCGCCTAGATCACGCCCTACAAAACCAACTGAGATATATGAAGTGGACGTCACTTATCACTTAGCCTCTCAAGTCGAAAGGTTAAGTAAGCAAGTGATAGAGATGATTGCTTCCTCCTCCACTCCCGCTTGGGTTAATAATAATAATAATAAGTTTGTTGAAGAAACTGTAGATTACCTAGGCAACCCAGTTAGGCCCCCCTTCAACCCTAATAATAATCCGTATAGTAATAATTATAATCCGGGTTGGAGGAACCACCCAAATTTCTCCTGAAGCAATCCTAACAATGCTCAGAGGCCCCCAAATGTGAATCCGCAGTGATTTCCACAAGGATTCCAGCCTCCTCCTCCAAAACCTTCTCTACTCAAAGATATTTTTGCTAAATACATCGCGTCCACCGAATCAAATATCCAAAATATTACCGGATCAATTAAAAATTTGGAAAATCAGGTTGGACAACTCGCCAAGATGGTCTCCGAGCGGCCATATGGAGCTTTACCAGGGAACACAGAGCTGAACCCCAGAGAAAATGCCAATGCCATAAACCTTAGCAGTGGCAAGGAGGTAACCTCCCCAAAACGGGTTGAGCCCAAGGTACATATTTCGACATCGACCCATACACCCTCTTATTCGTTAGATAATTTAACGAGTATTCCGACTGTGCCGAACATTTTTAGCCTGTCCCTTCTTTATCCCTCAAAAATAAACAACGAGCGGAAGGACGAGCATTATAAAAAATTCTTACAAATTTTAAAACAAATCCACATAAACGTTCCTTTCTGCAAGGCACTCTCCTAAATGCCGAAATACGCGAAATATCTTAAAGAGTTGCTTTCTAATAAAAAGCAACTCGAAGATGTTTCGCGTGTTTCCCTTAACGCGGAATGCTCGGCTGTTCTCCTTAACAAATTGCCGCCAAAATTGAACGACCCGAGACGATTCTCCATCCCATTTCTCTTAGGCAATATGTTAATAAAGTACGCTCTAGCAGTCTTAGGCGCCAACATCAATTTGATGCCCTTTTCCCTTTTCAAAAAACTCGATTTAGGCATCCCGAGTCCGACAAAGATGAGCATCCAACTCGCGGATCGCTTGGTAAAGTACCCGATAGGGGTAGTGGAGGATGTTCTGGTCAAGGTCGACAAGTTTATCTTCCCGGTAGACTTCATTGTTGGGTTTTTCTAGAACCATACATCAAATGTAGGCGCAGCGGAAATGAAGAGAAACAACCCAAAAGATTCGGATCGACCATGAATATTGAATCAAGAAGTTAATCAAAATGCTAGGTATGAAATTACCTTGGCGGGATTGGATCAAATCCAACCTAGATGCTCCAAGAAGAAGATTGCCTTCGTCGGCTTTGCAAGAGTTCTCACGTAGAATAATGTCCACGTCTCTACAGCAGTCCACACGAGCCGGGAGAAGAAGACTACACCTTGCGCTTCCACGGATTGCTAGATCCGCTTCAGGAAGAACAACACCGACGACGATCGCCGGAGAGGAGGTCGGCGGAGGCGATTCAGACAGCGGAACTCTTCCGTCGGCTAGGGCGAGAGGCGGAACTCTTTCCGTCGGCTCAACTTGTCGCAAGTTATGAGAACCCTAAAAAGAAGTCCTATTTATACCCAAAGGATAAACAGCTTCAAGAAGAATCACTATCCGCAGACCACACAGCAGAATAGGGGCTTCTGTTACAATTCGTCAGGATTCCACAGAACAGCATTCATCGAGTTTTCACGGGACAATCCGACGAATTCCGACGAATCACATCAGACGACAACATTTGCCGAGTTAATGCTCTCTGTGACAATTCGTCGAGATTCCACGGAACAATCCGACGAATCCCGATGAATCCGACGAATCACGTCAGGCGGCAACATTTGCCGAGTTAATGATCTCTGTCACAGTTCGTCGAGTTTCCACGGAACGACCCGACGAATTCCGACGAATCCGATCAGACGGCAACACTTGCCGAGTTAAGGGACTCTGTAATAATTCGTCGAGTTTCCACGGGACAATCCGACGAATCCGACAAATTCTATCCGTGTAAACCCGACGAATTCAGACATCAACATTTGCTGGACTTCCCCCATTCTTTATGGTGATTGGTAACCTTTACCAACATAGTCAATCTTCCAACTTCTCCACATGCTCTTATGTGCGACCCTGCAGGCTCATATCGCGTTGGCAGTGACATTACATGTTTGACCACTTCTAGATCACAATGGTAACTCCAACAGTCTCCCACTTGATCTTGAAAGTATCAAACAAAAACCTCACAAACAATGAGCGGCATCTAGCAATGCATCATTGCTCCCCAAGCAATAAGAGTTCATAACTCATAAGCCTTTATGACCAATGTTCCAGCGTTGTCTTTGTCCCTTTGTCCCTTACATCCGGAAAGAACTAGAGGCATGGACCGTGTCACCCTCATAATAGCTCAATCCAAGTTTCTTGATCTAGAACGGACTTCCAGAGAATGGTGAGCTCAATATCACATATTAACTCTACCAAGCATGGCCATGCATTTCTCAGTCCAATTCCATCAAGGGGCCCATGGATGCAACTCCTGTTATATAGGAGGACAAATCCCATATCTGCTCACACCCAAACACCCAAATGATTCGTAACGTACCCAACGACCACCCTTATCATCAACCTTCTTCAAGGAAGACTTTAGATGACATCAAAGCACGCTCTTCCTCACTCGATGAATGCTGTGACTTCAGGTCAAAGGACCACAACACCATTGTCAAATGAGACCTACTTGTGACACTTTTAAGTAACAATCCACAAAGTAGTCTCAGGTTGGGTCTGTCCAGTACAACTTGTTCACCAACAAGTACCCACGTGATGACTTGATATCACAATATCATGACCTGTGAGAATCGGTCATCAGTCAACACACATGCTAGTCTTAATGTATCATCATCACCCTTAGCTTCTACGATGATACCTCGACCAGGGACCTTTTAAGAATGAAGCTTCGAAATCATAGGCTCTCACATTCAAGTCACGTACTTGATGTCCTATGGAAGCGAACATTCTAAGGGTATTTATCACGAATTTTATTCTATCATATAGAAACAGTATATCGTAATAAAAGAACTTGCCATTAATTGTAAAAGGAAATAATTGGTACACTATTCATCATATGAATAATAAACAGCCAACAGAATGTATATATTTTACATGCAACCCACAAGACTCCCACTAGAGATGATCACTCAGGTATCGTATACCCATTGATCTAGTATGACCATCATGCTTTCTCTGCGCGAGAGGCTTTGTCAGTGGATCTGCAATATTCTCCTCAGTCGGCACTCTGCAAATGTTCACATCTCCTTGTTCGACAATCTCACGAATAAGATGGAACCGCCGAAGTATGTGCTTGGAGCGCTGATGGGATCTAGGTTCCTTAGATTGTGCAATTGCACCATTGTTATCACAGTAGAGAACTACGGGACCAACAATGCTAGGAACTACATCTAGCTCGCCGATGAATTTCCTAATCCATACAGCCTCCTTCGCTGCGTTTGCCGCAGCGATATACTCGGCCTCAGTTGTAGAATCAGCAACTGTCTCTTGCTTGGAACTCTTCCAGCTCACAGCTCCTCCATTCAGGCAAAACACAAACCCTGACTGAGACTTCGAATCATCCCTATCAGTTTGGAAGCTGGCATCCGTGTAACCACTTACAACGAGCTCTTCCTCTCCACCATATACCAAGAATACATCCTTAGTCCTTCTCAAGTACTTCAGGATATTCTTTACGGCTATCCAGTGACATTCACCGGGATCAGACTGATACCTGCTAGTCATGCTCAAAGCAAAAGAGACATCGGGTCGAGTACATAACATTGCATACATGATTGACCCAATTGCCGAAGCATATGGAATCAACTTCATGCTTATCTTCACAAGATTTTGGACACTGGTCCTTAGAGAGATTCACACCATGAGACATGGGCAAAAATCCTTTCTTGGACTCAAGCATGTTGAACCGCTTCAACACCTTCTCAATGTACGTACTCTGGGTCAAACCCAGCAACTTCTTCGATCTATCTCTATAGATCTTAATACCGAGTATGTAAGTCGCTTCACCCAAGTCCTTCATAGAAAAGCAGTTCCCTAGGTTGTTCTTAACAACTTTCAGGGTAGGTATGTCATTCCCGATCAACAGTATGTCATCTACATACAATATCAGGAAGACAACAATGCTCCCACTGATTCGCTTGTAAACACACGGTTCATCCTCGTTCTTGACAAAACCAAACTCTTTGATCTTCTTATCAAAACGAAGATTCCAACTTCTAGAGGCCTGTTTCAATCCATAGATGGACCTATTCAACTTGCATATTTTAGTGGCTTCATTTGGGGATACAAAACCCTCGGGTTGTGTCATGTACACTTCCTCAAGGAGGTTTCCATTTAGGAAAGCCGTTTTGACATCCATCTGCCAGATCTCGTAGTCATAATACGCAGCAATAGCAAGCAATATCCTAATAGACTTTACCATGGCAACAGGGGAAAAGGTCTCATCATAGTCAACACCATGAATTTGCTTGAAACCCTTAGCCACTAGTCGTCCTTTGAATGTCTGTACATTCCCATCCATGTCGGTCTTCTTCTTGAAGACCCACTTGCACCCTATGGGTCATACCCCTTCAGGTGGTTCCACCAAGTTCCAAACTTGGTTTGTATACATGGAGTCCATTTCAGATTTCATAGCCTCAAGCCATTTGTCGGAGTTCGGTCCATTCATAGCCTCTTGGTAGGTCGCTGGTTCATCATCATGATCCATAAGCAACACATTACCTATTTGAGACACGAGAAATCCATATCTCTCAGGCTCAAATCTTGGTCTACCAGATCTATGTAGGACTTGTGTCTCTTGAGCAGGTTCTCTAGCTACAACATCTTGTAGTCCTGGCTCAGATTCCAATTCTGGTTCATTCACTACTTGTGGTTCTTGAACTTCTTCAAGTTCTACCTTTTGCGTCGTTCTTGACAAGAACTCTTTCTCCAAGAAGACACCCGTCCTTGCGACAAACACTTTGCCCTCAGACGGTAGGTAAAAGTAATATCCTTTCGTTTCCTTAGGATATCCCACCAGATAACACTTATCTGATTTGGGTTCCAGCTTGTCAGGCATTTGACATCGTACGTATGCCTCACAGCCCCAAATTTTAATGAATGACATACTAGGATGCTTCCCACTCCATATCTCATATGGTGTCTTTAGAACCATTTTCGTCGGAGCGCGATTCAGTTTCATTGCAGCAGTCTCTAAAGCAAAACCCCAAAAGGAAACAGGCAAGTCTGCATGACTCATCATCGACCGTACCATGTCTAACAGAGTACGATTTCTCCTCTCAGACACACCATTATGCTGCGGTGTCCTAGGTGGAGTGAGCTGTGATACAATACCACACTCTTTCAGATGATCACGGAACTCATGACTCAGGTATTCGCCACCTCGATCAGATCGGAGTGCTTTAACCTTTTTACCCAATTGGTTCTCCACTTCATTTTTAAACTCTTTGAACTTTTCAAAAGTTTTGGATTTGCACTTCATAAGATACACATATCCGTATCTACTGAAATCATCAGTAAATGTAACGAAGTAGAAATACCCACCTCTAGCCATAGAACTCATGGGTCCGCATACATCACTATGTACAACACCCAAGAGATCTTCAGCCCTCTCACTATAACCAGTGAAAGGGGCTTTAGTCATCTTGCCTAATAAACAAGACTCGCATCGCCCAAATGATTCATAATCAAATGAGTCCAATAGTCCATCTTTATGGAGCTTGGATATGCGCTTCTCGTTTATATGGCCCAAACGACAATGCCAGAGATATGTAGGATTTGAGTCATTTGTTCTTAGTCTTTTATTATTATCTACATTATAGATCGGATGGTCTAGGTTCAAAACATAAAGACCATTAAACAATTGAGCTACACCATAACAAACATCATTCTTAAATATAGAACAACAATTGTTCTTAATTATAAAAGAAAAACCAATCATGTCCAAGCATGAAATGGATATAATGTTTCTAGTTATGGCCGGAACATAATAACAATTATTAAGTTCTATTACAAGCCCACTGGGCAAAGAAAGACGGTAAACCCCTACGGCTACAGCAGCAACTCTTGCTCCATTGCCGACGCGCAGGTCCACCTCTCCTTTACTCAGCAATCTCCTCCTTCCCAGTTCCTGCACATTTGTACAAATGTGAGAACCACATCCGATATCCAATACCCAAGATGAAGGAGCAGAATGTTTATCTCTATAACGTAAATATTCGAAGCGGAAGTCATACCTCCCTTCATTTTCCGCAGACCGTCAATGTACGAAGGACAATTCCTCCTCCAATGACCAGCCTTTCCACAGTGGTGGCATTTCCCTTCCTTCACGGTGCTCTTCTTTTTCAGCGCAGAAGATTTGGGCTCAAGATGTGACTTAGGTCCCACCTTCGTCTTCTTGAAGCCCTTGGCCTTACCCTTGCTTTTATGTACCATCAATATGGGACTAGCAGGCTTGGCCTTCTTCATGTTTATCTCGGCAGTTCGCAACATGCCTAGGAGCTCGGGCAGTGTCTTGTCTATTTCATTCATGTTGTAGTTCAAGACGAACTGCTCATAACTATCCGGCAACGATTGCAGGATAAGATCTGTGGCCAACTCTTGACCCAGAGGAAAACCCAGTCTCTCCAGGTTCTCTATATACCCAATCATCTTGAGTACGTGAGTACCAACCGAGTCTCGAGCTCCCATTTTGCACTGAAATAAGGCCTTCGTGACATCGAACTGTTGGGTTTTTCTAGAACCATACATCAAATGTAGGCGCAGCGGAAATGAAGAGAAACAACCCAAAAGATTCGGATCGACCATGCATGTTGAATCAAGAAGTTAATCAAAATGCTAGGTATGAAATTACCTTGGCGGGATTGGATCAAATCTAACCTAGATGCTCCACGAGGAAGATTGTTGTTGGCGGCAAAGAGAGTTCTCACGTAGAATTATGTCTACGTCTCTACAGTGATCCACACGAGCCGGGAGAAGAACGACTACACCTTGCGCTTCCACCGATTGCTAGATCCGCTTCAGGGAGAACAACACCGACGACGATCGCCGGAGAGGAGGTCGGCGAAAGCGATTCAGACGGCAGAACTCTTCCGTCGGCTAGGGCGAGAGGCGGAACTCCTTCCGTCAGCTCAACTTGTCGTAAGTTATTAGAAACCTAAAAAAGAAGTCCTATTTATACCCAAAGGATAAACAGCTTCAAGAAGAATCGCTATCCGCAGACCACACAGCAGAATAGGGGCTTCTGTTACAATTCGTCGGGATTCCACGGAACAACATTCGTCGAGTTTTCACGGGACAATCCGACGAATTCCGACGAATCACATCAGACGACAACATTTGCCGAGTTAATGCTCTCTGTGATGATTCGTCGAGATTCCACGGAACAATCCGACGAATCCCGACGAATCCGACAAATCATGTCAGACGGCAACTTTTGCCGTGTTAATGATCTCTGTCACAGTTCGTCGAGTTTCCACGGAACGACCCGACGAATTCCGACGAATCCGATCAGACGGCAACACTTGCCGAGTTAAGGGACTCTGTAATAATTCGTCGAGTTTCCACGGGACCATCCGACGAATCCCCACGAATTCAGACAGTAACATTTGCTGGACTTCCCCCAATCTATATTGTGATTGGTAACCTTTACCAACATGGTCAATCTTCCAACTTCTCCACATGCTCTTATGTGCGACCCTGTAGGCTCATATCGCGTTGGCAGTGACATTACATGTTTGACCACTTCTAGATCACAATGGTAACTCCAACACGAACCTCTCTTGACGAGCTTGCCCTTGAAACATTTTCTTTAGGTGCTCATCAATCTCCTTGCACCCCATGTTCTCGTGTTGCTTCTGAAGCTCAGAGTTCATGGTGGCAAGCATAAGGCACTCGACGTCTAAGGCGTCATCGGTATACTTCTTATAAGCATCCTTATCAACACGGGATGAATTCCCGGTCGGCACCTCGGGGGCTTCTTCTTCCAAGACGTAGAGCTTTCGCTCTTGCCTGAGAACAATTCTCAGGTTCCTATACCAGTCCATGTAATTCGTCCCACTAAGCTTGTCCTTCTCAAGGATATCTCTCAGGGACAAGGTGGAATGTGAACCACTTGCCATAGAATTCTACAAGAATTCATGCAGAATTTAATCAGCACCTTAATTTCAAAATACAATTTATTTTAATTTGGACTTCAATTAAATACTCCCACTATTTTATTCAAATTGATAGCCCTCACTATCAATTCGGAGAGTCCATGCGATCTACTCTCTCAGTGGACAAGATCCGTATTTCACCAACACCACGAGTCCGCTTTGGCGTTCCTCTCATAATGCGGTTATTTAGGTAGGCAACGCTTGCCAATTGCATCCTCATGCAACTCTTGTATGGCTGGTGAATAACTCCTTATTCGCATCCATCATATGGTGCATGCCAACCCTATGCCTCTAGACACTCAACCTTTGAGGTCAACTAGTTAAGTTAGACCCGATGTCGAAAGTGGGATATCACAATTATCCGCTCGCACCCTTACCAAGATAGATTAATGCACCTTGCTTTGGCAAGCCCACACTTCATCGATCGAGGCAGGAAGAGTGTCATCCATCGGAAGGCATCCGAACACTTAATATTTGATGAAGGGATTTTAATTTTAAATAATAGTTTAACACTTAACCATGATCAACATTTGATCAAAGTGCACATCCACAGAAAAACAAGCATTCAAAAATCCACATGCATCCCTTATGTGCACAACATAAAACTATCAACCTTTGATAGACGAAATGGCTAAATCTGGACATTTAGAACTCTTCCAAATCTTCAGATTTACATGCATTGGACAAAGGCAAAGACAACTCGACTTAAAGCAGTAGACAAGCTCGTCTCTCATTGTTGGATTCAAAATCCAAAACAATACAAGGGTTCATTAACCACTTGAGGGACGGTTACTGCTTAGGAGACAACAATTTCTAACAATTAGAAATTACCACGAAATCCCAGACGTTCCTCGCGGGGTTCAATTTTTCAAAATCACCACCGATTTCCCATGGAAAAATCATCAACTTTTGATGTTCCAGGAAGAAATCTTGACATTTAGAACGCTTCTAAATACCTAGATTTGCACGTACTGGAATAACCAAACTTCTGAAACAACATTCATGACCAGAACCTAGCTCTGATACCACTGTTGGGTTTTTCTAGAATCATACATCAAATGTAGGCGCATCGGAAATGAAGAGAAACAACCCAAAAGATTTGGATCGACCATGAATATTGAATCAAGAAGTTAATCAAAATGCTAGGTATGAAATTACCTTGGCGGGATTGGATCAAATCCAACCTAGATGCTCCAAGAAGAAGATTGCCTTCGTCGGCTTTGCAAGAGTTCTCACGTAGAATAATGTCCACGTCTCTACAGCAGTCCACACGAGCCGGGAGAAGAAGACTACACCTTGCGCTTCCACGGATTGCTAGATCCGCTTCAGGAAGAACAACACTGACGACGATCGCCGGAGAGGAGGTCGGCGGAGGCGATTCAGACGGCGAAACTCTTCCGTCGGCTAGGGCGAGAGGCGGAACTCTTTCCGTCGGCTCAACTTGTCGCAAGTTATGAGAACCCTATAAAGAAGTCCTATTTATACCCAAAGGATAAACAGCTTCAAGAAGAATCGCTATCCGCAGACCACACAGCAGAATAGGGGCTTCTGTTACAATTCGTCGGGATTCCACGGAACAGCATTCGTCGAGTTTTCACGGGACAATCCGACGAATTCCGACGAATCACATCAGACAACAACATTTGCCGAGTTAATGCTCTCTGTGACAATTCGTCGAGATTCCACGGAACAATCCGACGAATCCCGACGAATCCGACGAATCATGTTAGACGACAACATTTGCCGAGTTAATGATCTCTGTCACAGTTCGTCGAGTTTCCACGGAACGACCCGACGAATTCTGACGAATCCGATCAGACGGCAACACTTGCCGAGTTAAGGGACTCTGTAATAATTCGTCGAGTTTCCACGGGACAATCTGACGAATCCGACGAATCCGACGAATCTGACGAATTCTATCCGTGTAAACCCGACGAATTCAGACAGCAACATTTGCTGGACTTCCCCCATTCTTTATGGTGATTGGTAACCTTTACCAACATAGTCAATCTTCCAACTTCTCCACATGCTCTTATGTGCGACCCTGCAGGCTCATATCGCGTTGGCAGTGACATTACATTTTTGACCACTTCTAGATCACAATGGTAACTCCAACATTCATCATCATGGACATAGAGGAAGACGCTGAGGTACCCATTATACTCGGCCACCCTTTCCTCGCAACCTCCCACGCGTTAATCGATGTTAGTAACGGTCGCCTCCTCCTTCGGGTCGGGGACGATGAAGTTACTTTACATATTAATCCCTCGATGCGGAACTCCCTGTCGAACGATGATTCCAGTTATAATCTGGAACCCGCGTTTGAAGAGGAATGTTCTTCGCTTACTGAATTTCTCTCTTTAGCAATAGATAATTCAGATTTGGCGAATCTATCTTGTCTCGACGACATGCCGACAGATTCGCCATTCAAACCCTTCGATTCAGAAGCATTAAAAATTAAACCATCATATGAAGAACTGCCAATCCTCGAACTGAAACAACTCCCTGATAATTTGAAATACGTTTTCCTCGAAAAAGACTTAAAACTTCCAGTTATTATTTCTTCCACTTTAAGTGATTCAGATATCTCTGAATTAGTCGAAGTTTTAAACAAGCACCGCCGTGCAATTGTATGACAAATTTCAGATATCAGGGGAATAAACCTCTCCTTCTGTACCCATAATTTTTTTTTTGGAAGATAACCCCCGCAAAACCATTCAGCCTCAACGACGACTTAACCCGAACATGCGGGATGTCGTTAAGGCTGAAATTATAAAACTCCTTGATGCGGGGATTATCTATCCTATATACGATAGTACGTGGGTAAGCCCCGTACAAGTCATCCCTAAAAAAGGCGGTATAACGGTCGTGGCAAACATGAATAACGAATTGATCCCAACTCGTACTGTTACGGGTTGGAGGGTGTGCATCGATTACCGAAAACTAAATGATGAATTTGTTTTCAAGCACTACTTCTACTAGCTAAAATAGAGACATGTGTATTATGTTGGCAAAACAACTTTAGACTGCAATTATCCCCACTTTATGTCTTTAGGAATCTAGGAATATTCAAATTACTAAGGTTGCTCTCAAACCTTTTTTTATTATTCTAGAATTTTTTTCTCAAAAACCCTTACACCAATTTAGCATGGCAAATAAAAAAATTAAAAGAAGAAAAAGATCTTATGTCAATGAGAATAAGAATTCATTCCGTAAACATAAGCACCCAATAAAAACTTTAAATGACCTTATGTCAATGAGAATATGAAAGTGAGGTTAGATCTTAAAGTCACTCTAGAGGCGGGGGGGGGGGGGGGTGAATAGAGCATTAAAAAGTTTTTCATTTATTTTTATAGCGGAATTAAAATAGTGATATATATAAGTGTACTAAGTGAGTAATAAAAACAAACACAAAGAGAGCACACAACACAATACAGAAAAATAAACAAGAACAGAGGACACAAGGATTTTATAGTAGTTCCCCAATAAACCTGGGTACGTCTACTCTTCTACCACCTTTGGTAGGATTCCACTAGGTTTTTGATCAGGTGCCCTATCACCAATGGATTTTTGATCAGGTGCCCAAAACACCAAGTGAGCTTTTGATCAGGTGCTCTAACCAAACTACAGGTTTTTGTTCAGGTTCCCTGCCACCAAGGGGTTAACTTTTGAAGGGAGTTAGAACCCTGTACAAGAGGGGATAAAGAGAGTTTAGATGTTCTTCTCTGTCAATAATCTGAGCGAAGACTCTAGTGGAATGTGATGTTGTAAAGGTCCCCTTGTCTGATTGAAATTTGTTGACAGTTGAGGATGGAGCTTTCAATTGAATGAAGTATCTTCCTGTATCTTCCTGTATCTTCCTGTATCTTCCTGTATCTTCCTGTATCTTCCTGATAGCTAATGAATCTGAGAGACCAAGATTTCTCAGATTGTTTGTTGCTCTTGAAGATCCGATCTAGAAACTTGCAGCAGAAATACTGAGAGAATATTTGTTGATGTTGTTCTCAGAGATTGAGGTGCTGCTTGAAGAAGATGAAGATCTGAAATTTTCTTTCTCTTTCTGTATCACTTTTTCCCGACTGTTTCTTCCTCTGTAACTTTCTCACAAGAATGATATTCTTCTCTGTCGACTCTTCTGCTGTTATACTCTTCTTCCTTTTCCTTTTTTTGAATATGTCTCTGATTTGAAATTCAAATCATCTGAATAAGGAATAGAATAATATGCATTTAATGTTTCCTTGGAACTGCAACTGATTCAGCAAATCTTTAATCCTTTTCCTTTTTAATTAATGATATCCTTTTCCGCCAAACGACTATTTTCTCGGGAAGAGAATGGAAAGGAATAAATAAATGGAAAGATAATATTTTTGACTTATCTGGAAGAAATAGAGTCGTTGCTGATAAATCTGAGTTCAGAGAATAATATAACTTATCTTCTGAAATAAATCTGCATGAAGAGAATTTTCGTCGATCTGAACAAATTCGTCGAACAGAACGTTGAGTTCGTTGACCTCAACTGAATCTGGCTGGAAGAATTGAATTAGTCGATCTGAATGATATTTCGTCAAACGCAGAGATTTGGCAAATTCGTCGACCGCTGAACTGAGCAAATTCATCGACCGCTGAGACTGAAAGGTTCGTCGAACGCTGAGACTTGGTCAACCGCTGAGACTGAAGAAAATCGTCGACTGCTGAGACTGAAGTTCATCAACCGCTGAGACGAGCTTTCGTCAACCGCTGAGAGTATTTTGTCGAACGCAGAGAGGAGTTCGTCGAACGCAGAACCTTGGCAAGTTTGTCGAACGCAGGAGCATGCCGTTTGTCTAACGCAGGAGCATGTCATTCGTCGAACGCGGGATTGAGTTCGTCGAACGCAGTGTGGAGTTCATCGAACGCAGAAGACTTAACTTTTCCTTAGTTCTAACAGCCTAAAACCTTGACCCTTAAGACTATACATTGGGGTCAACTTAGTCCTAATAAACAGATAGTGATCCTAGCCCAAATCAGTAATATGGTTGTTCCAACAGAATAAGATTTCGTTCCGTAAACATAAGCATTGGGTTAATAAAAACAAATGAATTAGTTTTCCCTCGTAAGCCACAGGGGCACCAAAGAATGCTAAAACGAAGGGGTGGACGAATAAAAACCATCACCCATAATTCAAAACTCTTCTTTTTACCAAGGCTTTTTACCCCCTTTCCCTTAGCCAATCTATTGTTTCTAGTTTTAATTCAAAAAATCATTTGAGAGCATAATTAGTAACTTATATTTTTCCTTCACGTTTCTTTAACAAAGGTTCTTATAATTTCGATCTAATCTCGTTTACTAATGATTGCAATTTCGTTTGCTATTTGGTTAATTAAGAAGTCTTTTGGCTAAGACATTTCTTTCTACTTAAATCATTTACATAATTTAGGACTTAACTATTATTACTTCGAATTTTTATTTTTCGGTCTCTTATGATTAAATAAAATGATAGCTAAAAATTAGAACTTATGTTAATCCCGTATAGATCTCTCTTACTTTTGCTCTGGAATAACAAAAGCTTAAGTATGTGGGTATTTGATGAGTAGTAAAATATACGTATTTTTATATAGTTATTAGTATAATTTTAAGTAATATTGTAAATATTTTATGAATAAATTGCCTGTTTTATTATTTTTCTTACTAACTAGCTTTATTTCTCCTTTTCAGCATTTTGGCATTTTTTTGTGAAGTCACGACCTGGGTCACACCCGTGACCATGACTCACGCCCGTGACCAAGGGCGTGTAATTCTAAAATGCCAACTTTCTAGCTGTCGGCCGTATTCAGGAGAATCCCAAAGAATTGACCAAGTCACGCCCGTGACACTTCTGGTCACGTCCGTGACATTTCGATCACGCCCGTGTACTCCTGGTCAAGACAAATAGGCCGCGCGATCAAGCCGAATCGGCCTGATTTCTCGACGAATCAAGTCATGCCCGTGTCAACACTGGTCATGCCATGTTCCGCCAATCAGCCAGCATGACACGCCCAAAGTCATGACCCATGCTGCTGACGTCTGCCGCCCATAGTCACGCCCGTGACATTCCATGTCACGCCCGTGACATTCCATGTCACGCCCGTGACACTTCAAGTCACGCCCGTGTGTAGTCTTATTTGACAGCGGATCCTTGGAGAAGGCGGCCGTTACACCCGAGCAAATGCCACGCCCCAGGTCACGGCTGTGACATCCAAGTCACGCCTGTGTCCCAGGGCGTGTAAAAATAAATTTTTGCCTATAAATAGAGGGGCTCGGCTGAAGGAATTCCCATCAAGAATTTCATGTGTTAGCTAGTCTCTGAAGTAGTTTAGGACTTGTATTTGAGTTATTTTCTGCATTTCTAAGTAGCCACTTTCTCTTTCTAGTTGTAATCTTCATTTTGGTAATAAAATAGTTTGTTTTCTTATCTTAACTTTGTCTTATAATGTTTAGAAGTAGTCTCTGAGTGATGTTTTCCAAACCCTATTTTGGGTTCTGAGTGTGTAACACTCTTTTCAGTTTTAATTTTCAGTCTTTATATAACTGTTTATACCACCCCCATCTCGGATGAAAGACTAAGAACTTTTTAGCGCTTAATTAAGATGGTTGGGATGGATATTATTTTTGCACTTTTATAAGTATTTCATTTCTATACCACCCCCGTCCTGGATGAGAGGCTAATAACTTTTTAGCGCTTGATTATGACGGTTGGGACGGATATTATTTCTGCTTTTATATAAGTCTTTTAATTCTATACCACCCCCATCTCGGATGAAAGGCTATGAACTTTTTAGCGTTTGATTAAGACGGTGAGACAGATACTATTTCTGCACTTTAAAAGTCTTTTAAATTTTCTTTACTGCTTAAATTATTAACATTTATTTTCTAATTATTAATATCGTCTCCATTCCGATGAGTGACTAATTTCCTTTAGTGCACGATGTCGAAGAGCATTGAGACAAATAAATGGGTTTCTAAAAAGTTAAAACATCTCTTTCTAAAATAATTAACGAGCTTAAGGTTTACCCGAGAAAAATGTTGAGTGGAACCATATAATCGATGTGTGGTTTTCATTTCCTTTTCTGTACACTAGTTAGCCGAGAGGCTTGTGCATATGGACTGATCGCTCACGGGTAAAGTGAAGTGCGCTCTACCCTCGAGAGAGGATGAGGTAAGTGTTGAAGCCGACAACCGGTCTCTTGAGTTCGGACCCACTGGGGGTGTAGTCGATGCTTATTTCTCCCTCACTAGACTCTCTTGATGGTGGATGTGAGAATAGGAATAGACCCAAGGCTGAAGCGAGGAGGTCCCGCCACACACCCGGAAGATCTTAGAGAGCTTCCCCTCCCAAACCAGAGCTCAACCGGGCACCTTGGAGGGCCTTGGCAGCCGACCAGAAATTAGCCAGGAGGAGAGGATTCTCTAAAATCGGATCTCCTCCAAGGTGCCCTTAAGGGTCTATTTATAGATTTTTTTAGGCTGGTCTGCATATAACATGAATCCGCCTTTTAGTTTCACTAACCGCACCCCAAATTGGTCTGCTAATAGCCTAACTCCGCTGTTCTGAAGGGCTATTTGCAGCCCACAAGGGGTGTTGTGGTCATTTCCCCCTCAAAGCCATTTGGGCGAGTGGTCCGTGGGGGCACCACCTGCTTGGCACCCGCTTAGCTGGGCGAATGTCCATGCTTCCGGGCGAGTGGTCCGTGAGGGCATCACTCGCCTAGCTCCTTCTCTCTTGCAGCCCACCCCCACTAACCCGGGGGTATTTTCACCTGTCTGAGCCGGGGCGAATGATCGGACTGGCCTAGGTCTCGCCAGTTGGCCTGTGGGACCCACTCGGCGAATACGGGTTGTACAGTAAGTCTCCTGAATTGGAAATAAAAACTCAATAGCGAGGTTCACAACATAAAGCGAGTATTAAGGAGATTCGATTAAAGAACGAGAGTTCGGTCGAATATTCATAATCTCAGGTGGGCGTACCCTCGAGAGAGGAGCGTTCATACTTATGGAACCTCTACGGCTAAGCCGTTTTAATGTTTTGAAAAGTCATAACTTTTACTTCTAAAAAAGACTATTTTCGCCCCAAGGTAATTCGACATCGGGCGCTATCTTTATCATCATTTAGAACTCTAGTTATACGCTTATTATCATTTTCTTTTAAAAACCCACGCTAAAATCTTATTCCGATAAAATAATAGTTCGTTCCTCAAAGTAGCTATAATCAACACAACCCGCAGAAATATACGACCCCGATATTTTCTAAAACAAAATATCATGTATTACTCACGATAAGGTATACTTTCCTTTATCAAATGATTAGTTTGGATTAAAATTTTAACAAAAGCTTTTCAAACCAATTTAGTGCAAAACTCTCCTTTTCTATTCTAAAAAATCAATAGAATTCGGCATCGTAGCCGGGGCATAATCGTCAATACTTTGAAAAAAGAAAATACTGTTACTTCTATCCTTCGATAGGATAACTGTTAGTTTCTCAAATTAGAAGTACTTGCGAAACTCCTCGAAAACACCCGCCTAATTCTAATCTCGTCATATAAAGGTTGCGTAAACAACCAAGAGAAGTTTTCCAAATCATAATCATCAGATGTCGACGTAACTCTGACTGAAAGTCAAAGTAACTCAAAGTTCCTGTCGAAGTATCAAGTCAAGTCGACGCAATGTCAAAAGGAAGTCGACGCAATGTCGAAAGGAACTCGACGTAGAAGGAAGAGCCTGACGAAGCCATCTTAGAAGTCGATGCAACATTGACTTTAATTCGACGCAAAAGATGAAGTTCAAGTCCAAGTCCTTAACTCGACGGATGCATCGATAAGAACTCGACGCAACGTCGACAACTGAGTTCAGTCAAAGCTAAGAAGGAATTCGAAGCCGCTTCTATAAGAACTTAGATGTGCGTCAATATGAAGGATAATGAATTCGACGTAGCGACGAATATAGACAGAAATGAAAGGTTTTCTGTTGTCCTTTCTGGTGCTTTTCCAGATGATCTACTATGCTGAAATCTATTCTCTAACTACTCATTTATTGTCAATAATGGAATGAAGTATTTCAGAGATACATCAAAGACACTCTTGGAAGTTATTCAAATCAGATGGATGGGTCGGGAACTAAAATAGAAGGAAACATTTATTGTCCAATGGACATTCCTTCTAAGAATAGTCCATAAGAAGAAAGAAATTCAAACTCAAATCAATAGAGAATAAGTATGCTGAGTAAGAAAAAACATTATTCATTATTCTCTCTATCGAATAGGGTTGCTTCTTCTTCCTCCTCCAACCCTAAGACAAAACAGAAGAACAACTTCTCTGCACAGGAAAAGATCGCAACAAGACTGTTGCTTCTTCTTCTACATCATATAGCAGCAAGCCAACAGAAGTGCATAGAGGATCATGATTAAAACTTATATCCCTTGCAATCATCACTATATTAAGCAAGAGTTCATCATATTCAGATCCTAAAATATATAAAAGTAATAACATCCATAGAGAAGCTGATGAAGGATTCTAACTGAAGAATCTTATTCTCTTCTTTCTTCTTCTTCTACTGTGTAAAAGAGTTTTAAGAATCCCTCTTCAAAAGATTCAGTGCTTCTAAGAGTCTCCTTAGCAAAAGACTCAGTAGTTCTAAGAGTCTCCTTATCAAAAAACTTAGTGGTTTTAAGAGTCTCCTTATTAAAAGACTGAGGCGCTGTTAGTGCAATCCTACCAGGGAGGTAGAAGAGTGGAGTACCCACATTTTGGGGAACCACTATAAAATTTCTGTGTCTTCTGCATTGCTTTTCTGTGCTGTCCAGTTTACTATTTTTCTGTGCTTACTTTATTCTGTTTTGGTATTGATAATTGCATAGTACTTAGTAGTTTTATTGTGTGTGCATAATTAGGGTATAAAAGTTTAAAACTCTATTCACCACTCCCCTCTAAGGAATACTCAGAGGCACACTGTGCACTTTCAATTGGTATCAGAGGGAGGTTGATCATTAATGAGTTAACACCTTGATCAAAAGATCTCCTCACTCTTATTTCTTTATTTAAAATTATCTAAAACTATTTTATAAAGAAAAAAGAGTTCTAAGAACTATGCATCAACAAGATCACCAGTGTGTAACTTGAATAAGGTTACACTCTGGAAGGCTAGAATAAAACTATATATGAACTCTATTGATGAAGACATTTTTAATGTCATTATTTCAGGTCCCCCAGTCCCAGTCAGAAAAGATGTTAGTGGGACAGTAATACAAACTATAGTCCCCAGAGCAGAGTGGACTGATGCTGAAAAGAAGGTGAAGGCATGTGATGCCAAATTCATGAATATTCTGGTGTCAACTATGTTTAATGACATATTCCAGAAAGTTGTTGATTGCAACTATGCCAAAGAAATCTGAGAATCACTTTCCAGATTAGTTGAGGGAAGCTCTGATGAAAGAAAGGACAAAAAGTCCCTTCTCATATCCCAATATGAGAACTTTCAGAAAAAGACTGAAGAAAGCATAACTGAGATGTATGACAGGTTCAGTTTCATCATAAATGAGCTGAAGGGTCTTGTCAAAGAAATTTCTCTGATAGAAATTAATGATAAACTACTCATGTGCTTCCCAAGCACATGAGACTCAAGAATCTGGGCTATCAGAGATTCCAAGTGTCTTAGAGAAATATCTACAGATGCTTTGCTAGGCAAGCTCAAGTCCTATGAGCTCTTACTAAAAAGCAGGGTTAAGTCAGAAGCCCAGAAGAGAGTCTCAACTCCTAAGGAAAGGACACTTGCTCTAAAGGCTGCTGAAGGAGAGCCTTCCACTTCTAAAGAAGAGATTCTCAATCTCTTGGCAAGAAGATTCAAGAGATGGGTTAAGACAGAGGACTCCAGAAGAAAGGAGAAGAGTTCAAGCAAAGTAAGGTTTGACAAAACCCCTAAATAGGGAATTATCTACTTCTCCTGCAGAAAACCTGGGCACTTTGCCACAGATTGTCCTGAAGAGGAAAAGAACAAAAGCAGCAAGAAGAATGAGCACAAGAAAAAAATCCTTCAGGAGAAATGATAAGAAAAGGGGGAAAGGTTTCATTGCTGAAACCTGGAGCGACTAAGAGTCTGAGTCAAGCTCCTCTTCATCTAATAGTGATGAAGAGTGTGCAACTGAAGAAGTCTGCATAATGGCTTTGGAAGACTCTACTACAGTAAATCACGTAACTATCTTTGATGAATTTGACTTTTCTTCAGAAGATTTTAAAGACTGTTTTAGAGAATTTTGTCAAGATTACATTAATAGCCAAAAAGAACTTAACAAAATTAGAGAAGAACTAGAAGACCTTAGGAAAGACCATCTGTACCCAGTTAACTATGATCTAAGAAATTAGATGTTTAAGAAAGAAAAAGAAATATACACATTAACCAATGAAAATTCTGATTTAAAGAAAGAACTTACAAAGGAAAAAGCCTTTGAGGACTCACTCAATAGGAGAAGTCAAAAGCTTAAGGACATCTCACAAAATCTCTCCAAGAGATTTAACCATCTTGATCTAGAATCATTACAATCCACCATCACATAATCCCTAGCAAACTTGCCTGGGAAAATCATGTAGCATTCATTAGGTCTAGTATAAATCAACCTAATAACAACTTAAAATCAGGGGAACAACTAAATAACAACCATAATAAACTCACTACCTTCAATAGGGTAAATAATACTAATCACATAGGAATTCTAGGTAAGCACCCCTCGGAAAATCTAATAAAAAATTATAAAATCCTTAATAAAAGAAATTATACGTCGAATAGAACTCGACGCATTTTTAAAGATAAGACGAATGAAACTCGACGGAGATTTGCATATGCCTCAACATCATCTCGAAGAAAGTATGAGGTTGCGTCGAATTCTATTTGACGCAATAAATATTCTGCATCAAATCATTATCGACGTAACTATGCAGACACATCGAATTACACTCGACGCAACTCTAAAGATGCATCGATTTCTTATCAACGCATGTTTTCTGGAAGAAATCTTCAATCATCTAGACCTCTCTCCTTTATTTCTAACTACCATTATAGATGCTCCTATTATTTCAAAATTGGGCACAAATCTAAAAATTATTGGCATAATAAACCATCACTTCTTCACCTTAAGGGATATACTGAAAGACCAACCTATTCTTTCATAACTTCATATGATGATAGAAGAAAGAGACCCCAATAAGTGAGGGTCTATGCTAATGTTTAATTGCATGTGCAGAAGGGAGATTGTTCTACCACAAACTAGTAGTGGTATCTGGAAAGTGGATGCTCCATGCATATGACTAGAGCAAAGGAGATGCTGGAAAACTTCAAAGCCAAGGAAGGTCCTAAGGTAATTTTTGGGAACTCCCACTCTGGTCAGACCAGAGGATATGGTGTGCTCAGAGTTGGAGAAATCTCCTTATCTAAGGTGGCTTATGTTGAAGGTCTTCAGCATAATTTAATTAGTATCAGTCAGCTGTGTGATGGTGAATACAAAGTTATATTCACCAAGTCCTTATGTCATATAGTTAGCTCTATAACCAATCAGATAGTATTGACTGGTCTTAGGAAGGGGAAGGTCTATATGGTATATTTTGAGTATGCTAAGTCAGAGATTTGCTTATTTAAATCTCAATTAGAAAAACAATGAGTTGTGGCATAGGAGACTCAGTCACCTGAATTTTAAGACCATAGTTAAGTTGTATGAGCTTAACCTAGTAAGAGGCTTACCAACAGGTAAGTTTAATAAAGACCATCCCTGTAGAGCTTGCCAACTGGGAAAGCAGATCAAATCATCATTCAAACCAATTGGTAAGAATGATTCCCCCAGAACCCTATACCTGTTGCACATTGACCTATTTGGTCCTATCTCCACTCAGAGCTTCGCAGGTAAGTCCTACACTCTAGTCATTTTTGATGACTTTTTTTCGATTCAGCTGGGTGTTCCTTCTAAAAGCTAAGTTAGACACCTTCAAGATCCTCTCAAGATTCATTAGACAGATTCAATCTGAATTTAACACTCAGGTTGATGTGATCAGAAGTGATCATGATACTGAGTTAATGTGTAGATTTTGTGAGGATGAAGGAATAAGACAAAGTTTTTTAGCTCCTAGAACCCCCAACAAACTAGGGCGGCTGAAAGGAAAAATAGAACTTTAATTGAATCAGGAAGGACATTATTAGCTGAATCCAATTTACCAAAGTCCTTTTGGGCTGAGGCAGTGAATACAACCAACTATGTCCTGAATAAAAGTCTCATCCACAAGACAAAGTTGAAGACTCCCTATGAGTTATTGAAGGGAAAGGCACATATAGTCACATACTTTAGGATTTTTGGATGTACTTGCTTCATTCTAAATAATGGAAAGAGCCATCTTGCCAAATTTGACAAGAAGGCTGATGATGGAACATTTTTGGGATATTCCTCATCAAGCAAGGCCTATAGGTGCTATAATAAAAGCTCTCTCAAAATTGAGGAGCCAGTGCATGTGGTCTTTGATGAAGCTAACATGTATTATAAGGGGAAGGAAACTTCCACCAGCACTAATTGCAGGAAGAAGACCAACTTGCAGATCAAGTTGAAAGACTCAGCATCATGGACCATTCATCAGAGTGTCAGGACAGAGGGAAACAAAAAGCTGACACTGATTCAGATGAAGACTCTGCTGTAGATGAGGATGAGTTTAAAGCACCTGATCTACCATCCACTGAGATCATTCTAGAGAATGTAGATGGTTCTCCCACAGTCAATGAACAAGTGAGACTTCATGAAGAAGAGAATCCCCTGAATAGCTCAACAAGAACCAGGATGACCCTAAAGGATCATCCTTCAACACAGGTTATATGAGATTTGACAGTGAGAGTCAAGACAAGGAATCAGATAACGCATGAAACAATGTTGCAATGTTTTCTCTCACAGTATAAACCTAAGAAGCTTAAAGAGGTAGACAGTGATCCTCACTGGATATCTGCAATGCAAGAGGAGCTACCTCAATTTGAAAGGAACAAGGTCTAGACATTGGTTGAGAGACCAAGGAATTACCCAATAATTGGAACCAAATGGGTATTCAAAAAAAAGATGGACTCAACTAGAGTCATAGTCAGGAACAAGGCCAGACTTGTAGCTCAAGGATATAGGCAAGAAGAGGGGATTGACTTCAACCAGACATTTACTCCAGTATCAAGGCTAGAAGCCATCAGAATGTTTCTTGCATATGCTGCACACATGAAGATTAAGGTCTATCAGATGGATGTGAAGAGTGCCTTCCTAAATGGAACTCTTTAGGAAGAAGTATATGTGGAGCAGCCCCCATGTTTTGTAAATCCATCTTTTCCCTCCTTTGTGTATAGATTAGATAAAGCACTATATGGCCTCAAGCAAGCTCCAAGAGCTTGGTACGAGACCTTATCCACCTTTCTTCTGAACACTCCTTTGAAAGAAGCAAACTGGATAAAACACTCTTCACAAGAGCATATAAAAATCAGCTCCTACTAGTACAGATATATGTAGATGATATTATATTTGGGTCAACAGATCAAACACTATGCAAAAGGTTTGTATACCTAATGCAGTCTAGATTTGAAATGAGTAGCATGAAGGAATTATCCTATTTCCTAGGCCTCCAAGTAAGGCAGAATGAAGATGACATTTTCATATCCCAATCCAAGTATACAAAAGAACTCATCAAGAGGTTTGAGATGGAAAATGTCTCTGTCATGAAACCCCATGGCTACCAATGCTGTTCTTGATAGAGATGAAAATGGTAAGTCCTTTGATCAGAAGACTTACAAAGCAGCCATTGACTCTCTTCTCTATCTGACAGCTAGCATACCAGATATAATATTTGCTACCTATATATGAGCTAGGTTTCAAGTTGAACCTATGGAATCCCACATGAGATTTGTAAAAAGGATACTCAGATATCTGAAGGGTACACCTCAACTTGGCTTGTGGTATCCATCAGAATCTGGATTTGACTTAGTTGACTATTCAAATGCAGACTATGCTGGATGTAGGCTGGATAGAAAAAGCACCTCAGGAACCTATCAATTCCTGGGTGCTAGACTGATCTCATGGTTTAGCAAGTAACAAACCTCAGTCTCCACTTCTCTAGTTGAAGCTGAGTATATAGCTGCAGGAAGCTGTTGCTCATAAATATTATGGATGCAAAATCAGTTGTTAAACTACAACATTTCTCTTGACAATCCATAATATTCTGATAGCTCTAGTGCTATCTATATAGCTTCCATTCCAGTTCTCCACAGCAGAACTAAGCATATAGAGATAAGGCACCACTTTCTCAGTGATAATGTTGAGAAGGGTAAGATCAATCTTCAATACATTTCCACTAATAGTCAAAGGGCTGACATCTTCACTAAGCCACTTGATGAAAGTTAGCACAAGTTCTTCATCAATGCACTGGAATGCTTGATGGAGCTCTCTAAGACACCTTTACTATGTACTCAAACTTATTTTTCATAAGCAAGGTATTGCTGGAAAAAATAACCAATTTTTTAAAAAGAAAAATAGAACTATTTATTCAGAGCTGCGTCGAATACAAATCGACGTACCGTCGATTTCTATTCGACGATAGCTTCAAGAGCTGTCTGGGATAGTTCATTCAAATAGCACTCGACACAACGTCGAATACATATCGACGTCTACATCGACATCATATATATTGTCTTCATTCAGAGCCATGTTGACTTTTACTCGACGCTACGTCGACTATGCAAAAGCACACACTGCCTTGCTATTAGTGTCTTGGCGCTACATTTCCAAATCTTATGGTGTTCAAATTGTTCTAATTCTTCATTCATAGATAAATACAAAAATTCATCATTTAAAGCGGTTGAAGCATTTTTTGGTTCTATTTCAGAAACAAAACAAAAGTTTGAAAATGATCCATGTAAGAAAGAATGAGACGTTACCCCTTTCGATGGCTATCCCATGACAAGCTCCCTTGGATGGTGTTTTGTGAACTTTAGCATGCTAGGAGGCACATACTCCTCTTGCTTGTCTGCTTCTTCCTTGTTCTCCTCTTCCCTATTCTCCTCTTCTTGTAACTTGTCATCCTCATGCTCTAATGGGGAGAGGGGTTCCTCTTCATTTCTAACAATAATAATCTCTACACAATTAACAAACTCATCAAATCTAATTTGAATAGATTCTTCAACTATTTTTGTTCTTTTGTTATATATTGTATAAGCTCTACTAGTTGAAGAATATCTAAGAAAAATCCCTTCATCACATTTTTCATCAAATTTTCCTAATGAATCTTTTGTATTTAATAAAAAGCTTTTGCAACCAAATACACGCAAATAGGAGACATTAGACTTCTTTTGAAAATATAATTCATAAGGAATTAATTTTAAGAAAAGTCGAAGCATGACACGATTAATGACATAACATGATGTGCTAATGGCTTTGACCCAAAATGATCTAGGTAACCCAAATTCAGAAAGCATGGTACGTGCTAATTCTTGAAGGGTTCTATTTTTCCTCTCCACGACACCATTTTGTTGTGGGGTTCGTATAGCGGAAAATTCATGCTTAATTCCTAGATCACTACAAAAAGTGCCAATTTTTTTATTTTCAAATTCTCCTCCATGATCCGAGCGAATTCATTGAATTTTTAGATCAAGTTCATTTTGAATACGTTTACATAATTTTGAGAATTCATAAAAAGCATCGGATTTTGTGATAAAAAATATTGTCCAACAATATCTAGAAAAATCATCAATCAAAACATAAGTATATTTCTGACCACTTAGACTAGCGGTGCTTATTGGACCAAAAAGATCCATATGAATTAATTGTAAGGGTCTAGAGATAGAAATTCCATTTTTACTTTTAAATGATATTCTAGAAAATTTTCCTTTTTGGCAAGGTGGGCAAAGTGAAGATAAAGTTTCATTCCGCATAAGTAATCCTCTAATTAATTTATCTTTTGCTAGTTTTAAAATAAATTTAGTGCTTGTGTGTCCAAGACGCCTTTGCCATAATTCTAATTCATCATTTTTTTTTGAAATAAGACATTTGATAGATGAATGTGAAAGATCATGAAAAACAATCATATAAACATTATGGATTCTTGGTGCTGTGAGTACAACTTCATTTTTTTGGGGATTTATAATTTTGCAAAGATTTGAAGAAGATTCAAATAAGACATTTAGACCTTTATCACATAATTGACTAATAGAAATTAGATTGTGTTTTAAACCTTCAACATATAAAACATTTAAAATAGAGAAAGAGTCGTTATCCACTATACCAATGCCCATGATCCTTCCCTTGCCATTGTCACCAAAAGTCACCATTCCTCCTTTCTTCATCATGAGTCTAAGGAACTTTGTTTTATCGCCCGTCATGTGCTTCGAGCATCCCGAGTCCAAGTACCACATGTCTTTCTTGTCCATAGCCTGCCAACACACCTAAAAAGAGGATGGGAGTAAAGATCAGTATACTGATGCGCACATCTAGCACACTGCTATAGGCGGTAGCGAGACTGCGGCATGAAACGGCAGTGTACCGATCGTTCAAGTAATATAAAATGCTGGAGTGACTCCCCAAGTATCGATCTCGAAGGAACACAGTAAGGTGGAGTTTACTTTTAAGGAAGGACTTGAGATTGAAGTCTTTTCGAGCGGATGGATTGCGAAAAATGGGAGGGGGGGGGGGGCTTGGTTTATGGAAAATAAAAGAAAATAACTACAACTACTCCTATGTAGGCCTTGAGCGCACTGCTTCGCTAGGCAGGATGGAAACTACGTAGGCCTTGAACGCACTACTTCGCAAGGGTGGATGGACGAGTAGGCAAACAGATGGAGTGGTGAGTGCGGAATCGAACTGTGCAGGCCTTGAGTGCACTGCTTCATGAGGCGAATGGATTAAACGGGCCGCTATACCACGCTTCACTAGGCGGATGGACGAGTAGGCTTGCAGATGGAGTGAGTTGCACCAGCGGAGTGAGGGTCGCAAGCACCTCGTCAATAAGCACGCCACTAGCAATTACTAGTGCGGCACACGAACATAGTGGATGGAAAATGGATGGGGGCGCACCTCATACACACATATGAACAATATAATTTCATAAAAATGAAATAAACATTATAAAATAGGGTTCATAGTGCACATCATCAAAATATTAAGAAATCTAACATTTACAACTACTAATACAAAGAGAGAGAGAGAGAGAGAGAGAGAGAGAGAGAGAGAGAGAGAGAGAGAGAGAGAGAGAGGAATCGACCCAATCCGAAGCCTTGTCGAAGATTCACGGTTGGAATCGCCGGGTTGTCAATCCGCGTCCAAGCTCGGTCCTCAACTGCGTCCGGGGTAGAGAAGGCTGTCACTACCTTCTAATGGCCCGTCTTCTTCGTGTCACGATCCGTCCGCATGACTAAGCTTCCTTCTCCTTGGATATTGGTGGATGTAGGGCTAGATCCCTCTCCTTGGAGCTTGAGGATGATGGAGGAGGCCAAAAGGGGTAGAAACCTGCGAGAATGGTGGAAAACGGCGGAGCAGGCGGAGTTCGGAAGTGTTGTCCGACCTAATTTGGCGGGCTGCGTATTTATAGACAACAGGGCGCACGATCAGTGGCGCATGACCAGTGGTCGTGCGCACTGGAAGTTGGTGGTCGTGCGCACTGTGCCCGAAAACCTGCAAGACAAAACTTTACAGAAAATAATAAAGCGCATGATCAGTGGCGCACGACCAGTGGTCGTGCGCACTACCGTAAGTGGTCGTGCGCACTATCATAGACAGAACTCAGATTTTAGGGGTTAAGTGCGCACGATCAGTGGCGCACGACCAGTGGTCGTGCGCACTAGAACCAGTGATCATGCGCAGTGTTCCTGTACAGATTTGTACCGGGAACACCTGCACGACCCCTGTTCCAGCATAAACACTAATCAAAACCACTGAAAGTGGCACTTAACACAGCATGAAAGACAATAAGAAGGATAAACATGGAAATACACAAAAATGGGCCTAGAAGTGCACTTAGCGTGGAATAATAGACAGCTATCAAATATGAACGAAAACATGTCTAAAGTGTAGTGCTTTGACTAAATAATCGGCCCAGATGAGTCCATAAAAGTGTATATAATTGGGACTCATCACACCCCCCAGACTTACTTGTTTGCGCATCCCGAGCAAACCATCTCTTACGCAGACAAGAAAAACACAAGCTGACATAGAAATTGTAAAGCGGAGTACCATGCGAAGTCGCATGCTCATGCGCATAGAAATACAGTAGACAAAATTTCTAATTATACATATTAGTTTATACTTTTCTAGGGGCGTATTTATATATTACATTTACTCAAAAGGAGAATCACGGTTAATCATAAGGTCGTACATAGGAAGAAAGTAAACTGAACGCTGAGTCGAGCATTGCCAAAGATCGGGGCTCGAGACAACCTCCATTGAAATTCATCAATGTCGGTAAACATAAGCTCGCCCGTTCGCACTCTCTCCACGACACAGGTTTGACTCAAATGCGTGAATCAATAGGACTTTAGGTTTTAGATGAGGCTAGGGTTTAGGTGAGGTATACAATGATAAAAACGATGGCTCAAACACTAAACCCAAATGAGCTAGCGCAAAATAAATTATCCGCGCACCACGATAAACAAGCGGGTGCACCACACCCCCAGACTTGAACTTGACTACATGGGTGTGTGCACCGTCTACACCCAATTATAAATCTATAAAAATTTTCAATTAAACACTTCTTCGTTTTCTTTTCTTCTTACTTCTTTTCTTTTTCTCATTTTTTCTTTTCTTTTCTTTTCAAAACATTTTCAGGAAGATGAACAATGAAGTGCATCCACATTTTCACAAAAATATCACAACATCAACACCCCAATCATGGAAATACTAAACAGCTAAAGCTCAAATTTGGGTGTGCGACCAAGATTGGCTTTTAGGCTTTGGTGAGATAAAAGTGGGGCTGAATCAAAGAACGGGTATGCACAACTGGGCTAGTGAAGATATAGCGATAGGAATGGGCACAAAGGCTCAACCGGGCCAAAATGATGGCCTATATCACATTCACTCAATTGACTAACCGTATACCCATGCTTCAAGAATTGCTTGGGGCAAGTTCTTAGTCGCCGAGAAAGATAATCCTTCCTCCCGACTCGGGCAATACGAAGCTAACGAACGTCTACACACATCCCTATGCTACCATTTGATTCACACCAGATTCACCAATTTTTGAGTGTAGTAAACAATATTTATGCTAATAGAAAAATATAAACTAAAAGCATAAAAAGAAATTGAATCTATACGAATGTTTATGCGAGATATGAGCACTCGACTAGGAGCACTACAGGAGTCAACATTTACTCCGCCTCATAATCCTAAGCCAGCACAATGATTTTTCAAATCACACAAAAGAGACAAATTCGACTCGCGACGTGCCAACAGCTAAGCGCGCGCTCATGTGGGTGCTGTGAAGTGCAATGCAAATGAACAATACTAAATAAATGAAATAGAAATACTTCTAGCATGCATTGACATTGAGTGCGTGTAGTGGGTAACAAACACAGAAGCTCTCCCCCAAACTTAATCTAAATATTCTAACACAGAATAAACAATTATTACTAAGATGGAAGCTAGGGGAAGAGAGCACCCAATGCTCAGAATTGAGCATACTAGAAGACGCTTGAAATTTAAGACAGAACTGCAGCATCCTTGAACCGCAAAAGATACCTGCAGGGGTCAGCTCCGCAAGAACAAAAGGAAAAGACAAACTAAAATAAACTACAGCTAACTAAACAGGATTGAATAAAATAAAATGCATGAAAAGTAAGATAAATACTGGGGTTATTGTCCTCCCAGCATGACTTATTCAAATTTAAAATAGTTCTAGCTAATGGGTCAATGAAAAGAAAAGTGTACATGTAACTGTTCTAATATGCGTGTCGGTAGCGGGTACCGATACGGCGATAAAACAGTTACTACCCTAGCTAAATAATAATACCTGCTTAACACAGGTAGAGGAAATAGGAAGTAAGAAGAGGAGGAAGGCTGGTCCTCACTCATCTCACCACAAAATAAATCCTTGCCCAGCAAGGTGTCATCTCCAGGGAGGCAACAGGAGGAGAAGGGAATGAGTGGAGCTTCCTCTACGGAGGGGGGATCAACCTCCTCACATAAGAGGATGCTCTCATCATTGACTTGAGCATCATGCTCCAAGTCCTCCTGGGATACCTATGAAGACTCAACCTGCACAGGCTCAGATAGAGAAAGGGGATCAAGAAATAAACAAGACGAAGACCATGAATAAAAATCAATCGGGGGAGTGATCCCGGTCTCACTCCCATCAAGATCCATGAGGAAGTGCAAACCTCCTCACCAGAAAGAGTATCCTCATCATCCCACCTTGGAGCAGCCTCAGGCTCAGAATCATCACCCTGCTCAATTACTTCGACAGGATCATAAAAAATGTGTGTAGAAAAATCTTGCAAAGAAACTAGAGGAACAAAAAGATTTGGTTCCTACACAAAAAGATCCGCTAAAGCCTCCCCTATGGAAAGAATACTTTCCTCATCCCACTCAGGTGCATCTAGGAGCTCCCATTCCTCTCCTTGTTGGCTAACAGATGAGTGATCATCATCACTATGAGTGAAGCCAAACACAGGGAGTGAGGAGTCCATACACGAAATAAGATCGGGGGTAGAGGGAACGATTGCCTCCATGGGTAAAGAATGAGTGGTAGGGACAATGTTGTCATGAGTGGAGGAGCCGCGGTCAGGATTGAAAAGACTAGGACAGTCCTTCAATTCATGACCCTCTCCTCGACATATCAAGCAAACAAAATTCCTACACCGCCTAGCATTTAACTCCTTCATTTGGTCTATATAATAAACCATCTTGTCGTGAGTGCTAGGAGAAATATCCCATGACGACATTTGCAGATAAAACGAAACTGAAATTCTTTGCAAGGAAATTTACACAAACTAATAAAACTCCTTGGATTAAACTTGCCTAAAACTTTAAAATAGGAGAAAGAAATAACAACAAACAATATATAATTAAAAAGCAAACAAAAATAAAAAGGCGGCTATACACACTGGAAAAACTACTATCTCTTGTCTCCCTCTACAGCAAACTCACACGTTTGTGTTCCCCGACAACGACGACAAAAACTTGATGCGCAAATCTAGCACACCGCTATAGGCGGTAGCAAGACTGCGACACAAAACGGCAGTGTACCGATCATTCAAGTAATATAAAATGTGGGAGTGAATCAAGTATCGATCTTGAAGGAACACAGTAAGGTGGAGTTTACTTTTAAGGAAGGACTTGAGATTGAAGTCCTTTCGAGCGGATGGATTGCGGAAAGGGGGGGGGGTGGTTTATGGAAAATAAAAGAAAATAACTACAACTAGTCCTATGCAGGCCTTGAGCGCATTGCTTCGCTAGGCAGGATTGAAACTACGTAGGCCTTGAATGCACTACTTCGCAAGGGCGGATGGACGAGTAGGCAAGCGAATGGAGTGGTGAGTGCGGAATCGAACTGTGCAGGCCTTGAGTGCACTGCTTCGTGAGGCGAATGGATTACATGGGCCGCTATGCCATGCTTCACTAGGCGGATGGACGAGTAGGCTTGTGGATGGAGTGAGTCGCACCGGCGGAGTGAGGGTCGCAAGCACCTCGTCAATAAGCACGCCACTAGCAATTGCTAGTGCGACACACGAACGTAGTGGATGGAAAATGGATGGGGGCGCACCTCATACACACATATAAACAATATAATTTCATAAAAATGAAATAAACATTACAAAATAGGGTTCATAGTGCACAACATCAAAATATTAAGAAATCTAACATTTACAACTACCAATACAAAGAGAGAGAGAGAGAGAGAGCAAGGAATCGACCCAATCCAAAGACTTGTCGAAGATTCACGGTTGGAATCGCCGGGTTGTCAATCCGCGTCCAAGCTCGTTCCTCAACTGTGTCCGGGGTAGAGAAGGCTGTCACTACCTTCTAATGGCCCGTCTTCTCGTGTCACGATCCGGCCGCACGACCAAGCTTCCTTCTCCTTGGATATTGGTGGATGTAGTGCTAGATCCCTCTCCTTGGAGCTTGAGGATGATGGAGGAGGCCAAAAGGGGCGGAAACCTGCGAGAATGGCGGAAAACAGCGGAGTGGGCGGAGTTCGGAAGTGTCATCCAACCTAATTTTGCAGTCTGCGTATTTATAGATCACAAGGCACACGATCAGTGCCGCACGACCAGTGGTCGTGCGCACTGGAAGTTGGTGGTCGTGCGCACTGTGCCTGAAAACCTGCAAGACAAAACTTTACAGAAAATAATAAAGCGCACGATCAGCGGGGCACGACCAGTGGTCATGCGCACTACCGTAAGTGGTCGTGCGCACTATCATAGACATAACTCAAATTTTAGGGGTAAAATGCACACGATCAGTGGCACACGACCATTGGTCATGCACACTAGAACCAGTGATCGTGCGCAGTGTTCCTGTACAGATTTGTACCAGGAACACCTGCACGACCCCTGTTCCAGCATAAACACTAATCAAAACCACTGAAAGTGGCACTTAACACACCATGAAAGACAATAAGAATGATAAACATGAAAATACACAAAAACAGGCCTAGAAGTGCACTTAGCGTGGAATAATAGATGGCTATCAAATATGAACGAAAACATGTCTAAAGTGTAGTGCTTTGACTAAATAATCGGCCCAGATGAGTCCATAAAAGTGTATATAATTGGGACTCATCATATACCGAAGAGGTTCCTCCCATAGTATAAGTGGAAACCTTAGGTACCCATATTTGCTTCAAAGTTCATTTTTTCTTCTTCCTACAAGAGTCCGTGGTGTGACCAAAAGTCAAATAATTGGTACACGCAATAAAAGGGGTTGAGACCATTCTCTGAGATTTTTGTCGACTCTTGCTGGTAGACAGGGATGTAGTAGAGATGATAGATGAATTTTTAAAGAAAGATTTTGTTTTCTGTAAATGGGTCTAACACAAGCATTAGAAGTTAACGTTAGGCGGTGGCTTCCCGAACCATATCCCAGACCAAACTTTGTAGAACCATGACACTTGTTGGCCAAAATCATTACAAGTGATTTGTGGCCAACACTGAATTTTTTTATAGCTATATTTAGATCATGAATTCGGGCTTTCAAAGAGGTGTTTTTGGTAACTAGCATCACACATCGATTTGCAAATGATTTCTTTCCTTCTTCTATTTGGATAATAGAGGTTTTTAGTTTTCTCTCTAAGTCCCCATTTTCTTTCATAAGAGATTTTCGATCGGAGAGAGTCTTAGAGAGAGTTTCCTCAAGTTCTTGATTTTGTACCAATGAAGGATCACTATCTTGGCCATCTACCTTTTCTTCTCCAAAAACATTTATTTCTTTAGTTAGTCTCTTATTTTCTTTTAATAAAATTTTATTTTTAGTTTTTAATAGATCAATATCCTTAAGACTTTTTTCAAAATATTTGCATGTTTGAAGAAATTCATCGTAGAGATCGTCATAAGTAGGTGGAGGTACCTCTGTGTCAATTTGGACACTGGTTTCGTCGTCGGTGAGATCTTTGCTCCTACCTATAAGGCACATGTTTGCCTCTTCTTTGTCGCTTGAAGAAGATCCACTTGACTCCTCAGAAGAAGAATCATCCTATGTAGTCGCCTTTAGAACTTTCTTCTTTTCTTTTCCTTTGTGCCTTCTTTCCTTTCGCTTTTTAAGATATTTTGGGCACTGGCTCCGGATGTGTTCGGTCTTTCGGCAATGGTAGCACTCTGGCGGTGGCCACTTATCATCGTCGTCACTAACTTTTTCTTTCGTAGAGGATGATCCCTTTTTTTGCATCTTAGGTTCGGCATGGTACTCTTCTTGGATTTTAGCGCCAAAGCCTTCTTCTTAGGTTCCGCATGGTACACTTCTTGTTGAATTTTGAGTTCCACCTCATGGGTTTTTAGATTCCCAATGAGGCTCTCAATGTGGAGTCGCCTTAGATCATGAGATTCTGATATAGCCATCACCTTCAAATTAAATTTTGATGGGAGAGATCTAAGAATCTTCCTCACTAAGTCTCGTTTACAAAGGTCTCTCCGAGGATTTTTGATGCATTTATGACCTTTGTGAATCATTCACCTGTGAAGTACCTTCATGAGTAATTTCCAATAAATTCCATATATCATATGCAGTTTCACAAGCATAAACATGATTAAATTCAGTTCTATCTAAAGCACAAAATAATGCGTTCATTGCTTTAACATTATTTTTACATCTAAGTTTGTCTTGATCATCCCACCTATCTTTAGGTTTTTCAAGAGTAACTTCTCCTACTACGGTGGTAGGAAGAGAATAGCATTATTCAATCATTCCCCAAACATCTATATCGAAAGTCATTAGAAAATAACGCATCCTAGTTTTCCAATAGTTAAAATCGGACTCGGTAAATAGTTGTGGTCTACTAGTTCCTTATCCCTCGTAGAAAGCGAGATCATGGTGCGCCATTATTCTCGATGGTGAAACCATTTTGGAATAACCTCCCTCTGATACCACTTGTTGGATCTTAAGGCACCCTTAAAGGGTGGGGGTGAATAAAGGTTGTAGAAACTTTAATATTTAATGGAAATCTTTTGATATTTTAGATGAACTAAAAAGTAAAGTGCTAGATATAGAAAACCAAATTAATTTTATTGAACAAGAAAAGACATGATTATCATTAAAAATTGATTACAAAATTGGACTTCTATGACGTTAGAAATCAAAGCGAATATTAAAACTCCTTTTGATTTCTATACCGAATCTTCTCCCAAGAATCGGTTGCTTTAGTCGATCTTTCCCTAGATATGGCCTTAAGCCGCCCTGGACTCTCTATCACGAGAAAGGACTCGAGCACCCCCTATATCTAAGCCTTAGACATAGTCATCTTGTGGCAAATTTGTCAAAATTTTTGAAATTTGAATCGTTTAGGAGTAAGCAGGAGTTGCATCAACTAAGTTATAGCCAACCAACCACAATGCCATACAGCAACACAAGAAACTTTATTGAATCACAAACTTCATTTACAGTGCGAGGTATACATGGCGAGACATGATTCATAAGAATCATGGAGGAGGGAAGAACAAAACACCAAAAAGTAAAACTGGTGGCTTGACAAAGCAGAGACCCCACAGACCGCACAACTCCAGAGATCGCCCTGCTTGACCTGAGACCGTGCGAACAGAAAACAGACAGACTGCCTGCACTGCAAGACCGCCACCTCAGACCGCACGAACTGGAGCTTATTGAATTGAACGAAGAACAGAAGCTGTCGCCAGACCGCAACTCAGATCGCCTAACCGCTGAAGGTCGCCTGATCGCTGAGCTCGATGCGAACAGCACAAGAACACCATAAATCAGTTCGCAGATAGACCGCTGCCGAACTGTTTATTCAAGCTGCTGGGAATCACCAAGGAAGGAGACTGCAACCTGCTGACTGCAAACCTGCGAACACAACAAACAGTCAACTCGCTTTCGAGACTGCCCGACCTCAAAGTTGAGACCGCACGAATTAACCCAAGCTCTAGTTCTTACAGTTCTCATTAGGAATGACAGGCTAGATGGCCGAGGGGTGGGATCGTTACGCGGTGTGTGGTCAGCTCATAGCTGACACTCGTTTACCTCTTAATGGATGTTGGCTGTAGGTGCAGGCGAGCGCGAGCGCAAATGAAGACATTGAGACGTGAGCACGAAAAAAGCATAAGTATAGAAAGGCACAGCCGCGCAGGCAAAAATAAAAGCGCGAGTGCGAGTAGGAGATAAAAGATATATATGACATTTAAAAGATAGGCAAAATATTTCTTTATCGTTTCTCAAAAGCTGATTACAGTTAACGGCGAACTCGTCGGTCAAAACAAAAGCTTTACACTTGGAAAAATTAAAGCATCAAAGCTGCCCACCGAGGAATTCTTTGTAACACTCCAAAACTTCGAAGCAGCTATGGGCTGCTGGGAGCTAGCGCAGGCGGTTGTGCTACCGCCTGGCGCAAGCCATCTCGACGGTTGCTAGCGTCGAGATGGAAGCCGCTAGCGTCGAGATGGGAGCTAGCGCAGGCGGTAGTGCTACCTCCTGGTGCTAGCCATCTCGACGGTTGCTAGCGTCGAGACGGAGGCCTTAAGCATCGACAACTGCTAGCGTCGAGACGGAAGCTAGCGCAGGCGCTAGCGCTAGCGCGCGACTCAGACCCGTGATTTGAAATCGTGGGCATTTATGGGACATTGACTTTGGGGCCTTGTTTTGGACAGAGGTGCCCGGGATATGGCCTTAGGAGGCCGAAAGGCTCTTGGATCCCTTTATTCTCTAAGGGTTTTAATTAAGAGAGAGGGAGAGCTTTGGAGAAGGAGATCAATAGTAAACCCTAGCCTAGACCTCATCTTTGGAGGATCTCTACTACTCCGAAGTCGAAGGCATTGGTGGCTACGCGTAGAGGAGGGCTATACGCTCCTTTCCATCCATGCCAAAAATCAAGCTATGGCCTCGAAGCGACGTCTAAGGGTAACGGTCCTCTTTACCCTTATTTGGACATGTTCTAGTCCGTTCCTTGCATAGTTGAGGTCCCTACCCAAAATGGTAAGGTCGTGACCCCCGACGAGTGGATTCATGTTATCCTCGTTCGTTCTTGCATACATGTAGAGTCCATGCGTAAAATGGACGTAGGCGTGCTGTGTGAAGCCCATCCGAGACGGTTCGTCCGGATTGGTGATGCTTTTTGTTATTGTGCGTGCCAGGGAAAAATCCGTGCTGATATACTGCTTCGTAGGACTAGAGGGTGCTACTGCATGCGCAGCAACGCCTGGGGGTGTGCCCCAGGGAGCACCCGAAGTTAGAAGCAGAAATGGAGTTTCTGTTCACTATCGCTGGCGATAGCAATATCGCCAGGCGATAGCTCCCAGATTTGGTTCTGGTGATTTTGGGCATTCTGAGGCAGTGGGAGTGCTACTGCATGTGCAGCAGCGCCTGAGGGTGTGCCCCGGGAAGCACCTACGACTAGAAGCCAAAATGGGTTTTCTGTTCACTATCTCCAGGCGTTAGCGTTAACACTGGCGATAGCTCCCAGACTGAGTTCTGGTGATGTTTGCTGTGCCCAGCTTGTTGTGGGACTTGTGGCCTGCGTGCCTGTGTTTTGTAATGTCCTGCTGGGTGGACCCGAGGCGCGTACGCCTTCCCTGTGAGGGGTCCAATTGAGGGAACCTAGTCTCCTTAGGGCCTGGCTAGTTGAGAATACCTGGGCTGAGGGGACGCCATACCCACATTTCGTGTTGTACAACGAGTGTGTGAACAACGGGCATTTGGCAAACCCGCACCCGAACCATTGTGCGCCTGATTAGTAAGCCTCGCTCAGCATGTCGGGAAGCAATGGGGAAGAGTCTTCGGACTATGGGAAGTTCACAATTAAAGTACGGGGTACCCTGGTATTCGGGTCACCGACTTTAGCCTCGAAGGGCAAAAACCATCAAGGGGATGGTGGTGGAAGGTGGAGTCCACCGAAGAGTGCCTTGCGAGCACGAGATGTGGAGACCTTTCTCACGTTTGTGATTGATTGCATATGTATGAACTGTTGTGGGCTTTGCTAGTCGCACTCTTATATATATATGCTGCTGAGGTTGTTTTGCAGGGATGGTTAGAACTGCCACCCCCTCGAAGGGGTGGGGTGGTTATAATTTGGTCAGCTTTAGCTGACCGTTGCCCTGTTTTGCCACCATTTTGGTGGGCTTGTTGTACAGGTGCTGGACCAAGCGGGAACATAGCGGGCTGAAGCCCTTGTGCTGCTGCGGCCCTTGAAGGCCTTTTGATGTTCTTTTGCTTTTCATGTATGGCCGACCTGCGCGCCGCTGTTGGTAATTTGTAAGGCCGTCGTGCCAAATTTTGTTGTATAAAACATTTCATTCCAAGTAATAGAAGTGGACATACCCGGGTTCGGGTTTTGTGGTTTATATTTCTTGTCTCTCTCTTTTGCTTCCGCATAGAATGCTCTGAGTTAGGTTCGTTGTTTAGAGTCGTTCGATATTTCAATTAAGTGACATTCCCGTTTGTTTTGTAGTATATGTCGTGGGGCACCGACCGGACCTTCTGTTATATGCTCCCGAACGGATGGGGATGTTACAAATTGGTATCATCATCTAAGGTTTCCGTGTCCTTCTAGGAATTTGCGGACGAATTCTTTTAAGGGGTGGTGAGCACGTGCGTGCGTTACCATCGAGACGTAAGAAATAAACCCAAAAAATATCCACTTAGGAATGAAATGTAACAACAAACCAACAATTAATGCATGATTGTGGAACCTGAGTGTTCATTTTGTGGTTAGTTTGCGACCATGCTTGTCGCCTAACTGTGCGATGCACTTGTGTAGGATACTCAAAGTGCCGCGGGACCGTCGCGTCCTCGTGAGATGATTCAAAGCAGTGGATCTACTGAGGTGTCTACACCTCCTTCCCTGGTGCAGACGATCCGTATGATTGCTGAAGTGGTCGTAGGCGTGCTCAATGCTCAGTCAAGAAGGCCTGAACACCTTCCTTCTCCCGTGGTGGTCACGAAGCCAGCAGCAGTCGTTGAGCCAAACGTAATGACAAGAGGCTTCAATCAGTGGTTCCACTTGTGTGTGGGGGCAAGGTGAGCGCTCGGTAGACGAGTACTTATGTGAATTTATTAAGTTAACTCACTATGTGGGATCATCGTCGGAGGAGGACGAAAAGACCAAGGTGGATAGGTTCTACTTGGGCTTGCGAGATGACTTACAGTTGTTGCTTGTGGGCCCAAAGCTATTGGGCTTTCATGCATTGGTGACCTCTGCGAGGGAGTTGGAGCGAGACCTCCAGCATATCCAAAGAAAACAATCCGTGAACGCTGAAAGATGGAATGTCATCAGCCCAAAAAGGGAACGCGAAAGAGCAGGAGGAAGAAGGCTAAGCTTGTGGGACGAGCTCCCTTGATATGCTTTACGTGTGGTAAGGCGGGGCATATAACTCGAGATTGTCGCAGTGGCCGGAAGAAGAGGAAAGTAGAGGAGCCAACTCCTCCTCGAGCTTCGGGTGCGATGACTAGCCGAGTGCTCCCTGTTTGTTATCGCTGTGGCGGGTTAGGCCATAACGCCTGCGAGTGTTTTGTACGTCTTGTATAAACGGAGGGAAAGCTGGGTAGCCAGTATCTTTGGGTAAAACTATGATGGCAATGTATGCTTGTATATAGTTTGTACTGCTCTTTTTGCACACTTTGGTGGTAATGAGATGTTGTTGAAGCTTAACCATGCTGTTGGGTGCCTTTGTGGCCCCACTTTTCTGTTAATGTGTAGTTAGCTTTTAATATGTGCTTTAATGCGTTGGGCACTAAGCTGGTGCAAGAAAGTATAGAAATATGCAGAGGTGAAACACTTACGTGTTCAAACCCCACGCAAAGTCTAACATCGTGACGTTGTGATAGCATGTGCGGTTGGAGTCTGAGAACCTTCGTGCAAATACGTCTTAGGAAGTTAGGCAGGGGCGGAATACCGACCGCAAGACTGTTTTGCGGGCATGCGTGGATTGAGCAAGATGTTGATGTCTGCTCTCTAGGTGTCCAAGGCGGTGCGGTAGAGGGGCAGAGCTGCTCTTTTCCCTAGTTGAGGCTTCAGAGCCAAAGCCTAGCCCAGCTGACGTTCCGGTAGTGTGGGAGTTTGCCGATGTATTCCTGAATGATCTACCCAGTGCTCCACCGCAGGGGGAGATAGTTTTTACGATTGAGTTGTTGCCAGGCGCGAAGCCTGTGGCCCGCTCGTCATATTGTATGACTCCGAAGGAAATGGCAGAGCTGAAGTCGCAGCTGCAGAGCTGCTAGAGCAGGGCTACGTGCGTTCGAGTTCTTCACCTTGGAGTGCGCCGGTCCTCTTTGTCAAAAAGAAGGACGGTAGCCTGCAACTTTGCCTGGTTTATTGGGAGTTGAACGAGCTGTCGGAGAAGAACAAGTACCCTCTCCCGAGGATAGATGACATGTTCGACCAGCTCGTTGGTTTGACAGTTTATTCAAAGCCGGACTTGAAGTCCGGTTATTATCAGTTGTGGAGCAGGGAGGGTGATATCCCGAAGACTGCCTTCAGTACGCGGTACAGGCAGTATGAGTTCACCGTGAGGCCGTTCGGGCTGACGAACGCACCCTCGGTGTTTATGGATCTGATGCACAGGGCCTTCCGAGAGTACCTCGACCAGTTTGTGATCGTCTTCCTGGATGACATCCTGGTATACCCTCAGTCCGAGGAAGATCGCGAAGACCATCTGCGGGTGGTTTTGGAGATTCTGAGGAGGAATCAGCTCTATGCCAAGTTCTCGATGTGCGAGTTCTGTCTATCTTCCGTGGCATTTCTAGGACGTGTCGTTAGTGGGGAGGGCGTTGCGGTGGATCCGATGAAGATTGTAGCGATCCAGGAGTGGCCTGTTCTGTCCTCAGTAGGGAAAGTCTGTAGCTTTCTCGGGTTGTCCGGCTATTACAGGCGCTTCGTGGAGAACTTCTCGCGGATCGCGTTGCCTCTCTAGACCTTGACACGGAAAGACCAGAAGTTTGTTGGGCGTCAGCGTGTGCACAAACTTTTGAGGAATTGAAGGCAGTGTGTATGCTGTGGCGGCTTTATGTGTATGGCGTGAAGATCGACATCTTTACGGACCATAAGTGCTTGAAGTACCTTCTGGTGCAGAAGGAGCTATTTTTGCGATAGCATAGCTGAATGGAGTCCATGGGGGACTACACCTTCGATATTCACTACACTCCCGGGAAGGGGAATGTTGTCGCGGACGCGCTTAGTCGCAGGGCTCCAGTGCAGGCCAGCAGGATTCAGATGCATGATGCGCACCTGATACGTGACCTGGAGGCCTTGGATATCTCTTGTGTAGAAAACAGAAGCAGTGTTGGTGCTTGTTTACATTGAACTGAGGTGCAGTACGACCTCGAAGACCGAGTCAGCCGAGCTTTAGAACTCGAACCGAGTCTAAAGCACTTCACGGAGGAAGCTACTGGTGTGCCCGATGCCCAGTCTCGTGTACGTGACGGGCTGTTGTGGAGAGATGATCGTTTGTGCGTTTCCAGGGTGGGTGAGCTACGCGATGAGTTGATGTACGAGTCGCATCGTACTAGGTACTCAGTTCACCCAGGAAGCACAAAGATGTTCAAGAACATGAAAGTCCTTTTCTGGTGGCCAGATATGAAGAGGGACATCGCTCACTATATGGCCAAGTGCCACGCTTGTGCATTAGTGAAGGCAGAATGTCAGGAGCCCGGAGGCTTTTTGCAGTCATTGCCTGTTCCTGAGTGGAAATGTGATGACATTTCCATGGATTTCGTGCATGGGCTATCGAGATCGCAGCGCGGGAATGATGCCTTCTGGGTAGTCGTAGACCGGCTGGCGAAGGTGGCACACTTTATCCCCAACCGGAGTGATGACTCAGTGGAAAAGTTGGAGAAATTGTATGTCGATCCAGTAGTACGATTGTACGGTGGGCCCTGTAGCATCGTCAGCGATCGAGATGGACGCTTTACTTCGAGCGACTAGAGGCAAGTCAACCGTCTATTGGGTACGAAGCTGCAGTTTAGCACGGCCTTTCATCCTCAGACGGATGGCCAGACTGAGCGTACCAATAGGACGATGGAAGACATGCTCCGGATGTGCGTCCTGGACTTTGGCAAGGGGTGGGAAAATCACCTCTTTTTGGTTGAGTTTTCATACAACCACAGCTACCAGGCGAGTATTCAGATGGCGCCTTTCGAGGCCCTCTATGGCAAGAAGTGCCGCACTCCCTTAGCTTGGGCGGAAACGGGCGAGACGAAGCTCTTCAAGAGGAAAGACGTCGAAGAGGCGACTTCAATGGTACGTATGATCCGGGAGAGGCTTTTGGTTGCGCAGGATAGGCAGGCGAAGTACTATAATGCGAAGCACCGCTATGTCCAGTTCGCCATTGGCGATTGGGTTTACTTGAAGATCAGGCCGTTCAAGGGTGCATCCAGGATTCGACGCTTGAAAAAGCTGAGTCCGAGATACCTTGGACCGTTTGAGATCATCGAGCGCGTCGGCGAGGCAGCTTATAGGCTTGCACTATCGGCGGAACTGAGCGGGCTACACGATGTATTCCACATCTCCGTGTTGCGGAAGGTAGTGCAAGAGCCTACGCATGTGGTCGCGGCGGATCAGGTGCCCGTGGGTAGTGGGCTTAAGACGGCGGTCAGGCCCGTTAGCATCGAGGATGCTGAGGTGCGTCAGTTGCGGAACAGGGCGATCCGTATGGTAAAGGTCCGTTGGGACAACTGCGGTCGCGAGGAACTCTCATGGGAGCATGAGCAGACCATGATGGAGGAATTCCCCGAGCTGTTTCGGTGACGTTTATCTCTCTTTTTCCCCTTTTTGTAAAGACCTTTTTGGATATATATATATGCCTGTTTTTACAAATTTCGGGATGAAATTTTTATAAGGAGGGGAGAGTTGTAACACCCCAAAACTTCGAAGAAGCTATGGGCTGCTGGGAGCTAGCGCAGGCGGTAGTGCTACCGCCTGGCGCTAGCCATCTCGACGGTTGCTATCGTCAAGACGGAAGCCGCTAACATCGAGATGGGAGCTAGCGCATGCGGTATTGCTACCGCCTGGCGCTAGCTATCTCGACGGTTGCTAGCATCGAGACGGAGGCCTTAAGCGTCGACAGCCGCTAGCGTCGAGACGGAAGCTAGCGCAGGCGCTAGCGCTAGCGCCAGCGCTAGCGCGCGACTTATACCCGTGATTTGAAATCGTGGGCATTTATGGGACATTGACTTTGGGGCCTTATTTTGGACAGAGGTGCCCGGGATGTGGCCTTAGGAGGCTGAAAGGCTCTTGGATCCCTTTATTCTCTAAGGTTTTTAATTAAGAGAGAGGGAGAGCTTTGGAGAAGGAGATCAATAGTAAACCCTAGCCTAGACCTCATCTTTGGAGGAGCTCTACTACTCCGAAGTCGAAGGCGTTGGTGGCTACGCGTAGAGGAGGGCTATACGCTCCTTTCCATCCGTGCCAAAAATCAAGCTATGGCCTCGAAGCGACGTCTAAGGGTAACGGTCCTCTTTACCCTTATTTGGACATGTTCTAGTCCGTTCCTTGCATAGTTGAGGTCCCTACCCAAAAGGGTAAGGTCGTGACCCCCGACGAGTGGATTCGTGTTATCCTCGTCCGTTCTTGCATACATGTAGAGTCCATGCGTAAAATGGACGTAGGCGCGCTGTGTGAAGCCCATCCGAGACGGTTCGTCCAGATTGGTGATGCTTTTTGTTATTGTGCGTGCCGGGGAAAACTCCGTGCTGATATAATGCTTCGTAGGACTAGAGGGTGCTACTGCATGCGCAGCAACGCCTGGGGGTGTACCCCGGGGAGCACCCGAAGTTAGAAGTAGAAATAGAGTTTCTGTTCACTATCGCTGGCGATAGCAATATCGCCAGGCGATAGCTCCCAGATTTGGTTATGGTGATTTTGGGCATTCTGAGGCAGTGGGAGTGCTACTGCATGTGCATCAGTGCCTGGGGGTGTGCCCCGGGAAGCACCTACGACTAGAAGCCAAAATGGGTTTTCTGTTCACTATCGCCAGGCGTTAGCGTTAACGCTGGCGATAGCTCCCAGACTGAGTTCTGGTGATGTTTGCTGTGCCCAGCTTGTTGTGGGACTTGTGGCCTGCGTGCCTGTGTTTTGTAATGTCCTGCTGGGTGGACCCGAGGCGCGTACGCCTTCCCTGTGAGGGGTCCAGTTGAGGGAACCTAGTCGCCTTAGGGCCTGGCTAGTTGAGAATACCTGGGCTGAGGGGACGCCATACCCGCATTTCGTGTTGTACAACGAGTGTGTGAACAACGGGCATTTGGCGAACCCGCACCCGAACCATTGTGCGCCTGATTAGTAAGCCTCGCTCAGCATGTCGGGAAGCAATGGGGAAGAGTCTTCGGACTATGGGAAGTTCAAAATTAAAGTACGGGGTACCCTGGTATTCGGGTCACCGACTTTAGCCTCGAAGGGCAAAAACCATCAAGGGGATGGTGGTGGAAGGTGGAGTCCACCGAAGAGTGCCTTGCGAGCACGAGACTTGGAGACCTTTCTCACATTTGTGATTGATTGCATATGTATGAACTGTTGTGGGCTTTGCTAGTCGCACTCTTTTATATATATGCTGCTGAGGTTGTTTTGCAGGGATGGTTAGAACTGCGACCCCCTCGAAGGGGTGGGGTAGTTATAATTTGGTCAGCTTTAGCTGACCGTTGCCCTGTTTTGCCACCATTTTTGGTGGGCTTGTTGTACAGGTGCTGGACCGAGCGGGAACATAGCGGGCTGAAGCCCTTGTGCTGCTGCGGCCCTTGAAGGCCTTTTGATGTTCTTTTGCTTTTCATGTATGGCCGGCCTGCGCGCCGATGTTGGTAATTTGTAAGGCCGTCGTGCCTAAATTTTGTTGTATAAAACATTTCATTCCAAGTAATAGAAGTGGACATACCCGGGTTCGGGTTTTGTGGTTTATATTTTTTGTCTCTCTCTTTTGCTTCCGCATAGAATGCTCTGAGTTAGGTTCGTTGTTTAGAGTCATTCGGTATTTCAATTAAGTGACATTCCCATTTGTTTTGTAGTATATGGCGTGGGGCCCCGGCCGGACCTTCTGTTATATGCTCCCGAACGGATGGGGATGGTACATTCTTCAATCGCTCTCGTGATCTTCCACCGCAGAGATCGGCTCGAACAGGTTAGGGATGACGTCCTCAGCGATGAGCTCCATCGCGTTGGGGACGATCAGGCCCACCTCTTTTAGGGTGTTGAAGACGAGTTCGGCGATCCCCATCGAGTTCTTGCGGGCTGCTTCCTTTTTAACTCGCGACTGGCCTCGAGTCCCGACTCGCGGAGGGGGCGGGGGAAGCACCGTCAGGGTCAACTCGCGAATCTGTGCCTTAAGATAAGTATTCTCCATCTCCAGGTCGGTGATTCTCGCAGATTCTTTACTCACGAACTCAGCATCCTGCAGAAGGGAAGTTAGAAAAGGCGAAGCGTAGCGAGATAGGAAAAGACCTTTTGTAGGCATTACTTACCAGACCGCTTTGGAGGCTGGCGAGGAGGCCCTCAGACAAGGTCCCCTTTCCCTTAAGCTTTGCGACCTCGTCCGTGGCCTTCTAGAGCTCGCAGTTGAGTTCCTTAGCTTCCCTGTCAGATACCTGTGACCCACCATATGGGTAAGCTCCATTGCCCGGAACTGGGCTCGCATAGACTCATACACGAGTCCTCTAGGTTTGAAGGCCCTGAAGAGGGAGGCGTCCTCGCGGCCGTAGAGCCCAAAAGCGAGGGAGAATGCCTCGCCCCCAACTTTATCACTCTCTACCCAGGAGGGGAGGATCGAGGAGCAAACAACCTTATTCTGCTCGGGGTCCCACTCGAGCACCGGCTCGCCGACTGCGTCAGGGAGCTTTGGGCCGAGCCCGAAATTCTTGTGGCTCGTCGGCTTGGGCTTGTCGGTGACGCCACCTGGCTCGCCACTCTCATCGGTGGGCTTTTGGTTCGCCGACGGGGAGAGGGGGTCTCTGGCTCGGAAAGATCCACAATATCCCTCCCCTTAGATGCGCGGGGGGGGGGGGGGGGGGGGGGGATTTCTCGGTCTTCTTCTCCAATCCCTGCGAGGCGAGCCATCTTGGAGGAGGAGGATGCTTCTTTCCCGATGAAGAGCTCGGGTGGTCACGGCATGCCTCAGCGGCCACGCTCGCGAGCGAGCCAGTGGTGAAGGTTGAGGAAGGCGTGTGCGGGGGGTTGAGCGGAAGATCGCGCTATCCTGCAAAGATGTTAGAAATGTTAGCTAACAAGAAAGAAAGGGTGTGGGGAAGCTAGCGAGTGAGAGTCAGACCTTCTCCCTGGGGGACGGGCATCAGTGAATCCACCCCCTGCCGGAGGAAGGCGACCTCAAAGTTCTTCCCGTGTAGGTATTGGTATAGTCTGGCGTCATCGCCCCCCAGCGAGGCGGGAGGGCGGTAGGTGGCCTCGTCCTGCTGGAGGGGAGAGTATGAGGTGTTGCCGAATGGATCCTTCACTAGGACATACTTCTGCGTCCAATAGCGGGTCTTGTTCACTGTTTCGCAGATGGTGACGTGCTGGCTCGCGAAGTGAGCCGTCCCATCCTTGTTGGCGCGGAAAGAGAATACTTTGCGGAAGACGAGCAGACTAAACTCGATCCTCTCCGCCCACAGATAGCTAGCGAAAGTGACCACCACGACAATCGCGTTCAGCGTCAGCTGGCTCAGCAGGACACCAAAGTACTTGAGTACCTAGAAGAATCGGTAAGGGTTAGAGTACTCTTCGCGAGACGAGCCAGGAATACTATGGGCAAGAAAAAAATATATACCTGGCGCACTTCAGGCCAGAGTGGGAGTCGCAGCCCATTCTCAAAATGAGCGATAGGGATGGCGAGCTTGTCGGGGAAGGGATCGTTGATGGTGTCTCGTTCGGTAGGGCGGAGAGCCACAAATCTGGAATGGATATACTTGTCCACCGTGGCAAGATATTCCTCCGGAGTGAGGTTGGCGCAGAAGAAAGGGCCCTCGTGGAAGGCTCCAGCGCACTTGGCCTGCCCCTCCGATTCTACATCTGCGACCGTGATGTTATAGGGCTGCGAGTCAGAGAAGTAGCAAGCGCGAGTTAGGATCTGCGAGAGATCCGGAAAAAGAGAAGAGCGAAGGAAGAGCAGTAAATGCGGTGGTTAGGAAGTAAAAGACGAAGACTATTTATAGAAATGGAAATGGCGGGAAGGATTCGAAGCGCCGGTGCCTACGGATAGCGGATCCACGCTGTATTTTTCCACCTCCTGAAGCCTTATCCACTCCTGGCGAGTTGGCGCCCCGCAAAAATCCCACCAGCTCTTCGCGGGCGAGCCATACCTGTGCAAAGAAATAGAGCGAGTCGCAAGAGCGAGTTGTGAGAGCAAGGCGGCCAAAATGTAATTATTAAGAGAAAAGTCTGCAAGGGGCAAACGAGGTTGATATAGCGATGGAAATAATAAAAACAGGAAAGGCGGGCTCGCAAGGAGTCAAGAGTATTAATGTTACAGATCGCCAAATTGTTTAAAACCCCCCATAAAGGGGAGGGGAAATCAAACAACAAATTACAAAAAGGAAGCCTTTTAGTAGCGAATCCACTTCCAGCGTCCGCGGCCCCATACACCCGAGCGTGGGGGGACTCGTGGGTAGTGGTACTCACGAACCGATTGGGCCTCACGATGTAGCAGCCGCGCGTAATCCTCAATCTGCATGATGTGCACCCTGGGTAAGGTGACCTCGCTGCGGTCGACCGGTCGCACCTCGATAAGGATGCGCGCGTTTGCGTCCTCCGTTGCAGCAAATTTCTCTTCGTATGCGACCCGATCCAGCCGATTTTGTTCGTATAACTCCCGTAGCATGGAAGTATGTTTCTGAAATATCTCAATGACCTGCCTCTTCATTTGCTCTAGATTGCCGGGGTCCCCCAGAAAATCTACGACCTGGCCCGGTGAGGGGGGTGGCGATATCTCCACCTCTCCATGCTCTGGCTCAGTGAGTGGGGTCGGAGGATCACCTGTGAGGTGGAAATCAGCGAGGAGGATGAGGAAAAGGTGCTCGGCAGGGATGATCTAACCTGGTTGCGGAGTAAGGGTACTCGGCCACTGGCAAGAAGTGCCCGACCGACCCTTAAAAGCTTCGACGAAGGAGGGGGGGGGGGGGGGGACAACCTTCCCCAGACCAGGGCGGAACGTGGCTTCGGCAGCGAGTCCGTGCTCGGCAAGTAGCATCCCTCCGGGGCTCCGTTGTCTCAGAAAGCCGAACCCTGCGGTGATGATGGTCTGATTCGGCGGGGCTGGCGGGTCCGCTGTAGGAGGAATCCGCTCCTCCAGGTTCGCGAGAGGAGACACTGCATAGGGAATAAGGGAGACTTGGCGAGCAATGAAATATGAAGGAGGGCGAGGCGAACCACTCACCTCGCCGTGAAGGCGGGTCACATAGGTTGGTGAACCTCACATCTACCGGAGGAGTGCCAGCCCCGCCAGGGGTGCGAATGCGAGTCTCCGTAGTTGTTTTCTCCAGGATATTCTCTCCTGGGGAGGTGTTCTGCGAGTGAAGAAGCGATGTCAGGTAAGAAAGACACTAAATTGGCGAACTTGGCATTAGTACCTGCGAGGCGAGCTCATCGTTGGGGGATGGAGACAAAGGAGAGGACCCATCCTCGCGAGGCGAACGCCGGACGGTCTTCGCCGTTTTGGTGAGGGGCGGAGGCGAAGCAGGCTGCGGCGAGGCCCAGGAAGTGAGCGCGGTTTCTTTGGCCTTCTGGGCCGCTTGCGAGGCTTTAAGGCGGGCCAACATCTCTTCCTTCGTTGGCATCACGCCAGATCCGACCGCAAGCAGCGAAAGAAAGAAGAGGGAAGAAAATTTTATGCCCCGGTTAGGAAGAAGGGTATTTATAGCTGTGGGCATGGGTCCCACCAAAAGATTCATGCCACATCATCAAGAGGCTGACGAATATCGGGGGTTGGATGTTTCTTCGCGAGCCTAAGTAGCCTCGCGAAGAGCGGGGATTGTGTACAACCCCGATATTCGCCAGGTGATGAGCAGAGATTGAGAGGTCATCAAGCGAGAGAAGTAACAAGGAGGGCGAGCCAGAGACCATCAAAGGGCCCGCTCGCAGGAGGCAGGCGAGCAAGCCCCTTAGCAGCCGCTCCCATGAGACAAGAGAGTCGGTTTCCCGGTGGATGCCCGCAGGGAGCGGGCGAGATGGGCTCTCGCCTTCGGCTCGCAAGAAGTCTGCGAGTCAGGCTCGCGAGAGGAAGCCTCGGGTGCGGCTCGCCCAGCAAGGGCCCAGGGATGTTTTTACCCAAAAGCCCCTGGTGGTCTGCAGCTAGCCCCTCCAAACAACGGAGTTTGGTTGTTGGCAGGCAAATTTGGGCTGCGTGTAATAAAAGTGTAAGGCGGGATTCCTCTATTGGCAGACCAGACTTAAAAAACTATAAATAGGCCTTGAAGGGCACCTTTGGAGAGGAGTCCAATCAGAGCATTCTGAACTTCCTTTTCCTTAGGTTTCCTTGGTTTAGCTCTCTAGCTCTCCAAGGTGCCCAGTCTCAGCTTTGGCTTGGGAGGGGAAGCCCTCAAAGATCTTTCCGGTTTGTGGTGGGACCTCCTCGCTGTGACTAAGGTCTAAGTCTAGTTCCGAATCTCCAATCCGCTCCTTCCGAGGGATCAGTAAGGGCTAGCTGCCCCTCAACTCGTTGAGGGCCCGAGCTTCACAAGAGACCAAGAAATTGGTTTCAACATTTCACATTGAGTTAGCGTTGATCCAAGCCTCCATTGATTCCTTCTCTTGTGATTGAGAGATCCTTTGTGGTTTGGAAATATGGCCTCAGAAAATTCAGAGTGCTGGAATAAGGCTCCTTGAGATGTGTAAACTTGAAAAGAACAAATGCCACCAATTTATATGAAAAATTACAAAATTTTATGCAATTTGAGCAATCAAGACATCTCCAAAAATTACAAAATTTCTGCATAAGACTACTCTTAAGACTCTTAATAAATATTAAAAATTTGAATTTTAAAATTCACAAGATTTCTCTCACTATTTGCCTCGCTAGCATTAGCGCCGAAGCTAGCGTGGGTGTATTTCTGACAATTTTTAATTTTGTTTTATTAATATTATGAAAAATCAACTTCAAAATAAAAAAAATACAAAAATATTGTGTTTTTCTATTTTTTCTTTCATGAAAAATTTCAAAAAAAAAAAAAAACCCGTATGATCTTTATTGTTAATATCAAGCATGTATGAATTTTATTATTTAGAATTATTTACAATGTTAAAATTTATTTCTTCAAATTACTATGAACATTATTTTGTTTATCATGCTTTGATTTATCTAATTTAAGTGCATCAATTGTATTGAAAATATGTGTATAACCAAGCTTAGCATGCCTCTAAGTATGAGTAAATGTTTTGTGATTGATAATGATACTTTTTCACTCACTTATTTTGGTAATCTACTTGTGTATGTTTAAATCTAAAAATGCTTGCTTGTGTATTGTAATTGTACAATTAATTAAAACTTGCATAAGTTAATTACCTACACTACATTTTAATTGTACTTACAAAATTAAGAAAAGTGGTTAAGTTTAAAAATTGTGCTAGGTTTGCAAAACAAGTGTATTCGGAGAATGTTGTCTCACAAAAGTGAACAAAAATAAAAATAGACAAACATAACTCCAACAAGCACTACTTGAACCTCCTGATAAGTCTTCATAAGCATTGTGAGGTTGAGCACCTTGGAAAGAATAGTAAATTGTCTTGTGCAAACCTTGGTTATTACACCACTTTTATCTAATATATGTGCATTAAAGTGTATGCAAGTCAATATACTTGTGTTTTATTGTGCACTTTGCTCTACATATGTCTTGTATTTTCTAATTTAAATCACTTGTTAACATTGCTTAAAATACACTTATGTGCACACCATTATCTTTCATAACACTTCTTTTCATGAGTATTGGATTTTAATTCTTTATCTATACTACTCTTTGTATAAGAAATGCAATAGATAACCTAGTATGATCTCTACAATGTTTGGTATCTCTTAAACTTGAAATTAAGTAACATTGTAGTATATTCTTTTTTTGACATGTTCATTTCATGCTTGGTAACTTTATGTAAAACTATGAGATTTCAAATAGGTTAAAACATCTTTACATTTTGAACTTACACTCATATTTATACTTATGATTTTCATGCTTACAAAAAGATGTTTATTATAATCTTCCACTTGCTTAAAACTCTTATTTATTTATTTGAAATCTCTTATATACCATGCTTAAAATCTGTATCATTACCGATATTACAAAAGCTCGATCATGATTTTTCATTTATAAAGAATGACTCCTTACTTCCCTTACCCCACCTTCTTTTGATAATACCAAAAGGGGGGAGATTAATTGAAGAAATCTAGAGGAGAAATCTAGAAGATTAAGGGGAGAATAATTCATGTAATCTATCATTTAGGGGGAGTAAAACATAAATTGCATTTATGTATGGGGAGCATTAAGATAGGGGGAGTATGCACAATTCTCATGCTTATCATATACTATAGTATGCACTATTGTCTCGCTTATCATATACTATAAACACCATTGTTGATTTCTTGTTAAGAGGATTTGTTATTATCAAAAGGGGGAGATTATTGGACATGTGTGTCACATCCCTTTGTTTGAGAATAACAAATCTCATATTGTATTTGATCTTGCTAGTCGTGTGTTTATAGTGTGCAGGAACTATATGTGCAAGACTCCACAGGTAGAAAGCAGCTTGGAACCAAAATCTCTGAATGGAGCACTACCGCCAACGCTAGTGTTATCGCAGGAGTTAGCGCTACCGCGGACGTTAGCGCTACTGCCAAGCGCTATCTCCAGATTGTTCCACGACGCCATGACTCGACGGTTTTGCCATAATCTCTAACCGACCGCTACCGCAGGCGCTAGGAGCTACTGCAGGCACTATCTCCAAGTTCTATAAATGGGGCTTTCTCTCTCATTTTGGTTACACATCCCAGAGAGAATACCAGTGCCAAATTTTAGAGCTGTTACTCTGCCGAAAGTTGATCTCCCACTCAAAGCTAAAGAATATTTCTGAAGGAGGACGTCATCATGCTGCATATAAAGAACGATCGCTTCAACCACGCTTATGCTACAACGATCCTTCATCTTCAACTTCAGAAATCTCATAGAGGGAGTTTTTATTTGTGTTATTTCATCATCTTTGTGAATTTGTGTAGTTAATTCGCCTTGTGTTGGCGACTAGGTCCTTACGCGGCTTAGGGGGAATTCGCCGCATGAGTTGACGACTAGGTCTAGGTGATTAGATCTAGGGGTACTCGAGGCCATATCCGGGGTAGGATTGACTAGAGTGGCTTGAGGCCATATCCGGGGAAGGATAGGCTAAAGCCACTGATTCGTGGGGATACGTGTCAGTATAGAAAAGGAAAAATTATTTACATTTGTACGCCTCTGATTTCTAGCGATATTGAAATCAAATTTATGTAAACACTCTTTAATATAATACAATCATGTTTCTATTTATGTTTACTTGATTTCTTTCATTTGACATAAATTCTAATATTGCAAATTACTTTTAGCTAAATTGTCATTTTGCCCTCTTTTATTGTAAAACAATTTAGTAAATTGCTTAAATATATACAAAGAATTTTATTCCTTTATTCACCCCCCTCTAAGGGTGCCTATCGATCCAACAATGGTATGATTTCAAATGGCATAGTCTCCATCGCAAGGGTGGCTTATGCTGAAGGGTTGCAACACAATCTAGTAAGCATAAGTCAACTATGTGACTTAGGCTATGTCATTGAATTCCACAATGATAAGTGTTTGATCAAAAAGTCACATGACTTAGAGATCATTCTCTCAGGCACTAGGAGTGGGAATGTGTATTGCTTAGATTTTATATGCAATTCTTCTTTATCTCATGTGTGTCTTGTAGCTAATGAAAGTGAGTCTCTTTGTGTTCAATGGCACAAGAGACTTGCTCATATTAACTACAAGACAATGTATAGGCTATTTTCTAGAAACCTAGTTAGAAATGGTCCTAATTTGAAATGTGTTAAAGTGGTCTACGTCATGCATGCCAAATGGGCAAGCAAACAAGGGCCACCTTTAAAAGCATTGGCTCCAAAGACACTGAAAGATGTCTTTATCTATTGCACATGGACTTGTTTGGTCCTTTGCCAATTCAGAGCCTAGGTGGAAATTTGTATACTTTGGTGATCGTTGATGATCACTGAATGTATACATGGGTATTCTTCCTTAAGAAGAAATCTGATACTTTAGATGTCTTTATAAACCATGTTAAGGCAATCCAGAATGAACTCCAATGTACTGTGGTCAAGACTAGAACTGACCATGGTACAAAATTTCAATCTGGGGTGTTGACAAGGTTTTGTCAAGAATTTGGTATCACCTAAGAATTCTCCTTCCCAAGGACTCCACAACAAAATGGTGTGGCTGAGAGGAGGAATAGGATCTTGATAGAGGCTGGGAGAACATTGCATAATGACTCCTCACTCCCTGAATATTTTAGGGCAGAGGCAGTCAACACTACATGTAATGTTTTTAATAGAGCATATATCAATAAGGCCTTAGGAATAACCCCCTATGAGATTCTGAAAGGCAAACAACCAGGTATTTCATACTTTAGAATCTTTGGTTGCAAATGCTATATTTTAAATAATGGAAAATCTCAATTAACTAAGTTTGCTGAAAAATGCAATGTAGGGGTTCTTATTGGATATAACTCACATAGCAAGGCCTATAGAGCATTCAACAAGAAAACTCATGTTGTAGAAGAGTCTATGCATGCAGTTTTTGATGAGACCAGTCTGCTCTATAAGGGCTGGTCCAACTCTCCTATTTTGACAGGTAATGAACAACAAATGAAAGATATGTCTCTCTAAGACATACCCAGTACAAGCAAAGTCAATTCAGAGGTAGCAATTCCTGAAGTTGAAGATCAGCAAACTGCTGAAGATGATGATGCTCAAGACGAAGAGCTGCAGATAGCTGACAGGTTGCCTGCAGTAAACAGGCACCTAAGGGATCATCCAATAAACCAAATAATTGGAGATGTTAACCAAGGAGTGGTTACTAGAAGCAGTGCTGACAATGAAGCCCTATTCTTAAGCTTTCTATCATAAATGGAGCCCAAGAAAGTTGAAGAAGCAAATATAGACACCATCTGGATTCAAGCAATGCAAGAAGAGCTTCTTCAGTTCAAGAGGTGCAAGGTATGGAAATTGGTGCCAAAGCCTCAAGGACACAACATCATTGGTACCAAGTGGATATACAGGAACAAGCTTGATGAGAATGACACCATCATCAAGAACAAAGCCAGACTAGTGGACAAGGGGTATATGCAAGAAGAAGGTATTGACTTTGATCAAACCTTTGCCCAGTTGCAAGGTTAGAAGCAATAAGGTTGTTTCTTCCCTATGCTGCCCACAAGGAGTTCAAAGTGTACCAGATGGATGCCAAATTAGCATTCCTGAATGATGAAAAGGGTAAGCCCTTTGATGAATCCATGTATATGTGTATAATTGGGTCCCTATTGTATCTAACTGCCAGTAGACGAGATATTATGTATGCTACATGTGTTTGTGCTAAGTACCAAGCATGTCCTAAGGAATCTCATTACTCAGCTGCAAAGAGGATTTTGAGATACCTTAAGGGCAACCAACATCTTGGCCTTTGGTACCCTAAGAACAATGATATAATTACTACTAGAAAATTGACTTTTAGCCACGCTCGTATTGCCCACGGCCATTTGCTATGGCAAACAGTCAAATTATCGTGGCTAAAAGTCTAAAATCGTGGCTAAAAGTCATAGAAATAGTGTATTTGCCACAAAAAGAGCATTGCAAATACTTTTTTGCCACGCTTGTATTGCCCACGCCCATTTGCCACGGCAGTCCGTGGCTAAAAGTCTTTTGCCATGATTTTAGACTTTTAGCCACGGTAATTTGCCCTGGCTAAAAGTCAATTTTCTAGTAGTATATTGAACTAATTGGCTTTTCAGATGCAGACTTTGCAGGCTGCAAGGAAGATAGGAAAAGCACAAGTGGGACTTGTCAATTCCTAGGAAGAAGGTTGATATCATGGAGCAGCAAGAAGCAGACCAGTGTGGCAATATCCACAGCTGAATCTAAATACATTGCTGCAGGGAGCTGTTGTGCACAACTACTGTGAATGCAACATCAGTTAGAGGATTATAACCTCAAGGTAAGTAATTCTCCCCTATATTGTGACTCATCCAGTGTTATTTCTATAACTAAGAATCCTGTCTCACATATCAGGACTAAGAATATAGAGATAATATATCATTTTTTCAGAGAGCATGTTGAAAGTGAAGATATATGCCTTGAATTTGTCCCCACTGACAAACACATTGCTGATATCTTCACAAAGCCATTGGATGAGGGAACGTTTAATGTTTTTAAAATTGAGCTTCACATGTTAAATATAGAATATAGCTTATTCTATCATATTATTGCTTCTGGTGGTGTTCCTTAGCTTTATTTAGTGAAACATGTAAACATGTTTAATAAGCCTTGATAGGAAAAGTTGCTATCTCAATGAGTGGCAACATGTTTAGGTCTTGGAGAATGCCTAATAATACAATTCACTGCTAAGCAGTGGAATCAGCTGAAATAGCTGAGAAGGTTTCAGCTGAACCGCTGAGATAGCAGAGAAGGTCTCAGCTAGTCCGCTGAGACGACTAGAACAATCTCAGTGGTCGGCAATACTTTGTCCCAGCGGATAACCCTCCCGTCTCAACAGTTCCGCTGTGACGGGTTGGCTAAATGAAATAATGCCCAAATTGATACGTCAGCACTGATAAATCAATCAAATTGATTAGTCAAATCAACACATATACTTAGGGCAAATCTAAACCCAAATCAAGACCCTATAAATATCAAAATGATGATTAATTTATTACACTTTCCATTAACCTAGATGACGAGATGAACCCTTCTACATCCCGTCTCAGCGACCTATCCTTATGAAGAAATTGCACCAAAAATGGCAAAAGATATGCATGAAGGATATGAGATTGTCAGAAATGGATTTCAACATGCTCCTACTGAGATAAAAGAAGTGATTCAACTTCTTTCAGACCAAGGACTAGAGTATGTCTTGTCTGAGCCCTCCATGATTCTCAGAACTGAAGTTCTGGAATTTTTCTCCAGTGCAAAGTTGTCCTCATCAAATTCATCAATCAAGGGCAGGATAGGAAGTATCAAAATTAAAATCTCTCCTAAGAAAATGGAGAAGGCCGTTCAAAGAATAGCTGTGCTGAAAGTCTGTATTCAGCGTTCGTCAATCTCCGTTCGACGGATTCATGTGATTTCGTTGAGCTCCGTTTGACGAATCCTGTTGAATTCCTTTATTCTTAACATCCTTGCTTGAGAGGTTCTTACTTACTTCTACTGCCTCTTTGCTCTTGGCAGAAATGAACTTCACTAGTGTAGATAAAATATTCTTTTTAAGAAGATGTGGCTCACTTGATGATGCACCCAAGCCCAGTCTGCCATTAAGTTTGGCATTCACTGTGCTTGTGATGTCCATCAGTTTGATGCTTCTCCCATTGAGGGATTCTTCAAACTTCTTAGCCTCAGATAGTTTGTTCTCAATGAGAACAATATGTTCTCTGGAGGAAGCCAGTTCTTTCTTAAGATTGGCATTATCTTCAGCCAGTTGATTCATTTCAACCAACTTATTTCTGAGGGACATTATCTCCTTCTCAGATTTAATTAAGTCTAAACAAAGAGTTTTGAATTCATCTTTGAACTCATTTGAATTAAAATCAAAGGTAGAGATTACTTGATCACTGTCATTGTCTGATTCAGATTCATCTGAATTATTTCCTAAGGCATTGATAGCCATCATGCAGAAATTTCTTTCATCTTCATCATCACTAGAGCTGGATGATGATGCATGTTCTGACTCACTACATGAGTCATAAACAGCCATAAAGCATTGATCCTTTTCATTTGGATCATTTTCATCTTCAGAAGAACTAGATGATGACTCTGACTCTGTATCACTCCATGATTCAGCTACAAAGCCTCTTCCATTATGTTTATGTTTGTGGGAGGATGGCTTGCTGGAGTGCCTCTTTTCTTCTTTATCTTTTCTCTTGTCCTTCTTTTGATTCTCTGGACACTCAGGTAGAATGTGTCCAGGTTTCCTGCAACCAAAACAAATAATTTCTTTAGGATTTGTTTTGTCATACCTTGGTTTTTCTTTGGATCTGGAATCCTTCTTTCTGATGTCCTTTCTATCCATCTTGTAGAATCTCTTGGCTAGGAGGCTCATAAACTCCATTTCTCCTAGAGCTTTATCTTCCTCTTCTGTTGCTTGGAAAGTAATGCTTCTCTCCTTTTTGGAGGCTGGTGAGGAAGTAGATTTTTCAGCTTCTCTGGACTTGATAAGCTGCTCATAGGTTTTTAATTTGCCCAATAAGGTCTCAGTAGACATCTCATTCAGGCTCCTGGCTTCCTTGATTGGCCAGATCCTAGAGTCCCATATGCTGGGGAAGCACATTAAGATCTTATCATTAACTTCAGTGATTGAAATCACTTTATCCAAAGATTTCAGTTCATTGATTATGAGACTGAGTCTATTGTACACATCTGCAACTATTTCAGTTTCTCCCTTTTTGAAGTTTTCATATTGAGAGATAAGATGAGATCTTCTGTCTTTTCTCTCATATGCAGAACCTTCAACCATGTTGTTGAGGGAATTCCAGATATCCCTGGCTGAGGTGCAGTCCACAACCTTCTGGAAAATATCATCAGACATTGTTTGTGCTAATATGTTCATTGCTTTGGCATCTACATTTCTTTGCTTCTTTTGAGCTTCGGTCCACTCAGGAGGTGGAATATCATTAGAGTTAGTTGTTATCTCAGTACTTGTTGATGCTGAAGGAGTAGGGGGTCCTGTCAAAATAGAGTTGAAAATATCCTCATCAATAAAATTCATATATAACTTAATCCTTGCCTTCCATAATGCAAACTTATTGAGATTGCACATAGGAGGTCTTGTGCTTGAGTAATCTTTGTTCTGTGCCATGAGTTTTTAGAAAAATAAAACTCTAGAAAAACTTAAGATCTAATTGATCATTTGATTCATGTGTTAGCCTGTGTAACCAATCAACCAATCTCTGATACCAATTCAAAGTGAGGTATTAGATCTTAGATTTACTCTAGAGAGGGGGGGGGGGGTGAATAGAGTATTAAAAAGTTTTAACTTATTTTATAGCGGAATTAAAATAGTGATATATATGCGTACAAAGTGAGTGTAAAAGCAAAATAAACACAAATCACAACACATTACAGAAAGAAAAACACAATCACATAAAACACAAGGATCTATAGTAGTTCCCCAATCAAACTGGGTACATCTACTCTTCTACCACCCTTGGTAGGAATCCATTAGGTTTTTGATCAGGTGCCCTATCACCACTGGGATTTTTGATCAGGTGCCCAAACACCACTGAGATTTTGATCAGGTGCTCAAACCAATCACAGGTTTTTGATCAGGTGCCCTGCCACCATAGGGTTAACTTTTGAAGGGAGTTAGAACCCTGCACAAGATGGGTTAAAAAGGGTAAACAAAAAGGTTTATGAAGTTCTTCTCTGTCAACAAGCTGAGAGAAGACTAGTGGATTGTTGTGTTGTAAAGCTCCCCCTGTCTGATAGAAATTCTTGACAGTTGAAGGATGGAGCTTTCTCTTCAATATAGAATATTTTTCTTGATAGCAGATGAATTTGAGAGACAAAGTTTCTCAGATTATTGTTGCTCTTTGAAGATTAGAACTAGCAGCTGAAAATTGAGAGAATAATGTTGATGTTCTCAGATAATGAGAATGTGCTGTTTAGGATGAACTCTGTAAATCTTTTTGACATTTTTGAAGTTCACTCTCAACCAATACTTCTCTATTCTTTCTCTAGTACTATTCCTCTTCTGTCTTTCTTTTTCCTTAGACAATATATGACTGATTTGAAATTCAAATCATCTGGATAAGGAATATAATATTCTGAAAAGATATTTTTTGGAACTGCAATCTGATTCAACAATAATAATTAATTCCTTTTCCTTTTCCATAAGAGTATCCTTTTCGAATATGTCAAACTGCTACTTTCTCGAGAGAAGAGAATGGAAAGGAATAATAAAAGGAAAGGTCAAATCTTGACTTATCTGATAATGAATAAGTCCAGATAAATTGAATAGATCCGTTGCTGATTAGTCGAGCTGAGTTCAGAGAACATAGATAACTGATCTATCAGAAGTTGTTAAGCTGGAGAAGAAATTCGTCCAGCTGAAAACTGAGTTCGTCGAGCTGAGAGTTGAGTTCGTCGAACTGAAGGCTGAGTTCGTCGAACTGAACATCTTGTTACTTATACGTCGAACACAGAGATGAGTTCGTCGATCTCAAACTGGAGTTCGTCGAACTGAAGACAAAATCTGTAGAGCTGGCTGGAAGACTGAAATCGTCGAGCGGAAGAGCAAGTTCGTCGATCTGAAGCATGATGTTCGTCGAACGCAGAACATATTTCGTCGAACGCAGATTGAAGTTCGTCGAACACAAAAACTTGGAATTTTTCCTAAGTTCTAGCTACTCAGACACACTTAGACCTTGACCCTTAGACTATAGAATGGGGTCAACTTGAGTCCTAGTCAACAGATAGTAATCCTTGCCCAAATCAGTAATAGGGTTGTTCCAACACCTTTTAACACCAGCCATCGGAGAAACCTTCAAGAACACCGAGTTCCTAACTTCAAACTCTAAATCGACCTAATGTCGATTGACATACTTCTCATAACGCTCCTGAGCTACTCGAAGCTTCTCACGGATCTGCGTTATAGCAATGCTCATTTCTTCCAAGGCCTCTGGACCCAAAACCGGCTTCTCGCCCACTTCAGCCCAAAACAGGGGAGTCCGACACCGTCTCCCATACAGAGCTTCGAAAGGAGCCATCTGCAAGCTCTCCTGATAACTTTTATTGTATGCAAACTCCATAAGCCCAAGGCGTTCATCCCAAGCTCCTCCATGCTGCAAAATATAACACCTGATCATATCCTCTACAATCTGATTTACCCTTTCTGTCTGCCCATTCGTCTGCGGATGGTATGCAGTAGAATAACGAAGGCCGGTGCCCAAAGCCCCCTACACACTCTGCCAAAAGCGGGATGTATACCTAGAATCTCGATCAGACACAATGCTCGCTGGCACACCATGCAATCTAATAACTTCTTGCGCGTACAACGATGTAATTTTCTCCATAGAATAACCAGTCTTGTATGGGACAAAGTGAGCACACTTGGTCAATCTATCCACAATCTCCCACACCGCATCATGACCAAGAGGAGATCTTGGTAAACCAGTAATAAAATCCATGGAGATACTTTCACATTTCCACATCAGAATATCCAACGGTGTCAACTTGCCACCAGGTCTCTTATGACCTGCCTTGACGCGCTTACAAGTATAACACTTCGACACAAACCTTGCAATATCATTCTTCATGCCTGACCACCAAACAATCTGCTTCAAATCATGGCACATCTTCGTAGAACCAGGATGATATACAAGACTGGAATCATGAGCTTCCTTGCAAATCTTTGCTTGAATCACTTCCACAACGGGGATGCAAACCTGCCACGGTACTTCAAGGTACCTTCTTCATCGAACGAGAAATCTGACAACTCACCTTTCTCGGTTCTACCGCAGAGGTGCTGCAAATCAGGATCATCCTTCTGATGCAACCTCATCAGCGTAATCCAGAGGGTTCTTCAATTTCCATATTGGACGGTCCATCCTTGGACTTCACCACTATGCTCATCAAATGAAACTCCTCCACTAGCGACTGCACAGAGAGGCAAATAGAAGCAGACTTTCTACTTAGGGCATCCGCCACTACATTCGCCTTGCCAGGGTGATATATGATATCCATATTATAGTATGCAACATACTCCATCCACCAACGCTGGCGCAAATTCAATTCTTTCTGCAAAAACACATAAATCAAACTCTTATGATTCGAGTAGATCTTGCACGACACCCCATACAAAAGATGTCTCCACAGCTTTAAGGCATAAATCACCGCAGAGAACTCCAAATTATGCGTAGGGTAGTTTCTTTCATGAACTTTTAGCTGCCTCGACCCATACGGAATCACCTTGCCTTCTTGCATGAGAACGCAACCAAGGCCTATCCGTGAAACATCAACATAAACTTGAAATTCTACCCCCTCAACAGGAAGAGCCAAAATTGGGGCAAAACATAATCTTCTCTTTATTTCTTGAAAAGCCTCCTCACACTTTTCGCTCCAAATAAAAACTGCCCCTTTCTGCGTCAACTTGGTTAGAGGCACAGAAATTCCTGAAAATTCCTCCACAAACCTTCGATAATAACCTGCCAACCCAAAGAAACTCCTGATTTCCTTAGGAGTTGTCCGTCTCTTCCAATCCAAAACAGCAGCCACCTTTGCTGGGTCCACAGAAATACCATCCTTGCCCACCACATGACCTAAGAAGGAAACCTGAGAAAGCCAAAACTCACATTTGCTCAACTTGGCATACAACTTGTGTGCTCTCAGGGTCGACAACACCAAGCGTAAATGCCGAGCATGCTCCTCCTCATTTGGCGAATAAACCAACACGTCATCTATAAAGACCACCACAAACTGATCCAGATAATCTCTAAATACTATGTTCATCAAATCCATAAAGGCATAGGGAGCATTCATCAGCCCAAACGACATCACCAAGAATTCAAAATGCCTGTAACGCGTACAGAAAGTAGTCCACAGAACATCGAACTCTCGGATCCTCAACTGATGATAACCGGACCGAAGATCAATCTTGGAAAATATACAGATACCCTACAACTGATCGAACAGGTCATCAATTCGCGGTAACGGATATCTGTTCTTGGTTGTCACCTTGTTCAATTCTTGGTAATCAATACATAGCCTCATCGAACCATCCTTCTTTTTCACAAACAAAACGGGCGCACCCCAAGGAGACAAACTCGGCCTTATGAAACCAAACTGTAGCAACTCATCCAACTGAGTACGCTTCTTCTCTAATTCCCGCGGCGCCATACGATAGGGTTCCTTTGCAATAGGATGAGTTTCGGGCTCCAGATCTATCACGAACTCTATCTCCCACTCAGGAGGAAGACCAGGAAGGCTATCGGGAAACACATCTGGGTATTCTAGCACCACCGATATGTCTTTGACCCCAGGCGACATGCACAAGCCACATACAAAATATAAACAAAATAAGTACGACCACCAAACTCTGCAAAAGCCGGAGCGCAGATGACAGACATAACCGAGGAAGTTTGACGCGGAAGGCCAGACACACTCATGGGCTGGCCATCATCCCTCTGAAAATCCAAACGCTTATCCCTGCACTGGATAACCGCGTCATAGCGGGCCAGCCAATCTATACCCAGAATCACATCAAAATCCTCCAAATCTATCACCTTCAAATCTGCATAGGCCAAGAATCCCGTCAAAATCCTCCAAATCTATCACCTTCAAATCTGCATAGGCCAAGAATCCCTCCAAAAGAATCGGACACTACTCAATGCACTAGTACGATACCACCAATTCACCAGATGGAAACTTAATGCAAAGCGGGTCATCCACTCGATCGATAGCCCAGCGATGATGATCTACAAACTTCCTAGCCACGAAGGAATGGGTGGCACCCGAATCAAAGAGGACACGCACCCAACAATCTCGGACCTTATACTCACCTACCCAATCATTCAACAAAAGATATATCAAAGATATAATGTCTAAGTTTCTACACTAAGGTTGGTCTACAAGAAGAGCGAAGACAAACCTGATATGACCTGGGTTGAGCACTGCGCTTCCTCCTTCATTACTGTATTTAACTTGGCCTTTCCGTGATCCTACTGTCGCTGCTGAGGCGGTGGCGGTGCCAGAGCTGGAAGGGCATGGTGCTGGACAGCCATCTGGAACTATGGACACTGGGTCTTCACAAGTCCCTTCTGCCCGCACTGATAGCACGTTCTATCCTTCAATCAGCATCAAGTCGCATCATGACCTCCTTTCCCACAATACTCACATGGTTTATCCTTCTTCCAACACTGGTAAGATCATGTCGCGCCTGTCTGCAAAAAGTGCAATACCTATCATTCTTCGGAGCACCTTGAAGAGCCATCACCAGCAGTTGCTTCAGTGCGCCTAACCTTTTGAAACACTTCTCAAAAGTATGGCCCACACGGCCACAAAAACTGCACACCACCTTGCCCTTCTTACCTGGAGCAAGGCTACCCCCATCGCCCGCTTTTCTTTTCTCCTTTCTTAATTCCTTCCCCCTATTCTTTGCATTCTCGATTGCCTCGACCTTCAACGCGGCTTCCACTGCATCTACAAAGCTCATGGACCGGTAAGCACTAGCTAGCTGCTGGATCTCACTACGGAGACCTCCTAGAAACCTCTTCACCCTGCTTTCCTCAGTGGCAACCAAATCTGGGGTAAATCTGCTCACCTACTGTGAGTTGCCTTTGCTTCAAATGCAAGAAGTTATTCATCAGACGATCCTGTTCCACTGTAGACAAAAAATTCTTCAACAACATCCTCTTAAATTTCTCCCACGAGCAACCTTCTGACAGTGCTTCTTTTTCTCTAATCCACCAACTCTTCGCCAGGCCCTTCAGCTGAAAGGCTGCGACCATCACCTTCTGGTTGACAGAAACACCAGAGTATGAGAACATATCCTCCATCGCTAGGATCAAATCATCCAGTGCTATAAAATCTGCCCTCCCATCGTAGGTTGGGGGTCCTAGCCTTTGGAAGTCCGAAATAAAGTTCATCTCTGGAGGCAATGCTACAAGGGGAGCGAGGGGTGCAGGAAGGACGGGTTCCGACTGATTTGTCTCCGGTTGCTGCCGCTGAGTGGCAGTCCACAATACTTGCATCTGCTCCTACATTGCGACCAACTATCGCGCCAACGTCTCATTGCTAAGACGCAACTCCTCCAACATAGCCTCACTATGCGTACCTGACGACTCTCCCTCAATGAGGGAACAAGTCTCACGGCTGGCGCTTTGGGGCCATATCTAAGAAAGACAAGAACAAACAACCTATCAAAACTGGACTCAACCCTCCAGGAAGAGAAGACATACAAAAAGACATACAAACACTTGCTCTTGCTACTACCTTGCTTTAGGAAAAGTTTTATATATGATATTTCACTATACTTAGGATGATAAATCATCACCCATGAATCCCTCATGCGCCTCTCCCGAATGCATGAAGGTTTAACATCTTTCTTTTAAAACCATGAGTGTACATGTGTCATCATGTAGATCACCAGCTTGGCACGTTTGCTTATGCAATGTTATGCAATGCATGCAGTGCTATGTAGTCTAAGAAAGGCCTTAATGCATACTATGAGTGGCGTACACATGTGATCTTATGCATCCCATACTACATATTATCGCATGTAACAAAAAAAGAAAATCTAATGGACACGCATGCGACCCACGCTATGCATCCCATACTCCATAACAGTCGCATGTTGTCACCTATGAGGATACATATACAGACACATATTATATGTTGAAACCAATTTCTCGGTCTCTTGTGAAGCTAGGGCCCTCAACATGTTGAGGGGAAACTAGCCCTTACTAGTCCCTTGAAAGGAGCAGACCTGAGACTTGGAAACTGACTAAGACCTTAGTCACAGCGAGGAGGTCCCACCACAAACCCGGAAGATCGTTGAGCGCTTCCCCTCCCAAGCCAAAGCCGAGACTTGGGCACCTTGGAGAGCTAGAGAGCTGAACCAAAGTAACCAAGGAAGAAGAAGAAGCTCAGGGATCTGAGATCGGAATCCTCTCCCAAGGTGCCCTTTAAGGTCTATTTATAGTTTTTTGTTCCTGGTCTGTCAATAGCGGAATTCCGCCTTTTGGTTTTACTAAACACACCTCCATTTTGGCCTGTTAACAACCAAACTCCGCTGTTTGGAGGGGCTACCTGCAGACCACCAGGGGAAGAGGAGTAACTCCGCCCCTTCAGTTTACGGACGAATGGTTTACGAGAACACTACTCGCGAGAGGGATGAATTCGTCGAACGGAGAGACGAGTTCGTCGAGCGGAGAATGGAATTCGTCGAATGTTGAACGGAGTTCGACGATCTCACCAAATACTCGGCATTCGTCGAACGCAGGGCGGATTTCGTCGAACCCGAAGGCTTTGAAGAAATTCGACTCGCCTGCCTTCTCGCGAGCAGTCGGCGAATACTCGTCTTGCTCGCCTTCTTGCGAGTATCAGGCGAGTACTCGGCTCGCTCGCCTTCTTGTGAGCAGCCAGCGAGTACCCGACTCGCTTGCCTTCTTGCCGGTTGACCTTGAGACTTGGGCTCGCGGGGACATGACTCACGCCCCTTCCCGCGAGTGACCTTTAAAAGCTCTGGTTCGCCTTCTTGGCTACCTCTTTCGCCTGTCGGATCTGAGACCCCTTCTGGGCGAGCGGTCTGTGAGGACCCCGCTCGCATTCCTACCGGCGATGTACACTGACGCCGGGTCTTGCGTTTCCTCCTGCAAGTTCTTCCGCTGAGACAAGTGCTCGTCCCAGCTGGTCCGCTGGGACGGGATAGAGGTAGCCGCTGAGACGGCACTTAGACTGAGAAACAATTTCGTCGAACGGACAACGGAGTTCGTCGAACTCAAGAAAGCGTCAAATGCTGAGTTTGAGCAAAAGCTTCGACCATGGTAATAATCTGTTCGTCGACCTCTGAGCTGGGGCGGAATCGTCGAGCGCTGCTCGGATTTCGTCGAACGCAGAGCACCATTCGCAGAGGACACATGTAAGTTTTATTCTCTCTCTTACTTTCTGCCTATTGATATGCATTCCTCCCCACATTACTTTTGCTTGTTGATTATTCCTCCGCCTTGGTTCATCTCTAGGCGAATATCGGGGTTGTACACAATCCCCACTCTTCGCGAGGCTTTTCAGGCTCGCGAAGAACCGTCCAACCCCTGGTATTCGCCGATCCCCTAGTGACGTGGAGAGAATCTTTTGGTGGGACCCATGCCCACTGCTATAAATACCACCCTTCCCGGCCGGCATTCAGACTTTTTCGTTCTCCTCTCCCTTTTCTTACTTGCCGCGAGCCCCAACGCGATGTAAAAAAAAGACGAAATATTGGCTTGCCTGAAAGCCTCGCAAGCGGACCAGAAGGGGAAAGCCGCCGCCATCGCGTTCTGGATTTCTCCGCGGCGCTCTCCGCTTCCACCCTCCATCAAAACGGCAAAGGCCGTTCGGTGCCCGGCCGACGGGGGTGGGTCCTCTTCTTCGCCGTACTCCCCCCATGATGGGCTCGCCTCGCAGGTACTATTGTCAAGCTCGCTGGTTTAATGTCTCCCTCTTTCCACTTGACTTATCTTACTCGCAGAACGCTCCCCCGGATGAGAGTGCCTTGGGGATGCCAACCATAGAGACCCACCTCCCTTCTATGGGCGGAGCTGATGCTCTTCTCGTGGATGCGAGGGCCGTCGACCAACAGGACTCGCCTTCGCAACGAGGTGAGTGAGTTACCTTGTCTTCCTTTGCGTCTCTCAACTTGCCAAATCACACCTACTCCTTATGCAGTGTCCCCTCTCGTGGCACTGGAGGAACAAGTTCCTCCTCCGGCGGACTCGCCTACCCAGCCGAACCAGACCATCATCACTCCTGGATTCGGCTTCCTGGGTCAAAGGAGCCCTGGAGGGACGTTGATTGCCGAGCCCGGGCTCGACTCTAGGCCCGTGCTCACTCCCGGTCTGGGAAAGGCCCTTACCCCTGCCTTTGTTGAAGCATTCCGAGGCCAGCCGGCACCTCTCGACAGCGGCCCAGTACTCAAATTCCTCCACTAGGTTAGACTATCGCCATTGAGTGTCATTTTCCACCTTCTTGCTGACTTCTGCTCCGCAGGTGACCACCTGTCCCCGCTCACCGAGTCGGAGTCTGGAGCGCTGGAGATATCTCCACCCCCCTTGCCGAGTCAGGTCGCTGATTTTTTGGGGGATCCCAGTGATCCGGCGCGAATGAAGAGGAGGGTCACCGAGATATTCCAGAAGCATACCATCCTGCTGAGGGATCTGCACGAACAGAATAGGCTAGATCGGCTCGCTAATGAGGAGAGGTTTGCCGCGATGGAGGACGCGAACGCGCGCATCCTCGCCGAGATGCGACTGACCGATTATGGCGACGCGACCTCCACCGGGGTGTACATTGCTCGAATTGATGATTACATGCGGCTGACGAGCCAGGCAAACCGGTCGCTTCACGAGTATCACTACCCATGAGTCCCCCTTGCTCTGGTGTCCGGGGTCGCGATCGCTAGAAGTGGTTGCGATATTAAGAATTCTTGCTTTGAATTTTATTATTATTTTTCTTCCCCCTCCCCTCCGTAGGGAGGGGCCGCGAACACTTTTAACAATTCTGTAATAATAATACTTCGACTCGCCTGCGAGCCTGTATTTCTCGTGTTTATTATCTTTTCTTTCGCCATGCCTGACTCGCTCATTCATTGGCTACTTTTGTATCTCTATTACTCGCACTCGCGTCTTGCCCTCGTGTTTTGCTTTATTTTATTATTCAGCGCTAGCTCGCCGATGATTAATGGGAGAAAGTTTGGCAAGGTGTCGACTTGCTGGGAGCGAATAGGACCCCTAGAGGCGGAAGGATATCGCGCGAATCCACTATCCGTAGACACCGACGCTTCAGCTTCTTCCCGCCTTTTTTATTTCTATAAATAGCCGGTCTTTTTTCTTTTCAACCACCACATTTACTATTCCTCCTTCGCGATCCCTCTTTCTCTAACTTTCTCGCAAACCTAGCTCGCTCTCGCGGCTTTTGAGATTCGCAGCTTCAAGGCAACATGGTCGGTGACGCGGAAGCTGAGGGGCGGGCCAAGTGCTCTGGGGCCTTCCTTGAGGGTCTCTTCTTCTGTGACAACCTTACGAAGGAAGAATACCAAGCCACCGTCGATCAGTACATACACTCTGGGTTTGTGGCTCACTGTCCTACCGAGCGAGACACCATCAGCGATCCGCATCCCGATGAGCTCGCGATCCCCATTGCTCATTTTGAGACTGGGTTTCGACTCCCTCTTTGGCCGGAAGTGCGCCAAGTACATTTGTTTCTTGGCCGTTACATTCCTGACTCATTTTGCGAATGGCGTTCTAACCCCTGTTGACTTTTCTAGGTGCTCAAGTACTTCGGCGTTCTGCCGAGCCAGCTGACGCCGAACGCGATCGCCGTGGTGGTCGCGTTTGCCAGTTACCTTAGGGCGGAGACGATCGAGTTCAGCCTGCTCATCTTCCACAAGGTCTTCTCGTTTCGCTCGTACAAGGACGGGACGGCTCACTTCGCGAGCCAGCATGTCACCGTCTGCGAGACGGTGAATAAGTCTCATTATTGGACGCAGAAGTTCGTCCTGGTGAACGGCCCTTTTGGCAACATCTCCTATACCCCCACTCAGCGAGACGAGGCCTTCTATCACCCTCCAACCTCGCTAGGGGGTGGTGATGCGGGCTTGTACCGGTTCCTCAAAGGAAAAAACTTTGAGGTCGCTTTCCTCCGAGAGCGGGTGGACCTGTTGCCGCATGTTCCCCAAGGAGAAGGTTTGACTCGCGCTCGCCAATCTCCCCCCTCCTCTCTCCTTTGATTGGCTAATGCTCTTACTTATCTTCACAGGCGAGCGTGACCTTCCGATCAACCTTCCGCACGTGCCTCCTTCCTCTCTCACCTCGGGCCCGCTCGCGAGCGTGGCCGCCGAGGCCTTCCGCGATGTCCCAAGCTCCTCATCGGGGAAGAAGCGATCCTTCCCTCCACATCGGCCCGCCTCGCAGGGGGCGGCGAAGAAGACCAAGAAAGCCCCCTCCACCACCAAGGCGAAGGAGGTCGTGGACCTCTCTGTACCCGATCTACCCTCTTCTCCTGCAGCGAATTAGGATCTCGCCAAAGAGGGTGGCGAGCCGGGGGAGGCGCCCGCCAAGCCCAAGCCGACGAGCCACATGAACTTCGGGCTCGGCATGAAGCTTGTGGATGCGGTCGGCGAGCCGGTGCTCGCATGGGACCCCGAGCAGAGCAAGGTCGTCTGCTCCTCCCTCCTCCCTTCCTGGGTGGAGGGTGAAAAAATCGGAGGGGAGGCTTTTGCCCTCGCCTTCAGGCTTTACGGTCGCGAGTACGCCTCCATCTTCCGGTCCTATACCCATAGAGGGCTCGTGTATGAGGCCATGCAGGCCCAATTCCGGGCGACGGAGCTTACCCATATGGTGGGTCTCCGCTACTTCACCGCGGGCAAGGAAATTAATGATCTCAACGTTGAGCTTCGGAAGTCCGCTGACGAGGTCATGGAACTTAAAGGGAAGGAGGCCTTGTCTGAGGGCCTCCTCGCCAGCCTTCAAGGAGGATTGGTAAGCAATGCTTTGCAGAAATCTTTTTCTGTCTCGCTTTGCATTTCCTCTGGCTAACCCGCTTTTCGCAGGATGCCGAGTCTGTCAGCCAGCTCCACGCGAGGATCGCCGACCTGGAGATGGAGAACACTTGCCTCGAGGCCTAAGTTCGCGATCTGACCTTGGCAGTGCTTCCTCCCCCGCCTCCGCGAGTTGGGACTCGTGGTCAGTCGCGAGAAGAAAAAGAAGCCGATTGCAAAAGGTCGATGGAGATCGCGGAGCTCGTCCTCGACACTCTCAAAGGGGCGGACATGGTCGTTCCCGACGCCATGGAGTTCACTGCGGAAGAAGTCGTCCCTTACTTGTTCACGCCCATCTCCAAGGCAGAGGACCGCGAGAGTGACTAAAGAGCTGCCTGGCGAGCCGCCTTAATTTTTTGTTGTTTATTATGTAAAAACTTTCTTTTTTTCGGCGAGCCCGCCGTTGGACTGTAATCTTTTGTGAGGAATGAACAGAAACACTTTGTCTATCTTTCCAATATTATTTCCTTACTTCTTATTCGCATTCGCTCTTTCATTCGTGCTCGCACGATCTTGATTTTCTCATGCTCGTGCCCTTAGAACTCTCGTTTGATGCTCGCGCCCGCGTCTCTTTAATTGACAATTCTCCCTTCGTCGTATTGCACCTAGGTTGCTCTCGCCCCCTTTTATTCTGTGGTGATGGTAAGACTCAGGTTGTAGACCCTTATCCTTGCTGGGGATGTACCCTGTTGGGGGACCTTGCAAGAGGGGCCGGTATTAGCCTGCTTCTCTCGCACTCGCCTTTTGCGAGCTCTTATCGTTATCCATGGACCACCGTGAAAACGGGCCCTCTCTGGCTCGCCATCTTTACTCGCGCCACTGAAACTCATAAATAAATTTGCGATCAGCGGACTCAGCTGCTCTGCAGCGATTTATTCCCTTATGCGAGCGGACCCCTGGTCTCGTCTCGCTTGGGTTTTGAGGTCGCTTGCGAGCCAAATTTCTCGCTATGAGTGACCTATTTGCCTGCCCAAACCACTTGTATCGTTGTCAGCCTCTCCAGAGATCAACCTGACCCACCGTCTATGAGAGCCCGGCAGCGGAATCAATCTGGGGCATTCCAGCACCAAACCACTTGAAACATTGCCAGCCTCTCCAGAGATCAACCTGACCCACCATCTATGAGAGCCCGCCAGCAGAATCGATCTGGGGCATTCCAGCACCAAACCACTTGAAATATTGCCAGCCTCTCCAGAGATCAACCTGACCCACCGTCTATGAGAGCTTGGCAGCGGAATCGATCTGGGGCATTCCAGCACCAAACCACTTGAAATATTGCCAGCCTCTCCAGAGATTAACCTGACCCACCGTCTAAGAGAGCCCGACAGCGGAATCGATCTGGGGCATTCCAGCACCAAACCACTTGAAACCTGCCAGCCTCTCCAGAGATCAACCTGACCCACCGTCTATGAGAGCCCGACAGCGGAATCGATTAGGGGCATTCCAGCACCAAACCACTTGAAATATTGTCAGCCTCTCCAGAGATCAACCTGACCCACCGTCTATGAGAGCCCGACAACGGAATCGATCTGGGGCATTCCAACACCAAACCACTTGAAACCTGCTAGCCTCTACAGAGATCAACCTGACCCACCGTCTATGATAGCCCGACAGCGGAATCGATCTGGGGAATTCCAGCACCAAACCACTTGAAATATGCCAGAGAGTTGTTCCAAGATGCATGTATTTGAGTAGGAAATGTTCAAAAGTTAGATGCAAAAAGGTGCTAAGGATAAAACCTCTTCAAATCATTCCCACTCCTGGCTCGGCCGAGAGATACCCCATCCACATCCCGGAGGTGATATCCCCCCGACCTGAGCACTTCACTGACAATGTAAGGCCCCTCCCAATTGGGCTCTAGCTTACCAACCGTGGCTCCTCTTCCGGCCGCGTCAACCTTCTTTAGTACTAAATCTCCTTTTCCGAAGTGCTTTATCCTGATGTGCTGGTCGAAGTACTTGGCCATCCGTCTCTTGACTTCCTCCTGTCGGACGGTAGCGAGGTCTCGGAGCTCTTCTACCAGGACCATGGACAACCTTTGCTCTGCATCATTTTCTACCAACCACTCTCCATCCCCTTCGCCCGCGGTGATCACCCTGGGGGTTTTGACTTCGAACTCTATTGGGAGAACGACCTCGGACCCGTGTGATAGTTTGAAGGGGGTCTCCCCTGTGGCCGTGCTTGGAGTAGTTCTCAAAGCCCATAAGACCGAAGGTAGATGCTCCACCCAATTGCCTCTGAGATTCTCAACCTTCTTCTTTAATAGGTTGACAATTATCTTGTTCGCCGCTTCCACCTGGTCGTTGCTCCTTGGGTGATGGACCGACGCGAACCTAAGGTCTATGCCGAGTTGGGTGCAAAAACTTACAAACTCCTCACTGGCGAATTGGGGCCCGTTATCCGTTACGATGGCTAGAGGGAGCCCATGCCTGCAAATGATTTTGCCCCGAACGAATTTTCTCACCACCTGGGAGGTCACCTTGGCCAACGCCTTCACCTCGACCCATTTGGAGAAATAATCTATCATCACTAGCAGGAACTTCCTTTGGCCGCTTGCCTGGGGGAAGGGTCCCACCAGATCCAGTCCCCATATAGTGAAGGGCCACGGAGCTGTGATTGTCCGGAGCCTTTGAGTTGGGAGGAGTTGGAGTGGAGCATAGAGTTGGCACTTTGAACACTCCCTTGCAAATTTTGCTGCGTCCTTGCTGAGGGTAGGCTAGAAGTAGCCCTGCCTCAGCACTCTCCCCTCCAAAGTCCGGCTCCCGGAGTGACTGCCACACTCCCCCAAGTGGGTTTCTTCAAGGACCCTCGGGACCTCCTCCTCCGACATGCAACGAGCCAGGAGCCCCGAGAGCATTTTTCGGTATAGCAATCCTGCATGTAAGGAGTAGTATGCAGATTTGAACCTGAACCGTCGCTTGTCAACATCTCCCTCGGGGAACTTTCCCGAGGTTAGGAAGGTGATGAAGGGATCCATCCATGATGCTCGCTGATCCACCTCCATCAGGTCCCCTTCTTCAATGGAAGGTCGGAAGAGTTCCGACACTGTTCCCCCTGCCCGAGGACCGAACTTGGCTAGTAGGTCCGTCGGGGTGCTCTCCTCCCTTGGCACATGTGTGATGGAAAAGTGCGAAACTGGCCGATGATCGCCTTGACCTTCTCTAGGTAGTGTTGGAGGGTCGGATCCCTTGCTTCAAATTCTCCCCTGATTTGGCATGCCACCACCATGGAGTCCGTTGAGACCTCCACGTTCTGCACTCCTAGATCCCTAGCCAGCCGCAAGCCCGCTATCACTGCCTCGTACTCGGCTTAGTTGTTGGTAATAGGGAAACAGATGCTTAGGGCCTGCTCGATCTTTGTTCCTTGGGGGCTTATCAGGATGATCCCTCCTCCATAGGAATGCTTCCCCGATGCACCATCCACTAGCATCTTCCAGGCAACCGGGGAAGGTGATTCATGCTCCCCTACTTCAGTCGCATAGTCCACCATGAAGTCTGCCGCCGCCTGTGCCTTGATTGACGTCCTAGGCACGAACACGATGTCAAACTCACTTAGTTCCACAGACCATTTGGCTAGCCTCCCCGAATGCTCCACCCCCGCCATGACTTTTTGGAGCGGGTGGTCGGTCACCACTTTGATCGAGTGTGCTTGGAAGTATGGCCTAAGCTTCCGGGCTGAGACCACCAGGGCGAATGCCAACTTTTCCAAAATTGGGTATCGGAGCTCCGCCTTCCTCAGCACTCGGCTGACGTAGTAGACGAGGAATTGCCTTCTCCCTTCTTCCTGAACCAGCACCGAACTTACCACTTCTGATCCTACCCCTAAATATAGGGATAGGTCCTCCCCTTGCCTTGGCCCCTAGAGCAGTGGGGTCTGAGTGAGTTGTCCTTTCAATGCTTGGAAAGCTTCCACACACTCCGAGGTCCATTCGAATTTCTTGTTTCCCCGGAGCACCTTGAAGAAGGGGGCACACTTCTCACCCGCCTTGGAGAGGAACCTGCTGAGCCCGACCAATTTTCCCGTGAGGCGTTGAACCTCCTTCGCATTTCTTGGCGACCCCAAATCCAAAATTGCTTTAACCTTGTCGGGGTTAGGATCCACCCCTGTCGGGGTGAGCAAATGGCCTAAGAACTTTCCCCGGCTAGCCCCGAAGACACACTTTAGGGGGTTGAGCTTCATCTTGTACTTCCGCAAAGTCCCAAAAGTCTCTTCAAGATCTTGGAGGTGAGACTTGAGGTCCCGGCTCTTTACCATGAGGTCATCAACATAGACCTCCTGGTTCCTTCCCTTTTGCTCTCGGAAGACCCTGTCCATCATCCGTTGGTATGTAGCCCCTGCGTTCTTGAGCCCAAAAGGCATCATCTTATAACAATAGCATCCATCCCCCATGATGAAGGAGACATCTTTGATGTCGGGGGGGGGGGGGGTGCATGCGAATTTGGTGATAACCTGAAAAAGCATCTAGAAAAGACATTACAAAGAAACCGACGGCTGAGTCAACCAGCGCGTCGATTCTAGGCAAGGGGTAACAATCCTTGGGGCATGATTTATTTAGCAATGAAAAATCAACGCACATCCTCCACTTACCATCCCCTTTTTTCACTATCACTACGTTGGAGACCCAGCCTGGGTACTGGATCTCCGATACAAAACCATCCTTGACGAGCTTGCTCACCTCCTCCCGGATAGGTGCCTCTAGCTTGTCAGCGCTGGACCTCTTCTTCTGGCGGATGGGGCGAGTGCCGGGATCAAGATTAAGGCGATGACACGCCACATCCGCGTCGATCCCTGACATCTCCGCAGCACTCCATGCGAAGACGTCCACGTTGTCTTGGACGCAAGCCGAGACCTTCTTCTGGTCCTCCGGGCTAAGCTCCCCGCTGATCCTGATTTTCTCAATTGTTCCGGCCTTGGTGGTCACCTCCACCTCCACCAATTCCTCCACCGCTTCCAACCTGGATAGCTCCCCCCAGGCACGGTCCTCCTCTCCGCCACAAGCGAGCCCCCGGGCTCCTTCCTCCATCTCTTCCTCTTCTACCACCATCAACTCTTCCACCCCTTCTCCCGAGGCCTCTTCTTCCTTCTCTCCCTCTTTCCCCTCCTCCGCCCTGGGACTTTCAACGACCCCTTCCTGGGCATGGACTACTCCTCCATCCGCTCTTCCCCCCGTCCTCTCCTCTTCTTCGGCCTCGTCCGCCTCTTCCATCACCTTGTCCCACTCCTCCGCTTCTCCCATCCAAGAGATGGTGTTGACGGCAGTCACGTAGCACTGCCTCGCCACCTTGGGGTCTCCCCGGACATGGATTCCTCCGGTGCTGAATTTGAGACACTGGTGGAAGGTGGATGGGATGCATCGAAACGTGCTGATGAGAGGCCGTCCGAAGATGGCGCTGTAATTGCTAGGGGCATCCACTATCACGAAGCGGCAGTTCCGGGACTGCTCCCCCAAAGTCACATGAAGTCCCACTCCCCCTTTTACCTCCTTCCTCTCCCCGGAGAATCCAAACAACGGACCATCCGAGGCCAGCACCCTTCTGGCCTCCACCTTCATTTATTCGAATGCCTTCTTGAAGATGACGTTGACCGAACTCCCGTTGTCCACGAGAATTCAGGACACCATGAAGTTCTCGATGGCGGTTTTGATGACTAAAGCGTCGCAGAAGGGGTCCTCATGACCTGACATGTCCCTTTGAGAAAAAGTAATCTTTTTTGCTGGGGGTGGAGCCGTGGATGTCGAAGCCATGCTCCGGCGGTAGATGGTATGGAGGCTCGCCTTGCGGGTTGCCTCTACCCCTACTCCCCTGTGGATCACTCCGATCCCTCCTCGGGTCCCCAAATCGACCATGTCCTCGCACCTCTCCTCCTCGTCCTCCCAAGGCAGGACTTCCTCGATCCTCACTTGCTGTTGCTGCCGCGGCACCGGAACCCTAGCTCTTTTTGTCTCCAAGAATTCGGGGCAGGTGGCCGTTGCATGACCTTCCTCATCATGGAAGTCATAGTATGGAAACACTGCCTCCCCCCTCTCAGCCTCTGCCGCCCTGTTTCCTCTTCTTCTCCCAGCCCCTGCTTCCGCTTCTCCTCTCCTTCCTCTTCCTCCTACTCCTCCTCTTCCTCGTCTGATTGTCATAGCTTGCTGAGGCGGGGGTGGCATCTGCCTCAGACCCTGCCTCCATCCTAACTGTTGGGGTCTTCCTAGACCTCCATAGAAATTACCCCCTCCTAGGGTGTAGCCTATTCCCTAGCCTTGCATCCCCCCACCATGTTGCCTCCATCCCCCCTCCGGGGCCCGGGGCTCTTCCCTCTCCTTACCTCCTGCTGCCTGACCTCCAGCTCAGTGAGCTTTGCTAGCCTCTTGGTGAGCTCCGGATTGGCCTTCCACATTTTGGAGATGATATCCCCCTGACTTTAAGGTTTCTTCCACGACATAGGGGCCCTCCCAATTTGGATTGAGCTTCCTTACCGCGACAGACCTTCTGGCCGCGTCGACCTTTTTTAACACGAGGTCCCCCTTCTCAAATTCCTTGATCCTGACGTTCTTATCAAAGTACTTGGCCATCCGTCACTTAACTTCTTCTTGCCGAATGGCGGCAAGATCTCAGACCTCCTCGATCAGATCCAGGGAGAGCCGCAGCTCCTCCTCGTTCCCTGCTCTCCATTCTTCATCACCCCCTTCGGCGGCCCTTACCTACGGTGTCCTGACTTCAAACTCTACCGGAATAATGGCCTCATAACCATGATAGAGCTTAAAGGGGGTCGTGCTAGTGACGGTATTGGGGGTAGTACTTAGAGCCCACAGGACCGAAAGGGAGTTGCTCCACCCAATTCCCTTTCAAGTTCTCTACTTTATTTTTGAGCAGGTTCACTATGATCATGTTCGCCGCCTCCACCTGGTTGTTGCTCCTAGGATGATGGACGGATGCAAACCTAAGGTCTATTCCCAACTGGCTGCAGAAGCTGATGAGCTCTTCACTAGCAAATTGTGGACCATTATCTGTGACTATGACCTGAGGGAGCCAATGTCGGCAGATGATCTCCCCCACAAAAAGTTGCGGATTACCTGGGAGGTGACCTTGGCCAAAGCCTTAACCTCCAACAACTTAGAGAAGTAATTGATCATGACCAAGAGAAACCTTCTTTGCCCACTTGCCTGGGGGAAAGGTCCTACCAGATCCATCCCCATATGGCGAAGGGCCATGGCGCCGTGATGCTCCTTAGCCTCTGAGTTGGTAGAAGTTGAAGCGAGGCGAACAACTGGCATTTCTCGCATTTCTTGGCAAACACCGCTGCGTCCTTGCTCAGGGTCGGCCAGAAGTACCCCTACATCATTATCCTTGCCTCCAACGTCCTACTCCCCGAATGACTACCACGCTCGCCAGAGTGAACCTCCTCCAGGACCCTTGGACTTCCTCCTCAGAAATGCATCACGTTAAGAGTCCCGAGAGAGTCTTTCGATATAAGTCCCCCTCGTGAAGCATGTAGCAGGCGGACTTGTACCTGAAGCGCCTTTGATCTGGAACCTCTTCCGAAAACTTGCCCATTGCCAGGAATGTCACGAAGGGGTCCTTCCACGAGGACCGCTGCTCAATATCCATGAGCCCCCCTTTCTCAATCGACGGGCGGAATAGGTCTGTCAAGGTTCCCCCGGCCCGAGGACCGAACTTGGCCAACCGATCCACCGGGGTACTCTCTTCCCTTGGTATGTGCTTGATGGAGAGGGTTTTGAATGTTCCAATAAGACCCCTCACTTTGGCTAGATACCTCATGAGTGTGGGCTCCCTCGCCTCGAACTCACCCTTGACCTGTGAGGCTATGGCCATCAAATCTGTAAGGACCTCCACATTGTGAACCCCTAACACCTGGGCTAGACGCAGGCCGTCGATCACTGCTTCGTACTCCGTCTGGTTGTTGGTGATAGGAAAATTTATCACTATTGCTTGCTCTATTTTCACTGCGTGGTGGATTTCCAACACCACTCCCCCTCTTCGAGAGTTCCTTCCTAAGTCCTCGTCAATCAGCAATTTCCAGGGAATATGATGAAGGGCATGCTCCTCTCCCAACTCAACCACATAGTCTGCCATAAAATCTGCCACGACTTGGGCCTTCATCGATAGCCGAGGGACAAAGGTGATGTCAAACTCGCTCAACTCCACTGACCACTTTGCGAGCCTTCCTGAATTCTCTACTCCATCAAAGATTTTGTGAAGGGGGTGGTCGGTCACCACTTGGATCGAATGGGCCTGGAAGTATGGCCTGCGCTTCCTGGCTGAAATGACCAGAGCGAATGCTAGCTTTTCTAAAATTGGGTATCGGAGCTCCGCCTTCTTCAGAACCTTGCTCATGTAATAGATGGGTAGCTACTTCTTACCCACTTCCCGGACCAACTCAGAGCTCACAGCTTCAGCCTCAACTCCGAGGTACAAGGCTAGGCCCTCTCCCTCCTTTAGACCCCGGAGCAACAGATCTTTGGTGAGCTGATTTTTAAGGCTTGGAAGGCCTCCTTACACTCCTTCGTCCACTCAAACTTCTGATTGCCCCGTAACACTTTGAAAAAGGTGGAGCATTTCTCCCCCGCTCGGGAGAGGAAACTACTCAACCCCGCGAGCTTTCTAGTCAGGCGCTGGACCTCCTTAGCATTTTGCGATGAGCCTAATTCCATTATAGCCTTTACATTGTCTAGGTTAGGCTCCACTCCTGCCGGGGTAAGGAGGTGACCCAAGAACTTACCCTTGCTGACCCCGAAGATACACTTCGAAGGATTCAGCCTCATCTGGAACCTGCACAGGGTGGCAAAGGTCTCTTCAAGGTCCTGGAGGTGAGAGCTTAAATACTTTCTCTTCACCATGAGGTCATCCACGTATACCTCCAAGTTCCTTCCCCTTTGCTCCCGAAAGACTCGGTCCATCATCCTCTGGTACATCGCCCCTGCATTGTTGTAGCCCAAATAACATAATCTTATAGCAGTAGCACCCTTCTCTCATGATGAAAGAGATGAACTTGATGTCTGGTGGGTGCATCCTGATCTGATGATAACCTGAAAAATCATCTAAAAAATACATTACAGAAAAACAGACGGCTGAGTCAACCAACACGTCAATCCGAGGCAAAGGGTAATAATCCTTAGGGCAGACTTTGTTTAAAAGTGAAAAATCGATACACATTCCCTAGCGACCATCGCCTTTCTTTACCATGACGATATTGGAGACCCAGCCTGGATACTGGATCTCCGAGACAAAACCTGCTTTGAAGAGCTTATCCACTTCCTCTCGGATCGGCTCTTATAGCTTGTCAGCGATTGCCCTCCTCTTTTGTCGGATGGGGAGGGTTCCTGGCTCGAGGTTGAGTCGGTGGCATGCCACATCCGCATCGATGCCCGACATGTCTGCCGCGCTCCATGCAAAGATGCCCATGCTCCTTTGGATGCATTCCAGCATCTTCCTCATGTCCTCCGAGCCAAGGTCCTTGCTGACTCACACCTTCTCTACTTTCCCCTTCCCGGTGGTGACCTCCATCTCGACTACTTCTTCCGCCACCTCAAGCCGGGATGGCTCTTCCCATGTGCCCCTTATTGTTTATTGGGTGTCAACTTATCACCTAGGGGGGGGGGGGGGATAGGTTTTTCAAATTATTTTATCCCCTTTTGGTCTTCTTGAGTTCTGATTAATAGATCTATAAATTATAAAGCACAACACAGAAAAGCACACAGTGATCTATAGAGGTTCCTCAAGACTGGGTGTCTTGAGTAGTCCTCTTTCCCTCTACGCCTACCTAGCAATGTGCTAGGCTCGGCAAACTCCGCCAAATCTTCAGGCCCGCAAGCCTTACAACACGGACCCGCAAGTCCTACAGCCTAGGCCCTCAAGCCCTACACAACATAGACCTGCAAGTCCTGTGCCTACAGCCTAGGCCCGCAAGCCCTTACTGCACCCAAGCCCTCAAGCTCGATAAATTTGGACCCGCAAGTCCACTGCCACGGCCCTCAAGCCTCACAGTTCTCCAGCCGTCAAGCTAGACAAAATTGGACCCGCAAGTCCACTGCCCTGTCCCTCAAGCCTCAAAGCTCTCCAGCCCTCAAGATAGACACTTAGGCCCTCAAGCCTTACAACAATAAAGGTTTTACAGTAATAAAGACTGTTTCTTCTGCCTGATGAAGATTGGCAACTTAGCCTGATGGAGATCGACAACTTGAGGTTGAAGAAGATGTTTCTGATTTAGATCTTGAAAGCACAGTTCTTCTTCAATCTCTTTTCTTAGCTGATGAAGAACGACTTCTTATCAGTCAATGGAGATGAATGATTCTTCTAAGAAAGCTTGATTCTTGTTCTCTATTTGTTCTTTTTCTTCTCCGTTGAATGTACTGTTGTATTTAGAAGCAACGACGGGATTCTTTTTCGTTCTTGTCTCTCTGACTATGAAGTTCTTTTCTTGGGCATCACTGTTCTCTTTTATAGGATTGATGAGCCGCTTAACGGTCACATATGATGTTCTTTAATGTTAGACGCCCATTCTTTAAGAGCACGCGCTGATTGGACAATCAGTCGGCGTCATGAAATGCTGACAGCGCATCCGCAACATTTGAATTCCGTCTCGACGATATTTCCAGCTTCATGCCGATACTGACATCTTTACGACGATATGGAAAATATCTCGATGGCAGGACTTTGTCGATGCCTTAGGCCTTGGTGGATCTTCAAGTTTTCTAGCTTCTGCCTCTAACACTGATGTCTCGACGACACGCGATATTCTGGCGTTTCTGCATATACAGCGATATGTTATCTCTGACTGTGTCGTCGTGATCTTCTTTCTTGTAGTCTGTCGTCGTAATCACTTTGTTCTTTCGACGACATGAGCAATATCATGTCGACATACTATGCTTTAGCAACTGCTTGTCTTCAGCTGTCCTTCTTCAGTCTTCTCGACGCCATGCCTTCTTTATGACGATGTCATTGGAACCAGTCTTACTTAGCCTTTCCGACGACACGACTTCTTCAACAATACTGCATCTTCTTGACGACATTCCGTCCTTTTGAATTTGTCTGAGCGGTTGGTCCGAGATGGCTTCCTCTTCTCAGCGGATCTGTCGATCTGTAGAGAGGTTTCTGCGTTCGACGAACTGCATCTTCTTCGTTCGACGAACAACATTCTTCGTTCAATGAACTCGCCAAGTCTCAGCGTTTGCTTTTGTCCCTTCTTTGCGTTCGACGAACTTCGTTCGACGAACTTCTTTCTTCATTCGACAAACTTCATTCTTCGTTCAACGAACTCGCCAAGTCTCAACATTTGCTTTGCTCATCATCATGACGACAAGCATACTTTGTCGACGACATCTCCTATTCTTCTCGATTATATTGTACTTTAACTTCCTGAGATTATGAGCTAGAGAAGTGATCAAATACAAAGTGAAGTTTTCTTGACTTTGTGACTTCTTCAAATCAGGAATGATGTGGGCAAGATTCCCAACAATCTCCCCCTATTTGAAGAAGTCAGAATCTCAATTCAAGACTACTTTCACTTGACAATAAATATTATAATCTTAAATTGAAGGCATAAGCATTTAAGAATTTACTTATCTTTTGCTGAACTTATGAGTACATCAAGCTTGTAGCTCCCCCTTGATTTGATGTCTCTTCTTTTGTAGCTCCACCTTGATTTGACGTCTCTTCTTTTGTAGCTCCCCCTTGATTTGATGTCTCCTCTTTTGTGGCTCCCCCTACTCCTTTGCTCCCCCTATCTTTGAGGTCTTCTTGATCAATGTGTCTTGAACATATTGATATTATTTCTCCCCATTTTTGACTTCTTTCCTGCAGCTCTCCTTTAGGTAGACAGTAGTCCAAGCTCCCCCTTGCTCAGTCGTAGTTCATCCAAATCCTGGGAGATTTTCTAACCAATTATCTGAAAAGGGATTTGTGAGGAATAAGTTAAGGATTACTCTAAGTTTAACATCCCCAATTGGAATTTGAAGAAGTTAAACTTAGCTTCATCTAGGGGCTTTGTAAATATATCAGCCACTTGTTTGTCTGTTGGGACAAACTCAAGGGTGATATCTTCATTTTCCACATGCTCCCTGATGAAGTGATACCTGATCTCAATATGTATAGTCCTGCTGTGAGAGACAGGGTTCTTAGCAATTGAGATTGCACTTGAAGAGTCACAAAATAGGGGTGTTTTGGTCATCTTTAGATTGTAGTTTTCAAGTTGATGCTGAATCCATAGCAGTTGGGCACAACAACTCCCAGCAGAGATATACTCTGATTCTGCTGTTGAGATTGCCACACTGGTCTGCTTCTTACTGCTCCAAGAGATATTTTGCCTGTCTTTCCTGCACCCTGCATAACCTGCATCTGATTTCTAGCATAGACACGTGTATGATTGTACGACATTTTGTTAGGTAGGCACACAAGGTGCAAGGCATGTTATTAGTTATCAGCAAGCAATAACTGGATATAACAGTAATTGCACATTAATGAATACCATACACATCAAGAATATGATGCAGCAATATAATCACAGGCATATGCCTTATAAGCATTCATATATAAGCATTCATATACTTAATTTGTTTATATATATAACTAGTCATATAACATGACCAATTATTCTTGGAGTAAGATTAGCCTTAGAAATCTACGTCATTCTATCGTCTTGAACGAAACGTCTCCTTAGGGCTTGCTACAACTGGCTCCCTTTGCTTCCTTCTTCTTCTGTCTCTTATAGAAGTCAATTGGCTTCGGAATCTTCTTTGGAGGAGGAGGAGGACCGTGGGGAAAGGCCATCTTATGTAGCTTCCTTGCCTCCAGGTCTCTCAGTGACGATTCCATTATGTTGAGGAGTACACTCTTTCGTAGTCTACCTGATTGTGTCCAAACGCTATCCACGACTCTGTGATGATTTCATTTGAACGAGGGCTCCACCTGCTTGATTCTGGATCCTGCTCAACTTCATTTAGTCACTTCTTTCTGTACTCTGCGCTGGAGGTTTTCCTCCTCTTCCTGGATGTTACGGATTCAACCGAATCGGCTTCATAGGCTTTAGAGTCGGTGCTGATGGAGGGTTCAGTTGGTACATATACGGATGGGATTATTTGAAGTGCTTGCTTTATTTGATTACTTACCCATATTGCTTGATGTGAACAAGCATCTATGCTTCCCTTGATCTCCTCCTTGATTTATTCCTTAATCTCCTCTTCCCGTTTTTGGATTTCTTCTGTCACGTAGTCCGTCAGTTCGAATAGCTGCTCCAGGGTTTCCTGATATCTGACATCTATGAGGTTTCTCACTTCCAGAAGACGAGTGTCTAGGGTTTGCTCGTGAATGGTGATTCTGTTCATAATAAGACCGGTGAACTCCGCTTGTTGAGTGTGGAGTTGTGAGAAATCCTTCTTTATCGATTTTATTTCTTCCTTCATGTCATCCATGATTCTGTTCACAGCCTTTTCTATAAGAGTATCCATTTTCTCTCTTTGAGCTGTGAGTAGGAGTGACATCGAACGATAGACCGGACCTGTCATAGCGGAGTGCATTTCACCGGATTCTTCAAGGTTATCTTTCAGGGGTTCTTCCTCCCCTCGAGCATTCCCTGTCCCTCTTTCGAGTGTCATTGAGGCTGAGAAGGTGATACATCGAAGAAAAATAGGAGGTTTGTGGAAGAAATGAAAGTGTATTTTTGTTCTAGGCAATCCTTCTATTTATAGTGAAAGAAGGTGAAGAGGCGCATACCTTCGACACCATTGATGAAAGATGATCAGACGGCTCCGATGGACCGATCCTAGTGCCTTGATTAAAAATATCCTCTTTATTTAGGCGATACTGCTTATTGTCGTCGAAGTGATCCTTGGATGCGCATCCGTCCAGCTCGATCCATTGTCGATGTAATATCTATTGTGACGTCGTAACAACTTTTTGTATCGACGATTATAGGTTCTAAGACTTATCAGCTAACGTCAGCTTTTTAGGCCCTTTTAGTAGGAGGACCTGCACTAAGTTTGTTCGTAAACAGACTTTGCTGTTCTGCCTATGGTTCATAACAGCCACCTTGTCCAAGACACAGATTTATATGGGCACTTGGACTACCTGAAAATTGAGATTACAAACCCTTAAGAACCCAAGTAGTTTTGGGTCCTAGGACATTGTTAGCTTTAAAGAGCATACTAGATTTAACTATTCCAGGATAGGCATATATAGTGATAAAGGCGATTGCAGGTTTAGCATTCGTTACCCTTGGAGCAGTTGGATTATACCAACAATCAATTACAAAGTGGCCAGTCTTCCCACAGCACCAACAGTCAAACCTATTGTATCTTCTCCTCTTGCTGTTGGTAGGTGCATGATTCTTCTGTGGGCAGTTGGAAGGGTACCTGTAGGAGACATAATTGTGTTGGTTAGAGATATGATTCTTGCCATTCACAATTCTACTTTTGAACTCAGTCCTTTGTAAGGGTTTCTTCATTCTCCTAGACCTACTGAGCTCCTGTTCTTTCATGATGATTCTTTCATGAGGCATCTTTGGCACATGCTTTGCTCCTCTTGTGGAGCTTTTATCCTTGAGGCATCCTTGCTCTCCTCTTTGGGTGAGACAACAATCTTTAATTGGGAGTGGTGAGATTCTTGGTTTGAAGGTGCTTGCTATAGACTTTCTGCTAGAAAGGGGATTCTCCTGCACACTTCTGACTAACTTATCTTTGGATCTCAGTTGATTGAGCTGGTCTCTATCCTTCTTTAGAAGAACAATTTCTTTGGTTAGAGAGTAGCATAGCTCTCTGCTGTCAACCAGAGCCTTCATGGTTTTCCCAAACTTGGTCATTAAATCCAGGTTGGAGCTAGCATTATAATCCCGTTTGATCTGGCTGAAATCTGCATTCTCAAGAGTCAGCTTTTCAGCCTTTTCAGAGAGATCAGAATTTCTGGCTTGAAGGATTGAGATTTCTTCAGCTTGCTTTTTGTAGGCCTCCTTGCTTTGTCCGAGTTCTAATAGAAGAGCATCATATTGCATGGGCAAGTCATCATTCTCTGATGTGCTTGTTTCTGATTCTGAGTCTGTTTGAGATAGAGGTGCCCTTATACACACCTGTTCAGGTGAGACTTCAACCTGGATTTCTTCCTCTGACTCAGATAAGACAGTCAGTCCAAACCGAGTCTTCTCTTCTGAGTCTAAACAGCTTGAGTCACTGCCACTCAATGTTCTGACTTTCTTCTTAGCTGCTTTGCTTCTTTCTTCTTTTGATCCTTCCATAAGGACTGTTAGAGAATCCCACATCTGTTTTGCTATTATGCAGTGAGCCAGTTTCTAAAATGTTGAGATGTCAACTACAGCAGCTATAATATCTTTGGTTTCCTTGTCCAAGTTGACTAGGATGATCTCATCTTCAGTCATATTCTTGAACACAGGCTTGGGGACATATGACCCTTCTTGAACGATTTGAAACATTCTAGGATCCACTGCCTCCATGAATATTCTTGCTCTTACTTTCCAAAGTGTAAAGTTCTCCCTGGAGCAAACAGCTATTCTTGATTCCATAGCCATGATAAATGGACACCCACGGGCAGAAGTGTTCAAGCTATTAAGCTTTTCTTTGAACAACCTCTCTCTGATACCACTTGTTGTTTATTGGGTGTCAACTTATCACCTAGAGGGGGGGGGGGGGGGGGGGAGAATAGGTTTTTCAAATTATTTTATCCCCTTTTGATCTTCTTGATTTCTGATTAATAGATCTATAAATTATAAAGCACAACACAAAAAAGCACACAGTGATCTATAGAGGTTCCTCAAGACCGAGTGTCTTGAGTAGTCCTCTTTCCCTCTGCGCCTACCTAGCAGTGTGCTAGGCTCGACAAACTTCGCCAAATCTTCAGGCCCGCAAGCCTTACAACACGGACCCGCAAGTCCAACAACCTAGGCCCGCAATCCCCTACTGCACCCGAGCCCGCAAGCTCGACACTCAGGCCCTCAATCCCTACACAACACAGACCCGCAAGTCCTATGCCTACAGCCTAGGCCCGCAAGCCCTTACTGCACCCAAGCTATCAAGCTTGATAAAATCGGACCCGCAAGTCCACTTCCCTAGCCCTCAAGCCTCACAGTTCTTGTTGGGTTTTCTATACCCCTTCATAAGGGATGACATATCGAATATGCACAGCGGAAATGAACAAGAACAACCCAAAAAGAGATCAACGGATCTTGCGGTTTTCATGATTCAATAGAGTAAGAAAGCAAATACAATATACCTTCGCGGGATTGAGTCAATACTCAACCAAGGTGCTCCAAAGAGAAATCCGAAATCTACCTTTGAGTTCTTCAAGGTTCGAAATAGATCGATCCCTCTACAGAAGTCTACACAAGCAAAGGAGAACCCTAGCTTCTTGTCGTACAAGAACTAGGTCGGAGAAGGATGCTCTTAACGTCCCCACGGACTGCTAGATCCGATCCAGGGGAGGCGGCGACTGACGACGGCGACAAGCGGCGACGGAAGGACGATCGGCGGACGGGAGAACGTGCCCTCGCGCGGAACGATTCCGGTCGGCAGTTCTCGTCTTCGCAGAAAGATCTAAGTCTAAAACAGTGTCTATCGAAGGCATAATCGCATGCTTTTATATACGCAACATATAGGAAAGGCTATCCGCAGACCAAAAGAAAATCCGTCCAGATTTACAATCGCCGAATTCGACTAATCACATTAACCGAATTCGACTAATCACTATAACCGAATTCGGCGAAACCATTTCGACGAATTCGACTATATATAAATTTGGCTATTCACTATAACCGAATTCGGCGAATTCGACTATATATAAATTTGGCGAAACCCTTTAGTCGAATTTGCCATTAACCGAATTCGTCTAAACCCTTTAGTCGAATTCGGTTAATGCCTTTAGCCGAATTATCTAGACGATTTCCCTTTTGAGACATTCTCAACTTGATTCCAATCAGTCACTGGATTGGTCCTCCACTCATATCCAATATGAGTAAGGCCAACACAATCCTCTCTCCAATTTCTCCAAACGCTTTTATGTGCGACCCTATAGGCTCATATTGCGCTGGAAGCAAGACTAACTATTGATTGCTTTGAGATCACCTCAGAAACTCCAACAGTTCTCCAGCCCTGAAGCTAGACAAAATTGGACCCGCAAGTCCATTTCCCTGGCCCTCAAGCCTCACAGCTCTCCAGACCTCAAGCTAGATACTTATGCCCTCAAGCCTTACAACAATAAAGGTTTTACAGTAATAAAGACTGTTTCTTCTGCCTAATGAAGATTGACAACTTAGCTTGATGGAGATTGATGCGCAAAACTATGCTTGCAAACGATAACGACAAGTGTACCGTATCGAATGTAGTATAGGTTATTAAAACAAGGTCGTATTAGACTCGGGGCGGTTGAGTACTCTTACTTCAAGAAAATCTCTATTATCTTATCAATTAAAACTTGAGGTTGGTTTGCAAAAGAGAAAATTTAAATAAGAATTAAAAGAGCGATTAGCACTCGATCTTGAATCACCTTGGAGATAAAAATAAGAATAAAGAATAAAAACACATTCTCTTAATAAAATAGCTTTGACCGTGGAGATTCCCGAATTATGAACGCACCTCTCTCGAGGATGCGCTCAACTGAGTTTAGGTTGATCAATCGAACTCTCGTTCTAGAATCGAAACCCCTAAACTCGCCTTATCGAAGTGAATCCCGCTATTGGCTTTTACTCCAATCCGGAAGGGTAACGTCGTCCTCTCTCGAGGATTGCATTCTACTCTTTTTTTATTCTTGAAATGATCGATTCGAAATCAAAACCTCTCGATTATTAGATTCCGAAAACAAAGATGAGAGTTATATATCGACAATATAATCTCAATCCAATAAAAGTTCAAGAATAAATCAAAAGCATTCTAAAGAAGAGAAAGAGAAGCTAACCCATAAATTATATTCTCCTCAGATCATCTCGGTCGAGTACTAATTGAAATTTAGTTACTCATAGAGATAGAAGAACAATAGAAGAGTTCATGAAAAAAAGAGAGATTAGATTGAGAGAAGAAAAGAACTATTTTATTAAATTGCTAAAGAAAAATTACAAGACATGAATTGAAAGTTACAACTATTGAATTAAAAACTACAAATGCTAATAAGAAAAAGGACATACAAGAACTACTAAAACACGAAAATAAAACAAGAAATGGAGATTTGAACTCCCAAAAATTCATCCTTGAACATCTGCTGAAGCTGGCTTTTTATAGCTGAAAAGTTGAGGTTACACGCCCTTGGTCACGCCCGTGACCAAGGGCGTGTAAGGGGCGTGATCGAAGCAGCAGCGGAGAGGGCGCCTTCTGGAGTAATTGCGAGCGTTTCGGCCGTGTCACGCCCTAGGTCACGCCCGTGACCTGGGGCATGTAATCTTGAAATCTGGCTTTTGGCGGGGGTCTTCGGCGGGAAAGAGCGCGGGGCGAGTCACGCCCGTGACCTGGATGACACGCCCTTGGTCACGCCCGTGACCTGGGGCGTGTAACTTTAAATGATGTGGCAGGCGTGCTCTGGATGCTGTGGCGAGTCGTGGCCGTGACACTGGGTCACACCCTTGGTCACGCCCGTGACCTGGGGCGTGTACTTGGCGAATCTTCACGGAATGTCCCCGGAGTGGCAGAAACAGGTCTGGAACACTACACAGGTTACACGCCCATGGTCACGCCCGTGACCTGAGGCGTGTAAATGAATTTTCTGCTCTGAATGTCCAGAAAACCTGAAAACATAAAATAAACATAAGTTGGCTTATGAAATTAAAATATGAAAGATTTATATGATATAATTTAGATAAAAGACATAATTTCAAATTAAAATAATAATAAAATTATACTAAAAGATGAGTAAATAAATTACTCATCAAACACCCCCATACTTACTCGTTTGCTAGTCCCGAGCAAACAACTTTTCATAGGTGTAGAGAAATTTAAATACTAGAAAAAGAAATTTGAACTCAAGGAATAAAAATGCGAAGTCTTACGCCTACGTGTAAAGATCCTAGTTGAAAGACCTATTCAGCATAACGATTAGCTTATAATTTTCAAAAATGCGATTTAACATATTGCTTTTACCTTTAAGTTGGAAGCTCGGTAAATTCTCGAATGCTATTCAAGGAGCGGGTAGCATGTTTTCTAAGATCAACATTACCCAAAATTGAGTTTCGGGATAGCCTCCAAAGAAATCCATCAATGACGATGGCCATAGGCTTGCCCGGTCGCACTCTCTCCACTACACAAGTGTAATGTTATAGCTTAAAGATCAAAAGGGCTTTCATTAGGAGTGAAACTTGGCTTAGGTATATGATTTGGATTTGGAAATCAAAAAGATAGAATATTACGGTTAAGGATCACACTAAACCAAGGTGAGAGTTTCCCAAAATTATCAAAAATTTAAACCTCACATAAGAGTTGTTATGAAGCAAAACTCTCATAATTTCCAAAAATGAGGCCATGAATACTTTTATAATTTTCTTTTTCACAGTTGGCCAATAATTTTTCATATTTTTTTATATCCCTTTTTTTTCTTTTCATAGTAGCTCCGAATAGGAAGTTGTAATTTCCTTATTTTCACAATTGAACCCATTGCAGAATTTTAATTAATCTCAAATATTTAGTGTGATCATTGGGTGGATGTTTTGGCTTTGGTGAAAATGAAAGGTGGAGGTAGCAAAGGAAATAAGGAAAGGCCCAAAGTGTTTAAACAATGAATTTTTTTTTTAAAGGTGGGCAAACAGGCACAAACGATCAAAAGATGGCCTAAATCACTTCTAAAGACTATGACAAACCTATGCACATGCTTCGAGAATCGCTAGAGGCAAGTTCTAGCCATCGAGAAAGAATACCCTTCCGTTCAAAATGTGTAATATTTCTCTAGTAAGCTTCTACGTACTCACTTGATTTATTCTCAAATTCTACCGGATTCAAAGTAAGAGTAAAACAAAATTATTTTCTCGCAGTTAGAAAATCATAAATCTAATTTTATGCTGAATAGTTAATTTGACATAGAATTCTACAAACGTGTGTGCTTAACTAGGAACACTGCACGAGTCAACAATTTTATTCCAAAATTCAAAATCTAATGAAGTATAAAAATTCCCTACGCCACCATACAAAAGCAAATCTACTGAGGATTTTGCAAATAAGTAAGTATAAAAGTTCAGCAACAAATTTTAATTAATTTTTTTTCTTCTTGGACTTCCCAAGGTCAACCCGGTGAAGGGCTCACAAGGTACTAGAGGCTGTGATGGGAATTCAAGCCCAAAGCGTCCTTTCCAAGAATTTTTATTTTTGTTAGATAAAAAATATTTATGTTATTATTTTTTTTTCAAATAAAAAGAAATATAACGAAAGCAATGCTACACCCCCATACTTAAAATTAAACATTGTCCCCAATGTTTAAAACTAAGTATGAAGAACACTTGAAAAACAAATTTTTTTTTAAAAGAAAACTACATTAAATTAAAGATAAGCAAGGGGTGCCTCCCAAGAGCGCTTTCTTTTTCCCGTCTTTAAGCTAGACGGTTAGTGTTAGGAAAAAGGAAATCTAAAAAAAAGGTGGACATGCAACCCCCCTAATTCACGCGTAGGTGAATGTGCCGGCGTCAGTCGCACGGCTACTCCTCCGTTTATCTTGTGAATCTCCTTTTGTCCTTGAACTTGAATATGTAAATCCAAATCACCTATACATACCTGAGGTGATTTGAATTTATAAAGATGAGCGGCATATGGATGATCAATTAATTGGGGTAGCAACGGCTCATCTTCAACCTGGAAATTCTTAGTATAAAGAGAATCACAATTAAACTTGTCAGATAATATTTCGCAAAGAGGAGGCGCTTGCGAAAATAAATGATTAAGCTCCGGTTGTTCCTTTTCCAAAATAAAATTTTCATTAGGAAAATCTAGCGTATTACCAAGCGGAATGAGATTTTCGGACACAAAAATTTCATGAATTTCTGGTTGAATTAAAATAGAAGGGATTTGCGAAAATTCATGATAAAGGAAAGAAGATCCGGGTGAAGTAGGAGAGGAAACTTGTTCTTCTTCTAGTTCATCCAGGGTGCCCGAAACATTAAGAATTTCTTGGTAAGAGAATTTTTTTTCATAATTGGGAAAAGAAACTATGGGAGTACATGAGCAATCATGTTCCTCCATAACTAAATTTTCCAAAGACGAGGAAAAACACTAGAAGAAAGAAAATTCTCTTCTAAAATCTGGGGTGGAGTATCAAATTGAAAAAGCGGATATTCCCCAAAATTAGAGTACGAAAATTGCGGCGCAAAAGAAGAACAAGAATTCGGATCTAAAGTTTTATCTTCATCGCCCTGAAGACTATCCGGGTGACCGTGCCACCAAGAATAATCTACTTCGGGGCTAGAAGATGAATTTTTAGAGGCCGAAAAATTATTCTCGTGAAAATTAGAAAAAACGCTAGACAAAATGACATTTTCCTCTAAATTTTGGGGGGAAGTATCTATATGAATTGGCGAAATTTCCCCCAAATTAGAGAACGAAGACAGCGGTGTATAAGAAGAAAAACAAAAATTCGGAACTAAAGATTTATCTTCATTGCTCCGTAAACTATCCGGGTGAGCTTGCCACGAGGAATAATCTACTTCGGAGCTAGAAGAACAATTATTAAATGCCGAAAGATTATTTTCATTAAAATTTGAAAAATTATTTTCATCAAAGTTCAAAAAATTATTAAAAGATGAAAAATTATGATCATAGTTATTATCAAAATTATTTTCATAATATTGAGGATAATTATTTTCATAATAATTATTTTGAGAATAAGAATGCAAATAACATTCCTCACTTTGATGAGGCGCACCACAATAATGACAACTAAATTGGCGTTCTCGTGCGGCTTGTAAGAGATAAAGTTGGTTTCGAAGCTCGACAACCTTAACAGCCAATTCAGATTCTTTCATATTAAAATAAATAAAAAGGAAACAACCTTCACCTAAATGAATGGAATTTTATAAATATTTTTATTATAAATTTTCTTTTTCAAAAAGCGGGTTAAATTAGTCTCGGACTTCCCAAGATCCACCCGGTGAAGGGTTTGCAAGGTACTAGAGGCTATGATGGGAATTCAAACCCAAAGCGTCCTTTCCGAGAATTTAGATTGCTCTTTTTAAGATTTTTTGTTTTTTATATAAAAATAAAATTAAAGAAAAGGGGGAGAAGAAAGAGAACGATAAAATTAATAAATATTTCTTTTTTCGGAATATCAACCGTTTCCCCGGCAACGGCGCCAAAAACTTGATGCGCAAAACTATGCTTGCAAACGATAACGACAAGTGTACCGTATCGAATGTAGTATAGGTTATTAAAACAAGGTCGTATTAGACTCGGGGCGGTTGAGTACTCTTACTTCAAGAAAATCTCTATTATCTTATCAATTAAAACTTGAGGTTGGTTTGCAAAAGAGAAAATTTAAATAAGAATTAAAAGAGCGATTAGCACTCGATCTTGAATCACCTTGGAGATAAAAATAAGAATAAAGAATAAAAACACATTCTCTTAATAAAATAGCTTTGACCGTGGAGATTCCCGAATTATGAACGCACCTCTCTCGAGGATGCGCTCAACTGAGTTTAGGTTGATCAATCGAACTCTCGTTCTAGAATCGAAACCCCTAAACTCGCCTTATCGAAGTGAATCCCGCTATTGGCTTTTACTCCAATCCGGAAGGGTAACGTCGTCCTCTCTCGAGGATTGCATTCTACTCTTTTTTTATTCTTGAAATGATCGATTCGAAATCAAAACCTCTCGATTATTAGATTCTGAAAACAAAGATGAGAGTTATATATCGACAATATAATCCCAATCCAATAAAAGTTCAAGAATAAATCAAAAGCATTCTAAAGAAGAGAAAGAGAAGCTAACCCATAAATTATATTCTCCTCAGATCATCTCGGTCGAGTACTAATTGAAATTTAGTTACTCATAGAGATAGAAGAACAATAGAAGAGTTCATGAAAAAAAGAGAGATTAGATTGAGAGAAGAAAAGAACTATTTTATTAAATTGCTAAAGAAAAATTACAAGACATGAATTGAAAGTTACAACTATTGAATTAAAAACTACAAATGCTAATAAGAAAAAGGACATACAAGAACTACTAAAACACGAAAATAAAACAAGAAATGGAGATTTGAACTCCCAAAAATTCATCCTTGAACATCTGCTGAAGCTGGCTTTTTATAGCTGAAAAGTTGAGGTTACACGCCCTTGGTCACGCCCGTGACCAAGGGCGTGTAAGGGGCGTGATCGAAGCAGCAGCGGAGAGGGTGCCTTCTGGAGTAATTGCGAGCGTTTCGGCCGTGTCACGCCCTAGGTCACGCCCGTGACCTGGGGCGTGTAATCTTGAAATCTGGCTTTTGGCGGGGGTCTTCGGCGGGAAAGAGCGCGGGGCGAGTCACGCCCGTGACCTGGATGACACGCCCTTGGTCACGCCCGTGACCTGGGGCGTGTAACTTTAAATGATGTGGCAGGCGTGCTCTGGATGCTGTGGCGAGTCGTGGCCGTGACACTGGGTCACGCCCTTGGTCACGCCCGTGACCTGGGGCGTGTACTTGGCGAATCTTCACGGAATGTCCCCGGAGTGGCAGAAACAGGTCTGGAACAGTACACAGGTTATACGCCCATGGTCACGCCCGTGACCTGAGGCGTGTAAATGAATTTTCTGCTCTGAATGTCCAGAAAACCTGAAAACATAAAATAAACATAAGTTGGCTTATGAAATTAAAATATGAAAGATTTATATGATATAATTTAGATAAAAGACATAATTTCAAATTAAAATAATAATAAAATTATACTAAAAGATGAATAAATAAATTACTCATCAGAGATCGACAACTTGAGGTTGAAGAAGATGTTTCTGATTAAGATCTTGAAAACACAGTTCTTCTTCAATCTCTTTTCTTAGCCTGATGAGGAACGGCTTCTTATCAGTCAATGGATATGACTGATTCTTCTGAGAACGCTTGATTCTTGTTCTCTACTTGTTCTTTTTCTTCTCCGCTGAATGTACTGTTGTATTTAGAAGCAACGCCGTGATTCTTTTTCGTTCTTGTCTCTCTGACTAAGAAGTTATTTTCTAGGGCATCATTGTTCTCTTTTATAAGACTGATGAGCCGCTTAACGGTCACATATGATGTCCTTTAATGTCAGACGCCCATTCCTTAAGAGCACGCGCTGATTGGATAATCAGGCGGCGACATTAAATGCTAACAGCGCGTCCGCAACATTTGAATTCCGTCTCGACGATATTTGCAGCTTCATGCCGATACTGACAGCTTTATGACGATATGGAAAATATCTCGACGACAGGACTTTGTCAATGCCTTAGGCCTTGGCGGATCTTCAAGTTTTCTAGCTTCTGCCTCTGACGCTGATGTCTCGACGACACGTGATATTCTAGCGTTTCTGCATATACATCGATATGCTATCTCTGACTGTGTCACCGTGATCTTCTTTCTTGTAGTATGTCATCGTGATCACTTTGTTCTTTCGATGACATGAGCGATATCATGTCGACAGACTATGCTTTAGCAACTGCTTGTCTTCAGCTGTCCTTCTTCAGTCTTCTCGACGTCATGCCTTCTTTACGACGATGTCATTGGCATCAGTCTTACTTAGCCTTTCCGACGACACATATTCTTCAACAATAATGCATCTTCTCAATGACATTCCTTCCTTTTGAATCTGTCTCAGCGGTTGGGCTGAGATGGCTTCCTCTTCTCAGCAGATTCTGTTGATCTATAGAGAGGTTTCTGCGTTCGACGAACTACATCTTCTTCATTCGATGAATAGCATTCTGTGTTCGATGAACTCGCCAAGTCTCAACGTTTGCTTCTGTCCCGTCTTTGTGTTTGATGAACTTCATTCTTCATTCGACGAACTTCTTTCTTCGTTCGACGAACTTCATTCTTCGTTCGAAGAACTCGCCAAGTCTCAACATTTTCTTTGCTCATCATCATGATGACAAGCATACTTTGTCGACGACATCTCCTATTCTTCTCGACGATATTGTACTTTAACTTCCTGAGATTATGAGCTAGAGAAGTGATCAAATACAAAGTGAAGTTTTCTTGACTTGGTGACTTCTTCAAATCAGGAATCATGTGGGCAAGATTCCCAACACCCCTTGCCTCCCTTCCTTCGGATAGGGTCTCCTTTTCTACCACAGCCTCCTCCTCCATTGGCTTGGCATGCTCCTCCTGAGTCACATCCATCTCCTCTTCCCGGATGCTGCTCTCACCTTCTCCTTCCCCTATCTTCCACTCCTCTCTTGGCTCCTCCGGACCCCTCATCTCTCTATCCACTTTCTCAGCCTCCTCCATCCAGGAGATGGTGTTAACGACAGTCACATAGTACTGCCTCGCCACCTTTGCATCCCCTCAGATTTGGACCTGAACTCCTCCACTGTGGAACTTCAAGCACTGGTGGAAGGACAAGGGAACACATCAGAAGGTGCTGATGAGAGGGCGTCCAAAAATCGCATTATAGCTGCTCGGAGCATCGATGATGATGAACCGATAGTTCATCAGGAACCCTCCCAGCATCACCTGAAGGCCGACTCCTCCCTCGACCTCCTTCCTCTCCCCTGAGAACCCAAACAATGGCCCATCTGAGGCTTGCACCCTCTTCTCCTCAACCTCCATCGCGTCGAAGGCCTTCTTAAAGATTACATTCACGGAGCTCCCTGTTGGATCTTACGGCGCCCTTAGAGGGGGGGGGGGGGGGGTGAATAAGGGCTTTATGGAATTTTAGATCTTAATTAAATTTATCAAAATTTGTTATCAAAGTTTAGGAATATTTTATAAGAAAATATATTTTGATATCTCAGAAAAGATTGTATTGAAGATTCCTTTTTAAACAAGAGAGCAAAACTTTTTGTTAACTGTTGCTAACGCTTGGCGTTAAGTGTTAAAGCTGGGCGTTAGCTCTCCAGAAAGTATTCCTTAGCACAAAAAGATTGCCGCAATGATTTTACTTATGAAATATTAAATGAAATACAATTCCAGTAAATCAGAGATAATGAAAACGATTATTGTATTTCAAAGATAATTACACAAATGTTAATTTTAATACTTTGATGAATATATAAAATAAAACATTTTTGAAGAGAAAATAAAATCAATTGAATAGAACATTAGAAGACATGATTTTATTTCATAATAAATTGAGTACACAAATGTTTGATTTCTATAACGCTAGAAATCAAGGCGTGAACATGTAAAAACACTTTTTGTTGTTTCACCAGTCCTTCTCCCAAGGACCGGTTGTCTATAGCCTATCTATCCCCAGATAAGGCCTCTAGCCACCCCCTAGATCTACCCTTGACCTAGTCACCACGTACAAGGCGGCGAATTACCCCCTAAGCCGTACAAGGACCTAGTCGCCAACACAAGGCGAATTTACCCACGGAATCCTTCCCGGAATCCAACGTTCTAACCAACGATTTCTCCACACAAATTACAAAAGGAAAAAGTAAAAGATTACAAGATAAGTAAAGAGAAACTCCCCAAGAAATTCTGAAGGTGAAGACGAAGACGATGTAGATGTTGGCGTTCTTGAAACGATCGTCCTTCGTATGAAATATGCGTTGTAGACCTTCTCCTTCAAAATCTTCTTTAGATCTTCATGTTAGCCTAAGTGAGATCTCTTAATTGCTGTAGACGAACCTCTCTCCAAAGTATCAGAATTCTGGAATCTTCTATCTGAGGAATGAGAGGAGCTGTACTTTAAATAGCCTCGGAAGCTAACGCGTGGCGTTAATCACTAACGCTGGCATTAGTGAACGTGCACTGTCGTGGCTGAAATCGTGCAAACCGTTGGGATCGTGGCAGAAACTTATTTCATCGAACGCGCTTTCGTCGATCGGAATCAAAGTTCGTCGAACGCCTTCAACGTTCGTCGAACACAGTTTCGTCAAGCGCAATTTCATCGAGCGCAATTCCATTTCGTCGAACGGAATCTTCTTTCGTCGAACGCCTTCAGATTTCGTCAAACGCAGTTTTGTCAAGCGTAATTTCGTCGAGCGCAAGTTCATTTTGTCGAACGGAATCTCCTTTCATCGAACGCCTTCAGATTTTGTCGAACACAGTTTCATCGATCGACATCACATTTCGTCGAACGGCTAGCGAAGTTCGTCGAACGGCTACCTCCCAACGATAAGCCCTAATGCTGGCGTTGTCTATGGATTCTCGACGGATTCCTTCTCAGCGGTTTCCTTCTCAGCGGTTACCTTCTCAGTGGTTTCCTTCTCAGTGGTTTTTGTCTCAAAAGTTTTCTTCTCAACGGTTGTTAACGCGGGGCGTTAACAACTAATGCGAGCATTAGCTCTCTTTCCAGAGAGTCATATCCAATCAGTAAACTACTCATGTAGCTATAGTTCCTGTAAAACCTGCACACTATAAACACACAAAATACAAGATCAAATACAACACGGTATTTGTTATTCTCAAACTAAGAGATGCGGAACATAGGCTCCAACAATCTCCCCCTTTTGATAATAACAAATACCTGTATGAGAAATTTGTGAGATTAAGACCATTTGTGTTTATAGATAAGTGAGATAATAATATATGCATGAATAACTGGTTAAAAGCAATATAGATTTGATAGCGATAATGCATACTCTTTCGATATGAAGTCCTCCCCCTACATAAGTGTTCTCTTATAATTTACTCCCCCTAAATATCTATTTTACAAGATTTCTCAATGTATTCTCCCCATTTGTTATTAGCATAAGTGGGTAGGGATGAGTGTATATCTTCTAAGATAGATAAGGAACCACTTATTGAAGGATTGTCATGATCGAGCATATGATAGTGTATGCACCTCCTATATGATTACTCCCCCTACAAAGATACAGCTTTTTTGAGTTTAATATTATTATAATGCACTCCCCCTAAATATTAGATTTATGCAATTTAATCTCCCCTTTTGGTAGTATTAAAAGAGGGTTTAAGAGTGAGTATATAATAAGGAGTAAAATGTTTTATGAGAAGAAAAATAGGATGCAATCAAAAGTTTGTTAAATACTACTTGTTGAGAAAAATATAAGCATGATGGAACATATAGTAGTAAGCAACATAGCTGACATGATAAAGTAAGCATTCTAATTTAAGATACCTCTTGTTGAAAAGAAAAAAGATAGAATACCATTTGTTAAAAAAAGACATGAATGAGCATAAGTGGTAAACTTAGCAGAATAATATAATAAGCACTCTTAAACATAAACATCATTTTAGAAGATAAAATCATATAAAGGATAATGAGTTTTAAATTTGAAAAGTTGATGTTTGAGTTATAGATTCAAGAGATGCTATTCCATTAATATAAAATTGCAAGCATGATTTCATAATATATATCAAGAAAAGATACAAAAACCACAATGTAATAAAATTTACATTTCAACATAAACATTGTAGCGATCATGCTTTGTTATCTAGTGCATTTACTTAAGTTTATAGAGATTGGAGTAGATGAGCATTAGGATCCAATTCTCATGAGTAGAAGTTTTATGAAAGATAATGATGTGTACAAAGTAGTGTTTTGATAAAGTATACAAGTGAATCAATCAAAAACACATGACATATATAATGAAATAACACAACATTAAAATACGCAAATATTATTACTTCCACAATATTTCAATGCACATAAATAAAGAGTAGAACTACCAAGGTGCTCTGCACACATAATGCTTATTAATACTTATCAGGGTGCAAAGTAGTGCTTGGGGATCACATTTATACTTTTTAGCATTATTTTCATTTTGTGATCCGGTGTACTAAGAGAAGTGATGAATAAATGTTTGCTACAAGACACTTTACAATTCTTAGCCAAGGTGCTCAACCTCACAATGCTCATTAAGACTTATCAGGAGGGTGAGTAGTGCTTGGTGGAGTTTTCCTTGTCATTTATTATTTGCTTTTTAGTTTAGTGACCAAGGACTCTGAATTCACTTGTTTTACAAACATAGCATTTTAAACCACATTTCTCTAAAGAATAAGTGCGTGAAAGACAAAAAATTGTAATAACCAATTCAATGTTGTGTAGGTAATCTATTTAAGCATTTTAATTACTTATGTTATTACACTATACAATCATGCAAGAATAAGATTGTAAACACATGTAAGTTATCAAAAATAAGTGAGTGAATGAATCATTATCAAACATAATACATTACTCATACTTAGAGGCATGCTAAGCATTTCTACACATATTTATCTATAATCAATTTCATTGCACATAACAAGATAATTTTCAAGGCATGACAAATACAAAACAATGTTTTTTAAAGAAACTTGAAAGTTAAATTAAACATTGTATTTAATCTTTAATTAATCTAATTAATCATCCTTGACAATGGCAATGAATAACAATCAATTTTTTATAAATCTTTTTTAATAATTTTTTGTATATAAGCACAAAACAATAAACACACACAAAGAGAAAAAATATATTTTTGTTCTTTGAAATTGTTTTGTAATTTTGTATTTGTTTTTTATATATATTCTCTGGAAAACATAGAAGTCTTTTTAGCCCAATCAGTAAATGATATTCTATGCCAGAGAAATACACCCAGAATAATGCATGAGAAAATACATAATTTTTTTTGAAAAGAAATAAATTTTTTGTCTTAAAGGAAATAAAAAGATAGAAAACATTTTACAAACAGAGAAATAAAACACACAAAAAATATTAAAATAATACCAGAAATTATTCAAAACAAACAAAAAATTTGGAGCAAAGGAGATAACGCTAGGCGTTAGCTTCTTAACGCCGAGACAGAACTGCAAAATTTGATGTTTTGAAAAACATTTTACACAATTCATTTGTATTATAAAGAGACCTTCCTTTAGTTGAAATTTTAGAGTATATTGATTAGATTTGAAGGCTCTTTTAACCTGTTTTTGGTGATTTTTCAAATACTTGTGTTTTGTAAAAACATTAAAGCTGAAAATAATAAAATATGCAAACACAAGATGCAATGTTAGAACAAAAAACAAATATGCATGATTTAAGTATAAAGAGTGAGATAATATTCATGCAATGAATATAATATAAGTATATCTAAGATCAAGATACCTTAACTACATGACTACACTCTAGCCCCGTACTAAGTGATGGATGGTCATGAGGAGCTGCACACATGCCGCAGGTTAGGGTGTTAATCCCATATACATACAAAAGACAAAGCTCAACCTAGCACTCTTTCCCCCAGTGCCTCGCAAGGCCCTACTGGAACCCTCCCTGGTTAAGGACAAGACATGACTTAGAGGTTAGGTCTCTAATCCACACAATCCTACTCCCTCGCTATTATGAGACACATGTCATAGGTTTAATGATTATGGACATACTAAGCATGTAAGCCTTAAATATATAAACTATGGTATAATTGCATGATTAGTTTTGGATTTACACTTATATCGAAGATTGTTGATTTTAAATCCGTTTAGAAAAATTTTATTCATGCAAATAACTACAAAGGAAATTATGATTTTTAGATTTTAGTAATATAATTTACTTTAGCATTGCAAGATATAACTAGCATGGACATTGTTTCTACCTATGGTAAACGATAATGCTAGTGTGATGAGTTAGGACAACATGGTGCAAAGCTAAGTAAAGATGGACAAATATATAATTGAGTCGCATGTATTCAAACATAGAGTTTTGAATTTTCATAGACCTAGAATGAAGTGACAATTCTATTTGATTTCATCTTGTTTATATCAAGTTAATTCTTAAGTCTAACGATAATGAGATACATGCAAACAATAGAGATACAAATTACACACACAAAATAAAATATGAAACTATAATACCAACAACCATCATATATTTCATAATTTCTAAGGTTGATAGAAATAGTTGACTTAAGATAATTCTTGATAGATCATGAATTATGATATATGATAATAGTGAATTTTAGCATAGGATATCAATAGATCATGGTGGAGTGTGTGAAAACATATTCATCATTTTGTAGTTTTTTTTATTTTGATTTTTCTAAATCATGGTTTTCCATTAAGGGGCTATTATATGCATCAAAGAAAATAGACAAATATGCAATAACTTGTGCATTTAATTTTTTAGCCAAATACCCCTAAAAGTCCATTTAAATCCAATTTTGAAAGTAATTTCATTAGTCTTGATAATATCATTTAGCAAATTTAGCATTCAATTTATAATGATAATATAAGACATTTATAGGCAATGGATTTAAAAAGGATAAAACATAGAAAAAAGAAAAGATAGATCACTTAAAAAAATTATGACTTTATGTTCAATTTAATTCAATTTGATTTGTTAAACATTAGGCTTAAAATGAAAGTAATATCTCATGATATATAAAGTGATCATAAACAATTTGGCTCAAAAAAATAAACAAAAGAAGAAGCAATTAAGCATATCATGAAGTAGAGTAATGATATTTCATTATTAATTTATTTCTACTTCATGCAATACAATGATTCCTAGTGAATGAGAGATTTAGGTATCCAAAGGGGACCAAGTGTGATGGTTCCTTTGGGTACCCAAATACATCGTGTTGGCTTTTGGAGAGATAGTGATGAATGGGCCTTTACAAGTGGAGTTAGTGTTTCATTTTTAATTTTGGGCCTCCATTCATACTTTGGTTGTTTATCTCTTAAATTCATATTATGATTATTTGACATCTTTTTGTGATGATAGTTGTTTGAAAAATAATTCATTTGGGATTTATGTTTATTCAAATTATTTTTCAAAATACGTTGATGTTGATAATCATAATGAATTTTATTATATGGATTCTTTGAGAGTTTATAAGAGTGATGGTCTTTCTTAAGGGTTGAATGTTGAAAAAGTGGGTTACAATATGTTTTAAATGATTGGTTCTTATTTTGATGATTTTCATTTCCACTCTTTCTTATAGACATACTCTTATAATATGAAGTTAAGCTTTTGGACTTTTGATAATTTGATAAACTAGAAATAAAAGATTTATTATTATATGAAATTTTTTGAAAAAACATTTGTAATGATTCTAGTTTATCCTTTAAATTATCATTTTCTTTTAACAATTTTTCATTATGCTCTTTTGAAGTTAAAAGACCTTTTTCCAAAACATTGAGTTCTTCTTTAAAAGTATTATAATCAAAACAAGGTTTAGCATTTTTAAAAGAGCATGAAAGAGAATTTGAAACGTCAATATAAGATTCTACTTTAGCATTTGCTTTTAAAGTTTTATTTTCTAAACGTAATTTGGAATTAGCATGTTTCAACTTTGAAATTTTACGTTTAGCAAATTTAAGCACACGAAATGTAGAAATAGAATTTGTTATAAAAAGAGAAGATTTAGATTTGCCTACCTTGCTATAGTTTCCGTCTTCTCTTTTGCTTGATATTTTGCCATCAATTGAGTTCAATATTGTTTCTCTCTTAGATAGATCTTCCTCCAAGCATGAGTCCACGATGATTTCTTCTCTTGGATCCATAAGGAATTCCTCTTGTTCATCATCTGTGGAAGGAAGACTATAAGTATTCTCAAGAAATTTCCAAACTTCAAAAGCAGTAGGAAGCGTATAAATAAGTTTGAAAATATTTTGATCTAGAGCACAATATAGACTATTCATAGATTTGGCATTTAAAAACATTTCATCTTTATTTAGAATAATTGGGGGCATTTTAATTGTAATATTCCAAACTTCAATATTCAAAGTTTTAAGAAATTTTTCCATAAGTGTTTTCCACCCATTATAATTTTCACCCATAAATAATGGTGGACATAATGATTTTTCATTTTCATACAAATTATCCCCTCTAGAAGATGCGAGATCATGAAGCGCCATTATTCCCGGTTGTGAAGCTGTATTGGAATAATCTATGCTCTGATACCACGTATTGGATCTTACGGCGCCCTTAGAGAGGGGGGGGGGGGGGGGTGAATAAGGGCTTTATGGAATTTTAGATCTTAATTAAATTTATCAAAATTTGTGATCAAAGTTTAGGAATATTTTATAAGAAAATATATTTTGATATCTCAGAAAAGATTGCATTGAAAATTCTTTTTTAAACAAGAGAGCAAAACTTTTTGTTAACTGTTGCTAACGCCTGGCGTTAAGTGTTAACGCTGGGCGTTAGCTCTCCAGAAAGTATTCCTTAGCACAAAAAGATTACCGCAGTGATTTTACTTATGAAATCTTAAGTGAAATAAAATTCCAGTAAATCAGCAATAATGAAAACAATTATTGTATTTCAAAGATAATTACACAAATGTTAATTTTAATACTTTGATGAAATATAAATTAAAACATTCTTGAAGAGGAAATAAAATTAATTGAATAGAACATTAAAAGACATGATTTTATTTCATAATAAATTGAATACACAAATGTTTGATTTCTATAACGCTAGAAATCAAGGCGTGAATATGTAAAAACACTTTTTGTTGTTTCACCGGTCCTTCTCCCAAGGACCGGTTGGCTATAACCTATCTATCCCCAGATAAGGCCTCTAGCCACCCTCTAGATCTACCCTTGACCTAGTTGCCACGCACAAGGCGGCAAATTACCCCCTAAGCCGCACAAGGACCTAGTCGCCAACACAAGGTGAATTTACCCACGGAATCCTTCCTGGAATCCGACGTTCTCACCGAACAATTTCTCCACACAAATTACAATAGGAAAAAGTAAAAGATTACAAGATAAGTAAAGAGAAACTCCCCAAGAAATTTTGAAGGTGAAGACGAAGGCGATGTAGATATTGGCGTTCTTGAAATGATCGTCCTTCGTATGGAATATGCGTTGTAGAGCTTCTCCTTCAAAATCTTCTTTAGATCTTCATGTTAGCCCAAGGGAGATCTCTTAATTACTGTGGACGAACCTATCTCCAAAGTATCAGAATTCTGGAATCTTATATCTGAGGAATTAGAGGAGGTGTACTTTAAATAGCCTTGGAAGCTAACGCGTGGCGTTAATCACTAACGCCGGCGTTAGTGAACGAGCACTGTCGTGGCTGAAATCGTGCAAACCACCGGGATCGTGGCAGAAACTAATTTCGTCGAACGAAACTCATTTCGTCGAACGAAACTCATTTCGTCGAATGCGCTTTCGTCGATCGGAATCAAAGTTCGTCGAACGCCTTCAACGTTCGTCGAACGCAGTTTCATTAAGCGCAATTTCGTCGAGCGCAAGTCCATTTCGTTGAACGGAATCTTCTTTCGTCGAACGCCTTCAGATTTCATCGAATGTAATTTCATCAAGCGCAATTTCGTCGAGCACAAGTTCATTTCATCAGACGGAATCTCCTTTCGTCGAACGCCTTCAGATTTTGTCGAACGCAGTTTCGTCGACCAGCATCACATTTCGTCGAACGGCTAGCGAAGTTCGTCGAACGGCTACTGCCCAGCGATAAGCCCTAACACTGGCGTTGTCTATGGCTTCTCGACGGACTCCTTCTCAGCGGTTTCCTTCTCAGCGGTTTCCTTCTCAACAGTTTTTGTCTCAGCGGTTTTCTTCTCAACGATTGTTAACGCGGGGCATTAACAACTAATGCGAGCGTTAGCTCTCTTTCCAGAGAGTCGTCTCCAATCAGCAAACTACTCATGTAGCTATAGTTCCTGTAAAACCTGCACACTATAAACACACAAAATAAAAGATCAAATAGAACACAATATTTGTTATTCTCAAACCAAGAGATGTGCAACATAGGCTCCAACACTCCCGTTGTCGACCAAGATCCGGGAAACTGCGAAGTTCTCGATTTCCGTCTGGATCACCAAGGCATCACAGAATGGGACTTCATAGTCTGGAATATCCTCTAACGAGAAGGTCAGCTTCTCCGAGGGGTTTGGGGTTTGGGAGGTCGACGCGACGCTCCTCCTGAACATCGGTTGGAAGCTCCTCTTGCGAGTTGCCTCAATCCCAACCCCGCCATGGATCACTCCGATCCCCCTGGCTCCCACGTATGCACTGTCTTCACACATATCTTCCCCCTCTCCGGGTAACACTTCTTCTATCCTCACTGGTTGCTGTTACTGCTGACCTCTTTCCCTCATATCCAGAAACTCCGGGCAAGTGGCCGTTGCGTGGCCTTCCTCCTAGTGGAAGTCACAATAGGGCAACGCCACCTTGCCTACTCTTCCCCCTCTTCCATTTCCTCTTCCTCTTCCTCCTCTTCCTTGGCATACTGCCATGGTTTGTTCATGAGGGGGGGGGGGGGGGGGTCTGGGACCTTGCCTTCATCCCAGATGATTGACCTTCCCTTGCCCCCTCCCCTAGTAACCTCTTTCTAGTCCTCGCGCTGGTCCTCTCTATGGTCTCCAGGCTATTCGGTTATTGGGCTCCTGATACCCCCAATCCCACTGCTGCCCCTGAAACCCCTGACCTCTGGATTCATCTCTTCTTCTCCCTTCCTGATGCCTTACCTCTGGCTCACTCAGCCTCGCCAACCTTTTTGCAAACTCTGGGTTGGTGACACGCTTATGGCAAGTGTACCGGTCGTACAAGTAATAAGATTTGGGAGAGACTCCCCGAATATTGTTCTCAAAGGACTCAAGTTGGGGTGTATGATTTTCTCATTATGGAAATCAATTATACAGATTTCTATGGTTTTAAGAGGGGGTTTTGATTTGTTTTGGAAGATGAAATAAAAGAAAGCTAAATTAACTATGCGGGTCGCAATCATCACGTCGCTTGGTGGATGGAAGAGTAGGCTTGCGAATGAATGAGAAGGCTTGCAGATGGATGATTCATAACCGACAGAGTGAGGGTCGTAAGCACCTCATCACAAAGCACGCAACTAACAATTGCTAGTGCGACACACAACGTAGCAGTGGAGTGGATGGTGGAATGGGGCACTCCTCAACTCACATAAACAACAAGGAATTTCACAAATATGAAATTACATTAACATAAATAAAGGGTTTATGATCATCATTCATAAGACAAATACATCCACAAGGAATAACTATAGCAAAATAAGGGGGAAATAGTAAACCCAAGCTCGAAGACTCGCTGAAGATTCACAATCGGAATCGTAGGGTTGTCACGCCTCGTCCGAGCTCGGTCTTCAGTTACCGTCCGAGGTTTAGAGGAGGTGTCACCTTCCTCCACGTTACCCATCTTCTTCATGAAATAGCTCAAGCTAGTTCTCGCCGGAGAACCCTTGAATGCAGAAGAAATGATCTTGGAATGGAGCTTTTGAGCTCGAGGATGATGGAGGGGGCCGAGGAGGAAGCTTTAGTGTTGGATTTGCAAATAAATGATGGTCGGATCTTCTCCTATAGTGGGAAGTGGTGGAGCAACGAAAATGGCGGAGATGGAGTGGAAATGGCGGGCTCGGTCTGTGATCTCCGAAATAGGGCGAATCCTGCGACTTTTATAGCAAACAGTCAGAAAATGGTTACGCACGGTCGAACGCACGACCGTGCATGGACTGTGCGTTATTAATTAAGAAGAAAGCCCATGAAGATGACCCAGAGCGCCCGTGCATTTTACTCAAGCACGCTCGAAGCCGGCCATGCGTAAAAATGCACGGGCAAATTCTGAAAGATAGAATTTCAGCTCACCAGAGGAGCTCGTGCGATTTTACTCACGCACAGGCAAACTGCTCGTGTGCGAACAAATCACACGAGTGGGGACAGAACATCATTTTGAACCACAACTAAGAGCGCACGGTCGACACGATCGTGCGTCAATGAAATGCACGACCGTGCGATTCATGCAGACATGAAATCTGGGCAAAATGAATGAACCGTCCAGCTGCTCAACATTCAACACAGGAATCATACAACTGGGAATACCCCTCCAGCTCAATCTGGAAATAGAAAAAAGGGTTGGGTAGCACCATGTGCTTACCCCCAACAACAAGGAGCGCAATTGCACACCAAAATGGGCGTAAATAGTGCACATAGTGTGAAAGTGAATACAAGTGAAATACAAGCGATTATAAAATGAAGTGCACATGAGTGAAAACTAGCCCGGATGAGTCCATAAAATAGTGTAAATATTGGACTCATCACACCCCCAGACTTAACCATTTGCTCGTCCCGAGTAAACTATCCCTCATGCATACGAGAAAATGTTAGTTGGCTTAGTAATTGCAAATGTGGAGTACCATGCGAAGTCGTATACTCACGCGCATAGAAATGCAATAGAGGGAATTTTTAATTATACAAAATAGTTTGTAAAAATCTATGAGCATAATTATATATTATTTCTACTCCAAAGTTGAATCTCGGTGAATCGTCTGGCCATTCATAGGAAGAAAGTAGACTAATCGCTGAGGTGAACATTGCTCAAGATCGGTGCTCGGAACAAACTCCATTAAAATCCATCAATGTCGGTGACCACAAGCTCACCCAGTCACACTCTCTCCACGACACTCATTCGGTTCATTGTGTGAGTCAGTAGGACTTTAGGATAGAGATGGGGCTTGGGTTGTGGTAGGATAAACAATGCTAAACTCGAAGGCTTACACACCTAACCCAAAAGAGCTAATGCATCAAAGCTAACCACGTAGCTGCTACACGCGCGGGTGCACCACACCCCCAGACTTGAACTTGACAGCATGGGTGTATACACCGCCTACCCCAAAATACAAATGCAAAACATTTTTCAATTAAGCTTTTCTTACAAATTTTCTTCTTCTTTTTCTCTTTTCTTTTTCTTATTTTCTCTTTCGTTCTTTTCGTCCATTTTCAACATTTTTTTTGAAATGAGGCACATCCACATTTTTTCAAAATAAATCATTTCATCAACACCCAAAAAACTGAAATTTATAGATCAATAAAGCTTGGGTTTGGGTGTGCGAGTAGAATTAGCTTTTAGCTTTGGTGAAATGAAAGTGTAGCTGAATCAAGAGATGGGGTAGGCACAAAGGGGCTAGCAAGGATTATGATAGGATCGATACACAAAGCTCAACCTGGCCAAAATGAAGGCCTACATCACGCTCACGCATTGAACTAACTAATACCAATGCTTCAACAGTCGCTTGGGGCAAGTTCTTAGCCACCGAGAAAGATAATTCTTCCTTCCGACTCGAGCAATACAAACCTAGCAACCGTCTACACACATCCCTATGCTACCGCCGGATTCACGTCGGATTCACCACTTTTGAGTAGAATAAACAATTTTTACGCACATAGAAAAAATTACAAAACTGTAAGCATAAAGAAAAATCTATTCTACACATAATTCTATGCAAGATGCACGTACTCGGTTAGAGCACTACGGGAGTAACCATTTTACTCCGTCTCACAATCCTAAGCCAGCATAATGATTTTTTTAATCACACCCAAGAAATGAGTTAAACTCGGTGCGCTCTAACAACTAAGTGCGCACTCAAGTAGGTGTTGTGGTGTGCGATGAAAATGAACAAACATTAAAAATCAGAGAAATAAAATTTACTTCTAGTATGCACTATAGAATGAACGTGCACAGTGGGTGACTAGAATCCGCTCTTCCCAGACTTACATTTAAGCATCACAGAATGTAATACTACACTTATAGGAGGAGGTAGGAGGAGAGGTTACCCCATGCTTAGAAATGAGCATACCAGAAGATTGGTGTTAAACTGCAATTTAGCTCCAAGCACGCCACTAAAGTCGCCATACCTACAAAAATAGAATCTCCAACATATGCATAAACAAAAACAACACAACAAAATTGGTTTGTCTCCCATAAGCCCTTTTGTTTACCGTCCTTAAGCTGGACCAAATACATGTATTAGCATTATAAAAAGGGAGTTCTCGCAATTGTCTGTCAATTCACGAAGAAAAAAACACAAGTACAGCTAAAGAGATGGAATAAAGAAAACTAAAATAGCAGAAACACAAGACCCGAGACTCCGTCACGAATCAGCTATATGCCGACTTATGGTGGTTCTCCCCAGCCACACGAGAAGGGCAGGAGGTGAAAGATTTAGGGCTCAAAGGAGATGTCTCTCCCTTGCCCCTAATCTCTTCCTTCTCATGCCGGAGGGAGGCAAAGCGCGCCGCGCGTAATAAATTTTTTTATTTCAATTTCTCCACAGTAGGAGAGCGCCAATGAGCAATATGTGCTCTATCAGAAGTAGTGTCTAGCCGTCTCGGAGCAGCCAAGGGGCTTCATTTCTTCACCCTCTACGGGTGACAGATCTGCCCAATGTACCTATTTTAATTGTTTACAGTTCACTCATGATTTAACAAAATTCTTTAAAGAGTTTTCGGCCATGCTGGCCGCGGTAACTTCTAACTTCGCGGCCTCGCCGCCTTCATTTTAAGCATTCTCTTCATCCATCTTGTATTTCTTTACTATCTCCTCTTCTTCCTCCTCCGACTCAACATTTGTCTTATTTCTCTGTTTCTCCACAACTGCATTCAACTCACTAACAAATTCATCAGAAATGACAGGAAAAATTGATATCTTTGGTTGTTGTAGATGGAAGAGTGTGGTGTGTCACTTTGGGTGACAAGGTGACACACCCCTTAGCAATGTGAAGGGTGGCACCACTCTCCTTAAAGAATGGGACACCCAAAATAGGCAAGGAATTGTTTTCCATAGGGCCCAAAACTTGAAAGTTTGTGATAACCAAAGTTCCATCTACAATGACCTTGACATCCTTAATCTCCCCCACCATTTCCACCACCGTTCCATTAGCAAGGACAAGCGATGTTCGATCATCAACATTGATTTTTAGGTTCAGTTTTTCAACATCTTGCAATGCAAGAATGTTGCACGACGATCTAGTGTCGCAAAGAGCCGTGGCTTCAACATTATTGATCTCACATTTCACTATCAGGTCGCCCTCATGGTAACCATCTGACTCGATTAGGCTCTTTCCCTGCTCACGAGTATTCTTTTACGTCGTGCTGGGGAGAGCACCTTGAGTCTGGTTAGAAAGCACTTGAGCCAATTGGCCCAATTGAATTTCTAAGTTCCTCATTGAGGAAGTTTGATTGGCCATATTTGATTGGGCCACGTCAACAAACATTTCCATCATTTATTCTAAAGCACTTTTTCTTTTCACCGGAGTACCTTGATTATAACTCGGATGAGGCGGCCTTGGTTGACTTCCGGACGCTTGCGCATCGTATTAACGCTGGCCCGGTTGCCATCATTGGCCTGCAGTGTTTTGGCTCCAAGAGAAGTTAGGGTGATTTCTCACACCCGGATTATATGTGTTAGAAAAAGGTGATGTACGATTTTGATTGTTAATATAGTTAATATTTTCTACCACATTTAGATTAGAAAAATCAGAGGAGATTTCACCTGTGGGGCATTCATAGGTGTGATGTCCGGGGTTCCCGCACCCTTGACATGAAATGGCCATCACCAGAGCTGGAGAGGGGGCGGGCCTCTTCAGCAATGTTATGCTCTCATATGGTGACGGTGCTGCCTCCGCTGGTGAACCAGAAGCACTTACTTCAAATAATCCTCTTGCATTCCTCAGAGTGTTCCTTCCTCCAGTCCAGAATGAGCTATGAGTAGCGGTGTCCTGCAGGATCCATAATGCTTCATCAGGGGTGTGGTTTAAAAGAGTTCCACCGGCACCAACATCTATCATGGCCACATAGTTGGGCTCAATTGCAAAGTAGAAATATTCCACTAGGTTCCAGGGTTGCAACTCATGATGAGGACACTTTCGGAGGAGTTTCATTAATCTTTCCCAAGCTTCCGCAAGGGTCTCTTGATCGTGTTGCCGAAAGGTTGCAATATCTCGCCTCATGTTCAAGGTTTTGTCCACTGGGTGGAACTTTACTAGGAATTTTGGAGGAAAGCAACTCCCATGTGGTCGCTGTGCCCGGTGGAATTGTATGGAGCCAAACTTTTGCTTTATCACGGAGGGAGAACGGGAATAATCTTAATTTCACAGTGTCGTCAGCTATGCCGACATACCAAAATATTCCGCATATTTCCGAGAACTCTGCCAAGTGAAGATGGGGATCTTCACTTGCCAACCCAGAGAACTTGGCATTATTGCGGATGATGTTTAGGATTGCCGGCTTGATCTCAAAATGGTTGTTTGTGATAGCCATGCCAAAACCAGGATACACACTCCCAACAGTAGGAGTGGTGTAATCACGCATGGTTCTAGGTCTTGGTCGGGCCACCTCATTTTCATCCCCAACCTGACCAACAATAGGCACCGGTTCACCCCTAGGGTTAACCCCATTATTTCTGTTAAGATCCATGATGACAGCAGTATGGCGGCGTCCGCACATCTTCCTTCTATCTCTGGGTCGTATTCTACTAGATCAGCAGGGCCTTGCCCCTCCATAAACTTACACAACAAAAAACCTTTATAAAAGCTTCCTGGAAGAAAAACTCATACAACTCTTGCATTCCCCGACAATGATGCCAAAAATCTTGACACGCTTACGGCAAGTGTACCAGTCATACAAGTAATAAAAGTTGGGAGAGACTCACCGAATATCGTTCTTAAAGGAATGCAAGTTGGGGTGTATGATTTTCTCGTTAGGGAAATCAATTATAAAGATTTATATGGTTTTAAGAGGGGATTTTGATTTGTTTTGGAAGACGAAATAAAATAAAGCTAAATTAACTATGCGGGTTGCAATCACCGTGTCGCTTGGTGGATGGATGAGTAGGCTTGTGAATGAATGATGAGTCTCAATTTTATACACATTTTCGGACTCATCTGGGCCTGTTTTCATGCACTTGCACTTCACTTCTAGTTCGTTAGTGCTTGTATTTCACTTAATCACATTTCTTCACGAAGTGCACTTGTTGGCCCGTTGAAGTGTGCAATTGCGCACTATTTTGTTGGGGGCAAGCACATTATGTTCCTCATTCTTTTTCTGTTATTATACTTATGCTGGAGGTGTGTTCCCAGCATGTGGTTTCATTGTGCAGGTGGGCAGATCATCCATAGTGTCCAAAATTCATCCTGTATGAATCGCACGGTCATGCGTTTACTTGTCACACGGTCGGTTGCGGTCGTGCGCTATGATCGGCTGGTCAATATGGTGATCTGCCCCGCTCGTGCATTTTCTTCACCCACGGTTGGACTCAACCGTACGCGAACAAAACGCACGACATCCTGTTCTTTGCCGGATTTAGCGCTTTCCGAATTTACCCGTGCGTTCTTACGCACGATCGGATTCGACCGTGCGTGAGTAAAACGCACAGGCGCTCTGGGCCGTCTTCCTGTCATTTCTTCTTAATTATTATCGCACGGTTCACGCACGGTCGTGCGTTCGACCGTGCGTGACCAAAATTCTGATCTTTTCCTATAAAAGCTGCAGTTTTCAACCTAATAGGGGACCATACAGTTCCGCCTTTTCCGCCGCAAGGGGAGTTCTAGCTCCGTTTTCTTCAATTCTTCCTCCACCTTTTGCCCAAGGCCACCTCACATCATACAAGAGCTCCAAGGATAGGGATCTAGCCCTACATCCACCATTATCCAAGGAGAAGGAAGCTAGGGCGTGCGGCCAGATCGAGACACGAAGAAGACGGGCCACTGGAAGGTAGTGACAGCCTTCTCTACCCCGGACGAATTTGAGGACCGAGTTTGGATGCGGATTGACAACCCAGCGATTCCAACCGTGAATCTTCGACAAGGATTTGGATTGGGTCGATTCCTTGCTCTCTCTCTCTTTGTATTGGTATTTGTAGATGGTGGATCTCTTATATCTTGATGATGTTGCACTCTATATTTGTTGAACTTCATGTTATATATTATGAAATGTTTTCAGGCTTTATGAGTGCTTGAGGTGTGCTTTTGTGGTGACTGTAGTGTGAGTGTTTGGTGTTGCCGCACTAGCAATTATTAGTGGCGTGCTTTTTGACGAGGTGCTTGCGACCCTCATCCCGCCGGTGTGACCCACTCCATCCGCAAGCCTACTCCTCCATCCGCCTAGTGAAGCGTGGCATAGCGGCCCATGTAATCCATTCGCCTAATGAAGCAGCGCGCTCAAGGCCTGTACAGTTCAATTCCGCTTGCCTACTCGTCCATCTGCCCTTGATAAGTAGTGCGTTCAAGGCCTACATAGTTTTCCATCCCGCCCGGGGAAGCATTGCATAGCGGCATTGCATAGGAGTAGTTGTAGTTGTTTTCTTTTTTTTTTCCAAAAGCCAAATCAACTCTCCCGCATTCCATCCGACTTAAGGACTTCAATCTCAAGTCCGTCCTCAATAGTTAACTCCACCTTACTATGTTCCTTCGAGATAGATACTTGGGGATTCACTCCCACATTTTGTATTACTTGAACGATCGGTACACTGCCATTTCGTGCCGCAGTCTAGCTACCGCCTATAGCGGTGTGCGAGATTTGCGCATCAAGTTTTTGGTGCCATTGCCGGGGAGCACAGGCGTGTGAGTTTTCTGGAGAGGGAGAATCTGAGAGTGAAGCCCTTCCATTTGTAAATTGCATCCTTTATTTTATTTCAGTTTTTCTTATTCCGTTTTCCTGTTTTATATTAGGTTGCTTTAGTAATTATTGTTAGGTGTAGTATTTTGCACAATAGTATTTTTCTTTTGAATCTTGTTATCTTCACACAATGTGGGCTTCATTTAATATTCGTTGCCGTTTGTGCGGAGATATATGTCATGAAGTGATAGATGTCCAAAGGGAGATAGTAGCCCTAACACTCAAGGCCCAGTATATGGAGCACCGACTTCGTCTCGTACTCCATATGGTGCGCGTAAGTCCTATGGCTACTCTTCCGCTCCGCACATGCCCTTTTTGCATTCATCTCTGGCCCAATTTGAGCCGAAGAAAAATGCAAAATAGTGCTTGTTTTGTCGGAGCATGAATAATGCCTTGAAGGATTGTGCTGCATTTCTTCGCCAATTGGACGAGGATGACGAGTCAAATATCCGGATCGTCCCAACTCCTAACCCTGACAGCACACCTTCCACCTCTGATTACGTTGATGTATCACCTTCAATTTTTGAAGGGAATGATGCAAACACGCTCATCAGAGTTGTGGCTGATCTTGGCTCTGACATGGCTGAGCCCATCTCCCATGTGCATATATTACCATGCATGGATTCGATTCGTTGTGAGAAATCGGTGCTTGACTTTTATCCAAGCCCTATTTCTCCCCCTATTGTGCATACTACATTCGTCTCTGATGACATTGTTGAGGATGTGTCGCAGGATGAAGCTGGAGATCTATGTGTTATGCCTACTCCTATGGAGGAGGACAATCTTCTAGGTGAAGAGGAGCTTTCCTCAGCACCGGTGGAGGAAGTCCAAATCTTGGGCAGGGCCACTGTTGATCCCGCTGAACCTTGTAGCATTGATGACAGTGCAAACATTATTTTGCTTTTCCAACCTGATGGGAGTGAGACTGGGACCACTCCCCCGATTTCTGCTTATTTATGTCATTTTCCTCCTTTATTTCCCAAACCACCTTCTTTTTCTTCTGAGCCTATGCAGGTTGAGCCTTCACAGGTATTTTTAGGAGGATTTGCAGCATTTTGCTCCAACCAATGATGAGGATGTCCTCTTATGTGAGAAGGTTGACCCTTCTTTCATAGTGGAAACCTCAGTCATTGTGTCCCCCTCCTGCTGCCTCCCTGAAGACGACACCTTGCTAGGTAAGGAAATTTATTTTGGTGAAAGTAGAGTGGCGGACTCTCCCTCCACCTCTTTCTTTCTCTCTCCTCTACCTGTGACAAGCAGGTATTATTATGTAGGTAGAGGACTAGTGGTTCTATCACCGTATCAGTACCCGTTACCGACACGGATATTAGAACAGTTGCCTGTCCACTTCTCCTTCCATACTCCCATTAGCTAAAACCCTCTACTTTCTGAATGTCGTGCTAAGAGGACAATAACCCCAGTAGTTATCTTATTTTTCTTTTTTTCTTTTTTCTTGTCTTTTAATTTCTCGCCATCAAAAACTAGTTAGTTATGTGTTTTTTAGTTTGCTTTTGCGGAGCTCACCCCTGCAGGCATTTTCTATTTGTGAAGGCGGTGGTCGTGATTCTTCGTATGGCGGCTTTACCTTGGATTTTCATGCGTCTTCTGGTATGTTCACTTGCTGAGCATTGGGTACTCTCTTCCCCTAGCTCTACTTTTTATTTTCATGATATGCATTATGCGGTTTGTTTAGTTTAAGTCTGGGGGAGAGTCATTTTATGCGCCCACTCACGTGCACTATTGCACTGCATACTAGAAGCTTTTACTCAAAATGTTTTATTTACTTTCTTCATACACAACAACACCCACATGAGCGCGCTCTCACTTGTTTGTGTGTTTCCGTTCATGCTTATTTTGGTTGGGATTTTGAAATAGGATGTTAGTTTAGGTACTGCAAGTCGGAGTGTAATGTTGACTCCAGTAGTGTTCTAGTCGCATATTCGTGCTTGCATAAAAATTTGGGTAAAATTAGATTATCTCTATGCCCTTAATTTACAATTAGTGTTTTTGCGTAGTTTTTTATTTATTTTACTCATTTGGTGAATGTGACTGAAATTTGCGGTAGCACGGTGTTGTGTGTAAGTGAGTACTAGTGTGCGTTGCTCGAGTCGGAAGGAAGGTTTATCTTTCTCGTGGGCTAAGAACTTGCCCCAAGCAACTCTTGAAGCATGGGTGAGAGCTACTCATTAAGTTAAAACTTGATGTAGGCCATCTTTTTGGCTAGTTTGAGCTTTGTTTTCCGTGACCGATTCGCTTACCATCGCAAGCCAAATTTGTGCCTACCCTTCCTTTGTTCAGCTCGTCTTTCAATCACCAAAACCTGAAGCCTATCCTATTTTCGCAACCAACTAGCGAGTTAACTGAAACCATTTTTTTGATTTGGTGTGATGTATGGAACCTTTGTGTTGTGAAAGAAAAATCTGTATTATTTGCTGAACTCATTATTGTGAACCAACCAGGGGATAAAAGAAAAAGAAAAAGAAAAAAGTTAAAAGAAAAATCTGAAAAGTATTGGAATAAAAAGAAATCCCTTTTGAGCGTAATAGAAAATTCAGTTGGTATTTGTTGGAGTAGGCTGTGTGCACACCCAGTTTTCAAGTCAAGTCTGGGGGTGTGTCACATTAGCATTGGTTTTGTTCTTGTCTTGGTGCAGCGTTTTCTGTTAGCTCAATTGGGTTGCATAGCCATCTCATTTATCATTGACTATCATACTGTAACCTAAGCCCCAATATAACCTGAAAGTCCTACTGATTTAACTTGTGAGTTTGCTAGCGCCGTGGAGAGAGTATAACCGGGCAAGCTTATGGCTCTCGTCGTTGATGGATTTCAGCGGAGTTATCCCAGAATTCTGGTCTTTTGCAACACCCTCCTGAGTGGCTTGTTTACTTTCACACCGGGGCATGATTGCAAGATTCTTCATGATTCACTATCTGAGTAAACTTAAATCTTTATTTACGCATTTATACTATTATAAATTAGTTAGCATAGTTAGAATCTTCTCTTACTGAATTTCTATTTGCATGAGTATGATATTTCGCATCCTAGTCTTTCTTTGCAATTCTCTGCGCTAACTACTATTTTCTTATCCCGCCGGATTTGTTTGCTCGGGATGCGCAAACAGGTAAGTCTAGGGGTGTGACGAGTCTCAATTTTATACACATTTTCGGACTCATCTGGGCCTGTTTTCACGCACTTGCACTTCACTTCTAGTTCTTTAGTGCTTGTATTTCACTTAATCACATTTCTTCACGAAGTGCACTTGTTGGCCCGTTGTAGTGTGCAATTACGCGCTATTTTGTTGGGGGCAAGCACATTGTGCTCCTCATTCTTTTTCTGTTATTATACTTATGCTGGAGGTGTATTCCCAGCGTGTGGTTTCGTTGTGCAGGTGGGCAGATCATCCATAGTGCCCAGAATTCATCCTGTATGAATCGCACGGTCGTGCGTTTACTTGACACACGATCGGCTGTGGTCGTGTGCTATGATCGGCTGGTCAATATGGTGATCTGCTCCGCTCATGCATTTTCTTCACGCATGGTTGGACTCAACCGTGCGCGAACAAAACACATGACATCCTGTTCTTTGCCAGATTTAGTGCTTTCCGAATTTACCCGTGTGTTCTTACGCATGATCGGATTCGACCGTGCATGAGTAAAATGCACGGGCGCTATGGGCCGTCTTCCTGGCATTTATTCTTAATTATTATCGTACGGTTCACGCACGGTCGTGCGTTCGACTGTGCGTGACCAAATTTCTGATCTTTTCCTATAAAAGCTGTAGTTTTCAAGCTAATAGGGGACCGTACAGTTCCGCCTTTTTCCGCCGCAAGGGGAGTTCTAGCTCCGTTTTCTTCACTTCTTCCTCCACCTTTTGCCCAAGGACACCTTACATCATCCAAGAGCTCCAAGGATAGGGATCTAGCCCTACATCAACCATTATCCAAGGAGAAGGAAGCTAGGGCGTGCGGCCAGATCGTGACACGAAGAAGATGGGACACTGGAAGGTAGTGACAACCTTCTCTACCCCGGATGCAGTTGAGGACCGAGTTTGGATGCGGATTGACAACCCAGCGATTCCAACCGTGAATCTTCGACAAGGCTTCGGATTGGGTCGATTCCTTGCTCTCTCTCTCTCTCTTTATATTGGTAGTTGTAGATGGTGGATCTCTTATATCTTGATGATGTTGCACTCTATATTTGTTGAACTTCATGTTATATATTATGAAATATTTTCATACTTTATCAGTGCTTGAGGTGTGCTTTTTGTGGTGACTGTAGTGTGAGTGATTGGTGTTGCCGCACTAGCAATTGTTAGTGGCGTGCTTGTTGACGAGGTGCTTGCGACCCTCATCCCGCTGGTGTGACCCACTCCATCCGCAAGCCTACTCCTCCATCCGCCTAGTGAAGCGTGGCATAGCGGCCCATGTAATCCATTCGCCTAACGAAGCAGCGCGCTCAAGGCCTGCACAGTTCGATTTCGCTTGCCTACTCGTCCATCCGCCCTTGCGAAGTAGTGCGTTCAAGGCCTACGTAGTTTTCCATCCCGCCTGGCGAAGCATTGCATATCGACATTGCATAAGAGTAGTTGTAGTTGTTTTATTTTATTTTCCAAAAGCCAAATCAACTCTCCCACATTCCATCCGACTTAAGGACTTCAATCTCAAGTCCGTCCTCAATAGTTAACTCCACCTTACTGTGTTCCTTCGAGATCGATACTTGGGGATTCACTCCCACATTTAATATTACTTGAACGATCGGTGCACTGCCATTTCGTGCCGCAGTCTAGCTACCGCCTATACTTGTGCGAGAAGGCTTGCGGATGGATGATTCGTAACCGGCGGAGTGAGGGACGTAAGCACCTCGTCAAAAAGCACGCAACTAGTAATTGCTAATGCGGCACACAACGTAGCAATGGAGTGGATGGTGGAATGGGGTGCTCCTCAACTCACATAAACCACAAGGAATTTCACAAATATGAAATTACATTAACATAAATAAAGGGTTTATGATCATCATTCATAAGAAAATACATACACATGGAATAACTACATCAAAATAAGGGGGAAACAGTAAACCCAAGCTCGAAGACTTGCTGAAGATTCACGGTCAGAATCGTAGGGTTGTCACGCCTCATCTGAGCTCGGTCTTCAGTTACCTTTCGGGTTTCAGAGGAGCTGTCACCTTCCTCCATGTCACCCATCTTCTTCGTGAAATAGCTCAAGCAAGCTCTCGCCGGAGAACCCTTGAATGCAGCAGAAATGATCTTGGAGTGGAGCTTTTGAGCTCGAGGATGATAGAGGAGGCCGAGGAGGAAGCTTTAGCATTGGATTTGCAAAGAAATGATGGCCAGAGCTTCTCCTATAGTGGGCGGTGGTGGAGCGACAAAAATGGTGGAGCTGGAGTGGAAATGGAGGGCTAGGTCTGTGATCTCCGAAAAAGGGCGAATCCTGCTTCTTTTATAGCAAATAGTCAGAAAAATGGTTATGCATGGTCGAACGCACGACCATGCGTGGACCGTGCATTCAGGAAGACGACCCAGAGCACCCGTGCGCTTTACTCACGTACAGTCGAAGTCAACCATGCCAAAAAACGCACAGGCAAATTCCGAAAGCCATAATTTTAGCTCAACAGAGGAGCACGTACAATTTTACTCCCACACAGACAAACTGCTCGTGCGTGAACAAATTGCACGAGCAGGGACAAGACATTATTTTTAACCACAGATTAGAGCACACGACCGATGAAATCGTGCATCAATGAAATGCACAACCATGCGATTCATGCATACATGAAATATGGGCAAAATGAATGAACCGTCCACCTGCTCAACAGTCAACACAGGAATCATACAACTAGGAATACCCCTCCAGACCAATCCAGAAATAGAAAAAGGGTTGGGGAGCACCATGCGCTTACCCCCAACAACAAGGAGCGCAATTGCACACCAAAATGGGCCTAAACAGTACACATAGCGTGAAAGTGAATACAAGTGAAATACAAACAATTATAGCTTGAAAATGACGTGCACATGAGTGAAAACTAGCCCGGATGAGTCCATAAAATAGTGTAAATATTGGACTCATCAGTTGGTGGCCTCCCCTTCAAACTCTTCCGCCGCCCTCTCCCTCTATTCCTCAAAAGATAGAGGGGCCTTTCTATTCAGGTTCATTTTGAAGAACCCCTCCTGCAGCCCCACTATGAAGGCCAGCTGGAGGGTGAACCCTGGCACCTCCTGGACAAGCAGGACCTCTTCCTAGAACCTATCCACATAATGGGCCAGTGACTCCCCTGGCCCTTGCTTAATTTTGAAGAGTGCCTCGAAATCCTTCTTCCTCTTTTTTCGATGTTGAGAAGCGCAGCAGAAGCTCCGACGCAGATCCTCGAATGCGTAAATGGAACCCACCGGAAGCTGGTGGAACCAGTCCCTCGCCTTCTCCTTCAGGGTGGTGGCAAAGTGCCGACACTGGAAGGCATCCGACATTGGTAGGATAGAGACCATGTCCTCGAACCACTGCAGGTGGAGGACTGGGTCATCATTGCCATTGTAGTAAGACATCTCTGGCCCTCGGAACCCCTCTAAACCAGGGCTGGGAGGATCAACTAACAAAATGACTCCCCTCCCCTGCTCGGCGAGTGGTCCTCTCTCGCGGAGTCAGCTCGCATACCTCCGCACTCACCGGGCTATAGAATAGCTGCAACCCGGGGAAAACTCGCGCACTCGCTTCCGCCGCAACCTCCTTCCCGGGCAGCTTGCCGGGAGCATTTTCGCTTATCTGCTGGGGCGTGATCACTGGAACCATGGGTGTCTCGCATTCGCCTTTCATGGCGAAAGCCAACTGCAAGGTCTGCAGGACCTCCCTCCTGAAGTCTTCAAACATTCCCACAATCACCACACTCGCAGGAGGCTGCGAGTGGCCTGGGTCGGATCCATCTCCTCTATCTCAAGCTATGGACCTCAACTTAAGATTTTCTTGCACAGGCTAGGTCCACACTCACCGCACAAAAAATGTTGAAACCGGCAACCGGTCTCTTAAGTTCGGACCCACTGGGGAGTGCAGCCCACACCTAACTATCCCTCACTTACACTCTTGATTGTGGATGAAGAACTATGAATAGACCCAAGGCTGCAGCGAGGAGGTCCCACCACACACCTAGAAGATCTTAGAGAGATTCCCCTCCCAAACCAATGCTTAGCCGGGCACCTTGGAGGGCACTAGAAGCCAACCAAAACTTGCCTAGGAGGAGAGAGCCTAAAAGATCGGATCTCCTCCAAGGTACCCTTAAGGGTCGATTTATAGATTTTCTAGTCTAGTCTGCAAATAGCGTTAATCTACCTTTTAGTTTTACTAATCACACCCCCAATTGGCCTGCTAACAGCCTAACTCCGCTGTTTTGAAGGGCTATTGGCAGCCCACAAAGGGTATCTAGGTCATTTCTCCACTAAAGTATTCTAGGCGAGTGGTCCGTGGGGGCACCACTAGCCAGGTCTCTCGCACACTAGATTCCCCTGGGTGAGTGGTCCGTGGGAACACCACTCGCTTGACCCTCAGCGCATTCGCACTCCCAAGTGAGTGAGTGCTTTGTGGAAGAGGCTCGCACTCGCCCTGAGGCTCCCCTGCCTCTCCTGACCTGGGCGAGTGCCCTTCTTGGCATATCTTGCTTACCTTTTGGACCTTTGGGACCCACTCGGCTAATACGGGGTTGTAAAGTTAACAATGTTTTTATGATGATAAACAATGTTGTTATATTATCATGAAAATAATCTATCATGACATTTTTTTCTATGATGCCAAATGAATGTAAACATTTATATGTTATGATATCATGTTGCTATATAATTCATTTTCATGATAAGTTTTTTTTGGTTATGTATCTTAGCATTGGGAATGTTCTGCGTTCTTCAAATAGGGGGAGATTATTGGGAATATTGCCCTCAATGATCCCTTGATTTGAAGAGGCATCACTCACAATTGCTAAGTACATATTGTATTTGATAAACCCTATTTTGCATCAGGAATATGCAGGGTTAAGATATTCCAAGCATTGGAATAAGGTCAGTGGTTTTCTATCAAAACCACTGAAAATAACTCATTGTCTCAGCAGAACCGCTGAGACGAGGCCAGGAGCCGCTGAGAAGAGGTATGCCTCAGCTGAGCTGCAGATAGACAAAATTCGCTGAGAAGACTATCTGTCTCAGCGGATCTGCTGAGACCAAATCAGCTAAACCGCCGAGACTGAAGACTGTCTCAGCCCAACCACTGAGACAGATTCAAATCAGGAAGACGACACTGATGGGATTTGCTTTTGGCGCAAATAGCTGTAAAGGGACGATAAAGTTTTCCATACTCTTCCAAAGTGTCAGGGCCCCTTCCTAAGAGCCATTGAAGACAAATGGAGTATAAAAGAACATCTTAGGGCACTTTCAGAAGTATCTATTGGTGTGCTGAAAAGAAGAGAGCCATTATCACTATTCCATTGACTGTTTTTCAACTTTTTCTCTCCTGCTGCTAACTGAACCAGCTAGAAGGAACAAGGGGAGAAGATAGCTCTTCTATTTAGAAGAGCAAGAAGATCTTTACTCTTATACTGAAGAGAAGATCAGAAAGAAGCAAGGACAGAAGTATACTTTCAGCCAAGCTTCAAAGAAGCACCAGCTGTGCAGGAACAACAAAAGACATCATACCACTGCTATCAACTGTTGTAAGCTTAACATTTACTCACCCTAGGAACTATGAAGTTCAGAGTTTGTAAGGCATATTACCTGAGTTATAGGGTTGGTAAACCCGAGCTGTAGGGTTGTTTAGCTGAGTTTGGTAAGGGTGTTGAGCCTGAGCTGTAGGGCATTCTACCTGAGAAGTAGGGCTTCTTGATATGCCTGAGGTAGGAGGTCAAGGTGATCTCTGAGCTGTAGGAGTTGGAGCACTCTGAGTGGAAGGGATGGTTAGCCTAAGGTAGGGCTTGAAGCAAGCCTGAGAGATCCTGAGGGATCTATGTTGTAAGCTCTAGGTGCTGAGATTGGATGAGTTTGCCTTATCTAACACACTGTTAGAAAGGTTTAGAGGGAAAGTGGACTACCCATAGACACACTGTCTTGGGGAACCACTATAAACACTTGTGTGTTTTCTGTGTGTGCTTGAACTTGTACTTACTAGCTAGCAATAATTAAGTAAAACTCAAAGAGACCTATTCACCCCCCTCTAGGTGAATTAGACTATATACCTATAAACTATCAGCCGCGGTTGTTCGCGACTAGGTCTGTGCGCAGCTTAGGGGGAATTCGCCATAGTTGTTAGCGACTAGGTCTAGGAGTTAGATCTAGGGGGCTCGAGTCCTTTCTAGGGATAGAAGGGCTAGAGCGGCTTGTGGACGGATCTAGGGATAGATCGGCTAAATCCAACCAGCTCTTACTGAGAAGAGTCGGTATAGAAAACCAAAGAGTCTATTATATTTGCCTTTGATTTCCGGTGTCATAGAAATCCAATTTTGTACTCAATTTTATAAATCATAATCATGTCTCTTCGTATTGAATAATATTGATTTCTTGCCCCTTACTTTTGATTTAACTTGCTTCATATAAAAATATCAAAAGATTATTTTTAAAATCCTAAAGTTTTCAAAAACCCTAATTCACCCCCTCTTAGGGCACCTAAGGATCCAACAATTGGAAGATAAATTAGAGTTCAAAACAACTCGAGAAAGTAATGATGAATAATTTAGGGCAACCCTAACTTTTGTCTTAAGTTTCATAATTTTTCGTCTCTTATTGAGATTTATTAAATAAAAAGGGGCTAAATATTACAAGAAATTATATCGGCCATAATATATGAACTCGATCCACCCAAAGGAGTGATTGCGGTTGAATGTTTCATATTAAAACTCCCGTGGAGATATGGGGGCCTTATCAATTGAATCGAGTAATTATAATGAATCATAAGGGAAAGACCTGAAGATATAATAGGCTCAAATAAATTGTCGAATCTTGAAAAAGATACGACAACTAATAACAACCCTAAAAGGTGTAACTAAAACTATCGGGTTCGAATAACTTAAAAATCGAAAAACACTAATTCGGTTAATAACTCGTAAAATTCACCGCAAATTGTAAAGTCGGCCTCCTCGTAACGGAGATGCCTCCTCGGAACGGAGATGCCTCCTCGGAACGGAGATGCCTCCTCGGAACGGAGATGCCTCCTTAGAACGGAGATGTTTCCTTGGAACGGAGTTGCCTCTTTTGAACAGAGATGCCTCTTATGAACAAAGATGCCTCCTTAGAATAGAGAGGAGAATTGATTGACTCCTTGGAACGAAGCTGTCTCCTTGGAATAGAGAAGGAACTGTAGTTACTAAAATTTGAATTGCTTCTTATACTATTCTTCTTATTTCAGTATTTCAATTACTGCACTTCATTTCAGTATTTTAAATACTGCACTTCATTTTAGTATTTCATTTACTACTTTCGAGTTCAGTAAACCCAATGTGTGTCATGATGTTATGCACCATATTTGTGAATTGTAGAATTTTTGAATTAATGTTTCTAATTTTTTGTGCAAAATTTAGAGATGTGACACTAATGATATAACTGAAATTTTTATACATTAAGTGATGGGAAAAATACTAAATCTGCGGTGACATGTTCTTTAGGTGATTTTACATCTATATTATAAATATTAAGTCATGTGGAGCTCTGCATGTTGGTCTATTCCACTTGCATGTAAATGCGATGAATGAGAATTTGGTGTGCATACAACATAAGTTTTGTATTTTGTCAATTTACACAAATGGCTTGATGCATGTCAATGATATTTTGGATATGCATACATTATGATGAAAGGAAACATCTCTGGAAAAATTAGGATTTTTTGAGTTAAAAATCCTAGGCATTTAATTAATTAATTATGTCACTTAATTAAATTAATGAAATGGAAGTGACCAGATGACTTAATAAAATTCTAATTTTATGTCACATGATGATTTAGGTTATAGTACACCTCTGGAAATATTTTGGGAATTTTAGAATAATCACACACATTATTTGACATTATTTAAGTTATGCACACCATTAAATAGATGAAATAATGGAAGTGATGAGTAGTTTATATACTCATCTTTTAGTATAATTTAATTATTATTTCAACATCAATTTATAGAATTTATATGAATTACAATAGAAAAATCATTTCTTTTCATATTTATGTATTAACTTAAGTTTATTTAATATTTTCAGGTTTTCTAGACACTTTGAGCGAAATTTGCAAGTACACGCCCAAGGTCACGGGCGTGACCAAGGGCATGACAACCTAAGATGTGTTCCAGACCCATTGCCGCCACCCCGAGTTCATTCTGTGAAGATTCTCCAAGTACACTCCCCAGGTCACGGGTGTGACCAAGGGCGTGACCCAGGTCACGGCCATGACCCCCCTCCAGCATACCAGATCAGCCACAACGTCATTTAAAATTACACACCCCGGGTCACGAGCGTGACCGAGGGCGTGACATCCAGACACGGGCGTGACTCACACCGCACCACTTCCCGCCGAAAGATTCCCGCCGGACGTAGTTTTAAAGAGTACACGCCCTAGGTCACGGTCGTGATCTAGGTCGTGACGCGCACGCGATGAGTAGTAAAATATGTGTATTTTTAGTATAATTATTAGTATAGTTTTAATTAATATTGTAAATTTTCTATGTAAATTGATAAATAAATTGCTTGTTTATTATTTTTTTTACTAACTTAGCTTTATTTTTTTCTCTTTCAGATTTTTGACAAATTTCCTCAAGTCACGCCCCAAGTCACGCCTGTGACCAAGGGCGTGTAACTTTTGAGTGCAATCTCGACGGTCCCGGCCAAATTTGGACCAAATCCCGACGAATCGACCAAGTCACGACCGTGATCAAGCAAAGTCACGCCCGTGATCCAGCAAAGTCATGCATGTGTACCACCAGCGCGCACGCCCCAAAGTCGCGCCCATGCTGCTGACGTCTGCCGCCTATAGTCACGCCCGTGACAATCCAAGCCACGCCCGTGTACAACCTTATTTTGACGGTGGATCCTTCGAGAAGGCAGCCATTAAGCCGGAGCAAATATCACGCCCCAGGTTCACGCCTGTGACCACAAGACACGCCCGTTACCCAGGAGCGTGTAAAAATAAAATTTTTGCTATAAATAGAGGGGCTCGGCTGAAGGAATTTTCATCCAAATTTTGAGTTCTTGTTAGTGGTTTTTGAGTTCTTTTGAGTGAATGTGAGTTTTGTTTATGCAATTAAGTTTAAGTTCATTTGTAATTTTTGCCTTCCTAGTCTAGTTGTAATGCTTGTTTTAGAAATAAAATGTTATTTTTCTCATTTGGATCATCTTCTTTTTCAATTTATGTTAGTGTGTGTGTGTGTATGAGAATAGTTTGTTGATTTCATAACTTAGGTTTACTGCTTTCATAATTTAAGTTAAAAGCTTTCATAAAAATAGTTTATTTCTTTTCTTTCAACGCTTTATTTATCGCTTTCGTTTAAATGCTTTTTTTCGTTTTTCCTTTTTCTTCTTTTTTGTAACATAGCTTAATTTTCAGTCTTTATATAACTGTTATATACCACCCCCATCTCAAATGAGAGGCTAAGAACTTTTTAGCGCTTGTTTAAGATGGTTGAGACGGATATTATTTCTGCACTTTATAAGTATTTCATTTCTATATCACCCCCGTCTTGGATAAGAGGCTAAAAACTTTTTAGCGCTTGTTTAAGATGGTTGGGACGGATATTATTTCAGCTTTTATATAAGTCCTTTATTTCTTTCTTTCACGCTTATATCCGCTTATAATATTAACATGTGTTTTCTAATTATTAATGCTGTCTCCATTCCGATGAGTGGCTAATTTCCTTTAGCACACAATGTCGAACAACATTGGGACAAATAAATAGTTTTCTAAACAAATAAAAAATCTCTTTCTAAAAATAATTAAACGAGCTTAAGGTTTACCCGAGAATAACGTTGAGTGGATCCACATAATCGATGTGTGGTTTTCAATTCCATTTCTGTACACTAGTTAGCCGAGAGGCTCGTGCGTACGGACTGATCGCTCACGGGTAAAGAGAAGTGCGCTCTACCCTCGAGAAAGGATGAGGTAAGTCTCCCGAATTGGAAGTAAAAACCCAATAGCGGGGTTCACAACATAAAGCGAGTATTAAGGAGATTCGATTAAAGAACGAGAGTTCGGTCTAATATTCATAATCTCAGGTGGGCGTACCCTCGAGAGAGGAACGTTCATAATTATGAAACCTCCACGGCCAAGCCGTTTTAATGTTTTGAAAAGTCATCTCTTTTATTTCTAAAAAAGACTATTTTCGTCTCAAGGTAACTCGACATCGGGCGCTATTTATTATCATCGTTTAGAACTCTACTTATACGCTTATTATCGTTCGCTTTTAAAAACCCACACTAAAAACTTATTCCGATAAAATAATAGTTCGTTCCTCAAAGTAGCTATAATCAACACGATCCGCGGAAATATACGACCCCGATATTTTCTAAAAAAAATATCCTGTATTACTCACGATAAGGTATACTTGCCTTTATCAAATGATTAGTTTGGATTAAAATTTAAACAAAAGCTTTTCAAATCAATTTAGTGCAAAACTCTCTTTTTCTATTTAAGAAAATCAATTGAATTCGGCGTTGTAATCGGGGTATAATCGTCAATACTTCGAAAGAAGAAAAAGACCGTTACTTCTATCTTTCGATAGGATAACAATTAGTTTCTCAAAGTAGGAGTACTTGCGAAATTCTTCGAAAACACCCGCCTAATTCTAATCTCGTCATATAAAGGTTGCGCAAACCAAAAAAAAATCCGAATTTAAATCATCAAGTTTTTGGTGCCGTTGTCGGGGACAGTAGTGTTGTTATTTTGAAAAAAGGAATTACTATTACTTTTATCATATATATTAAAAAAATATAAATAAAATATAAATAAAAATAGAAAAAAATAGAAAGAGCCAAAAATATATAATAATTTTTATTATTAGTATATGACCCGAGGAAACTCCTCCGACGATTCGAATATCCCTTTTGACCCCTTCGTGAGTGCCTCCGACTTCGTGATCAAAACTTACTCGAACTTCCCAAAGAGTCTGCCGGAGATACTTACGTTGAAGCTATGGCCAATCAAATTCCAGATGCGGCCCCTCCACGGACCATGGCATATTATGCCATGCCAAATTTGGAAGATACCGGATCGAGTATTACACGCCCAAGAGTGGCTAATAATAATTTTGAAATAAAATATAGCATCATTCAAATGGTACAACAGTCAGTCCAATTTGACGGGTTGCCAGATGAGGATCCGAATTTACACATTTCTAGTTTTTTTGAAATACGCGATACCTTTAAAATTAATGGCGTTACTGACGACGCTATTCGTTTACGCTTATTTCCATTTTCACTGCGGACAAAGGCCAAGGCGTGGTTAAGTTCTCTCCCCAGAGGATCCATAACCACGTGGGCACAATTGATGGAGAAATTTCTCACAAAATATTTTCCCCCGTCTAAAACTGCTAAACTACGCACATATATTGCCTCCTTCATTCAATTTGATTCTGAGTCTCTCTACGAGACTTGGGAGCGTTTTAAGGAGTTCTTACGTAGGTGTCCTCATCACGCGCTGCCGTCCTGGCTGTAGGTCCAGACATTTTATAATGCTTTGAATTTCTCAACGCGACAGATGATCGATGCAGCCGCCGGGGGAACGTTAAACAACAAAACCCCGGAGGCCGCTCAAGCTCTGTTCGAAGAAATGGCCATGAACTCCTATCAATGGAATGCTCCTAGATCACGCCCTACTAAACCAACTGGGATATATGAAGTGGATGCCACTTCTCACTTAGCCTCTCAAGTCGAAAGGTTAAGTAAGCAAGTGGCAGAGATGACTGCTTCCTCCTCCACTCCCACTTGGCTTAATAATAATAATAATAATTTTGTCGAAGAAACTGTAGATTACCTAGGCAACCCAGTTAGGCCCCCTTCAACCCTAATAATAATCCGTATAGTAATAATTATAATCTGGGTTGGAGGAACAACCCAAATGTTTCCTTGAGCAATCCTAATAATGCTCAGAGGCCCCCAATTGTGAATCCGCAAGGATTTCCGAACGGATTCCCGCCTCCACCTCCAAAACCTTTTCCGCTCTAAGATATTTTTGCTAAATATGTCGCGTCCACTGAGTCAAATATCCAGAATATTACCGGATCGATTAAAAACTTGGAAAATCAAGTGGGACAGCTGGCAAAGATGGTCTCCGAGCGGCCATATGGAGCTCTACCAGGGAACACGGAGCCGAACCCCCGAGAAACTGCCAACGCCATAAATCTTCGCAGTGGCAAGGAGGTAACCTACCCAAAATGGGTCGAGCCTAAGGTACATGTTTCGACACCGACCCCTACACCCTCTTCTTCGATAGATAAATCACTGAGTATTCCGACAGTGCCGAACGTTTATAGCTCGCCTCTTCCTTATCCTTCAAAATTAAATAACGAGCGGAAGAATGAGCAATATAAAAAATTCTTGCAAATTTTTAAACAAATTCAACTGAACGTTCCCTTCTGCGAGGCACTCTCCCAAATGCCGAAATACATGAAATATCTTAAAGGGTTGCTTTCTGACAAAAAGAAACTCGAAGATGTTTCGCGTGTTTCTCTTAACGCGGAATGCTCGGCTGTCCTCCTTAACAAATTGCCGACAAAACATAATGACCTGGGATGATTCTCAATCCTGTGCCTCTTCGGCAATATGTTAATAAAGTATGCTCTAGCGGACTTGGGCGCTAGCATCAATTTGATGCCTTTCTCCCTTTTCAAAAAAACTCGATTTGGGCATCCCAAGCTCGACAACGATGAGTATCCAACTTATGGATAACTCGATAAAGTACCCAATAGGGGTAGTGGAGGATGTTCTGGTCCAGGTAGACATGTTTATCTTCCCGGTAGACTTTGTCATCCTGGACATCAAGGAAGACGCTTAGATGCTTATCATCATCGGCCCCCCTTCATCGCCACCTCCCGTGCGCTAATTAATGTCTGTAATGGTCTACTCCTCCTTCGTGTCAGAGACGACGAAGTTACTCTGCACGTTAATCCCTCACTATAGCACTCCCTATCAAACGATGATCCCGGTACTTTAGTTTAGTCAAGCTACGCGACGGTAAACAAAGCGCTTGTGGGAGGCACCTCATATTTAACTACTATTTTATTCTGCTTTCTTCTTTTTACATATTTTTGCAGGGTTTCGTTTGGCCCGCCAGTTTTAGTTCAGGGAAGCCTCTTATCTCCCTCTTTCCTTTTGTCCATACTGCACTTTTATTTTCTCTTCTTCATAGTTATATTACAACATTGAGGACAATGTTGAGTTGTAAGTATGGGGGTGTTTTACCATTTTCATTTAAACAAACAAAAATTTTAAAAAAATGTTTTATATCATCTTGCCTACTTTTATAAAAACTACAAAAAAAAGTTTAAAACCACAAAAATTTTCAAAAACATGTTTTTCCTTTTTTTTTCTTTGCCGTAGTACAAAAATGCAAAAATCCAAAAAAATAATAAACCCTACTTTACTTTTATTCTTAAAAGCATTTAGTTTTGAGAATATCTGTTTGTGGCTTTTCATAATCGCTAGTTTTACTATTTGTTTGTTTATCTAAGTTCGATAGATTTAAACGTCCCGGGTTAAGTTTTAAAGAATATCTTGTGTATTTAATTTAAATAGAGGCTTTGTTTTCAAGTACTACTTCTACTAGCTAAAATAGAGGCATGTGTATTATGTTGGCAAAACAAATTACAAATCCCTACTTTATGTCTTTAGGAATCTAGGAATATTCAAATTACTAAGGTTGCTCTCAAATCTTTTTTTATTATTCTAGAATTTCTCTTGTAAACTCACTGTATACACCAATTTTGCATGACAAATAAAAAATTAAAAGAAGAAAAAGATCTTATGTCAATGGGAAGAAGAATTCGTTTCGTAAACATAGGCACCCAATAAATACTTTAAATGATCTTATGTCAATGGGAATAAGATTTTGTTCCGCAAACATAGGCATTGGGTTAATAAAAACAAATGAATTAGTTTTCCCTCGTAAACCACGGGGACACCAAAAAAGCTAAAATGAAAGGGTGGATGAATAAAAACCATCACCCCTAATTCAAAAACTCTTCTTTTTGCCAAGGCTTTTTACCCCTTTTCCCTTAACCAAATTATTGTTTCTAGTTTTAATTCAAAAAATCATTTGAGAGCATAATTAGTAACTTATATTTTCCCTTCACGTTTCTTTAAACAAAGGTTCTTATAATTTCGATCTAATCTCGTTTACTAATGATTGCAATTTTGTTTGCTATTTGGTTAATTAAGAAGTCTTTTGGCTAGGACATTTCTTTCAACTTAAATCATTTGCATAATTTAGGACTTAACTCTTATTAACTCCGAATTTTTATTTTCAGTCTCTTATGATTAAAATAAAATAATAGCTAAATATTAGAACTTATGTTAATCCTATATAGATCTACCTTACTTTTGCTCTGGAATAGCAAAAGCTTAAGTATGGGGGTATTTGATGAGTAGTAAAATATGTGTATTTTTAGTATAATTATTAGTATAGTTTTATTTAATATTGTAAATTTTTTATGTAAATTGATAAATAAATTGCTTGTTTTTATTATTTTTGTTACTAACATAGCTTTATTTTTTTCTCTTTCAGATTTTTGACAAATTTTCTCACGCCCCCAAGTCATGCCCGTGACCAAGGGTGTAAATTGTGAGTGCAATCTCAACGGTCCCGGCCAAATTCGGACCAAATCCTGATGAATCGACCAAGTCACGCCCGTGATCAAGCAAAGTCATGCCCGTGATCCAGCAAAGTCACGCCCGTGTACCACCACCGCGTCATGCCCCAAAGTCGCGCCCATGCTACTGACGTCTGCTGCCCATAGTCACGCCCGTGAAAATCCAAGCCACGCCTGTGTACAGCCTTATTTTGACGGCGGATCCTTCGAGAAGGCGGTCGTTAAGCCGGAGCAAATGTCACGCCCCAGGGTCACGCCCGTGACCACAAGACACGCCCGTGACCCAGGGGCGTGTAAAAATAAAACTTTGGCGATAAATAGAGGGGCTCGGCTGAAGGAATTTTCATCCAAATTTTGAGTTCTTGTTAGTGTTTTTTGAGTTCTTTTGAGTGAATGTGAGTTTTGTTAATGCAATTAAGTTTAAGTTCGTTTGTAATTTTCTCCTTCCTAATCTAGTTGTAATGTTGTTTTAGAAATAAAATGTTGTTTTTATCATTTGAAACATCTTTTTTTTCAATTTACATTAGTGTGTGTGTGTATGAGAATAGTTTATTGCTTTCATAACTTAGGTTTACTGCTTTCATAATTTAGGTTAAAAGCTTTCATAAAAATAGTTTTTTGCTTTTCTTTCAACACTTTATTTATCGCTTTCGTTTAAACGTTTTCTTTCGTTTTTCCTTTTTCTTCTTTTTTGTAACATAGCTTAATTTTCAGTCTTTATATAACTGTTATATACCACCCCCATCTCAAATGAGAGGCTAAGAACTTTTTAGCGCTTGTTTAAGATGGTTGGGACGGATATTATTTCTGCACTTTTATAAGTATTTCATTTCTATACCACCCCGTCCTGGATAAGAGACTAAGAACTTTTTAGCGCTTGTTTAAGACGGTTGGGACGGATATTATTTCAGCTTTTATATAAGTCTTTTATTTCTTTCTTTCACGCTTATATCTGCTTATAATACTAACATGTATTTTCTAATTATTAATGTCGTCTCCATTCCGATGAGTGGCTAATTTCCTTTAGCACACGACGTCGAAGAGCATTGGGACAAATAATTAGTTTTCTAAAAAAATAAAACATCTCTTTCTAAAATTAATTAAACGAGCTTAAGGTTTACCCGAGAATAACATTGAGTGGAGCCACATAATCGATGTGTGGTTTTCATTTTCATTTCCATACACTAGTTAGCCGAGAGGCACGTGCGTATGGACTGATTGCTCATGGGTAAAGAGAAGTGCGCTCTACCCTCGAGAGAGGATGAGGTAAGTCTCCCAAATTGGAAGTAAAAATCCTATAGCGGCGTTCACAACATAAAGCGAGTATTAAGGAGATTCGATTAAATAATGAGAGTTTGATCGAATATTCATAATCTCAAGTGAGCGTACCCTCGAGAGAGGAGCATTCATAATTATGGAACCTCCACGGCCAAACCGTTTTAATGTTTTGAAAAGTCATCTCTTTTATTTCTAAAAAAGACTATTTTCGTCTCAAGGTAACTCGACATCGGGCGTTATTTATTATCATCGTTTAGAACTCTAGATATACGCTTATGATCATTTGCTTTTAAAAACCCACACTAAAAACTTATTCCGATAAAATAATAGTGTGTTCCTCAAAGTAGCTATAATCAACACGATCTGCGGAAATATACGACCCCGATATTTTCTAAAACAAAATATCCTGTATTACTCACGATAAGGTATACTTGCCTTTATCAAATGATTAGTTTGGATTGAAATTTAAACAAAATCTTTTCAAATCAATTTAGTGCAAATCTCTCCTTTCTTATTTTAAGAAATCAATAGAATTCGGCGTTGTAGTCGGGGTATAATCGTCAATACTTCAAAAGAAGAAAAAGACCGTTACTTCTATCTTTTGATAGGATAACAGTTAGTTTCTCAAAGTAGGAGTACTTGCGAAATTCTTCGAAAACACCCTCCTAATTCTAATCTCATCATATAAAGGTTGCACAAACCAAAAAAAAAATCCAAATTTAAATCATCAGCACGTAACACCCGCATTGAAGCCAGAAGTTGCCCTCTCCACACTAGCATCGATCACGCCCCTTACACGCCCTTGGTCACGGGCGTGACCAAGGGCGTGTAACCTCAATTTTCAGCCTATTTAAAGCCAGCTCCTCTACAACTGATGTGACGAATTTTTAGGAGTTAGATTCTTCATTTCTTGTATTATTTTCCTATTTTATGCATTTTTGTAATTCTTTTTATTCTTGTACTTGTAGTTTTCAATTCAGTAGTTGCAATTTGAATTCCTTAGTCTGTAATTCTCTTTTGCAATCAATAAAATAGTTTTTCTTATTCTCTTATTCTCTTCTTATTTCATCATGAACCCTTTTATTTTTATTGATTCCTCCATCTCCATGAGTAGCTAAATTATTGTTAGTACTCGATCGAGATGATCCAAAGAATGATATAAGTCATGAAATAGTTTAGAATTGCTGTTTCTCTTTTCTAAAATGCCTAAGATTTATCCTTGATTTTAAGATAACGAGATTATATTTTTGATATATATATCTTATTCTTGTTTTCATACTTTAGTTAGCCGAGAGGATCATAATGCAAATCGATCACTCAAAGATAAAAAAGAGTAGAATGCAAACCTCGAGAGAGGACGACATTACCCTTTCGGATAGGAGTAAAAGCCAATAGCAGGATTTACCTCGTAAAATGAGCTTTAGGGTTTCGATTATAGAATGAGAGTTCGGTCGATCAACCTAATCTCAGGTGGACGTATTCCTCAAGAGAGGTGCATTCATAATTCAGGAATCCCCATGGTCAAAGCTATTTTATTAAGAGAATACGATTTCATTCTTTCATCTTATTTTTATCTCCAAGGTGATTCAAAGATCGAGTGCTAATCATTCCTATTATTGTTTTAATTTTAATTCACCTAGTTTCTCAAGCAAAACCAAGCCAAATTTCTATTGATAAAATAATAGCGATCTTTTGATGTAGAATTACTCAACCACCCCGATTCTAATACGACCTTGTTTTTCATAAACGTATACTACCTTCGACGGGGTACACTTGAAATTGTCATTTGCGGATATAGTTTTGCTCCACTAAGTTTTTGGCACCATTGTTGGGGAACTCTGGTTGATAATTTGAAAAAGAAATATTTATTAATTTTATCGTTTCCTTCCTTCTTCCCCCCAATTCTATTTTTTTTTAAATTTAACTATTCCTCTTCTCTATTCCACCTCTAAAGTTCTGTTTATTTAAGTGAAGGTTGTTTTCTTTTATTAAATGAGGTTATCTGAATTGGGGGTAAAAGTTGTCAAGCTTCAAAACAAAGTTTATCTTTTCGAAGCCGCGCGAAAGCGCCAAATTTGTTGTATTTATTGTGGTGCGCCTCATCAAAGTGAAGAATGCTATTTACATCCTTATTCTCAAAATTTATATTATGAAAATAGGTTTTCTCAATCTTATGCAAATAGTTTTGATAATAATCACGAGCATAATTTTTTCTCTTTTCATGAAAATAATTTTTCCAACTTTGATGAAAATGTTTTTCTAATTTTCACGAGAATAATTTTTTGACTTTTAATAATTTTTCTTCTAGCTCCGAAGTAGATTATTCTTGGTTGCAAGCCCACTTGGATAGTTTTCGGAGCGATGAAGATAAATCTTTAGATCCGAATTTTTGTTCTTCTTCTTTTGCGCCGCAAGTTTCGTACTCTAATTTTGAGGAATTTCTACCGATTCAATTTGATACTCCTCCCCCCCAAATTTAGATGAGAATATTATTTCTTCTAGTGCTTTTTCTCCATTTTTGGATAATTTAGTTATGGAGGAATATGTGGTTTCATGTAATCCCATAGTTTCTTTTACCAAAAATGAAGAAAAATTATTGTACCAAGAATTTCTTAATGTTATGGGTGCCCCGGATGAAGTAAAAGAAGAACAAAGTTCTTCCCCTACTCCACCCGGATCTTCTTTTATTTGTCATTAATTTTCACAAAATTATTCTATTTTAGTTCAACCGAAAATTCATGAAAACTTTGTGTTAGAAAATTTTATTTCTCTTGGTAATGCGCTAGATTTTTCTAAATAAAAAAATATTTTAGAAAGTGAACAACCTCTGCTTAATTTTATATACTCATAGAAGATGAGACGTTGCAACCAAACCTCTTCAAAGATCAATTTGTCGCTCATCTCCAGCTTTCCAAATTACCTAAGGTATGTATAGGTAATTTGAATTCACAATTTCATGCCCACCGACAATAAAAGAATCAAGACTACAACGGAGGAGTCATCGGGCAATGGATGACGACACATTCGCCTCAGCGTGAATTAAGGGAGTTGTCTGTGCATTTTAAATTAAAATATCCTTTTAGCTAACCCTTAACGTCTAACAAAAAGATGATAAATAAAGCGCTCTTGGGATGCACCCCTTGCTTATCATTAGTTTTCATGCATTTTTTTCTTTTTACGCATTTTCCTTTTACGTATTCTTCATACTTAGTTTTAAACATTGGGGATAATGTTTAATTTTAAGTATGGAGGTATAGTTTGACTTTCTTGACTTTCTTTTCCCATCGCACCTCCTAGTACCTAGCGAACCCTTCACTGGGTAGACCTTGGGAAGTCTAATAAAATAAAATAATAATAATAATAAAATAAATAAATATATATATATATATACTTTGTGTTTTTATTATCCTCTAGAAATCTAGTTTGAGAAGTAAAGATAAACATTGTTACGTTTTTAATCTAGCTATTTTTTTCTTTTATCAGAATTTGTTAAATTTAAATTTAAAGTAATTTAGTTTTAAGAAACACCTTATGTTTTTAATTCAATTAGAGATCTTATTTATCACTACTTCTCTTTTTGATTTTAAATGGCTCCACTTTGTAGTAAATTGGCTAAACAACCTTGGATTTTTTATTATATTCTCTTCTAACTTTCAAGATCTTAGGAACTTCATTCCACTAAAAAGTTGCTCTAAAAATAGTTTAATTGAAAAATTAGAATTATTTCTTTATCCCCCACCCATTGTTGGGAAAAAAAAATGTAATAAAAGATCATATGTCATGGGAATAAGAGGATAAAATTCATTATTTCTTAAACATATGTACCCGAAATCATTTAAAAGACTATATGTCATGAAGTAAGAGGATAAAATTCATTACTTCTAAACATATACATATTGTGTTTTTGATTGCAGAAATTGTTTTAAAAGATTATATGACATGGAAAATAAGAGGATAAAATTCATTATTTTCCTAACCATATACAAATTCTTATTCAATTTAGGTGAGAGGATAAAATGCATCACCTCTATTTTAGTATCTCTTCATTTTGCCAGTTTGATTTAAAACCCATACTTAGCCAATTTCATTAGTTCTAGTTCTAAATAAGATTATTATGAGAGCAATATTTTGGTAGGTGTCTTTTCCTTAAGCTTCTTTTTGTTAGAGTTTCTATAAGTTCAATCAAATTTTGTATGAATATTTCTACAATTTCTTTTGCTAAATAGTTATTTGGAGAAGTCTTTTAGCTAAGCATGTCTCTCTTCTAGAATTAACACCATAATTTGAGACTTAATTCTTGAATTTCTAGAATTTATCTTTGACTTACTATTGATTTAACAAATTTTTAGTTAGTTAAAAATAATATCAATATCTTGTAGTTTATCTCTCATCCTTTTGCTCTGGAATAGCAAAAGCTCAAGTATGGGGGTGTTTGATGAGTAGTTTATATACTCATCTTTTAGTATAATTTTATTATTATTATTTCAACATCAATTTATAGAATTTATATGAATTACCCTAGAAAAATCATTTCTTTTCATATTTATGTATTAACTTAACTTTATTTAATATTTTTAGGTTTTTTGGACACTTTGAGCGAAATTTGCAAGTACACGCCCAAGGTCACAGGCGTGACCAAGGGCATGACAGCCTAAGATGTGTTCCGAATCCATTGCCGCCACTCCGGGCTCATTCCGTTAAGATTATCCAAGTACACACCCTAGGTCATGGGCGTGACCCAGGTCACGGACATGACCCGCCTCAAGCATACCAGATCATTGCCATGTCATTTAAAATTACATGCCCCCGGTCATGGGCGTGACCGAGGGTGTGACATCTAGACACGGGCGTGACTCATCCCACACCACTTCTCGCCGAAAGATTCCCACCGGACGCAGTTGTAAAGAGTACACGCCCTAGGTCATGGGCTTGACCTAGGGCATGACGCTCACCTAATGCCAGCATTGAAGCATGAAGGCGCCCTCTCCGCACCAGCATCAATCATGCCCCTTACATGCCCTTGGTCATGGGCGTGACCAAGGGCGTGTAACCTCAATTTTCAGCCTATTTAAGGCCAGCTCCTCTATAACTAATGTGACGAATTTTTAGGAGTCAGATTCTTCATTTGTTGTATTATTTTCCTATTTTAAGCATTTTGTAATTCTTTTTATTCTTGCACTTATAGTTTCCAATTCAGTAGTTGCAATTTCAATTCCTTAGTCTGTAATTCTCTTTTGCAATCAATAAAATAGTTTTCTTATTCTCTTCTAATTTCATCATGAACTATTTTATTTTTATTGATTCCTCCATCTCCATGAGTAGCTAAATTATTATTTGTACTCGATCGAGATGATCCAAGGAATGATATAAGTCATGAAATAGTTTAGAATTGCTCTTTGTCTTTTCTAAAATGCTTAAGATTTATCCTTAATTTTAAGAAAATGAGATTATATTATTGATATATAAATCTTGTTCTTGTTTTTGTACTTTAGTTAGCCGAGAGGCTCGTAATGCAAATCGATCACTCAAGGATAAAAAAGAGTAGAATGCAAACCTTGAGAGAGGACAATGTTACCCTTTTGGATTGGAGTAAAAGCCAATAGCAGGATTCACCTCGTAAATCGAGCTTTAGGGGTTTCGATTATAGAACGAGAGTTGGTCGATCAACCTAATCTCAGGCGGACGTATTCCTCGAGAGAGGTGCATTCATAATTTGGGAATCCCCACGGTCAAAGCTATTTTATTAAGAGAATGCGATTTTATTCTTTCTTCTTATTTTTATCTCCAAGGTGATTCAAAGATCGAGTGTTAATAATTCTTATTATTGTTTTAATTTTAATTCACCTGGTTTCTCAAGCAAAATCAACCCAAAGTTCTATTGATAAAATAATAGCAATCTTTCGAAGTAGAATTACTCAACCACCCCGAGCCTAATACGACCTTGGTTTTCATTAGCCTATACTACTTTTGACGTGGTACACTTGCTATTGTCGTTTGCGGATATAGTTTTGCTCCACCAGAAAGTCAAATAAATGGGGAAATTTCTATAACTATTGTAAAACCTTGTATAGGCCAATATACACCCCTTAAAATATTTTAGGAATTTTAGAACAAACACACACATTATTTGACATTATTTAAATTATGCACACCATTATAAAATGAAATAATGGAAGTCAAATAAATGAAGGAAATTCCAAAACTCTGGTAGAACTTGACATAGACCAATATACACCCTTGAAAATATTTTGGGAATTTTAGAACAATCACACACATTATTTGACATTATTTATACTATGCACAACATTACATAAATGAAATAATGGAAGTCAAATAAGAGAGGAAAATTCCAAAACTATGGTAGAACCTTATATAGGCCAATATACACCTTTGAAAGTATTTTGGGAATTTTGGAATAAACACACATATTATTTGACAATATTTGAGTCATGTCATAATATGGTACCATTGAAATAATTAGGCTTTAAATGTTCTGAAAAATACCAAGTCTATGGAGAAACCTTTGTATACCATGTTATTACTATGGTAGAAATTTTAGGTCAATTGGTTATATAGAATTTGATGTACAGACTTGTGACCCACATGTGGTGTGCAAATGGTAATTTTTGATTGTTGGAATATCTCTCTTAATACTAATAAATAATTAACCAAATCTTGTTGGTAGTATAATTGACCTATCTTAGACTTATTTTTAGAAATTTTAGGTCAATTGGTTATATATAATTTGATGTACACACTTGTGATCCACATGTAGTGTGCAAATAGTAAATTTTTATTATTCGAATATCTCTCTTAATACTCATAAAAAATTAACCAAATCTTGCTGGCAGTATAATTGACTTATATAAGACCTATGTTAGAAATTTTAGGTTAATTGGATATGTAGAATTTGATGTACACACTTGTGATCCACATGTGGTGTGCTAAGAGTATTTTTTGATTATTGGAATATCTCTCTTAATACTCATACAAAATTAACCATATCATGCTGGCAATATACTTGAGCTATCTTATACCTATTGTAGAAATGTTAGGTCAATTGGTTGTATAGAATTTAATGTACACACTTGTGATCCACATTTGGTGTGCTAATAGTAATTCTTGATTATTGGAATATCTCTCTTAATACTCATCAATAATTATCCAAATCTTGCTGGAAGTATACTTAACCTATCTTAGACCTATTTTAGAAATTTTAGGTCAATTGGTTAAATTGAATTTGATGCACACACTTGTGATCCACATGTGTTGTGCTAATTGTAATTTTTGATTATTGGAATATCTCTCTTAATACTCATAAAAAATTAACCAAATTCTAACAGTATATTTAACTTATCCTTAACCCTTGGTAGAAGGTTGGGCCAATTGGGGTAGTCTAACATGGATGATCTTATATGAAACCTCAAATGTGGGTGTGGTTAGTAATCTTTGGTTAAGAACCTTTATTCCAATATAACCTCGCAGCAACACCCTTCCTTATGAATATACAATTAAGAAATTTTGGGAGCTCATGATATTAATTAACTTGAGAAAGGGAGGTTTGGGATGTCAACCCATTGCACCTCCTAGTACCGCTGCGAGCCCTTCACTAGGTAGACCCCGGGAAGTCCAAGATTAAACATAAATCGTTAAGTCTACGTACAATGAATATATTAATCAAAGTATATACACTCATAATACCATAAGTAATCATTAGGATCATGATTAAATTATTATGGTTTGTACTTCCCTATACAGGACTTGAACCCTGGGTTATAGGGTATTGTCACTCAGAACTTATACAATCGTCTTATTTATCCTGGATGATGAGTATAAGTAAGACTTGGTTGATAGTCCCTAGGAGTTGTAAGATCAGTGATTCATATGAGGTGGGGATGTCTACTTGGGCATATATATCCTAATGGTGGGATTAATTATGGTTGGTCTATGATGCGTATCTATTCGTCACAACGATGGAAGCCTGTAGACTTGGCTAGAAGGGTTAAGGTCTAGTGGGCTCCTGGAGACGCTTTCCTAATGACTCTCCCCTAAGCATTGAAGATCTGGTTTGGTACATTCCAGCTAGAGTACCCAGAGGCTCCATAATGCTCACGCGTTGAGGCGTACATAAGGCCTAGGTCTGGAAGTGTGTTATACCCACCTAGTAGTGGAGACACCCGCTCCACAGTCTCCGTTTGATCACGACGGGAGGTGCCTGAGAGGTTAGCTACCCTCACAAAGTGAGAACTAAAAGTATATGTTGACATAGACTTTGTGTGTGGGGGTAACTGCATGGGAGTCATCATATCATAGCATAGCATGTCATGTATAACATAAACCATCGCCAAAGATCCTCATCATATAAATTAGTATGTGCTCTTTTATATGATGAGTTATTTTACTTGCTAGAATGACCCTTAACTTATAAATCTATATGAGCATTTTTATATGTTAAGTTATTTATTATCTGTTGTTATATGATTGTACTTGGTAGTTTATTTTGTTGTTTAACAAGTAGATGTAGATCTATTATCATGTAATGAGAACTATAACACACTTATTATTCATATATGTATAACTACTTGATATATTGTTATGAATGACACCATAGAATACATAATACCTTATGTCACCTGCTTGTATTATTATTACTGCTTATATTGTACCTTCCTTTTTTGTCCTTCTGCCCGATGCCTAGGAGTGGCCGGGGGAGCGGATGTCGAAACTGAATAGTTTTTTGACTATCATTCAGTGGACCATATCATTTTAGGGGACCGTACTGACGCAGCAGCAGCACCTCGAGCAGGAGGACCATCGGGCCAGAGAGGTTTATCCTGACATGACGATATGGCATGTACCGGCCCCTTCCACAGCACATGTGACATTAGAGATCTTTCTCTTGTACTAGTTTGTATTTCATATTAGACATATATCAGACTGTATCCGTCTCTATTATTATTATTCTGTGGACTACTATTTCTATTTAATGTGATGTGGATTTTAGATTTTCATTCCTTTAATATTGTAGTTGGCCATTAATATTTGGAAATTGCTTACAGAATAGGCGTCTTGTAGTGGATGCTAGCCCGTGAGTTGGCTCTGTTATAAGGCGACTGTTGGGAATTGTATCAACAATTACCTTGATTTGAAGAAGTCCCCTTGCACTAAGATGAATTGAGTTTGTATTGTTGGTTTTTCTTAATACCATTTCAAAAATGATAATACATCATATCACATATGCGCAGCGGAATAAATAACTAGAACAACCCTAAACAGTTATAAGGAACTTGCTATTTCACTGATTCAAGAAATAAAACAATAACCACAACATTTACAAAGATAATACCTGAAGGGGGTTGAGTCTATACTCAACCGAGATGCTCCAATGTCAGATTCAAGATGGTGCGGCTGAGTTCCTTACACAGAAATGGATCTGCACCTCTATAGTAGTCCACACGAGCACTGGAGAACTCTATCATCTTATCACACAAGATCTAGGTTGGAGAAGAACTGTCCTCTACGTCTTCCACGGACTGCTAGGTTCGACTACAAGAAGAGGCGACAGTGGCGGCGGGATCGATCGGTCGGAACACTTCCTTCCGGGGCTACATGCGGAACTCTTCCGCTGCTCTCACTTTTTTTCGCAAAATAGATCGCATCAGTTAGGTCAAAAGAATCACATTCTTTATACCCACACACAAAAAGGAGCTATCCGCACAGCCATGACTTTAAGTGAAGAAAACAGAATTCATCGAACATCGATCGACTAACTGACTAGCGTTCATCGAACGCGTTGGTCGTTCGTCGAACGCGCTGGTCGTTCGTTGAACAGGCTCGCCGTTCGTCGAACTCCAGTCTCAGCGGTCGACGAATAACAGTCTCAGTGGTCGACTAACACCAGTCTTAGCGGCCGACAAAAACCTTCAGTTCGACGAACTGATCACTGCGTTCGACGAATGCTTTCAGTTTGACGAACTAAACTCTGCTTTCGATGAATGCCTTTAGTTCGGTGAACTGAACTCTGATTTCGAATAAGTCGCATAGGATTGGCCTGATTCCTCGATAAATCTCAAGACATAATTTCTCGAGAAATCCCAATGCAGGAAACATTAAACTTCTCGAGAAATCCCAAGGCTTAAAATGACTTCTCGAGAAATCCCAAACCAACACAATTCTTCCTCCAACTTCTCAAGACACTCTTGTGTGTGACCCCATAGGCTCATATCGCGTTGGCAGTGAGACTAGATATTTGACCACTTCCAGATCACAATGGAAACACCAACAGTCTCCCACTTGATCTTGAATGTATCAAATAAAAGTCTCACAAACAATGAGTGGCATCTAACAATGCATCATTGCTACCCAAGCAATAAGAGTTCATAACTCAACAAGCCTTTCTTGACCAATGTATCAGTGTTGTCATGTCCTTTTGTCCTTTACATTCGGATAGAACTAGAGGCATGGATCGTGTCACCCCCATAAATGTTCAATCCCAGTTTCCTGATCTAGAATAGACTGACAAAAATGGTGAGATCAATATCATATATTGACTCAACCAAGCATGGCCATGCATTTCTCAGTTTCATTCCATCAAGGGGCCCATGGATGTAACTCATGTCATAAAGGTGGACAAATCCCATATCTGCTCACACACAAACATCCAAATAATTCATAACATACCCAACAACCACCCTTATCGTCAACCTTTCTCAAGAGAAGACTTTAGATGGCATCAAAGTACACTCTTCCTCACCTGATGAATGCTGTGACTTCAGGTCAAAGGAGCACAAACACCATTGTCAATTGATACCTACTTGTGACACGTTCTTATAACAATCCACAAAGTAGTCTCATGGTGGGTCTGTCCAGTACAACTTGTTCCTAACAAGTACCCATGTGATGACTTGATATCCCAATATCATGACCTGTGAGAACCGGTCATCAGTCAACGCACATGTTATTCTTATGGTCTCATCCTCGCCATAATTTATAGGATGATACCTCGACCAGGGACCATTTAAGAATGAAGCTTCATTAAAACACAGGCCCTCACATTCAAGTCACGTACTTGAATTCCTATGGAAGCAAACATTATAAGGGCATTCATTATGTTAATTAGTCTATCATATAGAAACAGTTGACATTATAAAAGAACTTGTCATAAATGTAAAATGAAAAACCATAGTACATATCAAAATTCATTAAATGAATAAACAACCAACAAACATACAATCCACAAGGCTCCCACTAAAGATGATCATTCATGTATCTAATACACATTGATCTAACATGACCATCATGCTTCCTTTGCGCAAGAGGCTTCGTTAGTGGATCCGCTATGTTTTCTTCAGTTGGTACTCTGCAAATGCTCACATCTCCTCGATCGACAATCTCTCGAATAAGATGGAACCGTCGATGTATGTGCTTGGAGCGCTAATGAGATCTAGGTTCCTTAGCTTGTGCAATAGCATCGTTGTTGTCACAGTAGAGAACTACGGGATCAATAATGCTAGGAACTACATCTAGTTCGCCGATGAATTTCCTAATCCATACAGCCTCCTTCGTCGCATTTGCTGCAGCGATATAGTCGGCCTCAGTTGTAGAATCAACAACTGTCTCTTGCTTGGAACTCTTCTAGCTTACAGCTAATCCATTAAGGCAAAATACAAAACCTGATTGGGACTTTGAGTCGTCCCTATCAGTCTGGAAGCTAGCATCTGTGTAACCCTTTACGACGAGATCTTCCTCTCCACCATACACCAAGAATTCATCTTTAGTCCTTCTAAAGTACTTTAAGATATTCTTGACTGCAATCCAGTGACTCTCACCAGGATCAGACTGATATCTGCTAGTCATGCTCAAAGCATAAGAGACATCGGGTCGAGTACATAACATTGCGTACATGATTTATCCAATTGCCGAAGCATATGGAATCAACTTCATGCGGTCCTTATCTTCCAAAGATTTTGGACACTGGTCCTTAGAGACTCACACCATGTGACATGGGTAAGAATCCTTTCTTGGACTCAAGCATGTTGAACCGTTTCAACACCTTCTCAATGTATGTACTTTGGGTCAAACACAACAACTTCTTCGCTCTATCTCTATAGATCCTAATACCAAGTATATAAGTTGCTTCACCCAAGTCCTTCATAGAAAAGCAGTCCCCTAACATGTTCTTAACAGCTTGCAGGGTCGGAATGTCATTTCCGATTAATAGTATGTCATCCACATACAAAATCAGGAAAACGACAATGCTCCCACTAATCCTCTTGTAAACACAAGGTTCATCCTCGTTCTTGATAAAACCAAACTCTTTGATTTTCTCATTAAAATGAAGATTCCAACTTCGAGAAGCTTGTTTCAATCCATAAATGGATCGATTCAACTTGCATATTTTAGTGGCTTCATTTGGAGATTCAAAACCCTCGGGTTGTGTCATGTACACTTCCTCAAGGAGGTTTCCATTAAGGAAAGCCGTTTTGACATCCATTTGCCAGATCTCGTAGTCATAATACGCAAGAAGAATTCTGATGGACTTGACCATGGCTACAGGGGAAAAGGTCTCATCATAGTCAACACCATGAACTTGCCTGAAACCTTTAGCCACCAGCCGGCCTTTGAATGTCTGTACATTCCCATCCATGTCGGTCTTCTTCTTGAAGACCCACTTGCACCCTATGGGTCATACCCCTTCAGGTGGTTACACTAAAGGCCAAACTTGGTTTGCATACATGGAGTCCATTTCAGATTTCATGGCCTTAAGCCACTTCTCGGAGTCAGGTCCACACATAGCCTCTTGATAGGTTGCATGCTCATCATCATGATCCATAAGCAACACGTTACCTATTTGAGACACGATAAATCCATATCTCCCAGGCTCAAATCTTGGTCTATCAGATCTACGCAGGACTTGTGTTTCTTGAGCAGGCTCTCTAGCTACAACAACTTGTAGTCCTTGCTCAGGTTCTAAAATCCGTTCAGCTATTGTTTGTGGTTCTTGAACTTCTTCAAGTTCCACCTTTGCAGTCTTTCTGGATAAGAACTCTTTCTCCAAAAAGATGCCAGTCCTTGCGACAAACACTTTGCGCTCGGACGGCAGGTAGAAGTAATACCCTTTGGTTTCCCTAGGATATCCCACAAGATAACACTTATCCGACTTGGGTTCCAGCTTGTCAGGCATTTGATGTCGCACGTATGCCTCACAACCCCAAATCTTAATAAAAGACATACTATGACGCTTCCCAGTCCATATCTCATTTGGTGTCTTTAGAACCGTTTTTGTTGGAGAATGATTCAATGTGAAAGCAGCAGTCTCTAAAGCAAATCCCCAAAAGGAAACGAGCAAATCTGCATGACTCATCATCGACCGTACCATGTCTAACAAAGTATGATACCTCCTCTCAGACACACCATTATGTTGTGGTGTTCCAGGTGGAGTGAGCTGTGATACAATACCACATTCTCTCAGATGATCACGACACTCATGACTTAGATATTCGCCACCTCGATCAGATCAGAGTGCTTTTATCCTTTTTCCCAATTGGTTCTCTACTTCATTTTTAAACTCTTTGAACTTTTCAAAGGTTTTGGATTTGTTCTTCATAAGAAACACATATCCGTATCTACTGAAATCATCAGTAAATGTAACGAAGTAGTAGTACCCACCCCTAGCCATAGAACTCATGGGTCTGCATACATCACTATGTATTACACCCAAAAGATCATCAACCCTCTCAGTATGACCAATGAAAGGGACTTTAGTCATTTTGCCCAATAAGCAAGACTCGCATCTCTCAAATGATTCATAATCAAATGAGTCTAATAATCCACCTTTATGGAGCTTAGATATGCGTTTCTCATTTATATGGCCCAAATGACAATGCCAGAGATACGTAGGATTCAAGTCATTTGTTTATAGTATTTTAGTATTTTTTATGTTATAGATCAGATTGTTTAAGTTCAAAACATATAAACCATTAAACAATTGGGCAACGCCATAACAAACATTATTTATATAAATAGAACAACAATTGTTATTTATAATAAAAGAGAAACCAATCATGTCCAAACATGAAATAGATATGATGTTCCTAGTTATAGCAGGAACAAAATAACAATTATCAAGTTCAATTACAAGCCCAGTGGGCAAAGAAAGACGATAAACACCAACGACAATGGCAGCAACTCTTGCTCCATTTCCAACACGCAGGTCTATCTCTCCTCTACCCAGCATTCTTCTCCTTGTCAGTTCCTGCACATTTGTACAAATGTGAGAACCACATCCGGTATCCAATACCCGAGATGAAGGAGCAGAAAGGTTTATTTCTATAACAAATATACCTGAAGTGGAAGTCATACGTCTCTTCTTCTTTTGCAGATACTCAATGTAGAGGGGACAGTTCCGCCTCCAGTGTCCTGCCTTACCACAATGGTGGCACTTCCCTTCCTTGGCCAGACCTTTCTTTTTCAGTGCAGAAGACTTGGGATCAAGAGGAGACTTAGATCCAATCTTCGTCTTCTTGAATCCCTTGGCCTTGCCCTTGCTCTTGTGCACCATCAGTATGGGGCAGGCAGGCTTGACCTTCTTCATATTGATCTTGGCAGTTCTCATCATGCCTAGGAGCTCGGGCAGTGTCTTGTCAATTTCATTCATATTGTAATTTAAGACAAACTGCTCATAACTGTCCGGCAACGATTGCAGGATCAGATCAGTGGCTAACTCTTGGCCCAACAGGAACCCCAGTCTTTCAAGGTTCTATATATACCCAATCATCTTGAGTACATGAGTTCCTACTGGGTCCCGAGCTCCCATATTACACTGAAACAATGCCCTGGATATATCAAATCTCTCTTGGCGAGCTTGCCCTTGAAACATTTTCTTCAGGTGCTCCACCATCTCGTAATAGCTCATGTTCTCATGTTGCTTCTTAAACACAGAGTTCATGGTTATGAGCATGAGACATTCAATATCCAAGGAGTCATCTCCATACTTCTTATAAGCATCTTTATCTGCACGAGATGTAGTAGAGGCTGGCTCCTCGGGGGGATCTTCTTCAAGGACATAGAGCTTACGCTCTTGCCTGAGAACAATTCTCAGGTTCCTGAACCAGTTTAGGAAATTTGTCCCATTGAGCTTATCCTTCTCAAGGATGGCTCTCAGGGACAACGTGGAGTGTGAAGTATTGCCATGAAAATTCTACAAAATAATGCAAAGTTTATTTAGTACTATGTTTCAAAATACATTTTTTTTTATTTTAATAAGGACTTTAATTAAATACTCCCACTATTTTATTCAAATTGATAACGCTTCATATCAATTCGGAGAGTTTATGCGAGCTACTCTCTTAGTGGACAAGATCCGTATTTCACTAACACAATAAGTCCGCTTTGGCGTTCCTCTCATAATGCGGTTATTTAGGTAGGCAACACTTGCCAATTGCATCACTATGCAACTCTTGTATGGTTGGTGAATAACTCTTTATTCGCATCCATCATATGGTGCATGCCAACCCATTGCCTCTAGGCACTCAACTTTTGAGGTCACCCAGTTAAGTTAGACCGATGTCGACAGTGGGATATCACAATTATCCGCTCGCACCCTTACTAAGATAGATTAATGCACCTTGCTTTGGCAAGCCAACACTTCATCGATCGAGGCAGGAAGAGTGTCATCCATCGGAAGGCATTCGAATACTTAATATTGGATAAGGGATTTTATTTATAAAATTGATTAACAATTCATCAACGTGCACTTAAAAATACAACATTCACAACCAAATACATCCCTGAAGTGCACAAAACAAAATTATCAATGCTTGATAAAAAAGGGCTAAATCTGAGCATTTAGAACACTCTAAATCTCCAGATTTACATGCATTTGACACATGTAAAACAACTCCACTTATGCAGTAGACAAGCTCGTCTCTCAATGTCAGATTCAAAATCTAAAACATTTGGTTTCACAAACCAATTAGAGGGACGATTACTGCAAAGGAGACACAATTTCTGAAATAATGAAATCGCAACGCAATCACATGCATTCCTGGGAGTTTTTCTAGTCTAGAACATTTCTTCGAAAATCAAACATCCAGGTAGAAATCCAGATATTTAGAACACTTCTAAATTTTTTATTTACATGCATTAGATTGCAACATGGCTTTGATACCACTGTTGGGTTTTTCTTAATACCATTTCAAAAATGATAATACAACATATCACATATGCGCGGCGGAACAAATAACTAGAACAACCCTAAACAGTTATAAGGAACTTGCAATTTCACTGATTCAAGAAATAAAACAATAACCACAACATTTGCAGAGATAATACCTGAAGGGGGTTGAGTCTATACTCAACCGAGATGCTCCAATGTCAGATTCAAGATGCTGTGGCTGAGTTCCTTGCACAAAAATGGATCTGCACCTCTATAGTAGTCCACACGAGCACTGGAGAACCCTAGCCTCTTGTCACACAAGATCTAGGTCGGAGAAGAACTGTCCTCTACGTCTTCCACGGACTGCTAGGTCCGACTATAGGAAGAGGCGACAGTGGCGGCGGGATCGACCGGTCGGAACACTTCCTTCCGGGGCTACAGGAGGAACTCTTCCGCCGCTCTCACTTTTTTTTTGCAAAATAGATTGCATCAGTTAGGTCAAAAGAATCACATTCTTTTATACCCACGCGCAAAAAGGAGCTATCCGCACAGCCACGACTTTAAGTGAAGAAAACAGAATTCGTCGAACTGCGTTCGACGAACTGACTTGCATTCGTCAAACGCGCTGGCCGTTCGTCGAATGCGCTGGCCGTTCGTTGAACAGGCTCACCGTTTGTCGAACGCGCTCGTCATTCGTCGAATTCTAGTCTCAGCGGTCGAAGAATAACAGTCTCAGCGGTCGACTAACACCAGTCTCAGCGGTTGATAAAAACCTTCAGTTCGACGAACTGATCACTGCGTTCGACGAATGCTTTCAGTTCGACGACATTAATTGCTAAGTACAAACTAATGTCAGGTTTCAATGAGTCATAAACACAGTCCTATGCACTGTAATCCCTCATTATGTATACCAAGGTGTTGACTCATGTGAAATCCGTATATTGGGGTGTACTTCATATTCAAACGCTATGGAGAAGCAAGATGAAGTAGTTGATGTGTTCAGGACTGGAAGAAATTTATTCAAGTCAATTCATCGAGTACACTTGAGAAGACTCGATGAATTCGTCGAGACATCTCGAGAATACTCAATGAATTTGTCGAGACATCTCGAGTGGAATAAATGAATTTGTCGAGATCACTTGATAAGTCTCGACTAATGTCTTAAGTCTTTTTCGTCGAGTAATAAAGTGTTCACTCAAGAACACTCGACAAATTCATCTAGTGGTCTGCTGGTTTCTTGAGAACACTCGACGAATTTGTCGAGTGGTCTGCTGGTTTCTCGTGAACACTCGACATATTCGTCGAGTGTTCTCGATGAATTTCTTGAGTGATCTCAGATATAGTTTCTTCCCGTCTCAGCTTTCTGCTAAGTTGTTTTCGTCGAGTATTCATGAAGTTTTCGTCGAGTCAATAAGTGAATTCGTCGAGTGGTCAATGATTACACGAATTCACTCGATGAATGAAAATAGAGCGGTTTCTTTTTAAATGTGCAGATGGAATTTCTATTTTAGGTCTTCACCATATACAGTACACGTGGAGGTCCTTCCTTATATTTCATTTATAGGAGAAGGATTCCTATAAATACTTAAGGGTTATTTCTTCTAACCCTAATCGTGCTCAAATCTAGAAATCGTGAATCGTCTGTCGACTTCTTCTTTTTTCGCAAAAGGTCTTTCTTGCTGCCGACAAGTCTCTTGCACGATCCTTCTCAAAGAAAAGATTCAACTAGATCTCTGATCTCTGATTTCCTCAAGTTCTTTTCAGATCTAGTTGACTCCTCAGTTTTCAAATCCAGTTCTACAAAGATAAGATTTCTTTCTTCTTCCTCTTTCAAGTTTAAGGCTTTCTTTTCAATCAAGGAAGAAGAAGACAAATTTCAGATCTGAAGAAAGATCTCCTAGAGATCTAAGAAGAATGTTGTCAATCTATTTGTGTATTATAAGAACCTTTACATATTTTCGTAGGAAGTTTTTCTTCTGAGTTTTTTTAGATCCTAGTTTAGAGGATCGAGTATAGGAGAGGTTGTTTTCTGAGTTTTTGTAGGAGAGTTTGTTCTCCGAGTTTGTAAGAAGTTTTACTTCTGAGTGTAGGATTTGAGCCTCCGAGTTTGTAGGGGATGTGGTATCTGAGTTTGTAGGAGTTGTATGCTCCGAGCTGTAAGATTGTTTCAATCTGAGATTAGTGAAGTAACCTAGTCTAGCCGGGAGTGTTAGATAGGTGAGGCGAGAAAGTGGACGTACCCTTTCCAGGGAACCACTATAAATCCTTGTGTTTGTGTGTGCTCTTTATTTTTGTGTGCTTTTCTTTAAAGTTTTTAATTACACATAAAAGCCATAGAATTCACCTATTCAACCCCTCTAGGAGATTTAGGTAGCAACTAGATACTTTCAATTGGTATCAGAGGTAGGTTGTTCGTTAAGAGGTTAACACCTTGAACAAAGTCCTCCATCTAGTTGCCTAAAGACACCATGTCTGGAATAGACAAAAACAAGGATTCTTCCATGAAGTTGCCGGTGTGCACAAAAGAGAACTTTCCGATGTGGAAGGAAAGGGTCAGATTCTACATGGAAGCCATCGATCCAAGAATTTTTTAGATTGTTGAAGAAGGTCCTCATGTTCCTATGAAAGCACCTACCATAAATCCAAACGTGCAAGTTCCTAAGAAGATGTGGGATTTAACAAAGGACAAGATTGCTATTGTAGGCTTGGACAAGAAGGCAAAGAACATCATTGCCAGTGTAGTGGATGACTCCATGTTGCAGAATCTTTTTCACTGCAAGTCTGCCAAAGAGATGTGGTATTCTCTTGTTGTCTTGATGGAAGGTATAGAAGAAGTCAGAGATGATCGTAAATCTCTGCTAAATCAAGAGTACGAAGCATTCAAGAAAGACCCAAGAGATAACATATTAGATACCTACGAGAAATTCTTCAAAATTGTCAACGGTATAAGGAATTATGAATGAGAATTCACCGTTAGAGAACTAAATGACAAGTTCTTGAGATCCCTGATGAAAGAATGGGATACCAAGGCAATCACTATAAGAGAGTTTGACAAGATAGCTACATTGGAGCATCAGATCTTATTTGGGAAGCTTCTTTCCCATGATGAAAGTGGAGGTTAGATATTAAGTTACTATAGAGGGGGGGGGGGGGGTGAATAGAGTATTAAAAACTTTTCTTAGTTTTTATAGAGGAATTAAAATAGTGTTACATATATGTGTAAGCAGTGTGAGATATATATAAATAGAAAAATTGAATAAGTAAAAGCACACAGCACAACACAGAGAAATAAACAAACACAGAGGACACAAGGAAATATAGTGGTTCCCCAATAAATCTGGGTAGTCCACTCTTCTACCACCCTTGGTAGGAATCCACTAGGAGAGTTGATCAGGTGCCCAAGCACCAAGGTGATTTTGATCAGGTGTCCACACACCACAGAGCTTTTGTTCAGGTGCTCAAAACAAACTAAATTTTTTGATCAGGTGTCTTGCCACCAAGGAGTTACACTTTTGAAGGGAGTATTAACCCTGTACAAGAGAGGTGAGAAAGCGTTTATGGAGTTCTTCTCTATCAAGATGCTGAGAGAAGACTCTAGTGGATTTGTTGTAAAGCTCCCCCTGTCTGATTGAAATATTTGACAGATGGTGGAGAAGCTTTCTATTGAGATAGAAATCTTCTGTAGCAGATTGATCTGGAAGAAGTATTTCTTCAGATTCTTTGTTGCTCTTTTAGAAGACTTGAACTTGCAGCAGATAACTGAGAGTTTGATCTTTGAAGAAGATGTTCTCAGAGAAAATGGTGATTGCTGCTTGAGGAAGAAGAAGACTGAGAATATTTTGCTGAGTATTCTTCTTTTCTTTCTCTATACTTGTTGTTGTACTCACTCTGTATTCTGTAAGAATGTTTTTGAAATCTGTCGAAAAATATGAGACAATAAAGTCTATCTTGATATATTCTCTTTTTGGAATAGAATATGGAATAACAACAAAGACCAAACGACTTTGGCAGGTCCTTTAAATCCTTAGCCGTGAAATACTCCTTAGCATTAATTGTCAACGGCTATCTTTGCCTTGGAATAAAGGAAAGAAAGGAATATATTCAAAGAATATAATATCCTTATTTAACTGACTTGAATACGTCCAAATATATTGAATATATCTGTTAGAGTCGTCGATCTGTGTTCAGAGAACTGACAAATAACTGATCTTTAAGAATTAGAAACTCTGGGGACTGTATTTGTCGAACTGAGCTTCAATAAAGAATTTGTCTAGCGCTGGCTGGAATTCGTCGAACGCTGCTCAGAGAATGTCGAGCGCTGGCTGGAAATCTGTCGAGCGCTGGCTGGAAATTTGTCGAGCGCTGGCTGGAAATCTGTCGAGCGCTGGATGGAAATCTGTAGAGCGCTGACTGGAATTCGTCGAGCGCTGGAAGCCATCTGTCGAACGTCGCTAGCCATTTGTCGAACGCTGGGAACTTTATTTTTCCTTAGGTTCTAGCTAATCTAACAGCCTAAAGACTTGACCCTTAAACTAAACAATGGGGACAACTTGATCCTAGGTCAACATATAGTGATCCTAGCCCAAATCAGTAATAGGGTTGTTCCAATAATCTCCCCCTATTTGGGTTAGGATACTATTTGACAATCAATCAAATAAATACATCAGAAAAATAAACAGCAGAGCATAAAAATATCTGACAGAATGTAAATTCATTTCAGCAGATAGAATAGAATGTAGCGCTCTGAGTTTATAAACTTTACAATCAAAATGTCAAACAAGAACAAAATAAAGTCTGAACCTTTTTCACTTCTTTGCTGAGGAAGGCTTGAAGATAATTTTTCTGTTAGGATCTTCAGATTTCTTCTTACTCAAATAGAGATCCTGAGCTCCCAGAATAGTTTGAGATTTCCTTTGAATAACTACTACTTGTGGGTGCTGGATCAAAAATTCTTCAGCATTGAACAGATTCTTTGATTTATACTTTTCAAAAATTCTTTTCTTCTATACTCTGACATGGTTGAATATTGAGAATAATCTTTTCCTTCAGCTTTTGCTTTATTTATTTGAGCTGTGGAAATTTTCTCCTTGAATCTAGCCATCTGAGCTATTTCTTCAGCTTCTGTATCAACAGGTGAATAAGGCCTTTCATCAGAATTAATGGCCTGCAATGAAGGTTGGTCAGAAGGAGTATTTCTTTGCCTGTGCAAGGATCCATCAGATACATGATATTTGTATTCTATGGAAACATTTCTGGAAGAATTTGAAGGAGGTCTTGAAGACCTTGAACTCTGATAACCACTCGTGCTAGCTGGTCTCCTTGATTGCTGAGAGGGAAACTTCTGAGAGGGAGAAAAGGGTGCTGCTGAACCTGCTGCTGGAGGAGGAGGAGGAGGATGATTATATTTGACAGGCTTGTCAGAATAATAACCAGTCTTCCTCATCTTCTTTCTTCTTTTGTTCTCATTCCTGGAAAACTTCATCCATTATGGGGTATCTTTATCAAGAGGAATGTTATGAAGAATATAATAGGGACTTTCATTTTCTGGATTAGGAGGCTTAGGGACAGCCTTTGACTTAATTTTTCTTTTCTTTCTCTTCTTTGATGATATATCATCAGAATTAGAAGATGACATTGGTTCATCATATAAAGCATCTACCAATTTAAGAGCTTTAATCTTTTGCTCTTCAACTTCAAAAGCAGCATCTTCAGCTTTCCAGATTTCATCAAAATCAGGAATTGGAGATTCATCAAAAGCAAAGGTTGGAACGACAAAGCCTTTGAAACTTTCTTCTGAAATAACAACTGATACTTCTGCTTGACTTTGAACTTGAACTGAATTAGTAACTCGTTCAACAATCTGAACTGTAAAACTTTTGATAATCTTTTTCAACAAAACTTTATCTATGGGAGCAGTGTATGGAACAATTGCTCTAGAATACTAATGATATTTTGGCAAAACTGAGTAAACTGAACTGAACTTAGACAGCAGATGAATGATATCTAAAGAAGGATGAATATAGATATTATTTATTTCCTCTATGACTGGAAATTCTGAAACTTCAAACATTTCTAAATCATAAACTGAATCTTCAACAAAAACTGGAGCCTCTGAAACTACTGAATCTTTAACAAAAACTGGAGCCTCTGAAACTACTGAATCTTTAACAAAAACTAGAGCCTCTGATGCTAGAGCTTCTGGAGCTTCTTCATAAGGCATCTCCCCCTGCCTAGCTTTAGGGAAACCTGAATCTAGGCCCCTAGAAGAAGGGATAGAAAGAGAGGAAGGAATTGAAGATATTTTAGAAGATAATTCAGAAATGGCTGAAAGAACTGGAGCAAATTTTGCATCCAGGAGGGAGTCAAGATTAGAAAGAATATGATGGACTGGAGCAAGTTTTGCATCCAGTAGAGAATCTAGTTTAGGAAGAATGTGATCAAATACTTGATCATCTACAGATTGGAAATATGCAAATAGAAATTCTGGTGGATGAGATGAAGATGATTGAGAAGTGGATGGAATGGAAGTTGGTACAAAGATGTTTGTGACATTTGCAGATTGTGTAGGGATGTCTGGATGAATAGGGCATGAATGATGTATGGGTGACTGATGGTCATCATGCATGGGAGATGAAGGTGGAGAAGTATGAGGAGGTAGAAGAGCAAATGAAGGAGGTGGAATGTCATCAATGGGTGTGGGAGAATTTGGAGGTGAAAATTGTGCAGGGGAAATATGCTGAGGTGAAGATGGGTGAGGAGGAGAAGGAATAGAAGGAGGAACTCCTGGAAGGGTTGGGGAAGTACCTGGATCAGTCCTGGTGCCTTCAAAAGCTTTCTTTGGTGCAACTGCTCCTGGGTTCTTCTTGGGAATCACCCTGTCCCACTTTGCAAAGAGAGCTGAGGTCAGCCTCTTGCTAGCATTTATTGTTACTTTAGGTGAGACCAGAAGGTCTTGATGCTTTTCCTGCAGAACAATACCAATAATTCTTCCAAAAGATACATTATCTTTAGTAACTTTCTTCTTAATCAATTCAAACAGAATTGATCCCCAATTAACTTTCTTCTTGTCCATCAAGGCCACCATCAATAGAAATTGGTGCCTTTTAATGTAATCATGACCCGTTGTTTTTCCTAACAAAACCTTTCCAACAATATCTGACAAAAACTTGTATTCCAAGGACAAGTTTTTCTTAAGCAAATGATTAGGGTTTCCAGTAGAATGACCCATTTTAATCAAAGCTTCACCATATTCAACAGAGCTCAGCTCTACATCATCATCACCATTGATGAAACCAAAAACTTCAGATAAAATGGTTGGGGAAAGAGAAACCTGATGACCTGAGATTGTTCCGATTAAACTTTCATCTTCTGGTTTAGCCGTGTAAACCTATTCTTTTATTTCTGCAGTATGTAACTTTATCCTGGTGGTCATGAACTTCTTCAACTGTTGTTCTTCAAAAATGAAGAATATATTGAAAAACCTGATCTGATTGAGCAAATGATTCTGTGTCGATGTCAAAACCTGCGTTGAACTTCATTGAATAGAGAGCGGCTTGAGAAATCGCCATTATTACCTGCAAGAGAGAAAAAGATCAAGTGCAGAGGGGAACTGGAGGGAAACGATTTCTGTAGGCGCAATCTATTAAGAAAAAAATAGAGATTATATAGACCGGAGAAGGGCACGCATTTGTGGAGCGATGTTCGGCAAAAACCTAATAAAAATCAGAAGTCGAAAAGACTTTAGGTCTCCGTCAGACAGCGTTCGACAAAAATATCTTTTTTGTCGACCACCGTTCGACATGTGAAATTTTCTTTATTGATTCTGAAGTTAAAAGGTTTTGTCGACCATCGTTCGACAAATGATTCAAATTCGTCGTCCTCCGTTCGACAAATTGAGGGGATAAATAGAAAACATAATTTTTTAATAGATTGAGTCTCCATCTATCATTCCTATTTGATTTATAAAGAAGATATGCTTCTTTTCATCCAATGGCTTGGTGAAAATGTCAGCTCTTTGTAAATCAGTAGAAATAAATTGTAGGCAAATTTTATTTTTATCCACATTATCCCTAAGGAAGTGGTGCCTAATTTCTATGTGTTTAGTCCTACTATGGAGAACTGGATTTTGTGCTATAGATATTGCACTAGTATTGTCACAAAATATAGTTGAATTATTTAAGTTGACACCATAGTCTAGAAGTTGATTTTGTATCCACAACATCTGTGAGCAGCAACTGCCAGCAGCTATGTATTCAACTTCAGTTGTTGATGTTGACACAGATGTTTGTTTCTTACAAAACCAAGACACAAGCCTATCACCAAGAAACTGACAAGTTCCTGACGTGCTCTTCCTGTCTACTCCGCATCCTGCATAATCTGAATCTGAGAATCCAGTTAATTCAAATTCAGATGTTGTTGGATACCAGAGACCAAGATTAGGGCAACCCTTTATATATCTCAAAATTCTTGTTAGCAAAATTATATGAGATTCTTTGGGGTTAACTTGAAACCTAGCACAAATTCAGGTAGCAAACATTATGTCAGACCTACTAGCTGTTAAATAAAGTAAAGAGCCAACAATTGCTCTATATACTTTTGAATCAACAGGTTTCCCTGATTCATCATTATCAACAACACCATTTGAGGGCATGGGTGTTTTCATGGTGGAAGAATCAGACATACTAAATCTTTTCACTAATTCCTTAGCATACTTAGATTGGGATATGAAGATTCCATTTGGAGTTTGCTTCACTTGAAGACCAAGGAAGTATTATAGCTCACCCATACTACTCATTTCAAATTTAGATTGCATTAGATTAGAAAATCTTTTGCACAAATTTGAATCAGTAGAGCCAAAGATAATATCATCTACATATATTTGAACTAGCAAAGTTTTATTTTTATGTATCCTGAAAAATAGGGTTTTATCTACTATGCCCCTACAGAAATTGTTTTCCAAAAGAAAACTAGCTAAAGTCTCATACCATGCTCTGGGAGCTTGTTTGAGACCATAGACGGCTTTCTTAAACTTAAATACAAAAGAGGGTTGAGTTGGAGAGATGAAACCTAGTGGTTGTTCCACATAGACTTCTTCCTTGATTTCTCCATTCAAAAAGGCACTCTTCACATCCATTTGATAAACTCTGAACTTTTTATATGCAGCAAATGCAAGAAAGATTCTGATTGCTTCAAGTCTTGCAACATGAGCAAAGGTCTGATCATAGTCAATGCCTTCTTCCTGTGAATATCCTTGGGCTACCAATCTTGCTTTGTTTCTTACAATGTTTCCTTGTTCATCTAGCTTGTTCCTGAAGACCCATTTAGTGCCAATGACAGGATGGCCCTTTGGTCTTGGAACTAAATCCCATACTTTGTTTGTCTCAAACTGATTGAGTTCCTCTTGCATAGCAATGATCCAGTTGGGATCTTGTTCTGCATCTTGTAGAGATTGAGGTTCAATCCGAGAGAGAAAATATGTGTGCATCATATTCTGATTTTCTTGATTCCTTGTTTGCACACCTGCTGAAATATCACCATTAACTTGTGATATTGGATGATCTCTAACTGTGATGTGGTCAATAGTTGGAGCTGGTTCAGCAATGTTATCTTCTTGGGGAATTTGTTCAGTTGCTATATTTTGTGAAGAAAGATCTGCTATTATCTGTTCTGAACTTTCAGCAAAATTTGGGAGATTTTCTTCTTCACTCTCTTCAGCATTCTGCTGTTCAGGATTCAGAATTCCCTCTTTATGTAGAGCTAATTGATCTAGCTGCTTACATAATATAGGTACCTGCAGATTTTCTATGGTAGAAGGAATCTTCTCCTTGTAAAACATATTAGTTTCATCAAAAGAGACATGCATAGATTCTTCTATTTTAAGAGTAGATTTATTATAAATCCTATATGCTTTACTGATTAGTGAATAACCTAAGGAAATTCCTTCATCTGATTTTGGTTCAAATTTCCTAAGGTATTTCTTATCATTATTGTGAATGAAACATCTACAGCCAAATGCTCTAAAATAGTTAACTTTAGATTTCTTCCCTTTAAGTAATTCATAAGGAGTCTTTCCCTTAAGTTTGTGTATCAAACTTCTATTCAGAACATAATTTGTTGTGCTAACAGCCTCTGCCCAAAAGGATAGGGGCAAATTAGCATCTGCAAGCAATGTTCTTGTTGATTCAATTTGAGTTCTATTTTTCCTTTCAACTACCCCATTTTGTTGAGGAGTTCTAGGAGCTGAGAAGCAATGCATGATACCTTCCATATCACAAAATTCTTGCATAAGAAGAGACTCAAACTTAGTGCCATGATCACTTCTGATCAATGCAACTACAGTAGAGTACTCAATCTGTATACTCTTAAGAAAGTCTGTAAGAACTTTAAAGTTATCTGACTTTTCTCTCAAAAAGAACACCCAAGTGAATCTAGAGAAGTCATCTACAATAACTAGAGTGTAAGACTTCCCCCCTAAACTCTTTATTGCTATAGGTCCAAAAAGGTCCATATGTAGCAAATATAAGATTCTAGGTGAATCACTTTTAGATAATGATTTAAAGTTATATTTAGTTTGCTTGCCTATGTACAAATGTGGGAGGAAGACTTGCTGGAGCTTCTTTTCTCTTCTTTATCCTTTTTCTTTTCTTTCTTTTGATTTTTTGGACATTCTGTCAGGTAGTGTCCAGGTTTCCTGCAGCCATAACAAATAACCTCTTTAGGAGTTGATTTGTCATACCTTTGCTTTTCTCTTGATCTGGACTCTTTCTTTCTGAGGTCCTTCTTAGCCATTTTGTAAAATATCTTGGCTATGAGACTCATGAACTCCTCATATTTTGGAGTCTTTTCTTCTTCTGCATCAGCTGCTTTGAAAGCTATGCTCTTTTCTTTCTTTGTTGCTGGAGATGAAGTGGATGCTTCAGCTTCCCTGGATTTAATGAGCTGCTCATAGGATTTGAGCTTGCCCAACAATGCTTTAGTGGTAATCTCATTGAGGCTTCTGGCTTCCTTGATTGGCCAGATTCTAGAATCCCATGTGCTGGGGAAGCACATTAAGATCTTGTCATTGACCTCAGTGATAGAGATCACTTTATCCAAGGTCTTCAGCTCATTTATTATGAGGCTGAGCCTATTATACATATCAGCTACTGTTTCATTTTCTCCTTTCTTAAAATTCTCATACTGAAAAATGAGATGTGATCTCCTGTCTTTCCTTTCATCAGCAGATCCCTCAACCATGTTGTTGAGAGAAATCTATATTTCTCTTGCTGAGGTGCATTCCACCGCTCTCTGAAATATGTCATCAGACAAAGTTTGAGCCAGAATATTCATTGCTTTTGCATCTGCACTTCTTTGTTTCTTCTGTGCTTCTGTCCATTCTGGAGGTGGGACAACATGGTTGTCTGCTGTTGCTTCAGTACTTGCAGATGCTGAGGGAATAGGAGGTCCTGTCAAAATAACATTGAAGATTTCTTCATCAATATAATTCATGTACAATCTAATCCTTGCTTTCCATTGTGCAAACTTACTGAGATTGCACATAGGAGGTCTTGTGCTCGAATACTCTTTGTTTTGTGCCATGAGTTTTAAACAAAAGATAAAATGAAAAAGAACTCTGAGAGAATTTAAGATCTAATTGATCTTTGTGATTCTGGTGTTAGCCTGTAAAGAATCAACTACCTCTGATACCAATTGAAAGTGGAGGTTAGATCTTAAGTTACTCTAGAGGGGTGGGGGTGAATAGAGTATTAAAAACTTTTCCTTAGTTTTTATAGAGGAATTAAAATAGTGTTATATATATATATGTGTAAGCAGTGTGAGATATATATATATATATATATATATATATATATAAACAGAAAAACTGAATAAGTAAAAGCACACAACACAACACAGAGAAATAAACAAACACAGAGGACACAAGGAAATATAGTGGTTCCCCAATAAATCTGGGTAGTCCACTCTTCTACCACCCTTGGTAGGAGTCCACTAGGAGATTTGATCAGGTGCCCAAGCACCAAGGTGATTTTGATCAGGTGTGCACACACCACAGAGCTTTTGTTCAGGTGCTCAAAACCAACTAGATTTTTTGATCAGGTGTCTTGCCACCAAGGAGTTACACTTTTGAAGGGAGTATTAACCCTGTACAAGAGAGGTGAGAAAGAGTTTATGGTGTTCTTCTCTGTCAAGATGCTGAGAGAAGACTCTAGTGGATTTGTTGTAAAGCTCCCCCTGTCTGATTGAAGTATTTGACAGATGGTGGAGAAGCTTTCTATTGAGACAGAAATCTTCTGTAGCAGATTGATCTGGAAGAAGTAATTCTTCAGATTCTTTGTTGCTCTTTTAGAAGACTTGAACTTGCAGCAGATAACTGAGAGTTTGATCTTTGAAGAAGATGTTCTCAGAGAAAATGGTGATTGCTGCCTGAGGAAGAAGAAGACTGGGAATATTTTGCTGAGTATTCTTCTTTTCTTTCTCTATACTTATTGTTGTACTCACTCTGTATTCTGTAAGAATGTTTTTGAAATCTGTCGAAAAATATGAGACAATAAAGTCTGTCTTGATATATTCTCTTTTTGGAATAGAATAATCAAACTTTAATTCTTTCTTGGAATAACAACAAAGACCAAATGACTTTGGCAGGTCCTTTAATTCCTTAGCCGTGAAATACTCCTTAGCATTAATTGTCAACGGCTATCTTTTCCTTGGAATAAAGGAAAGAAAGGAATATATTCAAAGAATATAATATCCTTACTTAACTGACTTGAATACGTCCAAATATATTGAATATATCCTTTAGAGTCGTCGAGCTGTGTTCAGAGAATTGACAAATAACGGATCTTTAAGAATTAAAAACTCTGGGGACTGTTTTGTCGAACTGCGCTTCAATAAAGAATTTGTCGAGCGCTGGCTGGAATTCGTCGAACGCTGCTCAGAGAATGTCGAGCGCTGGCTGGAAATCTGTCGAGCGCTGGCTGAAAAATCTGTCGAGCGCTGGCTGGAAATCTGTAGAACACTGACTGGAATTTGTCGAGCGCTGGCAGCCATCTGTCGAATGCCGCTAGCCATTTGTCGAATGCTGGGAACTTAATTTTTCCTTAAGTTCTAGCTAATCTAACAGCCTAAAGACTTGACCCTTAAACTATACAATGGGGTCAACTTGATCCTAGGTCAACATATAGTGATCCTAGCCCAAATCTGTAATAGGGTTGTTCCAACACATGAACTAAAGCTCAGCATCAGGAAAGATGAGGAAAAGGGTAGCAAGACTTCTGGAAGGGAGAAGTCCGTAGCACTGATGGCCGAAGGGTAAAGGAAAGGTAAGATTGTGTCACTGGTAAGGACATAATCGTCAGATGAAGATGACGAGTATGTGGCTTGCTCCTCAAGCTCAGACATGTCCGATGGAGAGTTCTCCTTACTCTCCAAGCAATTCAAGAGATTGATAAACAAAAGGAAGCAGAGGAGAAGTCAATCCTACTCCTCCGATCATAGAAGATAAGACATGACAGTGAACATCACAAGAAAGGATACAACAATGACAGGTACAAAACTAAACCGAATAAATATATTTCTACTGATATTATTTTTCATTGTTGCAATAAGCCATGGCATATGATCGTGGAATGCCCCTACAAGAAGAAAGAAGGATCGATAAAGGAAGACAAGAAATCCTTCAAGAATAAGAAGGAGGAAAAGAGTTTCTTAGCTAAGAAGTCTAAGACTCTGAGCGATAGCGACTCAGATGAGTCAAGCTCAGACGAGGAAGCCTACTTCGGGCTCATGCCTCAAACCGACGAGGAAAATTATGACACCCCTTATGAGGGGAAGGTAAACTCTTATACTCCTCTTTCTGAATCTGAGACGGATTCCATTGCGGATGAAGGCTATTCCTCTGAGTAAGACTCACCTATACTAGTTCAATATAGAGCCCTATTGAAGGGATTTGACAAAGGTCGCATGGTAGTCAAATCTCAGGCAAAAGAAATTGAGTCTCTCAAGGCTGTGGAATCAGATTTGAGGGAAGAAATTGAAAAATTAATTCCCTTCAGAGATGATGTCCAACTCTTGAAAGACGAACTAAAAAGCTCTACCGAACTGGTAAAGCTGAAGGAGAAATCTATAAATGAGTTGGAAGGAAAGTTAGTGGTTGAAAGGAAACTAGTAGAAAGCTTCTCCAAACCAAAGGCCATCCTTCCTCTTATTGATTGTTTTTCATCTCTTGCGAAGGGTATCGGTATCGGTCATGAGATCGAGAAAAGTAAGGCTGCTAAGAAAAGGGCTGTTAATGGTAAGGGTAAGGCGAAACAAAGTCAACCTTCATTCAAGAAGTAGTTTTTCCGACAAACAACTATGACTTTGAAATATCTTATGGTCACTTTACGAGACCAACTCACGTTGAGTCGAATAAAAGTAACCAAGGATAGAGCTGTCCCCAAAACTCCGGAATGAATGCTCTCAAACCTCCTTACGAAGAGATAGTCCTTAAGGACTATGGTTCATTCATGCATGGACCGTCAGCTAAGAAAGCACAAAAAGTCAGAATTATTGCTACGAAACCACTTGAAAAGGACCCATGTGTTTGTTGCAATCACGAGGCTTCTACCTCCAAGTCGGTAGCTCCTGCTAGACCCCCCCCCCCCCCCCGTTCAAAGAGTTAAGTAGGAGAGGAAAAGAAGGTACAACAAATTTGACTATTGGTGTTGTGGCAAAGTTGGTCACTTCGCCATAGATTGTTGGTTTAATGTAATGAATTTTAGGACTCCACTAGTTAATAATGCAAGGAAGACCACTCGCAATATTAACACTCTAAGTGGAAGTCGTCTAACAAGAAGTCAAGGACCCAAATCATTTTGGGTTCCTAAGGGAAATTGATTATTGATTGTAGGTATGTCCAAAGGCCAACAACACACCTATCTGGTATTTGGACAGTGGATGTTTGCGGCACATGACCGGAATAAGAAGCCCGTTGCAAAATTACACCCCAATCAAGGATGGTCCAAAGGTTATCTTTCGTGGATCTGATCGGGGAATCACAAAAGGCTACAGTATGATTACCAACGATATAGTCTCTTTCACAGACGTAGCTTATGTTAAGGGATTACAACATAATCTTATTAGCATAAGTCAATTATGTGATAAAGGCTATATGATTGAGTTCTACAAGGACAAGTGCTTGATAAAATCGTATGATACGTCAGAAACTATTTTAACAGGCACTCAGAGGAGAAATATTTTCTGCCTAAATTTTCTTTGTTTAGATTCTTCTATACCAGTGTGTTTTTTAGCAAAAGATAGTGCATCTCTTTGTGACCAATGGCACAAAAGACTAGCACATATTAATTTCAAAAATATAAGTATGTTATTTTCTCACAACTTAGTGCATGACGCACCTGATGTTAAGTGCATTAAAGAGAGACCTTTTCATGCATGCCAAATGGGCAAGCAGACTCGGGCTAAGTTTAAGAACATCATTGTCAAAGATTCTACCAGATGTTTATATCTGCTCATATGGATCTATTTGGTCCCATGCTAGTTAGGAGTTTAGGAGGTAAAGCTTACACACTCGTTATTGTTGATGACTACTCACATTTTGCTTGGGTATTCTTCCTGAAACACATGTCAGATACTTTTGACTCTTTCACTAATTTTGTTAGGCAAACCCAGAATGAACTAAACTGCTCTGTAGTCAAAATCAGAAGTGACCACGGAACAGAATTCATGTCTGGGGATATGACAGAGTTTTGTGAAAGCTTAGGTATCTTTCATGAGTTTTCCTCTCCTCGTACTCCACAATAAATTGGAGTTGCCAAGAGAAAGAATAGAACACTCATAGAGGCAAGCAGAACAATGTTGAATGATTCTTCTCTTCCGAAATATTTTTGGGCAGAAGCCGTCAACACTGCTTGTCACATGCAAAATAGAGCACTAATCAACAAGAATCATCGTAAGACACCTTATGAACTTCTAAAGGGCAGGAAACCAATTGTATCTTATTTTAGAATTTTTGGCAGTAAGTGCTTCGTACTTAATAATGGGAAGTATTAAAAAACTAAGTTTAGTGAAAAATGTTTTGAAGGTATTTTTGTAGGCTCTAGTAGCCATAGTAAGGCATATAGTATTTTCAACAAGAAAACTCTGGTTGTAGAAGAATCCATAAATGTTGTATTTGATGAGGCGAGTATGCTTCACAGCAGCTCTTCTAGTGTTTTTATTGAAGATGCAGGTGCAAGTTTAAAACTAAAGGAACTTAACTTAGAAGAAGTCGTTAAAGAAGATGCTCCAAGGATAGTTTCAGTGAATATTCCAACCACACCTGAAGAAGAAGAATCTCAAGAAATAAAAGACGTACCAAAAGTAAAAGAACCTAATATTAGGGAAGATGCAAGGAACCTGGTGATCAGACAATAGAGAGATCACCCAGCAAATCAAATCATCAGAGATACCAGAGTCAGAATAAGGACAAGAAGAGGTACAACTAACGAAGTCTTGCATTTAAGTTTTCTTTCGCAGATTGAGCCAAATAAATTTGATGAGGCAAAAGAGGATGCTTTATGGATTATTGCAATGCAAGAGGAGCTCAATCAATTCAGAAGATGCAAAGTTTGGAAGCTGGTGCCAAGGCCCAAAGGTCAGAATGTTATCGGAACAAAATGGGTTTTCAGAAATAAACTTGATGAAAACGGTGTGATCATTAAGATTAAGGCTAGACTTGTTGCCCATGGTTACTGATAAGAAGAAAGGATCGAATTCGATCAAACTTATGCTCCAGTGGCAAGACTCAAAGCGATTAGGTTGTTTCTAGCGTATGTTGCTCACAAGGGATTTAAGGTCTATCGAATGGACGTGAAGTCAGCCTTCCTTAATGGTAATCAAAAGGAAGAAGTATACGTAGAATAACCTCCATGTTTTGTTGATTCCTCTTTCCCTGATTATGTTAATTTATTACGAAAAGCTTTATATGGTCTAAAATAAGCACCCCAAGCTTGGTATGACACCCTCTCTAGCTTTCTTCTTGAGAATAAATTCACAAGAGGAAAGATAGATAAGACATTATTTCTTAGGGAAGTAAAATGCAAGATTTTGCTAGTGCAAATCTATGTCGACGATATTATCTTTGGATCTACGGATGATCACCTTTGCAAAAAGTTCTCTAACTTGATGCAAGGGAAATTTGAAATGAGTAGTATGGGCGAGCTGAAGTATTTCTTAGGACTTCAAGTGAAACAATCTGAAGATGGAATTTTTAACTCTCGGACAAAGTTCACAAAAGAGTTAATTAAGAAATTCAGAATGGAGAATGCAACATCAATGAGGACTCCAATGAGTTCAACTATGACTCTGGACAAGGATGAGAAAGGGAAACCATTTGATGAAACCAAGTACAGAAGCATAATTGGATCCTTGCTCTACATTACTGCCAGTAGACTGGACATAATGTTTTCAACATGTGTGTGTGCTTGATTTCAGGTGAACTCTAAGTAATCTCATTATGCCACTGTAAAGAGGATTTTGAGATACCTTAAAGGCACACTGAATCTTGGCTTATGGTACCCAAGAAGTAATGACTTCGAGCTAACCGGTTTTTCAGATGCTGATTTCGCAGGTAGCAGGGATGACAGAAAAAGCACCTCCGGGACATGCCAATTCCTTGGAAGGAGGCTTATTTCTTAGAGTAGCAAGAAGCAGAATTGTGTAGCAATTTCAACAACTGAATCAGAGTATATCTCTGCAGGCAGTTGTTGTGCACAACTTCTATGGATCAGGAATCAACTAGAAGACTACAACTTGAAGTTGAAGGAGATTCCCATGTTCTATGACTCATCAAGTTCCATAGCAATTGCTAATAATCTAGTCTCTCATAGACGGACAAAACACATAGAGATACACTATCACTTCATCCAGGAGTTTTGGAGAATAAGGACATCAACCTCAGTTATGTCCCGATGGATAAGCAAATTGCAGATATTTTCACGAAACTACTAGATGAGGTAAGTTCAACGATTTCAAGTTGGTACTTGGTATGTTAAACAAGGATTCTTGAAGAAAAGCTCAAGAAATCAGTCCAAGCACTGAAATTCTAAGGGGGAGAGAAGATTGAGGGGGAGATGAAACAAGTTTTCAAAATCTATTTCTAAATATGGAATCCGGTACAGTTGCTGAGGGGGAGAACCCTGTTGAACTGCCATATTATCACTTCCCTATCTGAAGCAGTCAGAAAGGGGGAGGGAAAGTTGAAATGGGGCAAGAAGTTTAAAAAGCAAAGTCTTTAACTCTCTATGTCATTTTATGTATTTGATATTATAATTATTCTTTGTGCAATTCAACTTAGTACATAGGGTTCTGACTTCTTCAAATAGGGGGAGATTGTTGGGAATTGTATCCATAATTACCTTGATTTGAAGAAGTCCCCTTGGACTAAGATGAATTGAGTTTGTATTTGATCTGGTATTTTAGTTGTGTTTTTGCAGGACAATAATTGTAAAGTACAAACCAATGTCAGGTTTCAATGATTCATAAATACATGTCTATGCAATGTAATCCCTCATTGTGTAGACCAAGGTGTTGACTCATGTGAAATCTCTCTATTGGGGTGTACTTCATATTCAAACACTCTGGAGAAGTCAAGATAAAGTAGTTATTGTGTTTAGGACTGGAAGAAATTAATTCAAGTCAATTCGTCGAGTAGACTCGAGAAGATTCGACGAATTCGTCGAGACATCTCTAGAAGACTCAACGAATTCGTCGAGACATCTCGAGTGGACTAAAAAAATTTGTCGAGATCACTTGATAAGTCTCGAGTAATGTCTTAAGTCTTTTTCGTCGCGTAATAAAGTGTTCACTCGAGAACACTCGACGAATTCGTCGAGTGTTTTGCTAGTTTCTCGAGAACAATCGACGAATTCGTCGAGTGGTCTGTTGGTTTCTTGTGAACACTCGACAAATTTGTCGAGTGTTCTCAACAAATTTCTCGAGTGATCTCAGCTATAGTTTCTTCTCGTCTCAGCTTTCTGCTAAGTTATTTTCGTTGAGTCTTCATGAAGTTTTTGTCGAGTCACTAAGTGAATTCGTCGAGTGGTCAATGATTACACGAATTCACTCGACGAATAAAGACAGAGCGGTTTCTTTTTAAATGTGCAGACAAAATTTCTATTTTAGGTCTTCACCATGTACAGTACACGTGGAGGTCCTTCCTTATATTTCATTTATAGCCCTTTGAGAAGTATTCCTATAAATACTTAAGGGTTATTTCTTCTAACTCTAATCGTGCTCAAATCTAGAAATCGTGAATCATCTGTCAGCTTCTTCTTTTTTCGCAAAAGATCTTTCTTGTTGCCGACAACTCTCTTGCACGATCCTTCTCAAAGAAAAGATTCAACTAGATCTCCGATCTCTGATTTGTTCAAGTTCTTTTCAGATCTAATTGACTCCTAAGTTTTCAGATCCAGTTCTACAATGACAAGATTTCTTTCTTCTTCCTCTTTCAAGGACAAGGCTTTCTTTTCAATTAAGGAAGAAGAAGATAAATTTTAGATCTGAAGAAAGATCTCCTAGAGATCTAAGAAGATTATTGTCAATCTATTTGTGTATTGTGAAAACCTTTACATATTTTTGTAGGAAGTTTTTCTTTCGAGTTTTTGTAGATCCTAATTTCAGATCTCAAGAAAGATTGATATCCTATCTCTTTTAAAAGTAATTTTCAAAATAATCTTTTCTGAGATATTAAAATTTATTCTTCTATAAAATATTCCAAAACTTCTTTTATTAACAACAATAATTCTATTTAATATTAAATTTCATAAAACCCTTATTCACCCCCCTCTAAGGGCACCTATTGATCCAACAAGTGGTATCAGAGCTAGGTTATTCCAAAATGGCTTCACAATCGGGAATAATGGCGCTTCATGATCTCGCATCCACTAGAGAGCATAATTTTTATATAAATGAAAAATCATTATCACCACCTTTATTTATGGGTGAAAATTATAAAGGGTGGAAAATCTTAATGGAGAAATTTCTAAAATCTTTGGACATTGAAGTTTGGAATATTACTTCTAAAAAGACCCAAAGTATTCTAAATAGAAACGATATGGTTTTAAATGCTAAATAAATAAATTGTTTATTTTGTGCACTATATCAAAATATTTTTAAACTCATTTATTTATTTCATACCGCTTATGAACTTTGGAATTTTTTTGAAAATACTTATGATTCCCTTTCTTTAGGTATGGAGTGCACAACAAAGGGAATGGAAGAAGTCAACACATCAATAGGAAGGGAAGATGGAAACTCATCTATGGAAGAGGAATCCAAAGAAGATGTTAAAGGAACTTCATGTTCAAATCTTGCCTTATCCGAAAGCATTATAAGTAAATCAATTTCCTTTCTTATTTCTAATTCCATTACTACATTATATGTGCTAGAAATTGCTAAACGTAAAATAAAGAACTTGAAAAATGTTAATTTAAAATTACGTTTAGAAAATAAAAGATTAAAAGCTAAATCTAATATAGAAAAAAATTGATGTGCTTGATGATTCTCACTCTTGTTTTTTAGTTAAGATTGTCTTACCTTGTATTGATTGTAATGAATTAAAAGAAAAATAAAAGGATTTTGAAAAAGAGCTTTTTGCCGCAAAAGAGCGTAACGAAAAATTGATTAATAAAAATAGTGTTTTAACTCGAAAACTAGAATCAGTAAAATTATTTGTACAAAAATTTGAAAGATATAAAGAATGTCTTATTTCTAGTTTATTAAAAAAGTCAAAACTTCAAAAGTTTAACTTCACATTATAAGAGTATGGCTAAGAAAAAGAGTGGAATTGAACAACAACAACATATAATTAAGAATAAATTATCTAATGTCTATTGCTACGCACTCTATGAACATTCATTTCTTAAGAAAGACCATCACTCTTATAAATTTCCTTAGAATCACTTTTCTAAAACTCATTATGATCAACTTATTTTGAAAAACAAGTTTATACACAATTATGAATAGAGGCCCAAAGTAAAAGATGAAACATTAACTCCACATGAAAAGGCTCATTCATCTTTGTCTCCCCATAAGCCAACACGCGATATTTGGGTACCCAAAGGAACCGTCATATCTGGTCCTCTTTGGATACCTAAATCTCTTATTCATTAGTATCTAATCAAATATGTGAAGTAGAACAAATCTAAATGAAAATTTTAAATAAAATTTCTACTTCACAATATGCTAAAATCATAAAAATTGAAAACAAAATTTCCTTTTATTTGATCCAGCACGTATTATAGTCATTTTTTGCGATTTGACTCACACACATTAAGCTTAAACTCTGTAATGAATCAAATTGAATAAAATGTCATATCATTTTCTAGTGGCCTAGCTTGTTTTTTTCTATACTTATAAAATCCATTGCCTATAATGTTATTAAAAATGAGTACTAAAAATCTTAATTTGTATTATCATGACTAATTAAATCATTTTTTAGCTCATTAATCAAAAATGGATTTCATAGTTTCATTAAGGGGTCTTAGTCTAAAATAGTAAATGCGCAACTTTTTGACTACTTCTCCAATTTCTTTGCTGCATATGATACCCCATATAATGAATAATCATAATCAAGAAAAGTCAGAATTGAAAAATCACAAAAATCATGTTTAATTCTTGAAAGAACTAATCTCTGTTATTAACGCCCGACGATAAGACTTACCAGTGGAGATAACCTATTTTCTTGAGAATTCTGAGTTATTCTAAAATTGAAATTTCGGAAAATTATTTTACTGTGTTAAGTATCATTATTTTCTACTTTCAGATATTTTATATATTTTTTTTTGGCTAATTTCTAAAAATCAAAATCAAAATCAAAAATAAAATTTACAAAACAATTCAAAAATCACCAAAACATATTCAAATTAAAAGATTTCATTATAATAAATTAAAAGGGATAAATATGAACTTCACATACACCACAATGATCTATTATGATTAAACTGATATCCTATGCTTAACTTCACTTTAATCATATATCATTAGTCATCATTAATTAATCCTAAATTGCATATTTCTATCAAACTTGGAATTATTAATGATATGATGGTTATTGGAATTATAGTTTCTTACTTTGGTGTGTTGTATGTTTGTGATGTGCTTCACTCTTCTTTGCATGTATCTCATTTTACTTAGACCATGGAATCAACTTTTTACCAATAAGAACAAATCAAATAGACCATGGGCGTGTAACTTTAAAGTTGCAATGACTGCTGTTCTGGATAAGGTCGTGACCATGAACATGTCATGCCCTAGGTCACACCAGTGACCTAGGGCGTGCACTTTGCGATTTCGGCAAAAATGCTTCAAATAATCTCCTGATCACTTCTATAAGCTCCAAATTGCTATTAGCATCCCAATTATTCCTGAAAACATAAAAAGAAGCATTTTAGACTATAATTAGGATAAAGTAAAATAAAAAGTATTTATTTAATACATAAGAATTATAATATATATATGTTTATAATGCATTATCATATCTCAATTGGTATAATATCTTAATTGATATCAAATAAATTCTATAAAAGGAAGCAAGTAAATTAAAATAATCCCAATCAATCAACGATATGCGATCGACACTCTAGCAATCCACCAGAATAGGGATCCCGTGAACCGTTGGTCTCTAATTTGCTGATCACAATTCAAATTTTGAAAAGTTGATCATACTAGCCAACATTTACTACGTTATCCTTGCTCTCGCTCAATAATTACTAATCATTATTGATCAACGAATGCTGATCGATGACCATTTAATAAGTCAAAAGGTGCATAGTTTATGGAAATACCTATGACATTTCGGTGCCCTATTATCTATAAAGAAGACAAAAAGATAAGTCATATGGCCTACAATAATTTTACATACCTATTGGAGGGCCACACCTTTATGTTGGGACGATTTGAATAAAGTTCACCCTATCAGAATGGCCATATTATGTCTATTGCCCTGTTTCAAAAATGTATAATAATTTCAAAAGTTAATTCTGTGGGATGGTAGTGCTTCATGCTATTAACCTATGTATTATCCCACATCACACGAGTATTAATACCAACAATTTTATTAATCCCTTATGATTGAAGAAAGCTGTGAGCATTACTACTAATGGCCCTATTTATTTGGGATCACTTCTTCTCAAATTGAGCAAGGCAGGTTGTCTAAGTCTCACTTAGAAATCTCTGAGACTTGGACTAACGAAGATTATGGTGGAAAGAAAGAGATGTAGAATGGGAGTGAAAATGATGAGGTCTATCCTTGATTGTTCAAGGAAGGCTACAGAAAACTTGGATGATGGAGAGAGCAGAATTGCTTAGCCAAGGAAAGGATAATGGAAATCTGAATGCCCGTCATGCCAACCGGCCTCTGTAAACAATCAATGCATAAAGATAATGTATGTTCACTATTCTTTCATCTAGCTATCAACCATGAAGAGGTGGAGGGCATGACAACTCAGGAGGAGCTCAGAGTGTTGATAACTAGTGATCATATGGTCATCGCGTTCCATATCTGATAGTTTATATAGGTGTAGTCAATAATACCTAGAGGGGGGGTGAATAGGTTCTACTTATTTTCTTTGTTTAATCCTAATGTTTCTGGCTGCAGAAAATACAAGCATAGAAAACACACAAGGATGTATAGAGGTTCCTCATGACAGGGTGTCTTGAGTAGTCCTCTTTCCCCCTTCACCTTTCTAACAATGAGTTAGACAAGGCCACAAACTCCAATCTCGGCTCCTTGAGCTTACACCACAAGTTCCTCAGAACTTCTCAGATCAAGAGTGATCCTACCTCAGGCACAGCAGCCCTACACTCAGGCTCAACAGCCCTACACCTCAGGCTCAACAGCCCTACACCTCAGGCTCAACAGCCCTACACCTCAGAGTTATGAACTCCTACCACTCAGAAATCCCACAGATTTCCTACCTCAGACCTATCAAGAAGTCCTACCACTCAAGCTGTCAACACAGCTTTACACACAGGCTCAACAGCCTTTTACTCAGGCAACAATGCCTTACAAAAGATGTAATAGAGTTTGAGTTAGATAAAAAGACAAAAGGATTTACTCTTAGGTATTCTGGATCCTTTCTTCAGATCTGAAAACAATAGCTTCAGATTTGTATCCCCTTAATCTTCTCCTTCAGCAAAGCAGAAGATCAACTTGCCCTTCTTGAGTTTGTACAGGAAGAGCTAACTAATCTCCCTTAGAAGATTAACTTCAGCTGCAGAGAATGACTTCAACTGGCTGAATCGCGAATGCTCGATTGCGGCGTGTAGCAAAAGCTTCTCAATAGAACAGTACTCCTTGATGTGCCCTAACATCTTATTTTATACCCCCAGATGGCTTCAACGGCTATATCGATCATCCTGACACAGTATGGGGCTGATTGCACTTGCTTTTCCCTCTCAAATGTCATTTGCGCCAAAAGCAGATCCCGTCAAAACATTTGGATCTGTCTCAGCAGTTGGGCCGAGACAGCATCCAGTCTCAGCGGTTGGGCTGAGACGGCTTCTAGTCTCAGCGGCAGCTCCAGTTCCCTTCTCAGCGGTTGCTCCAGTCTTCTTCTCAGTGGATCCGCTGAGATGGCTCCTCGTCTCTGCGGTTCTGGCCCATCGTCTCAGCGGTTATGCTGAGACAGATCTTCATCTCCTTGTGGATGATTTCTTCTTATCTAGGGCCATGTTTGGCCCTTCCTTTTGAGTCACCTGTGCCTGTAAATCCTTCACAAGTATAGCTTTGTTAAATACAATATGTCCTTAGCATTAAGAGTGATGCCTCTTCAAATCAAGGTTATATTGAGGACAATATACCCAACAATCTCCCCCTATTTGAAGAAGGCAGAACATCCCCAATGCTAAGGTCCATTAATAAAAAAATCTTATCACAGAAAAAGAAATGATCTGTGAAGCATAGGACCTAACATCCTAAGCATAAGCATTTGCACTGGCCCTAAGCATAAGCATTTGCACTGACCCTTTCTCCCCTCTCTCCAGCATTGGTACTGGACCTATCCCCCCCTTTCTGGCTTTTTCAACCTTAACTTACTATCTCCCCCTTAACTTGCTATGTATAGAGAGATAACATCTATAGATCCTTTTGGATCAACCTGTAGGCTAACCTATACAGTCTGAGCATTTGCTAACTTCCCTTTAACCTGAGCAGGGAATTTACTCCCCCTCAATTGGAGAGTTATTTTCTGTAATAGCTTATCCATTTCAATCTGAACATTCCATTTAAGCTACTGAATGCTAAAGATAATAAATACAGAGTACATATATCAATAGTATCAAACACAATATTATGATCAGAATATGAAATTTCATTTCACTTTAAATGTTCAGTACAGATATATAAAAGAAAATTCAGCTTATAGTTGTACATTCAATCCAAAATAAAAAAAAAATGTCAAGACTAGTTTTTCTAAGATTGACCCTTGGAAGAGCTTTCTCCATCTATAGATTTTCTTTTCCTAGCTTCAGCAGCAGCCTTGAGCTTCTCCTTTACTTTGAAGTACAGGAGTGGCTTGGGAAGATATCTGGAGGGAATTCTTAAAGGATTTTCCCTTCTTATCAAATTTTCTTTGAGAATCCTTTCCCTTAAAGATTCCCTTTCAAGGTGTTTGATCCACTCAGCAGCTGAATAGACATGGTCAATGTCTTTCATTGGATTTCCATGGCTCACCCAGGTATTGACAACAATTGTGTCCAACTCTAGATTGTCATCTTCATGGAGTGGATCCTCTAATCTTTCCATTCTCTTCTGAGCCATGTATTCTTCAGCAGTTTGAATACCTTCTACCCTTCTCCTCTTTGTTGCTCTCTCATCAGCAATCAGATTTGATTGACTTTGGAAGTCAAAGTCTTCATATCTGGTAGGATTCAAAATTGGCAGATTCAAAGCAATTCTTGTTCCTTGCAGCACCTTTAAGCTTAACTCCCACTGATTATCAGTTACCTTTCTGGCCATGGTAAGGATATTTTCTTGAATAGCACTGGAAGCATTGTTGACCACTTCCACCATTTGCTTGCTGGATTCTTCTTGATTGGAGAGTATCAGTTTGTGGGAGGACTCTTTGTTGTTATACAGCTGTATGTGAGCTCCTTTCAACTTAGCATGTAGATTGAGAATCTTCTCTTCCCCTTCTTTACTGTGTTCCACTATCTTCTTCTCTATTTCAGAGTATTGATCCACTATGGATTGAGAGAGAGTTTGTAAGGAGCTGTCCACATCATCCAAAATATATTCCTTTGCCTTATCAATGTAGGACTTGACTTGGCTGCTTGATGTGTTGACCACTTGTGCCATTCTGGCAACAGCTTTTTCCCAAACATTCTCATTTTTGTACAGATGATTCTTTACATATGTGATGTCCTTTGTGGAATCCCCTTGATGGTCTGTTATATCCTTCAGAACTGTGTGATGGGCAGCAACAGTATTTTTTTCCATTTCAAACCATCTTGTCATCTGCAGAAGGATATGATCTGATGCAGTTTTGACATCATTAACCTGGGCATTCATTTCAGTTCTCACTTTGGCCACTCTTGACTCCATTCTTTGCTCACTGGCCTGAATCTCCTGAATCAATGCAGCTCTTGTTGTATGCAGTTCATTCCTTATCTGGGTAGATACATCATGAACCTTTTCAGCAACAATCTCTTTCATAGACAACATCTGACCCGCAATCATTGTTTGGATTGAGTTTAACAGGTCAGATGTGTCCAGAGCTACAAATGGCCTTTCCTGGGCTAAATCCTTTTCAACCATCATTTCAGCTCCACTTTGAGCATTAACCCTCCCATCATCAGGGATCTGCTCCCCCTCTGATGAGGCATTAGGTGATACCAATTCCTGTTGATGTTCTCCCTCACTAGCATACCCACCTCCTCCTTCATAGGCTAGGCTATGCTCCCCCTCACTTGGGGCATCCTTAGGAGGAGAATTTTGTCTAAGGTCAACTGAAAAATGATTGATGAATTAGACACCTAGACTATACTATTGATAGAGAAAAGAGACCTAAATGAAATCCTAATTTACCATGGATAGGTGAGTTGGGAAATTCATCTTCAGCTTGAGGAATAGCTGGATCAGCATTCATCTGAGTTGGCTCAGGATTGGGCACAACACTTCCTTGGGGCTCCTCATTTGTCCTGGTGACTTCTTCATTATCAATGTTCATTGGGTTGCTGGCAGATCTATGATCAGACCCATGACTATCTTCATTTTCAGATCCAGCTGACTTTGAGGATGAATTTGATTTCTGCTGGGATACATCTTTCTTCTTTTCCTTTGCCACAGATAATGGAGAATCTATCCAGAGTCTTAATGTCCATTCTTTTCAGATTCTTAATGTCCATTTTTTTCAGATAATGGAGATTTGACCCCTTTGAGTTTGCAAAGGTTTCTGAATAACTATTCTGTAGGTACAGAGATAGTATTCTTCCCATATTGGGGGCTTGTAGAGATTCCTTTATCCTTTGAAAGATAACTTCTCCCCAGGAGGTTCTCTTGGACAGAATTATCCTTGTCATTAATTCAAACATGAACTGTGAGACAGTGTCATGTGAACCAGGCTTGCATAGGATAGCTTTGCCCACAATATCAGACAACAGCTTCCCCTGTTGATTGAAGAACTTCCTTCTTAGACAACTGGTCTTACTTTCACTGTATCCTGTCCACTTTAGGGCAGTCTGCTTGTCCTTTTCAGATATCCCTTCCTCTTCAGATTTACTGCAGGGGGTTAATTTCAGCCCCTTCTCCAACCTTTTAGCAGTAATCTTTATCTTCTCACTTCCTATCTTGGACATCAGGATGGTTTTGGATGGAGACAGTTTGACATGGTTGAACCATTCCAGAACTTCAGCTTTGAGAATGCAGCATGGTTCAGACAGCATGTGCTCCAGACCTTGAGTGTCCATTAGATGAATCACTTGTCGTATTTCTTCAGAAGCATGAGAGAATCCATTTCTTACTATTTCATACCCCTCCAGGAGATCTTTCGAGCTTTTTGGCGCCATGGAAGCAGAGAATCGATGCGCTGAGATGGAAGAGAAGATGAATCATCTCGACGGCTAAGGGTTTGGCTTTGTGGTGTGGATTTAGGTTACAGTGTGTCTATTTAAAGATTTTTAGTTTTGATTTTATTAACCCTAGGTTTTTAGACTTAATTACCTTATTGTTTCAAGGATTTCTGGGTTAATTAACAGATGTCATATTGAACATACCCCGTCTCAGCGGTTCAGCTGAGACGGAGACCTAGGCCACTGGGATAGTAAAGTGTCAACCGCTGAGACAGTTTGCTCGTCTCAGCGATTCAGCTAGGACAGTGAACTGTCAACCGCTGGGACAGTTTCCTCATCTCAGCGGTTCAGCTGGGATTTTTCTCAGCTGATTCAGCTGAACATACTCCTGCATTTTAGCTGATCATAGGGTTTAGACCTAATGTAGATATTTTGGCTTAAGATGGGTCCTAGTCATGTCACTAAGTTGTAGTGTACAGTAATGTAAAGTTTGATAATTCACCATTCATAATCAACAATAGTGACAGCTATTACTCATACATTTATAACTATTCTACACTAAGCATGCCAAGATCAATTTTGAAAGCATTGAATTTGGATTCATCTAGTGGATTTGTAAAGATATCAGCTACTTGTTTGTCAGTGGGGACAAATTCAAGACAAATGTCTTTACACTCTACATGTTCTCTAATAAAATGATATCTAATCTCTATGTGCTTAGTCCTGCTATGAGAGACAGGATTTTTAGCAATAGATATAGCACTAGATGAATCACAATACAAAGGAGATTCCCTTACCTTGAGGTTGTAATCCTCCAACTGATGTTGTGTCCAAAGGAGTTGTGCACAACAGCTACCTGCAGCAATATATTCAGACTCAGTTGTGGATATTGCCACACTGGTTTATTTCTTGCTGCTCCAAGATATCAATCTTCTCCCTAGGAATTGACAAGTACCACTTGTACTCTTCCTGTCTTCCTTGCAACCTGCAAAATCTTCATCTGAAAAGCCTGTTAGTTCAAAGTCATTGTTCTTAGGGTACCAAAGGCCAAGATGCAAGCTGCCCTTAAGGTATCTCAATATCCTCTTCACAGAGGTATAGTGAGATTCCTTAGGACAGGCTTGATACCTAGCACAAACACATGTAGCATACATAATGTCTGGCCTACTAGCAGTCAAGTATAATAGGGATCCAATGATGCATTTGTACATGGACTCATCAAAGGCCTTTCCCTTTTCATCCTTGTCTAATGATACATTAGACCCCATGGGTGTTCTCATGGTGGAGGCTGATTCCATCCCAAATTTCTTGATGAGCTCCTTAGTGTACTTGGTCTGGGAGATGAAAATTCCATCATCAGACTGTTTCACTTGGAGCCCAAGGAAATATTTGAGCTCACCCATACTGCTCATTTCAAACTCCCCTTGCATTAGATTGGCAAATCTCTTACAGAGGTTGTCATCAGTAGACCCAAAGATTATGTCATCAACATAGATTTGGACTAAGAGACACTTGCCCCTTGTTTCCCTAAGAAACAATGTGTTATAAATCTTTCCCCTCATGAACTTGTTCTTGAGGAGAAAGTTGGACAAAGTCTCATACAAAGCTCTTGGAGCTTGCTTGAGACCATATAATGCTTTCCTAAGTAAGTAAACATGAGAAGTTAGAGTTGGATGCACAAAACCTGAAGGTTGTTCAACATATACCTCTTGCTTCAAGTCTCCATTGAGGAAGGCTGATTTGACATCCATCTGGTAGACTTTCAACCCCTTGTGGGCAGCAAAGGTAAGGAATAGCCTAATTGCTTCCAACCTTGCAACTGGTACAAAGGTTTGATCAAAGTCTATACCTTCCTCTTGCCTGTATCCTTTGGATACTAATCTGGCCTTGTTCTTGATGATTGTACCATTCTCATCAAGCTTGTTCCTGTATACCCATTTAGTGTCAATCACATTGTGTCCCTGAGGTCTTGGCACCAGCTTCCATACTTTGTATCTCTTGAATTGTAGGAGCTCTTATTGCATTGCTTCAATCCAGAAGGTGTCTTGATTGGCCTCTTCAAACTTCTTGGGCTCCATTTGAGAAAGGAAGCTCAAGAATAGTGCTTCATTATGAGCTCTGCTTCTTGTCAATATACCTTGGGTATGATCCCCAATTATTAGATCTCTTGGATGATCTTTCAGGTTCCTTGCAGCAGCAGGAAGAGGGTCCTCTGGTGGCTGTGTTTGTTCCACTGGTTCAGCTATGACTTCATCTTGTATCTCTTCTTCTTCAGGAATTGCAGCAGCTGTCTGTGTGTTGCTGCTGCTGGGCTTGTCTTGGACAGTCAGCTCATGCATCCCTTCTTCATTTCCTGTCACAATAGAAGAACTAGACCATTCTTTGTAGAGAAGGCTGGTCTCATCAAATACAACATGCATAGATTCTTCTACAACATGGGTTTTCTTGTTATAAACTCTATAGGCTCTACTATGTGAGCTATACCCAACAAGAACCCCCACATTGCATTTTTCTGCAAACTTTGTTAATTGAGATTTTCCATTATTTAGAATGTAGTATTTGCAACCAAAGATTCTAAAGTAGGAAATTGTAGGTTGTTTGCCTTTCAGAATCTCATAAGGGGTTTTTCCAAGGACCTTATTGATGGAGGCTCTATTGAGAACATAACAGGCTGTATTGACTGCCTCAGACCAGAAGTATTCTGGGAGTGAGGAGTCACTAAGCAATGTTCTCCCAGCTTCTATCAAGGTCCTATACCTCCTCTCAGCCACACCATTTTGATGTGGAGTCCTTGGGGAGGAGAACTCTTGGGTGATACCAAATTCTTGACAAAATTTTGTCATGGCTTCAGATTGAAATTATGTGCCATGGTCAGTTCTTGTCCTGACCACAGTACATTGTAGATCATTCTGAATAGCCTTGACATAATTTATAAAGACATGTAAGGTATCTGACTTCTTCTTAAGGAAGAATACCCATGTATACTTTGAGTGATCATCTACAATCACCAGGGTATACAACTTCCCACCTAGGCTCTGAATTGGCAAAGGACCAAACAAGTCCATGTACAATAGATATAAACACCTTTCAGTATCCTTGGAGCCAATACTTTTAAAGGTGGCCCTAGTTTGCTTACCCATTTGGCAAGCATGACAGGGACCACTTTTAACACATTTTAGTTTAGGACTATTTCTAACAAGGTCTTTAGAAAATAATCTATACATTGTCTTATAGTTAATGTGGGCAAGTCTCTTGTGCCATTGGACACAAAGTGACTCACTTTCATTAGCTACAAGACACACAGAAGAGATAGAATAATTGCAAATGAAGTCTAAGCAATAAACATTTCCACTCCTAGTGCCTGAGAGAATGGTCTCCAAGTCTTTAGACTTTTTGATCAAGCACTTGTCATTGTGGAATTCAATGACATAGCCTAAGTCACATTGTTGGCTTATGCTTACAAGGTTGTGTTGCAACCCTTCAACATAAGCTACCCTTGTAATTGAGACTATGCCATTGGAAATCATACCATATCCTTTGGTGACTCGTTTTTCAGATCCACCAAAGATAACTTTGGGTCCATTCTTCACTGGATGGTAATCCTTTAGAAGATTCTTAGTTCCTGTCATGTGCCTTGAGCACCCACTGTCCCAAGTACCATATTTGGTTGAGACTGGTACTTGAACTAACCTGTAACACAAAATTTAATGTACCTTAGGATCCTAACTGACTTTGGGTCCTAGGTTCATGTTAACACAATAGGGAATATTCCTAGAGAGGGCTGGTTTGGCTTGAGGTTCAGTCCTTGCCTTTGGCACATTGGGGTTGTGCCAACAATCAATTGCAAAGTGTCCCACCTTGCCACAGCACCAACAATCATGAATATTGTATCTCCTTTTCTGAACAGTTTTTTGAATTGGTACAACACTTTGTACATGTTCAGCAGAAGAGATATCAGCATTCTTCCTATTTCTTTCAGCAATAATCTGACTGAAGGATAATCTGTGGACAGTCTTGCTGCTCTTTGTCCTGATGGCCTCAGTTTGCATTGACTTGGCAGTCATACAAGATCTGATGGAATCAGACACTGGGCAGCAGGTCTTGTCAACAGATTTGACAGCAGTCTTGCTTTTTGCTGAAGCAGATTTGGAAGAGCTTGCTTCCATGTTCTTGACTGAAGGTGCTGAGACACCAAACACAAATGGTCCAGGTTGGACTATTTGTATTTCCTCATGTGGAGCTTTCATTGCACTCAATCCCATGCCCTTTCTATTTCCATAGCTGTGAGCATTCTTGCTCAAGTTATAGGAACTTCCATTTAGTAAGTGACCTTGAATACTTTCTTGGTCATACTTGTTTGAGGGCATCAAGACCTTCACAAAGGAGGTCTTAGATTCTTTTGAGTCCTTGACCTTTCCCTTAGTGTTGCTAGTAGCTGCCTCTTTGTTGAAACCAACACCACTCATGTCATGGGAGTTGAAGGTGTCAATAATAGGCAGCACTGTCTTGGGCTTGGAGAACTTAGCCACCAACATCCTCTCCTTGAAAAGCTTTTCTTCAAGATCCTTAATGATCTTGTTCTTGTGGCTTATGGTGCCCACATGGATGATTGACATTCCCCTTAGCTTGCCAATCTCCTTGCTCATTAGAGCTAGCTGGGTAGCATGCTCAATGCACTCAGATTTTGATTGCTTTAGGGAAGCAATTTCTTGGGCTTGCCTCTTGGCTAGCTTTTGGCTCTTTTTCAGAGCTTCCAGGAGTGCACCATATTCATCAATCAATTGATTGACATCCTCCTCAGAATATGATTCACCTCCAACTTTAGATGGAGGAGATTCAGATTCTGGACCTGTTTCATAATCAAAAGAAGAAGAAATGCAGTGTATCAATACCTGCTCATGTTCTGAATTGCTGTGGCTGTCCTCATCTTCAGTTATAGCCATCAGCCCATGGTCATCTAGAGTGACCTCATCCTCCTCTTCATCACTATATGAATGTGATAGAGGGGCCCTGATTCCTATTCTGGCAGTAGAATAGTCTTCTTCTTCCTGATCAGCAAACAGCCCCAAGTAGGCTTCCTCCTCACCATTTGAATCTGAAGATGAAGATTCAGATTCACTCCAGCTCTTGCCTTTCTTAGCTAGGAAGGATTTTTCTCCCTTCCTCTCCTTCCGGTGATGAGGCTTCTTGTCACCTCTCTCCTTTCTCTTGACTGGGCAGTCAGCAATGACATGTCCAGGCTTACTACAACAATAGCAAATTATGTTAGTTGAAACATGTTTACTAGTTTTAGAGTCATACCTGTCCCCTTTGGGATGTTGCCTCTCAGATTTGTAATGATCCTTCTTGGGATGAGAAGAGGAGGAAGGTTTGTTCTTCCATTGTTTCCTCTCGATCATCTTCTTGAACTGCCTTGTGAAGGCAGCAAACTCCTCATCAGAAGAGGAGCTGTCTGATTTGCTGCTCTCAGATTTCTCAGATTCAACAGCCTTTCTTGGAGGTGACTGCACTCTAACCTTGTTCCTCTTAGAGCTTTCAGCTTTGAGAGCAACAGATCTCTCCCTTGTGTGAGCCCTGGAGGAAGAATCCTCCTCCTTTCTTGCAGAAAGTTGCATCTCATATGAGAGCAGTTTCCCAAACAGTGTATGGGTGGGGGTTTCTCCAAGTCTTGCCCCTTCCCTGATTGCACAGATTTTAGTGTCCCATTCTCTAGTTAGAGATCTAAGGAACTTGTCATTAAGTTCATAATCTGTGAACACCCTTCCATAGGTTCTTAACTCATTTACAATCCTAAAGAACCTTTCATAGCACATGGAGATATTCTCCTGGCTCAGCTGTCTGAAGGCTTCATACTCCTGATTGAGGAGTGACTTTCTGTCATCCCTTACTTCAGCTGTTCCCTCCATATAGACAACCAATGTGTCCCACATTTCCTTGGCAGTTTGGCAGTGTACCAAGTTCTGAAATGTAGTGTCATCAATGACATTTACTATTATGTTTTGGGCTCTCTTGTCCATAGTGTACAGTTCTAACTCATCATTGGTCAGTTCAGAAAATACCTTAAGTACTTTTCTAGTAGGGTCAATAGTGGAGACTTTCTCAAAGGTGTAAGGACTATTTTTGATAGTCAAGAAGATCCTTGGGTCTGATGCTTCCATGAATAGCCTTACCCTTTGCTTCCATATGCCAAAGTTTTCTTTGGAGCATATAGGCAACTTCATTGACCCCAACTCCTTCTTCATTCCACTACTGGCCATTTGATTTCAGATTTGACTACTCCTGTATAGTATAACTGTATACAGGGTTGTAACTCCCTTCAAAAGTTGATTTTTGGTTTTGAGCACCTGATCAAAAGCTCTGTGGTGGTTTTGAGCACCTGATCAAAAGCTCTGTGGTGAAGGCTCACCTGATCAAAAAACCTTAGTGGATTTCCTACCAGGGTGGTAGAAGAGTGGATGTACCCAGGTTGATTGGGGAACCACTATAGATCCTTGTGTCTTCTATGTTTGCCTTTATTATTTGTGATGTGCTGTGTGTGCTGTGTTTTAGTTTATGTTTATATCTGTGTTGCACTCACTTACACATATACTTAAATAACTCAAATTGTTTTCTACAGATTTCTTTAAGCTAAGTATAATTATTTTAAAATACTCTATTCACCCCCCCCCCTCTAGAGTAATCTTGATTTATCCCCACTTTCAATTGGTATCAGAGCTTGGGTTGGTTGTTACAGGCTAACACCTGGACCAACAGATCTGATAGATCTAGACTACTTTAAAGGTTTTTTTGTTTATTAGATCCATGGCACAGAACAAAGAATATTCAAGCACAAGACCTCCTATGTGCAATTTGAACAAGTTTGCACTATGGCAAGCAAGGATCAAACTTTACATGAATTCTATTAATGAGGAAATTTTTAATTCTATTTTGACAGGACCTCCAACTGCATCAACCTCAACAACAACAAACACAACTGTTGTCCCTCCTCCAGAATGGACAGAAACACAAAAGAAACAGAAAACTGCTGATGAAAGGGCAAAAAAAACTTGGCACAAACCATGTCTGATGACATATTTCAGAAGGTGGTTGACTGCACCTCTGCCAAAGAAATTTGGGACTCCCTCACAAGAATGGTGGCAGGATCAGCAGATGAGAGAAAGGACAAAAGATCACATTTGATCTCCCAGTACGAGAATTTCAAAAAGGGAGAATCAGAGACTGTTGCAGAGATGTACAACAGACTCAGCATCATCATCAACGAGCTGAGAACCCTGGAGAAAGTGATCACAGTCACTGAAATTAATGACAAGATCCTGATGTGCTTCCCCAGCACATGGGAGACAAGAATCTGGCCAATTAAAGATGCCAGAGGACTAAGTGAGATTACAACTGAGAATCTCCTTGGGAAGCTCAAATCTTATGAGCAGCTGATAAAGAGCAGAGAAGAAGAAGCCTCTCCATCTTCATCCTCAAAGAAAGAGAAGAGCATTACCTTTCAGGCAATAGAGGAAGAAGACAAGATTGGTGATCAGGAGATGCTGAGTCTCTTAGCAAAGAGATTTTACAAGATGGCAAGGAAGGACTTTAGAAGAAAGTCCAACAGGCACAATGAAAAGCCAAGGTATGATAAAACTCCATCTAAAGAAATAATATGCTTTGGTCGCAGGAAGCCTGGACACATCCTCACTGAGTGTCCAGAAGCTCACAAGAAAAGTAGGAGAAAAGAGCAAGAACACTCCAGCAAACACTCATCAAAAGGCCACAAGAAAAGAGAAAAAGGCTTTGTTGCTGAAACCTGGAGTGACACTGAATCTGAGTCATCCTCCAGTTCCAGTGATAAGGAGAAGGAAGCAGAAGACAAGGAATTCTGCATGATGGCAATCAATGCCTCCTCATCAAATGACAACTCAGATGATGAATCTGAAGCTAATGGGGATGAGGTAATTTACAGTTTTGATTTTCATTCAGAACAGTTTAAAGATGACTTTAAACAGTTGTGTAAAGATATGATTAGATCAGAGAAAGAAATTATTTCTCTGAGAGATAAGTTAGCTAAGATGGATGGAATATCCATTGAAAACACTAAGCTCAAAAATGAGCTAAGGATTTCCAGGGAACAAGTGAGTTCTCTGGAAACACAGCTAACTGAGGCCAAGCAGCTAGAGAATTCTCTAAATGGGAGAAGTCTCAAGCTGATGGATATCACAAGCACAGTGAATGCCATGCTGAATGGCAAACTAGGCTTGGGGGCATCATCTAATCAACCTCTTCTTTTGAAGAAGAATATTGTTGGGAAAATGATTTGTCTTAACCCCCAAAATGAGTTGAATATGAATTCTAAGAAAGAAAAATCAAGGTTAAGTAAATATGTGTCGAATAGTATTCGACACAACGTCGAAATGTTGTCGACGTTTCTTTTAGAATGAGTCGAAGTAACTTTAATAAGAATTCGACGTATCCTATGTCGATGTAGCTCTGACTTCTAGTCGACGCACCTTAGTCGACGCACCTTCCTTATTCTCCTATCGACGTCCAGCCAGGATGAATTCGACGCTTACGTCGAATTGTAATCGACGTACGTCGATTACTATGTTAAATTCAAATAACACCAGATCTCTTTCCTTCTTTCTATAGATCTGATTTATATGGAATAATATTATTCTTTATAGCCGTTATGAATCATTCCTTCCCTCTAATTGATTCTTGGCTAAATTGATTAAGTTGATTATGGATATTATTTGAAATCAAAATAAATTCTTTCCTTCTATAGATATAATAGTTATGGAAATATTTCTCTCTTTCTAATACTCTGTCTACTAATTGATTTCTCTCCTATAGTGTTATCTTAATACACAGAGCTATAAATAAGGAGAAGGTCGACAGAGAACAATGAGAGGTGATCCACTCCATACATTTGAAATAGAGGATTCGGAACCAAGGAGTCTCCACAATTAAATCAGACAGGGGGAGCTCTCTTCACTATCTTCATCAAGACCCAACTCAACATCCAATCAGGATTTTCAAGTGTCTTCTCAGCAAAAAGAGAAGAACAATATATCTTTTCCCTTTCTCCTTCCCATCTTGTAAAGGGTTAAAACTCCCTTCAAAAGTTTACTCCCGGTGACAGGGCACCTTAGCAAAAACCTGCAGCTTGGTTTATAAGCACCTTATCAAAAGCTTATAGGTGAATTGGGCACCTGATCAAAACTCCCATTGGTGTGTGGGCACCTTATCAAAATCACCTTGGTGTGTGGACACCTTATCAAAATCACCTTGGTGAGAGGGCACCTTATCAACAACCTCCTAGTGGATTCCTACCAGTGGGTAGAAGAGTAGATGTACCCAGGTTTTGGGGAACTACTATATATCTTGTGTCATCTGGTTATGTGCTTGTTTATTTATGCTTTACTTTCTCAATCAGCACTCATATATATTTATATATATCACTTAATTTGAAACAAAGTAAAATAAGACTTTTAATAATAAGAATGAGAACTAAAACTCCTCTTTCAATTGGTATCAGAGGGAGGTTGATTTTTCACACAGGCTAACACCTGAAATCACAAAGATCACTTAGTTCTCTATTCTCCCCTTATTCTCTGAAAATGATTTTTCTGATTTCCTAATATATCTCTTTTGATAAAATATGCTTTGATGTGTTGATTAAATGTTGATTCAATTTTTCTCTGAATAGGGTTAAGACAAATAGGGGGAGATTGTTGGGAAAATGATTTGTCTTAACCCCCAAAATGAGTTGAATATGAATTCTAAGAAAGAAAAATCAAGGTTAAGTAAATATGCGTCGAATAGTATTCGACGCAACGTCGAAGTGTTGTCGACGTTTCTTTTAGAATGAGTCGAAGTAACTTTAATAAGAATTCGACGTATCCTATGTCGACGTAGCTCTGACTTCTAGTCGACGCACCTTAGTCGACGCACCTTCCTTATTCTCCTCTCGACGTCCAGCCAGGATGAATTCGACGCTTACGTCAAATTGTAATCGACGTACGTCGATTACTATGTTAAATTCAAATAACACCAGATCTCTTTCCTTCTTTCTATAGATCTGATTTATATGGAATAATATTATTCTTTATAGCCGTTATGAATCATTCCTTCCCTCTAATTGATTCTTGGCTAAATTGCTTAAGTTGATTATGGATATTATTTGAAATCAAAATAAATTCTTTCCTTCTATAGATATAATAGTTATGGAAATATTTCTCTCTTTCTAATACTCTGTCTACTAATTGATTTCTCTCCTATAGTGTTATCTTAATACACAGAGCTATAAATAAGGAGAAGGTCGACAGAGAACAATGAGAGGTGATCCACTCCATACATTTGAAATAGAGGATTCGGAACCAAGGAGTCTCCACAATTAAATCAGACAGGGGGAGCTCTCTTCACTATCTTCATCAAGATCCAACTCAACATCCAATCAGGATTTTCAAGTGTCTTCTCAGCAAAAAGAGAAGAACAATATATCTTTTCCCTTTCTCCTTCCCATCTTGTAAAGGGTTAAAACTCCCTTCAAAAGTTTACTCCCGGTGACAGGGCACCTTAGCAAAAACCTGCAGCTTGGTTTATAAGCACCTTATCAAAAGCTTATAGGTGAATTGGGCACCTGATCAAAACTCTCATTGGTGTGTGGACACCTTATCAAAATCACCTTGGTGTGTGGACACCTTATCAAAATCACCTTGGTGAGAGGGCACCTTATCAACAACCTCCTAGTGGATTCCTACCAGTGGGTAGAAGAGTAGATGTACCCAGGTTTTGGGGAACTACTATATATCTTGTGTCATCTGGTTATGTGCTTGTTTATTTATGCTTTACTTTCTCAATCAGCACTCATATATATTTATATATATCACTTAATTTGAAACAAAGTAAAATAAGACTTTTAATAATAAGAATGAGAACTAAAACTCCTCTTTCAAATATGTTATCTACCCCAGTAAAATTTGTATCTGCAAAAGGGAAAGAAGCAATACAAGACACAGGAAAAATTCCTTAAACAAATATTGCTCAAGCAAGTTCGTCGAACGGCGATCGACGAAACCAACAGGTTTTGTCGAACACAGATCGACGAAAACCAAGGCCTGAATCTAGAAGAAAACCTGTTGCAGACAGGGCTCGACGAATGCCACATCTTTCGTCGAACCAGGTCGACGAACACAATAAAGTTCGTCGAACGCCAATTTTACTAAGGACAGACAACATACATCCTCTTCTAAACTGAAGAATTCCTTTAGTGATTGAATTATCCCTCCTAGAAGATATCACCCTCTAGGTTATCATAGTCAACCTGCTGTCTCATATATTTCTGCATTTCAAGGTTACAAAAAGCAACCCAAGGTAACCTGGGTTAAGAACACCTAACCCTCCTTATATTGCAGAAAAAGAACTGTCCTACCACAGAGGAACAGTGGTACTTGGACAGTGGATGTTCAAGACATATGACAGGAACAAGAGCCAAATTAATCAACTATAAGGCAAAGCTTAGACTAAGAGTGATTTTTGGAGATTCCAATTGGGGACAAACAGAAGGCTATGGATCAGTCCAGATTGGGACAATCACATTCAAAAAGGTAGCCTATGTAAGTGGACTCAAAAATAACCTCATCAGCATAGGTCAACTATGTGATGAAGGATATCAGGTATGCTTCAACCAATCTAGATGCATTATCTTTTCTGAAAATAATATTTTTATTTTAGGAAATAGACAAGGTAATGTTTATTTGGTAGATTTTAATTCAGCCAAACCTGAGATCTGCTTGTTTAACCAAGTCAGTAAAAATACTGATTTGTGGCATAGGAGACTAGGTCATGTGAACCATAGGACCCTAGCCAAGTTATCAAAGGGCAACCTTGTCAGGGGACTACCTTCTGGATCATACAAAAAGGAAAGCCTTTGCAGGGCATGTCAATTGGGAAAGCAGACTAAGAGCAGCTTTAAGTCACTATCTAAGAGTGATTTAGGATTTTGTACTTGCTGCACTTAGATCTTTTTGGACCCCTTCCCATACACAGTTTGGGAGGTAAGTCTTACACCTTAGTTATTGTTGATGACTTCTCTAGATTCAGTTGGGTATTCTTTCTGAGAAGCAAGTCAGATAACTTCAAGGTTCTTACAGACTTTCTCAGGAGCATCAAGATTGAGTATTCTACTCAGATTGCATTGATCAGAAGTAATCATGGCACTGAGTTTGAATCTCTTCTGTTGAGAGAATTCTGTGAGAAGGAAGGTATCAGGCAATGCTTTTCAGCTCCTAGAACTCCTCAACAAAATGGGGTAGCTGAAAGGAAAAATAGAACACTGATTGAATCTGGAAGAACATTGCTTGCAGATGTTGTTTTGCCCCAATCCTTTTGGGCTGAGGCTGTCAGCACAGTAAACTATGTCTTAAACAGAAGTTTAATTCATACACAAAAGGGCAAGACACCTTATGAACTGCTTAAAGGGAAGAAGCCTAGAGTAAATTACTTTAGGGCTTTTGGCTGTAAGTGCTTCATTCATAATAATGACAAGAAGCACCTAGGAAAATTTGAAGCAAAAGCTTCAGATGGCATTTTCCTTGGTTATTCAGTTAGTAGTAAAGCTTACAGAGTATTTAACAAATCTTCTTTTAAAATAGAAGAATCTATTCATGTATCTTTTGATGAAACTAACTTGAGTTGCAAGGAGAGAAATATCTCTACCTCACAAGATGCACAGGTACCAATTCTATGTGAGAAGTTAGATAATCTAACTCTACAGAAAGAGGGTTTAATAAATCCTACTCTATTACCTAATGAGGACAGTGAAGAAAAATGTTCTATTGCACCAACATTGGATACAACAAATATTCCTACAAATCTTGAGGCTGTTAATGCTGAAGTTTGGGAGGACATAGAAATTCCTCATAGAGAAAATGAACAAGCTCAAGGAGAAGTTATTTTCCCTACTGATTATGTCAACATAAGAGATCACCCTAGATCTCAAGTAATTGGTGACATCTCAGTGGGTGTGCAAACAAGAAATCAACTAAATCAAAATAATTTGCACACATGTTTCCTCTCTCAAATTGAATCTCAATCCATCAAAGATGCAGAGCAAGATCCCAACTGGATTACTGCTATGCAAGAGGAATTAAATCAATTTGAAAGGAACAAAGTATGGGAACTTGTTCCAAGACCCAAGAATCATCCAGTGATTGGCACTAAATGGGTATTCAGAAATAAATTGGATGCTCAATGAGTCATAGTCAGAAATATGGCAAGACTAGTGGCTCAAGGATACTGCCAAGAGGAAGGCATAGACTATGATCAGACTCTTGCACCTATAGCAAGGCTGGAAGCAATTAGAATATTCCTAGCATTTGCTGCATACAAAAGATTCAAGGTATTTCAAATGGATGTTAAGAGTGCCTTTCTAAATGGAGATATCAAAGAAGAAGTATATGTGGAACAACCACCAGGTTTTATTTCTCCAACTCAACCCTCTTATGTTTATAGATTACATAAAGCTTTGTATGGTCTCAAACAAGCTCCTAGAGCATGGTATGAGACCCTTACAAACTTTCTTTTGGAGAATAAGTTTTCTAGAGGCAAAGTAGACCAGACACTATTTTTTAGAAATCATAAATCTGAAACCCTATTGGTACAAATATATGTAGATGATATAATATTTGGTTCTACTGACTCTAAGTTATGCAAAAGATTTTCAAATCTAATGCATTCAAAATTTGAAATGAGCAGTATGGGAGAACTGTCTTACTTTCTTGGTTTGCAAGTTAAGCAAACAACAGAAGGCATCTTCATATCCCAATATAAATATGTTAAAGAGCTTGTTAAAAGATTTGGGATGTCAGATGCCTCCCCCATGAAAACTCTCATGCCTTCAAATGCAGCTGCTGGCACTGATGAATCAGGAAAACCTATTGATCAGAAAGTATATAGAGCCATTGTGGGGTCTCTTTTATACTTAACAGACAGTAGACCAGATATCATGTTTGCCACATGTATTAGTGCTAGATTTCAGGTAAATCCTACAGAATCTCACTATATTTTATTTAAAAGGATTTTAAGATATATAAAGGGTTGTCCAGATCTAGGACTCTGGTATCCTACAGAATCAGGATTTGAGTTAACTGGATACTCAGATGCTGATTATGCTGGATGCAGAATAGACAGGAAAAGCACCTCAGGGACTTGTCAGTTCCTTGGAGATAAGCTTGTGTCCTGGTTTTGTAAGAAACAAACCTCTGTGTCTACATCAACTGCAGAAGCTGAATACATAGCAGCTGGCAGTTGCTGTTCACAAATTTTGTGGATACAGAACCAGCTCCTAGACTATGGTTACAATCTAAATAATTCCAAAATCTTTTGTGATAACACCAGTGCAATATCAATAGCACAAAATCCAGTACTCCACAGTAGAACTAAACATATTAAGATCAGACACCACTTTATCAGAGATAATGTGGAGAAGGGAAAAATATGTTTAGACTTCATACCAACTGATTTGCAGAGAGCTGACATTTTCACCAAGCCTTTGGATGAAAAGAAACATCAATTCTTTATAAATCAGCTTGGAATGATAAATGGGGAGTCAATCTAATTGGCAAAGTTTTCTACCCAACAAAATTTTTCAATATATTAAGGTTCAGAAAATTCGTTGAATGCGCTCGACGAACGACATCTTTTTCGTCGAACAAGGTCGACGAACTGGTCAAGATTTCTTTCTAAAGTTCTGAAGAATTTTCGTCAAACTCGATCGATGAAGTCTCGATTTCGTCGAACCCGATCGACGAAGTCTCTGACGTTCTATCTTCCTTATGAAAGAAGTTTTGAAAAGTTATTAGTCGAACGAGATCGATGAAATATTTCATTCGTCGAACGGGATCGACGAAAGACAGCTTTTTATTTCCCGCTAACACGTGTCTTCTCGTCGAATCCGTTCCGCGCAAACCCTCGTCTTCGCCGAACCCTAATATTTAATCTCTATTCGTCTGGATTCTATCTTTTGCGCTCTCAAACTCTTCTTCTCCCTCCAGTTCCCTTTGCACTTGATCATTTTTCTTTCTTTGCAGGAACAATGTCGATCACTGCTGGAGTCCTCGCCTCAATAAAGTTCGATACGGGATTCGATATTGATCTGGAATCGTTTGCCCAGTCAGGAGAAGGCTTCACAGACATTCTGAATCTCTTTGAAGACCTGAAGTTGCGCAAGTTTATGACTTACCGGCCCAAGATTCATATCAATGAGATAAAGGAATGGGCATTCACTTCTGAGATTCGAAATGGCACAGAAATTGCAGGAAAGGTTTCAGGGAATGAAGTTGTTCTGAGTGCTGCTGTTTTGTCTGAGATATTTGAATTTGAAAATGGAGATGATGATTTGGAACCCACTGGGGAAGAGTTCAATCTGATGCTGGACAGGATGGGGTACTCTTTCTGAAACGTGATTTTGCAGTGGAATACACCTTCCTGGCAGATGTTGTGGGAAAGGTTCTGATGGGGAAGAGCTCAGCACATGACTACACAAACAGGCAGCAATTTCTAGTCATGAGTGCTTTGATTGAGAAGAGGCACATCAACTGGGATCTGACTCTGTTTGATTCCATCAAAAAGAAAGTGACCTCAAGGAATGTAGGGAAGGATTCTAGGAATCTTCCTTCAGGCCAAGTGTCCAGCCCTCTCAGTTTCTACTGTTGTTGGCATTAATGCCTCAAAGAAACTGACTCCCCTTCTTTTCAAGAAGTGGGATAGGACATTCCAGAAGAAATCAGCTCCAGTGGCTCCAACAGTTCAAGCTTCTGAGGACACCAGGGCTGTAATAGCCACTCCCCCACCCCAG